>CM042023.1:70675000-71925000 GCA_023525975.1 Smallanthus sonchifolius | reverse complement strand
GCAGAATCCTCGTGACTAGGTGGAACAACGTACAACGGCAAATGTAAACATGACGAACAACAAAACACTTGTACTTTAAATACACGGTCTATTATAACGAGGTGTTTCAACACAAGTACAAACACTTTGAGAATGACTTCTGGACTGATACACTACTGAACGTGCGTACTTGTGTGCTGGGTTACATCTACGTAAAATGAGAAACAAACCAAGCTATATATAGGCTTGGGTCATGCGTACTTGCAAGTACGCATGACCATTTGTGTACTTGACAAATACGCAGGAACAACTCTCCATGCATATTTGTTTGGTACACAAAACATACAACTTATACATACAAACGTCATACAGAACTAGTTTAAAAGACAGGTAAATTACAACTCGATCAACACAAGACAAATACATATACATACACATACTTAAAAGACTGAATGATAAATAACAAAAGCTTCAGCATAATCCAAAGTACCTGTCACCAAAAGATGCTTCAACAGACTCCCCCTTGACAGCAGCTCTGGTTATCTTCAGTCTTTTAAGGAACCTCCAGCTTGACCTCCGCCACCTAGCCCTGCCTTGTAGTCATAGCAGAATTTCACCAAATTGTTGTAGCGGGTGGCTAGCATCTTCGTCCACTCATCGGTGTGTATGCAATACTTGTCAACTAATACCTCCAGATCCTTGATAGAAAAATTGATGAAACAGATTTCATCAAACACCCTTACTATCTCCTACAAGCTACCCTTCTCAATCATGATGGCCTCACCGGTTACTGGGTCTACGTACTAGTACCAAAGGTTTCCCAAGATATTCTAAGGAAATTTCCTTAGTGATATGTGGGTCTCACACAGTACTGGGTTGTAGACAAGCTTTTTCAAGGGCTTGCATGTCACTGGATTAATCTTTGTTTTATCTTTGACACGCCTCTGTACTTGAGGCTTAAACACATCAAACTTCCCTGAACGAACCTCCTTCTATAATGCTCCCCATAGACCTTTAGCTACCGCAAGGGATGTATTGCTGTTGAGTTCACGGTTAGCTAGATTGTCCAGGTCATACTTGGGTAAGGAGTTAAATGCTTCGGTTGTTGGTTTAAGGTATTGCACCCCACCAGAACGTTTGACATCAAATAATCCTTTATCGTCTTCAAATCTAACAGAAAGAATCATGCCTGTAGCGCCATGTTTGTCTTTGTGTTGTGGCTTGAACCACGTGGCTTGCTCAGGCTTCTTAAACCACTCCTGAGGAACCCTCCTCCAGGAGCTACTACTTTTGCTTGCATCATGAACGGGATTGGATTGGGGAGCCTCCGTTGTTGTTGCCTCAATACTAACACAGACAACCTCAGACTCTGCCGGTTCTGGTATTGTAAGGGCTTCAAAAATCTCCCCATCTTCAAGTTCATAGATTCCCTCTCCATCTCCCTTGGGAAATTCAATTACCACATAATCTCCTTCTTCATCCCACTCATCACTTGACTCTATCTCTCCTTCCTCAATCTCCTCTAACGCTTCAATCATAGCTTCATCAGTTAATTCCAAATCTGGCTCTGTAGATAATTCTTGTAAGACTTCAGCCACATATTTTCCTTTGTCACTTCCACCACTAGTACCTTCTTTCTGGGTAGACTCCCCTTGTGCCGCTGGTGTTACTGATGGTGTAGCTGAAACAGCTTGTGTCTCACCACCAGCACCACCTGAGAGGCCGGCAATAGGATCCTTGTCACCAGTTAGATCCACATGGTGACAGGCTTCCTCCTCCGATTTCTTGCTAGTCTCCGCCTGAGACCCAAGCTGATTCCGGAGCTTAGTGACTATGTCAACAATGAGCACATGTTCATCTCTTTGAGTTAACATTTGAGTTTCCATTGTCTTCCTATGCAC
This sequence comes from Smallanthus sonchifolius, assembly GCA_023525975.1. Lineage (NCBI taxonomy): Eukaryota > Viridiplantae > Streptophyta > Magnoliopsida > Asterales > Asteraceae > Smallanthus > Smallanthus sonchifolius. Next base: position 71,923,120 of record CM042023.1, on the reverse strand, counting down.
AAGAATAGTATCGTTAAGCTTGAATTGAATTGTTTGAATTTCCAATAATGATTTTAGTTTCTCCTGAGTGCTATGCCATTGATTTCTAAGCATGGTTGTCTCATCAATCAGTGAGTTGATTTGTGCTTGTTGTGCTTTGATTTGAGATCTTGAGTTGGCAACATCATTGAGTAGGGCTTCTACTTGAGATTCCAAGGTGGAGATGCGTGCCTCTCTAGGATCAACTTCACGTGTGGTAGACGCTTCACCAGTCTCGTGGATTGTTTCAGCAAATAACTCAGAAAGGTCAAATTGATGACCCATGTCACCAAATTCGATTGAATGAGTCATGGGTGGTAGAGTGCCAGCTGTAACATCTTCTGGCAGTGATGTTATTCTTGAGTCCTTTGCAAGGCTTTTCACCAAAGACTCTTAACGTTTCCCCCGACGGGAGGGGTATTCGGATGCACTTCTCTAAACTTTCTAGTGGCATTGGCACAAGGTTGATTGGAAATGTATGATCGTTAAGTTCTAGAGAGCAGCCATAGATAACGGAGTCAATTGTAAGAGAGTCACCATTTGCTACTTCGATAGTGAAGGTTTTCTCTAATTTGGATCGTGTTTTTGCAAGTAAGGGTTGCAGTTGAGATTGGTATTGAAGTAGCAGGAAGAGAGACTATTACTGGAGTCGTCTCTTGTAGGGTAGGAACAATTACGGGTGTAATTTCCCTTCGTGTACGCCTGCTATATAGTTGTGTTGGTACTTGACGAGTCCTTTGAGCTAGAAGTCGGGCATTGATTTCCTCCATGACTACATGCCAGGGCCTATCTAATCTGGACTTCTTTCTACGTTCCACCATATACTCCGCTTCATTTTCGTTTTCAGAACTCTCATCTCTGAGTTGGAATTCACTCTCTGAACTATCCTGTCGTTGACTTTTGGAGGAAGATTCATGAAGGGATTCCTACATGGATGCCTCTGATCGGGTACGTCATCAGGATCAGATGATTCAGTTACTGTCTTTTTAGAGTCAGTTCCCTCTGCACCATTACGACTATCACCATTACTTCCATCATCATCATCATCATCACTTTCATCATCATCACTTTCGTGTTCACCTTCCTCTTCATTTTGTGGTTCCTCATCCGAATACTCACTTAGTTTAGGTTCAGAATTAGCACTATTCCATCTGTCATCGGCAGGGGCAATATATGCTTCATTAATCAAATGCACAAACAAAGGTGTGTGAACAGGTATAGGCTATTCGGGTCCAGCCTTCAAGAATTGTACAAATACATGCTTATCTACACGTTTCACCTGTAATCGTTGTCCTATCTGTGGGAGATTTGGCAAGAAGTGATTGATAAGCAGTTGGACAAAGCGAGGATACAGTAGAAACCTAAACCTCTCAGCCGCGTTAATTTTCTCTAACATAGACTTGTAAATATAGCGCGAGAAGTTGTAGCATCTGTTTAGTGAAAGACCAACCATGGCAAAAGCCAAATCATGGCCCATGGCGTATTTTCCTGCTTTACATGCCGATATACACATAATCATGATATGTGCAAAATACCTCCACTGATCCAGTAGCCAACCTTTCTTGTATGATGGGTAGTATATCCTGCCAACATACCCCATTCTATGTCTCGAACATCCGTCAATAACATACTCTGGATAAGTAGTAGGATCTGTTGCTTGATCATGAAATTGAAGAACCTGGCGGATTGTAGCTTCAGAAATAGCTATCCTTTGGTTAGCGACTGTGGCAGTAATTACATTTGGAGTTTGTATGCAATCTAATTCTTCCGTGTCCCAAAATTGTTCAATATAGGGCCAAAAGACAACTGGATTAGCTGATATTGCATATGAGATCTTGGACCAGTTGAGAAAAGTTACTATCTCTTGATAGTTAACCGCTGCACCCCTCCATTCGGGGTCGGTAAGTGCTAATAGGTTGAACTCGTTCGTGTACGGTCTTCTTGCCATATCTGCAATAAACACAACAAAACAAGATTAGAACAGTTTAACGATATTAACAGTTAAGATATAATAGACATTTAATGAAAATCTTGGACTTATAAAAATTTCACAACACTGCCTCATGCGTACTTGTGTAAGTATGCATAGACAAAACTTGTCATGCGTACTTATCAAGTACGCAGGAACAAAATCCTTCATGCGTACTTGTAAGTACGCATGGTCAGCGTGAAGTTCAAGTTTTTGTGCAAGTCTGATTTCATCGATTTAAGGTCTAATGTCCGTAATTCTTATCCTAAGGGTGTCGAGATAGGCAATGAAACTCAATGTGACTTTGGTTAGAGCTAGTATCGAACAACACAGGACTCATTTTGATCAAACAGGGGCAGACGCTAGGTTACGGGCCAAACCAAGATCAAAATCCAAATTTGTAAGTTAAAATGTTGAATTTTGTGTTAAACGACTCAATCTGATGACTAGAAACATGAATGGTTGTGCCAAATTTACATGCACACATCATCTTGATCACAAAAATCGGTCATCAAAAACCCTAGTCTAAAGAACACCAAATCACTGAATTTTGGATGATTTAATGGTTGGAATTGATTGAGATTCTCACCAGATGATCTAGAGATGGTTTTACAACTGAGTTTGCGGCTGAAAAAAGGTTTAGTAACACATAAATTTTTGAGGCAAAATGAGTAGTGGAGTTGTGTAGAAGATGAATGTTTGAATGAAGAGTAAATGCTAAGTGTCGTTATATATACCCCGCCATTCAGGTCGTGCACACTTATCTAAGTGCCCATGGTTACCCTCATGCGTATTTATAAGTACGCATGGCTTAAGCTGTGCGCACTTGCTTAAGTATGCATGACTTATCAATTCCTCAAACTTTAACTCAAATTCCTTGTTTATGAAGTATTTTGAGACATACATGATAGATATGTTCACATGTTGTTTGTAACAAAGTTGTTTTCGAAAGTTATGAAAATATTTTTGGTTTTTCTAAGGGAATGCAAGAAATCTTTTTGTCTTTTGTAAAGTTTAAGCTAAACACACCAAAAATCTTTTTGTTGTCTTTCAAAGGGAATGAACCGAATACAAAATAATTGAATACTTACAGTGAACGTCTTTTTGATCAAGTCATGAGCAGAGGATCATATCAGGCTAAAACATGTAGCAAAAATGATACGATATAAATTTCAAAGAAATTGGGATCATATCATGACATACTTACGTAGAATCAATTTGAAATACACATCATGTTAAATCAAATTGTCAATATTATAAGATTTGAAGTATAAGCATCTTTGGATCAAGTTCATGTGAGTTAAGGTACCATTTAAAGTTCTACAATGTGTACCCCTTGGTTAAGTGAATAGAAGGTAAATGCATTAACTCAAAACATCTAAGATTTTCTCAAGGATTATCTGAATCTCCAGGTTGAAGTTACATCGTTTAGCACCGAAAAATCAAGCAGAATCCATAAGGATTATCAAGAATCATAAGATTCAGAATCGAGTGATTCATTTGTCTTGGTTCGTGAGGTTTATCTTTAGTGAATATTTTGTAATGATTCAGGCTAATAGATATGGAATCTGAAGATTCAGGTAATGGGATCCAACTATTATCTAGATGTCTTCAATGGAACAGATGCAATCCAAGGGGGTAGTATATGCTTGACGGTTGTTGTCAAGGCATATCTTGGTACAACTTCATATTGCATACTTGTGAGTATGGGTAGTGAAGTGAACCGAAAAATTGTGCTAAAGACATAACCCGAAACTGGTCTCAAAAGATAATACTAGCCAAAATCTTACATTTATTTCTGATAATGATCTTTTAATTTTTCTTTTACACCCACACGCAACATAACATGGGTTCAAATCACAATTGTAGTAGATATATTTAGATTTTCACACTACTAATGATTTAATGAATGCTTCTAGCCTACTACAATTCAAATTAAATGATAATTTATAAACAATTTAAGTAGTCATGAAGAAGTCATTTCCCAATTGTGCAGTCTAAGAATTTTAGACCACTTCCTGATGTGCAATCATTTCCTCTTGTCCTCAAATTTTTGAAATTTTTCTATTTTGTTTGGTTTTTTTTAAAGTTTTTTAACAGAAAATAAACTAAATTTAAAATGTTAAAAGAAAATAAATGTAACTTCCAAGAAACGATTTTGTTTAGAAAAATGATTTTCATTCAGGATTGAACATTCCTATCATGTTGTAAGATGTTCAAAACGTGTACGATTAAATGCATTGGTGAAAAGATCGGCAAAGTTATTATCCGTGTGAACTTTTACAAGTTAAATTAAATGCTTTTCAGCACAGTCACGGATAAAGTGGTGACGAATTTCAATATGTTTCGTTTTGGAATGTTTCACCGGGTTGTTTGTGATGGACATGGTGGCTTTTTTGTCAATGAACAATGGAGTTCCAGTGTAATTCAAGCTCTAGTCTCCCGATTGCTGTTGTATCCACAATATCTGAGAACAGCAGCTTGCAACAGCAATGTACTCTGCTTCACATGTTGATATAGAAATTGTTGACTGCTTTTTACACTGCCAGGAGACCAGCCTATCTCCTAAGAACTGGCATCCACCCGAAGTTGACTTTCTTTCGAGATTGCAACCGCCATAATCAGAATCGGTAAAGGCTTTGAGATCAAATGACTGCTGCTTGGAGTACCACAGACCCAATCGAGGTTTCCCTTTCAAGTATCTAAATATCCTTTTTACAGTGATCAAATGAGATTCCTTTGGTTGTGACTGAAACCTCGGGCACAAGAAAACTGCAAACATTATGTCATGTCTTGAAGATGTGAGATACATAAGAGATCTGATCATCCCACGGTACAATTTACAATCCACATCCTTTCCATCTTTGTCTGGATGTAGACCATGATTGACTAGGATAGTGTGCCATAAGTTATACAATCATTCATTTTGTACTTTGACAAAATGTCCTGCACATACTTAGTTTGATGTAGATAAATTCCATTCTCCCGTTGACTGACTTGCAAACCTAAAAAGAATGACAATTCACCCATGTTGCTCATCTCAAACTTGGACTTCATCACCTGCGCGAATTCCTTATAGATCTCTTCATTCGTAGACCTGAAGATGATGTCATCAACATATACTTGCACTTGTATAATATCACCTCCTGCTTTTCGTATGAAGAGAGTCTAGTCAATTTGCCCTCGGTCGAAATCATTGGACAGTAAATGCTTTGAAAGAGTTTCATACCACGCCCTTGGTTCTTGATGAAGACCATAAAGTGCTTTGTCGTGCTTGTATACTTTATGAGGATTAAGCGGGTCTTCAAAACCAGGTGGTTGAGTGACATAGACTTCTTCATAAACTTTTCTATAAAGGAAAGCACTCTTCACATCTAGTTGAAAGACTTTTAAACCAACAAAGGAGGCATATGCCAAAAACAGTCAAATGGCTTCAAGTCTAGCAACTGGGGCATACACTTCCGTGTAATCCAAGCCTTCTTGTTGGTAAAATCCTTGCACAACCAATCTTTCTTTATTTTTAACCACAACGTGTCGATCATCTGTTTTGCACTTGAACACCCATCTGGTTCCTATTGGATGTACACCTTTTGGTAAGTCAACTAGATCCCACACATGAAACTTTTGGAATTGAGAAAGCTCTTCTTGCATTGCCTCTATCCAGCAGTTGTTAGCTAGAGCTTCCTTCACATTCTTTGGATCTAATTGGGATATGAATGCAGCATGCAAACATGTCTCCATGATTCCTGTGCTGAGAATTTCAGCATAAAGACTTGTTCTTTCAGTAACGGTTCTGTGATGAGTTTGAACACCGGCATTAGGATCTCCAATGATGTTGTCGATTGGATGATTCCTATGAATTCTCGTTTCTGGTACAATGGGTTCTTGAATATTTATTTCAAGGTTCGTGCTCAACTCCCCCAAATCTTGTATACCAAAAGAAGATTCTATGTTGATTCGATCAACAGGAGCTTCATTTCCTACACAAGTGTTAGGATCAACTCGAGCATCATTTCCTTCACCATTTGTATCCTCTTCAGTGTCACTATCATGCATCCCAGATGTAGATGCAACATTAGGACTAGGAATAGGAACTGTTGTTCTTGTTGAGAAATTGGAGTTGTCGCTGCCACTACAGTATTGATACAAATTTGCAGCATCTTCAGCAGATAGATCAGGAAAGTTGAAAGACTTAAAGAGAGAATCATAATCGAATCCCCAAGCTGGACCTGTTGGTTCTGGTGGAGTGGTGTGTTTACTGCAATCCACTTCGATCCATTCTTCAACATAACGATGTTCAATATTGTACACTCTCTTGCATGGTGAATTGGCAACATATCCTAAGAAGATGTGCTCCACCGTTTTTGCATGAAATTTTGATTTACGATCTTTATATTGTAACAATAATGAACACGGACTACCGAATGGGATTAGGTAGTCAAGATTGGGAGGTCTATTATTGATCAACTCATAACATGTTTTGTTGTGTCTTTTCACCACCAGAACCTTATTTAAAACATGACACGCTGTATTGACTGCTTCTGCCTAGAAAGTTATTGGAAGCTTTGCATCTGACAGCATTGTTCTTGAAGTTTCAATTAAAGTTCTGTTGTTCCTTTCTGCAACTCCATTCTGCTGAGGTGTATACGGTGCACTAAATTCATGACGAATACCCTTCTTTAGACAGAAAAACTCCATCATGTTGTTCTTGAATTATGTGCCGTTGTCACTCCTTATTCTTCTAACCTTCAGCTTGCATATAGATTCTAGACTTAGAATTAGGTATTGAAGAACTTCAGCAGTCTCATCTTTAGTACCTAAAAAATGCACCCAAGAAAAACGTGAGTAGTCATCAGTTACTACCAAGCAGTATGACTTAACACCAATAATCTTGATACTTATGGGCCCAAAAAAATCCACATGTAGGAGCTCCAAAGGGGTATCAATGGAGTTTTGGATCTTTGGCTTGTAGGATTTCCGTTGTTGTTTGCCCTTTTTACAAGGCATACAATCATCTGCAACGGCAAATCTCAGCTTAGGAATCCCGGTTACCAAACCGTTTCAGACAAGATGATTCATTTTTCTATAAGAAATGTGTCCAAGTTTCCTATGCCATAAGATTGAGTCTATTTATGTTTCTTTGGTAAGTAAACGGGTAACAACTGATGAGGTGGTTGCTGCCACACTCATATCGATCTGATAAGTGTCGTTCGTTCTTGGCGCACGCATAAAAATCCACTTTTCAGGAACCATGAAACCAGGCTTGAGAACCAAATATTCAGACTTATCAAACATAACTGAGTACTCCTTGTCGCACATTTGAGAAACACTCAACAGGTTATGCTTCAGCTGCTCGCAATAGTTGACTTTGTCGAAACTGATACAACAATTAGAAACCACGCCTTGACAAGTTATACTTCCTCTTTTTTCTCCTGCAAAGGCCACATAGCCGCCTCTGAATGATTTAACTTCTTGAAGAAGGGCCATGTTACCTATCATGTGCCGGGAGCATCCACTATCAACATACCAACGGTTTGTAATAGATCCTTTTGGATGTCCCTGCACGAGTCAACATAAAATATTTAGATTTGGAGACCCAAGCCATTGTGGTCTTGGGTCGTCCGTTTTTCTCAAAGTAAACGACTTCTATTAGCTCACAATCATGACGGTAAAAAACGGGTGACTCTTTTGGAGAGTCAGAATTAGAGATTTGGGAAATATCGAGTTTCTTTCTCCAAACTTGTTTCCTTTGAACAGTAGGCTTGCCTTTGTCAACGACAGATGAACTAGAAGAAGATTCACCTGGTCGACAACTAGTCATCTATTTAAGTTTCCTTAATCTCTTATTATGTCTCCTTCTTTGTGGTCTTGAGAGTTTCACCACATGCTTTTTACCAGGTTGTGTACTACTAGGGATAGATACACAAGGAACAACAAGTTTCATGTTCTGTTTCACAGGAGATGGTGCAACCATATTTCTTGGCTTAACCATATGCTTGGTTGGATGTTTTGGAAGTTAATTTTTGAATTGTTTTACTGATGGAGTCTTCAGAGATACAACCTGTTGTGGGACAGCCGGCTGTTTCTCCTGATTCTTATATGGACAATTCACCAAAATGTGACTGAATGTACCATAGTGAAAACAATTCCTTCTTTCTTTAAAATTTCTTTTGTAAGGCTTATTACTTTTGGATGTTAATGGTATATTTTGATGAGTATTAGGACTGGTTTGATGAACCGGAGGTTGTGCTTGACCTGATGTTGATTGATTTTTAGGAGTATAATGTTTATCAATGTTTTTCCCAATTTGTTAGCAAATGTTTCTTTCTTAGTTTGCTTTATGGTTTTGAAACCTCTATAAAGCATCATTTTCAATTTAACATTTGATTCAATCAAGTCAGGTTCTGTTAAAATGCAATTGATACGGTTACTGATAATGTTTTTGTTTATTTTAGGTTCATCAAGCAATTCCTCTGAGACAACACTTTCGACTTTGTTGTCCTCGGAACATTCATCAGAATAAAAATTTTCATCAGATGATGAATTGGCCTTACTAGAAGAGTCATCCAAAAAGGACAGATTAATGTCGACTGGCCCATTGACAAATTTCCCATTAACTGGTGGAGGAATGGCATTAGTACCCAACCCTTTGCCATTCACCCGTCGTACGACAGACTCGTAATGTTCCACCACAAAACGAGAATTTTTCAATTTTGCCACTTAACTTCAGAATCTCATTCTGTAGTTTGGCTATTTCGACATTATTTTTCTCAAATTCTTTGTAGGCAACGTCTAAATGAAATTGTTGTTCGCTGATTTTAATTGAAAAATCTTGTTTATCTTTTCTGAGATTTTCAATAGAACCGTTAAAACGTTTTTCATTTTCCTTGTAGCTTAGAGCTGCTCTACGCCGAGGTTCAAGTTGATCATGAATTCTATTATTTTCGTTTTTCAAGTTTAAACAGTTAGTACAAGAAACAAAAATAAAAGAATTAGAATCTACCTCATTTGACTAACTGGATGCCTCCCCGATTGCCATTAGTTCAAATGCAGATTCCTGATGATCAGCAGCAGCTGCTTCCCTTCCTTCGGCTTTCATTATTTCAACAATTTCTGTTATCAAACCTATCTGGGTTTGTGAGACAATGGCGTCTTCCAAATGAACTCCCCAGTCATAGCTGTCATCTTGTTGAGCTACCAGTGCATTGGATGATGCTCCCTGATTTTGACTGTTGTTGTTGTTGAAGTTCTGGTTGTTGAAATTCTGATTGCTACTTGGACTTTGTCAAGTGAACCCTGAGGCAGGTGCTTTATCCTTTAGACATTCTCTAGTAAAATGGCCAAAATTCAGACATTTGTAGCATTTTGCTTTTGATTTGTCGAACCCAACTTTCGCATTTGAATGCCCACTAATAAACTTTCTATCGGTTCTATTCAAGAAACGTTTCGCCTTCTCAGGATCATGGCCATATTCTATTGTATGTCCATGTCTTCCATGTCATCTGGATCTACTTGATTGAAATCTTCTTCAATAGTTTTTGGATCAGTAAGTTTTCCACCTATGAAGTTCTCATAGGCAAGCATGCAGGAAGAAAATTGTGCAACATGATCTTCTGCAATTTTGGCAATCACACTTTGATTACCAGATGAAATGTTTTTTGATGACTGCTGATGATATGAACTTGATCCTGAAGCAGAAAAACAAGTATAACTACCACAACCATTAGAACTTTCTTCCTCCTGAGTAGGATTCCCTGAGAATAAAGCAATTCTAGAGCCAGAGGTTTTTGCTATGGAAGAAGTTCCAAAGTACAATGACGGTTCTTGAACTAGCGGTCTGCTAGTTGTTTCTTTCTTTCTTAAGTTCATGTCATGTGCCTGAACTTTGCCAATTGCTTCATCAATGGTCATCTCATAAAACTTAGGGTTTTCTCTAAGTAGGGTTGTGTACATATAAAACTTTGGTGGTAATGCATCAAGAAATTTTTCAACAAGTTCATCATCGGGATATTTCAGTTCATAAGATTTAAGTTCAGTCTTAAGATGATAGAATCTGGAGAAGAGTTCATCAATGCATTCATTTTCCAAATATCTAAAACATTTATATTGTTTTCTCAATAGTTCCCTCTTACTCTTTTTAACAACACTGTTTCCCTCGAACCTTTTCTGTAGAGATATCCATATATCTTTTGACGTATCATATCCTCTAAAGCTATGAAATAAGTCATGTGTCAATGCCATGGTTAAGGAACCATGTGCCTTCTTTTCTAAATCATAAGCTTTCTTTTCTTCTATATCAAGCATAGAAAAGGGTCACTTTTTGAACAAGTGTATCCACTTGTCTGATCAAATAGTGATTTGAACTGGTTGTTGTGTATGATCAATGTGGTATAACCAATGAATCAGATTCTTGATTCTAACAAGCTTTTGATGAATGGATCATCCAAACAACAACACAAGGATGGATGTAGGGATTTGAAAGGCCCCTTATCCCGGGTAACCTCACTTGTTGGGTTTACTCATAAACAAAGTCATTAATACTGAACTTTAAATTTAACACGTTCAATTAACAACAAAAACATTCACGTTTGAGTACATTACAGCGGAAGTCTCAACATTTAAAACATACATCATTATTTAACAAAAGAAAACATAAATCGGTATGTCAGTCTCTAGCCGGGCAACCTTCACGCCTTCGCACGACCCTTTTCTTTGTTACCTGAAATGTATACTAAAAGTCAGTTAACGCTGGTGAGTTCTAGTTTAAAAGATTAGATATAAACATTATTTCTTCAAAAGTATACATAAGTTTATATATAAAGAACATAAATACGTATTTTTAACTTTTACTTTTCTTTCATCATTTTTGAGTGACTACATTGATATGCATTCACCTTTAGTTTTTCCTTAACATTCATTTAGTCGTACACATAAGGGTGATCAACCCGTCTTTTACTACGTATGTCACAAAGACATACACCATGAAGCTACCGTCGTACCCCTTTGACTCGTCCGGTCCTAGAAACCGTCTGCCTTAAAACCGTCCGGCCAACCTTCGGCCGTCCGTCATAAACCGTCCTACCATTGTAGTCCGTCCTTTTCGCCCGTCTACCCGAAGGTATCCGTTTCCCACGTGCTACCATGTTTGCAACCGTTCTACATATGATTTGGCATTTGCTTCGACCGTCCATTAATGCCCATTTTTATTTCCTAGCTGATGAAGGAATATTTTTGTCCCGGTTGCAAGATAGTCATGTGGTCGTCCGTCTACCGTAGTAGCCGTTAGCATCGAAGCATCCATAACATTCACGTATATTCATAACATGCAGTATATATTACATAAAGCAAGATTTCATTCATTCATATTTTGTCATTCTTTCATTCATACTTTGTAAACATACCTTTCATTCTTGTTCATACTTCATTTTCATATATATATATATATATATATATATGTATATCGTGTATGATCACATTGGCATTCATAGTATTTATTCATTTAGTGTATACACTTCAGCCCCAAAACATTTAATAAGGTTTGCACATAACATAGAAAGGGGCACATAGAACTCACCTGATGAGCTAGTCTGGGTTGTCCTAAACAAAGTCCAACAACGTCACTTCTGATCTGAATTGAGTAGTTAGATACACATCAGACCTAATCTTGACTATAACGGTTTAATCATTCTAAACATATTGACTTTACTTAACCATTCTGATGCCTGCGCACTTAGCAAGTGCGCAAGGCCTTGGTCATGCGTACTTGATAAGTACGCAGACTTTACTTCATGCGCACTTGGTAAGTACGCGGACTTCACTTCATGCGTACTTGATAAGTACGCAGAACCCTTCTTCCTACGTACTTGATAAGTACGCAGGATCTGATCCAGGCGTAAGAACCCTAACTTTTTGCATGCGAGTCTGATCATGTCAATATCTAAATTTTCCTTGATCAGAACGTTCGGTTTTTATTCTAGATGCTAGATCTTTGTTCATTTTCAAGTTTCATCCATAAAAACTTCACCTATTTAGCTAAAACTGAAAATCCTAAAATAATCATAAAAACTCAGATTATGATCGAACACTTACCCTGATTGGAGTTATGATTCAGAGAAGATGATCACGAGCACAGTAGCAACGTTCTCCTGAATTCCCGAGTCGATCCGTCACTTTCTCTCTCTAGAACCGAGCTCCCCTTTCTCTCTCTAGAATTGCAAGTGGTGAAAAGAAATGAATTGTGGCAGCCCTTGTCCTTTATATACCTGGGCTTCCTTTGGCCCGTTCGAGCCGAACCCAAGCCCATCCATTTTTCTTTCGTTTCTTGACGATTAAATCTCTATCATATTATTAAATACTTATTTACTATTTTTGGGATGTTACAAGTCTACCCTCCTTAAAGAGGTTTCGTCCTCGAAACTGCTTATACGTTAAATAATTGAGGGTATATTTCCCGCATCTCGTCTTCTTTCTCCCATGTAGCTTCTGATCCCCTTCTGTGCTTCCATTGAACTTTGACCAATGGGATTGACTTATTGCGTAGTCTCTTCTCAATTCGGTCAAGAATGGTTATTGGTTCCTCGACATAATTCAGACTGTTATCCACCTCGATCTCATCGTAAGGTATGTGAGCCGTGTCGTCAGCTAGACACCTGCGTAAGTGCGACACGTGGAACGTAGGGTGTATTTCACTAAGCGCATCGGGTAGGTCGAGTCTGTAAGCAACTTGACCCACTCTCGCTAAGATCTTAAAAGGTCCGACAAACCTTGGACTTAGTTTTCCACGTTTTCTTAATCGGATGATTCCTTTCCATGGTGATACCTTTAACAGTACCATGTCCCCGACTTGAAACTCTAACTCCTTTCTTCTCTTATCTGCATATGATTTCTGCCTATCTTTTGCGGCTTTCATTCGAGCCTTGATTTGATCAAATTTCTCGGAAGTAGCTTTGACCACTTCGAGACTTGCAAAATCCTTCTATCCAATTTCCCCCCAACAAACCAGGGTCCTACATTTCCTCCCATATAACATTTCAAATGGCGGGATGCCAATAGTTGTGTGATAGCTGTTGTTATATGAAAATTCTGCCAATGGTAGATGGTTGTCCCAGCTCCCTCCGAAGTCAATGATACAGGCCCGGAGCATGTCCTCCAAGGTCTGAATGGTCCTTTCAGATTGACCATCGGTTTGAGGGTGGTAAGCGGTGCTGATGTTCAATCTAGTGCCCATCGCTTTATTGAATTTCTTCCAAAACCTTGATGTAAATCTAGTATCCCTGTCGGACACAATCGACAGCGGCATACCATGTCTGCTTACAATTTCCTTGATAAATACTTCTGCTAGTCTTTCTAACGAAGAAGTCTCACATATTGGCAAGAAGTGAGCACTTTTCGTCAAATCGACGATCACCCAAATGGTATCATTGCCTTTAGCTGTTCGCGGTAGCTTGGTAATGAAGTCCATCGTGATCTCCTCCCACTTCCATTCCGGTATTGGTAAAGGTTGCATTTTACCGCATGGTTTCTGGTGCTCGGCCTTAACTAGAGAACACGTTAGGCACTTGCTCACGTACTCTGTCACATTATTCTTCATGCTAGGCCACCAGTACTCCTTCTTCAAGTCTTGATACATTTTGTTTGTCCCAGGGTGGATAGAATAGCGAGACATATGGGCCTCATCGAGTATTTTGGTTATAAGCTCGCCAATCTTAGGTATCCACATTCGGCCAAACCTAGTTCGTACACCGTATGCATTTGCATCCAAATTCCCTTGTTGTCCTACTATTCTTTTCCGTTTTTTTTTTCCTTCTAATAGCGCTTCATCTTGTGCCTTTTATATTTCACTCATCAAATCTGGTGTTATAATCAGCTGACACGCTTTGATCTGTATAGGTTCCGATTCTTCCTTTCTGCTTAAAGCGTCAGCCACCACGTTTGCTTTGCCTGGATGGTACAATATCTCACAGTCATAGTCCTTCAGTAGCTCTAACCACCTCCTTTGCCTCATGTTTAATTCCTTTTGCCCGAAAAAGTACTTCAGGCTTTTATGATCGGAGTAAATGGTGCATTTAACTCCATACAGATAGTGCCTCGATATTTTCAATGCGAAAACTACTGCCGCTAACTCTAGATCGTGTGTTGGGTAGTTACCTCGTGAATCTTTAGTTGTCACGAGGCGTAGGCAATTACCTTTCCTCGTTGCATAAGTACGCAACCTAAACCCTGACCCGAAGCTTCAGAGTAGACTACTAAGTCTTCATTTCCCTCAGGTAGTGCCAAGACTGGAGCTTGGGTTAATCGTGCCTTAAGTTCCTCAAACGCGTTGTTTTGGGTTGGACCCCATTCATATTTCACTTCCTTCCATGTCAACTTAGTTAGTGGCAAGGCTATTCTTGAAAAATCTTGAATGAACCTTCGATAGTAGCCTGCCAATCCCAGGAAGCTTCGTATCTCTGTTGGTGTCTTTGGGATGTTCCATTCCTTTACTGTCTCGATCTTTGCAGGATCCACCATAATGCCATTTGGGTTTATTACATGACCTAGGAATTGGACTTCCCTAAGCCAGAACGTGCATTTAGAGAATTTTGCGTACAACTTTTCCTGCTTTAGCACCTCCAGACCTCTCTTAGGTGACAGTGGTGATCACCCTCGCTTTTTAAATATACCAGTATGTCGTCTATAAAAACTATCACCGATCGATCCAACATTGGTCGACATACTCTATTCATCAAATCCATGAACGCTGCTGGTGCGTTAGTCAATCCGAAGGACATCACGAGAAACTCATAATGCCCATAACGCGTGCGAAACGCGGTTTTTGGTACGTCTTTCTCTCTTACTTTCAACTGATGGTAACCCGACCTAAGATCGATCTTTGAGAACCAACTCGCACCTTGCAGTTGATCAAAAAGGTCATCTATTCTAGGCAGTGGGTATTTGTTCTTTACTGTCCTCTTGTTCAGGTCACGGTAGTCAATGCACATGCGCATGCTGCCGTCTTTCTTCTTTACGAATAGTACCGGAGCGCCCCATGGTGAAATGCTCGCTCTAATAAATCCTTTTTCTGTTAATTCTTGTAGTTGAGACATCAATTCTTTCATTTCTGACGGAGCCAATCGGTAGGGGGCTTTGGCAACGGGCTCAGCTCCTGGCAGTAAGTCAATATGAAATTCTATTTCCCGATCGGGTGGCAACTCAGGTAGCTCCTCTGGGAATACTTCTGGAAAATTGCACACCACGGGTACATTCTTGAGTGCTTTCGTTTTCATTCTATCGTCAATAACATACGCCAGATAAGCTTCGCAACCGTGCCTCATGTAACTTTCGGCCATGATCATCGAAATGACATTTGGCATTGTGCAATTCCAATCCCCATAAACCGTAATTGGACTTCCGCTAGGAGCCTTGAGGTGTATCCTCTTACGTTTACATATGATTTGAGCTTCGTTGGCAGCTAACCAATCCATACCCAGTACTACATCGAATCCTCCTAAGGTAAGAAGGAATAATCTAGAGGGGAACTTATGGCCCTCTATTTCTATGATACAATCATCGGTTACTTGGAATACTACCGAATTTTTACCAACGGCAGTTTGTACGCTAAAGGCTTTTACTATGGTGTTGACAGTGCAATCTAGTTTTTGGCTAAAGGCATTTGATATAAAACTTTTACTAGCACCGAAGTCAAATAAGATAGCAGCATGTTCATCATTTACTAGAAACGTACCTGATACAACATCAGGGTTTCCCCTTGCTTCCTCCTCAGTCAGGGCATAGGCTCGAGTCCTAGCCCTTGGCTGTTCCTTTTCAGCTTCCTTTTCCTTTCCCGAGCCGGATTATCTGGTTTTCCTGCAATCCCTAGTCAGGTGTCCATATTTTCCATAACTCTGGCACTTGACATCCTTTAAACACTCTCGAGAGAAGTGTCCCGGCTTCCCGCACTTATAACACATGATGGTGCCGATTCGGCACTCGCCAAGATGGTGCTTTCCACACTTCTTGCAAGTTTCATATTCATCTGACCTTGGTCTCTTAACTTCAGTTGCTGCATCCCTTTTCTCGGTGCCCCTAGACGGGTTCTCCCACTTTCCCTTTTGTGTCTCAGGTGCCCGGTCCTCATTGGCGTAGTCGTCATAGACGATTCCGCTCAGATTCACTACCGACTCGAAGGTCGAGGGTAGGTTAGTTTTAACATGGACACGGACCCTTTACGGCAAACCCTTGACATAGTACTTAATCAGATAGTCTTCAGTCTCCACTAAGTGTGGTACCAGTTGGGCCAGCTCATTGAATCTCGAAGTATACTGGCGATGAGTCTTGTTGCCAGCCTTGAAGTTCAGGAACTCGTTCTCCACACGATTAATCTCGTTCTGTGGGCAGAACTTTTGGATTATCAGCTTCTTCAAGTCTTCCCATGTCATTCGGGCAATAGCGTTTGGCGACTTTATTCTCTGAATGTTTCTCCACCAACCTAGTGCTACATTGGTGAAATAATGTGCAACATACTTAATGGCCTGGTCCGGTCGACACTCGCTTATGTTGATTACAGCGTTCATCCTCTCAATCCATTCGAACGTAGCCACTGAATCCTTGTTCCCATCAAACTTGGGTGGGTCTCCGTCCTTGAAACCTTTATAGGTGCACCCCCTATTGCTTGATCCTATCTTTATTTCGTCCCCATCACTGTCATATACTTTTTCCTCATTGTTTACTTCATCATCTTCCTTAATTTTCTTTAATGCTTCAGACAGCAAGTCAGGCAATACATTCTTTAAAGTGAGCACGACCTCACGGGCAATAGCATCTCTGACTTCCAAATTTCTAACGCAATACATTCTTATAAGGAACTAACTTCCAAATTTCTAACGCATGAGTTCATATATCATCAAAATATGCTTAATAAATTATATTTCATCAAACAAAACAATCTTTCATTATTTTGACATAAAGTACCTAAACATGGCAATTTCTAGCACATACGTGACAACCGAAACGTCAAACGACAAGTACAAACGCATATTTCATAACATGAACTCATTATATACCTTAAGAGTTGTATTTTAATCATAAAATGTACTCAAACTTACTGCTAAAAATCAGATTTAACAAATACACATTTTTCATGCCGAAAACTACCGTTTTAATCGACTAGTTTAGCGTAAAACCTAACGAAACACATCCAAACACCAAGAATTATACATATTACTAAATATCTATATTTTAGACATAGAATATCATCATATTGCAGCCATGATTCCAGATTTACAAATCTATCTATTTTCATGCAAAAATCTATCTTTTTAGCGTGTTTTAAGCAACATAAACATGTCATACACTTCGCAAATCATCACAACCTAAATAACACTTTTAGACCTGATTATTATTATCATAAAACATCACTTTTATTATCATATTTCCATATTTCAAACAATCTAAATAATCCATGCGAAAACCCTAGCTTAAATCATGCTTTTGTACAACAATCTTTAGCAATAAACACCTAAATCATCAATTCAATGATCCATGCATAAACTAACATGTTTTTATGCAATAATATACCATTATTTTCTGTATGAAACAAACCATAACAAAATATTTGAATGCATTTAAAGATCAAGCCCTAATTCATCACCATTTGCAAGATATAAACATATAAACATACATGCATATACACGACATCCATACATACAAATAAATCCATGAAAATATTCAATAAAGACCCATTATTTGTTGATTTTAATAGTTCATAAAAATCATTTTATTAAAGGTGAACAATACTTGCAAAAATCAAAGCTTTCTTTAAGAAAAGTAAAGAAAGAGATGGAGATTCATACCACTTGACAAAATCAAGGAGAATACTAGGGAAATGCATGATTATGGATGGTTTTCTTGAGTATTTGGCTTCACAATTCTTGAATCTTCAAGAAAATGCTCCAAGAACACCAAAAACTCAAGAATGCTTGAAAATACTTAGAGAGAAGATGATAGAAAGGTGTGTGATTGAAGTGAAGATTGAAGGGGTATTTATAGGGGGTGGGGGGATGGATTTAGGCTAAGACGGAGAGAGGAGAGAGAGATGGAGATTTGACATCTTCCATTCAAATCCCATGCAAGTTGAATGATCAAATGTGATGGAGTGAAGTTTTGTACAAAGTGTGTAAGGATTCAAATGAGTGTGTTTAATACTTGATTAGGGTGTGGTACCCACTTCATGGCTGATTTTAAGAGAGAGAGAGGTCTTCTTTTATTTTATAAACCTCTACACACATGTAGGTGATCTTTTATAAAAACCACAACACTTTTATAAAATTCTACCACTTTAAACATGGTTTTTCATCAAAATAAAAATATATAAAATACCAACTAATTATTTGCTATCATAATTAGTAAAAATAATAATTTTTGCTATCAGTTCATTTTAACTCATCCGGTACGCGATTGTACCGGGTAAAACGCAACGAAAATCACCGAAAGCGATATTTAACAAGTAGCACACAATTTTCACATATAATCCACTAATATAAACAAGTTTATATAATTTTCATCAAAATTGATATTTTTAAGGTTAACCGGGTCGTCACCAACGCTAAATACGGACATTTTACCGATATGCGGTACCGAAAATTCTGAAATTTCACGAAATGCAAACCTATGCATACAAAGGGCTTTTCCAGACTTTATAATGATCTAATTTACTGAAATTAAGTCTAAGACTCATATAATTAAATTATAAACGCGTTCTAAGGTTATACGGTAAATAACCTGAAAATTGTCGGATGTCACAGCCTCCCCTCCTTAAAGAAATTTCGTCCCGAAATTTTACGCTACGAAGCCTGGTTACGGACATACATAAACAAATGAGGGTACTTCCGTTTCATCTCATCTTCGCGTTCACACGTAAACTCTGGGCCACACTTAGAATTGCTTCTGACCTTGACCAACTTGATACGACTACGTCTGGTCTTATGAATCTTCCAATCTAAATCCTCCACGGGCTCTTCATGAAAATGAAGCTTGTCATCAACACATACTTCATTTGAAGGTATCACGAGTGTCTCATCAGACATACACTTTTTCAGATTGGACACATGGAATACGTTATGAACTCCACTCAATTCTCACGGTAACTACAGTCGGTAAGTAACTGGTCCTACACGGGCAATAATATTGTAAAATCCAATGTAGCGGGGGCTAAGCTTATTATGCTTGCCAAACCTAGCTACCCCCTTCCAAGGAGAGACTCTCAGCATAACTCTCTCTCCCACTTGGAATGCTAATGGTTTCCTTCTTCTATCAGTGTATTTCTTCTGACGGTCCTGGGCAACCTTCAAACGATCACGGATCTTGAAAACCTTATTGGTAGTTTCCTGGACAAGCTCCGGTCCAGTTAAATGCTTGTCACCAACTTCTGCCCAACAAAGCGGTGAGCGACATTTTCTCCCATACAGGGCTTCAAACGGAGCGACTTTCAAGCCAGTTTGGTAACTGTTATTATAAGAGAACTCAGCCAACGGTAGGTGAGTATCCCAACTTCCACCAAAGTCGATTACGCAGGTACGGAGCATGTCTTCCAAAATCTGGATGGTCCTTTCGCTTTGACCATCACTCTGTGGATGATACGCCGTGCTTAAATCCAAACGAGTACCTAAGGCTTTATGTAGTGACCGCCAAAACTTCGATGTGAAACGACTATCTCTATCGGAGATGATCGAAGTCGGCACCCCATGTCGGGACACTACTTCCTTGAGGTATATGCTCGCCAATTTCTTCATTCGGTAAGATTCCTTCACAGGCAGGAAATGTGTCGATTTCGTCAAACGATCCACAATCACCCAGATGGAATCGTAGCCACTAGACGTTCGGGGTAATTTGGTGATGAAATCCATGGAAATACAGTCCCATTTCCACTGCGGAATCTCCAATTGTTGTAGAAGTCCAGATGGCTTTTGGTATTCGGTCTTGACTTTTGCGCAAGTCAAACATTTACCAACGTATGAAGCAATATCACCCTTCATGTTCGGCCACCAGTAGTGTTCCTTAAGATCCTTATACATTTTCGTCATGGGTGAATCGAATATCTTGATTTATGGGCCTCATCCAAAACCATTCCTCGTAACTTGCCGGCCAAAGGCACCCATATTCTATCCATGAAGTACAAGGTATCATCAGACTTGGGTATAAGTTCTCTAACCATACCACGAAGACTCTCTTCCTTTAAATTCTCTTCCTTTAGAGCTTCTTGTTTGTGTAAATGGTCAATCCCAGCGCACGCACGCGTAAAGGCTTGACTCGCTCCTTCCTACTCAAGGCATCAGCCACGACATTAGCCTTGCTTGGGTGATAACGAATATCACAATCGTAGTCATTGAGCAATTCCATCCAATGTCTCTGCCTCATATTTAGCTCTTTTTGGTCAAAAATGTGCTGGAGACTCTTATGATCTGTAAAAATTGTGCACTTAGTACCGTAAAGGTAATGCCTCCAAATTTTGAGTGCAAAAACCACCGCACCCAGTTCCAAATCTTGTGTTGCATAATTCTGTTCATGCACCTTGAGTTGACAAGACGCATAAGCTATGACCTTTCCATTCTGCATTAGGACAGAACCAAGACCTTGGCGAGAGGCGTCACAGTACACCACAAATCCATCCGTCCCCTCGGGAAGAGACAGGATAGGGGCACTACACAGCTTCTTTTTCAACAATTGAAATGCTGCCTCTTGCTTTTCTCCCTAGATATACACCTTGTCTTTCTGGGTCAATTGCGTTAGGGATTGCGCTATCTTGGAGAAATTCTCAATAAACCTTCGATAATAACCTGCCAAACCTAGGAATTGTCATACCTCGGTCGGACTCTTCGGCGCTTCCCAATTCTTAATTGCCTCGATCTTTGTAGGGTCCATGTGTATACCCTTCTCAGTGATAACGTGTCTAAGAAAATGAACTTCTCGGATCCAGAACTCGCATTTGGAAAGTTTAGCATATAGTTTCTCAGTCCTCAACATCTCTAAAATTAGTCTCAGATGATGCCCGTGCTCTTCCTTGGTCCGTGAATAGATGAGTATATCGTCGATAAACACTATCACGAACTTGTCCAAGTATGGCCTGCACACTCTATTCATGAGATCCATGAATACCGCAGGAGCGTTTGTCAAACCAAAAGGCATGACCAAAAACTCATAATGACCATACCGGGTTTGGAATGCAGTCTTCGGAATATCTTCTTCAACGATCCTAATTGATGGTAGCCTGAACGTAAATCGATCTTCGAATAATAACTCGATCCTTGCAGCTGATCAAACAAGTCATCAATTCTCGGTAATGGTTACCGATTCTTGATGGTAAGCTTGTTCAATTCTCGATAATCGATACACATCCTCATAAAACCATCTTTCTTTTTCACGAATAAAACCGGCGCTCCCCAGGGCGAGAAACTCGGTCTTATAAAACCTTTATCTAATAATTCTTGCAATTGCTTGGATAGCTTCTGCATTTCAGATGGTGCCAAACGATAAGGATATCGAGCTATCGGCGCTGCTCCGGACACTAGGTCAATCCTGAACTCGCCTTGCCTTTGCGGTGGCAATCCAGGTAACTCTTTAGGAAATACCTCCGGATAATCACGAACTACGGGGATCTCTTCAATCTTCTGCTCCTCAACCCTAGTGTCAACCACGTGGGCTAAGTATGCTGGGTATCCTTTTCGCAAATACTTCTGTGCTTTCATCATATTAACAATTCTCAAAGGGGGTAGAAGACGAACTATCTTCCTATCGCACACAATCTCTGTATGGTTCTCTGATAACCAATCCATGCCAATAACGACATCGAAACTTTCAAGTTCTACTAGTAAAAGGTCAATACTATACGTACGATCTCCCAAACGCATGGTACACTCACGAAAAACTTCGTCGGCTTTTATTAATTTTCCGTTAGCCAACTCTATAGAATACTTAACATCTAATTTACTTGATTTTGAACTAAGAAAAGGTTCAAAGTTTTTGGAAACAAAGCTTTTATCGGCTCCGGTATCAAATAAAACGTAAGCATAACGGTCATTAACGAGAAACGTACCGGTAACATCTGATGGATCCTTTCGTGCTTTCTTGGCCTCCATCACGAATGCTCTACCACGGTTTCCCTTGTTCTTCCGTTTTGGGAAATCCTTCTTGAAATGCCTTACAATTCCACATTCATAACATCCATGGTTTGATTCTTCTTTCTTCACACCAAATTTCACACGACAGGTTTGGGCTTGATGTCCAAATTTGCCGCAACGGTCACAGACGTTGCACTGAACAGTGTGAAAATAACCACATTTGTTGCACTTTGGGTTAGGACCCTGATACCTTCTTGTTTCCGTGGTGTTGGCTGCATACATCCTTCCCTGATTCCTTCTTTTGCTCTGAGAGTTAACAGCATGACTCCCAGATCCCTCAGACCACTTACGCTTTCCTTCAGTTGGCATTTTTCCCTTCTCAGTCGTTCCATCAATAACTTCCACCGAATTCTTCCCTGAACCACTCTTCTTCAATGTCCCCATACGAACAGCATCATCAGTCAGGGAGTGTGCTAACTGCACAGCACTCTGAATAGTCGTAGGGTTTGCTGACGTGACCATACTACGGATCTGCGGTGCCAAGCCCCAGATATAACGCTCAATTCTTTTATGCTCCGGTGTTACAAGATGGGGTATAATTCGTGCCAATTGATGAAACTTGGTCATATATTCCCTTACTTCGGCATCTACCATGGCCAAATTCCAGAATTCTACTTCTAATTTCTTAATTTCGTTGCGTGGACAATACTAACGCAGCAACATTTCCTTCAACTGATCCCAAGTGAGACCGTAGGCATTAGCCTCACCAAGACCCTGAATCTGAGTATTCCACCAGGTTAGAGCTTCATCTTGAAATGAACTTGTTGCATACTTCACACATTGAGCTGCAGTACAGTTACTTATGACCATCACAGACTCCATTTTCTAAATCCAGCGGACAATGCCGACCGGTCCTTCAGTTCCAGAAAAGTGTCATGGCTGACATGCTTGAAAGGTCTTGTAAGAGCACCTTTCAATATGGTTCCCCAGGTTCATGTTATGGTTGGCCGTCCTATTAGCGAGGGCGGTGTTGACGTGTTGCGAAATCATCTGGGCCAATTCCTCGGACGTAGTGGGGAGTGGGTTGGCATTTTGGTTTTCTCTCCGTGGTGGCATATTCCTTTTTCCAATACAACAATACAACAAGTGAGACAATATATATCACGCAATATCCATGTCATTCATGTATGTATGAAAATAATTTAACAAGCACCACGATAAACCAAAATCAACCACTTCATGTCATTTTTGTTAAAAATTAGAGTTCAAACTTGAATACATCATTAAACCAAATGATTACAAAAAATGGGTGTGGCATATGACCAACCCTAACAAGTTTCTCCAATATGACAAAAGAAAAAGACATGAACTCTAAAAACAACATCGTCAAGGACAAGAACTAGCGGTTCTGATGAGGGAGAACACCGAGGAAAGCAACAGTGGCAGCGAGCATAACACACGTAACTGCAAGGGCTAGAGAGGCCTCGAGGCGCTCCTCAAGTGCATCTACAAGCTGTAAGGCCTCAACCTCTCTGACTTCCGCTTCCGCGGCTCTCGCAGTAGCCTCCTCGACCATCTTTATTGCTTCTTCGGCCTTCTTCTCGCTTTCTTCCACCTTCTCCTCAATTCAGCCACATCTTCTCGGGCCTGAAACTAGTCTCCTTTCCCGGTTTCCGCATCGGCGTCATCTCTATCGGACAGTTTCTCTTCTTTACTGGCGACACAGTCTTCCTAGCAGTGAACTTCAGAAGTGGACCTTCAGGATATTCATGATAAGATAGATGAAATGGAAGACGTAAATTTCCAGTAGTTGGCCAAACAGGCTCAATGGAAGTCATAACCTCATCGTTCTTATGAACATGGCTAATAGTCACGGAAATCACTGGAGTAGGCTCATCACTAGCTGGCATCTCCTTATTGCCTAACTCAGCAACTAGAGCTTCCTTCATTGGTTCCTCAACTAAAGGAGTCGTCTCAACTGGCTCTTCCTCACTAGACTCCTTTTCATCATCAGATTCCTCTTTGCTAGACTCCTCTTCACTTGTTGGTACCTCTTCATCTTCAAGTTCTTCTTCCCTAGATGGCACCTCTTCGTCTTCAGATTCTTCTATCCACCCATTCCAATAACACGGGTGATTAGAAAAATTCGGCATGTTCGGGTCAAATCCGAAATCAAGAACCGAATCTGGAGACATCGGTGAAATTGGTGAGAACTCTGGCTCACTATCATAAGAGATCGAGATGATGGAAGGCGAAAGAGACATCTGTGACACGTTATATTTACACGATAAAAATGATTTGCCCATAAATGTAAGCACGTACGTATGTAAAACACTTAAGGCACGTAAGGCACATAAAGGAAGTATCCTAATACTACCTATATACTAATACTTACTTTTAATATAAGATGCATGCGGTATGAAAAGGTCTTTAACCCAAAAACCCAATTTTTGAAAGTTATAGTCTAGATTTTTAAGAAAACATTTTCTAGTTCGCTATAACCATGGCTCTGATACCAACTTCTGTCACACCCCGAAAACGATGATTCGCAGTGGAAACGAGACGTAAGTATGGTGGTCATATAAGTTGGAGCCCAATGATAATAAGCAAACACATTTATTTAAAACATCTAAAAGGTTTAACAAAATAAAGATAAGTCTTACAATTATCCAAATAGAAAGGCATTAAATTTTAAGACGAGAGTTTTCATGATCCAACAAATGAGGATCCAAAATAAAGTTTAAAATGTCCCAACAGAATTTCGAAGCAAGTGTTTGCCCAAAATTCCATTTTCATAACCGCGCGAGAGCATCTAAGTACCTGAAAAACATGCTTAAAAACATCAACATAAAGTTGAGCGAGTTTCACGTGTTTAAACGAAAACATAAACGAATTTAACGAACTATCAAGTAACTTGGACAAACATGTGATATGTCATAAGCTTGCAAGGAATACAACATGATGATAGTACCTAGAGCTTATAATCAAACCGAGACACGAATACAATATGTCCCCACGAATCCTTTCAAGATATATTTTCTCGTACGAATGGCCGATTTGCGCTACTAATCACGAGAGTGGGCAGTCAGTCCCAAATAGATCTATCAACACACCTTGCGGCCTACACGAGGCTAATGATTATAATGGCGGGGCTATTCATGAACGAATACATGAATACGTAACGAAAGCCCTTACTCGAGACCATCAAACGAACACATAACGTAAGTCAAGTATCATGATAAACGAACGGAAGCATGTTCTTCCCCCATAGTTTATAAAACAACAAAATAGTTTAAAAAGGGGCCGTGAAAACTCACCTTGAAGTAACGAACGATGGGAAAACGGGTGCTAGCAAAAATACGTCCACGAACGCTAACGGTGCCCTAAACACGAGGGATACATTACTAATTGAACCTAAAGTCTTACAAGCAAGTTGTTCACCCAACCTACTTAGACTTATAATATTTTTAAGAAAATATTTATTTAAGCGACCCGTTGGTGACTTCGACACGCGGTTAAGTTTTTAACGAAAAACGGTGGATCATACACACATACGAAGACATCAAGTGTTATTACTTATCAACAACCAAATTAAAGTATGAAACGAGTAACGCATATACATATATACTCATACATATGCTTATAAGTTCTAAATCACATGTGAAAACACTAAAATCACAATATTTGCACATAAGCACTTTTCAAGCGAAAACGACTAACTTATAAGGAACTAACTTCCAAATTTCTAACGCATGAGTTCATATATCATCAAAATATACTTAATAAATTATATTTCATAAAAAAACAATCTTTCATTATTTTGACATAAAGTACCTAAACATGGCAATTTCTAGCACATACGTGACAACCGAAACGTCAAACGACAAGTACAAACGCATATTTCATAACATGAACTCATTATATACCTTAAGAGTTGTATTTTAATCATAAAATGTACTCAAACTTACTGCTAAAAATCAGATTTAACAAATACACATTTTTCATGCCGAAAACTACCGTTTTAATCGACTAGTTTAGCGTAAAACCTAACGAAACACATCCAAACACCAAGAATTATACATATTACTAAATATCTATATTTTAGACATAGAATATCATCATATTGCAGCCATGATTCCAGATTTACAAATCTATCTATTTTCATGCAAAAATCTATCTTTTTAGCGTGTTTTAAGCAACATAAACATGTCATACACTTCGCAAATCATCACAACCTAAATAACACTTTTAGACCTGATTATTATTATCATAAAACATCACTTTTATTATCATATTTCCATATTTCAAACAATCTAAATAATCCATGCGAAAACCCTAGCTTAAATCATGCTTTTGTACAACAATCTTTAGCAATAAACACCTAAATCATCAATTCAATGATCCATGCATAAACTAACATGTTTTTATGCAATAATATACCATTATTTTCTGTATGAAACAAACCATAACAAAATATTTGAATGCATTTAAAGATCAAGCCCTAATTCATCACCATTTGCAAGATATAAACATATAAACATACATGCATATACACGACATCCATACATACAAATAAATCCATGAAAATATTCAATAAAGACCCATTATTTGCTGATTTTAATAGTTCATAAAAATCATTTTATTAAAGGTGAACAATACTTGCAAAAATCAAAGCTTTCTTTAAGAAAAGTAAAGAAAGAGATGGAGATTCATACCACTTGACAAAATCAAGGAGAATACTAGGGAAATGCATGATTATGGATGGTTTTCTTGAGTATTTGGCTTCACAATTCTTGAATCTTCAAGAAAATGCTCCAAGAACACCAAAAACTCAAGAATGCTTGAAAATACTTAGAGAGAAGATGATAGAAAGGTGTGTGATTGAAGTGAAGATTGAAGGGGTATTTATAGGGGGTGGGGGGATGGATTTAGGCCAAGATGGAGAGAGAAGAGAGAGATGGAGATTTGACATCTTCAATTCAAATCCCATGCATGCTGAATGATCAAATGTGGTGGAGTGTCGTTTTATACAAAGTGTGTAAGGAATCAAATGAGTGTGTTTAATACTTGATTAGGGTGTGAGACCCACTTTATGGCTGATTTTAAGAGAGAGAGAGGTCTTCTTTTATTTTATAAACCTCTACACACATGTAGGTGATCTTTTATAAAACCACAACACTTTTATAAAATTCTACCACTTTAAACATGGTTTTCATCAAAATAAAAATATATAAAATACCCACTAATTATTTTCTATCATAATTAGTAAAAAATAATAATTTTTGCTATCAGTTCATTTTAACTCTTCCGGTACGCGATTTTACCGGGTAAAACGCAACGAAAATCACCGAAAGCGGTATTTAACAAGTAGCACATAATATTCACATATAATCCACTAATATAAACCAGTTTATATAATTTTTATCAAAACTGATATTTTGAAGGTTAACCGGGTCGTCACCAACGCTAAATACGGACATTTTACCGATATGCGGTACCGAAATTTCTGAAATTTCACGAAATGCAAACCTATGCATACGAAGGGCTTTGCTAGACTTTATAATGACCTAATTAATTAAAATTAAGTCTAAGACTCATATAATTAAATTATAAACGCGTTCTAAGGTTATACGGTAAATAACCTGGAAATTGTCGGATGACACATTAAGTAATGAATCGGATTCCCATATAAATGATCATAAAAGGTACTACCTTAGGTCTGCCACGCAAGTTAATGATTGTACTAAACATGATCACTGTAAGGTCACCAAGTAGTTTAATACATGAAGCATAAAGACCTTTGCATAAGAACATATGCAATTGAATTGTGTATATAAAGTATGTAAACATCTTCCACCTCGAGTATTTGTAAACAAAAGTATGAAAAAGGGGCTATGAAACTCACTTGTAATAAAGCTACCAAGTGGTATGATTTGTTAATGATGGATATGCTTCGTGAGAATTTCTCACAATCAACCTACATGGATAAGTGTATTCTTAAATTCAAAGTATGCCTAATGGAAATAAGGAATTTTGAGTTTTTAGGGTTTTGTAGGATCTAGGATTGAATGTGGGATTTGTACAAGTTTTGTAAGAAAATATATGTTTATGTAAGATAATGATAGGGTTATACTAATTAGAATTAATTAGAATCTCTAATTAATTGAATAATAATAATATGCTTGAATTTATTTATATACTTATTCTAAAATAGTTTAATAAATAAAATATGAAATAGATAGAGGTTTAAATAATAATTTATAATTCTAAAAAAAATTAATAAATAAATTATGGAACGAAAAAAATTTAAACAATTAGCTTATGTGGATAAAATAATTAATTAAACTATTTAATAATCTCTTTTATTTAAATGATTTATAAAAGAGATATTAAATAAATATATGCTTTAAATAAAATTAATTGAATTTGTATAATTATTTATCTAAAATAATTATTTAAGTATTTCTATAAATTAAAAAATATTTTAAATAATTATTCTTGCAAAAATAGTTATTTATCTATTTAGAATAATGTTTAAAATAATAAAAATTT
Source organism: Smallanthus sonchifolius (assembly GCA_023525975.1). NCBI lineage: Eukaryota > Viridiplantae > Streptophyta > Magnoliopsida > Asterales > Asteraceae > Smallanthus > Smallanthus sonchifolius. The sequence goes on along the minus strand of CM042023.1, from coordinate 71,894,488 downwards.
GTTTTATAAACATTGTTGTTTTACAAACAAAACAACATATTTAGATTTATTTAGATAGGCCATTTATATTGTTTATTTAGGAATTTATAATGTTTATAATATGTTTTTAAATTAATAAAATAAATAAAACATTAATTTATATTTTATGTTTTTTTTATAAAAATTTCAGAATGTAATTATTAGATTTATAAAAATTAAATTAAAATTTTAAAACATAAAATTATGTATAAAAAAATGACAAAAAGGAATTAAATCCCAAAAATCCAGCCACCGGGACTCGAACCTGCATCGAGCCCGGGCCAAACACACACACGCGCACTTAACCATCAGACCAGGGCTTATGCCTTGGTCTTAGACTGACGCGTTTAAGTTAAATACCACAACCCTAGAGTCATCTTCTTCCCCCAACGAACCCGTAACCCTAGGTTATCAAATTGACCCGATTACCCAAGCGATTGAAACCCGAACCATGGGGCTTTCATCCCTTACATCGAAATGATCAAATTGGTATAGAATTTACCTAAAATGGTTAAGCAATGAGGGAGAATGACGGGGACACACAAGTTCGTGTTCTTCGACTAAAGTGGTGTTCCATAGATGAATTACGGTGTAATTGAGGGTGCGGGGAGTCCATAGTGAGCCTCGCTAATGATTATGGACTTCTATTTATACGCAATTTGTACAGAAATGGGTTGATCGCTTAAATGCAATTCAAGGTTAAATCGGTTACGAGTTAGTCATTGATTACTTCATAAAAACTAGATTAAACGCGAAGGATGAATCGATTGGGTGCCTACAACGTTTAGCCGGCTTTAATTTCGAGTGAAAACATCTCAGTGACGAGTTCATGGAAAATGGTCCGAAAACTGGTCCCTACGAGACTCGAACTCTTGATCAGAAATAGGGGAAAGAGTTTCCGGATTTTGTAAACAGGTCCCCCTTAACGATTGGGATACGAATTCGTTTGAGTTGCTTAACTTCCCAATCCATAATCTCCACGAAGTGCATCGTCTTATCAATGTGAACTTCGTCAAGCGGTATGTGAAGATTCTTGTCGGCCAAGCATTTCTTCAGGTTCGAGACATGAAATGTTGGGTGTACGTTGTTGAGTCCTTCAGGTAAATCCAATTTGTAGGCTACCTTCCCAATTTGTTCAAGGACTTTAAAAGGACCTAAAAACCTTGGTGCAAGTTTTCCCTTCTTTCCAAAATGAACCACGCCCTTCCAAGGGGATACCTTGAGAAGAACCAGATCGCCGACTTGAAATTCCAAGGGTTTTCGACGTTTGTCGGCATAGCTCTTTTGCCGACTTCTTGCCACTTGAAGGTTGTCACGGATTAACATGATCTTGTCGGAAGTCTCCTGAATAAGTTCGGGACCAGTGATTTGTGTTTCACCAATCTCAGTCCAACAGATATGTAGGTCCTGACAAAAAAGTCTCTATGCTTGAATGATTCTAGTCAGGTAACAACCAACAGATCAGCTACAGAGAAGTTGATTGATGATGATAAAGATAAACACAGAATGAAGAGCAACACACACAAGAACATAAAATGCTTGAATATATTACTTCCACTTAGAAATGATTACAATAAGCTCATAGAAAACAAAGATAACAACTATAACCTACTACCGGCTCTCAAATTGACTATAGTAACAACGGGTGGATCAAAAGCTGTTGAATTAGGTTTTTGGGTTGCTATTTATAGACAATCATAGCAAGAGTCGGCATGAAGATTATCGATTGTCGACAGTCGGCCGATAACCGTCATATCGACTCTCAAGAGTCACTAGCGACTCTTGACCCAAAAACCTTTTTTTACAAAAGTTAAAAACTAGCCCCTATAGTTATCAGGAATGCATCGGTTATTCAGGTTCCAACAACCCACCAACCCGCTAACCCCACACGATTGACACCCCTAACAATACTCACATAGACTTCTAGATAGCGTGATATTCGTAAGCAATGACGTTTTACTCTGCCGACAACTTTACACAATTATCGGCCCCACACTCTACTGTAGATATAAAGAAAAAGTCTTTTGTTCTTTTACATCTTTTGTTTATAGCCGTTTCTTTTTCTTTATGATTTTATAATGTTGCGTAGCTTTTACTTTTTCCTCCCTATTAATAGTTAGTTTATTTGCTTGTAAAAAACCACCGAGAAATTTAATAGAAGTTTTCTTTCACCACTATTATGAGCTTCTAATTTTCTCTCTCCGTTTTTTCTTAGTATAAACCCTCATTCTTTTAATAGATTTCCCAGCTCTTCATATTATATCCCTTAAAAATAAAAAATCTTGTCTGCTCTTCTGCAAATATAATCCGTTGTGCATACCTGCTTCTACAAATATATCTCTTCCTCTGCCATAAATTTAGTAAGTGTTCTCTACTCTGTTTATACTTTCCGTTTACACCAAATTTTTTTTTTCTGATACCACTAATTTATATATATATATATATATATATATGGGCATGTTCAATTAAGAACCATAATTTTGGTTAGAACCAAAAGAACTATGCATTATTATACAAATGCATACACGTATCCTTACTTCATATATGCACAAATGCATATATGCATATATATATATATATATGTGTGTGTGTGTGTGTGTGTGTGAGATGAATCCGGTAGAAAACACATTTAACATAAAAAATGTAGGAATCATTGAGGTGGTGACACGTGTACGTGAATAAAAATTAGTAGAGGGGTAATAGAGGGAATTGACATCATCATTTGACTTTTTTCTATTAAATAGTAGTTTCACCCATTTTTTTAAACTAAAATAACTTTTACATACTTTATTATTTTTTAAAAGAAAATATACCATAAAATAGAAAATTTTATTCTCTTTAATATGCGTATAGTATTGTTATATTTTTTTATTTAAGTAATTTTTTTTAAATCCATATGAAAATGACACTATGTTGATAACAACACCTTATACATGCGATAACAACACATAACAAGATATATCGGCATACTATAAAATGAGATAACAACATGCGTTATTCTTTGTTGTTATCCTATTACAATGTGTTGTTACATAACTTTACACTATGCTGATATGTGTTATTCTGTGTTGTTTTCCCATTACAACGTGTTGTTATATCACTTTACACTGTGCTGATATATTTTGTTTTGTGTTGTTATCTCATATACAATGTGTTGTTATAAACGAAGTGCCATTTTTATACGAATTTTACTTTTAATTAATTTCAAAATTAACACCTAATTAATCTTAACCATTAAATTAATATGATCAAAGGCCCAGATGGTTTCCTATATTTTTTTAGGCTAAATGTATTTTGTACATGATCCTACTTCTATATATATATATATATATATATATATATATACTATATAATAAATAAAGGTTTTGATGGGACACTTGTCACTCTCTCATGCATCCTCAACTTTTTTTCCCGCCTCTCTCTCCAATTAATTATACAAATTTCTTTAATTGTTTTTATAATTTTTTGTTTACCGCCTCTCTCTTCTATTAAATAATAATGATTTCTATAATTTTTTATAAAGCGTTTTTCATAGATATGTAATATGTGAATATTTATTACCAAATATATATAACATTGCATTTATTTAACTCGTGTAATACATAGGGTTTCTAAAGTTAATATGAATTAGCATTTATCAGTTACATAAAAAAATTAATACTCAGCTAAAAAAATATTATAAAAATTAACTTAACAGAATTTATAACTGTCACGTAATATTTTATTCAACACGTATAATACACGAGTTTTTAAAGACATAATTTTTTTATTACTAAGTATATAACATTATATTTATTCAACTCGTGTAATGCATGTGATTCTAACCTAGTATAGGGAATATATACGATGAAAACCTAATAGAGTTTAAAAAAACTTTAAAAACCCAACATGTGGTCCTTATCTTGCCACATATACATTTTCCACATTTCAAGAAATATAGATGTAGGGGTATATTCGGTAATTCACATTACCCTATCTTTTCATATGTACTTTCTTTACTAAGTAATCAAAGAAACATTTATTATTCTCACTCTTTCTCTTCTTGTCATCTTGACATATAAACTTCTCTCCTCTTTTTTATAATTTTCAAACTCATCAAAGTTCAAGTCTCTCTTTTGAGAATGGATGAAAAACACATTCATTGATTCACCCTCTATCATTCTTATTCCATTATTTATCCCTTATTTAACCATTTTCCCTTCGTAGCCTCTGTCATGAAAGACGACATTAAACCTCACGACGAGGATGTACCGCCCACCGTCGACCAGGTAAACTTCCACCATTAAGACACTGGGATTTAACATCTGCACACTGTACCTTAGTTCATGTTTAAACAACCACCATCAAGTCCGATGAGTTGTTGGTGGTTTCATTTTTTGTTTCTTAAGGTTTATAACTTTTTGTTTCTTAATTTTCATGGCGATCCGTGCGACTAATTTTGACTTTTAGGTAAAGGCTTCGTTTTAGTCCAACATGCGTCCTCTTTTTTTTTTAATCAAAATCGAAGTCTGATTTGAGGAAATAGTGTTTGCAACTGAGTTTTTGAGTTTGCTGAATTTGATGTTTCATATATGCCACGTAGTGGTAGGTGTGGAGAAAGCAAATGTCCTGAATTATGCCTTTGCACTGTGGTATGCAGCTTCTCTTCTTCCTTTTATGATAGTGGTTAATGTTAACCCAACCTGCATTTATTGTCCGAGGGAAATATATCATATATGCATTACTTATTTCATGATTAGGACATGACATGGAAATAAACCATCATCTTTTATGTTATTTTTCCTTCTAAATATACTTTTGTTTTCTATGGTTTATTATATAATTGGTTTTTTCTAATTTATCTTTTGTAGGGTTTGTGCGTGTATGCAGGTAATCAAAATTTGCTACAAGATTTGGAAGTTTATCTATTTATTAAGTGCCTTTAGCAATCAGTTCTAATAAGGGTTTAAGACACATACGGTGTAGGACTTCATTTGATTTTGCCCTTTCTTGACGTGGAACTTTTCTTTTGTTAGCTACATATGTAACATTTATTGTTAGCTACATACTGTCACACCCCGACCGATGGCGGAATCATTGAGGCGGACAATGTGATGATTGTTCAAAAGCACATGATAACTAAAGGTTGCATAATTCATTAATTAAATTTAAAGACAACAAGTTCCAAATACAATACATTTCAAATAACTTAGTCTAGTTCAAAACATTAATTTATTTAACTAGGTCCATAGTTCCTAAGTGGAGAGATCTTCAGCAAGTAGTCACATATCCAAACCTTAAACATTATTTAAATCAAGTGTCAACTAAAAAGTTGGTGAGTACATAGGTTTAGTATTTCCTGTAAATAGTGGTTGTAAATCGTTTTGCAACTCATTGTTTATATTATTAAACATAGCATATGATGTATCATTTATTTAATCATAATTCAAACCGAGCACAACAGCTAAGTCCGGTATGTTTGAATATAGTTACCCACTATATCCGATATGTTTGAATATAACCCGCGGTTATATCCGAGTATGCAGTAATAAACACCCTAACCGGGTGGGCTGGTCAGGCACAATAGATCTATCAATATTACAGTTGGTTGTCTTGTGTTTAAATGTATGTACATCCAAAGAATAAGCATATAGTCTCATGTATAACACGTACAAACAATGTGAGTAGCATGTATAATGTTTCACCCCAAAACGTATAAAAATGTAAAAATAGGGGCTATGTAACTCACCTTGCAAGCGGGTATTTTCCACGCGTGTAGGTGATAAGTACGTGGAAGCCTAAGCACGTTGATACCCTATGTAGACAAATGAGTATTATTGTATGCGTATTGGTGTGTATTTGTATTTAAATGTATGTGGGCTTTAATATAATTCTTCCTTAATATTTATTTGTATAATGTATGGAAATAAAATGTTAATGTTTTTTGTAAAACTTTAACTTATAAGAATACATATATATATTTTTTTATACAAGTATTATTATATTTAATGTATTTATAATGATAACAAATAAAGAAAAGTCTTTATTTAAACTTTATTTAAACAAGCTTATTAAAAACATTGCTAGGTTTATATAAAAATGGGATATTTTAGATATTAAATGTATTTTAATAAGTTTATAAAAATGTTATAAGATTTATAAAAATATAGGACATTTTATATATGTAAAAATGTATTTAAATAATATTACAAGACTTATAAAAATATGGGGTGTCTTATATATATAAAAATGTAATTAAATAATATTACAAGATTTATAAAAATATGGGATGTTTTATATATAAAAATGTAATTTAATAATATTACAAGATTTATAAAAATAATGAAATAGGTTATAGATAAAAAGAGTGTGAAATCGGTTTCAAAATAAACGAACGAGTTAACCGACTCGTATTGGTTTTTTTTTTTATTGTATAAATATGGTATTAAAATATGGTGGGATAATTAAATAAACTAAATTATATTTTTAAAACAGAAAATAGAAAAAAATGGGTTGGGCCGTAGGCCACCCGGATCGAACCCGCGACCTGTGACACCAACACACACACGCATAACCAGCCGGGCTACTGCCCATCTCTGGTTATGTGTGTGTCGTTTAATTGATAAACACACAACCAGTGTTGGTCGTTGGTTCTCGGCAATCCAACAAACCATGTCCGAGGACTTGGATTTGTCCGGAACTGTCGTGCGAACGCCTAGATTTTGATCCGAATTGCTTACCAGGGATAAGTAGAAGACAGGGGAATCGATTTGAGGTTCGAACCGAGTTGCAACACGCCTGGTCGGCACAGGTTTGAAGTCCGAAAAAGTCAAAGATGGAAATCGATCTTCCGGATGAAATTAGTCCTTAATATCTTGGTCACAGCTTCACTCAGGGACGGCGAATGTGATGTCGTCTTCAATTTGAGGTGAGAGTGGGTGGAAGAGGGTAGCGAGCTCGGGCAGGGCCGACAATGGTCATTTATAGGCGAGCTTAATTCCTATGCTCAAACGTGCAATTGAGCACGTTCCGACATTATTCTGGACGAGACGAAACTAACCGGACATCCAACAGGCGTGGAGGTGGCCTGTCGGGCACGAATTTGTGCGTGGGTTTCTCGGCCACCAACAGGATCAGACGATCCGTATGTTGGGGAGGCCAATTGGTCGAGGGTTCTTGTTCGCATGGGCAAGACGAATTCAGAGACACCTTTGTCGGCTGTCGAGGTGCAGGGAATAGGTGTGTCGAGATGTCGCCGGAAAAACGCTTGGACCGCCGGACAAACGAGGGTGGTGACCGGAAATGCGAATTGGGGATTGGCAACTTTGGTCCCTAGAGTTTGTTTTTGTTTTAATTTAGTCCCTGAATTAATTACGGATGAGTCCCTGAGGTTTGGTTTGTCCAGAAACAGCCCCTCAACAGATTTCTGTTTTAAAACCCTCTAGTTTGATTAATTACAAAACGAACCCTAAACTTTTTATTAAATAAATTAATTTAATTTCTTTTAAATCTATTTATATTTTATAAATTTATTTTCATTATTATTAATAATAATTTTTATAAAAGCTATTTATCTCATTTAAATAGGTTATTTCATTGAATGTGCAACTTTTAATTTAGAATTATTATATAAAATTTTATATAAGTTTAAAACTTATAAAATTTTTATTGTTTTAAATCCATAAAATAATATATATATATATATATTTTTTGTACAAAATTAAATAATAACACTCGCATTTCATTCAATAGAAAAATGATTACATGATAAATATAATACAAGTGCGAGAACGAAAAATCCGAAACGTCACAGTCTCCCCATTTTAGAGGAATTTCGCCCCGAAATTCAACTAGTGGAGGCTATGAAAAGAGATGCGGGTACTTGGTCTTCATTTGGTCTTCACGTTCCCAAGTGAACTTGGGTCCACGTTTAGATTCCCAACGGACCTTGACAATGGGGATGCGGCTACGCTTGAGTTTCTTGACTTCTCGGTCCATGATTTCCACGGGTTTCTCAACAAAGTGCATCCTCTCGTCAATGCGCACTTCATCAAGAGGGATGTGGAGATTCTCGTCGGCTAGATACTTTTTCAAATTAGATACATGGAAAGTCGGATGAACGTTGATGAGTTCTGAAGGGAGGTCGAGTTTATAGGCCACTTTTCCTACCCTCTCGAGTATCTTGAATGGGCCCACATATCGAGGTGCAAGTTTTTCTTTCTTTCCAAATCGGACTACGCCTTTCCAAGGTGATACCTTTAGAAGAACCATATCTCCAACTTGAAATTCCAAGGGTTTTCGTCGTTTATCGGCATAGCTCTTTTGTCGACTCCTTGCTACTCGAATGTTGTCACGGATGAGAGAGACTTTATCGGTGGTCTCTTGGATAAGCTCGGGACCGGTGATTTGTGCTTCACCAATTTCGTTCCAACAAATCGGTGAACAACATTTTCGTCCATAAAGAGCTTCAAACGGTGCCATGTTAATACTTGTGTGGTAGCTGTTGTTGTAGGAAAATTCGATCAGCGGTAGGTGAGAATCCCAATTGCCACCAAAGTCAATGACACAAGCCCTAAGCATATCCTCAAGAGTTTGGATTGTTCGCTCGGTTTGTCCATCAATTTGAGGATGGTAAGTCGTACTTAAATCCAAACGAGTACCAAGCGCAGATTGCAATGATTGCCAGAATCGGGAAGTAAAACGCGAATCACGATCGGAGATGATGTTCAAAAGGATCCCGTGACGACTTACGATCTCATCAATGTAGATCCGAGCCAATTTCTCGACTCGATAGTCCTCACGAATAGGCAAGAAATGAGCTGACTTTGTGAGTCGGTCGATAATAACCCAGATACTATCGTGCCCACTAGAAGTGCGTGGGAGTTTGGTGATGAAATCCATGGCAAGGTTCTCCCACTTCCACACGGGAATTTCAGGTTGTTCGAGGAGTCCGGAAGGCTTTTGATGTTCGGCCTTCACCTTAGAACAGGTTAGGCATTTTCCCACAAAGAGGGCAATATCCTTTTTCATGCCGGGCCACCAATATTGATGACGGAGACCCATGTACATCTTATCAGCTCCGGGATGTACTGAATAACGAGTTTTGTGGGACTCGTTCATCAAAAATATACGAAGATCATCGCGATCGGGAACCCAGATACGGTCCAAGTAATACAATAGGCCGTTGGCCTTGGTTTCTAGCAAGAGTTCTACACCACATGCCATTTCTTGATACATGTTTCCTTCGGTAACCGAGGTGTGTTGTGCTTGGAGAATGCGGGCTTGAATATCATTATGAATACGAACACTATGAAGCATGATACGTTCTTTACGACTCAAGGCGTCGGCTACAACATTTGCTTTGCCGGGGTGGTAGCGAATCTCGCAGTCGTAGTCGTTAAGAAGTTCGACCCAACGTCGTTGCCTCATATTAAGCTCTTTTTGATTGAAAATATGTTGGAGACTTTTGTGGTCGGTGAAAACCACGCATTTGGTGCCATATTAATAGTGTCTCCAAATTTTCAAGGCGAAAACGACAGCACCAAGCTCGAGATCATGGGTCGTATAGTTTTTCTCATGAATTTTGAGTTGACGTGATGCATATGCAATTACTTGGCCACGTTGCATAAGAACGCAACCAAGACCTTGGTTGGATGCATCACAATAAACGACAAAGTCGTCATTACCATTAAGGAGGGTTAGAATAGGAGCATTGCAGAGCTTGTGCTTGAGAGTTTGAAAAGCTCCTTCTTGCTTGGGTCCCCACTCGTAAGATTTACCCTTGTGAGTCAAGGCAGTGAGTGGAACCGCAATCTTGGAGAAATTTGAGATGAAACGACGATAGTAACCTGCTAGTCCAAGGAATGAACGAATCTCGGTAGGAGTCTTCGGTGTACTCCAATTCTTTACCGCCTCGATCTTTGCCGGGTCCACATGAATTCCTTTATCGTTGACTATGTGTCCCAAAAATTGAACCTCTTTTAGCCAGAATTCACACTTGGAGAATTTGGCGTATAGTTGTTCTTTCTTCAAGAGTTCCAAAATCAAACGAAGATGTTGTTCATGCTCCGCTTTCGTTTTAGAATAGATGAGAATGTCGTCAATGAAAACGATCACAAACTTGTCCGAATAAGGTTTGCATACACGGTTCATGAGGTCCATGAAGACCGCAGGTGCATTAGTCAAACCGAATGGCATGACCATAAACTCGTAGTGACCATATCTAGTCCGAAAGGCAGTCTTTGGAATGTCTTCATCGAGAACACGAAGTTGATGGTATCCGGAACGAAGGTCAATCTTGGAGAAACATGTTGAACCTTGAAGCTGATCGAAAAGATCGTCGATACGGGGTAAAGGGTATCGGTTCTTAATTGTAAGCTTGTTGAGTTCACGATAATCGATGCACATTCGAAATGATCCATCCTTTTTCTTTACAAACAGCACGGGAGCACCCCAAGGTGAATGGCTCGGGCGGATGAATCCTTTGGATGAGAGTTCTTGTAATTGACTTGCAAGCTCTTGCATCTCGGAAGGTGCAAGACGATAGGGGGCTTTTGCCACGGGGGTTGCCCCGGGCACAAGGTCGATACGAAACTCCACTTGTCTAGTGGGAGGAAGACCATGTAAATCCTCGGGGAATACCTCGGGAAAATCTCGGATGATTGGAATGTCTTGCAATTTCTTACCCTTGTCTTTCGTGTCAACTATGTGGGTCAAGAACGCAACGTACTTTTTCCGCAAGTGCTTTTGTGCCAATGTGCAAGACATGATTTGAAGACCACGACACGGTTTTTCACCGAAAATAACTAACGTGTCTCCCGAAAGGAGAGGTATACGAATGCACTTTTTGTAGCAAATAACCTCAGCATGGTGCTTGGATAACCAGTCCATGCCAATTATAATATAGAAGCTTCCCAATTGCATTGGAAGGAGATCAACAGAGAATTCATGATTATTAAGCTCGAGATTGCAGTTGCGGATAACAGAGTTGATAGCAATAGATTTCCCGTTTGCTATCTCCACGGAATAGGGGTTGTCAAGTTTCGTTCTTTGTTTAGCAAGTCGAGATTCAAAGGTAAGAGACACGAAACTCCTATCGGCACCAGTATCAAATAAAATGGATGCATAATGATTGTTTACGAGAAACGTACCATTTATCACGTCGTTGTTTGCTTGTGCCTCATTAGCGTTTATATTAAACGCTCGTCCTTGGGGACCACCTTGATGAGGAAGTTTTGGGCATCGGTCACGGAAGTGGTTTGGGTATCCACATTCGTAACATGCCCGACCATTGAAAGGTGCCAGATAGACGGGACGGTTGGCTGGAGCAGCTTGATGGACGGGAGGACGGGTACGGCAGGTAGTGACCACATGTCCATATCTCCCGCAGCTTGAGCACAATCGGCATGGTAGATTGGCAGGATGATGGTATTTGCAGGTCTGGCATTGGGGATTCGGGCCCTGATAACTTTTCGGGTTTTGACCCAAAGGGGCCGCTTGAATAGCAGGTACAGCGGGAGTTACGGCTGCGAAGTTTCGACCCTTACGTTTCTTGTTGCGGTTAAAAGACTCGGGTTTCACATCTTTGACTGCCGCAAGAGTAGACACAACCTTCTTGGAACCCTTTCTTGTTAAGGTTCCGGCTTTGACATGGTTGTCGGATAATGTAGCAGATAGGCGGATAGTAGCTTCAAGAGTAGGAGGAATGCTTCCTAGCACAGCATCTTGAATTTGCATAGGCAGGCCGCCTATGTACTTTTCAATTCCCCGAGTAAGGGGAGTGATCATGTGAGGCACCAACAGACTTAGTTCTTGGAACCGGGTGGTGTAAGCCAGAGTATCTCCGCTGTCTTGGGCAAGATCCCAAAATTCAGCCTCGAGCTTCCTCATTTCATTCCGAGGACAGAATTCATCAGTCATGGCCTTCTTCAGATCATCCCATGATAAGGATGTAGCAACCTCAGCACCACGAGTGCGTTTCTCACCGTTCCACCAGGTGAGGGCTCTCTTTTGGAGTACACTTGTGGCATAACGAACCCGAAGATTATCGGGACAGTCGCTGTTTAGGAATGTGCTTTCCATGCTTTCAAACCATTGGAGTAGGCCGGTAGCACCTTCAGTCCCGAAGAATTTAGTAGGATTGCACGAGTTAAAGTGCTTAAACGTGCAATGAGGCGGGTTGGTACCACCGTTTTCTTGGATGTTGTGAGACCCGTCACTATTGTTATTTGCTTGGGTCATTTGCCCTACTAGCTGGGCAAGGAGCGTAGCAAGATCCGGGTTGGAAGTGCTAGAGTTTGCACGTCGAGGAGGCATTCTAACACCATAAGAAAGACAATGATATTTTAGATAAGACGGATAAATATGAGTTATAACGGGAAATAATGTAAGCAGAAATACGAGATTTATCATGACGCGTGCCAGTGCATGCGTATTTATTCTAAGTTGATAGGGGAAACTAAGTCATCTTTTCCGGGTAGGACATGATGTTATAGATCATTATTTGCATAATAGGAATTTCCGGGACTTGCATGCATTACAAATCGTTATTACGTGTGCACCCGTAATAATGATTTGTTTTGCATGTTTGTCTAGTTCTTCCTATCTTGCTATAATATCCCCAAATTTTAAGTTTAAGTTCGGATTGTATCCTTGCGAATACATTGACGTATCAACGTTAATTAATTTCCCGAAACTTTCAAAGAGACATGCTTTAGCCTATAGGTAAACACTCACTTCAGGAATTCCCAGGAAAGCATACGGATCCGTTTATTTGGATTTATACGAAATGCTTTCCTAGACAGAAAACCCAATGTACATGTGTCACCCTTCCAGATTGCACGTGTCCTTTACTGGTCTCAAGAAATTAAGTCGTTGACGAAATTTTCAAGATTTTGATAGACTTGAGAGTCTATGAGTATAAAATGTGTAGGAATTGTTGCAATTAATACGGATTAGGAAAGAGTATGGATAAGGATGGGTAGTGTATTTGTTTGCATAAGTTTGTTTGTCAAATGTGTATGTAAAGTATGTATCATGTATCAAAGCCTTGTATGTATGTGTATAAGTCTCATGTACCAAACTCGGGAAAATTCAAATAATACCTAACTACAAATAATTCACATAGCAATTTATCATTTAGCACATAACACATAAAAGGGAGTCCTAGGGTTATAGTCTAGGTCATTGTGTCTAATAACCTAATTCTCTATAACCATGGCTCTGATACCAATCTGTCACACCCCGACCGATGGCGGAATCATCGAGGCGGACAATGTGATGATTGTTCAAAAGCACATGATAACTAAAGGTTGCATAATTAATTAATTAAATTTAAAGACAACAAGTTCCAAATACAATACATTTCAAATAACCTAGTCTAGTTCAAAACATTAATTTATTTAACTAGGTCCATAGTTCCTAAGTGGAGAGATCTTCGGTAAGCAGTCACATATCCAAACCTGAAACATTATTTAAATCAAGTGTCAACTAAAAAGTTGGTGAGTACATAGGTTTAGTATTTCCTGTAAATAGTGGTTGTAAATCGTTTTGCAACTCATTGTTTATATTATTAAACATAACATATGATGTATCATTTATTTAATCACAATTCAAACCGAGTTTGACGCGCTTGAACAGAGCACAACAGCTAAGTCCGGTATGTTTGAATATAGTTACCCACTATATCCGATATGTTTGAATATAACCCGCGGTTATATCCGAGTATGTAGTAATAAACACCCTAACCGGGTGGGCTGGTCAAGCACAATAGATCTATCAATATTACAGTTGGTTGTCTTGTGTTTAAATGTATGTACATCCAAAGAATAAGCATATAGTCTCATGTATAACACGTACAAACAATGTGAGTAGCATGTATAATGTTTGACCCCAAAATGTATAAAAATGTAAAAATAGGGGCTATGTAACTCACCTTGCAAGCGGGTATTTTCCACGCGTGTAGGTGATAAGTACGTGGAAGCCTAAGCACGTTGATACCCTATGTAGACAAATGGGTATTATTGTATGCGTATTGGTGTGTATTTGTATTTAAATGTATGTGGGCTTTAATATAATTCTTCCTTAATATTTATTTGTATAATGTATGGAAATAAAATGTTAATGGTTTTTGTAAAACTTTAACTTATAAGAATACATATATATATTGTTTTATACAAGTATTATTATATTTAATGTATTTATAATAATAACAAATAAAGAAAAGTCTTTATTTAAACTTTATTTAAACAAGCTTATTAAAAACATTGCTAGGTTTATATAAAAATGGGATATTTTAGATATTAAATGTATTTTAATAAGTTTATAAAAATGTTATAAGATTTATAAAAATATAGGACATTTTATATATGTAAAAATGTATTTAAATAATATTACAAGACTTATAAAAATATGGGGTGTCTTATATATATAAAAATGTAATTAAATAATATTACAAGATTTATAAAAATGTGGGATGTTTTATATATAAAAATGTAATTTAATAATATTACAAGATTTATAAAAATAATGAAATAGGTTATAGATAAAAAGAGTGTGAAATCGGTTTCAAAATAAACGAACGAGTTAACCGACTCGTATTGGTTTTTTTTTTATTGTATAAATATGGTATTAAAATATGGTGGGATAATTAAATAAACTAAATTATATTTTTAAAACAGAAAATAGAAAAAAATGGGTTGGGCCGTAGGCCACCCGGATCGAACCCGCGACCTGTGACACCAACACACACACGCATAACCAGCCGGGCTACTGCCCATCACTGGTTATGTGTGTGTCGTTTAATTGATAAACACACAACCAGTGTTGGTCGTTGGTTCTCGGCAATCCAACAAACCATGTCCGAGGACTTGGGTTTGTCCGGAAACTGTCGTGCGAACGCCTAGATTTTGATCTGAATTGCTTACCAGGGATAAGTAGAAGACAGGGGAATCGATTTGAGGTTCGAACCGAGTTGCAACACGCCTGGTCGGCACAGGTTTGAAGTCCGAAAAAGTCAAAGATGGAAATCGATCTTCCGGATGAAATTAGTCCTTAATATCTTGGTCACAGCTTCACTCAGGGACGGCGAATGTGATGTCGTCTTCAATTTGAGGTGAGAGTGGGTGGAAGAGGGGTAGCGAGCTCGGGCAGGGCCGACAATGGTCATTTATAGGCGAGCTTAATTCCTATGCTCAAACGTGCAATTGAGCACGTTCCGACATTATTCTGGACGAGACGAAACTAACCCGACATCCAACAGGCGTGGAGGTGGCCTGTCGGGCACGAATTTGTGCGTGGGTTTCTCGGCCACCAACAGGATCAGACGATCCGTCTGTTGGGGAGGCCAATTGGTCGAGGGTTCTTGTTCGCATGGGCAAGACGAATTCAGAGACACCTTTTTCGGCTGTCGAGGTGCAGGGAACAGGTGTGTCGAGATGTCGCCGGAAAAACGCTTGGACCGCCGGACAAACGAGGGTGGTGACCGGAAATGCGAATTGGGGATTGGCAACTTTGGTCCCTGGAGTTTGTTTTTGTTTTAATTTAGTCCCTGAATTAATTACGGATGAGTCCCTGAGGTTTGGTTTGTCCAGAAACAGCCCCTCAACAGATTTCTGTTTTAAAACCCTCTAGTTTGATTAATTACAAAACGAACCCTAAACTTTTTATTAAATAAATTAATTTAATTTCTTTTAAATCTATTTATATTTTATAAATTTATTTTCATTATTATTATTAATAATAATTTTTATAAAAGCTATTTATCTCATTTAAATAGGTTATTTCATTGAATGTGCAACTTTTAATTTAGAATTTTTATATAAAATTTTATATAAGTTTAAAACTTATAAAATTTTAATTGTTTTAAATCCATAAAATAATATATATATATATATATATATATATATATTTTGTACAAAATTAAATAAAAACACTCGCATTTCATTCAATAGAAAAATGATTACATGATAAATATAATACAAGTGCGAGAACGAAAAATCCGAAACGTCACACATACGTAATATTTTTTAGTTACATAATGTAAATATTATAATGTTTAAGCAATAAACAGTTATTGATTACATATATAGATCTTTCTGTTGTTAGCTACATATATAACATTTGTTAGCTACATATGTAACATTTTATTATTCATCATCTGGTTACATATTTAATTATTAATATTTAACTGTGTTTTTATGATTATGATTAACTGAGGATATTATAGATGCAGTACTTCAAAGGGTGGTTTGGCCTGAAAACAATTGGAGCGAAATAGATCTAACCAGGATATGCAAGAACATATAGATCTGAAACGATGTAATATTCATGTAAGGACATATGCAAGAACGATTTTGAATAACATGTTTGATTTCTTCCAAGAAAGGAGTAAAATGAGCCCTCATTCGTCTACCTTTCATTCAAAAAGTACTGCAACAAACCGTTCGTCTACTATTATGTTGTACCTTCTGTACTATAATCAAATTTTACATAAGTAACTACTTTATAAATTACCCTTACTCTCAATTAGCAACGTCGGCATCCAGTTATAATTTTTCTTTTTTTTTTCTTTTCTTATATGCACGAACTACTAGGCATCTTTACCAAAGTTTGAAAAGGCAGTTCGAAAACGAAATTCTGACATTTCCTTCCCAATCAACATCGACCACCGTCTCATCGTCTCCTACCCCTCCTCCGTCTCATCTCCGAAACAATCATTTCCACCTGTCACACCCCCAAATTTCAACTAACGGAGTTTTACCGTTTGGGAACTGACGAACCAGAATCTCAGACACTAGTTACATTGAGCGACTCTACATGGGACTCAAATGAAAATTATCATATCAATCAGAGTTAATGCGGAAGCGTAAAGAAAATAAATGCGCAAAACACACGCGCCCAAAAGAATAGTCCAAAAGTCCAAACCAAACACAAATTTAAAATAGACCAAACAGTTTAATAAAACAGAAATCATAGGCAGAATTCCATGCATGTCCTATTGTGTGCACCTGTGCCTTATCTTAAGCAACATGTAAGAAAATGTCAACACGAGGTTGGTGAGTTCACAGGTTTCAATTTATAGAAGCGTTTAACAGATTAATGTACATTCAATATATAAATCAATAGGTAGCTAACCCATAAACATGTTAACTAATGCGCTCGCAACCGACAGTTGATTGTTGATATGCCTCCCACCATCATGGTGCATGTTTAGGTCAATATTGCACCCGTTCGACCTCCAATCGAGTTAGCGCGACTAACGCGGGTGAGGTTTGTCAAACCCAGTAGTACTACTCAAATTACCTCGCTATGTTCATATTAACGGTCCGATGTGAGGACTTAAAGGATAATGTATACGCATAGTCATACAAGTGATATCATATATGAATTACAAGAATCAAAAAGCATTTACGACATGTTTTCTCCCCCAGTTTAAAACAGTAAAAAGGGGTCGTGAAAACTCACCTGAATAGCGAAAGCAGTATCACACAAGAGATAAGTTGGAACCACGAGTGTAAGTCTCAAAAGACTTACGAATGCCCTAAAATTATAAACATATAAATTAGGAACAAGTTGGGATTTGTGACGACGACACGGAGGTTAGAACATCTTAACGCTTTCTAAGGATTTAAGAGTAGACGAATGTGTCTACGGAATTATATAAATTTTTAATATGATCGTTAAAGGAAAAGCGTTACGCGTCGTACGTTTATAACGAATAATAAATAAATACATTCGTACGTTAAAGTCGTTTGCAAAAGTTAGAAAAATAATATAATTTAATATATTATTTTTAAGTTTGTATGATTACTAAAAATCATAGTGGCAAAAATAATAAATATGTTATTTTTAATCGAAGTAATAAGCGCGAGTAAATAATATAACTAATTATATTATTATATAGTTTAAACGTCATACAAAGTATTTTAACGAGGTGAAATAATATAAAAATATGTATATTATCTAATAGTGGGAGTTACGGGTTAAAAATAATATAAACATATTATTTTAATTGAATTCACGGTTTGAACATAATATAAACATATAATTTAAAAGTGGGCATAATAATAATAAAAAAAGGTTATGAAACCAAACCCGAGCCTACGAGTTATTTTCCTGGCTAAAACACTTTAATATATAATATAATAATATAGGGTATAGTTTTTATAAAAATGGAACTTATTGAAAAAGTCCCAAAAATATAATTGAAGGAGACCGGTTTCGAACCCGGGTCTCCAGCGTATAAGCCATGAGTCTTAACCAAGTCTGCCCGCTAGGGAATCACAATGTTAACCGGATCGAAATGGTTTTTACAAGTTGGTTTCCTGTGATCTCCCCCCTTATCGAAGCCGACGCAAGAATCAGCCCAAACTCATCGATTTCGACTTCGATCGAACAAACCAGATTAGGGGTTTTGATAATTGAGTATTAGCGAATCTGTGGGTGAGTTTAATTTCAAAAACATCGTGTTTAAATCCGTTTAATTCTCGTTTTAGTAACCGAAACCCTAGATATGAAGTAAGAATCAAATTGATCGAATTGGATATTAAATCTCACCAGAAACATGGGGCATTTACTCAATCAAGGATTTCGAATCTAACCATACAATTAAATTTTATTGAAATCGAGTTTAGAGTCAAAAACTCCAAATCGAATCAAGAACAAACCCTAGGTTACGGGTTGTGATTAATTCGATGTTATTTGATGAAATAAACATAGGGCTTTCGATGAGTGATTGATTACGAAGCTAACCGTGTGAATTAATTGCATTATGATCAAGTCTAGAACTAAAAGCCCCAAATCGAATTTTGAACGAACCCTAGATTGTAGATTTAGTTCAATTCGATATTAATACACTGAATTGGCATAGGGTTTTCATTAAACAGAGAATTGCGAAACTACCAGTATAATTTAATTGGATTGAAATGGGGTTTGGATCGGGGTTCGATTAAACCAAAGCCGCATGAACCCTAGAATTGGGTTCATGTCTAATTCGATGCTGCAAGCTATAAAAAATATAGGGCTTACGATCTAGACACCAAAAGGAAAGTAATGATGTAAAATTTACCAGAATGCGATTCGAATTGATGGAGATCGAGTAAAACATTTCCGACTTGTACGGGTTTGATCTCCGGCGATTGTGGCTGTGACTCCGACCAAACCAGTGGGTGCAGAAGCTTCAGAGATGTGCAGGCCTTCAATTCAATAGAATAAAGATCGAAGCATACGAATTTGATGTGTACGAGAGGACGGTCGACTGGTACGGTTTTAAAATCAATAATTGGGTTTAATTCGAGTGTAATGTCAATGATTAAGGACTTGATGATGTCGAAACTGATAATAATGATGGAATCCGTTACAGAATCGGACGAATTTCAGTTGTGGGATTCAAATTTGATCTCAAACTTGCGAGTTTGACTTTCTGAAGTCAACAGGAATGAAATTCGATTGATCTTGACTTTGAGAAGTCAATAGAACAGATTTTTGGGAAATTACATACAAGTCCATGTGGTTTTAAGATTAAATATTGGCTGAAATGGTCCCTGAGGTTCAAGATTAAGTTAACCGGGTTACAAGATAATTGGATTTGGATTAACGGAACTAACAGAAAATTGACGGATGTCACATCATCCCCTAGTTGAAAGAATTTTCGTCCCGAAAAATAAAATAATAAAAAAAATTTTCCCCGGATGTCACATCATCCCCTAGTTGAAAGAATTTTCGTCCCGAAAATTAAAATAGTACCTTAAGTATTTGACGTGGAGTGCTTGAACAGATTAGGATATTTGCGCATCATCTGCTCCTCACGCTCCCACGTGAATTCCGATCCGCGTTTCGAGTTCCAACGAACTCTGACAATAGGGATCTTACTACGTTTCAGCGTTTTGATTTCCCTATCCATGATTTCTACCGGTTCTTCAACAACCTGTAGTTGTTCATCAATGTGCAGCTCCTCAAGAGGAACCATGAGTGATTCGTCTGCTAGACATTTCTTCAAGTTCGAGACATGGAAGACATCGTGTACACCACTAAGTCCTTCCGGTAGGTCCAGTTAATACGCGACTGGGCCAATTCTCTTTACTATCTTGAAATGTCCAACAGAATGAGGGTTTAGTTTGCCTCGCTTCCAGAAGCGAATGACGCCTTTCCAAGGTGAGACCTTGAGTAAGACCATGTCACCTACTTGAAACTCTAAAGGTTTACGACGTTTGTCAGCATAGCTCTTTCGACGATCACGAGCTGCCGCCATACGGTTTCGGATTTGAACGATCTTTTCGGAAGTTTCGAATACAAGTTCAGGACCTGTAAGCTGGCTATCCCCAACTTCAGCCCTACAGATAGGAGATCGGCATTTACGTCCATACAATGCCTCGAATGGTGCCGCCTTGTTGCTAGTGTGATAACTGTTGTTGTAGGAGAACTCCATTAAAGGTAAGTGAGACTCCCAAGTGTTTCCGAAATCGATCACACAAGCTCGCAACATGTCCTCTAATGTTTGGATGGTACGTTCCGTTTGACCATCGGTTTGCGGGTGATAAGTTGTACTCATATCTAAACGTGTACCTAAAGCTTTCTGCAATGATTGCCATAAACGAGAGGTGAATCGAGCGTCTCGATCCGAAATGATAGAGATTGGCACACCGTGCCGAGAAATGACTTCCTTCAAGTAGACACGAGTAAGTTTTTCCATTTTGTCGGTTTCTTTGATTGCAAGGAAGTGTGCAGATTTTGTTAAGCGATCTACGATCACCCAAATGGTATCACATCCGCTGTGGGTTCTGAGTAATTTTGTTATGAAGTCCATAGAGATTTGCTTCCATTTCCACATTGGGATTTCCGGTTGTTGCAGTAGACCAGAAGGCTTTTGATATTCTACCTTGACTTTTGAGCAAGTCAAGCACTTGCTTACATAGGTGGCTATATCGGCCTTCATCTTTGGCCACCAATATAACACCTTAAGGTCGTGGTACATTTTTTCAGAACCTGGATGAATAGAGTATCGGGATTTGTGCGCCTCATCCATGACTAGTTCGCTTAAGTTCCCATACACAGGAATCCATATTTGCTCTGTGAAGTAGCGAATACCGTCAGACTTGACCTCGAGTTGTGCTTCCATACCGCGTGTACCTTCCAGTTCCTCTTTCAGGGCTTCAAGTTGAGCACTACGAATTTTGTCAGGTAGTCCGGGGTGAATAGTAAGCTGTAATGCTAGAACTCGTTTGGGCTTGGTTTCCTTTCGACTTAGGGCATCAGCTACAACGTTAGGTTTACCCGGATGATATCGGATCGCACAGTCATAATCATTCAAAAGCTCGACCCAATGACGTTGTCGCATGTTCAGCTCTTTCTGCTCGAAGATATGCTGCAGACTCTTGTGATCGGTGTAGATGGTGCACTTGGTACCGTACAAGTAGTGTCTACATATCTTAAGTGCAAAAATTACAGCTCCCAACTCTAGGTCATGAGTGGTGTAGTTTTTCTCGTGAATTTTTAGTTGACGCGAAGCTTATGCGATCACCATTTCTCGTTGCATTAATACATAACCCAAACCCTGAATAGATGCATCGCAATACACCACGAAATCATCTGTACCTTCTTGAAGAGCTAGAATAGGTGCACTGCAAAAGTTTCTGTTTAAGATGCTTAAATGCTGACCCTTGGTTATCGCCCCAGTTGTAGGCTTTACCCTTTTGAGTTAAGGCAGTGAGGGGTTCTGCAATTTTTGAAAATCCTTCGATGAATCGACGGTAGTATCTAGCCAATCCCAGAAATTGTCGCACCTCAGTCGGAGTCGTCGGTGCTGCCCAATTCTTGATGGCTTCTATCTTTGATGGATCGACATGTATTCCTTTCTCGATAACCACATGTCCTAAGAATTGAACTTCCCAGATCCAAAATTTACACTTGGAAAACTTAGCATACAGTTGTTCCTTTTTAAGTAATTCCGGGATTAAATGTAGATATTCCTCATGTTCCTCCTTGTCCTTGGAATAAATGAGAATGTCGTCGATGAAAACGATGACAAGTTGATCAAGGTAAGGCTTACACACACGGTTCATGAGGTCCATGAATACCGCAGGTGCGTTGGTTAATCCGAAAGGCATGACCATAAATTCGTAGTGGTCGTACCTTGTCATGAAAGCAGTCTTAGAGATATCTTCATCTCGGACTCTCAATTGGTGGTAGCCGGACCTAAGATCTATCTTGGAATAGAAACTGGATCCTTGGAGTTGATCAAATAGATCATCTATGTGAGGCAAAGGATAACGATTCTTGATTGTGACTTTATTTAGCTCACGGTAGTCGATACACATACGGAAAGTTCCGTCCTTCTTCTTGACGAATAGGACTGGAGCTCCCCATGGCGATGAGCTAGGTCGAATGAAACCTTTATCCAACAATTCATGTAACTGAGTAGATAGTTTTTGCAATTCACTAGGTGCTAGTCTGTATGGTGCCCAAGCGATCGGTGTAACTCCGGGTGCTAGATCGATTTGGAATTCGACTTGACGGTGTGGTGGCAGACCAGGAAAATCTTCGGGAAATACTTCCAAAAAATCACGAACGACGGGAATATCATTAATCTTTTTCTCTTCTGAGGACTGCTCAGCAATGAGGGCCAAAATAGCAGTATGCCCTTTTCGAAGGCATTTCTGTGCTTTCATAAAGGATATGATGCCCATGACTGCACCAACCTTTTCGCCCTGAACTGAAAGGGTTTCTCCACTCGGGAGAGGAATTCGAACAATTTTCTCTCGACAGATGATTTCAGCTTGGTTTTTAGATAACCAATCCATGCCGACAATTACATCAAAACTACCAAGTGTGACCGGCATAAGGTCGATATCAAGTTTATGACTAGCTAGTTCTAGCTTACAACCCTTAAGAATGTGGGTTGCTTCAATTATTTGGCCATCAGCTATCTCTATTATATACTTAGCTCCTAACAGAGTTGGAGTTCCTTTTATCATATCACTATGTTTTCTAGATATAAAACTTCTATCAGCACCAGTGTCAAAAAGGACAGAAGCAAAGTAATTATTTAAGAGAAACTTACCGGTGACCACTGTTATTGCCTTGATTGTTCTTGCCGTTACCATTGTTACTCTAGTTATTGTCGTTACCATTTCCATTTCCATTACCATTCCTCTTCGACTGAGGACAATCCCTCTGGATGTGTCCCTCCTTGCCGCACAGAAAACATCCCTTTGTGGATCCTTGCGGTCGGAATGGTTGCTTATTCTGAAGATCCACTCTACAATCTTTTGTAGCGTGGCCCATCTTGCCACACCGTTGACAACGGTTACAAGAACCAACGTGGTGATAATTGCACTTGTTGCACTTGGGGGCTCTCCCCGCATAACTACCTTGATTTTGACCTGAGGCGGTCGTCTGATTGAAGTTCTTAGCAGACTCAAACTTTCGCTGCTGCTGCTGGGGTTGATTGAACTGGGATCCTTTGGAGTGAGAGTTGGAGTGGGTGTTGGAGTGGTGATCAAACTTGCGTTTATGATTGTTGGTGGATTTAGAGACCGAACCTCTCGGGGGTAAAGTCCCTTGTGTCACTGCCTGATCGGTTAGCTTGTGAGCCAGTCTGATCGTCTGCTGGATGGTAGTAGTATTCGACGAAGTAACCATACTTTGAATTTGAGGCACTAGACCTCCAATATACAGCTCAATTCTCTTGTAATCTGGAGTCGCCATATGTGGGCACATGGGAGCGTGTGGTATACAGCTCAATTTCAGAACCTTCCATTTTCAGGTTCCAAAATTCACCTTCCAACTTCTGAATCTCATCGTGAGGACAATACTCCTCCTTCATCATCATCTTAAACTCCTCCCATGGGAGTCCATTTGCCATGGCCAGACCCAACATCTGGACCTAAGCGTTCCACCACGTGAGAGCCGGGCCCTCCAAAGTTCCAGCGGCGAACTTGACATGATTGGCCACTGGGCAGTTGCACATGGTAATCACCGATTCTACCTTTTTGAACCAACGGAGCAGTCCGATAGCTCCTTCAACTCCACTAAAGGCGTGGGGCTTACAGTCCATAAATGCTTTGAACGTTCATGCTGGTTGCTGATTTTGCTGGCCTGGATTTAGAAATAACATAGGATTGGGATTATAGAGCATAAGAAAAGCGCTTTTAGGAGATGAATTAACCTCATTAGTCAATAGTTTAAGCATTTACCTGCAGCATTCTGTGCTGCTAGAGCCTCAGCCATTATCGTTGATTAGTGCCGCTAGCTCCGCTGATGTCATGTTGATGGTACCCCGGCCACCAGCACGACCTCCACGTCCTCTTCCTGACATGATTCTTCACATTCACATATACAAACAATGAGAAACATATCGCATATTAAACAATATTTATGTATAAGTAAGGAAATACAACATCTAATATTTTGAAAATTAAATAAATTGTAAGGCTATAAAATAAATAACAAACACTAAACTTTTCATGCTTTTATTGAATGGGAACAACCTTACCCATCTAGGTTTGAAAAGAGAAATAACATAAACGAAACATGAATGAAAAGGAAAGATAGAATAGAAGATCATCAAACATCCTCATCATCGAAAGAAATGTATGATTGAGCATCATCGATCTCCACCAATTCCTCCTCAGGTGGCTCCTCCTCCAAGGGTTCATCCTCGAAGGGCTCCTCCTCGAAAGGTTCTTCCTCGCCGTCCGAAAGTGGAATGTCTTTAGGAAATAAGGCTGCTTGCAGTTGGGCTTCTAAATAAGTCACTCTTTCTTGAAGTCCTTCGGCAGCATGGTTTGCTACTTGCAGCTGGCCTTTCAGATTAGCCACTCTCTCCAAAATCCCTCCTACCTCAAAATCCGAGTGTCTACCCTCGTCTCCAAATGTGTCACCCGATCCACCAAAACATTATGGACCTGATCCGTCACTGCTATCTCAGCAGTCAAAAGCTCAATTCCTACCTTGTTCTCCTCTATTTGAGTCTCTTGCTGCAGAATGAGTCTCTTGCTGCAGAATGTCAGGTATCTCATCAGTAGCATCTTTCACAATGCTCAACTCCCTAGACATGTAAAATACAAAAGCTGCATAAGCTTGTTCCATAGTGCAGGGCAAGCTAGGTAAAGTAGATGATGAGGAAGCAAAACCAAAGTAGGGTGATGGAACATTTCCCATCTCGATCCACCTTTGGATCATTTGCGGGTATGCATTCCAATTACGAGCAGGATTCGTTGCTTGCGCGCTACTCGGTTCACCCTAATCAACCGAATAATCACTAGAACTAGTCCGGCGCCTTTTAGGCTCCGGGGAAGATAAGATAGGTGCATCGTGTCCTGGTGCCTTAGGTGATGGTGGTGGAGTTGATGACATGTTCCTGTAATATAACATATAAGTGCCAAACATCCAAGATTTATGACATGTAACTAATGTGTGAGGTTATAGTCTAGTATGCAATCCTAGTTCTCTATAACCAATGGCTCTGATACCAATCTGTCACACCCCCAAATTTCAACTAACGGAGTTTTACCGTTTGGGAAGTGACGAACCAGGATCTCAGACATTAGTTACATTGAACGACTCTACATGAGACTCAAATGAAAATTATCATATCAATCAGAGTTAATGCGGAAGCGTAAAGAAAATAAATGCGCAAAACACACGAGCCCAAAAGAATAGTCCAAAAGTCCAAACCAAACACAAATTTAAAATAGACCAAACAGTTTAATAAAACAGAAATCATAGGCAGAATTCCATGCATGTCCTATTGTGTGCACCTGTGCCTTATCTTAAGCGACCTGAGAAAAACATGTAAGAAAATGTCAACACGAGATTGGTGAGTTCACAGGTTTCAATTTATAGAAGCGTTTAACAAATTAATGTACATTCAATATATAAATCAATAGGTAGCTAACCCATAAACATGTTAACTAATGCGCTCGCAAACGACAGCTGATTGTTTATATGCCTCCCACCATCATGGTGCATGTTTAGGTCAATATTGCACCCGTTCGACCTCCAATCGAGTTAGCGCGACCAACGCGGGTGAGGTTTGTCAAACCCAGTAAGTACTACTCAAATTACCTCGCTATGTTCATATTAACGGTCCGATGTGAGGACTTAAAGGATAATATATACGCATAGTCATACAAGTGATATCATATATGAATTACAAGAATCAAAAAGCATTTACGACATGTTTTCTCACCGAGTTTAAAACAGTAAAAAGGGGCCGTGAAAACTCACCTGAATAGCGTAGGCAGTATCACACAAGAGATAAGTTGGAACCACGAATGTAAGTCTCAACAGACTTACGAATGCCCTAAAATTATAAACACATAAATTAGGAACAGGTTGGGATTTGTGACGACGACACAGAGATTAGAACATCTTAACGCTTTCTAAGGATTTAAGAGTAGACGAATGTGTCTACGGAATTATATAAATTTTTAATATGATCGTTAAGGGAAAAGCGTTACGCGTCGTACGTTTATAACGAATAATAAATAAATACATTCGTTAAAGTCGTTTGCAAAAGTTAGAAAAATAATATAATTTAATATATTATTTTTAAGTTCGTATGATTACTAAAAATCATAGTGGCAAAAATAATAAATATGTTATTTTTAATCGAAGTAATAAGCGCGAGTAAATAATATAACTAATTATATTATTATATAGTTTAAACGTCACACAAAGTATTTTAACAAGGTGAAATAATATAAAAATATGTATATTATCTAATAGTGGGAGTTACGGGTTAAAAATAATATAAACATATTATTTTAATTGAATTCACGGTTTGAACATAATATAAACATATAATTTAAAAGTGGGCATAATAATAATAAAAATAGGTTATGAAACCAAACTCAAGCCTACGAGTTATTTTCCTGGCTAAAACACTTTAATATATAATATAATAATATAGGGTATAGTTTTTATAAAAATGGAAATTATTGAAAAATTCCCAAAAATATAATTGCAGGAGACCGGTTTCAAACCCGGGTCTCCTGCGTATTAGCCATGAGTCTTAACCAAGTCTGCCCGCTAGGGAATCGCATTGTTAACCGGATCGAAATGGTTTTAACAAGTTGGTTTCCTGTGATCTCCTCCCTTATCGAAGCCGACGCAAGAATCAGCCCAAATTCATCGATTTTGACTTCGATCGAACAAACCAGATTAGGGGTTTTGATAATTGAGTATTAGCGAATCTGTGGGTGAGTTTAATTTCAAAAACATCATGTTTAAATTCGTTTAATTCTCGTTTTAGTAACCGAAACCCTAGATATGAAGTAAGAATCAAATTGATCGAATTGGATATTAAATCTCACCAGAAACATGGGGCTTTTACTCAATCAAGGATTTCGAATCTAACCAAACAATTAAATTTTACTGAAATCCAGTTTAGAGTAAAAAACTCCAAATCAAATCAAGAACACGGGTTGTGATTAATTCGATGTTATTTGATGAAATAAACATAGGGCTTTCGATGAGTGATTGATTACGAAGCTAACCGTGTGAATTAATTGCATTATGATCAAGTCTAGAATTAAAAGCCCCAAATCGATTTTTGAACGAACCCTAGATTATGGATTTAGTTCAATTCGATGTTAATAGACTGAATTGGCATAGGGTTTTCATTAAACAGAGAATTGCGAAACTACCAGTATAATTTAATTGGATTGAAATGGGGTTTGGATCGGGGTTCGATTAAACCATAGCTGCATGAACCCTAGAATTGGATTCATGTCTAATTCGATGTTGCAAGCCATAATAAAGATAGGGCTTACGATCTAGACACCAAAAAGAAAGTAATGATGTAAAAATTTACCAGAATGCGATTCGAATTGATGGAGATCGAGTAAAACGTTTCCGACTTGTACGGGTTTGATCTCTGGCGATTTTGGCTATGACTCCGACCAAACCAATGGGTGCAGAAGCTTCAGAGATGTGCGATAGAGACGTGCAGGCCTTCAATTTGATAGAATAAAGATCGAAGCATACAAATTTGATGTGTACAAGAGGACGGTCGACGGTTATGGTTTTAAAATCCATAATTGGGTTTAATTCGAGTGTAATGTCAATAATTAAGGACTTGATGATGTCGAAAATGATAATAATGATGGAATCCGTTACAGAATCGGACGAATTTCAGTTGTGGGATTCAAATTTGTTCTCAAACTTGCGAGTTTGACTTTCTGAAGTCAACAGGAACGAAATTCGATTGCTCTTGACTTTGAGAAGTCAATAGAACAGATTTTTGGGTACTTACATACAAGTCCCTGTGGTTTTAAGATTAAATATTGGCAGGAATGGTCCCTGAGGTTCAAGATTAAGTTAACCGAGTTACAAGATAACTGGATTTGGATTAACGGAACTAACGGAAAATTGACGGATGTCACACAACCTTTCCAGCTCTTAGGACGTCATCTGCGGCGTACCGTAGACCGCCCTCCGTATCGCCTTCGTCATCTCCACCACCTCCGACGTCCCCATGCTAATGCGCCAGAAAGAAATCAAAGACTACGACACTTCCAAAGCCATCGACGCTAATTTTTGAAGATTTGGTCACCAGCGGGACGTCTGTTCTTGAGACGGCGGCAACGCTTCGTGCCGCCGGACTTAGGGTTACCGACGTCGTCGTTTTGATTGACTTAGAGCAGGAGGAGGGTGTGACGTTTCGGATTTTCATTCACGCACTTGTGTTATATTTATCGTGTAATCATCTCCTATTTTAATAAAGTGTAAGAGTTTTATTTAGTTTTATACGATTAGGTATTTTATTTCACGGATATAAATTAATTAAAATTTTATAAGTTTTAAAAACTTATATAAAATTTTATATAAAATCTAAATTTTAAAAGTTGCATATTTAATAAAAGAATCTATTTAAATAAGATAAATAACTTTTATAAAAATTATTTATAATAATAAAAAATAAATAAAATAAGTTTAAAAAAACATTTTTAAATTAATTTTATTTAAAAGAAGTTAAATTAATTTAGTTAAATAAAAGTTCAAGGGTTGTTTTGTAATTAATCAAACTAGAAGGTTATAAAAACTGAAATCTGTCGAGGGACCATTCCTGGACAAGTTAAAGTACAAGGACCCATCCGTATTTATTTCAAGGGTTAAAATAAGTCAAACCAAACTCCAGGGACTAAAACTGCCAAATTCCAATTCGATTATCCGGTCACCCCCTTCGATTGTCCGGCGGTCCAAAGTCTTTTTCCGGCGACTCCCGACAGGGCTGTTCCCTGCACCTCAACAGCCGACAAAAACTTCTCTGGCCTCGTCGTCCCCACGCGAACAAAAGCCCTCGACAAATTTGTCGATTAAACATAGGGATCGACTGATCTTGTTGGTGGCCGAAAAACCCATGATCGAATTCGCGCTCGACAGGCCACCTCCACGCGTGTCGATTGTCTGGTTAGTTTCGTCTCGTTCAGACCAATGTCGGGACATGCCCAATTGCACGTTCTAACATAGAAATCAAGCTCGCCTATAAATGACCATTGTCGGCCCTGCACGAGCTCGCTACCATCCTTCCACCTGCTCTCGCACCAAATTGAGGATACCATCACTTTCGTCGTCCCTGAGTGAAGCTGTGACCAGGATTTCGGAAGCTAATTCCACACAGGAATCGAATTCCACTTTTGACATTTTCGAGTTTCAAAACTGTGCCAACCAGACCCATTGTAACGTGGTTCGAGCCTCAAATCGACTCCACTACCTTCTATTAATCCCTGGTAAACAATCCAACTCGAAATCACGGCAATCGCACGAGAGTTACCGGGCAAACCCAGTGTCCTCGGACACGGTTTGCCGGTCACCGAGGTCCAGCGACCTGATTTGCCCTTGTGTATTTAATTTATCCGTTACACACATAACCAGCGATGGGCAGTAGCCCGGCTGGTTATGCGTGTGTGTGTCCGAGGCTGAGGTCGCGGGTTCGAACCTTCCGGCCTCCGGCCCAACCCCATTTTGCTTCTGTTTTCATTTTTTTTATTTTATTTAATTATCTTAACTTATTTTAATATTATTTTTATACACTAAAGACTAAAACGAGTCGGTTTGATCGTTCATTTATTTTGAAATCAATTAAACAATCTTTTTATCTATAAACTATTCCAATTTTTATAAATCTTATAATATTTTTATAAACTTATTTAAACACATTTTTATATATAAAATGTCCTATATTTTTATAAATCTTGTAACATTTTTATAAACTTATTAAAATACATTTAATATGTAAAATGTCTCATTTTTATAAATCTAGCAATTATTTTTAATAAACTTGTTTAAATTCTGAATATCAACATAATTAGTCAAATAAAGACTTTTCTTTTATTTTGTTATATTTTTTTATAAATACATTAAATATAACAATACTTGTTTAAAACAATATATATATATATATACAAATAAATAGTTAGGAAGATTATATTAAAGCCTATATACAGTTAAATACAAATACACACCTATACGCATACAATAATACCCATTTGTCTACATAGGGTATCAACGTGCTTAGGCTTCCACATACTTATCACCTACACGCGTGGAAAAATACCCGCTAGCAAAGTGAGTTACATAGCCCCTATTTTACATTTTTATAAGTTTTGGGGTGAAACATTATACATGCTACTCACATTGTTTATACGTGTTATACATGAGACTATATGCTTATTCTTTGGATGTACATACATTTATACACAAGACAACCAACTGTAATATTGATAGATCTATTGTGCCTGACCAGCCCACCCGGTTAGGGTGTTTATTACTGCATACTCGGATATAACCGCGTGTTATATTCAAACATATCGGATATAGTGCGTAACTATATTCAAGCATACCGGACTTAGCTGTTGTGCTCTGTTCAAGCGCGTCAAACTCGGTTTGAATTGTGATTAAATAAATGATACATCATATACTATGTTTAACAAGATAAACAATGAGTTGCAAAACGATTTACACTACTATTTACCGGATTTACTAAACCTATGTACTCACCAACTTTTTAGTTGACACTTGATTTAAATAATGTTTCAGGTTTGGATATATGACTGCTTGCCGAAGATCTCTCCACTTAGGAACTATGGACCTAGTTAAATAAATTAATGTTTTGAACTAGACTAGGTTATTTGAAATGTATTGTATTTGGAACTTGTTGTCTTTAAATTTAATTAATGAATTATGCAACCTTTAGTTATCATGTGCTTTTGAACAATCCATCCATTTTCCGCCTCGATGATTCCGCCATCGGTCGGGGTGTGACAGATTGGTATCAGAGCCATGGTTATAGGGAATTAGGTTATTAGACACAATGACCTAGACTATAACCCTAGGACTTCCTTTTATGTGTTATGTGCTAAATGATTAATTGCTATGTGAATTATTTGTAGTTAGGAATTGTTTGAATTTTCCCGAGTTTGGTACATGAGACTTATACACATACATACAAGACTTTGATACATGATACATACTTTACATACACATTTGATCAACACATTTATGCAAACAAATACACTACCCATCCTTATCCATACTCTTTCCTAGTCCTTATAAATTGCAACACTCCTACACATTTTATACTCATAGACTCTCAAGTCTATCAAAAATCTTGAAAATCTCGTCAACGACTTAATTTATTGAGACTAGTAAAGGACACGTGCAATCTGGAAGGGTGACACCTGTACATTGGGTTTTCTGTCTAGGAAAGCATTTCGTATAAATCCAAATAAACGGACCCGTATGCTTTCCTGGGAATTCCTGAAGTGAGTGTTTACCTATCGGCTAAAGCATGTCTCTTTGAAAGTTTCGGGAAATTAATTAACGTTGATAAGTCAATGTATTCGCAAGGATACAATCCGAACTTAAACTTAAAATTTGGGGATATTATAGCAAGATAGGAAGAACTAGACAAACATGCAAAACAAATCATTATTACGGGTGCACACGTAATAACGATTTGTAATGCATGCAAGTCCCGGCAATTCCTATTATGCAAATAATGATCTATAACATCATGTCCTACCCGGAAAAGATGACTTAGTTTCCCCTATCAACTTAGAATAAATACACATGCACTGGCACGCGTCATGATAAATCTCGTATTTCTGCTTACATTATTTCCCGTTATAACTCATATTTATCCGTCTTATATAAAAAATCATTGTCTTTTCTTATGGTGTTAGAATGCCTCCGCGACGTGCAAACTCTAGCACTTCCAACCCGGATCTTGCTACTCTCCTTGCCCAGCTAGTAGGGCAAATGACCCAAGCAAACAACAACAGTGACGGGTCTCACAACATCCAAGGGAACGGTGGTACCAACCCGCCTCATTGCACGTCTAAGCACTTTAACTCGTGCAATCCTACTAAATTCTTCGGAACTGAAGGTGCTACCGGCCTACTTCAATGGTTTGAGAGCATGGAAAGCACATTCCTAAACAACGACTGTCCCGATAATCTTCGGGTTCGTTATGCCACAAGTGTACTCCAAAAGAGAGCCCTCACCTGGTGGAACGGTGAGAAACGCACTCGTGGTGCTGAGGTTGCTACATCCTTATCATGGGATGATCTGAAAAAGGCCATGACTGATGAATTCTGTCCTCGGAATGAAATGAGGAAGCTCGAGGCTGAGTTTTGGGATCTTGCCCAAGACAGCGGGGATAATCTGGCTTACACCACCCGGTTCCAAGAACTAAGTCTATTGGTGCCTCACATGATCACTCCCCTAGCTCGGGGAATTGAAAAATACATAGGCGGCCTGCCTATGCAAATTCAAGATGTTGTGCTAGGAAGCAATCCTCCTACTCTTGAAGCTGCTATCCGTCTATCTGCTACACTATCCGACAACCATGTCAAAGCCGGAACCTTATCAAGAAAGGGTTCCAAGAAGTTTGTGTCTACTCTTGCGGCCGTCAAAGATGTAAAACCCGAGTCTTCTAACTGTAACAAGAAACGAAAGGGTCGAAACTTCGCAGCCGTAACTCCCGCAGTGCCTGCTATTCAAGCGGCCCCTTTGGGTCAAAACCCGAAAACTTATCAGGGCCCGAATCCCCAATGCCAGACCTACAAGTACCATCATCCTGCCAATCTACCATGCCGATTGTGCTCAAGCTGCGGGCGATATGGACATGTGGTCACTACTTTCCGTACCCGTCCTCCCGTTCATCAAGCTGCTCCAGCCAACCGTCCCGTCTATCCGGCACCTCCCAATGGCCGGGCATGTTACGAATGTGGAGATCCAAACCATTTCCGTGATCGATGCCCAAAACATCATCATCAAGGTGGTCCTCAAGGACGAGCGTTTAACATAAACGCTAATGAGGCTCAAGCAAACAACGACGTGATAAACGGTACGTTTCTTGTAAACAATCATTATGCATCCATTTTATTTGATACCGAAGCCGATAGGAGTTTTGTGTCTCTTACCTTTGAAACTCGACTTGCTAAACAAAGAACGAAACTTGACAATTCTTATTCCGTGGAGATAGCAAACGGAAAATCTATTACTATAAACTCTGTTATCCGCGACTGCAATCTCGAGCTTAATAATCATGAATTCTCTGTTGATCTCCTTCCAATGCAATTGGGAAGCTTCGATATTATAATTGGCATGCACTGGCTATCCAAGCACCATGCCGAGGTTGTTTGCTACGAAAAGTGTATTCGTATACCTCTCTCTTCGGGCGACACGTTAGTTATTTTCGGTGAAAAACCGTGCTGTGGTCTTCAAATCATGTCTTGCACATTGGCACAAAAGTACTTGCGGAAAAAGTACGTTGCCTTCTTGGCCCACATAGTTGACACAAAAGACAAGGGTAAGAAATTGCAAGACATTCCAATCATCCGAGATTTTCCCGAGGTATTCCCCGAGGATTTACCTGGTCTTCCTCCCCCTAGACAAGTGGAGTTTCGTATCGACCTTGTGCCCGGGGCAACTCCCGTGGCAACTCCCGTGGCAAAAGCCCCCTATCGTCTTGCACCTTCCGAAATGCAAGAGCTTGCAAGTCAATTACAAGAACTCTAATCCAAAGGATTCATCCGCCCAAGCCATTCATCTTGGGGTGCTCCCGTGCTGTTTGTAAAGAAAAAGGATGGATCATTTCGAATGTGCATTGATTATCGTGAGCTCAACAAACTTACAATTAAGAACCGATATCCTTTACCCCGTATCGACGACCTTTTCGATCAGCTTCAAGGTTCAACATGTTTCTCCAAGATTGACCTTCGTTCCGGATACCATCAACTTCGTGTTCTCGATGAAGACATTCCGAAGACTGCCTTTAGAACTAGATATGGTCACTACGAGTTCATGGTCATGCCCTTCGGTTGACTAATGCACCTGCGGTCTTCATGGACCTCATGAACCGTGTGTGCAAACCTTATTTGGACAAGTTCGTGATCGTTTTCATTGACGACATTCTCATCTATTCTAAAACGAAAGCGGAACATGAACAACATCTTCGTTTGATTTTGGAACTCTTGAAGAAAGAACAACTATACACCAAGTTCTCCAAGTGTGAATTCTGGCTAAAAGAGGTTCAATTTTTGGGTCACATAGTCAACGATAAGGGGATTCATGTGGACCCAACAAAGATCGAGGCAGTAAAGAATTGGAGTACTCCTAAGACTCCTACCGAGATTCGTTCATTTCTTGAACTAGCAGGTTACTACCGCCGTTTCATTTCAAATTTCTCCAAGATTGCGGTCCCGCTCACTGCCTTGACTCACAAAGGTAAGCACTACTAGTGGGGACCCAAACAAGAGGAAGCTTTCCAAACGCTAAAGCACAAGCTCTGCAATGCTCCTATTCTAACTCTTCCTAGTGGTAATGATGACTTTGTCGTTTATTGTGATGCATCCAACCAAGGTCTTGGTTGTGTTCTTATGCAACGAGGTCAAGTAATTGCATACGCATCACGTCAACTCAAAGTCCATGAGAAGAACTATACGACCCATGACCTCGAGCTTGGTGCTGTCGTTTTCGCCTTGAAAATTTGGAGACACTATCTATATGGCACCAAATGCGTGATTTTCACCGACCACAAAAGTCTCCAACATATTTTCAATCAAAAAGAGCTTAATATGAGACAACGACGATGGGTTGAACTTCTTAACGACTACGACTGCGAGATTCGCTACCACCCCGGCAAAGCAAACGTTGTAGCCGACGCCTTGAGTCGTAAGGAGCGTATCATGCTTCATAGTGTTTATATCCATAATGAT
Organism: Smallanthus sonchifolius; assembly: GCA_023525975.1. Taxonomy (NCBI): domain Eukaryota; kingdom Viridiplantae; phylum Streptophyta; class Magnoliopsida; order Asterales; family Asteraceae; genus Smallanthus; species Smallanthus sonchifolius. The sequence continues at coordinate 71,859,266 of CM042023.1, read as the reverse complement.
ATCCAAGCCCGTATTCTCAAAGCACAACACACCTCGGTTATCGAGGGAAACATGTATCAAGAGATGGCATGTGGCATAGAACTCTTTCTAGAAACCAAGGCCAACGGTCTATTGTATTACTTGGACCGTATCTGGGTTCCCGATCGCGACGATCTTCGTATATTTTTGATGAACGAGTCCCACAAAACTCGTTATTCGGTACATCCCGGAGCTGATAAGATGTACATGGGTCTCCGTCAGCAATATTGGTGGCCCGGCATGAAAAAGGATATTGCCCTCTTTGTGGCAAAATGCCTAACTTGCTCTAAAGTGAAGGCCGAACACCAAAAGCCTTCCGGACTCCTCGAACAACCTGAAATTCCCGTGTGGAAGTGGGAGAACCTTGCTATGGACTTCATCACCAAACTTCCACGCACTTCTAGTGGGCACGATAGTATCTGGGTTATTATCGACCGACTTACAAAGTCTGCTCATTTCTTGCCTATTCGTGAGGACTATCGAGTCGAGAAATTGGCTCGAATCCACATTGATGAGATCGTAAGTCGTCACGGGATCCCTTTGAACATCATCTCCGATCGTGATTCGCGTTTTACTTCCCGATTTTGGCAATCACTACAATCAGCACTTGGTACTCGTTTGGATTTAAGTACGGCCTACCATCCTCAAACTGATGGACAAACCGAGCGAACAATCCAAACTCTCGAGGATATGCTTAGAGCTTGTGTCATTGACTTTGGTGGCAGTTGGGATTCTCACCTACCACTGATTGAATTCTCCTACAACAACAGCTATGACACAAGTATTAACATGGCACCGTTTGAAGCTCTTTATGGACGAAAATGTCGTTCACCAATTTGTTGGAATGAAATTGGCGAAGCAAAAATCACCGGTCCCGAACTTATCCAAGAAACCACCGATAAAGTCTCTCTTATCCGTGACAACATTCGGGTAGCAAGAAGTCGGCAAAAGAGCTATGCCGACAAGCGACGGAAACCCTTGGAATTTCAAGTTGGAGATATGGTCCTTCTAAAGGTATCACCTTGGAAAGGCGTAGTCCGATTTGGAAAGAAAGGAAAACTTGCACCTCGATATGTGGGTCCATTCAAGATACTCGAAAGGGTAGGAAAAGTAGCCTACAAACTCCATCTTCCTTCAGAACTCAGCAACGTTCATCCGACTTTTCATGTGTCTAATTTGAAAAGGTGTCTAGCCGACGAGAACCTCCACATCCCCCTTGACGAAGTGCGTATTGATGAGAAAATGCACTTTGTTGAGAAACCCGTGGAAATCATGAACCGAGAAGTTAAGAAACTCAAGCGTAGCCGCATCCCCATTGTCAAGGTCCGTTGGGAGTCTAAACGTGGACCCGAGTTCACTTGTGAACGTGAAGACCAAATGAAGACCAAGTATCCGCATCTCTTTTCATAGCCTCCACTAGCTGAATTTCGGGGCGAAATTCCTCTAACATGGGGAGACTGTGACGTTTCGGATTTTCATTCACGCACTTGTGTTATGTTTATCGTGTAATCATCTCCTATTTTAATAAAGTGTAAGAGTTTTATTTAGTTTTATACGATTAGGTATTTTATTTCACGGATATAAATTAATTAAAATTTTATAAGTTTTAAAAACTTATATAAAATTTTATATAAAATCTAAATTTTAAAAGTTGCATATTTAATAAAAGAATCTATTTAAATAAGATAAATAACTTTTATAAAAATTATTTATAATAATAAAAAATAAATAAAATAAGTTTATAAAAACATTTTTAAATTAATTTTATTTAAAAGAAATTAAATTAATTTAGTTAAATAAAAGTTCAAGGGTTGTTTTGTAATTAATCAAACTAGAAGGTTATAAAAACTGAAATCTGTCGAGGGACCATTCCTGGACAAGTTAAAGTACAAGGACCCATCCGTATTTATTTCAAGGGTTAAAATAAGTCAAACCAAACTCCAGGGACTAAAACTGCCAAATTCCAATTCGATTATCCGGTCACCCCCTTCGATTGTCCGGCGGTCCAAAGTCTTTTTCCGGCGACTCCCGACAGGGCTGTTCCCTGCACCTCAACAGCCGACAAAAACTTCTCTGGCCTCGTCTTCCCCACGCGAACAAAAGCCCTCGACAAATTTGTCGATTAAACATAGGGATCGACTGATCCTGTTGGTGGCCAAAAAACCCACGATCGAATTCGCGCTCGATAGGCCACCTCCACGCGTGTCGATTGTCAGGTTAGTTTCGTCTCGTTCAGACCAATGTCGGGACATGCCCAATTGCACGTTCTAACATAGAAATCAAGCTCGCCTATAAATGACCATTGTCGGCCCTGCACGAGCTCGCTACCATCCTTCCACCTGCTCTCGCACCAAATTGAGGATACCATCACTTTCGTCGTCCCTGAGTGAAGCTGTGACCAGGATTTCGGAAGCTAATTCCACACAGGAATCGAATTCCACTTTTGACATTTTCGAGTTTCAAAACTGTGCTGACCAGACCCATTGCAACGTGGTTCGAGCCTCAAATCGACTCCACTACCTTCTATTAATCCCTAGTAAACAATCCAACTTGAAATCACGGCAATCGCACGAGAGTTACCGGGCAAACCCAATGTCCTCGGGCACGGTTTGCCGGTCACCGAGGTCCAGCGACCTGATTTGCCCTTGTGTATTTAATTTATCCGTTACACACATAACCAGCGATGGGCAGTAGCCCGGCTGGTTATGCGTGTGTGTGTCCGAGGCTGAGGTCGCGGGTTCGAACCTTCCGCCTCCGGCCCAACCCCATTTTGCTTCTGTTTTCATTTTTTTTATTTTATTTAATTATCTTAACTTATTTTAATATTATTTTTATACACTAAAGACTAAAACGAGTCGGTTTGATCATTCGTTTATTTTGAAATCAATTAAACAATCTTTTTATCTATAAACTATTCCAATTTTTATAAATCTTATAATATTTTTATAAACTTATTTAAACACATTTTTTTATATAAAATGTCCTATATTTTTATAAATCTTGTAACATTTTTATAAACTTATTAAAATACATTTAATATGTAAAATGTCTCATTTTTATAAATCTAGCAATTGTTTTTAATAAACTTGTTTAAATTCTGAATATCAACATAATTAGTCAAATAAAGACTTTTCTTTTATTTTGTTATATTTTTTTATAAATACATTAAATATAACAATACTTGTTTAAAACAATATATATATATATACTCATAAGTTAAAGTTTTTCAAAAACTATTATCATTCTATTTCCATACTTTATACAAATAAATAGTTAGGAAGATTATATTAAAGCCTATATACAGTTAAATACAAATACACACCTATACGCATACAATAATACCCATTTGTCTACATAGGGTATCAACGTGGACCGAGCTAAAGGTGAGGGTGGGCCTTAAGACCCTAACCCTCATCCCAAACCACCTCATTTCACACTCCATCTTTCCGACTCTCTAGAGAGAGAAAGCACCTAGAGAGAGAGTGTCGGTTTTTGTCCCAAGATCGACCCCAACCTTCTTCTCCAGTGTTTGTTTCAAGCTTCTCCGAAGAATCAAGCACACACAAGTATCGAACCATCCTGAATCTGAGTTTTTATGTTGAAATGGGTATTTCTAGGGTTTTATAAGTTTTCCTCATAAAGATCGGATTTTTACGTGTATTTATGTCTAAAAACCATAGATTTAGCTTCATGGTTAAGATTAGAAAAGTTTGGACGTAAAAAGTTGGGATTTTGGATCGAAAACGAAGAATCTAACTTAGATCAGATGAATTGTCCGAAAAGTCGATGAATGGACCAAAAAGTCCAGTTCTTCTGAAAAGTATTTCGGACGCGGTGTGAGATTTCGTTCGAAAAGAGGTTTCGGACGGGTTAGATTGTTGAAGCACGTTCGTGTGACAGACACTCTGGATGCTGTCTTACCTTATGTATTTGTCTTTTTGTATTTGTACTTGTATTTAAGTATCTGTTTGTATTGATTATCGAGTTGTAATCACATATGTATGTACTTAGTCTTGTCTGTTTCTTTTAAGTGTTGTGTGCACTTAGTAAGTGCGCAAGATGTATATCCTGCGTACTTAGCAAGTACGCAAGAACAAAGTCTGCGTACTTGCTAAATACGCATGAGTTAAACCCTGCGCACTTGCTAAGTGCGCAGGCAACAGGTCTAGTATATATAGCTGTTAGTGACAGAATGTATGTACGTACTCATTCTCATTGTAACCGGCTGTGATTATCAATATACGATGTTTGAAAGTATCTTGTGTCTTTGTTGTCGGTTTACTTTGTGTTGATTGTTACTCCACCTAGTCACGGGCATTCCGCACCCGGTTCGACTAGGAACACACTTATATGTGAAGATTCAAGACACTCGAGAGACCTACAAGTGAGCAAATGCTCTGATACCACTTATAGGTCCCTCGGGTGTCTCGGATTGTCACATGAAAGTGTGTTCCTAGTCGAACCAGGTGCGGAATGCCCGTGACTAGGTGGAGTATCAATCAACACAAAGTAAACCGACAACAAAGACACAAGATACTTTCAAACTTCGTCTATTGATAATCACAGCCGGTTACAATGAGAATGAGTGTGTACATACATTCTGTCACTAACAGCTATATATAGTAAACCTGTTGCCTGCGCACTTAGCAAGTGCGTAGGGTTTAACTCATGCGTACTTTGCAAAGTACGCAGACTTTGTTCTTGCGTACTTAAGATATACATCCTGCGTACTTACTAAGTGTGCACAACAGTTAAAAGAAACAGACAAGACTAGGTACATACATATGCGATTACAACTCGATAATCAATACAAATAGATACTTAAATACATTTACAAATTCATAAAGACAAGTACATAAGCTAAGACAGCATCCAGAGTGTCTGTCGCACAAACGTGCTTCAACACAGATTTCAGATGAACAAGTCTTTGGATGAAAGACATTTCGGGAGAATTAGTTTTCGGGCGAAACGGTTTTCGGACAAGACTTTTCGACCGAAATAGATTTCGATCGAAAGGAGATTTCGGTCAAGTAGAGTTTTCGACCAGTATATTTCGGACAACTAGTTTTAATATGACACGGTGTTAACACGTTTCGTTTACGACCACTCGTATCGTTGAGCCTTAAGAAAAGTAGCAAAGAAAGTCAAGTGAGTTCTAATCCCCTTTTTGCCTGCTTTAGGGGTGGTGTGCATACTTAGTGTAAAGTGTTTAGTACATATTTTTATATTAATAAACAAAGTGAAAAGCTATGTTTTAGTGAAAAGTTTAAAAGAGGCAAATGTGTGTTTTGAGAAGAGTATATTTATATCATTGGTGAGCGTTTACTATATTTTCATATACATAAACAAAGGCATGATATATATGATAAGCTATGTTTTCAGTAAAGCAAGTTATATTATTGGCAAGCTTTTACTATATTTTGATATACATAGACAAAGGCATAATATATGTTAGTATGATCAAGTTAAAGAAAGTTTATGAATAGAAAGTGAATAGTCTTCCTACGGGAAGTGAACCCGTTGGATAAGGTCCTTGGGACAGATGTTACTTGTACATGATGCCAGACATGGGTGTACCCATTAGTAAGAGTCTTGATGGCTCGTTAACAGTTGTACAATTGGGATAAGTGACGGCGGCTACTCGGCTGACTACGCAATCCCCCATGTACCAGTTAAGCGGTATTGATCAAGAGGATAATACCCGGTGTTGACCACGAGGAAAACATCGTGTCGTGTCGTGTTGATCACAAGGACAACATCAATGGGTCACGAGGACCAAACCATGATAAGTGGTATTGATCACGAGGACAATACCAGTTGTTTATCACGATGACAACATCATGCTAAGCGGTATTGATCACGAGGACAATACCAGTAGTGACAAGGACTTGACGGTTAAGTGGTACTGATCACGAGGACAATACCAACAGTGATAAGAATTGACGGTTAAGCGGTATTGATCACGAAGGCAGTACCAGTAGTGACAAAGAATTGACGGCTATCTCATGATGGTTTAAAACTATTTTGAAAAGTGAAGTATGTAAAGTTTTTCCTTAAGGGCAATATATATGTATTAGTAAATATTTTGTATAATTGATTTAAAAGTAGACGTTAGAACTCACTCAGCGTTGCTGATTTTTAATATGCATACCAGTTTAGTGTAGGTGGCAGATGATGGATGTGGATACTTGGGTTGGGGAGAAGAGTTACCCGAAGATCAGCATCTGGCATCCTGTTTATGTTTATGTTATGTTTCAGTTGTTGAAGACAAGTTTTCTTTGTCTAAGACAAGTTATGTTTAGACATGCTATGTATTTTCGCTGCGTATCTTGATGTTTTAAATCGTTTCCACTGTGTTAATGAATGTTTTATGTTTAAGAGCTATGTGTTGATGAGTAAATCCAATACGTGAGGCCTCCCGTGTTTGGGGCCTTACAAGTTGGTATCAGAGCTATAGTTTGAGAGATTTGGACATCCTCGATGTCCAGACTTAAGCTGAGAATGGGACTAAGTAGCGGATACAAGTAACGGGTAACTCAAGCCAAAGCATCAGAAGCATATGGTAAGTAAAGTTTTTCTTTTAGAGTCTCAAGATAAGAATAAAGGCTTTAGTGGAATCATGAAAGTGAATAATTAGAAAACAAGAAGTGATGTAATGGTTAATTGCAGATGGCCAGTGTATATTAACATCTTACCTTACTTATTGCGTTCTACATATTCCCTATCATGATGACATTAAATCCCTTTGTTCTCTATTTTTCAGTTAGAAATGGCTAGACGTGGAGGAACTAAAGGAGGTGGAGGAGGAAGACGTGGTGGGCGTACGGGCCGCCGCGGTGGAGCTAGTACAAACCAAGAGGTTGAGGGGAGTGTTCACACTAACCATACCGAGACGGAGGTTAGCTAGCACAATGCTAAACATATGGAATGAGATGACCAACAATTTGAGTTTGAACCAGCCGTACAGGTAGCTCTCGACCGGGAATTCACCCGACTACAGAAGGAAACCTTACCTGTCATACTAGACGAAGCCTTAAGGAAATCCAAGGAGAATCCCAACTCAACCCCAGTCACTGAAGAGCCCGTGGTGCTTCCAGCTATGGGAGGACCAATTCCGATAGAGAACGTTGCACCGCCTGCTCGCGGCGGCGACTACAAAGCATTTCGTGGTTGTGATCCACCTGAACTTATCGGGGAGAAAGAAGCAGCTGATACCTTAGACTAGATCAATGGCATGGAATCCACCATCCGCCTTAGTGACTGCCGACTGGATCAAACTGTCAGGTTCGCAGTAAAGTCACTAAAGGGGGAGGCAGCACACTGGTGGGAGACTATGAAACAGGCTAAGGGCGACCAAGCGGTCGAGCTAATGAGGTAGAATGATCTGAAGGCGTTAGTAATTGAGAAGTTCTGCCCCAAGAACGAAGTCCACAAGGTGGAGAGAGAGTTCCTAACTTTGCAAGCCGGACTCATGACTCACAGGCAATACACTTCCAAGTACAAGGAACTGGCAGACCTGGTGCCTCATCTTGTAACCATAGAGTAGAGGATGATTCACTATTATGTTCATGGGTTGCCTCCAAATATACGTACCTTTGTAAAGACCAACACACCGAGTACCTTTGAGTCGGTGGTCGTGCTAAGCGGAGTTGTGTATGATGACATTGCCTCTGAGGTCATTTCTGAAGCGCCAAAGAAACAGGCAGCTAAGCGAACTAGGGAGGATCTTCAGGATTCTAGTGATAGGAGATCAAGGTTGGAAGCTGAGGGCCTATGTGGTAAATATGGGAAAAGGCACATGGGAGAATGCAGAGCTGGGCAGGCGCGATGCTTTAGGTGTGGCAAGTTTGGACACCAATCACGTGATTGCCCGGTGAAACCTAGGTGTAGGTCCCTCGGGTGTGTCGGATCATCACATGGAAGTGGGTCTACTAGTCGGACCGGGTGAGGAATGCCCGTGACTAGGCGGAGAGTCTAGCTAAACAAAGTAAACCGACAAGAGAAAACACTTTAAACGTTCTTTGTATTATAAACACTTGAAGGTTACAGAGAGAAGAACTGAGATTACAATCTGCGTATTTATTATAATTTCTGCGTACTTAACTACTGTCAACCTATCCTATTTATACAAGACCTGATGCCTGCGCACTTAGCAAGTGCGCAGGGCAAAATGCTCTTGCGTACTTAGCAAGTACGCAGAGTTGTTCTTGGGTACTTGCTAAGTACGCAGGAGCTTTCTCCTGCGCACTTATAAGTGCGCAAAACACTTAGAGAATTTTGCAACATTCAAAATGTAAAAGTAAATACAACTCGATAAACTAATACATAAAGACTCTTACATACAAAGACAATTACAAACAAGACAAGACAACCTAAGACTAAGACTCTATCTATCCAGAGTGTTTGTCACAGGAAAGTGCTTCAACAAACTCCCCCTTGACAACAGCTCTGGATAATCTTCATTCTTCGGTCTTCACATCTTCAGTCTTCACCGCGCTTGATCTTTAGCTTCCATCTTCTTCTTGTAATCAAGGCAGAACTTAATCACCTTGTCGAATTTAGAAGCAAGGAGCCTTGTCCACTCATCCGTGTAGACGCAATAGTGTTATGTTAGTACCTCCAGATCTTTCATAGAAAAGTTGATGAAGCAGACTTCATCAAATATTCTGATCAGTTCCTTTGGCACTAGGTTCCCACTCTCTGAACGTCCTTTACCCATGATCACAGCCTCGCCCATCTTTGGATCTACGTACCAGTACCACATGTCGCCAAGAATATCCTAAGATAACTTGCTCAGGGGAATCTTAGTTTCACATCGCACTGGCTTGTATACCAATTTCTTTAAGTGCTTCTTAGTCACATGATGTACAGCGTGCTTATCCTTGACTCTCTTGGGCACTTGAGGCTTGAACATTTCGAATTTCCCCGATCTTGCTTCTCGCTGTAGAACCACCCACAAACCCATCACCACTGCGTGATTGGAATGACTCAGCAGCTCTCGGTTTGCTAGGTTCATAAGGTCGTATTTGGGCAAGGAGCTGAACGCTTCACTGGTGGGTTTCAAGTATTTAACCCCGCCAGATCTTTTGATAGCGAACAACTGCTTGTCCTCCTCGAACCTTACAGCCAAGATCATCCCTGTTGCTCCGTGTTTGTCTATTATAGACGTCTTTTGCCACACAGGAGCTGGACCCTTTGATGAAGTAGAAGGCATGTCTGTTTCTTTTGGTGCCTCTGGGTCCACAGATTCAGGGTCAACTGGAGAGGCTTTAGTCGAGGCTTCTACATTAATGCCTGCTTGACTGAACCTGTGTCAAGAGGAGCGTCGAAGGATGGAAATTCAAAAATCTCTCCATCTTCTAGCTCGTACTCTCCTTCCCCGTCACCCTTAGGAATTTCGATTACAACGTCTTCATCATCATCATCCCAATCGTCACCAGAGTCGATCTCTCCTTCTTCTAGATTGAAGAGAGCATCGATCTGTGCTTCATTGGAATAGTCAGGCTCTAGATATAGGATCTCATCATCAGATAAGTCCTTAAGTACTTCAGCCACTGACTTTCCTTTCTCACCACCACCACCACCACCACCAGAGGTATCACCACCCTCTTGATGAGTCGACTCCCCCTGAGCCATTGGAACAGCAGAGATGGGCACGATTGCTAAAGCTTGGTGCTCACCTCCACTAGGACCGGCTTCGTGATCCTTGTCCTTGTCGTCATCCTTAGTCAAGTCGACCGGATGACACGCCTCATCACCAGTAGTCCTCTTTTCCTTCTCTTTCTCTTTCTCTTTCTCTTTGTCCTTCTCCCCCTGAGCATCAAGCTTCTTGGTCAGATCAGCAATCAGCTTGACCATCAGCTCATGCTCCTTCCTTTGAGCATCAAACCTCAACTCCAAGGATGACCCATGACCCAAAAGCATTTCATTTGTCTTGATTAGGAGCTCATTCTGGGCCAGGACGTTCTTCAGTCGTTCCTCAGTCCCTGTTCTCTGGCTACGAAGGATTGTAACTTCATATATCAAAGAATTGATCTGTGCTTGTTGAGCGTCAGACTTCTCCTTCGATTTCTGAATAGTCTTCAGTAATCCAGCAACTTGGGTTTCCAGAACATCTATCCTAGCATCATTCGGATCAGGATGTCTGGATGAGGATGCCTCGACATTGTGAATGGGGGAGGAGAATATGGTATCAAAGTCAAACCCTTGCGTGAAATCTCCATAATTGAAGGGTTGGCTGAGAGGCTCAATGGTGGTGGTTGGGGTGGAAGATGTAACGAGGGTTGTAGGGGTAATGGTAGGGGTGACGGTGACTGACTCCGTGAGAACTGGAGTAGTCACCGCCACTTGAACAATAGTGGTAGGGAGGGTCACTATCACAGGGATCTCCGCTGTGATTGAAGTGACGGCCACTTCACTTTGTACCTGCGGCCTCCTCCTCCTACGGTAAAGCTGTTGTGAAGGTGGGGTGGAGGCTAAATCAGGACTAGCAACTGACACTTGTACTAGCTGCTGAGCCTCCACCTCACTAGGGATAGAGGGCTGTTGCCTATCGCCCCTGTTCTTGTGAATGCTTTCCCTTCTTTGTCTTTGTGTAGCAGCGTCACAGTCAGAGTCTGGCTCCTATTTGCTGCTAGAGGACTGTCGCTTTCTCTTGGAGGACGACTCAGGTAGGGTTACCTTAGCCGTTCTCCTCGGGTGTACCTGCGACGGTGCATCATCGGAATCAGAAGAATCTGACTCAGTCGCTTCCGAGTCGGATCCCTCAGCACCATTATTTCCTCCTTCGTCGTCTCCATCATCAGACGATCCATCATCACTTTCCATTTCCTCCCTTTGTTGTTCCTGTTGTTTGTCGGAGTGTTCACTCAATTCCGGCTCCGAGTCGTGACTGTACCATCTCTAGTCACCTGGGGCCACATATGCTTCATTGATGAGGTGGCCAAAGAGTTCTGTATGCACAGGGGTATGATCTACACTGCCTGGCTTTAGGAATTGGGCGAATACTCTTTTGTCCACTCTCTTTACTTGCAGTCTCTCCCCTATAGCCGGTAGGTCTGGCAACGCGTCATTAATCAATAGTTGCACAAACCTAGGGTATAACAAGAACCGAAACCTCTCAGCTGTGTTGATCTGGTCATTGATGGCCTTAAAGATGTAGCAGGAGAAGTTGCAGCCCTTGTTGAGAGAAAGGCCGACCATGGCTGCTGCAAGGTCATGACCCATGGCATCTTTCCCAGCTTTCCTTGATGAGATGCACATGATCATGACGTGGGAGAAGTATCTCCATTGGTCTAACGCCCACATCTTTTTGTATGAAGCATAGTCTCGCGCACCTACATAGCCCATTCTTTGTCTCCAACAGCCGTCCACAAAGTAGTCTAGATAGGCTGTCGGGTCGGTCGTGAGATCTCTGAATTGAAGGACCCTTCGTATAGTATCTTCAGAGAAAGCAATAGCATGACCAGCAACGGTAGCCCTTATAACGTTGGGGGTTACCGTGCAGTCGTGCTCTGCAGTCTCCCAAAACTGCTCGAGGTAGGGTCTGACATGATCGGGTCAGCAGAAATGGCGTAGCTGATTCTTGAATGGTTCAAGAAATCAACTATGTCTGTACTGCAATGCTGCACCCTTCCACTCAGGTTCAGTGTTAGCTAACAGGTTGAATTCGTTAGTAAACGCCCGAGCCATGATCTGCAAAAACACACAGAAAACATAATAAGAACAACATGTATCATTGGAAACGGATAAACATGACTTAGTATAGCAGTTACTCTTTGAACTGAATTTCAGACTTAGGAATTTTTGCCAAGTGTTGGTCCTGCGTACTTAGCAAGTACGCAGGTGTTTTCTCTTGCGTACTTAACAAGTACGCATGAAGTGCTTCTTGCGAACTTGTTAAGTGCGTAGGAAACGCACTTGGTGAAAAAAATTCAGAAGTTTGAAATTCAACTCATGTTCAAAAATCGGTGTGTATTGGGTCACCACTAGGTCGGAATCAATTATTCTAGCCTATGGGACCAACAACAACACCAAATACCTGCTAAAGTTGACCAATTTTGACCTAACAGTCGAACTAAGCCACTGACGGTTCAAATTCGACCCCAAAGTCAAAATCAAAGACTCGAATGGACGATTAATGGTCGATTAATGATTCTTAACAAGTTTTAATTATTAGGTTTTACCCAAACAACCCAAAAATTTGTCTAAAAATCTCGAACAAAAACCTAAGATAATCGGTCCAAAATCACTAGTTCGTGTGGATGGAATGAGCTTAGATTCTCACCAAATCGATGTTATATGATGAGGAAACTTGTAGTGGGACGAAAAAATCGGATTGGAACACTTGAATTTTCGAGTGAAAGTCGGAGGGAATATGACCGGTTTGAAAATGATAACGTTCTGAAAATTTTCTAAGTCCGGTTTATATACCCCACGCAAAAAGGTCGTGCGTACTTAGCAAGTGCTCACGGTTTAACTCGTGCGTACTTAGAAGTGCGCAAGACTTAACTCTTGCGTACTTACAAGTGCGCAAGACTTAACTCTTGCGTACTTATTAAGTACGCAGGGCTTACTTCATGCGTACTTACAAGTACGCACAAACCTTTAAGTGCGCAAACTTTTCAACTCAAATTTATGAAGTTTATCAAGTCAAATAACGAACAAGTTAAAAATATTCAATCAAGAGTATTTAAATACAATTCAGGAAGGTTAAACACAAATATTTTTGGCTTTTCTGAATAAAATTGAACTACGCATAAACTTAAAATATTTTTTGATCTTTTCTAATAAAAATATACAAGTATTCACACAAACTATTTTTGATCAAAGACACGAGCTGAGGATCATATCAGGCTATCTTTTAGCAAAAACGATACAATATAAACATCAAAGAATATGAGATCATGTCATGGATTACTATTTATTCATACCTAATAAGCACATAAACAAGTAATTCAAGTTGACAATATTATAAGATTTGAAACTATAAGCATCTTTGTATCACATTCTTGTGTATTAAGGTATTATTTATAAGATATACAACGTGTACCCCACTGATATGCTATACTAATGTAAATTGCATTATCTCACGACATCTAAGATTTTCCCAATGATTTTCTAAATTTTCAGAATGAAGTTACATCTATTAGCACAGGAAAAATCAAGCAGAATCCATAAGGATTATCAGGAATCATAAGATTCAAAATCGAGTGATTCATTTGTCTTGGTTTCATTTGATTTTCTTCATTGAATATCGGTATGATGATTCAGGATAATATATATGGTGTTTGAGTTTTAAGGTAAGGGGATCTAACTTTTATCTGGATTTGATTTCAATGAATCAGGAGTGATTCAAGGGTGAATACATGCTCAACGGTTAATGTAGAGACATGTCTTGATTCAATCTCTCCTTGCATACTTGTGAGTATGAGCAGTGAGATGAACCGCATTAATTGTGCTAATGACATAACCCAAAACTGACATCAAAAGAAAATTATTGCCAAAATCTAACATCCTTTATCTGATAATGATCTTTTCTATTCTTTAACGCACACACACTTGCAAACATGGGTTCAAATCACAGTTGTAATTTAGATTTAGTTTCCACACTACTAGTGATTCAAAGACGCATACAGCCTACTGACAATTTAAATTACTTGTAAATAAGCAGATTAAAAACATAATAATTTAAACAATTATGTAAGCATGACGCAATCATTTCCCATATGAGTAGTCTGTGACGTTTAGATCACTTCTGATGTACTATCATTTCCTCTTTTCTCAAGTTAACATTGAAATTTTCTCCATTTTCTATTTTGTTTTTGTTTTTTTGTAAAATATTTTGAAACTTAAAAGAACTATACATAAAATTTAAAAGAAATAAAATTTAACTTCCATGAATTGAATTGATTTAAGAAAACTTAATTTTCACTCAGGATTGAACATTCCTATCAAGTTGACAAGATGCTCAAAACGGGATCGATCAAATGCCTTTGTGAAAAGGTCGACAAGATTGTCATCCGTGTGAACTTTTACAAGTTCAATTAAATGCTTTTCAGCACAATCACGGATGAAATGATGGCGAATCTCTATATGTTTAGTTTTGGAATGTTTCACAGGGTTATTTGTGATGGACATTGTGGCATTGTTGTCAATGAATAGAGGAGTTCCAGTGAAGTTTAAGCCGTAGTCTCTCAACTGCTGCTGAATCCACAGTATCTGAGAACAACCGCTCGTTGCAGCAATGTATTATGCTTCACAAGTTGAGACAGAAACCGTTGACTGCTTCTTACACTGCCAGGAGACCAGTCTGTCTCCTAAGAATTGACATCCACCAGAAGTTGACTTTCTGTCAAGGTTACAACTGCCATAATCTGAATCAGTGTAGGCTTTGAAGTCGAATGACTGCTGCTTAGAGTACCAAAGACCTAATCGGGGTTTCCCTTTCAGGTATCTGAAAATTCTCTTCACGGCTATCATATGTGACTCCTTCGGTTGAGACTGAAACCTTGAGCACAAGCACACAGCAAACATTATATCGGGTCTTGAAGCTGTGAGATACATAAGTGAACCGATCATCCCACGGTACAATCTGCTATCTACATCCTTTCCATCTTTGTCAGGATGCAGACCATGATTGACTGGGATAGGTGTGCCATAATTACTACTATCATTCATCTTGTATTTTAACAAGATGTCCTGCACATACTTAGTTTGATGTAGATAAATGCCATCCTCTCTTTGACTGACTTGTAGACCCAGGAAGAATGACAATTCACCCATATTACTCATTTCAAACTTGGACTTCATCACCTGCTCGAATTCCCTACACATCCCTTCATTGGTAGATCCAAAGATAATGTCGTCGACGTATACTTGTACAAGAAAAATGTCACCTCCTGCTTTCCTAATGAAGAGGGTCATGTCAATCTGTCCACGGTCGAAACCATTAGACAGTAAATGCTTAGATAATGTCTCATACCATGCCCGCAATGCTTGATGAAGACCATAAAGTGCTTTGTCGAGCTTATACACTTTATTGATATTATGCGGATCTTCAAAGCCGGGAGGTTGAGTGACATAGACCTCTTCATGAACTTTACCATAAAGGAAAGCACTCTTCACATCAAGTTGGTAGACCTTGAAGCCGACATATGTGGCATAAGCCAAGAACAGTCGAATGGCTTCAATTCTAGCAACTGGGGCATATACTTCCGTGTAATCCAAGCCCTCTTGCTGATAAAAACCCTGAACAACCAATCTTGCTTTGTTCTTCACAACCACATGACGATCGTCCGTCTTGCATTTGAACACCCATCTGTTTCCAATTGGCTAAAAGCCTTTTGGCAAGTCAACCAAATCCCACACGTGCAACTTTTGGAATTGAGACAATTCATCTTGCATCGCCTCAATCCAGCAGTTGTAAGTGAGAGCCTCCTTCACATTTTTCGGCTCTAACTAGGACACGAATGCAACATGCAGACATGTTTCCATGACACCAGTGTCAAGTATCTCTGTGTAAAGACTGGTGTTCTCAGTGATGGTTCGATGACGAGTCTGAACACCGGCATAAGGATCACCAATAATGTTGTCGATTGGATGATTCCTATGCACTCTCGTCTCCGGTACAATCGGTTCCTGAATTTATGGATCTAGATTCGTGCTTAACTCCCCCATTTCCTGTGTTCCAAAGGAAGAAGATTCAATGTTAATGGGATCGGCTGGAGCTTCATTTTCTACAGTTGTGTTAGGATTGGCTTGAGCGTCATCACCAACCACATGATCACTTTCACTGTTATCACTGTCATGAGTTCCAGATGCAGATGCAGCATTGGAATCAGGAGTTATAATTGGTACAGTAGCACGAGTAGAGAAGCTGGAGTCATCGCCGCCACCCAATAATTCATAAACATTTGCGGCGTCAACTGCAGATAGACCAGGAAGATTGAATGACTTGAATAGCGCATCATAATCAAAACCCCAAGCTGGACCTATTGGTTCTGGTGGAATGCTGTGTTTACTACAGTCCACTTCGAACCATTCCTCGACGGTACGAGTTCCTATGTTGTACACTCTCTTGCAAGGCGAGTTGGCAACGTATCCTAAGAAGATGCCTTCCACCGCTTTTGCATGAAACTTAGACTGGCGGTCTTTGTACTGTAGCAACAAGGAACAGGGACTACCAAAAGGAACTAGGTAATCAAGATTAGGGAGTCGATTGTTGATCAACTCGTAACAAGTCTTGTTGTGCCTCTTCACAACAAGAACTCTGTTTAAGACGTGACAAGCTGTATTAACGGCTTCTGCCCAGAAAGTGACAGGAAGCTTTGCATCCGACAGCATAGTCCTTGCAGTCTCAATCAGTGTTCTGTTCTTCCGTTCAGCAACTCCATTCTGCTGAGGCGTGTACGGCGCGCTGAATTCGTGACGGATCCCTTTCTTGAGACAGAAAAGCTCCATCAAATTATTCTTGAACTCAGTTCCGTTGTCGCTCCTTATCCTTCTAACTTTTAGCTTGCAAAGAGATTCCAAGCTCAGGATCAAGTATTGAAGAATATCAGCAGTCTCGTCCTTAGTACCTAAAAAATGCACCCAAGAAAAACGTGAGAAATCATCAGTTACTACTAGACAGAACGACTTACCTCCAATACTCCTGATACTTATGGGGCCAAACAGATCCATGTGTAATAGCTCCAAAGGGGTATCAATAGAGTTTTGGAGCTTAGGCTTGTGAGACTTCCGTTGCTGTTTGCCCTTTTTACAAGGCATACAGTCATCTGCAACGGTAAATCTCAGCTTAGGAACCCCGGTTACCAAACCGTTTCAGATAAGATGATTCATTTTACGATACGAAATATGTCCGAGTTTCCTATGCCACAAGATGGAGTCGAGCTCTGTCGCTTTAGTAAGCAAACAGGTAGGACCTGATGAGGTGGTTGTTGCCACGCTCATATCGATCTGATAGGTGTCGTTAGTTCTTGGCGCTCTCATCAGGATCCAATCTTCAGAAACTTCAAAACCGGGTTTGAGAATCAGGCATTCTGACTTGTCAAACATCACCGAGTACTCCTTATCACACATTTGGGAGACACTCAACAGGTTATGCTTCAGCTGCTCGCAGAAGTTGACATTGTCAAAGCTGACACAACCGTTCGAAACTACGCCTTGACACGTGATGCTGCCGCCTTTTTCTCCGGCAAAGGCCACATAGCCGCCTCTGAATGGTTTAACATCTTGAAGCAGGGCCATGTTTCCTATCATGTGCCGGGAGCATCCACTATCTACATACCAGCGGTTAGAGATAGTACCATTCGGACGTCCCTGAACGAGTCACAAAAGAATTAGTTAGATTTGGAGACCCAAGTCATTGTGGTCTTGGGTCGTCCATCCTTTTTGAAATAAACTACTTCCTTTAACTCACAGTCGTGATGACTGTTCAAAATTGATGAATCTTTAAAAGAATTAGAATTGGGAGATTGAGATTTTTGGAATTGGTAGTCCAGGATCTCTTCTGTTTTCTTAACCGGAACATGAGACTTTAGTTCAGCAACAGCAGGTGAACTTGTGGAAGCTTCACCTGATTGAACTGAAGTCAACTGTTCCAGCATTCTCAACTTCTTGTTTCTTCTTCTTCTCTATGGCTTTGAGAGTCTCGCCACAGGTTTCTCACCAGTGCGTGTACTACCGGAAGTAGATACACAAGGTATAGCAGGTTGCGTTACCTTTCTTGAAACAGATGGTTTAGCTTCGGATTTGATCTTAGGCATTACCATCGGTTTGACTGGTGGTTTCACCACATTTTGTTTTGGATTTTTGGGAGCTTTCACTGATGGCGACCTGGGGATAACAGCTGGTTATGGAACAACATGCTGTTTCCCTTGGTTCTTAGAAGGACAGTTCACAATAATGTGACCAACCAAGCCACAGTGGAAACAAATTCTGTTGTCTACATAAGTTCTCTTGTAAGGCTCATTAGATCTGGCCTTAGATAACTCAGCATTATGAGAAGGAGGAGTTGGTTTACGAACATTAGTCTGAACCTTTACAGTTTGGTTTTTGGGGGTATAGTATTTTTCCAAATTTTCTTTATACCCAAGCCCATAGTGAGCTGAAAAAGCCTCTTTCTTTGCTTGGTTAAGACTTTTATAACCCCCATAAAGCATTACCTTTAGATTATCATTTGTTTCAATGATATCGGGTTCGGTTAAAATGCAATTATCATCATTAGTGATAATGTTTTTCGTTACCTTTTATTCAATGAACAACTCCTCAGATACTGCTCCTTCAGGGTAAGTGTTAACCGACCCATCTTCAGAAGCAGTAACAAACTCCTCACTAGATGTGGAGTTAGCCTTACTTGAGGATTCATCCTTTTTAGGGGAATCATCCTTATCAGAGGACTCATCTAGACAAGTGAGATCAATGTCTATTAAGCTATTGACAAACTTCCCGCTCACTGGTGGAGGAATGGCATTAGTACCTAGCCCTAACCCATTCATTTGTCTCATTACAGATTCGTAGTGTTCCACCACAAAGCGAGAGTTTTTCAACTTCTCATTAGTGCATTTTAGCTGCAAGATCTCATTTTGCAGTTTGTTGATTTCATTGTTCCATTTTTCTAACCCCCTGTATGCAACGTCTAAATGAAGCTGTTGATCGCTTATTTTTAGAGAATATTCACATTTTTCTTTTTTCAACGTTTCAATAGAATCTTTAAAACATTTTTCATTTTCTTTATAGTTTAGAGCTGCCATACTTAGGGGTTCGATTTTGTCTTGGAGCCTAGAATTTTCAAGTTTTAGCCCTAGACATTTAGAACATGAAATAACAGAGAAAGGGTTAGAATCTACCTCAGAAGATGAACTTGTTGCTTCTCCAATGGCCATGAGAGCAACAGCAGTCGTCGCTTCCTCTTCATCAGCTACAGAAGCTTCCTTTTCTTCAGCTTCCTTCACCTCCTTTGTAGCAGCAGTTGTAGATTCTTCTAGGTCAGCCATAGAAGCTTCCCTTTTCTCTGCTTTCATCATCTCCATGATCTCAGCCATGAGACCAACCTGGGTTTGTGCGATGATGGCATCCTCAAGATGAACACCCCAATCAAAGCTGTCATCCTGTTGGGCTACCAGTTCATTGGACGTTCCACTTTGGCTTTGATTGTGGTGGTTTGAGTTGTTGTGGCCATGGCTATTTCCTTGGCTGGGTCGGGTAAAACCAGAGGCTGGTGCTCTATCTTTCTGACACTCACGAGCAAAGTGTCCAAAATTTAGACACTTAGAGCATTTGGCCTTAGATTTGTCAAACCCGACCTTGGCATTAGGATGCCCGCCAATAAACTTTCTTCCTGTTCTGTTCAGGAAACGCTTGGCTCTCCTCAATAGCATGGCCATATTCCATTAAATATCCATGTCCTCCATGTCATCAGGATCCACTTGATTAAAATCTTCTTCACTCGTCTCTGGATCAGTAAGCTTGGCACCTATGAAATTCTCATACGCAAGCATACAAGATGAGAATAGTGCTACATGATCTTCAGCTATTCTGGCTATAGCTGATTGGTTAGCTGAAGACGTAGCAGGAGGATTTCTTGAGGTATGTTGATGATGAGATCCCAACCCTGATCCTGAAGCATAGTAAGCATGACCACCACACCCAGTTGAGTGGTCTTCTTCAGTAGGATTTCCAGTGAAGAGGGCAATTCCAGAGCCCGATGACTTGGATGTAGAGGTCGTCCCATGATACATAGAAGGGTCTTGTATCTGGGGTCTTCCTGAGCTCTCCTTTCTCCTTAGGTTCATGTCATGAGCTTGAACATTTCCTATTGCCTCCTCAATTGTCAACTCATAGAATTTAGGATTTTCCCTCATCAGGGTTGTGTACATCTCAAATTTGGGTGGTAAAGCATCCAAAAACTTTTCCACCATCTCTTCATCTGGATACCTAAGTTCAAAAGCCTTCAACTCAGTCTGTAAATGATAGAATCTAGAGATGAGGTCATCTAAAGATTCGTTCTCAAAAAATCTGAAGCACCCATACTGCTTCCTGAGAAGATCCCGCTTACTCTTCTTGATGTCACTATTTCCTTCGAATCTCTTCTGTAAAGCTTTCCATAGATCCTTAGAATTGTCATAACCTCGGAAACTGTGGAACAATTCCCGAGTTAATGCCATAGTGATCGAACCAAGTGCCTTCTTTTCTCGGTCATAAGCTTTCTTTTCTTCGTCATAAAGCTTAGATATAGGTTTGGGCATGGTTTCATCAAGATAGATGTGCGTGGGATGCTTATATCCCTCAAGGATTGGTATCCATAGCGATGAGTCGGTATACGAAATGTAGTGCTCAAAACGTGCTTTCCAATTAGAATAATCGTTCACGTTCAACAACTTTGGTGGTTTTTGTTGTGTACCGATCTCATTATCATAATTCAACAGGTTTCCAAGATTCTGAAGATTCGACATAGTGAACACTTAGTCAAATTTCAGAAAAATCAGACACAGTTGCGCACTTGATTTTGGCCTTGCGCACTTGAGAAATGGTCTTGCGTATTTAGATTTCCTCTTGCGTACTTGTAAGTACGCAGGATTAAATGTAAGTACGCAGGATATAACTTAAGTTCGCACAAGTTCAGTCTTGCGCACTTATAAGTACGTAGGATATAAGTCTTGCGTATTTAGTAAGTACGCACAAAACTGTACTTTTTGCCAGAAATGGTAAGTACGCACAACACCTTTTCAGCAACTTTCACCAAACTTTTCCGGTCACTTGAAACTTGCCGGAGATGGTAAAAATTGGTCTGATGATCAATGCAAATGAGCCAAAGGGTCAGAAACTTGTTTCTAACCAACCTTTAATGCTCAAAACACTCAAATACACAATAAAAATCAGTTTTTTAAGTGATTTTTGCTTCTAAAATAGTGCTCAAGAGCTACCCCTATTTTATCACAAAAATCAACAAAAATACTTCTTTTTGCTGGTAAAAACTCGGTAGGAACTCTCCAAACTCACTCACAACACTCGAAATCAGGAGCAATGCTCTGATACCACTTGTAGGTCTCTCGGGTGTGTCGGATCGTCACATGCAAGTGGGTCTACTAGTCGGACCGGGTGCGGAATGCCCGTGACTAGGCGGAGAGTCTAGCTAAACAAAGTAAAATGACAAGAGAAAACACTTTAAACGTTCTTTGTATTATAAACACTTGAAGTTTACAGAGAGAAGCACTGAGATTACAATCTGCGTATTTGCTATAATGCCTGCGTACTTAACTACTGTCAACCTATCCTATTTATACAAGACCTGATGCATGCGCACTTAGCAAGTGCGCAGGGCAAAATGCTTTTGCGTACTTAGCAAGTACGCAGAGTTGTTCTTGCGTACTTGCTAAGTACGCAGGAGCTTTCTCCTGCGCACTTATAAGTGCGTAAAACACTTAGAGAATTTTGCAACATTCAATATGTAAAAGTAAATACAACTTGATAAACTAATACATAAAGACTCTTACATACAAAGACAATTACAAACAAGACAAGACAACCTAAGACTAAGACTCTATCTATCCAGAGTGTTTGTCACAGGAAAGTGCTTCAACACTAGGTGCCACAACTGCGGAGAGCTGAGACATTTGAGTCGAGACTGTAAAGAGTCCAAGGAACCACAAGCTTGGGGATCCGAAAAAGGAAAAAGGTGCTGAAAAAGAACCTTACATCAATAAGGGCAAAGCAAGGGCCTACCAGATAACTCAGTAAGGTATGTTACAAGCTCTTATATGTTACAGCAAGTTCATATTATTGATTCCTTATATGATTAGTTAGCCCCATTAGCTTAGATACATTAGAACTAGAGATCTGCCCTGGTTAGACTCTCAGTGGTAGTTAATCACAATGGCCTTCATGACCAAGCTGCCTCGCATAGCTACGGTTTATGCCACCCATTCTATGATTTGCTATCAGTATATCTTATTGCAGGTTTCGAGGACGGAACCTATTGTAAGGGGGTAGACTTGTAACATCCCGTATTTCAAAAATGATAAAACGAACACGGGATTTACATAAAAATTTAAATCGAAGAAAGTGTGATGGACCGGGCCTTGGGCCGGATCGCTAGGTGGACCGAGCTAAAGGTGAGGGTGGGCCTTAAGACCCTAACCCTCATCCCAAACCACCTCATTTCACACTCCATCTTTCCCACTTTCTAGAGAGAAAGCACCTAGAGAGAGTGTCGGTTTTTGTCCCAAGATCGACCCCAACCTTCTTCTCCAGTGTTTGTTTGATGCTTCTCCTAAGAATCAAGCACAAACGGGTATCGATCCATCCAGAATCTGAGTTTTTATGTTGAAATGGGTTTTTCTAGGGTTTTATAAGTTTTCCTCATAAAGATCGGATTTTTACGTGTATTTATGTCTAAAAACCATAGATTTAGTTTCATGGTTAAGATTAGAAAAGTTTGGACATAAAAACTTGGGATTTTGGATCGAAAACGAGGAATCTAACTTAGATTAGATGAATTGTCCGAAAAGTCGATGAATGGACCAAAAAGTCCAGTTCGTCTGAAAAGTATTTCGGACGCGGTGTGAGATTTCGATCGAAAAGAGGTTTCGGACGGGTCAGATTTCAGACGAACAAGTCTTTGGATGAAAGAAATTTCGGGCGAATTAGTTTTCGGGCGAAATGGTTTTGGGACAAGACTTTTCGGCGGAAATAGATTTCGATTGAAAGGAGATTTCGATCAAGTATAGTTTTTGACCAGAAGATTTCGGACTGCTAGTTTTAATATGACACGGTGTTAACACGTTTCGTTTATGACCACTCGTACAGATCGTTGAGCCTTAAGAAGAATAGCAAAGAAAGTCAAGTGAGTTCTAATCCCCTTTTTGCCTGCTTTAGGGGTGGTGTGCATACTTAGTGTAAAGTGTTTATTACTATTTTTATATTAATAAACAAAGTGAAAAACTATGTTTTAGTGAAAAGTTTAAAAGAGGCAAATGCGCGTTTTGAGAAGAGTATAGTTATATCATTGGTAAGCGTTTACTATATTTTCATATACATAAACAAAGGCATGATATATATGATAAGCTATGTTTTCAGTAAAGCAAGTTATATTATTGGCAAGCGTTTACTATATTTTGATATACATACACAAAGGCATAATATATGTTAGTATGATCAAATTAAAGAAAGTTTATGAATAGAAAGTGAATAGTCTTCCTACGGGAAGTGAACTAGTTGGATAAGGTCCTTGGGATAGATGTTACTTGTACAGGATGCTAGACATGGGTGCTACCCATTAGTAAGAGTCTCGATGGCTCGTTAACAGTTGTACAATTAGGATGAGTGACGGCGGTTACTCGGCGGACTACGCAATCCCCCATGTACCAGTTAAGCGGTATTGAACAAGAGGACAATACCCGGTGTTGATCACGAGGACAACATCGTGTCGTGTGGTGTTGATCACGAGGACAACATCAATGGGTCACGAGGACCAAACCATGCTAAGTGGTATTGATCACGAGGACAATACCAGTTGTTGATCACGAGGACAACATCATGCTAAGCGGTATTGATAACGAGGACAATACCAGTAGTAACAAGGACATGACGGTTAAGTGGTACTGATCATGAGGACAATATCAGTAGTGATAAGAATTGACGGTTAAGCGGTATTGATCACGAGGGCGATACCAACAGTGACAAAAAATTGACGGCTATCTCATGAATGTTTTAAACTATTTGAAAAGTGAAGTATGTAAAGTTTTGCCTTAAGGGCAGTATATATGTATTAGTAAGTCTTTTGTATAATTGATTTAAAAGTAAACGTTAGAACTCACTCAGCGTTGCTGATTTTTAGTATGCATAGCAGTTAAGTGTAGGTGGCACATAATGGATCTGGATGCTTGACTTGGCGAGAAGAGTTACCTGAAGATCAGCATCTAGCATCCCATTTATGTTATGTTTCAGTTGTTGAAGACAAGTTTTCTTTGTTTAAGACAAGTTATGTTTAGACATGTTATGTATTTCCTCTGCGTATGTTGAAGTTTAAATCGTTTCCGCTGTGTTAATGAATGTTTTATGTTTAAAAGCTATGTGTTGATGAGTAAATCCAATACGTGAGGCCTCCCGGGTTTGGGGCGTTACAAATATTTAAAAAAAAGTAAGGGGAATGTAGGTGAAACATGTCACATTATTGTAAAATCTGATTTTTGTGAGATAAGCTAAATGACTCTTTTACCCTTTTCTATTAAAAAAACACTACTTACACATGGCAAGATCTTGTCCATTTAAATTTTGATCAAGAGCTATGGTAGAGTTATTGGGTTTTTACATGAAATGTGGGTTTTGATTTGATCCATGCCCTATATATATATATATATATATATATATATATATATATATATATATATATATATATATTGTAACATCCCAAAATAATAAACAGATATAATGGAAGCGAGCTCGGGAATTCATTAAAGAAAAATTGAAAGAAAGGGGAGCGGGCTTGGGCCAGGCTTCAATGGGCCGATATAGCCCGTGTATATAAAGGCAGGATCAGCTCCATCTTCCTCATTCCACCTTCTTCAAACTTGAAAACCCTAGAGAGAGAAAGAGAGAGTTCTAGAGAGAAAAAGCTCAAGAAGGCACTATCAAGCTTGGATCATGCTTCCATTTTGTTTCTCCATCATCCTTGATCAATCCTACATGAAGAACCACGAGTTTTAAGGTAAGAATCAACCTCAGATCTGAGTTTTCTTCAAAAATGGGGTTTTAGGGTTTACGGGGTTTTTAAACATAAAGGAAGGATTTTTACGTATGAAAAGTGGATTAAAACCCAGATCTAGGTTCATGGAAGCTAGATAAACATTTTGGACGTAAAAAGTTAAGGTTTTGGATAAAAAACCAGACCTGCAAATGCTCAATGTTCTTGAGCCGACTCTTAAGAGTCGGCCACCTGGATGTGGCGACTCTCAGCGAGGAAGAAGAAGAGAGTTGACTGTCAAAGAGTCGGCTGTCAGAGTCGACTATCAGAATCAACTGTTAGAGCTGACTATCAGAGTCGACTGTTAGAAAGTCGACTGTTTGAGAGGCGACTGTCTGAGAATCGGCCCTCTAAGAAAAACGCTGAGTATCGACCCATTACACCACAAAGTCCTGAACGCAAGTTCAGGCGACACTCATGAGTGTGGCTAGCAACTCTCCTAGCCGACACTCTCGGCAATACCCACAAAACTGCCGACTCTTGCATGAAATAATAGAAATTGTACTTTGACTTATGTGCAGATTGGTATACGTATTAAGAGTAGCTAAAACATCACCTTCGGGTTAAGCACCGGAAAACATGTGAGTTCTATGTGCCCCCTATGTGTTACGTGCAAATGATTTTAAATGTTTTGGAGCTGGAGTGTATACATGATATGAATGAATGTTATGTTATGTGTCATATGACAATGTACACTGATTATAAGCATGCCAAGTATGTTTTTGAATAAAGAAATAAAATCCTCCGGAACCTCCGGCTGTACCGCTACCTCCTGCACCTCCTCCGCCGGTACCACTTCCGTTTCCTCCTCCACTATTTCGATTTTTCTCATACTGCTCCATGGCAGCAGCTACTCGTTATGCTATGAGTTGCTCCACGTTTGGGGAAATCGTCTCGTTGTTGTCACCAGTAGTGTTACGGGGTGTCCTACGCTTAGGTGCCATGACGTTCTTTCTAACATATCAATTAAAAAGAAACAACATTATATAATAATAATGTTAGATCATGACATAAGGATACAAAAACATCAAACGTAAACAACCATCCTTACAACATAAACCATCACATACATAGTTAAAACATGCATAGTACATTGTTCCAAAAGACAAGGATACAAAAGGGATGGGTTCACATGACCACATCAGTACCAAAGTTTTAAACTACATAATGCGCTACGGACACAACTCGCCTGTAATAGGTCTAAAAGAAGATGTGGGAGTACAACCCAATCATCATGGCAAGTCCCGCCATGACAAAGCTAGCCCTAGCCACAAATTCTGCAGCCAAAGTTCTTTCTTCCAGCGCCTCCACCATGTCTCGGACCGTGAGAGTGAACTGCCAGTCCATATCAGCTCTCAACTCTAGGTAGTCAGTGGCACCCTGTATGTCTCGGGTGCTGTCCACCAGAGTCTGTACTCGATATCCGAGCCCTTGACGTAGTCGCGTGGCTGCATCCCCATGTGCCCGGATATCATCTAGGAGGTCATCAAGACGCTCCTCATGCGTATGAACGCGTGCTACCAATGTAGGCAATGTGAGCTCCATGGCTTCCCCAGTGTGGGGTAGGGGTGTTGAGGAGTTGGAGGACTCTCCGACCTCAAAGGTAGAGGGGATGCTCTCCATCTCCCTCCATCGTGCTAGTGTACGGGGCATCCAGCTGATCGTCCCCACAGTAGGGTGGTAGCAGGGTCGTTGCTTAGGTGGTTCCTCATCAGTCTCCAAGTCTTCCGGGTCACGGGCTGCCAGGGTCCTCTTGTGCGGAAATCGAACCTTTTTCCTAGCACTTTTTACCATAACTGGTCCTCCGCTTTTCTTTTGGTAGACGATAGGCGGTTCTCCCAGGGCGACATTGGGTGGTGTGGAGCTGCGAACTTGTACTCGATTTTTGGGGCGTGTGGCGGAAAGTTCCTCGTTGGATTCAGAGGCAGAGACAAGGTTAGAGTGTGACGACATGCTTGTGACTACAATATCCATATGACATGATGACTGGTTATGCAATGAAAACATTTTAATGAGTCATTTAAATTATAGACTAGGTTCCATTTTAGACTCCTAGTTCGCTACAATCAATGGCTCTGATACCAATCTGTCACACCCCGCCAAGGCGGAAACGCGAGGCGTAACGTTCATGGTTTCCAAAGCATATGATTACCGCAAACATATAAATGATGAATGGATACATAAACAAGTTTAAAGTTTTACATTCCAAAATGTAATCTGAGTTTATAAAAAGTTAAGATTTCGCAAATATGACTCAATTACAATGAGTTATACAAGAGAAATCCTCCTTGAGTCGTATCCATCGTGCATGCATGTAATCTACATTGCTAACCTTGCGGTCATGTTCAAATTCCTGAAAAACATACTTAAAAATGTCAACACTAGGTTGGTGAGTTCACAGGTTTACTCAAATAGTTCTTTGTAAAATTCGTTTATTCATAAATAGTTCCAGTTGCATGTGATAATCAGAATAAGAAATGTTTGACCCATTTGTAAACTAGCTAGGAATACAAATAATATGTTCATACATGAGGCGTAACCAAACCATGACAATTGTTCTTTTGCCCCTCTCAATCGTTATCAGATGCTATGCGGCAATAAATCCTCCAGATTGTGGTTAGCGCGACTAACCATGACCGGGGGACGTCACTCCCCATAGTACTATTCATAGGACCCTAGGCTATAGTTAATGGTTACTAAGTTGTTCCAGGGAACTTTAGCGGCCTACATTGTTCAACTCATGCAAACATAAAAGTCGAGTCTTATTCTCTTGTTATCACATAAAATAGTTGTAAGTATGTTCTTCCCCCAAATATAGAAAATAGTAAAAAGGGGCCATGAAACTCACCTCGTTTTTTTGTGTATGTTTGTAGAGTCTAACCTTTTTGTATAAGCTGTTGATCAATGTATTTCTGTTAAACATTGTTTAGATAGTTTATTTTCATGTAATTTCTTTTAAACGAATTTACTGCTTTTTAGTCTAAGTCTGGGCCATCGAAACTATAGTTTCGAGTGAGATTTGTTCACTCGAAACTAGTAGTTTCGATCGATAGTAGTTTCGACAGGCACTTTTTCCACTTGTAAATGTTCACTCGAAACTAGTAGTTTCGAGGAACATAGTTTCGATACCTGTGAAACTACTATAAATAGCCTAGTTAGAGAATTTCTAGGGTGTGAGTTGCGGCTGTAACCCCTGAATTCTCTCTTTCAGATTTGTTTTTGAATCAATACAATTTGCATTCGTTTAATGCTTGTTCTTACACTTTCACATATTATTTGCATTGATTCTTAGTGTGTTTGGCTGTCTTCTTCACCAAGTCTGTCTCTAATCCTCTGTTACAACACCATACATACAGATTCCGCCTGTGTGTGTGGGTAATCGATCACTTTCGTGATTTCCGACTGAAATCTGGACCTTCAATTGGTATCAGAGCATTATGCTCTTGATTTCTGAGTATTACCAGGTTTTGTGATCGATTCTAGGTGTTTTGTGAAGTTTCTCGAAGTTTTTCTGCACTCGAGTTTTTGGAGCACTGTTTCATTGATTTCTGTCTTTATTTCTTCGGGTTTTTCGGATCTGAAGACTGTTTTGTGTTCGAGAGGTTACTTGGAAGCTTTTCGCTGGATTGGATTCTTATTTCGTCATTATTAATTATTGAAACTTTTCTTCAATGGAGTCTGCTGAAGCTTGAAGAAGAAGGTATCGAAACTTCAGGGAGACATTTTCTGCTATCTGTTGGTCATCGAAACTACTTGTCTGTACCTTTGTCTGTTGAAGGTACAATCGAAACTAGCATTTTTTGTCCTGTTATATCGAAACTTACCCTGCAGATTTCCCACTCGAAACTAGTCTCACTTGAAGCTGGGAAGTTTCGAGCAAGATTTCTCACTCGAAACTAGGTGTTTCGAGCAAGCTTGGTCATTCGAAACTAGTTTCACTCGAAACTAGTCTCACTCGAAACTAGGTAGTTTCGAGCAATTTTTATTCACTCGAAACTAAGAGTTTCGATCAGTGCTTCTCACTCGAAACTTGTTGTTTCGACCAAAACTGTTCACTCGAAACTAGCTACTGTTGGAATTTCTTTTTCTAAAACTATGGCATCTTCAAGCACCAATGAGTATGCCGGAGGAAACAAACCACCTGTCTTGGTGTCTACCAGAGATTTTGATGACTGGACAAAGAAGATGAAGACTTTCTTCCAGTTTCATGACCACACTCTCTTGCAATCTATCACTGATGGTCCACATAAGCCAGTTACTACTACTGCTGATGTTCAACGTCCGAAACTTGTGTCTGAGTATGATGACAAAGATAATGCCTTAATTGCCAGAGATAACAAAGCTTATGGATCTATTGCTATGGCACTTCCTATGGATGTTTTCAACATTTTTGCTGAGTACACTACTGCCAAAGATCTTTGGGTTGCTCTATGTACAAGATATGAGGGAAGTGCTGATATCAGAGAAAGCAAGAGGGATTTAATCAAGAAGCAGTATGAAATGTTTAGCAGTGTCCCTGGTGAACCCATGTCAGAATTAATCAACCGTTTCTCAAGTATTGTCTCTAAGTTGAAGGTTTTAGGAACTGAGTATCCCGTTCTTGAGTTAAACAAGAAGCTGCTTGATTCATTGCCTGAAGAATGGAACATGTACCGGATTATGATAAAGAAAACTGAGAAGCTAAGTGATCTGTCACAACAAGAACTCTTCAGCATCCTGGAGTCATATGAGTTGGAGATAAAGAAGGGTGCAGTTACTCCAACTAATCAGTCTGGCAACACAGCTCTTCTTGCAGGTCAAGGCTCCTCCACTTCGTCCAAATCTACAATGGCCTATTTTCAAACTGATGTTCCTCCATCTGCTGCTGCAATTCAACCAACTGGTTCCTCTGCTCCTCCAAAGACTACTACCATGATTCCTGATGAATATGTCCCGATCATGACTGCTTTCATGTCATGCTATGATGCACTGATTTCTGGAAACTTGACGCCGGTCAGTTTTCAACCTGATGACCTGGAGCAGATCAATCCTGATGATTTAGAGAAAATGGACATTGATTGGTGCATGGCAATGTTGACTCTACGGGCCAAGAGATTTATCAAAAGGACCGGAATGGACAGGTTCAAGCAAGGAAAGACTCTTGGGTTTGATATCAAGAAAGTACGATGCTACAATTGTGACCAGCTAGGTCATTTTGCCAGAAATTGCAAGGTGCCGTCTTCAAAGGAGCAGCATGAACAGAAGACTTCCTCTGGAAAGCAAGCTGCTGTCCCTCCCAAATCTTCTACATCTTCAAGTTCCACAGCTTTGGTCTGTCAAGCTGATGGACATTATCATTGGGGTGATCAGGAAGGTGATGCAGCTGACAAGGCTCTGATGGCTGACATTGAAGAAAAGGATAAATGTGTCATGATTGAACCAGCTACAGATCTTACTGCCGTGCCTACCGAGGTAATATCTAGACTTTGTAGCGCTAAATCTTGCTTAAATGAAGTTCAGAAATATAGATTCATCAACCAGGCCTTGGTCGATGAACGAGATCACTTTAAGGTGATGTATGATTCTGTGGCTAAAAATGAGAAACTTTACTTAAAGAAAATTCGTGATATTTCTGGAGAAAACCGATCTTTGATTGTGCAACTTACCACACAAAAGAATAATAATGATATTTTAACTGAAAGAATTCAAAAGGCTGAAAAGGCTGATTTTCAAGTTGAACATATGGGTATGGATCAGAAAATTCTTTTTGGTATCATTGACAGTCAAATTCATAAAAAGGTCACAGAAGGCATTGGGTATAACTCTCACCCACCTCCTTATTCCAAGTCTGGAAGATTTGCTGATATGCCGGTTCCTCATGATCCCACACCTTTTGTTTGCAATTTATCTGCTGATGATTATATTCAAACTTCAGATTCTGACAGTTTTGCTTCATGTGCAGAGTCAGATTGTGTAGGTACCGAAGATGATTGTGATGAGAGTTCTTGTAAGGAAAATGTTTTAAATGATCTTGAGTCGGATGAATGTAATAATATGTCCGTGTCAAAACCAGATATTTGTGAACACGTTGAAAATTTGTATTTTGGTTCTATGCCTTCTGAGCCTGACAATTTGAGGAATTCGATTTCTAAATTTAAGAATGCTTTGCCTTTTGTTCCTAAATCTGTAAATGCTATGAGTCGTATTGCAAATTTCAAAAGTGCAGGGGTTGTTGTGACTGATATTCCACAAGAAACAATGAGTAATCTGGAATTTTTCAGATTAAAGGAAGATCAAAGGCTTCAAGAAAGAAATATTGAAGAACGAGTTGCCTCATGTTCAGATGCCTCAACATCACAATCATCTTCAGTTTGTGATGGCAATTATCAGACTAAGGCGTCTTGTGATAAAGTTTGTTTTAATTGTGGTGCCTCAAATCATGTTTCAAAGAGTTGTAAATTGACAACAGTCAATTATCATGAGAATTCGTCTCCTAAAATTTTATTAAAATCAGATGTGCCATCTCCTCATTTTAGAAAATCTCGGCGTAAAAGAATTAAAAATGCTAAAAATTATTTGAAAAGAACTTGGAAAATTAAAAATAATGCTCTATATGATGACCATACTTCTTCAAAGGAGGATTCTGCTTATGATTCCCATGTGATGTTTTATCTTGCCAAAAATTCTCTTAATATCAACGGTCTTGGACAAAACGTGTAAATAATTTGTTGTGTATAGGGTCATCCTAGAAGAACGGGAGATAACATCTAGCATGTAGATAGTGGATGTTCAAGGCACATGACTGGTCAATTCAATCTGCTGCAAGATTATCATCAAGAGGATGGAGATTATGTAGCTTTTGCTGGAAATCCAAGAGGAGGAAAGATTGAAGGTCAAGGAACTGTGTCGAATGGTGTAAATAGTTTGGAAAATGTCAACTACGTTCCACAGCTAAAGTACAATCTGATGAGCGTCTCTCAGATCTGTGATAAAGACTTTAGTGCCTTGTTCAACTCAAAAGAATGTCTGATTTTGAAGCCTGGTGTAGTAATTCCAGAAGAACTCATTCTTATGCGAGCTCCTCGAAGATACAACACTTACAGTCTGGATATGAACAATCCATCAGGAATCGAATCCTGTTTTCTTTCCAAAGCTTCAGAAGATGAGTCTTTTCTCTGGCACAAGAGATTAGGACACGTTAATTTCAAAACAATAAATCGCCTTGTTCGAGGAAACCTTGTCACCGGTTTGCCTCTGAAAGACTTCTCACCAGTGGAACATTGTCTCTCATGTTCCAAAGGCAAACAGCACAAATCATCTCACAAACCCAAAACCACAAATTCCATTGACTCTCCCCTTCAATTGCTTCACATGGATCTTTTCGGTCCTGTCAGTGTCATGAGTCATGGAAGGAAATCATACTGTTTGGTGGTAACCGATGACTTCTCACGATTTACTTGGGTATTCTTCCTGGCAAAGAAAGAAGAGACGCCAGAGATTCTGAAGATTCACTTGCTTCAAATCGAGAATTTGTTCAATCTAAATGTGAAGATTATCCGCAGCGATCATGGAACAGAATTCAAGAATGTCACTCTCGATTCTATTTGTGAAAGTAAGGGTATTGCTCGGCAATTCAGTGCACCACGTACTCCTCAACAAAATGGTGTAGCTGAAAGAAGAAACCGCACGTTGATTGAAGCTGCAAGAACTATGATCGTCGATTCTAAACTTCCTGTCACGTTCTGGGCCGAAGCAGTCAATACCGTATGTTTCGTACAAAATAGAGTTCTCATAACCAAAAGCTGTAACAAGACTCCTTATGAAATCATGTACAAGCGCAAGCCTGTTATTGACTTCTTCAGGAAATTTGGATGTGTTTGCACAATGCTGAATACTTCTGATCAGCTGAACAAGTTTGAAGCCAAAGCAGATGAGTGTTATTTTGTGGGATATTCATCTAACCAAAGAGCTTTTCGTGTTTACAACAAGAGACGAAGGATTGTGCTGGAGTCCATTGATGTCAATTGGCATGAAAGCAATCATACAGACGCTGGGGACGGTCCTGATTGGCTTTTTGATGTCGACTCATTGTTTAAATCTTTTAATCTTCCTGATGTTACTAATATATCTGTCTCAGCTAATCCTCTTTTGCCTGTAAATATCTTAGGTACTGCTTCTGCTTCTGCTTCAAGCTCCTCTTCATCGTCCACTCCAGCTTCTTCAGACTCTGTAGCAACAAATGAAACTGTTGAGGAAGAAACTCCTCCAATAGTGGATGTTGCTCCACAATCTTCTGTTGACAGCTCAAGTAATGAAGAAGCCGTTATTCCTGATCACAACTTTACCAATCTGGATGAACTTGTAGAAGAAGATGAGATTCCACAGTTGAGAGTTCACAAGAATCATCCCACAGAAAATATCATTGGTCCACTCAATGTGGGAGTACAAACAAGAAGTGCCACAGAAGCAATAAATGATGGTCTTTTCACCTGTTTCATATCTCAAATCGAACCCAAAAATATTAAAGCTGCTTTGCTCGAGAACAGTTGGGTGGAGGCCATGCAAGAAGAACTGCAGCAGTTCAGCAAGTTACATGTGTGGAATATTGTAGATCTTTCGAAGAACAAAGTCCCAATCGGCACTCGTTGGGTATTTCGTAACAAGAAGGATGAAGGTGGAATTGTAATTCGTAACAAAGCCCGCTTGGTGGTTCAGGGGTTTTATCAAGAAGAGGGAATTGATTTTGAGGATGTCTTTGCACCAGTGGCTCGCTTGGAAGCCATCAGAATGTTTCTCGCCTACGCAGCCTACATGGACTTCACGGTTCATCAAATGGATGTGAAAAGTGCATTTCTGTATGGAAAGGTTCAAGAAGAAGTTTATGTCAAGCAGCCACCGGGTTTCATTGATCCAAGCTATCCTGATAAAGTTTACAAACTTGACAAGGCACTGTACGGTCTTCATCAAGCACCTCGTGCGTGGTATGAAACGTTATCTACGCATCTGCTGGATAATGGTTTCACACGAGGGGCAATTGACCAAACTTTGTTCAAGCGTAAGGATGGTGCGGACACTATTATGGTGCAGATCTACGTGGATGATATCATTTTCGGATCCACCAATCCTCGGTTATGCAAGGAGTTTGAGGAAGTGATGCGATCTAAGTTTGAGATGAGCTCCATGGGAGAAATGAAGTTCTTTATCGGTTTACAAGTAGATCAGTCTGAGTCAGGAATCCTTATCCATCAAGAAAAGTATGTTAAAGAAATCCTGACCAAGTTCAAAATGACTGAATCTCATCCTTACAAGACTCCCGTGGAAGTTCGTCATTGTCTATCTCCTGATTTGGATGGTGAAAGCGTGGATCAGCACCTCTATCGCTCGATGATAGGATCTCTTCTGTATCTCACTGCCAGCAGACCAGACATCATGTTTGCAGTGTGCTTGTGTGCACGCTTTCAGGCTAATCCTAAACTCTCTCATTTGATTGCTGTTAAACGTATTTTAAGATACTTAAAGCACAAGCCAAAACTTGGGCTTTGGTATCCTAAAACTAATTTGTTTGACCTTGTTGCTTATTCAGATTCAGACTACGGGGGATGCAACTTAGACCGAAAATCCACTTCTGGGGGTTGTCAGTTCCTTGGCAACCGTCTCATCTCCTGGCAATGTAAGAAACAAACCACCGTTTCTCAATCCACAGCCGAAGCTGAATACATTGCTGCAGCCCTCTGTTGTTCTCAAGTGAGATGGATCCACCACCAGATGCTTGATTACGGGATCACTTTTCATGAAACCCCCATCTTGTGTGACAACACCGCCGTTCCCCACATCACCAAAAATCCCGTTCAGCACTCTAAAACCAAGCACATTGAGATCAAACACCATTTCATTCGCGATTGTGTCGAAAAGAAACACATCAAGATCGTTGAAGTGAAAACCGACAAGCAGACCGCTGACATCTTCACTAAGGCCTTTGATTCTGCCAGATTTGAGAAACTGGTGGAGATGCTCGGCATGATAAACTTTCAATAACCCTTGTGCATACTGTTTTTCTGTTTAAACTTGTTAATCGGAAAGATTTTCAAAAAGATTTTCTGCTTTGTACAGTTATTTTCTTCTTTATTTTTGATAGCATAACTTTTGGGGGAGAATTAGATAGTTATGTCGGAAAGTAAAATTTTTGCTTCGTATAGTTAAAAAAAAAAAAAAAAAAAAATCTTTATTGCTTTTTGTCTGTTTCAATTGTATTTACTGTGAATATTTTGTTTTGTTTCAGGAAAATCGGATCTGACCTTGTGAGAAATGATAGAGTCTGATCACACTTCTTGAACATGGAATGGACCACAAGCGATGGTGCTTACTGAGGTATAGCCGGTAGGCCCGACATATGGTTATAACTCTCTAGTAGTGTGAAAACCTAATTCTCTACCGTACACGTGTGTTTGAACCCATTCTTGAAACATCTAACCCATTTTAAGCTAAGAAAACTGATTCAATCAGATACAGGCTTACGTGTTGGATTCTGATTCATGCACCAGGTGACCGTCAAAGTAACGAAAATTACCGCCGATGACCCCGTCTGTTTTGCTTACGCAAAGATCTCGGGAGTTCATCTTTTTCCCATCCACTTGGATGATTTGACCCCGTCTGTTTTGCTTACGCAAAGACCTCGGGTGTTCAACTTTTTCCTATCCGCTTGGATAATTTTACGACTTCTTCTGTTTTGCTTACGCAAAGATCTAGAATGTTCGTACCTTTTTTAATATCCACTTGGATATTTTTCATTTTACACCCATCTTACATCCTGTTGGATTTTATTTTACTTTTGGCGGTGAATTCAACTTACCAAGATGGTACCCTGGTTAACCTGCAAGAAATGATAAGATGAATGTGGGTATGTCTTGAGGATTGATAGGCTTTCAAAACCATTTTATTTCAATATGTGGGGTACACCGTGTTTCGTGCATTAAATGGTACCTTTTAATCACATGAAATTTTTGTATAAACAAATGCTCGGGTTTATCTTGCACACATATCGGCTATCTTCAGGGATTCACAGTAGCTGAGTGCAAAAATGAAGTGTTTCAAGGGTTTGACCAGACATGATCTCACGTTGGATCTTTTCCAAGGCTAAGTGTTTATGTCTTTTATTTTGGTTATTAATAAACTTTTTTATCTTCCTTATTAACTTGTTTAAATTGTACATTGTCTTAATTTTCTGTCTTTTGCTTTTGACCTAATCAAAACCTACCTATCGAAACTTTACTTCATCGAAATTATGCTCAAGCTGACCAAAGCTTGAAGGTTTGCCCGAAACTCCATCCCACTCGAAACTCCATAGCCACTCGAAACTTCAGGTACTCGAAACTACTCTGCCCTATCGAAACTAGTAGTTTCGACAGGGGCATTTTAGTCTTTTGCCAAAATCAAAATTAAATACCCTCATTACCAGATCATGCTCATGCCTTGTTCACTATCACTCACCCGAAACCGTTTCACCTTCATTTTCACACACTAAAGCTCTCGATCCATCGGTCTAAGTTCGCAATATCAGTGTTGTTTTATCTGATTCCCCCGTCGTCTTCTTCTTCAGGTACTGTCTTATGTTCATTGTAAGCGATTTTGTGAATGAGCAGGCCCTAGGGTTTGATTTCTTAAAGCTTTTACGACTAGTTCTTAATAATCCAGGTCGTCTGGTGTTAATTTCATGTGTTTGAGCTTATCATTGTTAAAATCTCACTCTTTATGTGTTTAATTTTGCAGATTTAGGTTGTTTCATCGGTAAGAAGAAGTTTCGACACTTACAGGCTCTTTTCTTTATTTTTTTTCTAAGTGTTGAATATTAGTTGTTTCGATCGAAACTTGTAGTTTCGATAGTGTCTGATTCAGAAATTTTCTAAGTATTGAGACTAATGTAAGAAATCTCTTTTGTGATTCTCTTGTGCAGCTATGGATCTACTGTTTGTTAAAAGGCACAATGTCTGTGCTTTCTTGGATGCAAATGACCCGAAGAGTGCTGACTTCACTCAAGTCATGAACTTCTTGGCAAACTCTAACATCAGCTATGCCATTAATCAAAATCTACCTATATTTGAGATCACAATCAGGCAATTCTGGAGTACTGCAGTTATTGAAGTAATAAATAATGTGGAACACATCAGAGCAACAGTCCATAATCAAGAGGTTGTATTCTCAGAAGCAACTATCAGAGAGGTGCTTCACTTCAACGATAATCATGAAGCACCAGTGGATTTTCCAATTTTCTATGTTAAAGAATGTTTCAGAAGATTGGGGCATCCTGATGAGTTTAAGGGTGGACAGATAATTAAAAATGCCCTTCCACCCCTGTGGAGATACATTGTCCACATCTTCATCCACTGCCTGTCCATCAGAAAAGGTGGATTCGACTCTGCAAACACTACAATGGCCTCTGCAGTTCTTGGGTTAATCAAGGGAAGAGACTATAACTTCTCGGGGCTTGTGTTCAAACAACTGAAGGAGAACTTAACAGGAGCTGTGAAATAAAAATTCTTGATCTACCCAAGATTCCTTCAGATCATCATCAATCACCTTCTTCCCAATCTACAACAGGGTGGAAATTTTCTTATCCTTGACCACATGACAGCCAAGACCCTTAGTTACATGAAAAGTACCAGCAAACGGACAAACCGTCTAATTGCTGATGTGCCTTTATTTGGTCACATCTTGGGAGAGGAAGAAGAAATCATTCCTGATATAGATCCAGATCTACCTGTTGAGTCTTCATCATCTTCAGAAGAAGAAGAAATAGAACAGGATCAGGAAAACCAACAGCAAGAGGTTCAAGTTGAACAAAACATACAACAGGATCCTGATGAACCAATCGTAGAAGCCCCTTTTGTGGAACAGGTTGCAATCAATCCTGAGCCTATTGTGGAAGAACACCATGTGGATGTGGCTGAAAATTTTGATGCAGAAGCTGACTCTGAGGACACCTTGGATGAAGGGATTTATGGAACCAAGTATGATGTCTCAGACTATGAAACAGACTCAGAGGACAGGGTTGATCCTCCTGAAGCTTCTTCAAAGAGACAAGCAGAGTCTAGTTCTGATTTTGAAAAGGAAGAACCCCAGGCTAAGAAAATCAAGACAGGGTTTGAGCCCTTGTCATCTTCTTCAGAATCACTATTCTCTGATCATGACATTCCTACTCCACATCTGTCTCCTATTCACACAACTTCTACTCCTCAACCAACTCCACAACCTACACCACCTGCATCTCCCATTCCTGATACTTCACCTTCTGTTCCCAGAGTAAAAAACCTAAGCCTGGAGGTCAAGAAGCTCAATGATACTGTGACAAAGCAAGATGAAACAATAGAGAGCCTAAAAGCAGAACTCAAAGAATGCAAAGATGAGATAAAGGACCTGAGGCTAGAGGTTGGTGGGATGCATACTCAATTGGACATACAACAAACTCAACTGGAGACCCAGCAAAACACTATAGCACAACAACAACAGGAACTCAAAGCCTTATAAGATACTGTGAAACAAATCCAAGCCTCCATTGTCAAACCCTCACAACAAGGAACTTCATCCACTACTCTAATAAGAATACCTACAACTGACAGACCATCCTCTTCTAGTGCCACTACTACTGACCCTTCGGTGGATGTCAAGATTGAAGAGGTAGAACTTACCCTTCCCTCAGCTAGTGAAAGAAGAGCTGACAGGAAAAAGGGAAAAGGAAAGGATAAGGATGATGAAGTTGAGGTGGTGGTCCTTGATGAAGAGGATGTACCTTCTGACGATGAGCTCAATACTCTACTGGATGAGATAGAGAACTTTGGATACAACGATCTACATCCTGAGATCCTTCAGACAGAAGACAAGGAGTCTGAAAGGACCAGGTACTTCACTAAGGAAGGTGATGAAATACAGACATTGTCAGATAAAGACCTAAATGAAGATGATATCCAGGTAGACTTATTGATGCCTGAAGAACCCTCCATAGCTAAAGCATCTCAAGCTCCCACTCAACAAACTGATGATCCAAAGAAATCTTGGTTCAAAGAAATGCCAGAACAGGAACCTGTCAAATATTATGAGTGGCTTGCTGAGCACCAAGAGCTGAAAAGGCCACCAGTTGGATGGAAATATGATAATGAAAGGAGACTCTTCATTATTAGAAGATTCAAAGGGGGAGTACAACATTTCAAATCTCCAAATGAATTCAGCTCCCTCCCCAAGTATGACTTAAGGGCTCTTGCCAAGCTACCTTTGCAGAATCCAGAAAATGTGGGCATAGCTAATGATTTTGCAAATTTTCTAAGGAATCAAACTTTTAATGACTTCAGGTCCATGACCACTGCAAAATCAAGAAGAGTTATCTCCAAGACAAGGTTTCATCCAAGAACCTAGAAGCCCTTGGTAAGCCTGAGGTACAAACCAGCAGAAACTGTCAAAGAAATCATACTGCCTAAGTCTGTGCCGGTCCAGCTTCAAAACTTTACAAAATGGTATTACAACCCCATTATTGGAAGTGCTGTGATTGAGAGGGAAGGAATGGAAGATATCAACATATTTGAGCCCATGGAGCTGTTAAAATTTCAACCCGAAGATCTTGAGGTGCTCTTCAAAAATCCAATCAAGCTCCTTAACAATGATGACGAGTCTGATGCTAAGGCATACCAACGGGTAGTGTCTCTTCATGCAAAGTCTCACGTTCAGCAATTCAAACAAGGGCATTTCTGATTTGAAGACATTGATGCAGCAGCTTAGGGGGAGATTGTAGAGTCTAACCTTTTTGTATAAGCTGTTGATCAATGTATTTCTGTTAAACATTGTTTAGATAGTTTATTTTCATGTAATTTCTTTTAAACGAATTTACTGCTTTTTAGTCTAAGTCTGGGCCATCGAAACTATAGTTTCGAGTGAGATTTGTTCACTCGAAACTAATAGTTTTGATCGATAGTAGTTTCGACAGGCACTTTTTCCACTTGTAAATGTTCACTCGAAACTAGTAGTTTCGAGGAACATAGTTTCGATACCTGTGAAACTACTATAAATAGCCTAGTTAGAGAATTTCTAGGGTGTGAGTTGCGGCTGTAACCCTGAATTCTCTCTTTCAGATTTGTTTTTGAATCAATACAATTTGCATTCGTTTAATGCTTGTTCTTACACTTTCACATATTATTTGCATTGATTCTTAGTGTGTTTGGCTGTCTTCTTCACCAAGTCTGTCTCTAATCCTCTGTTACAACACCATACATACAGATTCCGCCTGTGTGTGTGGGTAATCGATCACTTTCGTGATTTCCGACTGAAATCTGGACCTACAATGTTAGCAACGATAATTGTTCCAGTCAAACTTGATTAATTGTACCCTATTTACAAAAGGGGTATTTCGGGTTATGACCAAATATCTCGAATGCAAATTGTTCACCGACTTAGTAACTCCGGTTATTTTACTTAAATTATCTTCTTAGTTTTTCAACACTTGTTTCATTATAACAAAA
Organism: Smallanthus sonchifolius; assembly: GCA_023525975.1. Lineage (NCBI taxonomy): Eukaryota > Viridiplantae > Streptophyta > Magnoliopsida > Asterales > Asteraceae > Smallanthus > Smallanthus sonchifolius. The sequence continues at coordinate 71,819,024 of CM042023.1, read as the reverse complement.
TAATTCCAAGCTACTGCCCAATGAGACTGATGAACAGGTGTCGAAACTATCTAGTTTCGATTGAGCAGAACAGATATCGAAACTACCTAGTTTCGATTGAGCAAAAATGGGTATCGAAATTATCTAGTTTCGATTGAGTAATAGGTATCGAAACTACCTAGTTTCGATTGAGTAGTCGGGTATCGAAACTACCTAGTTTCGATTTGAGTAACACAGGTATCGAAACTACCTAGTTTCGATTTGAGCAGGATAGGTATCGAAACTTCCTAGTTTCGATACTGCAATTTTTGAATTGATATTATTAGTCTCAAAATTATACTCCTATAGAGCACATACTTACGTGCATAAATTCGTATTTTAAGTCTTGAACTCGACACACTTTTCTTGTTATTTTACTTGCGTTCGAACAAATTGTATGTTTAGCTACGACTTAAAGAAAATAATATGGATAGTATCGAATTTTTACCTCTAGACAGAGATGATAATTTTTGCGAGAAAAAGAAGGTGATCTTGACTTCGCTTGGTTAGAAATCCTTGAGAAAATCCTTGAAAGCTCCTTAGAACACCAACGATGGGAAGTTCTAATGCTTGAAGCAGGAGAATGGAAAATATGTGTGGTGTAGGTGCCGTAAGAAAATGAGAGAGATAAAAGGGTTCGTGAGATTTTTGATTGAGGTGGTATGGTTTTTATCTAATTCTCGAAGGCATGAGGTATGGGTCTTAGTATAGATAATTAGAATGTGAGGAACGTAGGAAGTGGGAATGGAGCATTCTCTGGGATTTCGGTCGAGAAAGTCAAGGGGGGTGGGTTGGGTTAATTTGATGGTCAAGCAATTTTTGGTTGGTGGGTTTTTAGATTATTAGTGGATCTTAAATCTTGATTAGGATTTTTAAACAGTAAATTAATTCGGTATATTATTTGTTTTAGTCTAAAAATAAATTATTGTCCAACGTAAAGTTGGTGTAATACATACGTCTGGATATTTTTCTTGGTTATTTAATTTAATCACTAACGTTCGTATTTAGTCGGGTTATGCGGTTACATAAACCGGTAACTCCTAGAATTACCAAAATATGAAATGAGATAATGTACTGCTTTTGTTAGATTTTAATGTCCTTATTTATGTAATTAGGTGAATCACGAAAACTAATATAATATAAACTCGTTTATATCATGTACGGATATTGACCTGAAATATCGGGTGTCACACAACTCAATTACTTAATCAGCAACATCATACTTATACCAAATGACATCAAAGTTACCAAAGGATCAAAAATAGTAATAGCAACCTTAAGGAAAATATTGACCCATACACTGACAAAATATGCAGTATATAACCTCAAAAGTTCGATCCTTAATGATTGTGACCCAAAACCAATTGCAACCAACTATAATGATAATACAATGCTAGCAACAACCATTCAAGATAAGAACAACATTCAAAACCCATGTATTACACTTAACATTTAGGAAAACAATTTTGGGTGTAATAAAAAGACAAAAAAGTGTGATTATGTTTATATAACACACCTAGAGGGTTAAAAATGTAAATATTTTTTTAGGGTTATAATACTATTTCTGACCATTGCCCAACCCTACAGTATAATACCTTTTTCTGACCCGTTGCCCAACCCGTACAGTTATAATACTGTTTCTGACCCGCTGCCCAACCCGTACAACTATAATGTTGTTTCTGACCCGTGAGCATTCATCACTTAGTTATTTGACTAATTAAATCGGAGCTCATTACCTGAATGAAGGATTACTCTAAACTTCAATTAAATATGAATCATAATTTCCCGTTTTTCCTCGTGAAGAGAATCAAAAATCTTTTATTCTAAGCTTCATTTACTATTTATCTATGAACAGAAAATAAATTACCGATTACATTGATTTACAGCAATGACCTCCTTATTGCTAATATACAACCTACATTACCTTCTATTTTTAAATAAATAAACTAAACTAGTTCACAAATTTGTTGATTTGTAGTATTTCCTTTCATGTTTACTTTGCTTGCACTCAACCTCTTGAATTTGGAGCACAAACCAATTCAGCTGTCAACCGCTTCAGTTTGTTTGGACACGGGTCTTGACCGAAGTTTTTGTTTGCTACGTTCAACGCACATGTTTATTTCCTAATGCATTTCTGCGTAACAGAGTTCCCAATTCATTTACATCCACTTAACTACTTATGAACCAAGTACAAGAATTACTGATGAAAAATCTTTGAAGTTATTCTAAATATTTGATAGTTCACATATAGATTTGCATAGTTACATGAAAACCCATAATTAGGTTAATTTGTAGTATCTGGAATGTGTAATCGAATCATATAAATCATGAAGTTTTTCTTAACTGTATCTAATTACAGAAATTTATAAGAATATGTATATTGCAGCTGAAAGGTAACCATTTGAACGTGAAAGTCACATATATCTAAATAGAAGTTCAACAAACAAATTATATGATTTAAAGCATCGAACATATATTATATGATTTAAAGAATCGGGCGTTTCTGTATCACCTAAATTTTGTTGAGGCCTAATTCTTCACCTATAGGGTGTATTAGCATAATGCACATAACGAACAAAAGGCTTACTAATCTGTAGTCAAGAGGGGCAAGAGGGTTGATCTTTGCAATACAGTACACCCATTTTCTAACCACCATGAACCCACTGTCACCCAAATTAATAGCACTAAGACCCTGCAAAATAAAATTCAAAATTATTTTTTGCATTACTTTAAGAATACTTTTAATTAAAAAACGGCATATACGATTACCTGATGAGTGAGTGCAATAATGAAAGCAGTTGAAGAACCTTTGGTATTAGTGTTTGAATGGGCTCTTTCCAAAACTCGTGCCAGATCAGTAGAATTCATGGGTTCATCTTGTACCGCACTTAATGAATTAGACATAAGTTAATGTAAATATCATAAAATTACTGCACCATACAGGGTTATTATGGTACTTGATTGTTCTAGAATTAGGTATTGAATTTGTTGAAACTTCACTAATCTATTTTATGTTTAAGAGTTTTTATGGCCAACTCCATATACAAAAAAGAAAGAAATTAAGAAAATGAAAATCCTCAAATTTGGCATAATGTTTACTTAGAAGATGATTAGGACAAGCACCAACCTGTTATGTTTAATGGATTCACAGTTCTGTCTATGCTTACCGCTCACAATCTAGCTTACTTATTTTTCCCCAACAATTAACTCCTAAAAATCATATAAACCAGTACCTTAAGAAAGACAAACATGCACTAAAGTTTCAGTCAATTATCAGCTCTTTGTCCTGCTTCCAACTATCACAGTTTTAGTCTTCAATTTATTTAATCACCCCTCATAAAAAACAATTAGTTCTAAATTTTTTCAAATCTAAAAGAGGAAAACACTAAAATTGGACCTTAAAATTAGTCACACCCCACTTCAAGGTAGCAAATTCACCCAATGATCTCCAAATTAACTTAAAATCATTTCAGAAGTCATCACAAGCTAGTTACATACAAGTCACAACTCACACCATGACCAATGGAGCAGGAAGTCCCAAACTCCATTTAAATTCTTGACATTTGTGTTATGCCATTATCATTATCCCCATAAAAAGTTCGAGGGGCTTTTGTTACCTAATTCCGCTTTATATCTAAAGAAACTGGCCTGGTTACCTCCCTTTTGCAATCATATGCAGAATCTACAATCTGGAGAATTTAACTAAGTGTAACCTAGTCATAATGCATTCATATTTGTGTTAAGAATATTATCCGGTGAAATGTTTACTGGGTCATTTTTCAAAAACTCAAGAACCCCTTTCCATATCTTGATCATCAATTGCTCTACTAATTAACGCATGTCAATTTCTCTAGATCACCTGAAACAGAAATTACTGAGTTCACATAATATTGAGTTCATGGTATGTATATATCTCATGTATGTGTTATGAACGGTTTATTTCCTTAAAGATACACTTGTATTTGGAGAGAAAAACATACATTTTTGGCGGTTGTACCAAAGACTTGCTGATGAGACATGTTGGGATGTTGTGCCTTCAGCCTTGTGATCTCATCTCTGATAATGTACAAATCAGAGTTAACCAATATTTTCACATAAATCAACCTTAAATAATTAATCAACTTAAGTGAGCACTTTACTTGATGAGTAAGAAATCTCAAAATCTTAAATAATTAATCAACTTAAGTGGGTACTTTCTTTTACCTGTTGATGCTATGGAAGGGACTGTATGGTATCAACCATTAGTGATTTGTGAGTCCTTGACAAAGCAATAGATATATGATCAACCCTCCCCTACAAATAAAAAAAATTAAAAAGTTTAACTAACGTGAATTGAAATTAACAAAGTTATTTCCACAAACCAAAACCCTTTTAAACATTAAATCGAATAGTTAGTGTGCAAAATTTCATCTCGGTGGTAATTGCTTAATTCTCACCCAAACTTCTACACAAAATCTGATTTAACACCACCAAGATTTCCAAATTGGAAGCAGAATGAACACAAGAAGCAGCAAATTACTAAAAAAAATCTGAAAACCCACAAACGATCGATCCAAAAGGGAGCAAAAAACAATAATGCAGGTAAAAAGTGAGTCATACCTTATAAGAACACGTCTTCGGCGGCGGCCACCAAACCCACGATAATTCATTTTCTTTTCAGATCAAAATCCCTCGAACACCGTGATCAACAATTGGAACTCAGTCGCAACAGATTACAATCACTTATCATCTTTCACTACGTCCTCTAACCAACACACGACTGTCGGATTTCCTTTAAATGTCGTCCCGGTGAACAGGTCCACCTGTTCATCAAAGAGAAACACCGAATTTCGATTAGTTAAAGAGGCGATTCATAAACTATACCTATAGTTGTTTATGTTTGGAGAGGGCGTGAAAGTTGATTTAACTGATTCTAGCACCGTCGCTACTAGATTTCACTAAGGAGAGGTTATGAAAAAGGAGAAGGTGAGGTGGTTAACAGGGAAGGAGCGGAAACCATGGGGTATGGATTCGTGTGAATGAGATTTTAGAGAGAGGTGGTAGTGAAGGGGGCCGACGGTTACAGAGACGTGGGGGGAAGCAGAGGACGATCCGTGTGATGGGGGAGGGATCTGTATGCTTCTTTGTCCGATCCGTGTGAAAATATACAAAATTTTCTTAACTGCCAAAAATTTATAATTTAAATGGTCAAGAATTGATAAAAAGTTAATTATAGGGATTTTAAGTGGCCTAGATTGAGTTTCAAAAAACACAAATAACGATTTATTATTCTCGATCTATATATTTATAATAAAGATATTAGTGACATAAACGATTCAAAAAAAGGTGCACAAATCATTTTTATTTTTAGAGTAAACTATATTTTCATCCGTATGGTTTATTGAATTACGAATATCATCCCCGGATCATGATTTTTACGTGTTTTAGTCTCTTTTGACACGGTTTGCTTTCAAATAGAATTCCTTAGTTTAATGTCATTTATTTGATCGGGGACATTTTGGTTTTGTTAGATCTTAATAAATTAAATAATATATATAGGGGATGATTAAGAGAAAACTAGAAAATTAAACAACCCCCTCCCATTTCACTTAATTTTTAAATATTAATAAACTTTTTTATACCGTTATTAATATTTTTTTTAAATACACAATAAAAGTAAGCATATTTTTTACATTTAATTTGAGTTTAATATTGATATATTAAAAAAATAATATATCGGAACTTATTCGATAATACTTCATATATGTACTCATTTGGCATATATGATGATCTTAGGCATGTACCTTGTATGCGAAACCAATTAAAACTACGTCGATTTGATTAAATATAATTAAAAAAATAATTTTTATTTCAAAACCAACTCCATCATTGAAAATACACCCCTCTATAGATCCAATAATTTCACAATTTCTTCATGTGGCGAAAGAATTAACTTCCAATATATTATCACAGTTTCAGATGCCGGTAAATAATTTTCATTTTGAAGTGCATTATGCAGAAGTAGTATTGAATATGAGAAATCCCAACTAATGGAGTTTTCTTTCTCTGCAAATGATTTGGAGAATGACTAATAGCTTTTCTTTAAATGGTGTTAATCACATTTTTTCTGCATATTGATTTGGAGAATAACAATAAGCGGCTCAATTGACGTAAACTGAACAAGCAAAAAGAATAAAACAGAATGTAAATTAGATTTAATCAAAACGACGTAGTATTGATTGGTTTCACATGCAACTTACATGCCTAATAACATCATATTCACTTTCCCCATATATATATATATATATATATATATATATATATATATATATATATATATATATATATATATATATATATATATATATATATATAGGGGCATGTTCTTTTGAGAACCAACTATATGTTGAGAACCGAAAGAACCGCACAAAACGTGTACATATCACTTTAGTGAAAAAAGTAAAATTCAACAACAATGTTTTATTTATCTCTTCCCACTCTTAGTTTGAGTTTATCTCCTCTCTCCTGAATTTTTTTAAGAAAAGTATAAAAATATGCATATATGTATTCATTTGTGCATATAGTGTGAGTGCATATATGCATTTAAAAAAACGACTATAAATTTGAGGTCTTTTAAAACCAAACCTTAAACATATTGAAATGTACATGAATTCTAGTCAATTTATATTATAAATAGAGGAAGAGTTAATGCGGTTCTCACGGTTCTTAACATATTGTTGGTTCTCAAAAGAACATACCCCTATATATATATATATAGGGTAAGGTTCCAGTAAGAATTGATTTTTCGCTAAAAAATCCTAAGAAATGGGTCAAACGAACTCCGATTGAGCTCATTCCAACGGCGTTGAAACTGTCTCATCGAACCCTAACCCGCCACCAATAACCTAAACCCCCCTCCACCTGCACCCCCAAAAACCTAAACCCCCTCCAACCCCACCCCAAAAAGCGTAAAACCACCACCCCCACCTTGCAAAAACCTAAACCCCCCACCCCACCCCCCTAAAAACCTAAACCCACCCCCACCCACCCACCCACCCCAAAAACCTAAACCCCACCCCCAAAAAAAAGCTAAACCATAAAATTAAACACTAAAATCTAAACCCTAAAATCTAATATGGTAGAGCTCGACGAGACGGTTCCAACGCCGCTGGAATGAGCTCAATCGGAGTTCGTTTGATATCGTTTCTTAAGGTTTTTGTCATTTCTTATATTTCTTAGCAAAATATCACTTATTATTTGAATCCCCCCCTATATATATATATATATATATATATATATATAAGGTTAGGTTATGGTAAAAATAGTTTTAAAAATAAGAAGGGTAAGAAAGATTATGGGCTTGACATGTGTCATTTTATTGTTTTTAAAGGGAGGACATAATGGTTATTGTGTAATATGTCAGGTCATTATGTAATATCAGGTATGGTCATTGTGTAATGTATGGTCTGGTCTGGTCATTTTGTCAAATATTTTTTATCATTGTGTTATATGTATTAATTATTGTTTTTTATGTTTTAGATAATTTCGTATTATTTTTGTAATTGTTTTTTTAAGTATTATATATAAAATAGTGATAGAAAATATTTGACACAATGACAAGAAATTAGACACAATGACCAGACCTGACATTACACAATGACCTGACATATTTGAGCGAATTACACACTAATGAGCGAATTACACACTATTGAGCAAATTACACAATGAGTTGGAAAACGTAAAACACAATGATAAATACATATAACACAATGATGAAAAATATTTGATAAAATGAGCAAATTACACAATGAGTTGGAAAACGTAAAACACAATGATGAATACATATAACACAATGATGAAAAATGTTTGACAAAATGAGCATATTACACAATGAGCAAATTACACAATAATGTCGTTTTTGTATATAACGACACTATACTCGTTTTTGTAATTTTTTTCGTTTTTGTATTAAACGACACTATACTCGTTTTAAAGATAAAAAATGCTCGTTTTCGTCATTGTGTTTTACGTTTTAGATAATTTCGTGTTATTTTTGACATTGCACAATAACTAGACCTCACATTATTGTGTAATTTGCTCTTTTTGTTAAATATTTTTCATCATTGTGTTATATGTATTCATTATTGTGTTTTACGTTTTCCAGCTCATTGTGTAATTTGCTCATTTTGTTAAATATTTTTCATCATTGTGTTATATGTATTCATCATTGTGTTTTAAGTTTTCCAGCTCATTGTGTAATTTGCTCATTATTGTGTAATTTGCTCATTGTGTAATTTGCTCATTTTGTCAAATATTTTTCATCATTGTGTTATATGTATTCATGATTGTGTTTTACGTTTTCTAACTCATTGTGTAATTTGCTCATTTTGTCAAATATTTTTCATCATTGTGTTATATGTATTACACAATGACCAGACCTGACACTACACAATGACTAGACCTGACATTACACAATGACGAGCAAATTTGAAACGCCCCAAAACCGGGTACGTCTCATAGTTGGCACAAAACATAATAAACATAGTTCTTAAACCAGAAATCAGAATCTATTACAGCTGAAGTCTTTAAATTAAAACATTCATCAAACGATAAAGAAATTCATTGTCTAAAACATAAACTATCGGAATAGGAAATATCAGTGTTCAGAGCGGCGACCCGATGTCCATGCTATCCAGCCCTCACGACTCCTTTACTTTACTTTTGCTTTACCTTTACTACTTGTCATGCATACTAAAAGTCAGCTAACGCTGGTGAGTTCTTTTTTTACTTTAAACTATAAAATTTTCTTTTTGGTAGCTTGGTTTTATAAAAATATAATATAAGCTTTACTTTCACTTTATTTGAAAACACTTTAACTTTACTTTAAAACTTTGCAACGTGACAATTATAAAACTGTTACGTTATATATTTCGTTAAAACTTTACTTTTGAGGTAACCGGTTAAGGTATCTTCCTTTACTCTTTGCCACTTTACATTTCACTCATACAATACAAGTGACTATAACATACTTTAACTTTCACACATGAATCATTGCCCGAGGGTAGGATTCCTTTGCTCGCTTACACCTCAGGGTAAGACTTTTACTTTGTTGTGCCCACACCTCAGGGTGTGACATTCTCGCTTACACCGAAGTGAGACTCCTTTGCCTACTCACACCTCAGGGTGAGACTTTCTCGCTTACACCGAAGTGAAGACTCCTTTGCTTACTCACACCGAAGTGTGAGAGTTCTACTTTGCTTGCCTGCAAGACTTTTTACTTTGCAACTACTATGCACTTATACTACGTCACATAATATAATGTCATTCAAACACATAACACATAGACAAATAACACATATTAACACATAAGCATATAATATGGCATCTGTCACTGTCACTGTCAAGCTGCACCGAGATGCAGCTTCTTTACCATTCTTTACTTTGCTTTACTTTCTTGAAATTACATTTCAAAGATAGTACTATTCTCTTTAACACTTTAACTTTATTTTTATAAAAGTAACCTTTTATAAAATACTATACTTTGTCTTTTATTTTATAAAAATATATAATTCTTATAAAATATTCTTTAACTTTGAAAACTATCTCTTTAACAGTATGCATGCCAGCCCAAAACCGTTAGGGAAAAAGGGCAATAAGAACTCACCTGACTTCTACTGATTCTATCTCACTTAGCAAGGAAACTTTGAGCTAGGTGGAATGTTACAAATCTGTCAAGGGTCACGAATGAAACAGGGTTATAACCTATAGGTTTCATTCGAAAAACTTTTCGTCCGAAATCTTATTCGATCGAAATATTTTTCGATCGAAATCTTTCTTGATTGAAATCTCTTTTCGACCGAAAACTAACCTGTTAAATATCTTTTAATCATTGACTATTTCATTCGAAAACAATTGTCCGAGAACTGTTTTGTTCGAAAATATCTGTCCGAAATCTCTTTTTGTCCAAAATACTTTTCGACCGAAATGTCCTATCCGAGATACATTTCGATCGAAAAGTTTTGTCCGAGATATATGGTGTTCCGAAATACTTTTCAGACGTATCCGAGATTTCGGACCATTCATGGAGATTTCGGACGATTCATATGTTCTTGATCAAATCCTTCGTTTTTTATCCAAGTTCCAATCTTTTTACGTCCAAAACTTGTAATTAGCTTTCATGAAGCTAAATACATGCTTTCTAGTCCAATTCCATCGTAAAAATCCCAACTTTTATAAAAACCCACTTGAAACCCTAAAACCCATTTTCAATACAGAAATCGGATCTGAGGTCGAGTTGTTACCTGTTATGGCTTGATTCCTTCTTCTTTGATCTCCTGTAACGTGTAGGAACGATCTCGGGCTCAAATGAGGAGATCAATGGGTGAGCTATGAAACTTTCTCTCTCTAGATTAGTTGGTGAAGATGAGGAATGCGGGGGAGAAGAGAGAGTGGCTAGGGTTTTACCCCTCCCCCTTCTTTGCGCCACTTACTCTCGGCCCAAGGCCCGGTCCGCTCGAGCCCACTTATTCTTTCATTCTTTCTTTATTTTGTTATTCCATAAGCGTCGTTTATTCTTTATCGTAAATTTTGGGATGTTACAAGTCTACCCCTCTTACAAGAAGGTTTCGTCCTCGAAACCTGCTATAAGTCAAACAGGTGCGGGTACGACCCTTTCATTTCTGCTTCGGTTTCCTAAGTAGCTTCTGACCCTTTACGATGCTTCCATTGTACCTTGACTAACTGAATTACCTTGTTCCGCAACTGCTTCTCCTTTCTGTCTAGTATGGCAATAGGTTCCTCGACGTAATTAAGGCTATTATCTACCTCGATGTCGTCAAGTGGCACGTGTGCTGATTCGTCAGCCAGGCACTTGCGTAAGTGCGACACGTGGAAGGTTGGGTGAATTCCACTCAACTCATCAGGCAGTTCCAATCGTTAAGCAACTTCACCAACCCGTGCCAGTATCTTGAAAGGTCCGACGAATCTTGGACTTAACTTCCCCCTATCTCTGAAGTGTATAATCCCCTTATAGGGAGATACTTTCAATAATACTTGATCCCCGACATTGAATTCGATCGGTCTCCGCCTTATCTGCGTAGGACTTTTGACGGTCTTGTGCTGCTTTCATTCTGGCCTTAATCTGGTCAAACTTTTCAGAGGTTGCCGTAACTACCTCTAAACTTCCCAACTCTTTCTGTCCTATCTCACCCCAACAGACCGGGTGGTATAGGATCTCATAATCATAGTCTTTCAGCAATTCTAACCACCGCCTTTGTCGCATATTCAGGTCTTTCTGCTCAAAGAAATGCTTCAAGCTCTTGTGATCCGAATAAATTATGCATTTTACCCTGTAAAGGTAATGCCTCCAAATCTTTAGCACGAAGACAACTACCGCGAGCTCCAAATCGTGAGTAGGGTAGTTAACTTCGTGAATCTTTAGCTGCCGTGACGCATACGCGATCACCTTTCCCCTCTGCATCAAAACACAACCTAACCCCTGTCCCGAAGCGTCAGAATATACCACAAGGTTCTCGTTACCGTCGGGTAATGCTAACACCGGGGCTTGGGTCAACTTCTTCTTTAACTCTTCAAATGCTTTAGACTAGGCCTCACCCCTTCGTACTTTACTTCATTACATGTCAACCCTATTAGTGGCGAGGCTATTCTCGAGAAGTCCTGAATGAACCTTCGATAGTAACCTGCCAATCCCAGAAAACTCCGAATCTCGGTTGGTGTCTTCGGGATTTCTCATTCTTGTACCGCCTCTATCTTAGCCGGGTCAACCATAATGCCGTCTGCGTTAATAACGTGACCTAAGAATTGGACTTCCTTAAGCCTGAACACGCATTTGGAGAACTTGCCATACAACTTTTCTTTCTGTAGCGTCTCTAGTACTTCTCGAAGATGATAAGCATGGTCACCTTCACTCTTCGAATAAACAAGTATGTCGTCTATGAATACTATCACTGACCTGCCCAACATCGGTCTACACACTTGGTTCATCATACTCATGAATGCTGCTGGAGCATTGGTCAAACCGAATGACATCACATGGAATTCGAAATGCCCATACCGCGTGTGAAACGTTGCCTTAGGTATGTCCTCTTCCCTTACCTTTAACTGATGATATCCCGACCGCAGATCGATCTTGGAGAACCGTCTGGCGCCTTGTAGTTGGTCGAACAGATCATCGATCCTTGGTAGCGGATATTTGTTCTTTACTGTATGTTTGTTCAACTCTCTATAGTCGATGCACATTCTCATGGCACCATCTTTCTTCTTTACAAACAGAACCGGAGCACCCCATGGAGAAATGCTCGGCCTGATAAAACCCCTATCCAAAAGTTCTTCCAACTGTATCATTAGCTCTTTCATATCCAGAGGCGCAACTGTATCATTACTCGAGGTGTTCTAAATTATTACCTATCATGATAACACGAGCTATCTTTGTTCGTAGTAGACACTAATGGCTAGAGCAAAGAGAGGTGGTCGCACTGGGGGTCGTACGGGTCGTCGAGGCCGACCGCCAGGTAACCGAAACCGTCATGAGGAAAGTGAACACTCCCGAATGAGACTGAATCGGTGCACGTGGAGAATATTGACAGTGGGAACCATGAGTCGGTTCATGACGATGCCCATAACGAGGCGCTTGAGTTGGAACCGATTATGAAGGAAGCTATCGCGGCAGAGGTTACTTCAATCTTGAAGAAAGTTCTACCGGAAGCACTGGGCGAGGCCCTTAAAGAATTTGATGTAGGGAAGAAAGAGAAGAAAGAGGAAAGCGGCAAGACAACTGAAGTCACTGATGGTGATGATTCTGATTATGAAATGGTAACTCGGGGTTGTAACTATAAGTCTTTTCAGGGGTGTGACCCGCCGAAATATGATGGACGGAAAGATGTTGTTGCCACCTTCGAGTGGATAGAAAGGATGAATGGGGTGATCAACATTAGTGAGTGCTGTGATGACCAAGCGGTCAAGTTTGCCGCTCACTCATTCACTAATGAGGCATTGAGTTGGTGGCGATCGATTGAAAGAATCAAGTCTTCGGCTGAAAAGAAAAAAGATGAAATGGGATGACATGAAAGAGTTACTGATCTCTAAGTTCTGCCCGCAGAACAAGATTAACAGAGTTGAGAGGGAATTTCTTGGGCTCTGTGCTGGCAGTATGACTCATCGCCAGTACACCTCAAAATACCAAAAGTTGGCTCAGTTGGTTCCACATCTGCTGGACACTGAGGAAAAGAGGATCAAGTATTACATCAAGGGAGTACCACAAAGGGTGTCCGTGTGCACGTTAAAGAAAATGCTCCTAAAATCTTTGAATCAGTGGTGTCACTTGCTGGGATAGTTTATGATGACTTCGAATCCGTGGACTCACTGCCTACTAAGAAGAAAGGGACAAATGTCGTTAAGCGGCCGACAAAAGAGTGGGCAGGCCCGGAGGCGAAGAAGCTGAGGATGGGAGTGATTGTGCAAAGTGTGGACGAAAGCACTCTGGGGAGTGCCGTGTGGGTCTGAGCATTTGTTATCGATGCGGGAAGATGGGGCATTACTCTCGAGAGTGTCTTGGTGCACCGTCATGCTATAACTGTGGAATCCCTGGCCATCTGGCCAAGGACTGTCGTAAGCCTAAAGCTGCTGGCACAGAGAAAGGAAAAGAGGCCGAGAAGTCAAAGGCAAGGACCCGAGTGTATGCACTGACACAATAAGAAGCTAGGGGTGATCCAGATGTGGTGTCAGGTACGTTCATCCTTGATCATACCTTTGTATCTGTACTATTTAATTCGGGTGCCAGTAGGAGTTTTATATCATCCTCTATGTGTAGAAGAATGAAATGCAAAGTTACTAAAGTAGAACATGCCTTTAATGTGGAAACTGCAGTGGGCAAGACATGGGTAGTAAATGAATTGGTAGATAATTGCACGATAAAAATACATGGCCATAGATTCCCAGTTAGGTTATATGTTATGACCTTGGAAAGGATTGATATAGTTTTGGGTATGGATTGGTTGGCTGCCAACGAAGCCGGGATTGTATGTAGACGAAAGATAGTTCAACTCAAAGCTCTAGACGGTAGCTAAGTTTTGGTTTACGGGGATCGTGACGGTTCGTTAACGAACGTCATATCGATGATAAAGGCAGAGAAGTATATATGGCGCGGATGCGAGGCCTACCTGGCCTATGTGATAAACAATGATTTAAAAGTTAAAGTGTTGAAAGACGTACCAGTGGTATGTAAATTTCCGGAGGTTTTCTTGAGGAGTTACCTGGGTTACCACCTGACCGGGAGACAGAGTTCCATATAGACTTAGTACCAGGTGCCCAGCCCGTGGCTAAAGCACCGTACCGACTTGCTCCTCTAGAGATGAAAGAGCTAATGACACAGTTGGAAGAACTTTTGGATAGGGGTTTTATCAGGCCGAACATTTCTCCATGGGGTGCTCCGGTTCTGTTTGTAAAGAAGAAAGATGGTGCCATGAGAATGTGCATTGACTACACAGAGTTGAACAAACATACAATAAAGAACAAATATCCGCTACCAAGGATCGATGATCTGTTCGACCAACTACAAGGCGCCAGATGGTTCTCCAAGATCGATCTGCTGTCGGGATATCATCAGTTAAAGGTAAAGGAAGAGGACATACCTAAGACAACGTTTCACATGCGGTATGGGCATTACGAATTCCGCATGATGTCATTCAGTTTGACTAATGCTCCAGCTGCATTCATGAGTATGATGAACCAACTATGTACATCGATGCTGGACAGGTCGGTGATAGTATTCATAGACGACATACTTGTTTATTCAAAGAGTGAAGGTGACCATGCTTGTCATATTCGAGAAGTACTAGAGACGCTACAGAAAGAAAAGTTGTATGCCAAGTTCTCCAAATGTGCGTTCTGGCTTAAGGAAGTCCAATTCTTAGGTCACGTTATTAACGCAGACGACATTATGGTTGACCCGGCTAAGATAGAGGTGGAACAAGAATGGGAAATCCCGAATACACCAACCGAGATTCGGAGTTTTCTAGGATTGGCAGGTTACTATCAAAGGTTCATTCAGGACTTCTCGAGAATAGCCTCGCCACTAACAGGGTTGACACGTAATGAAGTAAAGTACGAAGGGGTGAGGCCCAGTCTAAAGCATTTGAAGAGTTAAAGAAGAAGTTGACCCAAGCCCCAATGTTAGCATTACCCTACGGTAACGAGGACCTTGTGGTATATTCTGACGCTTCGAGACAGGGGTTAGGTTGTGTTTTGATGCAAAGGGGAAAGGTGATCGCGTATACGTCACGGTAGCTAAAGATTCACGAAGTTAACTACCCAACTCACGATTTGGAGCTTGCGGCATTTGTCTTCGCGCTTAAGATTTGGAGGCATTACCTTTTCGGGGTAAAATGCATAATTTATTCGGATCACAAGAGCTTGAAGCATTTCTTTGAGCAGAAAGACCTGAATATGCGACAACGGCGGTGGTTAGAATTGCTAAAAGACTATGATTGTGAGATCCTATACCACCCGAGAAAGGCGAATGTGGTCTCTGATGCCCTAAGTCGTAAGGAGACTCATTCTCCTATTAGGGTGAAAGCGTACCAGTTGGTTATAACCCTAGATTTTATGGCAGAGCTAGAAAAAGCACAGACAGAAGCACTAAAGGAAGAGAACCTAAAGAAAGAAAGAATGGTCGGTCAACAGATGAAGTTACAAATAAACACTCATGGAGTGAGGACCAGATGTGGTCGCATGTGGGTACCGAAGGACGGAGAGATTAGGGCCAAAGTACTCGACGAGGCCCATAAGTCTCGATATTCCATCCACCCAGGAACCACGAAAATGTTCCAGGATTTGAAGAAAGAGTATTGGTAGCCTAACATGAAGAATGATGTGGTCGGATACGTAAGCGAGTGTCTGACTTACGCAGAAGTTAAAGTAGAGCATCAGAAACCATACGGGAAAATCCAGCCTCTGGAAAAACCCGAATGGAAGTGGGAGCGTATCACCATGGACTTTATTACAAAGCTGCCCCGCACAGCTAAAGGCCATGATACGATTTTGGTTATAGTGGATCGTCTGACAAAGAGTTCACACTTCTTACCGATCCGTGAAACCTATTCATTGGAGAAGCGGACAGAAGTGTTTATCAATGAGATTATGTCTCGTCATGGCGTGCCAATATCGATTGTATCTGACCGGGACACACGATTTACATCGAGATTCTGGAAAAGATTTCATGAGTCAATGGGTACAAGGTTGAACATCAGCACGGCTTATCACCCACACACGGATGGTCAATCGTAAAGGACCATCCAGACGGTGGAGGATATGCTCCGCGCATGCATTATAGACTTTGGTGGCAGTTGGGATAGCCACCTACCGTTGGCAGAATTCTCCTACAACAACAGCTACCACACCACTATTGGTATGCCGCCTTACGAGATGTTGAATGGTAGGAAATGTCAAACCCCGGTCTGTTGGGGTGAGATAGGACAGAAAGATATGGGAATTTTAGAGGTAGTCACAGCAACCTCTGAAAAGTTTGACCAGATTAAGTCCAGAATGAAAGCAGCACAGGACCGTTAAAAGTCCTACGCGGATAAGAGGTGAAGATCGATCGAATTCAATGTCGGGGATCAAGTACTATTGAAAGTTTCTCCCTGGAAGAGGATTATACGATTCAGAAAGAGAGGGAAGTTAAGTCCAAGGTTCGTCGGACATTTCAAGATAATGGCGCGGATTGGTGAAGTTGCTTACCGGTTAGAATTGCCTGATGAGTTGAGTGGAATTCACCCAACCTTCCACGTGTCACACTTGCGCAAGTGCCTGGTTGACGAATCAGCACACGTGCCACTTAACGACATCGAGGTAGATAATAGCCTTAATTACGTCGAGGAACCAATTTCCATACTAGACAGAAAGGAGAAGCAGTTGCGGAACAAGGTGATTCAGTTAGTCAAGGTACTGTTAGGACATAGAATTGTAATGACAAAAGCTTGTAATAGTTAGATTTTGTGTCTTTATGTTTTGTTATGAAATTGTAAAGTTGCTAAGTGTTTTTACTAGTGAGCCTAGAGGCGAACTTGTTAAGTTCGCCTGGTCTATCAGAGGCGAACTTAATAAGTTCGCTTAGGCATAACTGAGGCGAACTTGTTAAGTTCGCTTAGACTGTTTCAGGCGAACTTAACTAAGTTCGCTTACAGCAGTTTTGGTTCTATATATATGTGTTACAGAGTCATTAGACAGAGGTGAACAGAGATCGATCTGAGAGAGAAACAATTGTCTGATTGAGTCTGTAACCATTTTTATTTGGAATATAATCGAGAAGTTTATTTACGCTTGTTGTTTGAGTTGTCAATTAGTATACAAACGTTAATACGAAGGATTCCGCACTTCGTATTATAGAAACGTCATATCACGAGTTCGATCAGTAGTTGAGTTACCTGGACCTACAGGTGGTATCAGAGCAAAGTGCTCGTAAATTAAGTACGATTCTTGGTGATAATTGACGGTTTTTGTGTACAATTCGACAAGATATACAACTTTTTGAAGTTTCTGCAACAATGGAGTTTTTCAAGTTCTTGAAGATTGTTTCTTTGCTGAATTCGTGATTTTGGAAGTGTTTTTGACGAAATTAGTCCGATAGAACTGTTCCATTTGTTAAAATTCATAATCCTACGGATCAATTTTCTTAAATTCCATCAATTCACTGAGAAATCATGAATTTTGAAGGTTTCGGTTCGTGTTTGGACGAAGACTCTGTTGATTCTGTTACAGCAGTTTAAGCGAACTAGCCGAGTTCCTGTTCAAGCGAACTTAGCAAGCGAACTTATTAAGTTCGCTTCTCACATTTCAAGCGAACTTAGCTGTTAAGAGAACTTACCGGATTTCCTCCTTGAGCGAACTTGTCTTGTTCGCCTGATATTAAGTTCGCTTAGTACTCCCTAAAGCGAACTTATTAAGTTTGCCTGAGGGTAAAATCAGTTCAGTACTTAGAAATTTTTCAGAAATTTTTTTTTAACATGGCAAATATGGTTCAAGTCACAAACATGTTCAATTATGATAATGAGATTGGTACATCTCAAAAACCTCCGAAGTTGCTGAATCTAGCTGATTATTCAAATTGGAAAGATCGGTTTGACCAATTTGTATCTTTTACCGATACTAGTTTGTGGATTCCAATTTTGGAAGGATATACACACCCTACTTATTCATGGATGGGAAAAGATGATGTTCCAAAACCAGTGTCTGCTTTATCTACTGAAGAGAAGCTGTTATTTGATCGAGAAAAGAAAGCAATGGCTAGCATTTCGATGTCTCTACCAAAGGAAATTTATCACAGTTTTAAACTGTTCAAGTCTTCTCAACAGCTGTGGGAAGCTCTACAGAAAAGGTGTGAAGGGAGTTTAGATGTGAAGAAAAGTAGAAAAGAGTTACTAAAGAAGCAGTTCTTAGTTTTTAAACATTTTCAGAATGAATCTTTGGATGATCTTGCTACAAGATTCTATCATCTTCTTAGTGAACTGGATAGTGCATCTGTGGTATATGAGACTGAGGAAATCAATGATAAATTCTTGGAGGCTTTACCATCAAAGTTTGATGTGTATACGGTTTTGATCAAGGAAAATGTTAAGTACAAAACCATGTCTCTTGAAGAAGTCCTAGGGAAGATCCAGTCACATGACATGAATTTGAAAAAGAAAGAGACTAATTTGGAGCATATCCAGGATCCCTCGATGTATTTTGCCAAATCTGTTGGTAAATCTGGTACTGATGTGGCATTCTTTTCTGGTGATGCTCAAGAGTCTTCAAATGACCAGTGTTCAATCTATTCTGGTCATACAAGCCATTCTGGATTTTCTGCTACTACTGCTTCAACATCATCTGGATCTCATGTGAATCAGAAAGTTGCTGATGATTATTTGTCTATGTTTTCTTCATTTATGGCATCATATGAGAATTTCATTGGAGGAAAAATACATGATCCTGAGGTAATAGAAGATGATTTCAGACAGATTGACCCTGTTGATCTGGAAGAAATGAATATCCAATGGAATATGGCCATGTTAATGAGACAAGCTAAAGATTTCTTGAAGAGAACTGGGAGAAAATATATTGGTTCAAATAGTCGATCGCGTATGGGTTTTGATAAGAGCAAAGTTAGGTGTTACAACTGCCAAGAGTATGGTCATTTTGCTAAGGAGTGTGTGAAACCAAAGGTAGAATTTGATTCTCAAAAGAAGCAATCTAACTTTCAGCATAATAGGAATCAGCCTCATGGTTCATCTGGTAATCAAAGTCATGGTCCTTCTGGTAATACAAATCATGCATCTGCATCATCAGCTCTAGTTGCTCAAAATGATGAAAACTATGATTGGGGCATTCATCTGGAAGATCTGGTGGGTGCTGTTAGTCAGGCTTTTGTTGCAGAAATTCATTCAGAAAAACCAGAAGAATCTACTGATGATGAAAGTTCTAGTGATGATTCATGTGATGATGATAGTGTTCCAAGCATGGATGATGAGGAAGAAAAAAAGCAAAGTATTGATTCTGATGCTGTGACAGGGGTTGCTGAGGAAGAAATTGTTCTTACAGAAAATGCGTCAGTTGGTGAAGATTCAGAAAACATTCCGATTGCCAAAGTATTCATGGCAGACATGTCTGACCCGACTAAGGTAAAAGACTCTGTTTGTCATATATTTTGTTCTAATTGCATTTCTGTTAAAGATAAACTACAAAAAGTCATGGATGATAACACCAATTTGATTTGTGACATGAAATCAATGCATTCAGTAAATCAAAAACTGAAAGATAATGATAAACTGTGCATTGATAGAATTGAATCTTTGAAAAGAGATTTAAATTCTCTTGGGTTAAAATACAAAGAGTAGGGTTATCATCTAGACATGGCTTATGCTGAAATTGAAAACGTAATGAAGTAGTTGCTCAAAAGAACAAGGAGATTTCTGAAAAAGAATCTGAGGTGATAAAGTTACATAGAAAGTTGGAACAGTTTGAGAATTCATCTGTAGTGTTGGATTATTTTAATGCTAATGCTGATCCCACAAAAAGGGTTGCTGGTATTGGGTTTGTTCCTCCTCCGTTCAATGGGAATTATGTAGTTGAGCCTGAAATAATTCATGAAGAGGAGATTGATCCCAAGACAGTATTAAAAGTGAATCCAGTGACGGGTGAAGACATGGTGTATGATTCTGATACAGAGGATGAAGTATTTGATGATTCAAAGGTTGAAGGCATTCCGAAAGAGGTGAAAATTCATGAACCAAAGATTGTGAAGAATGTTACTCGGGATAGGTGCATCTTGACAGAACCTGAAGAGGTGAAAGTGGTTCAAACTAAACTTTCTCCAATATTAAAGTCAAGTGGGTTTGTTGCGGCTGGTTTTCAAAAAGTGAATTCTTCAAAGGTGCCAAAACAGACTTATGTTCCTAAGAAGCCGGTAAATTGTTCTGGGCATTCATCCGAAGCTTCTTCTTCTGATGGTTCTTCAAATTCAAAGAAAACACCTTATTTCCGAACTTATCAAGAAAGACGTGTGTGCTTTCATTGCAATGAGCCTGGTCATATTTTGATTAATTGTCCATACAAGAACAAGGGCAAACTGAAGAATGTTCCTTCACAACCGAGAGTGGTGAAAATTCTGAAAAGGAAAGATGAGGGAAAATCGTCTTCTAGTTTGGGAAAAGATATGACTGGACGATCTTTTGTTAATTCCCCTGGAATTAAACAACAGAATACATTGCATGCTAAATCTTTTGTATGCAGAGAAAATCTTGAGATTCCAAAAATTGGGATTTCAAAAGATATTTTTCAGGAGGTTAAATTGTCTAGACCTCAAAGAAGAAGAAGAAACAGAAAATTAAAGAAAATTTTGGAAACATCTGAATCTGAAAATAAAAGTTCAAATAATGTTTCTAAAAATAATAAAATTGGTTCTTCTTTGAAAAGGTCTGATTGTCACACTTCTGTTCCAAAATTGAATGATAAAATTGATTGTTCATTACAAGAAGTGGTTTATTTTGATCAATCCGGACGACCCAAGACCATGATGGCTTGGGTTCCACTTTCTAACTGATTTTTGTTGTTTATGTAGGGACAACCAAGGAGGACTATCAACAATACATGGTATGTGGATAGTGGTTGCTCTCGACATATGACAGGGAATGTGAAATTGCTTGAGGATGTGATTAAAATTGATGGTGGTTATGTCGCTTTTGCGGGTACATAACAGGCCAGGGAACATTAAAGAACGACAAAGTAAAATTTGAAAAGGTGAATTATGTTGAGCAGCTGGAACACAATCTTTTAAGCGTATCACAAGTCTGTGACAAGAAGTTTTCGTTCCATTTCAACGATCATGAATGTTATATTCTGAAACCGGTTTTGTGATTCCTGATGAATGGATTCTTATGAAGGCTCCAAGGAGAAATGACACGTATGTCCTTGACATGAGTGTCGCCACTACAACAGATTCAATTCCAACATGTTTACTCTCCAAGGCGTCAGAATCTGATTCAATATTGTGGCACAGGAAGCTAGCTCATATAAACTACAGGAAGATGAACTACATTGTTAGGAATGATCTTGTGCTTGGTATTCCGAAAATGAAATTCTCAGTTCCTGATGATTGTATTCCATGCAAGAAGGGGAAGCAAAGAAAGAAATCTCACAAATCAAAATCGACGAATTCTATCGTAACTCCCTTGGAGTTGCTGCATATGGATTTGTTCGGTCCTATCAGTATTAGGAGCATTGGTGGGAAATCGTATTGTTTGGTCGTAACTGATGATTACTCCAGATTTTCATGGGTTAAGTTTCTTTCCTCTAAAGCTGAAACCACTGAATTGGTACAATACTTAATCCTGGGTTTGGAGAACTTATTCAATCTGAAAGTCAGAAGAATCAGGAGTGACAATGGCAGCGAATTTAAGAATAGCAAAATGGGCTTATTCTGTCTACAAAAAGGAATTCATCATGAATTCAGTACGCCATATGTTCCTCAACAAAACGGTGTCGCTGAACGAAAGAACAGGACGTTGGTCGAAACAGCTCGCACGATGCTTGCATATTCTAAGCTTCCAGTCACCTTTTGGGCTGAAGCTGTGAATACTGCGTGCCATGTTTTGAACAGGGTCTTGACCGTCAAGCGGCATAACAAGACTTGCTATGAATTGTTAAACAATCGAAAGCCGAATCTGGAATACTTACTACCTTTTGGTAATCCGTGTACCCTACTGAAGGTTCGAGATGTCCCGACAAAATTCAGTGCAAAGGCTATTGAAGGGATTTTTCTGGGGTATGTGGCTAATTCGACAACCAAGAGGGTTTATAACAAAGAGACACGCCAAGTTGAAGAATGGTTCCATATTGACTGTTCAAATCGGTCTTTACCACAAATGGCGATTGGTCCGGATTGGGCATTTGATTATGAACACTTATTCAAGTCTTTTCATTTACCTTCTGACATTTTTGATGAAGATGCTGCTGTTCTTTATGATTCTTGTCAAGATGCACAGCATAATGGATTTCTACCAAATGCAGTTCCCAATTCATCGATTCCATCTACTTCTGCTCCCGATCCTAATGTTGCTTCTTGTTCCGGTCCACAAGATTCAGAGAGTGAGGATGATAATGCTATTTTTCAAGATTCTTCTACTGATCCGCTATTGAGTGATGATCCATTACCTTCGACACAGGATCAGGGGGAGATTCCAACAAATTTAGACTCGGAAATTCCAATTCCTCAAGATTATTCTTATCAATCTGATTCTACTCAAGTTGATGTGTTGCCGGTTCCTGAAGTCGCATCCATCAAGGAACACAAAGATCATCCAGTAACAAATATAATTGGAAATTTACAGGATGGAGTGAAAACCCGTTCTCTTGTTGACAATACTTGTTTGTATACTTGGATTAAAGATTCTGGTGTTCTTGATGATTGCTCACATTCTTGATTTATCTCACAGGTTGAACCCAAGAATGTAGAGATGGCTTTAAATGACAATAACTGGATAGAAGCTATGCAGGAAGAACTAGCTCAATTTGACAAACTGAAGGTTTGGAATCTGGTTGATTTACCGAAAGGTGCGTATCCGATAGGAACAAAATGGGTGTTTAAATGTAAAAAGGACGATCGAGGTGTCGTGGTACGCAATAAGGCAAGATTAGTTGTCCAGGGCTTCAATCAACAAGAAGGAATTGATTACACCGAAGTTTATGCGCCGGTTGCGAGGCTTGAAGCTATAAGGCTGTTTCTAGCTTTTGCTTCCTTTAAAGGTTTTAAGGTGTTTCAATTAGATGTCAAGAGTGCATTTTTATATGGAAAGGTCAAGGAGGAAGTCTATGTGTGTCAGCCGCCGGGGTTTGAAGATCCACTGAATCCGAACATGGTTTTCAAGCTAGATAAGGCCCTCTATGGTCTTCATCAGGCTCCTCGTGCATGGTATGAGACTTTATCAACACATCTTTTGGCGAATGACTTTGTTCGTGGAAAGATAGACTCGACCTTATTCATAAAGAAATCAGGGGGAGATTACCTACTGGTACAGATTTATGTGGATGATATTATATTTGGTTCGACAAATGAAGGGTTGTGCAAAGAATTTGAGGGTGTTATGAAGTCGAAATTTGAAATGTCTGCTATGGGAGAGTTATCGTTTTTCTTAGGTTTACAAGTAAATCAAAAGGAAGATGGTTTCTTTATTCATCAGTCCAAGTATGTCAAAGACATCTTGAGCCGGTTCAAGATGGAGGACTGTACTTCATACGATACTCCAATTCCGGTCAATCATAAGTTAAATTCTGACCCGGAAGGAAAAGATGTGGACTGTCGACTTTACAGAGCTATGATTGGATCCCTCATGTACTTAACCGCTTCAAGGCCAGATATAATGTTTGCCGTGTGTATCTGTTCCAGATTTCTGGCAAAGCCAAAAGAATCTCACTTAATTGCTGTGAAAAGAATCTTTCGGTATTTAAAAGGAAAACAACGTTTAGGGCTATGGTATCCTCATGGTTCTAACTTTGATTTCAATGCTTATACTGATTCTGATTTTGGTGGTTGTTGTCTGGACAAGAAATCTACAACAGGTGGTTACCAGTTCTTAGGTAATCGACTTGTATCCTGGCAATGCAAAAAGCAAACCACAGTCTCGATTTCAACATGCGAAGCAGAATACATCGCTGCTGCAAGTTGCTGTTCACAGATCCTGTGGATACAACAACAATTGAGAGATTACGGTTTGAATTTCACAGGAACCCCTATGTTTATTGATAATAATGCTACTATGTCCATAACGAATAATCCTGTTAAACATAGTAAAACTAAGCACATCGAAATTCGATATCATTTTATCCGTGATTGTGTAGAGAAAAGGTTGATTGAGCTGGTCAAGGTACATACTGAAGATAATTTTGCTGATTTGTTTACTAAGGCATTTGATCGTACCAGGTTTGAGTTCCTAATTAAAATGATTGGTATGATCAATCCCAAATAAATTTTTTTTTTCAAAATCAGAATTTCATGGAAAAATTTTCTTTTAGTTTCTTTTATTGCTTTATTACATTTCTGTAGTTACATTTTCAGTCAAAAAGTCTAAATTATAAAAAGTCAAAACAAATTGAAAAATATAAAATTTGACATCATTTGAGGTTAGAGAAGAAATGGTAGTACATCAGTGATTAGTTCATTTCACACGACCTTAGTAGACCTTGATATATGAATGATTAAAATAAGTTGATCTGATCTAAATTTCAAAGTCTGCATAAATAAGAAATGATAGTGTTATGAATGTTCTATTCTTGATAATTTGTTTTAAAATTTGTGTATAAAATTTGAAACTTGAATTGTTAATAGGCTAAAAGCGTTTTGAAACTAATAGTAGTGTGAAAATTAAATATAATATGATTACATCTGTGATTTAAACCCATTTTATGCCTGGGTGTGTGTGTTAAAAGATCACTATCAGATAAAGAATATTAGCTTTTAATAAGGATTTTCCTATGAGATCAGTTTCGGGTTATGCCCTTACAACTATTCATTCGATTTGCTTCAGTGCCCATGTCCCGAAAAGCATGCAATTTGAAGTATAATCAAGATATGTACTTGACAACATCTGTCAATCTTATACTAGCCCTTGGATCATATTGATACATTATCTTTACTGATTCCATTGAATTCATAATCCAGATAACAGTTGGATCCTCGTACCTGAATCTTATGATTCCACAAATATAAGCCAAAACATTGAATCATTCGATTCTGAATCTCATTGATTCCTATACAATCCAATTTGGATTCTGCTATTCATGTGCTAAGTGATGTCTCCTCATTCTGAATATTCAGAAAATTATTAGTAAAATCTTATATGTGTCTTGAAGAAAGTGCATTTATTTTCTATTTGGCATATATGTGGGGTACACGATGTTTATCATCTAAATGGTACTAAATCACATGAATTTGGAAAATAAACGCTTATAGTTTCAAATAATATAATATTGACAATTTTAAGAATCCAGGCTTTATATTTCAAATTTGGTATAAATAAAAGAACATTTTATAACCTGATCTTATTTACTTTGAAATTTATCGCGTATCATTTCAAATATTATTCAAATTGAATGAGTTTCAAAAATGAAAAAGATGCAAAATGTACAAAATTGAGTTGAATGGTCTCTTATTATAGGTTACCCTTTGTTATTGATAATATGTGTGATGAATTAATTGAATACTGATATGATCTTCTTGCTCATGATGTTCAAACCAAAAATATGTCATTTCTGTTTGTACAGAGAAAAATCAAAAATATGTGATTCTGTTTGTATAGAGAAAAACCAAAAATATGTGTTTCCGTCTGTATAGATAAAATTCAAAAAGATTTTATTTTTACTTTCCATGAAAATTCTAAACTTTTATTAAAATTGTTCGGGATTGGATCAAATATGTGTGCTGACGGAAGTTCAAGATTTGAAAGGTTAAAGTTGAGAAAGTTTGTGTTCAAGGCAAAAAGGTTGAAAAAGTAATTAAGTTCGCTTGTGAACAGTGAAGCGAACTTAATATGTTCGCTTAAATTGGTGAAGCGAACTTAATTTTCAGTCTCGGGTGAAGCGAATTTAAAGGTAAAGCGAACTTATCTTGTTCGCCGAAGGATTGTTAAGCGAACTTAACAAGTTCGCTTAATCAAGCGAACTTAATCTGAATAAGTTTTTGAATCAGGCGAACTTGACTCTCATCGTCTTCATCAGAAAATTAGGCGAACTTGTTCACATTTCTCAAAATTTTAAATCTGTGTTGTGGGTGTTAATTTTTGGTTACCTCTTGATCGGAATCACGTTGCGAATCTAACAAAGGTATTTTCGTTGGATTTCATCCGATAAATTGTGTGTATTCGATGGTTTTTCATCTCGGGTTTCGTCGGCCTGTTTCACGATGATTTTGACCAAGATTTTGACCTAAGTTTTGACCGAGATATCAAATTATGTATAATTTTTGGTCATATTGTGATATTCGATTGTTTGGATAGGTTTATTTCATGTTCTAATATCGGTTTGCCGGATTTTGAACTTTCAGTGTTTGAATTTGAAACGTCTCAGGTTCCAAGCGAACTTGTTCGGAGCGAACTTGTCAGGCGAACTTAATAAGTTCGCCTCTTGCACTACTAAGCGAACTTATTAAGTTCGCCTAGGGGTCAGAAGTGAAAAAGAGTTGTGATTTTTTTTTTTTTTTGAAATTTTTTTTAACATTTTTTTTTGTTTGACATTTTTTTTGTTGTTGTTGTTTTGTTTGGGTGTTTTATTAAATGTGTATCCTATATGTGTAAGTGTTCTAATGTTTGTTAAGTTGTCCAATATTTTCACAGATGGCTCGTCGTGTCGAATACAAGCATAATCAAGTGGCGTTGTTAGATCCAAATTTGCCTGAAGCAGTTCACTATCAAGGCATTATCAATTTTCTGAATAGATCAAGACTACAAGTTGCATTATCTGCGGATCCTTATATCAGCTTGGTGTATATACAACAATTCTGGGATACTGTACATCAAGATATTGATGTGGAACCACATGTTCTTCGTGCAACAGTCAATAATACAGAGATTGCTATTTCAGAAGAGACAATTCGGGCTGCTCTAGTTTTGGGAGGCAATGCTGAAGATCCAATATCTTATCCCAATACTCTTATTATGGGGTGTTTTCAACGGATGGGATATCATGGAAGACAAAATGATACACAAGCTAGGAAAGGTGGATTAGTTGGAGAATGGAGGTACTTTATGCATGTGATTATTCAATGCATTTCTCCGAGAAAAGCTGGTACTGATGGCTTGAAGATGGCTCTTCAAACAGCGATGGTGGCCTTAACTTTGAATAAAAGATTCAATTTTCCACTGTATTTTTACCGAGAGATGGTAATGCAGATCAATCCAGCTGAAGGTCAAGGTTTCTTGATGTATCCCCGATTTATTCAACTGATACTCAATCATCTTATTCCGGATCTTCCACAACATGCCATACGATTGACTTTGACTCCGATGTCAAAACGTATTTTTACAGATTGTACAAAGGTTAAACAGCAAAATGCGGCGTTGATTCCGGTTAATTCTCCACTGTTTGGGCACTTAATCAATCCTGATTATGTTGCACCACCAAATGATAATTGGTTTCATCCAAATGAACTTGCTCAAGTTCAAGGAGTTAACGTTCTAGCACAACAACAACAACAACAACCACAACAACCTGCACAACAACAACAGCTACCAGTTCCACAAATTCAAGTTCAACAACCACAAATACAAGTTCCTGTACAACCTCAAATTCCTATTGCTGAACAAGTTCCTATTCCACAAGCTGCAGTTAATATTCCGATTCTAGAAGAGGTAGTTCATGATCCTAATCAAGATATGGGTATGAACATGGATGATTTTGTTGATGAAGCTGTGAACTCGCCCATTCATGAACAAGAAGGGAATGTGGTGACAGACGTTGAGTCTAGTTCCAGTTCAAGTGATACTTCATCATCTGATGATGACAGCACTGATTCTGATGAATCTAGAGATTTTTCTCCAGGTCATTATGAACGGTTGGCTGCTATTCCACTGGCTAATGCTGGAAAACACATTAAATCTCAAGCCAGACGACCACGACGCAAGTCTGTTCGGGATCCTCCTTCAGGATCAGTTCTTGGAAAAAGATCGTTGGTAGATGAAAGTGCTGACACTGACGTTGACTTTAATCCTGAT
This sequence comes from Smallanthus sonchifolius, assembly GCA_023525975.1. NCBI lineage: Eukaryota > Viridiplantae > Streptophyta > Magnoliopsida > Asterales > Asteraceae > Smallanthus > Smallanthus sonchifolius. The sequence goes on along the minus strand of CM042023.1, from coordinate 71,790,774 downwards.
CCTTCACGACAAAAGTTAATGTCTGCTTCAATTGCGGCTGCACAATCTTCTCAAGGAGTTGAGGATGCAAATTTTGTTGCTTCTCTGATTGTTACTCCTCCAAGATCTAAAGATCCATCTCCAGTTCCATCTCCTATTCCTACAGAGATTCCTACTACTTCAAGTCCTTCTATTCCACAATCAACAGCTGGTCCATCAAAGCCTTCTGATTCTGACAGGATTACTTTCCTTGAATCTCAAGTGCTTACTTTACAAACACAAGTTAACTCTCTTGTGTCTATTGATTCTCAACGTCAGCTGGTGATTCAGACTCAAGCTCAACAGATTGCTGATATGCAAGCGTTAGTGTCCAAACTCGTTCAGCGTCTTGACGCTCAGGGGGAGTTGAGGATACCTGATACTTGTCACACTGAGTCAATACAAAGACGTGATGATGAAGACAATGATCCTGCTGGAAATATTGACGGTGATCGTCAATACACTGACGCTAATCCTATATCTAGAGTTCAGGGGAGTCGACATCACAATCTCTTGAAGGAAACAAAGATAAAGATACTTCGGGTAATAATGAAGAAGAAATTCTGTTATTAGAATTCTTTCAAGATTCAGAAGAAGAGGAAGCTGAAAAGATTGAATGTCTTGATGACATTGACGATTTATTCAATGACATGGAAGATGATATGTCAGACACTGAGATAGAAGAAGGAGAAATAGTGGAGATTGAAATAGAGAAAGATAAAGATAGTGTTACATATGAAGGCTGTGACGGTCTTAAGGTGCCGTATAACTTCATCCAAGAGGATGTTGTTCCTGAGTTCTCTTATGACGGAATAACTGACTCTATGGACTCTATTGAAGACGTCACATTGCCTGATGATACAGCTGAGTCAAAGATGGATACTGATGATGAGAATCTTCAATTCAATAAGGGTGCTGAAACTGAAACTACTCACACTGAGTCTCCGAAGATTAATGAAGAACCTGTGATGTTCAGAGATACAGGTATGACACGAGAACAGTGGAGAGAAGTAGTAAACAGTTGGATGAAAGTGCTACCCAAGTCTCCAATACAACTTGCTCAGAAAGAGAAATATGTGAATAAAGAGCAGTGTATAGGAAGGATCATTAGTTGGTTCTATGATGGTGAATCAAAATTGTTTGTAATCAAACGATCTGATGGTGTTCAATACTTAAAGCCAAGGATCAAATATTTCAATACCTTGCCGAGGTGTGAAATAAATGGTCTAGCTTCAAAGCCACTCATAGACCGAAGAATGGTTTGGCTGATGTGATAGCAAACCTGATAAAGAAAGAAGGAAGTTCGGGTAAGTATGAAAGGCTGAAACCACAGAAGGGAAAACGAGTGAAGATTACAGATCCTAAGACTGGGAAAGTAACCTGGAGATACAAGTATAGACCAGTACGTGCTATTCACAAGATACCATTAAAGAAGATTCCTCAAGACTTTCTTGGGAATATGAAATGGTGGTATGTTGATGTTAATACTGGTGAAGCAAGGGTTGAAGATAAAGATAATAAGGTCATTGTGTGTTTCTATGACGCAATGAATCTTATTAATTTTTCAAAGAAAGATCAGAGGACGTTGCGAAAGAATGAGATAATGTATACTGATGAATGGATAGAACAAGGTCTACAGTATAAAAGAGTTTTGGAGATATGCAGAAGATACGGTGTGCATGCTGGCAGCAGACTACCTGACAACTGGAAGAGTTCAAGATAAAGACTGAAGACAGAAGATCAAGCTATTGTCAAGGGGGAGTCTGTTAGGACATAGAATTGTAATGACAAAAGCTTGTAATAGTTAGATTTTGTGTCTTTATGTTTTGTTATGAAATTGTAAAGTTGCTAAGTGTTTTTACTAGTGAGCCTAGAGGCGAACTTGTTAAGTTCGCCTGGTGTATCAGAGGCGAACTTAATAAGTTCGCTTAGGCATAACTGAGGCGAACTTGTTAAGTTCTCTTAGACTGTTTCAGGCGAACTTAACTAAGTTCGCTTAAAGCAGTTTTGGTTCTATATATATGTGTTACAGAGTCATTAGACAGAGGTGAACATAGATCGATCTGAGAGAGAAACAATTGTCTGATTGAGTCTGTAACCATTGTTATTTGGAATATAATCGAGAAGTTTATTTACGCTTGTTGTTTGAGTTGTCAATTAGTATACAAACGTTAATACGAAGGATTCCGCACTTCGTATTATAGAAACGTCATATCACGAGTTCGATCAGTAGTTGAGTTACCTGGACCTACAGGTACAATGGAAGCATCATAAAGGGTCAGAAGCTACTTGGGAAACCAAAGCAAAAATGAAAGGGTCGTACCCGCACCTGTTTGACTTATAGCATGTTTCGAGAACGAAACCTTTTGTAAGAGGGGTGGACTTGTAACATCCCGAAATTTACGATAAAGAATAAACGACGTTACAGAATAATGAAATAAATAAAGAATGAAATAATAGGTGGGCTCGAGCGGATCGGGCCTTGGGCCGAGAGTAAGTGGTGCAAATAGGGGGATGGGGTAAAACCCTAGCCACCCTCTCCACTCCCCACACTTCATCTTCACCATCTTGAACCTAGAGAAAGAGGCTAGAGAGAGAAAGCTCCAAGAATCCACACCGAGGCCTTCGTGTTGTTGTGGATCATTGCTGGAACATCTTTGGAGGCTGGAGAAGGAGAAATCAAGCGGAAACAGGTAACAAAACATTCTCAGATTTGAATTGAGAGTTGAAAGTGGGGTTTAGGGTTTCAAGTGGGTTTTCAATCAAAGATGGGATTTTTACATATGGTTTGGCTTAAAAAGTATATATCTAGCTTCATGGAAGCTAGATATAAGTTTTGGACGTAAAACGATTGGAACTTGGATCAAAAACGAAGGATTTGATCAAGAACTGATGAATCGTCTGAAATCTCCACGAATGGTCCGAAATCTCGGATACGTCCGAAAAGTATTTCGGAACACCATATATCTCGGACAGAACTTTTCGATCGAAAAGTATCTCGGATAGGACATTTCGGTCTAAAAGTATTTTGGACAGAAAGAATTTTCGGACAGATATTTTCAAACAAAACAGTTCTCGGACAAAAGTTTTCGAACGATAAGCCATTAAGAGAAAATCGTTCTAAACACCAAAGTTTTTGGTCGAAATATATTTCGACCGAAAAAGATTTCGGACTTAGGAATTTTCGGATGAGATATGTAGGTTATAACATTGTTCCATTCGTGACACATACAACAGATATAATAGCATCCCACCTAGCTTGAAGTTTCAGTGCTAAGAGAGATAGACACAGTAGAAGTCTGGTGAGTTCTTATTGCCCTTTTTTTCATAATGGTTTTGGGCTGGCACGCATACTGGTAGAAATATTTTAAAGGCAAAGTATTTATTTTATAAAAGGTTATTTTTATAAGATGAAAGAGGAAAGCAGTATTTTGTAAAAAATTTATTTTTTTTATAAAATGAAAGAGAAACGCATAGCTTTTTATAAGAAGGTCATTTTTATAAAAAGAAAGGTAAAGTGTTAAAGAGAATAGTACTATTTTTGAAATATAATTTCAAGAAAGTAAAGAATGGTAAAGAAGCTGCATCTCGGTGCAGCTTGACAGTGACAATGACTGATGCCACATTATATGCTTATGTGTTATTTGTCAATGTGTTATGTGTTTGAATGGTATTATATTATGTGACGTAGTATAAGTGCATAGTAGTTGCATTGTAGTTGCAAAGTAAAAAGTCCTGCAGGCAAGCAAAGTAGAAGTCTCACACTTCGGAGTGAGCAGGCAAAGGAGTTTTCACTTCGGTGAGCGAGAAAGTCTCACCCTAAGGTGTGAGCAGGCAAAGGAGTCTTCACTTCGGTGTAAGCGAGAAAGTCCCACCCTGAGGTGTGGGCACAACAAAGTAAAAGTCTTACCCTGAGGTGCAAGCGAGCAAAGGGATCTTGCATTCGGGCGAAGATCCACATGTGATAGTTAAAATGTTATGGACACTTGTCATGTACGAGTGAAACGTAAAGATGCAAAGAGTAAAGGAGGACACCTTAACCGGTTGCCTCAAAGCTAAAGTTTTTAATGTAACAGTTTTATAATTGTAACGTAGAAAAGTTTTAAAGTAAAGTTAAAGTGTTTTAAAGATAGAGAAAGAAAATCTTATTTATTTTTATAAAGCTAAGCTACCTAAAAGAAAGTTTTCAGATTAAAGTAAAGATAGAACTCACCAGCGTTAGCTGACCTTTAGTATCAATGACAGGTAGTAAAGGTAAAGCAAAATTAAAGTAAAGGAGCCATGAGGGCTGGATAGCATGGACATCGGGTCGCCGCTCTGAAGACTAACATTTCCTATTCCGATAGTTTATGTTTTAGACAATGAATTACATTATTGTTTGATGAATGTTTTAATTTAAAGACTTCCGCTATAATAGATTCTGATTTCTGGTTTAAGAACTATGTTTGAATGTTTTGGTGCCAACTATGTTTGAATGTTTTGGTGCCAACTATGTTTGAATGTTCTGACAAAACAAAAACAAACAAGTAACCATAAGATTTCCTATAATTTTTCTGACATATTTATTAAATAAGTTAACTTATTTCTTTGATATAATCATCGGAATATTGTCAAAAATTACCGACAAAAGGATTTTGTCGCTAATTCGTTGGAAAATTAGTTGAAAGTTAACTACATACAAGAGGAAATCGCACCTATCGGAATGCAATATAGTAATGGTAAGATCCAGATATAAATCCGTGGACAAGGTAGCTCCAGATACTCAATCATCTGTTGATATTTAACCGATGTAAAAAGAGTGATTGTTAAATTAAACTAATGAATGAAAATAGAAATTGAAAACAAAAAACGAATTATGAAACTTAGAGAAAATCAAATGAGTGAATTAATCGTTTAGAAATTGAATCATCTTGACTGGAATGACCGATTAGAATGACTTTACCTATGAAAAATGTTCTTTAGTTTATCATGAAGAACAAAACAGTTGTGTGAAGTGCTAGAACCTATTAGATCTCGTGAAGTCTTATATTATTACAAAATTTGAAAAATTGTGTTTTAGACACACACTAAAACCCCATAATTGATAAAGCAATTTTTAAATACAACCAACTTATGACTTAGAGTTTCTTGATTTATAATTGGATAGATAAACGCCTTAGCGATTTCCAATTTATTAACAGGCGAATTAAGAAAACACTAACAAATTACTACAACCTTTTATTCAAATATATTCAAAAGGTAGTTGAAACATCCTACTTTTTATTCGCTATTTTATCAGAGTTATTATGCAGAAAATGGTCCCAGATTTTTCAAAAACCTTGTCACTATAATGACAAAGGTATATTTTATTATAAATATTGTTTATACATACACTATTCTATTACACGTATCATAGGGATTCTTCATTTTGACAGCCACGTCCTCAGGAAGCTCTATTCCACGTGCATTTTTCCTACAGTGTTTGGAAAACATTTTTATATTAACTTACGATAAGTAAGTACACTGCGTCGTTTATTTTATTATTCATTTTAGGCCCTTCCGTCTCATAGACTCGGCACTTCAACCAGTCCCTTCTGCCTATAGACTCGACATCTTTTTATTTAGGCACTTTCGCCCGTAGGCTCGGCACCTTTTCATTCCCATTCACAAGGCCCTTCCACCTATAGGCTTGGCACCTTTTTCATATTTATCCAGGGGACCCTTCCGTCCCGTAGACTCGGCACCCTTTTTAACCTCGTAGGTTATTCAATTACAAGGCCATTCCGCCCCGTAGGCTCGGCACCTTGTTTCCTATTGGGACCTTGAGTGTCATTGACTTACAACCTCCCAATTTATCAAGAATTTATTTATACCATGCATATTTATCCTGCATGTTTATGCTTGATCTAGTCCCAACCAGTCCTCACCTTAAAACTTTGTAACAGTTTCTCCACAATGCACTAAAGAGGCTTATATATAGGAAGTACCAGCGGCGTATCCACCATTCCATTAATGCTTTGTGAGTACTCAGTTATTCCATTTTAGGGTTTATACTCTTTCCCATCACACATTCACATTTAACACGTATTGCATGATTTATTATCATGCGTTCACATATTCACATTCAACACATATTGCATGATTGCATATCATGCTTAGCATAACCCTCTTGTCATGCTTTCATTCAGTCCCTGCTATAATTCATTGTAAAGGTTTCTCCATGTTATGTTAAAGAGGTTTATATATAAGGTGTACCAGCGGCGTACCCACCACCCCTTTAACGTTTCATTAATACTCCTTTATTTAGAATTAAGCTTTCCATTTATTCCCGTTTATTTAATAGCATGACTTCTTCATGCTTTTTATCCAGTCCTTGCTCTAATTCCTCACAAAGGTTTCTCCATGATACATTAAAAAGGTTTATATATAGGGTATACCAGTGGCGTACGCACCACACCCTTAAGGTGTCATAGATATTCCTTTATTTGGAATTAAGCTTCCCATTATTTATTTCTATTTATTTAGCATGCATTCGTGCCATGCTATTTATTCTTAGTCTATACCCCTAAACCTTCATAATGGTTTCACCCCGCGATATCAAAGAGGTTTATATATAGGGTGTACCAGCGGCGTACCCACCACCTCTCACACCCGTAACACAGGACAATTATCTAACCAGAGTAGTACCTCCAACATATATGTTCCCAGTAAAGAACGACGGGGCTAGGAGAGATTTATACACCGTTATTGCCTAGATAGAACATTCCGTTTGCCAGATAACTACATACTGGTTAGAAGGTTGCCTTCTAGTTACTTTGAATTCGATACCAAAAACACACAACGAAAGACTTACATGTCATAACTATTTCATTCCATATATAACATTGTTTTACAATAAGGACTGACTCGTAAATCCAACATAAACTCTGGACTTATAGCTCACGAAGAATCATGCCATCCACTCAGGCCTTACGGTCACACAAGAACCTGCCCTCAGTCATCCCTGTCTCAAAACACCTGTACATCTCCTAGAATGCCAACTACAAGCTAGTGGTCACCTGTGCTAAAAAATATTTGAAAATATTTTGGATCACTATAACGCTGGTGAGTTCATAAACAAAATCGTATTTTCACAACATGTATCCATGATACAAGAATGCCCCGTCTGGGTCTTATAATCATCCCTCCCAATCCACCACCTAGTAATCTCACATTGATTCTGAGTCTACGACATACATACATACATACGGGCGACTCCCTGGCTTCCGGATACAAGTCCGGCCAAATACGAGAGGATCAGTTCTCGCCTGTCAGTTCCCCCAATCGTGGCCATAATAAGTACTTATTATAGGATATATGCACGGATAGTATTGGGATCTTAGATCAAAATCATTTAAAAATTATTTTATAGAGCACAGTTCAGAAGAACTCACCTCAAGCATAACCTCCTTCTGATTCAATTATAACAATCAATACCTCGACAGAACCCTAAATTATATTCAACATTATCATAATTAATATCCCTGTCTTAGGTTTACACAATGGAACCTCAGGATGTTCAGAAACCTTACCTTGGCACTATATACGGCAGTTTGCGGACTTTTGGCAAGAAACTGGACCCTCGTATGTGAACCGAACATCGGGAACATCTTCTCAGAAGTTTGTGTGTGTAAATGGAGGTGTTTGGATGGTTTAAACTTGTTGGGATTGTACATCTATTTATAAGGCAAAGATCTGGGTCGTGGCAGACCGTTATCACCGGTGACGGTCCGTCACCCAATTCTGGGCGGCAAATGTAACGGACTGTTACGCCCTTTGACATCCGTCATAGGGTTACACGTGTCAGGATTGCTTCGTTAGTCAGCATACACGTGTAATCTCCTGGTTCATTATCGTGCTGCGCCCGTAACGGACCGTTATGTCCTCTGACGGTCCGCCACCACCGTAACGGACCGTTATCTTCCTCTGACGGTCCGTCACAGTAAAAGATTTCCATTTTTTTTATTTTTAGTCCTTCAACTTCCAGGAACTTACATCTTCAATCCCTGGGCTTTTTCTTTGAACACTTTTAGCCTCTAAAATATTTGGGGATTATCTAGATGTTACAAATCTCCCCTCCTTAAAAGAATTTCGTCCTCGAAGTTTATCATCAGTCAAACAAATGAGGATACTTTTCTTTCATTTGTTCTATTAATTCCCAAGTTTGATCGGCACCTTTACGACCTTGCCAGTGTACTAATACCATCGGTATCGTTTTCTTTCTCAGCTTACGATCTTGTGTTCCTAAGATCTTAACATGTTGTTTGGTGAATTGGAGCTTGTTATCAACGTAAACATCGTCTAACGAGATTGCCTGATCGGGGTCTGCTAAGCACTTGCGTAGACATGACACATGGAATGTGTTATGAATACTTTGTAGCGTTTCAGGCAATTCTAATTTATATGCCACTGCTCCAACTCTTTCTATGATCTTGTAAGGTCCAATATACCTTGGCCCTAATTTTTCTCGTTTTCTGAACCGTAAAACACCTTTCCAAGGTGATACTTTTAACATAACATAATCCACAACTTGGAAATCTAACGACCGTCGGCGTTTATCTGCATAACTCTTTTGTCAATCTTGTGCAGCTTTCAGTCTTTGTTTGATCTGGACTATCTTATTAGTTGTTTCCTGTAATATTTCTGGTCCAGAAAGTTGGCTATCTCCAACTTCCGTCCAACAAATTGGAGTTCTGCATTTCCTACCGTATAACGCCTCAAAAGGTGTAGCTTTTATACTTGACTGGTAGCTGTTGTTGTAGGAAAACTCTATCAATGGTAAATGACTATCCCAGCTACCTCTAAATTCAATTGCACAAGCCCTCAACATATCTTCTAAGGTTTGGATTGTTCTTTCACTTTTTCTGTCGGTTTGAGGGTGATATGTTGTACTCATATTGATTCGAGTTCCCAACTCTTTTTGGAAACTAGTCCAGAATCTAGATGCGAACCGACTATGTCTATCAGAGATAATAGATTGCGGTATACCATGGCGGCTAACAATCTCATTGATATAGAGTCGGGCTATCTTATCCATTGAATAATTCTCACTAATAGGGATAAAGTGTGATGATTTTGTTAGTATATCAACCACAACCCAAATAGCATCATGCGCTTTCTGGGTTCTTGGTAGTTTTGTGACAAATTCCATAGTAATCTTATCCCATTTCCACACAGGTATCTCCAGCTGTTGTAGTGACCTATGGGTTTCTGATGTTCAATCTTGACGACAAGTCAAACATTTTTCTATGTACTAAGCTATAGATCCCTTCATGTTTGGCCACAAGTAATGAGACTTCAAACCTTTGTACATTTTATCAGATCCTGGATGTATTGAGTATTTAGATTTGTGAGCTTCATCCATTACCTTTTTTTGGATTTCCCCAAGTCTAGGAATCCAAATTCTGTTTTTAAATCATAAGATTTCGTCATCGCCTTTGGTTAGTGATATGCTCTAAATTATACATCTTTTGCATGCATAATAATCCCATATTATGGTACTAATTGATTAAAAACGTTGCAATTGATACTTAAAATGTTTATATTTCGTAATTGCAGGTTATTCGGTGTGTCAAATATAAACAAAGCTAAATCCTATCAAAAACACCAGGAAATCAAACTTCTAGAAGGATTATTCCCGAGCTTTGACCCCCAGGAAGTCAACCAAGGTCAAAGGAAGTCAAACCAGCAGCTAAAAGATGAAACTGGAAAGCAGGGGAGGGATGCACGGCCGTGCATCCCATTGCACGGTCATGCATTGGTCTCCCTTGCTCCCCAAGCTCTAGTACACTGTCCTGTGTACCATGTTCTGTGTACCCTGTTTGATTCTCGAGGTGTTTGCACGTCCGTGCATTGCTCATTTTGAGGCCTATAAATAGGAGGCTTGAGTTCTTCATTCCACACACCCTTACATACATTACCAGAGCTCAAGAAAGTCCGTTTCTATAGTTTAGAGTAGTGAGTAAAGAGTAGAGACGCTCCTCCTCTTTGTTCACAATAGGGGAGCCTACGAAACTCATCGTTATGCTAGTTAGTATGGCCATTCGTTGCTAAACTCTTTGTATAGCTAGGGTGAAGATGAAGTTTGGTGTATGTTAATGTTTAACATATTAATCTAGTGGTATATTTATGTCCTTCACTATTCGCTCTTAAAACCACCTTCCAGGTGGGCTATTTATTATTATCTAAACTTGTTTTTACACTTGTGAGTGTTCTTGATTTTAAAGCGTAAGACCATAAAACCTTTTTAATCAAACTTCTTTTGATACTTATACGTCTTTATACAAGCCAATCTTGATAAGCCAAGGCTTGGTTAATATTAATAAGGTCATACGTCTTTATACGAACTTGTTATGAGACCAAGAATTGGTGAACTCATGTTGGGAATAGTACGTCTTTATACATGGTACCATTGTTACACTGCCTCCCGGTGAACAAAGTCTAATCACTCTTTTAATAATAATAATAACTAAGCACTTAAGTTTGATGTCCTAAACCAACTCGGAGATAACATCAAAGAGTTAAGGACAATGATGTCCCTAGCTGGGAGTCCTACCATTTTATTATTAAAGAATATAATCCGTGAACCAAATGTCATGAGGACGAGGCTCTAGCGGTGACACGTGTCACATGTTTGTAGTAGTCATACCACTTGATTAGTCAACTTAACATTATCATATACCAAGAGGATTCGAAGCCCAAAGCAATACTCTTCGTCACCTGATCATTTCTGAGATATTTACTTCCCTGCTATTTACTATTATGTTATTTTCATTCTTGTTACACACATCACGCACGTTTTTACTTTTCTGTCATTTACTTTACCGTCATTTACTTTTCTGTTATTTACTTTTCTGCTTCACAAGCACACAAAACCCACTAACTAATTAAACCGGCTAAACGATAACAAAAGTTGAGCATTGGAACTCGACCTTGTCCGTTGGTTCGATACTTGGTTCTTACCTAAAATATATTACGCAGCGATAGGTACACTTGCCTATTGTGTGTGTTTTAAGTTTGAGTATTTATCATTTTAAATATAAATTTAAAACCTGATCTCATGAAACCGATATCCTTGAATATATTATTATATAATATATTTTCTATATACTAAACACGACACATCATGTTTTTGGCGCCGTTGACAGGGACACGGTGATTTCAAGAAAGATTCGAGTTAATGGATTAGCCTTATCATTTTCCATCAGTTTTTCTGTTACGTTTTGTTGTAGGTTGTGTGCGATCCATAGCTCCACTATTGGTTTATATCAACCTTTAGAAGAGCTCGAAAGATTCTTTCACCGGCGAATACGAGAAAACCGTGCTAGAAAAATGGCCGTAGAAAACCGCACTATTTTTTACTTTGCAAGACCGTCACTTGAGGCTTTGGGGTCTAGCATCACAAGGCCTACGGTTGACGCTAACAGCTTCGAGATCAAATTGCATGTCATTCACATGATCCAATCATCATGCACTTTTCATGGATTACCCGATGAAGATCCACATGCCCACATTGCAAATTTTATTGAAATTTGTGACACTTTCAAACTGAACGGAGTTTCGAATGACTCAATTCACCTCCGAATGTTTCCCTTTTTCTTAAGGGAACGAGCTAAGGCATGGCTAAACTCTCTTCTTACCGGGTCAATCACTACATGGGATGATCTTGCTTAGAAATTCCTGTCGAAATACTTCCCGTAAGCAAAAACTGCTAAATTGAGAAATGATATTGTCACTTTCACCCAGGAAGAGGGTGAATCACTATATGAGGCTTCGGAATGTTTTAAGGACATGTTAAGGAAATTCCCTCACCATGGGCTAGAAGTTTGGCTACAAGTATCATCATTCTACAATGGGTTGCACAATCAAACACGTCAGACACTCGACGCTACTGCAGGTCGTATTTTTGGAAACAAAAAGCCACAAGAAGCTTACAACCTAATTGAGGAAATAGCTATGAACAGCTATCAATGGTACAATACAAGGAGTAGCAGGGGAGCTAGGCAAGGTGTTCATTCTGTCGATACTGTCACCTCACTTTCTACTCAAGTAGACGCCCTCACCACCTGACTCAATCAACTTAGCAAGGGTAAAGCAATCACTGAGGCTACTGAAGAAGTAAAAAAGCATCACTACCAATGCTGAGCAAGTTGACTTTATCGGAAAAAACCGCCCGCAGAACAACCCCTACAGCAACACTTATAATCCTGGATGGACGAACCATCCAAATTTCAGCTGGAAGGTTAACAACAACGAGGGACAATCTGTCACACCCCCAAATTTCAACTAACGGAGTTTTACCGTTTGGGAAGTGACGAACCAGGATCTCAGAAATTAGTTACTTTGAACGGCTCTACATGGGACTCAAATGAAAATATCATATCAATCAGAGTTTCAATGCGGAAGCGTAAAGAAAAGTAAATGCGCAAAACACACGCGCCCAAACCAAAAGTCCAAAAGTCCAAACGTCCAACCAAGCCAAGTACAATACAAAATAATCCAAACAAACATAAATAAGCAACAATCAAAATAGATGAATCCCATGCATGCCCTAATGTGCACCTGTGCCTTATCTTAGTGACCTGAGAAAACATGTAAGAAAATATGTCAACACGAGGTTGGTGAGTTCACAGGTTTCAATATATAAATAAGCATTTACCAGATTTATGATCATTCAATATGTATCTATAGGTAGCTAACCTATGTTAATGTTTAACTCAAGCGCTCGCAACCGTAGCTGACTGTTTGTTTATCCGCCTCCTGCCAGGTCTATCAACACTGGCGGTGTGAGTAGGCTAACATTTTTCCCGTTCGATCTCTAATCTAGTTAGCGCGACTAACGCGGGTGGGATTTGTCAAACCCAGTAGTACTATTAAATATTACCTCGCTAAGATCCATATTAACTGTTCGATATAAGATGAGGACTTTCTGTGATAGCATGTTACGCTTAGCTTTAACATCGATAACATACAAATTACAAAATCTCAAAATAGTTTAATCATGTTTTCTCCCCCAGGTTAAAACAGTAAAAAGGGGACGTGAAAACTCACATGCGTTGCGTTGTAGGTAGTATCACACAAATGATAAGTTGGAACCATGAGTGTAAGTCTCAAAAGACTTACGAATGCCCTAAAATTATAAACACATAAATTAGGGATAATAATAGGAATTGTGACAACGACACGGAATGAGAAACGCTCTAATAATCGAGTGTTTTGTCATTCAAAAAAACTAAGAAAATAATATAATACATTATTTTTAAGTTTGAAGGAATATTCTAATTACTCATTTGAGGTAAGAATAATAAATACATTATTATTATTGAAGTAATAAACACGAGTAAATAATATACCCAATTATATTATTATTTAATCCCAAACGTTACACGAGGTTATAAAACGATTCAAAATAATATAAATATATATTATATAATAATACGGGTCATGGGTTGAAAATAATATAAACATATATTTTATCTGGATTCGTGGATTGAAAGTAATGTAAATGTATTATTTTAAAAGTGGGAAAAAAATAGGTTATAAAACCAAACCCGAGCCTACGGGTTATTTTCCTGGCTAAAACACTTTAACATATAATATAATAATATAGGGTATAGTTTTTATAAATTGGAAATCATTGAAAAAGTCCCAAAAATATAATTGCAGGAGACCGGTTTCGAACCCGGGTCTCCTGCATAATAGTCAAGTGACTTAACCAAGTCTGCCCGCTAGGGAATCGCAAGGGTAGTCAGATCCAAATGCTTTTAACATCCCAGTCCATGGTGTTCTTCCCTTTAACGCAAACCCAAACCAAAATCCCTCCCCAAACCTCTGAATTCGGACGCGATCGTCCAAGGAACCATAGGGCTTTGGTTCATCAGTGGTATGCGAACCCGTGTATGAGTTTAATCGTGAAAACATTGCGTTTAGGTCGATTAATTATCAGATTGAAATCCCGAAACCCTAGTTTATTGACATGGAATTGATTTGACTAATCCTGATAATAGAATTGGTTGGATCCATAGGGCTTTCAAAGAGTGTGGGATTGCGAATCTAACCATACCATTTAATCGAATTGAGATTGTGTTTAGGTTAGAGTTTGATTAAACTGGATTCGTGAAGAACCCTAGATTTCGATTTCGTTTAATTCGATGTTATAAGATTTCAAAAGGTTAAGGCTTTCAAAACCTAGATGATGGCGATTCTATCTATATAGTTTAATTTGATTTATATTGTGTCTAGGGCATGGCTCGATTAAATCCGAATATATATGAACCCTAGAATTAGTACATGATAAATTCTATAATGTAACCCCGAATTGATAAAGGGGTTTTGATCTAGACACATAAACGAAACCAGGGATGTAAATGATTCCAGAATGTTGCTTGATTTGATGGTGTTCAATTAAACAGACTCCGACTGTGAACAACTTTAGCTCCAGCGACCCTAACTGCTATTTCCGATTGAATTGAGGTGTGATACAGGTTCTCTGAGGCTCGATTGAGATGTGCAGGTGTTCGATTTGCAAGAATAATAGACGAATTGAGTGAATTTGATAATGATTGATGAGGTTTCGGTGGTTACGGGTTAAATGGCTTTAACTCGATTATTTCGTGCTTAATGATTGTGTTAAATGATCTAGTAATGTCGAAATTATTATTAATACTCATATATGTTACGGATTTAAATGAATTTTGGTTATAGGTTACGAATTTGGATTAAGAACAACTCTAGTTTGACTTTTGAATGTCAATAGGAATAAATCTCTGAATTTTGACTTTGTAAAGTCAACAAAATAGGTTTAGGGTAATTACAACTTTGGTCCTTGTAGTTTAAGTTTAAATATTGACAGAATAAGTCCCTGAGGTTTGTAACAGAGTTAACTAAGTTAGGATTTAATTAGATTTAGTTAACGGAGTTAACCTAAAAGTCCGGATTGTCACATCATCCCCTAGTTGAAAGAATTTTCGTCCCGAAAATTAAATAAATATAAATAAAAAAAATTTCCCGGGATATCACATCATCCCCTAGTTGAAATAGTTGAAATAATTTTCGTCCCGAAAATTAAATAGTACCTTAAGAATTTGACGCGGAGTGTTTGAATATATTAGAATATTTGCGCATCATCTGATCCATGCCTTCCCACGTGAATTCCGGTCTGCGTATCGAGTTCCAACGGACTCTAACAATAGGGATTTTACTGCGTTTTAACGTTTTGACTTCCCTATCCATAATTTCCATAGGTTCTTCGATGAAACGTAACTGTTTATCAATGTGTAGTTCCTCAATAGGAACCGTGAGTGATTCGTCTGCTAGGCATTTCTTCAAGTTCGAGATGTGAAAGACGTTGTGTACACCACTAAGTCCTTCAGGTAGGTCTAGTTGGTACGCTACTGGTCCGATTCTTTTCAATATCTTGAATGGCCCAACATAACGAGGATTTAGTTTGCCTCGTTTCCCAAAATGAATGACACCCTTCCAAGGTGAAACTTTTCACAAGACCATATCCCCTACTTGAAATTCTAACGGTTTACGACGCTTGTCGGCATAGCTCTTTTAACGATCACGAGTTGCTGCCATACGGTTTATAATTTGAACGATTTTCTCAGAAGTTTCAAGTACGAGTTCAGGACATGTAAGTTGACTATCCCCAACCTCGGCCCAACAAATAGGAGAACGAAATTTCTATCCATAAAGTGCTTCAAATGGAGCTGCCTTGATGCTAATGTGATAACTGTTGTTGTAAGAGAACTCCACCAATGGTAGGTGAGACTCCCAAGTGTTACCGAAATCAATCACACAAGCTCGTAGCATGTCCTCCAGAGTTTGAATAGTACGTTATGTCTGGCCATCAGTTTGAGGATGGTATGCTGTGCTCATATCTAGACGCGTGCCTAAAGCTTTATGTAATGACTGCCAGAAACGATAGGTGAATCGTGCATCATGATCCGAAATGATAGAGATTGGCACCCTGTGCCGAGAGATTACTTCTTTCAAGTAAATACGAGTAAGCTTATCCATTTTGTCGGTTTCCTTGATTGCTAAGAAGTGAGCGAACTTTGTTAAATGATCAACAATTACCCAAATGGTATCACATCCGGTAGGAGTTCGTGGCAATTTTGTGATAAAGTCCATGGATATCCGTTCCCATTTCCACATGGGAATCTCTGGTTGTTGGAGAAGACCGGAAGGTTTTTGATATTCAACTTTGACTTTCGCGCAAGTCAGGCACTTGCTTACATAGGTGGCTATATCGGCCTTCATCTTTGGCCACCAATACAGCACCTTTAGATCGTGGTACATCTTGTCGAAACTTGGATGAATAGAGTAACGAGATTTATGAGCCTCATCTATAACTAGTTCCCTTAGGTTTCCGAATACTGGAACCCATATTCGCTCGACGAAGTAGCGAATACAGTCAGATTTGGCCTCGAGTTGTGCTTCCATACCGCGTGTACCTTCCAGCGGTAGGTTTTCCTCCTTCAGGGCTTCAAGTTGAGCATTACGGATTTTGTCAGGTAATCTAGGGTGAATAGTAAGCTGTAATGCTCGAACTCGTTTGGGTTTCGTTTCTTTTCGACTTAGGGCATCAGCCACAACGTTAGCTTTACCCGGATGATACCGGATCACACAGTTATAATCATTTAAGAGTTCGACCCAACGACGCTGTTGCATGTTCAACTCTTTCTGCTCGAAGATGTGCTGAAGACTCTTGTGATCGGTGTAGATGGTGCATTTGGTACCGTACAAGTAATGTCTCCATATCTTAAGTGCGAAAACTACAGCCCCCAACTCTAAGTCATGAGTGGTGTAGTTTTTCTCATGAACCTTTAGTTGACGCGAAGCATACACGATCACCTTTTCTCGTTGCATTAACACACAACCTAGACCCTGAATAGACGCGTCACAATACACCACAAAATCATCCGTTCCTTCCGGAAGAGCTAGAATAGGTGCACTGCAAAGTTTCTGTTTAAGATGTTGGAATGCTGACTCTTGGTTATCGCCCCAGTTATAGGCTTTACCCTTTTAAGTTAAGGAAGTGAGAGGTTGTGCAATTTTTGAAAATCCCTCAATGAATCGATGGTAATAACCAGCCAATCCCAGAAATTGTCGCACCTCAGTCGGAGTCGTCGGTGCTGCCCAATTCTTGATGGCTTCTATCTTTGATGGGTCGACATGTATTCCTTTCTCGTTAACCACATGTCCTAAGAATTGAACCTCCCGGATCCAAAATTCACACTTGGAAAACTTAGCATATAGTTGCTCCTTTTTAAGTAATTCAAAAATTAGGCGTAGATGTTCCTCATGTTCCTCCTTGTTCTTGGAATAAATGAGAATGTCGTCAATGAAAACGATGACAAATTGATCGAGATATGGCTTACACACACGGTTCATGAGGTCCATGAATACCGTGGGTGCGTTGGTTAATCCGAAAGGCATGACTATAAATTCGTAGTGGCCGTACCTTGTCCTGAATGCAGTCTTAGAGATATCCTCATCTCGGAATCTTAATTGATGGTAACCGGACCTATGATCTATCTTGGAATAGAAACTTGATCCTTGGAGTTGATCAAAGAGATCATCTATTCGGGGCAAAGGGTAGCGATTTTTTATTATGACTTTATTCAGCTCACGATAGTCAATACACATACGGAAAGTCCCGTCCTTCTTCTTGACAAACAGTACCGGAGCTCCCCATGGCGATGAGCTAGGTCGGATGAAACCTTTATCCAACAAATCATGTAACTGAGTGGACAATTCTTGCAATTCACTAGGTGCTAACCTATAATGTGCCTGGGCGATCGGTGCTGCTCTGGGTTCTAGATCGATTTGAAATTCAACTTGACGGTGTGGTGGCAGACCAGGCAAATCCTCAGGAAATACTTCTAAAAATTCACGAACGACGGGAATATCATCAATCTTTTTCTCTTCTGACGACTGCTCAGCAACGAGAGCCAAAATAGTCATATGTCCCTTTCGAAGACATTTCTGTGCTTTCATAAAAGATATGATGCCCATGACTGCACCAACTTTTTTGCCCTGAACGGAAAGCGTTTCTCCATTCGGGAGAGGAATACGAACAATTTTCTCATGACAGATAATTTCTGCTTGGTTTTTAGATAACCAATCCATATCGACAATTACATCAAAACTACCAAGTGTGACCGGCATAAGGTCGATATCAAGTATATGTCTTGCTAGCTCAAGCTTACAACCCTTAAGAATGTGGGTTGCTTCAATTATTTGGCCATCAGCTATTTCTATTATATACTTAGCTCCTAATAGAGTTGGAGTTCCTTTTATCATATCACTAAGTTTCTTAGATATAAAACTTCTATCAGCAGCAGTGTCAAAAAGGACAGAAGCAAAGTAATTATTTAAGAGAAACTTACCGGTGACCACATTATGATCATAACGAGCTTCTCCAGATCCTAGCACGAAGGCTCGTCCTTTCGCACCATTTCCTCCACCATTACCGTTGTTTCCCTCATTGTTGTTATTCTGGTCAGGGTTGTGCTTTCCATTACCCCCTTTCTTCAATTGAGGATAATTCTTCCGAATATGTCCCTCCTTTCCACACTCAAAACAACCCTTTGTAAATCCCGGCTGTTGAAAAGGCTGCTTGGCTTGTAATTCACCCCTACAATCTTTGGCAGCATGACCTATTTTGCCACACCGCTGACAACGGTTGCAAAACCCGAAGTGATGGAAGTTGCACTTGTTACACTTAGGAGATTTTCCCGTGTAGCCACCATGATTTTGACCTGAAGAGGTTGACTGGTTGAAGTTCTTAGCAGGCTCAAACCTACGCTGCTGCTGCGGTTGATTAAACTAGGGTTGGTTGGGTTGGGGTCCTTTGGAGTGAGAGTTGGAGTGGTGATCAAACTTGCGTTTATGATCGGTGGATTTAGAGACCGAACCTCTCGGAGGTAGAGTCCTTTGAGTCACCGCCTGATCGGTTAACTTATGGGCAAGTCGGATAGTCTGCTGGATAGTGGTAGGGTTG
Source organism: Smallanthus sonchifolius (assembly GCA_023525975.1). Lineage (NCBI taxonomy): Eukaryota > Viridiplantae > Streptophyta > Magnoliopsida > Asterales > Asteraceae > Smallanthus > Smallanthus sonchifolius. The sequence continues at coordinate 71,771,729 of CM042023.1, read as the reverse complement.
AATGAAGTTACCATGCTTTGTATTTGAGGCACTAGACCTCCAATATATAGTTAAATTCTCTTGTAATCAGGGGTCACCATATGCGGGCACATAGTAGCAAGTTCATGTGAACGTGTGGTATAGAGTTCAATTTCAGAACCCTCCATCTTTAGGTTCCAGAACTCTCCCTCTAACTTCTGAATTTCATCACGAGGAGAGTACTTCTCCTTCATCATCGACTTAAACTCCTCCCACGGGAGTCCATTTGCCATGGCCAGACCCAACATCTGGACCTGGGCGTTCCACCACGTGAGAGCCGGGCCCTCCAAAGTTCCAGCGGCGAACTTGACCTGATTAGCCACTGGGCAGTTGCACATGGCAATCACTGATTCTACTTTCTCGAACCAACGAAGTAGTCCGACAGCTCCTTCAGCTCCACTAAAAGCGTGAGGTTTACAGTCCATAAATGCTTTGAAGATGTAGGCTGGTTGCTGATTCTGCTGGTTTTGCTGGCCTGGATTTAGAAACAATGTAGGATTGGAATTTTAGAGCTTAGGACTGGCTTTTTAAGAGATGAATTGACATCATTAGTCAATACTAAAGCATTTACCTGCAGCATTCTGTGCTGCTAGAGCCTCCGCCACACTATCGTTTATTAGTGCCGCTAGCTCTGCTGCTGTCATGTTGATGGTACCTCGGCCACCAGCACGACCTCCACGTCCTCTTCCCGACATGATTCTTCACATTCACAAACACAAAACAATGAGAAATATATTGCATATTAAACATTATTCATGTACAAGTAAGGAAATACAACATCTAATATTTTGGAAATTAAATAAATTGTAAGGCTACAAAATAAATAACTCCAACATTAAACTTCTCATGCTTTTATTGAATGGGAACAACCTTACCTATCTAGGTTTGAAAAGAGAAATAACATAAGCAAAAACATGCATGAAAAGGGAAGATAGAATAGGAAGATCATCAAACATCTTCGTCATCGGAAGAAACGTATGATTGAGCATCATCGATCTCCACCGGTTCCTCCTCGGCTGGTTCCCCCTCTAGGGGGTCATCCTCGAAAGGCTCCTCCTTGAAAGGCTCCTCCTCAAAAGGTTCCTCCTCGCCGTCCGAAAGTGGAATTTCCTCAGGAAATAGGGTTGCTTGCAGTTGGGCTTCCAAGTGAGTCACTCTTTCTTTAAGTCCTTCGACAGCATGATTTGCTACTTGCAGCTGGCCTTCCAGGTTAGCCACTCTCTCCAAAATCCCTTCTACATCCTGATCCGAGGTGTCCACCCTCGTCTCCAAATGTGTCACCCGAACCACCAAAACATTATGGACCTGATCCGTCACTGCTAGCTCAGCAGTCAACAGCTCAATTCCTACCGTGTTCTCCTCTATTTGTGACTCTCGCTGTAGGATGCCAGGTATCTCCTCAGTAGCATCTTTCACAATGCTCAACTCCCTAGACATGTAAAATACGAAAGCTGAAAAAGCTTGTTCCATAGTGCAGGGCAAGCTAGGTAAAGTAGATGATGAGGAAGCGAAACCAAAGTAAGGTGACGAGACATTTCCCATTTCGATCCACCTTTGAATCATTTACGGGTACGCATACCAATTGCGAGCAGGATTCATTGCTTGCGCGCTACTCGGTTCACCCTGGTCAACTGAATAGTCGCTAGAACTAGTCCGGCGCCTTTTGGGCTCCGGGGATGATAGGATAGGTGCCTTATGTCCTGGGGCCTTAGGTGATGGAGGTGGAGTTGACGACATATTCCTGTAACAATATATAAAAGTGCCAAACATCCAAATGAAATATAACTAATGTGTGAGGCTATAGTCAAGTATGCAATCCTAGTTCTCTATAACCAATGGCTCTTATGCCAATCTGTCACACCCCCAAATTTCAACTAACGGAGTTTTACTGTTTGGGAAGTGACAAACCAGGATCTCAGACATTAGTTACTTTGAACGACTCTACATGGGACTCAAATGAAAATATCATATCAATCAGAGTTTCAATGCGGAAGCATAAAGAAAAGTAAATGCGCAAAACACACGCGCCCAAACCAAAAGTCCAAAAGTCCAAACGTCCAACCAAGCCATGTACAATACAAAATAATCCAAACAAACATAAATAAGCAACAATCAAAATAGATGAATCCCATGCATGACCTAATGTGCACCTGTGCCTTATCTTAGCGACCTGAGAAAACATGTAAGAAAATATGTCAACACGAGGTTGGTGAGTTCACAGGTTTCAATATATAAATAAGCGTTTACCATATTTATGATCATTCAATATGTATCTATAGGTAGCTAACCTATGTTCATGTTTAACTCAAGCGCTCGCAACCGAAGCTGACTGTTTGTTTATCCGCCTCCTGCCAGATCTATCAACACTGGCGGTGTGAGTAGGCTAACATTTCACCCGTTCGATCTCTAATCGAGTTAGCGCGACTAACGCGGGTGGGATTTGTCAAACCCAGTAGTACTACTAAACATTACCTCGCTAAGATCCATATTAACGGTCCGATATAAGATGAGGACTTTCTGTGATAGCATGTTACGCTTAGCTTTAACATCGATAACATACGAATTACAAAATATCAAAATAGTTTAATCATGTTTTCTCCCCTAGGTTAAAACAGTAAAAAGGGGCCGTGAAAACTCATCTGCTTTGCGTCGTAGGTAGTATCACACAAAGGATAAGTTGGAACCACAAGTGTAAGTCTCAAAAGACTTACGAATGCCCTAAAATTATAAACACATAAATTAAGGATGATAATAATAGGAATTGTGACAGCGACACAGAATGAGAAACGCTCTAATATTCAAAAGTGGACGAACGTGTCCACGGAGATAGGAATTCCTTAAATAATCAAATTATAATTACGTTACGCGACGCATGACAAAAATAATAATAAATATAATCGAGTGTTTTGTCATTCAAAAAAACTAAGAAAATAATATAATACATTATTTTTAGGTTCGAAAGAATATTCTAATTACTCATTTGAGGTAAGAATAATAAATACATTATTATTATTGAAGCAATAAACACGAGTAAATAATATTACCAATTATATTATTATTTAATCTCAAACGTTACACGAGGTTATAAAACGATTCGAAATAATATAAATATATATTATTTAATAATACGGGTCATGGGTTGAAAATAATATAAACATATATTTTATCTGGATTCGTTGATTGAAAGTAATATAAATGTATTATTTTAAAAGTGGGAAAAAAAATAGGTTATAAAACCAAACCCGAGCCTACGAGTTATTTTCTTGGCTAAAACACTTTAACATATAATATAATAATATAGGGTATAGTTTTTATAAATCGAAAATCATTAAAAAAGTCCCAAAAATATAATTGCAGGAGACCGGTTTCGAACCCGGGTCTCCTGCGTAATAGTCAAGTGACTTAACCAAGTCTGCCCACTAGGGAATCGCAAGGGTAATCAGATCCAAATGCTTTTAACATCCCAGTCCATGGTGTTCTTCCCTTTAATGCAAACCCGAACCAAAATCCCTCCCCAAACCTCTGAATTCGGACGCGATCGTCCAATGAACCATAGGGCTTTGGTTCATCAGTGGTATGCGAACCCGTGTATGAGTTTAATCGTAAAAAAATTGTGTTTAGGTCGATTAATTATCAGATTGAAATCCCGAAACCCTAGTTTATTGACATGGAATCGATTTGACTAATCCTGATAATAGAATTGGTTGGATCCATAGGGCTTTCAAAGAGTGTGGGATTGCGAATCTAACCATACTATTTAATCGAATTGAGATTGTGATTAGGTTAGAGTTCGATTTAACTGGATTCGCGAAGAACCCTAGATTCCGATTTCGTTTAATTCGATGTTATAAGATTTCAAAAGGCTAGGGCTTTCAAAACCTAGATTATGGCGAGTCTATCTATATAGTTTAATTGGATTTATATTGTGTCTAGGGCATGGCTCGATTAAATCTGAATGTATATGAACCCTAGATTTAGTACATGATAAATTCTATAATGTAACCCCGAATTGATAAGGGGGTTTTGATCTAGACACTTAAACGAAACCAGGGATGTAAATGATTACCAGAATGATGCTTGATTTGATGGTGTTCAATTAAACAGACTCCGACTGTGAACAACTTTAGCTCTAGTGACCCTAACTGCTATTTCCGATTGAATTGAGGTGTGATACAGGTTCTCTAAGGCTCGATTGAGATGTGTAGGTGTTCGATTTGCAAGAATAATAGACGAATCGAGTGAATTTGATCATGATTGAGGAGGTTTCGGCGGTTACGGGTTAAATGGTTTTAACTCGATTAATTCGTGCATAATAATTGTGTTAAATGATCTAGTAATGTCGAAATTATTATTAATACTCATATATGTTACAGATTTGAATGAATTTCGGTTATAGGTTACGAATTTAGATTAAGAACAACTCTAGTTTGACTTTTGAAAGTCAACAGGAATAAATCTCTGAATTTTGACTTTGTAAAGTCAACAAAATAGGTTTAGGGTAATTACACCTTTGGTCCTTGTAGTTTCAGTTTAAATATTGACAGAATAAGTCCCTGAGGTTTGTAACAGAGTTAACTAAATTAGGATTTAATTGGATTTAGTTAACGGAGTTAACCTAAAAGTCCGGATTATCACACAATCTGGCTTCAGACAACAACAACAACATTTTCAACAAATACAATCTCAAAACTATCAGCCTCGTCAACAATTTCAAGGAACTAACAAGCCAAGTAATGGGTTAAGCTTGGAGGACGCGGTAAATAAGTTGATTTCCATATTTGAAAGTCAAGCCCTTTTAGCAGATTCCCGTCATAAACAATATGAGAAGAAGTTTAGTCTACACAATGCTGAGTTTAGGACACAGAAAGCAACTCTTCACTCCATTGAGATACAATTAGGACAGATTGCAAAACTTCTATCTAAAAGACAAACATGATGCCTTCCAAGCTACACTGAACCAAATCCAAAAGCAAATGTTAGTGTTATCCCTCTTAGAAATAGCAAAGTTTATCCTGAACCTCCCTTACTAGAGGAAGAGGACGTTCAAACACAAAGGAGGGAAATATTCACTGGAATACCACTTTGTCTGCCTATCGTAGAATCAACCGCTCAAGAATCACCACCAAAAGTGATCCCACAACCTACACTAGTGGATACACCTCAAAACGTTTGGACAAAGAGAACCTTCAAATATCACATACCATACCCAGGAAGACTGGTGAAGCAAATGATTGATGAACAATATGAGAAATTCATCGAGCTTTTAAGCCAAATTCATGTCAACCTTCCTTTCCTGGATATCATACAACAAATGCCTAAGTATGGACGTTTCTTGAATGATTTCCTTACTAACAAAAGAAATATGGAAGAGATAGTTAAAAAGACTGATCAATCGGTCGCTCTCATTGAAAGATGCCTTCCAGAGAAACTTTCAGATCCCGGAAAGTTTTCTTTACCATGTTCTATCGGTCCATTACCGATAACTTTCGCACTCGCTGATCTGGGAGCAAGTGTGAACTTTATGCCATATAACATGTTTAAAAGATTGAAAATTGGGAATCCGCGACCTATTAATACAACTATAGAACTTGTGGATGGTTCGGTTAAGTCACCTATAGAAGTCATCGAGAACTTACTAGTAAAAGTCGGCAAGTTTGTCTTCCCCGCCGACTTCATGGTTTTAGAAATGGGACACGACTATTATGTCCCTTCAATTTTGGGTCACCCATTTTTAGCCATCGCCAGAGCTACCATTGATATGAACGAAGGAATTCTGACACTTCGTGTCAGAAAACAATCAGTAACTTACAACATCGGAGGGAACAAATGCTTATCTGTTTTTGTGACAACAAGCCTTGTAATAAATTAGTCTTTATATTTAACGTTTTGTTTGTTTTGTATTGTAAAAGTTTAAGTTTACATAGGCGAACTTGTCTAGTTCGCCTGATATAGTTGAGGCGAAGTTATTAAGTTCGCCTAGACTAAGAGAGGCGAACTTAACAAGTTCTCCTAGACTAAGAGAGGCGAACTTAACAAGTTCGCTTGGCCTAAGAGAGGCGAACTTAACAAGTTCGCCTGGTGCATAGTGTGTGGCTATAAATAGTTCATGAGGGATTCAGATCTGTAGAGAAGAGGAGAAGAACTTAGAACAGAGTATTCATTCGTGTGTACTATTTGTGAGATAATACAAGAAGCTTTCATTGAAATCGTATCTTGTGTGATTGTTTTACATTCGGTATTATTCGAGACAAACGTATACGATAGGATTCCGCACTTCGTATTCGTATTATGTGTTTTACAGTAGATATCGATCAGTAGACCCGCTTGAACCTACAAGTGGTATCAGAGCTTTTGCTCTTGATTAGCTACTGTTGTTTGACATCTTCTCGATCGATTTTTCACTACAAGATGGAGATTTTTGGAAGTTTATGTGTTCTTGAAAGTTTGCTACTTTTTGGACTGAATTTTGATTGATTCCTTTATTTTTGTGTTGTTTTACCAAAATTGTTCTGATAGAAGCATTCTAAATTGATATTTGAAGAATCCTACGAAAGGAATTTCTCTAATTCATTCAAAATCACGATTTATGGAGATTTTTTGACATGTTCGTGCGTTTTGGTGTTAGAACTATCCTTCTTGTTCTTCAGCTGATGCAGGCGAACTTGTCTCTCTTTTACAAGCAAACTTGTCAGAGCGAACTTGTTAAGTTAGCTGGATTTGAAGTAGGCGTACTTAAGAGCCGAACTTGTTAAGTTCGCTTCATTCAAGCTAGGCGAACTTGTCAGGCGAAGTTGTTAAGTTTGCTTCAGTCAAGTTAGGCGAACTTGTCAGGCGAAGTTATTAAGTTCGCTTCATCCAGAAACTTGTTAAATTTTTTCTAAGTGTTGACGTGTTCAATAATGTCGTCTACTTCTAGTCAAGTGACCATTATACTCACTTATTAAATCATGACAATGAGATTGGAACTCTAACCAAGCCACCGATACTTATCAAAGACTATTCAAATTGGAAGAGTTGGTTTGAGAATTATGTTATCAATGATACAAGTCTTTGAATTCCTATCAGTGAGGGATATGAGCATCCTGTTCATAGTCAAATGGGTGTGTCGGATGCACCAAAACCAATTTCATCTCTTGATGATGATGAAAAGAAGTTGTATGATCGTGAAAAGAAAGCTCTTGCAGCTTTATCAATGTGTTTACCTCTGGATATCTATCATACTTTCAAGAAGTTCAAGACTTCTCATGACCTTTGGGAAGGTTTGGCTAAAAGGTGTGAAGGAAACACAAATATCAAAAAGGGCAGAAATGAATTGTTAAAAAAGCAGTTTAGTGATTTTAAACACTTTGAGGGAGAGTCAGTGGATGAACTCATGACAAGATATTATCATCTTCTAGGTGAAATGGTCAACAATGACATTACCTATAAAAACAGGAAGATTCTTGAAAAATTCTTGGATGCTTTACCAGCACATTTTGAGATGTACACAATAGTAGTCAAAGAACAATCTGGATTTGATGATATTAGTCTTAAAGATTTGATGGGAAAGATTCAATCATATGATTTGCACAAGCAAAAGAAAGACAGTTTATCAACATCCAAGCATTTATTTTGGGAAAGGTACATCAAAATCTGGTAGAGTTGCTTTGTTTTCAGGTGAATCATCTGATGTTCCTAACGATAGTTCTTCTCAAGGGAATACATGTTCTGTTGCTTCAAACTCTGGATGTTCTGCTCATAGCAAGAATGATAGTCATTCATGATCTACTAAATTATCTTCATCTGCAACAAATGATATGATGGCAATGATTGCTTAATTTTTAACCTCTTATGAAAATTTTATTGGTGGTAAGATCACTGATCCTGATATGATTGAGGAGGATTTTAAACAGCTGGATAAATATACTTTAGAGGAAATGAATATTAAGTGGAACATGGCTTTGTGGTTGAGAGAAGGAAAATATCACTTGAAGAGGACTGGGAAGAAGTTTATTGGAGCATCAAGCAAGACCAAGATGGGTATGGATAAGTCAAAGGTGAAGTGTTATAACTATCACGAATTTGGTCATTTCGCTCAAGAATGTACTAAATCCAGAAATCAGAATCAAGGACCTTCTAACTCTCAAGACAATCCATCCAAACCAAGTACTTCAACAGCTTTGATATCTCAGCATGATGAAAATTATGACTGGGGTATTCATTTGGAAGATATAGTGGCTCATGTTAGTCAAGCTTTTCTGGCTGAGGTTCATCCTGAAGATGGAAGTGAAAATTGTTCTTCTGATAGTGACTCTGCAGATTCTGGGAGTGTAAATGAAAATGAAGAGTCACTGCCTCAGAAAAGTGCACCAAAGTTTTCAAATGAAGAATTATTGACTGATGCAGATGCTGGAAAGGTTACTGAAAAATATTACAGAGATGTTAGCTGAAGGAAATGCATTCATGGCTTATTCTAAGCAGGTACAACAACTTTACTCATGTTTAAAATGCATTGATTTAGAATTCAAAGTTACAAGATTGTGTGATGATAACACTAATCTTATCTGTGACATGAAATCAATGTACACATCGAACCAAAAGTTAAAGGAAAATGAAACTGTTTTGAAAAATAAAGTTGACTCTTTGAGAAATGATATCACAGTTTTGCAAAACAAAGTAAATGACCAAGCTTTTCGTCTCGATATGTCATATGCTGAATATGAAAAGAAGATTAATGAACTTGCTGTGTCACAGTCTGTAGTAACAAAATTGTTACGAAAGCTTGAATGTTGTAAGAATTCTAGTTTCTTGTTGGATTATTATAATGATAAAGCTTCGGGAGAAAAGGTTATTGGTGGGGTTGGTTTTTATCCTAATGTTGATGATAGTGAGATTAAGGGTGGTGTTGGTTATTGTCCACCATTTAATGCAAATTATACCCCGAGTGTGATTGAGGAAGTTTGGTTGAAGATCTGGAACCAAAAACTGTGTTGAACATCAATCCTGTTACTGGAAATGACATAGTATATGATGATTCAACTGATGATGATGTGCTTGATTCAGACAAGGTTGAAGGCACAGTAAAAGAATGTAAGTATGTGGAACCTGTTGTGGTGAAAACAGTGGCCAGAGACAGGTGCATTCTATCTGAACCGGATGATGTGAGTTAACAACCAAAACCTAAACTTAAACCAGTTAAATCTTTTGTAAGTGGAGGTTTTGATTCCCAAGAGACAAACCAGATTGTGAATATCTCTAATCTTGATTTTTGCAAAAAGAAACTTACAGAGGAATCTCATAAGGTTGTTCATTCATCAAACACTATGTCTCAGTGTTCATCATCTAATTCTTTCAAGGTTCAGAAAGAAATGTATGTGCATGTTTACAAGGAAAAACGATCTTGTTTTCATTGTGATACTGTTGGTCATATCATGAAAGACTGTCCAAACAAAAACTTGGGAAAACGTCTGGAAAATCCAAGGTTGGCACGTTTTTTTGTGAATACATCGACAAAATCTATACACATGACTGTGGATAGTGATGTAAAGAAGCCAAATGTTCATCCTGCTTCTGAGTATGTGCAAGTTGAGTCTGTGAAAGTAGTGAAGAAGGTGGAGACTACTCATCCAAAAGAAAATTTGTCTAGACCACAACGACGTCGAAGAAATAAACGTTTGAGAAAACTTCTTGAACAAACAGTGGTAAATAACAAGGTTGAGGTAGTGAGTGTGACTGAAAATGTTTCGGTTACATCAAAATGGAAACCAAAATCAACTGTTTCTAGTTCGGAGACAAAATCTACTAAAATTCAGGAGAAATTAGATTGTGTGTTAAAAGAAATTGTTTATTTTGATGAATCAGGACGACCCAAGACCACAATGGCTTGGGTCTCTATTACTAAATAACTGTTTCTCTTTGTATGCAGGGAACTCCAAGGAGGACTGTTGGCAACCATTGGTATGTTGACAGTGGATGTTCTCGGCATATGATGGGTAATCTTAATTTATTGGAAAATGTGAAAGAAATTCAAGGCGGATATGTTGCCTTTGCGGGTAAGAAAGGAGGAAATATTTCTGGCCAAGGAATTGTATCGAATGGAAGATTGAGCTTTGAGAAAGTCAACTATGTTGAGCAGTTGGGGCATAATTTGTTATCTGTTTCGCAAGTCTGTGATAAAGATTTCTCATTTCACTTTAATAAGTCAGAATGTTTGGTTCTAAAACCGGGATTTGTGATACCAGAAGATTGGGTACTTACGAGAGCTCCTCGAAAGAATGATACATATATGCTAGACATGAGCACGACAACAACAACGTCGTCTGTTCCAACGTGTCTTCTTTCAAATGCTTCCGAGTCCGATTCAACTTTACGGCACCGAAAAATGGCTCACATTAATTTCAGAAAAATGAATTATCTTGTCAAGAATGGGTTGATTTCTGGTGTCCCAGTTATGAGATTTCATGTGAATGAAGACTGTATTCCATGCAAGAAAGGGAAGCAGCACAGGAAGTCTCATCCTTTAAAGTTGATTAATTAACTTGTGACTCCTCTAGAGTTGTTGCATATGGATTTGTTCGGACCTATTAGTGTCAAGAGTAAAGGAGGCAAATCTTATTGTTTGGTTGTGACTGATGATTACTCGAGGTTTTCTTGGGTAAAATTTCTTGCTTCTAAGGATGAAACAGGTGAACTTCTTAAGTTCCTAATTGTGGGCCTTGAGAAATTATTCAATTTGCAAGTCAGGAGAATTCGGAGTGACAACGACACAGAATTCAAGAACGAAAATTTAGGTTTATTCTGTTTGACAAAGGGTATCCATCATGAATTCAGTGCTCCTTATGTTCCTCAACAGAATGGTGTTGCTGAACAGAAGAATAGAACTCTTATTGAGATGGCTCGTACTATGTTATCTGATTCAAAGCTGCCGGTTACTTTTTGGGCAGAGGCCGTAAATACAGCTTGTCATGTTCTCAATAGGGTTTTGACCATGAAGAAACACAACAAAACTTGTTATGAATTGCTGAACAATCGAAAGCCTAATTTGGCGTATCTTTTGCCCTTTGGAAATCCGTGTACCTTGTTAAAGACTCACGATCTTCCTACGAAATTCAGCTCGAAGGCGATTGAGGGAATTTTCTTGGGATATGTTGCTAATTCTCATAATAAGAGAGTGTTTAACAAAGAATCACGTCAAATTGAAGAGTGGTTTCATATTGACTGTGATAATCTTTCTCTTCCTCAGGATGCAAAAGGTCCTTCTTGGGTATTTGATTATGATGCTTTATTAAGATCTTTCAATGTTATTCCTGAACTTTCTTCTGCTGAAGCTGAAATACTCTATCAGTCCTACTGCAATGATGATTCAATTGTTGATCCTCGTTCAGTTATTCCGATTATGGATACTCCTTCAGTTGATCCGAATGTAGCTTCAACTTCGGGTACAACACAACATGATGACTCTGACGATGATGAAATTGTGTTTTAGGAATCTTCAATTGATTTCCATGACATAGTTGATGATTCATCAGCATCGGTTGAGGAGGAGTTGCCTTCAAATCTTGATGTTGTTATTCGAGCTTCGGAAATTCCTCAGTCTCGGGTACATAAGAATCATTCAACTGCCAATATTATTGGTGATTTGAATGTGGGTGTTCAAACGAGGCATCATACACCTGCAGAAAATTCATGTTTGTATACTCAGATTGTGGATACAGGTATCTTGGAGACGTGTTTACATGCTTGTTTTATTTATCAAACTAAACCTAAGAATGTGGTTGAGGCTTTGGATGACAATTGTTGGATGGAGGACATCCAGGAAGAATTGGCTCAATTTGATAAATTGCATGTTTGGGATTTGGTTGACTTACCCAAGGGTTCAAGATCTATTGGCACAAAGTGGGTTTTCAAATGTAAACGTGATGATCGTGGAGTTGTGGTACGTAATAAGGCGAGACTTGTTGTTTAAGGTTTTAATCATCAAGAAGGCGTTGATTACACTGAAGTTTGCGCTCCAGTTGCGAGGATAGAGGAGATCCGATTGTTTCTAGCTTATGCTTCTTTCAAGGGTTTCAAAGTTTTTTAGTTGGACGTAAAAAGTGCTTTTCTGTATGGTACGGTGAAGGAAGAGGTATATGTGAAACAGCCGCCTGGTTTTGAAGATCCCAAGTTTCCTAACAAGGTTTTTAAATTGGATAAAGCGTTGTATGGTCTTCATCAGGCTCCTCGTGTACGAAACTCTGTTGGTGCATTTACTTGAAATAGGATTTGAGCGTGGTCAAATTGATTCTACCCTTTTTATCAGAAAAGCAGGGGGAGATTTATTACTTGTTCAAATCTATGTTGATGACATAATTTTTGGTTCGACGAATGTTGATCTATGTAAAGACTTAGAAAGAGTGATGAAGTTGAAATTCGAGATGAGCAGCATGGGAGAATTATCTTTCTTTTTGGGTCTTCAGGTTGATCAGAAGGAGGATGGTTTTTATATTCATCAAACAAAGTATGTTGCTGATATTCTCAAGAAGTTTAATATGGAAAATGCCTCAGCTTCCAACACTCCAATTCTAGAAACTAGATCTGACCCGAAAGGGTAAGAGGTGGATTGTCGATTATACCGAGGAATGATCGGGTCTTTGATGTCTTTGACAGCGTCACGTCCAGATATCATGTTCGCAGTATGCTTGTGTTCGAGATTTCAGTCTAAGCCGAAGGAATCTCATTTGATTGCTGTAAAGCGGATTTTTAGATACTAAAAGGGTAAACCAAGGTTGTGATTATGGTATTCATTTAATTCTGATTTTGATTTTAAAGCTTTTACAGATTCAAATTATGGAGGTTGCGGTCTGGACAGAAAATCAACATCTGGTGGTTGTCAATTTCTAGGGAATAAACTTGTATCCTGGCAATGCAAAAAGCAAACCACAGTTGTAATTTCAACATGTGAGGCAGAATATATTGCAGCAGCCAGTTGTTGTTCCCAGATCCTTTGGATTCAACAGCAGTTGAGGGATTATGGTTTGAACTTTACAGGGCACCAATGATGATTGATAACATAGCCACCATGTCGTTCACAATAAATCATGTGAAACATTAAAAAACTAAGCACATAGAGATTCGACATCATTTTATTCATGATTGTGTAGAGAAGAAGCTGATTGAGTTGGTGAAAGTACATACGGATGACAATTTTGCCGACTTATTTACCAAAGCATTCGATCGTTCACGGTTTGAATTTCTTACTCAAATGATTGGTGTGCTTAATCCAACGTGACAAAGGTTTTTCAAAAGGTTTTTCTTGGAAGTTATTTTTTTAGTTTTACAGATTATTTAACAGTAAATAGTTTTATGATTTACTTTTAGATATTTTTCTTGCTTTCTGAAAAAACCCAAACAAATTGAAAAAGATAAAATCGACATTACTTGAAGTTAGAGAAGAAATGATAGTACATCAGTAGGTGATCACACATTCATGACCATAGATTGACTACCTGGTGTCTGCTCTTATGATTTTGCTTGCTTGATTTGATCTAAACTTCTAAAGTCTGCATAAACAGGAAATGATAGCTTCATGACTGCATGACAGTTTATATATAATATTTTAATTTGAATATTTACATTTTACTTGAATTGTCAATAGGCTAGAAGCGTTTTTAGTCCTTTAGTAATGTGAAAACATAATGATCTATGTTACAATTGTGATTTGAACCCATGGTATGCCGGGGGTGTGTGTTAAAAGATCATTATCAGATAAAGAATATGAGACTTCAAGTATTTCATGAGATCAGTCTTGGACTATATTGATTAGCACAATGTTTCAGTTCACTTTACTGCCCATGTCCCGAAAAGCATGCAATGTGAAGTTGGACTAAGATATGTTTTTGACAACTTGTTGGAACATATACTCACCCTTGGATCAATTATCTTGATTTCATTGAATATATCCAGATAACAGTTGGATCACACTACCCTATGTCATTGAATCAATCGATTCTTTGATCATTCTTATGTTGAAGAATTCCATCGGTACAATCTTTCTGTTACTATGAATTATGATACTTCATCCAAACCAAGCTATATGAATCATTCGATTCTGAATCATTCCGATTCAATATATCCTTCGTGATCTGATTTCATTGATGTACTAATTGAGATAGTCTCATCCTGGAAATTGATCTAAACTTTGCATTGGTCTCAATATGTCTTGAAGATAGTGCAAATTTTATATTTCTGTTGGCATATTTGTGGGGTACACATTGTCTTCATAAAAATGGTACTAACTCACAAGAATGTGGGATAAAAACGCTTGTAGTTTCAAAATTTATAATGTTGACAATTTGAATTGACATGTAGTATATTGCAAATTCGGTATGAATAAGTTAGCATGTCATGATCTGATCTTGTTTACTTTGAAGTTTATCGCGCATCATTTCATAAATTTCTGAAAAAGGAAAAGGTCAATATTCAAAGACCATGAAAAAGAAAGATGTGACTGTGAGCTGTTCGTGAATGAATAGATATTTTCAAAAGATTTAATTGTTTGTTAGCTGAGCAAAATATCTGTGTATATGCAGAATGCCATAGGTTCACCCTTAGATCTGCTAGGGATTTTATATTCAAAATGGGTATGTGATACATCAAAGATACTGATATGATCTTCTTACTCACAGTGTTTGACCAAAAATATGTGATTCTGTATGTACAGAGAAAAAGCAAAAAGATTTTGATTTTATTTGATATAGTGTTACTGCTTTAATTCATTAAGAAAAATTCAAAAAGATTTTAGTGAGTTTTAGCTTAAAGTTTGAAAGTTAAAAAAATATATATATGTTCTTTACTTTTTCTTTTATCTTTTCTAAGAAAAATCCAAAAAGATTTTGTTTTAATTTTTGTGAAAAATTCTTATAATTTTGTTTTAAAGCATAAAACTATTTACTGTTCAATAATTTATAAAACAAAATAAAAACTTCCATGAAAAACCTTTGTCACGTTGGATTAAGCATACCAATCATTTGAGTAAGAAATTCAAACCATGAACGATCGAATGCTTTGGTAAATAAGTCGGCAAAATTGTCATCCATATGAACTTTCACCAACTCAATCAACTTTTTCTCTGCACAATCACGAATAAAATGATGTCGAATCTCCATGTGCTTAGTTTTTGAATGCTTTACAGGATTTGTTGTGATCGACATGGTGACTGTGTTATCAATCATCATTGGTGTCCCTGTAAAGTTCAAACCATAATCCCTCAACTGCTGTTGAATCCAAAGGATCTGGGAACAACAACTGGCTGCTGCAATATATTCTGCCTCATATGTTGAAATTGCAACTGAGGTTTGCTTTTTGCATTGCCAGGACACAAGTCTATTCCCTAGAAATTGACAACCACCAGATGTTGATTTTCTGTCCAGACTGCAACCTCCATAATCTGAATCTGTAAAAACTTTAAAATCAAAGTCAGAATTAAATGAATACCATAATCCCAACCTTGGTTTACCCTTTAGGTATCTAAAAATCCGCTTTACAACAATCAAATGAGATTCCTTCGGCTTAGACTGAAATCTCGAACACAAGCATACTGCGAACATGATATCTGGATGTGATGCTGTCAAAGACATCAAAGACCCGATCATTCCTCAGTATAATCGACAATCCACCTCTTACCCTTTCGGGTTAGAATCTAGTTTGTGATTAACTGGAATTGGAGTGCTGGAAGCTGAAGCATTTTCCATATTAAACTTCTTGAGAATATCAGCAACATACTTTGTTTGATGAATATAAAAACCATCCTCCTTCTGATCAACCTGAAGACCCAAAAAGAAAGATAATTCTCCCATGCTGCTCATCTCGAATTTCAACTTCATCACTCTTTCAAAGTCTTTACATAGATCAACATTCGTCGAACCAAAAATTATGTCATCAACATAGATTTGAACAAGTAATAAATCCCCCCTGCTTTTCTGATGAAAAGGGTAGAATCAATTTGACCACGCTCAAATCCATTTTCAAGTAAATGCACCGACAGAGTTTCGTACCAAGCACGAGGAGCCTGATGAAGACCATACAACGCTTAATCCAATTTAAAAACCTTGTCAGGAAACTTGGGATCTTCAAAACCAGGCGGCTGTTTCACATATACCTCTTCCTTCACCTTTCTATACAGAAAAGCACTTTTTACGTCCAACTGAAAAACTTTGAAACCCTTGAAAGAAGCATAAGCTAGAAACAATCGGATCGCCTCTATCCTCGCAACTAGAGCGTAAACTTCAATGTAATCAACGCCTTCTTGCTGATTAAAACCTTGAACAACAAGTCTCGCCTTATTACGTACCACAACTCCACGATCATCACGTTTACATTTGAAAACCCACTTTGTGCCAATAGATCTTGAACCCTTGGGTAAGTCAACCAAATCCCAAACATGCAATTTATCAAATTGAGCCAATTCTTCCTGCATGGCCTCAATCCAACAATCATCATCCAAAGCCTCAACCAGATTCTTAGGTTCAGTTTGAGAAATAAAACAAGAATGTAGACACGTCTCCAAGATACCTGTATCCACAATCTGATTATACAAACATGAATTTTCTGCAAGTGTACGATGCCTCGTTTGAACACCCGCATTCAAATCACCAATAATATTGTCAGTTGAATGATTCTTATGTACCCGAGACTAAGGAATTTCCGAAGCTCGAATAACATCATCAAGATTTGAAGGCAACTCCCCCTCAACCGATGCTAATGCTTATGAATCATCAACTATGTCATGGAAATCATTTAAAGACTCCTGAGTTATCATCTAGATATGGCTTATGATAATGATAAGCTGTGCATTGATAGAATTGAGTCTTTGAAAAGAGACTTAAATTCTCTTAGGCTAAAATACAAAGAGCAGGGTTATCATCTAGATATGGCTTATGCTGAAATAGAAAAACGTAATGAAATTGTTGCCCAAAAGAATAAAGAAATATCTGACAAAGAGTCTGAGGTGATCAAACTTCATCGAAAGTTGGAACAATTTGAAAGTTCTTCAGTTGTTTTGGATTATTTTAACTCAAATACTGATCCTACTAAGCATGTTGCTGGTATTGGATTTATTCCTCCACCATTTAATGCAAATTTTGTGGTGGAACCTAAAATCATAAATGAAGAGGAGATAGATCCAAAAACTGTGTTAAAGGTGAATCCGGTAACTGGGGAGGATATGGTGTATGAGTCAGATTCTAAAGATGAGATGTTTGATGAAAAGAAGGTCGAGGGCATTCCAAAAGAAGTGAAAATTGATGACACAACGGTTGTTAAAAATGTTACCCGGGAGAGATGCATTATGACTGAACCTGAAGAGGTGAAAGTGGTTCCAACTAAACTTTCTCCAATCTTACAGTCAAGTGGGTTTGTTGCGGCTGGTTATCAAAAAGTGAATTCTTCAAAGGTGCCAACACAGACTTATGTTCAAAAGAAGCCGATAAATTGTTCTGGACATTCCTCTAAAGCTTATACCTCTGATGGATCCTCAAATTCAAAGAAAACCACTTATTTCAGAAATTATCAAGAAAGAAGAGTGTGTTTTCATTGCAATGAGGCTGGTCACATTTTGATCAATTGTCCTTTCAAGAACCAAGGTAAAATGAAGACTGTTCCTTCATGTCACACCCCCAAATTTATTTACTTAATAAATAAATACAGGTTGCAACGATTGGTTCATTACACGATAGCGGAAGTTGTAATAGCGATTTCTAAGACTTGATTACATATACGATTACTAAAACTAAATAAATACAATGATCTAAGTCCCTATAGTTCAATGGTCGACTTGAGACTTGATAATCTACGCCCGTCCGTTGACTAGGAATTGTTCCAACATAGCTAGCCTATTCCAACCGCTCCATGGCTAAAGGTTACATGAGAAACATACTTGAAAGTGTCAACACAAAGATTGGTGAGTTCACAGAGTTTGTTAATTTAGTACAGTTAGTTTTTCCCAAAAAACTAGACATGACTTAACCGTCATAAAATAAGTAGTTTTCCTTTGAAAACATGCCCATGACTTTACCGTCACAAAATAAGTAGTTTTACTTTGAAAACATTCTCATGACTTAACCGTCATAAAATACGTCGTTTTCCTTTGAAAACATGTCCATGATTTTACCGTCATAAAATAAGTGGTTTTCCTTTGAAAACATTCCCATGACTTAACGGTCATAAAATACGTAGTTTTCCTTTGAAAACATATACATGACTTAACCGTCATCAAATAAGTAGTTTTCCTTTGAAAACATGCCCGTGACTTAACCGTCATAAAATAAGTAGTTTTCCTTTGAAAACATATACATGACTTAACCGTCATCAAATAAGTAGTTTTCCTTTGAAAACATGCCCAAGACTTAACCGTCATAAAATAAGTAGTTTTCCTTTGAAAACATATACATGACTTAACCGTCATCAAATAAGTCGTTTTCCCAATCAAATAGTTCTTGTAAATCCAATTGTTCGTAAATTGTTCCAAGTATATATATGATAAACAGAACAAGTAATGTTGACCCATTTGTAAACTAGCTAGGAATACAAAGAATATGTTCATACATGAGGCGTAACCAAACCATGACAATTGTTCTTTCGCCCCTCATATTCGTTATCAGATGCTATGCGGCCATAAATCCTCCATAATGTGGTTAGCGCGACTAACCATGACCGGGGGACGTCACTCCCCATAGTACTATTCATAGGACCCTAGGCTACAGTTAATGGTTACTAAATTGTTCCAAGGGACTTTACGAGCTCTATAATTGTTCATACTCATGCAAACATAAAGGTCGGGTCTTGTTCTCTTGTTACCATATGAAAATGTTTGTAAATGTGTTTCCTGTTTTCTCAAATGTATCAAACATATATTTTTCATGCTTTCAAATATTGTAAATAATTGTGTCACAAAAGTTAAACCAAAATGTTCGTGTTGTCAAACATGTAAGCAAATATGTTTCATATTTTCAAATATGTTATGTAAGTATGTTTCTCCCCCGATGTTTATAAAACATTGAAAAGCTAAAAGAGGGGCCGTGAAACTCACCTTATGTCCGATGAAATCCTAGCAAATAACAGTGCGCTAAGAGTTCCTGTCTATCCGTACCCTAATCACACAAGGTACTAATGTGTTAAGACTACCCGTCTTATACGTAAGTTGTTCATCCGACTTAACGAATCCCGTTAAGTACGCCTTTGTTTAGTAAAAATAGTGTTTTTATTTACGACTCATTGGTGATTATTATTTTTAACCGAATCTCTTCATACGTTCCATGTACATATATCAAATGTTCATATTAGTATACTAATTTTTAATTCCTAGAACATTTCCATAATTTAACCAAAACTGTATACCAACATATATATATCACAAATTTTATCCATAAACATATATTTTTATTAACACCTTTCAAGTTCATATGTTGATGATAATCGTTCGTATGTCTTCTTGAATCATAGGACACTACCTCGGGTCTTGCTAGGTAAGTCACACATGATCATATAACCTCACGAACATGTATCCTTCAACATAACACATGAATGGAATGAAGGGTTTATGAAGAACACCATCATCCAAGTGTTATTTTATGTGATAGTATATATATATGTAGTTCATAATTTGATATGTCCTTGTCTTGTCCATGGTCCTTCTAGTTTGGTATTTAATGTATGAACATGTACATGTATAAATATATGTATTCAAACATGACTTATGAAGAAATAAAGCCAAAACTCATCAAGACTTTTATGTTTTATTTTGTTCTTGAAAACTCAGATTTTTAGGCGTACTTCGAATAGACTTTTAGATGGTTTTAGAAGACCAAATGACTTGGGGTTTTCTTCTAAAATCAAGTATATTGAAACCAGACGAGATGTGAAAAAGAATTACTAGGTTTGGAGTTGTGTAGGTACCTCAAAACAGGAAAATGAAAGGAGCTGTCCAGATTCGACCTGCACTGAGTGGCCTTCTTGCGCCGGCTGTTGGAGGTCGAATACTCCATGGATTCGAGTGATTCCACTTGGGTTCTCCTCTGTTAACATATAGCTTTATTCTAGAAAAAGAATGGACTGATTTGACAAAGGAACGAAAGAGATATGGCCTTCCGAAGTTGACCGAAATTCTGGCATGAAGCTGAGTTACGGGAATTTTGGGTATAACTTCGGTTTTGGGACTGGTTAAAGCCGAGAGGAAGAGGGGGAAAAGAGGGTGATTCCTTCTTGAAGTACTAGGGCTTGGCACTTGAAGTTGTGGGTATGTGTGTGTGTTGTTGGAGCCGAGATTAAGAGAGAGCAAGACAAGAGTTCTTGCTCATCACCATACACTCCTATATATACTAAAAAGATGGAGTGTAATCTTTGCCATAATCATCATCATGTGGGAGTGGGTAATGGAGTGGAGAGTGGGATAATACAAAAGGATGGTGATGGATTGTTGATGGATTTGATCTTGGCTTGTATCACACTTTAATGGGCATGGTCTTCATGACATGATCATGAAAGAAAGTTGGTGAAGCAAACTAGGTGGGTGGCCCCACCTAGTTTCGGCCGTAAGAGGGGTGTGGGAGTTGGGTATTGTTCCAATCACTAGTTGCAATCCAATGGCTAGTTAGATGATGTTTAAGTAGTGTAAGCCCGGTAGGTGATCCCGTAATATAATACCCAGTGTAGGAACTTTTAGTGATTTAAACTTTATAGCTATATGCCTAGACATTTATATATATATATATATATATATATATATATATATATATATAATTATTAGATGAAACGGGGGTTGAGTGTAGATCTCAACAAGTCATCATCATTAAGATTTGATGCTGGAGTGGAGTACAAGCAAGGATATAATGATGGTGATGTGATCTTTATGTTGCTTGCATCTTTGGTCATAATTATGATGATTATGACGCTTGAGTGTTGTGCAAGCAAAGCAATTATGATGATGATGATGTGATTGATTTAGATGTGGTATAATACCTGAAATTTATACCTGCTTTAATATCTTTAATTATTAAAGCGTCTCACATTTTGTGTAGTTTGACTAGCTTTAATAATCTGCTAGTGAATTTCCTTATATATGTTTTTATGTTAAAGCGTCTCCCTAGAGTTTTACTGCCAAGTTCTTGTTAATCACCAACGACCGTACTTTGCGGGTTATCACTGTTTATTTTTCTAGTAATTCTTAAAAATTACTATTTTGATACAATTTCCTTTGTTAGACTCCTTGACTTTACTTAGTCAAAACAAAACTTCAGGAAATATATGTTATGAACGTGCATTTATGTAATATGGACTTTGACCTGAAATACCGGGTGTCACATTCTCCCCATGTTAAAGAGAATTTCGTCCCGAAATTCAGTTCTTGTCATCTTGACTTTGAGTGTTCGTGAACAAGGACGGATACTTGGCTTTCATTTTATTTTCCCGCCCCCACGTATACTCGGGGCCGCGCTTTGAATTCCAACGTACCCTAACCAATTTAACCCGGCCACGCCTTGTTTTCTGAACCTTCCAATCTGTGACTTCAATCGGTTCCTCAATGAAGTGCAACTTGTCGTCTAAGTGATTCTCATCAGACGGTATAATTAACGTCTCATCTGATAAACACTTCTTGAGATTTGATACATGAAGCGAATCTTGTATATTGCTTAATTCCCCGTGATAACGTAAGCTTGTAGTTTACTGGGCCAACCCTAACCCGTACTTCAAACAATCACCATTAACTATGGTTATGTTTGCTACAGTTGTCATACCTGGCAACTCCTTTCCAATGTGAGACCTTTAACAAGGCTCGGTATCCAATTTGGAATTCTAATGGCTTTCGTCTGTTGCTAGCACAACTCTCTTTTGTCTGTCGCTAGCACAACTCTCTTTCGACTGTCTCTAGTGGCTTTCGGATGATCTTTGATTTCGACGATCTTGTCCATGGTTTCCTAGCCAATATCAGGACCAGTCAAATGTTTTTCGCCAACCTCTGCCCAACATAGAGATGAGCGACACTTACAACCATACAAAGCCTCAACGGAGCGGTTTTTAATGCTGGTATGGTAGTTTTTATTATATGAAAACTTAGCCAACGGTGGCGAGTATCCCTATTTCCTCCGAAATCGATTACTCACGCATAGAGCACATCTTTTAAAGTTTGGATGGTCCTTTTACCTTGACCGTTCAATCTGGGTATGATATGTAGTGCTCATGTCAAGGCGTGTGCCCAAGGCTTCTTGTGCTGACTGCCAGATTCTTGACATGAATCGACTGTCCCTTTTAGAGAGAATGGAAACTTTATGTTTGTCCCTCTTATGCTTTTCGAAAGCATTTTCCCGGACTAAGACTTTTCTCTTATTTCAGGTTTCATGTTTTCTAGGATTTTCCTCTCCATGTGCCTTCATGGAGCTAAGATTTGATGTTCCTTGGGAGCTCTTATTTGCGAACGTCGAGTCTAATCACCAGTTTACTCGTTAATTGCATTATCTTCCCTCGGCAGACTAGCATTCGGGTTGTAACATCCTGATATGTAAGCTCATGACTTGGCCACAATACCCTCGAAGCATGTGTGCCATAAAAAGTTCTATGTTTGTTTGGGATATTCATATTCCGTCTTGGTGAGAAAATGAACAGTGATACTGTGAGAATGGTCTCATCGAATTAGGGTTTTCCCCAAAATGGACTATGGGTTTGTCAACCCAGTAAGTTGGCAGAAAGGGTTGATAGCCAACTATTAGTCATACAGTGTGTATGCACTTCTTTAGTGTTTGAATGGTGCTTTGGTGACTTACTGTTACGTATTCCACTCATATAGGTTATAGCCTCAAAATCCTTAGCACAAGGATAAAATTGAGGTAATGAGTGTTAAACATCGAAAACTTTATACTCCTACTGAGCCTGCGTTAAGAGGTCATTTCTTAACAATAGATGATCTAGAGCTTCCTAGTTCTAGAAAACTGGGAGCGAAAGATGTGATCACGCCTCTCCTCTAGGCTGAAATCTGGGATCCATTCAACAAGATGATCTTTGGGGAAATGCGGGTACAAAAGAGTAATAAATTATTCTTCTCAACTATTTGTGGACAGTGGCCTGTTGTGAATAGCTCAAGCTTACGTCCCTTATGCATATCATGAACTAATGAGATTAGCATGAAATTCCGCATTTGGGACTCCTTTAAGAGTTTTGCATGTCGTTTTCCTGTTAGTGTGACAATAGTCGTTAGTCCACAGTTAGGTTTCTTTGGCATTCGCTTGAGCATCAACCCCAGCTTATCCATTACCGAGAGAATAGTCAGACTTAAAGGTATATTGAATGTCAATGGCTGCGAGAGCAACCCTGTTTGACCGATATTCTGAAATTTCAGATTAGCTACTTGTCTCACATAGAGCTTCCACAATACCCCATAGGTGCTATGTGTATGCGGGTCAGAAATATTTTCTGCCCCGTTATCAGAGTTAGTGCCTGGCACTCCTGACGAAAATTTCAAGTATATGTGAGACTAAATTGTACGATGGATCTTGAGATTATGCTATAATCTCCCACCATAATTGTGCAATTATTGTAAGCGTTAGTTGTGGTAACGCTCAATTTGAAGCATTCCTAACAAGTAGAATCTCAAAGAATGAATGTGCGAATTCCTTCGTCGTTTAGGATTCACTAAGGATTGGTTGAATTCAATTTGAATTTCTCTCGTTCCTCCAAAACTAGGAGAATGCTTTGTGAACATCTAATTGAGAAGTCCGATTTGTTAAGATCCAATCCTTAATCAATTGACTGAGAACATGGTTTGATCATTAGCTTAGACAGCAAGACTCACTAAAGTTCCCATGCACTGCAAATTATGATTACGTGTGCACCCGTAATGATAATTTACTTTGCATGATCCCTGTAGTGTTTCTTCTATCCCAAGCTTCTTAGTCAAAAAGGATTTGAAATGATCATTAGATCGTGTTTGCACATTTGTGCAGGAGTGTGTATTGTTTACTCTTAATTTATTTGTACCAATACTCGTGAATCTACCGGATATGGCTGTTGTCGGATGGGATCAATGGTAGAGAGGCACCACCAGTGTCCCTAAAAAAATGTGTATGGTGGAAGTCAGGCACTATGTGTTGGGCAGAGATCCTTAAAGCAGTGGCGAGCAATTCCTGCTCTAGTCTGTATGTACGTATGGATCCACATGATCCTAATGAATGTCTGGGCCTCCTGACCCCTTTGAGTTCTCTCCCATTTAGTCCTGCTTATCCACCTCGGATTCCCTTATGTCTGGGGAATCCTGTCTGCCATATCTGGTAGCGAAAGTCTAGGCATCCAATCCGGCAACTTATGGAGGAGAGTATTTACACCGCACATTTGTCAAAAATAAAGCTACCGCCACGGCTGGAGTAGTTGTAGGTGTGGTGTAGGTATCGGTACAGGTCCTGGTACGGGTTCAGCCTGTTGTGGTAAAAAGATCGGTAACTGGCGATTACTACCGTTGTCGCCCAAGCTCAGCTCGTAACTCGATCTTCTAGGGTTGCAGTGTGCTGGGTACCCGTTATACTTAATTCGTAATCCGAACAGTAACACTTTGTTGAGAAACGATGTATGTGTTTATTATTTCCACGTCGTTGTTCGTGTTTAAGTGTTCATTACATGTGCCATGTAATTGTATTAGTGTAGCTAATGATACCCTAGTGTAACTCCATACACCAATAGTCTACACAAGTTGTTCGGCAACGGTTGGAATTCCTATACTCAAGTCTTAGGTGTTCTTAGTGTTATGCAAGTCTTAGAAATCTTGGTCCCTAAATAAGTCCGGTTAGAGCCTAGGTGTCACTAAGGAAACCTAATTAGCTAAAACCATTGCTCTGATACCAATCTGTCACACCCCCAAATTTATTTACTTAATAAATAAATACAGGTTGCAACGATTGGTTCATTACACGATAGCGGAAGCTGTAGTAGCGATTTCTAAGACTTGATTACATATACGATTACTAAAACTAAATAAATACAATGATCTAAGTCCCTATAGTTCAATGGTCGACTTGAGACTTGATAATCTACGCCCGTCCGGTTACTAAGAATTGTTCCAACATAGCTAGCCTATTCCAACCGCTCCATGGCTAAAGGTTACCTAAGAAACATACTTGAAAGTGTCAACACAAAGGTTGGTGAGAGTTCACAGAGTTTGTTAATTTAGTACAGTTAGTTTTTCCCGAAAAACTAGACATGACTTAACCGTCATAAAATAAGTAGTTTTCCTTTGAAAACATGCCCATGACTTTACCGTCACAAAATAAGTAGTTTTACTTTGAAAACATTATCATGACTTAACCGCCATAAAATACGCCGTTTTCCTTTGAAAACATGTCCATGACTTTACCGTCATAAAATAAGTGGTTTTCCTTTGAAAACATTCCCATGACTTAACCGTCATAAAATACGTAGTTTTCCTTTGAAAACATATACATGACTTAACCGTCATCAAATAAGTAGTTTTCCTTTGAAAACATGCCCATGACTTAACCGTCATAAAATAAGTAGTTTTCCTTTGAAAACATATACATGACTTAACCGTCATCAAATAAGTAGTTTTCCTTTGAAAACATGCCCATGACTTAACCGTCATAAAATAAGTAGTTTTCCTTTGAAAACATATACATGACTTAACCGTCATCAAATAAGTCGTTTTCCCAATCAAATAGTTCTTGTAAATCCAATTGTTTGTAAATTTTTCCAAGTATATATATGATAAACAGAACAAGTAATGTTGACCCATTTGTAAACTAGCTAGGAATACAAAGAATATGTTCATACATGAGGCGTAACCAAACCATGACAATTGTTCTTTCGCCCCTCATATTCGTTATCAGATGCTATGCGGCCATAAATCCTCCAGATTGTGGTTAGCGCGACTAACCATGACCGGGGGACGTCACTCCCCATAGTACTATTCATAGGATCCTAGGCTACAGTTAATGGTTACTAAATTGTTCTAGGGGACTTTACGAGCTCTATAATTGTTCATACTCATGCAAACATAAAGGTCGGGTCTTGTGCTCTTGTTACCATATGAAAATGTTTGTAAATGTGTTTCCTGTTTTCTCAAATGTATCAAACATATATTTTTCATGCTTTCAAATATTGTAAATAATTGTGTCACAAAAGTTAAACCAAAATGTTCGTGTTGTCAAACATGTAAGCAAATATGTTTCATATTTTCAAATATGTTATGTAAGTATGTTTCTCCTCCGATGTTTATAAAACATTAAAAAGCTAAAAGAGGGGCCGTGAAACTCACCTTATGTCCGATGAAATCCTAGCAAATAACAGTGCGCTAAGAGTTCCTGTCTATCCGTACCCTAATCACACAAGGTACTAATGTGTTAAGACTACCCGTCTTATACGTAAGTTGTTCATCCGACTTAACGAATCCCGTTAAATACGCCTTTGTTTAGTAAAAATAGTGTTTTTATTTACGACTCATTGGTGATTATTATTTTTAACCGAATCTCTTCATATGTTCCATGTACATATATCAAATGTTCATATTAGTATACTAATTTTTAATTCCTAGAACATTTCCATAATTTAACCAAAACTGTATACCAACATATATATATCACAAATTTTATCCATAAACATATATTTTTATTAACACCTTTCAAGTTCATATGTTGATGATAATCGTTCGTATGTCTTCTTGAATCATAGGACACTACCTCGGGTCTTGCCAGGTAACTCACACATGATCATATAACCTCACGAACATGTATCCTTCAACATAACACATGAATGGAATGAAGGGTTTATGAAGAACACCATCATCCAAGTGTTATTTTATGTGATAGTATATATATATGTAGTTCATAATTTGATATGTCCTTGTCTTGTCCATGGTCCTTCTAGTTTGGTATTTAATGTATGAACATGTACGTGTATAAATATATGTATTCAAACATGACTTATGAAGAAATAAAGCCAAAACTCATCAAGACTTTTATGTTTTATTTTGTTCTTGAAAACTCAGATTTTTAGGCGTACTTCGAATAGACTTTTAGATGGTTTTAGAAGACCAAATGACTTGGGGTTTTCTTCTAAAATCAAGTTTTTTGAAACCAGAGGAGATGTGAAAAAGAATTACTAGGTTTGGAGTTGTGTAGGTACCTCAAAACAGGAAAATGAAAGGAGCTGTCCAGATTCGACCTGCACTGAGCGGCCTTCTTGCGCCGGATGTTGGAGGTCGACTACTCCATGGATTCGAGTGATTCCACTTGGGTTCTCCTCTGTTAATATAGAGCTTTATTCTAGAAAAAGAATGGACTGATTTGACCAAGGAACGAAAGAGATATGGCCTTCCGAAGTTGACCGAAATTCTGGCATGAAGCTGAGTTACGGGAATTTTGGGTATAACTTCGGTTTTGGGACTGGTTAAAGCCGAGAGGAAGAGGGGGGAAAAGAGGGTGATTACTTCTTGAAGTACTAGGGCTTGGCACTTGAAGTTGTGGGTATGTGTGTGTGTTGTTGGAGCCGAGATTAAGAGAGAGCAAGACAAGAGTTCTTGCTCATCACCATACACTCCTATATATACTAAAAAGATGGAGTGTAATCTTTGCCATAATCATCATCATGTGGGAGTGGGTAATGGAGTGGAGCGTGGGATAATACAAAATGATGGTGATGGATTGTTGATGGATTTGATCTTGGCTTGTATCACACTTTAATGGGCATGGTCTTCATGACATGATCATGAAAGAAAGTTGGTGAAGCAAACTAGGTGGGTGGCCCCACCTAGTTTCGGCCATAAGAGGGGTGTGGGAGTTGGGTATTGTTCCAATCACTAGTTGCAATCCAATGGCTAGTTAGATGATATTTAAGTAGTGTAAGCCCGATAGGTGATCCCGTAATATAATACCCGGTGTAGGAACTTTTAGTGATTTAAACTTTATAGCTATATACCTAGACATTATATATATATATATATATATATATATATATATATATAATTATTAGATGAAACGGGGGTTGAGTGTAGATCTCAACAAGTCATCATCATTAAGATTTGATGCTGGAGTGGAGTACAAGCAAGGATATAATGATGGTGATGTGATCTTTATGTTGCTTGCATCTTTGGTCATAATTATGATGATTATGACGCTTGCGTGTTGTGCAAGCAAAGCAATTATGATGATGATGATGCGATTGATTTAGATGTGGTATAATACCTGAAATTTATACCTGCTTTAATATCTTTAATTATTAAAGCGTCTCACATTTTGTGTAGTTTGACTAGCTTTAATAATCTGCTAGTGAATTTCCTTATATATGTTTTTATGTTAAAGCGTCTCCCTAGACTTTTACTGCCAAGTTCTTGTTAATCACCAACGACCGTACTTTGCGGGTTATCACTGTTTATTTTTCTAGTAATTCTTAAAAATTACTATTTTGATACAATTTCCTTTGTTAGACTCCTTGACTTTACTTAGTCAAAACAAAACTTCAGGAAATATATGTTATGAACGTGCATTTATGTAATAGGGACTTTGACCTGAAATACTGGGTGTCACACTTCACAACCGAAAGTGGTGAAGATTCTGAAAAGAAAAGATGAGGGAAAGTCGTCTTCTAGTTTGGAGAAAAATATGCCTGGTCGATCTTTTGTTAAATACCCTGGATTTAAACAACAGAATAAATTGAATGCTAAATCCTTTGTATGCAAAGAGAAACTTGAGATTCCAAAAGTTGGGATTTCAAAAGATTCTTTTTAGGAGGTTAAATTGTCTAGACCTCAAAGAAGAAGAAGAAATAGAAAATTAAAGAAAATTTTGGAAACATCTGAATCTGACAATAATATATCAAATAATGTTTTACAAAATAATAAATTGGTTCTTCTTTGAAAACGTCTGATTTTCAAACTTCTGTTTCAAAAGTGAATGATAAGATTGATTGTAAATTACAAGAAGTTGTTTATTTTGATCAATCTGGACGACCTAAGACCAACTCAGCAATTGTGAAAAGTCAAAGAAAGCTCCAACAACCTTGATGTCGAAACAACTCAGCAATTGTGAATGGGAGTCTGAGATTGGAGATGCTCAAGAAGAGTTCGATGAAGCCTTGATGGCAGAAATTGGAGTATCTGAAAAGGAAAAACCAAGTGATTGTGCTTTGAAATCTGGTGATAAAGGCAAAGCAGAAGCTTCTACCTCTGAGGAAAAGTCATCTGACAGTGAGGTAACTTCTGATGATGATTCATTCATATGTTCTTCTGATTGTATTGAGAAAATGAAGAATTATCATGCAGCAAACAAATTCTTGATTGTTGAAAATGATAAATTGAAAAGGATAAATAAGGAATTAAAACAAAATGAGGTTACCTACACCAGAAAAATCAATGATTTGTTAAAAGATAACATGAACTTTAAAGAATACTTAAACAAAAAGGATGGGTTAATCAAGGATCTTACCGACAAAGTTATTGCTTCCCAATCCGATCTTATAAAAGAAAGGGTTTTGATTTCTAAATGGGGTATGCAAAGAAAAATTTTAGAAAATTGTGTTGATAAGCAAAGAAGTTGTTTTATTAAAGATGGTGTTGGTTACAAAGCGGTACGTCATCCTGATCATTTCGAACCGTTTCCTAAACCTCATGATTCAAATGATTTTCTTAGAGATGATAACTCTAATTTTCATGACTTATATGTTAGTGTAGCAAATAACATAGGTCATGTAGATGAGAAGGTTTCAGTTGATGATGTGAGAAGTTTTAATGAATTCAATAAAATTTGTGTGAGAGAGACAATAAGGGATTGTAGACAATTTGTGGTTGATACATGTATTGCAAACAAGTTTGTTAAGTCACGTGCTAACAATGTTTTTGATATTGTACACAGTCTTTCAGATTCTGATAATTCATATGTTTCTGCTTGTTCTACTAACTCTATGTGTGATGTTTCTGATTGTGTGGCTGAGGGTTCTTCTGATTCTACTTTCTTCGATAAAGTGGTGCATACAGCGAGAGAATATATTCCAATTCACAAAATGTCATGTCCACCCAAAGATGTCATGTTAGATGAATTTGGAAATCCATTAATACAAGATTATGATCTTTCTCATGAGAGGCCAAAGAAAAATGATTTCATAGCTCCTGAAAATCACATTCTGACAGGTGAAAGGGAGAATGTGAAGCCTATATAAATTAAAATCAGTACACCAACAAAGAGTCAAAATGTCAAAGGCAAATCAAATGATGTCAAAGACAAGTTCGTTGACGTAAAAAATAAGCCAGTTCAAAGTAAAGGAAAGTCAGTAATAAGTCAGAGTTCAAAAGAGTGTGAGAAAGGAAAATTAGTGTTTGAAGTAGGCGAATGTTCAAAGACAAAGTCAAAGTTTAAAAGTCAAAATTGTTTCACTTGTGGTCAAGTTGGACATTTTGCTAGAAATTGCAAACACAAGTCAAGTGAGTCAAAGGTCAAAGGGTACAATAAGAGAACAAAAAGCAACATCAACAAGTGGTTCATGAAAGCATCTGTGAATGACAGTGTGTTTGAGTCCGGAGAGATTCATCGTTACAATCGTGATTATTTGCTTTCTAGAAATTGTAGTAAACTGTATTCAAATGCTTGTCGTGATTATGTGTTAACAAGATTTGTGGACAAAAAGGTCCAGAACAGTCCATGGTATGTGAAGAAAACTAACCAACCAAGTTATTTTGCTAAAGAAAAATTTACTAAGAAATATGGGAAAAATGTTGGTTGTTTTTGGAAAGTTAAAAATGAACAACCTTCACATACTGTTGGAACAAAGAATGTTGAGAATTTGAAGGAACAAGTCGTTGTGACTAAGACTGTAAAAAGTCAAAGTCAGCCTGGGTCAAAGATGACCTAAGTACCTGTTTCTCAATAAGTTGTCTTGAAATGTGCAGAGTCAAACCGAGAGGACTATTAATATTGCTTGGCATGTTGATAGCGGTTGCTCAAGGCATATGACGGGACAAAAATAAATATTGAATGATTTTCGATCCTTTGAAGGTGGTTTTGTTGTTTTCTGGAGATAAAAAAGGTGGTAAGATAACTGGTCAGGGAACAGTTTCAAATGACTTAATAACTCTTGAGAAAGTCAATTATGTATCACAGTTGGAGTTTAATCTGCTAAGTGTTTCGCAAGTACACGATAAAGATATACCGGTCCATTTTACAGCAAAGGAGTGCTTAATCTTAAAGTCAGGACTGGTTATCCATGAAGAAATGATATTGATGCGAGCTCCAAGAAAGTTCAACACCTACGTGGTGGATATGAACGACCATTCTACACTAGTGAGCGTTTCTTGTTTGTTGTCAAAGGCCACTGGTTCGGAGTCTTATCTATGGCATCGTCGAATGGGACACGTGAATTTGAAAAATATGAACAACTTGGTTCATAAAGACTTAGTGCGTGGATTACCCAGAAAGGAATTCATTATTCAAGAAAGTTGCATGTCATGTGCAATGGTAAAACAACACAAGAAATCACATCCAAAGAAGACAGTGACAACATTTACTCGACCTTTATTTCTAATTCATATGGATTTATTTGGTCCTCTAAGAGTAAAGAGTATTGCGAAGAAATCTTACAGTCTTGTTATCACAGATGACTTTTCAAGATTTTACTGTGTATTCTTCCTTGTATCTAAGGATGCAACACCTGAAACAATCATCGAATTTATAAAGCGAATTGAAAATATCTGTGATAGTAAGGTGTCAATTATTTGCAGTGATAATGGAACAGAGTTTAAGAATAAACTAATAAATTTGTTTTGTGCAGAAAAAGGCATAACTCATCAATTTAGTGCAGCAAAAACTTTGTAACAAAATGAAGTGGCTGAAAGAAAGAATAGAACTTTAATTGAAGCTGCTCGTACAATGCTTGTGGGTTCAAAATTGCCCATTATTTTCTGGGCTGAAGAAGTAAACACAGCATGTTATGTATTGAATAGAGTTCTCATGGTGAAACAACATACAAAGACTTCTTATGAGTTGTTTTTCAAAAGAAAGCCATATATCAAGTTTTTCAGAGCATTTGGATGTTCGTGCACACTTCTAAATACATAAGATTCTTTGCTAAAGTTTGTTGTAGTTGGAGATGAATGTTATTTCTTGGGATACTCATCTTATCAAAAGGCTTTTAGAGTTTATAATAAAAGAACAAAGATTATTCAGGAATCGTATTATGTGGAGTGGCAAGAGTCATCTATTTCTCCTGAGCAAAATGGGCCAGAATGGTTCTTTGATGTTGTAGGTCCCTGCGTGTCTCGGATCGTTACGTGTGGGTGCGTGACTAGTCGGACCGGGTGCGGAATACCCGTGACTAGGTGGAGAATCAAACAACACAAAGTAAACCGACAAATAAATCACTTTAAAGTTCCTTCTATTATAAAATCGAACAGTTACAGAGAGAAAATACTAATTGCAAATGTCTGCGTACATAAATTCTGTCAACATATTCTATTTATACTAGACCTGTTGCCTGCGTACTTGTTAAACGCGTAGGGCTTTGTTCCTGCATACTTAGTAAATACGCAGACAATGTTCTTGCGTACTTGCTAAGTACGCAGGTTGAGCAACCTGCGCACTTGTTAAGTGCGCACAACACTTAACAAAGACGAATACAACAACAAGTACCTACGAACATGATTACAACTTGATAAACCAATACATACAAATGCTAATATTCAAATACAAATACATAAGGACAATACATAAGTAAAAACAATCTTCAGAGTGCTTGTCACAAGAATTGCTTCAACAAACTCCCCCTTGACAGCAGCTCTGGAGATGTCTACACAGCTTTAGAGTAAACAGCTTCAGAGTGATTGTCACAAGAATTACTTCAACAAACTCCCCCTTGACAGCAGCTCTGGAGTTGTCTTCAGTCTCTATCATCTGTGTGCAAGTAGTATTTGTCTAACAACGTCGTAGTAGAGGTTCCCCAAGGTCAAAATACGTGAGCTCAAGGACGACTATTTCAAATTTGAGCTCCGTGACTTGAGGTTCCCCAAGGTCAAAATCCGTGAGCTTAAGGATGACTATGTCAAATTTGAGCTCCATGAAACTGACTCCAGCATGGCTAACGTGCTCTCAGTCTCATGTTCAGCAACATACTTATTGTCTGAAATCTTTCGTCTTTGTCTTTTGAAGGATGGCTCGGGAAGGGAAACCTTCGCCATTCTCCGTGGGTGTGATTGGTCTGGTGCATCATCAGAGTCAGATGAATCAGATTCAGTAGCCTCAGAATCTGACTCTTCAGCACCATCTCCTCCTTCTTCTTCATCACCTCCATCACCAGTCATTTCTGCAAGAACATAAGAGAAACGACATTAGATCAAACAGAATCATTGGAATTGAACAAGCATGACATGGTATAGCACATGCACTATGAATTCAATTTCAGACTTTGAAAAATTCTGAGTGGCCCTTCCTGCGTATTTAACAAATACGCAGTAAGTTGTTCGTGCGTACTTAGTAAGTGCGCAGGAGCTAATGCTTGCGTACTTACTAAGTGCGCAGGAACTAACACTTAGAACTTTAACAAAATCCAAGATCAAGAGATTCAAAGTTTTAGATGATGAAATCGGTAACCACATTGTCGAAAAACCTGTTTAAGACTTATGGGACCAAAACCAACACCAATGTAAAGCTAAAACCATGTCATTTTGACCTTACCTCGGTCCGACGCAAAACCACGGACACTAAGGGGTCAAACCCAAAATCAAGAGCAGATAAGGACGAATTTAGCATGCTAGAACTTCGATTGATGAACATAAACTAGTTTTAGGGCTTAATTTCACTTAAAAGACACCCAAAACCAGTTTAAATTTCAACATCAAAACCCTAATCTCGAAAGTCAAGAAATCGTCCCTCAACAAGAGATTTTGCAGATGAAATAGACCAAGATTCTCACCAAATGTTAGTAAGGTGAAGATGAAACTATGATCGGGATGAAAAATGTGATTAGAAACACACGAAATTTTTGAGTGAAATCGAGCAGAGGATGCAAATAGTGTTAAAACGATTGAATGAGATGAAACTTAGATAAAAATTCTAACACATGTTTATATACCCGGACCACAACAGTCGCGCGTACTTATAAAGTGCGCAGGACTTAACTCCTGCGTACTAACTAAGTATGCATGACTTAAGTCTTGCGTACATGATAAGTACGCAGGGTTTAACCCTTGCGCACTTGAGAAGTACGCAGAGACTTATGTGAAGTCAATTTTCAACTCAAATTATGAAAAAGTCAAAGTCAAATAACGAACAAGATAAACACATTCAATCAAGAGGATTCAAAGTCAATTCAAGAAGGTTAAACATAAATATTTTTGGCTTTTCTGATTAAAATTGAACTGTACACAAACTTAAAATCTTTTTGATCTTTTCTAGATAGAAATATACAAGTATATACAAACACACTATTTTTACTCAAAGACACGAGCAGAGGATCATATCAGGCTAACCTTTAGCAAAAATGATACAGGATAAACGTCAAAGAATATGGAATCATGTCATGGATTACAATTTATTCATACGTAATAAGCACATAAACAAGTAATTCAAGTTGGCAATATTATAAGATTTGAAACCATAAGCATCTTTGTATCATGTTCTTGTGGGTTAAGGTATTAATTTTAAGATATACAACGTGTACCCCACTGATATGCTACAGAAATGTAACTTGCACTATCTCAAGGCATCTAAGATTTTCACAAAGTTTTTCATATCTACAGAATGAAGTTACATTGTTTAGCATAGAAAAAATCAAGCAGAATCCATAAGGATTATCAAGAATCATAAGATTCAGAATCGAGTGATTTGGATGTCTTGGGATTGATTAGATTTTCTTCTATGAATATCATATGATGATTCAGGTTAATAGATATGGAGTCTGAGAATTTAGGTAAGGTGATCCAACTTTTATCTGGATTTGATTTCAATGAATCAGGTATGATTCAAGGGTGAATACATGCTCAACGGTTGATGTAAAGACATGTCTTGATTCAATCTCCCATTACATACTTGTGAGTGTGGGCAGTGAGATGAATCGCAGTAATTGTGCTAAAGACATAACCCGAAACTGGTCTCTTAAAAAAATATTTGCTAAAATCTTACATCCTTTATCTGATAATGATCTTTTTGTATTCTTTTAAACACGCACACATGCATACATGGGTTCAAATCATACTTGTAGTCTATATTTAGTTTCCACACTACTAATGATTCAAAGACGCCTACAGCCTACTGACAATTCAAATTACTTGTAAATAAGCAGATTAAAAACATAATAATTTATACAATCAAGTAAGCATGATGCAATCATTTCCCATATGAGCAATCTATGGCATTTAGATCATTTCTGATGTACTATCATTTCCTTTTTTCTCAAGATAACTTTGAAATTTTCTCCATTTTCTATTTTGTTTGAATTTTTGTAAAATATTTGAAAAATTAAAAGAACTATACAGAAATCTCAAAAGAAATAAAATTTAACTTTCATGAATTGAATTGATTTAAGAAAACAAGTTTTCACTCTGGATTGAACATTCCTATCAAGTTGACAAGATGCTCAAAACGGGATCGATCAAATGCCTTAGTGAAAACGTCAGCAAAGTTGTCATCCATGTGAACCTTTACAAGTTCAATGAGATGCTTTTCAGCACAATCACAGATGAAATGATGGCGAATTTCAATATGTTTAGTTTTGGAATGTTTCACCGGGTTGTTTGTGGTGGACATGGTGACATTGTTGTCAATGAACAGAGGAGTTCCGGTGAAGTTCAAGCCGTAGTCTCTCAATTGTTGTTGAATCCACAATATCTGAGAACAACCGCTAGCTGCATCAATGTATTCTGCTTCACATGTTGAGACAAAAACCGTTAACTGCTTCTTACACTGCCAGGAAACCAGTCTGTCTCCCAAGAATTGACATCCGCCAGAAGTTTACTTTCTATTAAGGTTACAACCGCCATAGTCTGAATCAGTGTAGGCTTTGAAGTCAAATGACTTCTGCTTAGAGTACCAAAGACCCAATCGGGGTTTCCCTTTCAAGTATCTGAAAATCCTCTTTACAGCTATCATATGAGACTCCTTCAGTTGTGACTGAAACCTTGAGCACAAGCATACAGCAAACATTATGTCGGGCCTTGAAGATGTGAGATACATAAGAGATCCGATCATCCCACGGTACGATTTGCAATCCACATCCTTTCCATCTTTGTCAGGATACAGACCATGATTGACGGGGATAGGTGTGCCATAAGTACTGCTATCATTCATCTTGTATTTTGACAAGATGTCCTGCACATACTTGGTTTGATGCAGATAAATGCCATCCTCTCTTTTACTGACTTGCAGACCCAGGAAGAACGACAATTCACCCATGTTACTCATCTCAAACTTGGACTTCATCACCTGTTCGAATTCCCTACACATCTCTTCATTTGTAGACCCAAAGATAATGTCATCGTGTAACACCCGATATTTTATTCGGAGCATTAAGAGACGGTCTAGGAGCTTTAAACGTATTAACGAACCCAACCCGTATGCAACCATGAGTCACCACATGATTCAACATGTGTCAATGAATCATCTTAAAATGCAACACATGGCGGGACACGTGGCACCTTCACAACAATCCTACCATGCAAGATGACAAGTGGTGATGAGTCACCATGCAATGCACCACATAGAGACATGTGGTGGACACATGTCACACCCATATGCCTCTAACATTTCTATAAATAGCAGACCCATAACGTCAAATTTCTGCACATTTAGAGTGAGAAAGGTTAGAGAGAGAGAGACCAAAGAGAAGGAGAAAGAGGAGGAAGAACTTCCGGCGACCAGTGGTGGTTTGACGCGGTGGTACACGGTGATCGGAGTTACGGGTCTTCACCCTAAACCATTTCTTGACGTTCTGAACGCGTTGGTAAGCTCCGATTTCCCTGAATCTTGTCTTAAGGTTCCTAAAAATGAGTTTTTAGAATCTGTCCAGAATAGTTTTTATGTGCGCGGTTTTAAAGAATCGAACGATCTGGAAAATCCAACCGTTGGATCATCTTGATTTTTAAAAAGAGGGTTTATAACACCTAGATGATCATTTTGAATGGTGTAAATAATAAATGGAGTTGTGTTAGTTCGATTTTTATAGCCTTTTTGACAGCAGGTCGGAGCTGTGTTTTTATGAAAAACGCAGCTGCATAGATTGGGTATTTCCCGGAGATCCGACCGTTGAAATGAAATGAAATATGGACTGTAGATTACTAACATATAGATGATTATTTTCATCAAAGGAATTTACGATCAGAAGCCTTCAAGTATAGTTTTTATATTGACCAGTCCATGATAATTTCTAGGTAGAAGTGAAAAACGTGGTGAAACGATAACTTGTGAATTGAGCATTAGCTAAGGTGAGTTCTATGAAGCCCTTTTTAAATGTTTTCAATAATGTTTTCAGGTTGGTGTGCATACGTAATGATGTGACGGTTTTATAAAAACGATGTTTGATGTTTATGATGTTTTATAAAACAATGCTTATGAACTATGTTTTGGAAAGAAAGGTTATAAACGATGTGTTTATGAAATGAGATTTACGATGTGTTTAGGAACTAATGATTTTTTATAAAACGTATGAATCTTTTAACTGAAGTTTTGATGTAAAGAAGTGAATGTTTATGAAAGTCACAAACGAACGAATTTGTCATTATTCCTTATGGAATTGAGGTTATGGGTATGGGATGTATGTTATGAGCCTTACCTTTTAGGGGCCTTTGTGGTTGGCCAACTGTTGTACAACTTGGGTGATGACGGTCACCAAGGGGATTATCGTGATCCTTGAAGTTGGTACGGTCTACCTTGCGGGGTAGTCGTGCTTGAAGTTTGGTACTTGTGCCTTACGGGGTGCAATGCTGGAAGTTTGGTACGTGTCATCCTTATGATGCTGTGCTTGAAGTTTGGTATGTATATCCTATGAGGTATCGTACTTGAAGTTTGGAATTGACGGTTACGAGAAGGTGCAGATTCGATATGTTTGTTGACTTATGTGTTATGTTATGTTTTTGCATGCTTTATGTACGCTTTTATTAATGAAGTTTAAATGTTATGTTTTTGGCAAAATATTTGAAGTTAAAAGTTTTATGTTAAAAC
This sequence comes from Smallanthus sonchifolius, assembly GCA_023525975.1. NCBI lineage: Eukaryota > Viridiplantae > Streptophyta > Magnoliopsida > Asterales > Asteraceae > Smallanthus > Smallanthus sonchifolius. The sequence goes on along the minus strand of CM042023.1, from coordinate 71,733,570 downwards.
TAGAACTCACCAGCGTAGCTGACTTTTAGTATGCACATTCAGGTTAAGTACAGGTATGGACGAGGATCGGTGATGCTTGGCAAGCGAGAAGAGTTACCGGCTGATCATGATGACTGGCATCTCGTTGTGTTTTAGTTATGATGTATTTATGTTTTAGATAACGTTTACGCTTCCGCGTGTTTAACAATGTTGACGTTATGTTCAAATGAATTTTTCCGCTGCGTTATTTGATATTCAATTTTAAGAACTGATTGTGAATGAGTAAATCCAACGAGTGAGGCCTCCCGGGTTTGGGGCCTTACAAGTTGGTATCAGAGCAATAGTTTGAGAGATTTGGATACTCCCAGTGTCTGAACTTAAACTGTGAATGGGACCGAGAGCAGATGCAAGAACGGGTAACTCGAGCCACAACATCAGGTATGAAGGTAGTATATATTTACATATGTGGAATGTCTTAGAAAATGGTAGGTTAGGACATGTGTTTTGATGGAATCATAAAGGTGGTCAAATAGAAGTCAAAAGTTAGTGTAATGGTTAATTGTAGATGGCCAGTGTATATTAACATCTTGCAATACTTGTTGAATTTTATTTGTTAACTAGCATGATGACATTAGATTCCTTGTCTTATTGAATGGCGGGACGAAAGAGCGGAAGGCGTGGTGGTGTAACGAACCAAATTCCGGGTTTCGTTTTATATAAACAAATATTTCTAATTAATATTATGGTGAAAATAATATTTAGAAATAAGTTGAAACAAGTGGGTTTCAAGTTAGTATCGGGGTTACACTAGTTTTAGCTAGTTTTGGAATGAAAGGGGAGAAAAGGAAAGTTGAGGAACTGAATATGTAATATGGCAAATCTGCCATATTTGACTATAGAAGTCAAAATTGAACTCATTTTGAGTTGTTGGGTCGTTCAAGAGGAAGAGGGGAGAAAACGGGATTGAAGCCAAAATCGTGCATTTGAAGCTTGAAACTTGAAGGTGTTGGCTCACACATCACCTCTCTAACATCAAGTAAGTGTTGATCATCCCTTTCCTCTCATTCTTGAGGTGTTCTTGGTGGGTTTTGATAGAAACTCGAATTTATGTATGCATGTGGTGAAATAGTGTTAGATTATTAATAATCTAGCTAAACTAAAGTTAAAGAGTGATGATTAACATCTTAGAACCCTTTGATTTTGATTATGAGAAGTTAGGGTTCATATGGTGAAAATTGGGGGTGTTTGGATCATAATGCTAGAATGTTGAATTAATGAAGATTAAGTGTTTTTAAGATGTTAGACACTTGAACAAACACCAAATTAACTTAATAATAATTTTTGAAAGAAGAATTAGTGTTAAGATTAAGTTAATGAAACTCAAGTAGGTGAGTTTGTGGTGAAAGAGGGTGTTTGGTTATGAGGATAACCCAAACGGGTCAATTTGGGTTGGAATTGGGAAATTGAGTTGTGAACTCAATTGAAATGAAATTTTGGTATATGTTAGATTACTAAACTAGGTGTGTATGTTTAGGTAATCAAATTGTGGGTCTAGAAGGCGGAGCGGGATCTTCTAACCCGAAAGGTAAGTGCTTTTGCACTTACTTAGTTTTGATGATAAATGAGTTTTATGCAATGTTGTATGTATAATGTGTAAAGTTGCATAATTTGTTATGTGGTGTGAATGAGTATAAAATGGTATGCATAATTGAAGGAATGTAGTTATAGTATTTACACTATAATGGATATGGAGTTATGGTCTATGAACCATAATGGATAGAATGGATATGGAGTTATGGTCTATGAACCATAATGGATAGAATGGATATGGAGTTATGGTCTATGAACCATAATGGATAGAATGGATATGGAGTTATGGTCTAAGTACCATAATGAATAGATTAGTTATGGAGTTATGATCTCGTATCCTTTGGGATATGAAGTTATGGCCTACGTGCCATAATGGAAATGGAAAAGTGATAATGAAATGATGAAAGTAACTTGTAGGTGATATACAAGTGTATGAAATCCTTAATTGGCCAAATGGGTGTTAACGGGTCAAATGGGTGAATGGGTGAAACAAGTAGGAATTTACTTGTTTGTTATGGAGTTATGGCCTTTGTGCCATAATGGAAATGGATCATGTGTTGATCATAATTGAAACTTGTAGTAAGGGTGCAAGAATATATAGCATAAATGATAATTTGAGTGGAAACGGGTCAAATGGATGAATGGGTGAAACAAGTAGGAATTTACTTGTTTGTTATGGAGTTATGGCCTTTGTGCCATAATGGAAATAGATCATGTGTTGATCATAATTGAAACTTGTAGTAAGGGTGCAAGAATATGTAGCCTAAATGACAATTTGGGTGGAAACGGGTCAAATGGGTGAATGGGTGAAACAAGTAGGAATTTACTTGTTTGTTATGAATTTATCTTCATTACTGATGGTGATATGTGTGGTGAATGTAGGAAAAGCTCCGAGGTAGTCAAAGTCAAGTCCAAGGCGTTGGCGGATCCTCGTATGCATATTTTCATGTTTTGATGATTTGGTGGAATTCCCCCTTTTTGATTGTAATTTGATAAATAAAACATGTTTTTGGGTTGTGATCATGTTGTTGAAGGGGTTTTTGGTTAAAACCCATGTGTTAGGCAAATTTGTTGTCTTGTATTTTGGAAAAAGTTGGAAAAATGGCTAAGTATGAAAACCTGCAGAAGCCTGCAAACTTTCTGTGAAAACAGGTCCCTCGCGGGGCGCGAGGGAGGTGACCAATAACTCTCGCGGTACGCGAGAGGTAAAAAAAAAAAAAAATTTCTGGGATTAAGACTTCCGCGCGTTAAAGTATAGTTTTTAAAAGTGGTGTGTTTCAACTTGGTATCAGAGCAATGGTTTGACGGATTTGGTGTGGTGGCACCAAACTCAAACCGGATGCTCTTGATATGGGGGAAAATGATACGAGAATCCATGAAGGACTTGACTAAGACTCGGAGCTTACGGAAACGAAAGGTTAGTAATGATTTGATAAGGTGGTTATGTATATGGTGTTTATGTATATGTATGAATGATTGGTAAAGTGTTATGTGTGCCGAAACTTGTCTTGTGATTTGTTATATGAATATGATAATTGCAATTGGGGATAACGCATTATTAAACATGTCTGGCCAATATGATTAATAAGACGAGATGTGCAAGAGCTTTTATGATAACCATATGACAATGAACATTAGCAAGGAGTAGGTGAAGGTGGTTATATGTGTATGTATGTATGTATGTATATGGATGATTAGATGGGGGTAATACATATACACATAGATAAGATATAGTGCCTTAACAAGTGGGTAGATTAAAGACCTATAAGTAGGTAGAACATCTACAACTTAGTTAAAAAAAATTGGTCGGGGAGACTAAGGGGCACTTGTGTAAGTAAAAGAAATGGGGGATGAAAGTCATCTTAAGGACTCAAGTATGTTAGAGTCTAGACGTGTATCACCTCGTGGGTGGTGAGGAACATGGAATAGGTTGGGAGAAAAAGAATGCATCAATCTAGCGGAGAAGGGCTAGAGCTTTCTATCATGTTGTATCGATCTTCCTTCAAGGAAGATAGGGCTCTTTGAGGTGATCCTTGGGAGGAACAGTGTGAAGCCTAGAGAGCGGGAAGAACTACGGTTGGTGAACCGAAGTGGAAGGAAAACCTTGTTTTCACAAGAGGGTTCGTGGTGTGCGAACCAAAGGAGTTAAAGGATGAGAGTTAATAGCTGATTAATTAACGATGAATCACTATGATGGTCTTGTCTTTTGAAGCAATCCATTGTGATTGGTAGAGGGCGTATTACGCACGATGAGTCGACTCCGGGACGTGGCGGAGGATTGGTGAATTATTCTTCGTGAGGAGAAAGGCATAAAGGCGTGAAGGCACATGCATCGGGGGAATTCAAGAGATAACGTTGAATTACCATCGATTACAAGCCATGGTGGGTGGCATAGTGGAAGAGTTCCTTCATGTGCAGTGGACAGCAGAGGTGATCAATAAGATTTCGGGCAAGTGTTTTATGACTGGTCGAAGTCACTCGAATCTTGGAATCATCGAAGAAATGTAGATAGATCGAGTTTCTCGATGCTATCTGTTGACGTTATAAAGGGGATCCTTGCGTATAGGAGTACAACTCAGGTGGAGTCAATTATTAAATGCGCAAGGAAAGGTTGAACACAGGAGATAAGTGGAAAACGAAGAGTAAATGAGAAGTGGCTTCGTGAAAGCCGAAACATTCTAGCTGAGCTAGAAACCCCTTTATGGGAAGAAATGCCGGACATTGCTATATGTCTGGAGGATAACACAAATGGGGAGAAAATTTGAAATTTGCTTAGGCCTATGGGTCACGCATTTCTAATCACCATAGTCGTGACTGAAGCTTTTCGATCGTTGTGTTTGATGAAAGGCTAAGCAGATCGGTGGATTCGGGCGATCATCATTAAGGGTGTCATAATGTTGATGTTTACATGTTTTAATAACATGAGGTTGTGGATGAAACGATCACATGGATTTTGATCCGATGATTTTAAAAGAGGTGTTGGGTTACTTAGTAACCATATCATTGTCTAGTATGATAAAGGGGTGACGTGTTAATCTGTTCTCATTAGAGACAGTGAAACACGAGGTATACGAACTGGTGTATATACATGGCTTGTGCCATTGACATCAACCGGGGATATAAAAGGAATACTTAGTATTCCAGTTGAGAAAGAGGATTTGATAAGGGTCATTGAACCTGTGTGCTTTGTTCTAAAGCACATAAACTTTTCGATGGAAAGGGAAAATGGAAGAGTGCGTATTGTCACTGACAGTCGGTGGTAGGATAAAACTGACTAAAGGTCTCGCGGTTGTGGACTTTTTGGTCAAGGGGTAAATGTTAAAATGTACATTGTACGCAAACGGTGATATACATAGGTGAAATATGTATATAAAGGGGTGAAATGTACATAGGTGGAATGTGTGCATAAATGGTGGTTGAAGTCCTAGAACTTCATAAATGATGTTGGAAGTCTTTTGGACTTCACAATCGGTGTTTAAAAACGAAGTTTTCGAACTTCAAAGGTGGATTCGGTGATTGAGATCCTTAAATCTCAAAGGATGACTTATGATTAAGTCAATGGAGATACTTAGGGTGTTTGGGTCACGGATAGGGCTCTTCCTTCCAGTGTTGTAAAAGAGGATTCAAGTAAGGAAGTTGTCGTATCCTTACTTGAGGAGGTCGCATGCTTTATCGATTAAGAATGGGTGAGTTGAAGACTCGAGCTTCAAAGGGTGTTATGTATGGGCATTGGGATCCTCGAACCCCAAGAGGTATGAGTTTGAGACCTTGAGTCTCAATGGGTTGATTGGTAAGGAAGTTTTGAAATTTCCATGTAAGAGGTGGGTGGCGTGGGATTAGAACTTGGATTTCCTTAGTTGTCAAACGTGTTGACTACTCGTATAAAGTGGTTCAAAAATCCAAGTATCCCATGGTTAGGAGTGTTGAAATTCAAGTGGAAACTTGATGTTATAAAAGTTTTCCTTTGAAATGAGTGGACTCCATAATACATTTTTTTCGTGACCATACATGAAAGCGTTAGGAGGATAGAACTGTTGTTATTTCATATGGTGAAGATGAGATAAATGATAAACGTTTCGTCTAAATGAATCAGTGACTATCTTAGATAGTGGGCGAACTAATTGGTGCAAAAAAGTAGACAAACTGCATATCGTTGTCAAAGGAACCATTAAAGTCGGAGATAACCGTAGGGGAGTAACGAGGGTGTATAGAGTTACTACATTAAAGTGAAGTCATTCATGATGACAATTTCATCGTCTCTTATTGACGAAATTCGAGAGGCTCAAATGTTAGCACTTGGTGGTGACTTGAAGAAAGAGCGGATGGTTGCTTATGTTGATAAGCTTGGTGAAAATAGCATGGGCTTGAAGACATGCTTTGATAAGATTTGGATTCCTAGGTTGTCAAGTGTTTTGACAACTATTTTGGATGAAGCGCATAAATCCAAAAATTCTATCCATCCGGGTGTCACAAAGATGTTTTATGATTTGAGGTGTCATTTTTGGTGGCCGGGTATGAGGCGTGATGTTGTTAAGTATGTTGAGAGGTGTCTCACGTGCTTAAGAGTAAAGGCAACGCAAGATCGCCAAAAGTCCTATGCGGATAATAGGAAGCGGGCGATTGAGTTTCAAGTGGGGGACTTTGTGCTTTGAAGGTCTCTCCTTGGAAATGGGTGATACGGTTTAGGAAACAGGGGAAGTTAAGCCCACGTTTCGTCGGACCGTTTAAGGTGATAGTAAGGGTGGGTGCGGTAGCTTATCGTTTGGAGCTACCGGAGGGACTAAGTAGACTTCATAGCACGTTTCATGTGTCTCATTTGCGAAAATTTTGACGGATGAATCTACTTTTGTCCCATTGGATGATATTGTATTGGATGATAAGTTGATTTATGTTGGGGAAACAGTGGCAATCTTGGATAGAAAGTTGATGCGTTTACGCATTAAAGAGATTAGCCGAGTTTTGGCAAGGTGGAAAACATAAGAAAGGAACGGAAATGACTTAAAAAAAAAACGAGGAAGAAATGCTCAAATGTTATCCGAACCTTTTTATGTGAAGTCGGGTTTCGGGGACGAAACCCAAATAAGGGGAGGTGATTTGTAACGAACCAAATTCCGGGTTTCGTTTTATATAAACAAATATTTCTAATTAATATTATGGTGAAAATAATATTTAGAAATAAGTTGAAACAAGTGGGTTTCAAGTTAGTATCGGGGTTACACTAGTTTTAGCTAGTTTTGGAATAAAAATGGAGAAAAGGAAAGTTGAGGGACTGAATATGTAATATGGTAAATCTGCCATATTTGACTATAGAAGTCAAAATTGAACTCATTTTGAGTTGTTGGGTCGTTCAAGAGGAAGAGGGGAGAAAACGGGATTGAAGCCAAAATCGTGCATTTGAAGCTTGAAACTTGAAGGTGTTGGCTCACACATCACCTCTCTAACATCAAGTAAGTGTTGATCATCCCTTTCCTCTCATTCTTGAGGTGTTCTTGGTGGGTTTTGATAGAAACTCGAATTTATGTATGCATGTGGTGAAATAGTGTTAGATTATTAATAATCTAGCTAAACTAAAGTTAAAGAATGATGATTAACATCTTAGAACCCTTTGATTTTGATTATGAGAAGTTAGGGTTCATATGGTGAAAATTGGGGGTGTTTGGATCATAATGCTAGAATGTTGAATTAATGAAGATTAAGTGTTTTTAAGATGTTAGACACTTGAACAAACACCAAATTAACTTAATAATAATTTTTGAAAGAAGAATTAGTGTTAAGATTAAGTTAATGAAACTCAAGTAGGTGAGTTTGTGGTGAAAGAGGGTGTTTGGTTATGAGGATAACCCAAACGGGTCAATTTGGGTTGGAATTGGGAAATTGAGTTGTGAACTCAATTGAAATGAAATTTTGGTATATGTTAGATTACTAAACTAGGTGTGTATGTTTAGGTAATCAAATTGTGGGTCTAGAAGGCGGAGCGGGATCTTCTAACCCGAAAGGTAAGTGCTTTTGCACTTACTTAGTTTTGATGATAAATGAGTTTTATGCAATGTTGTATGTATAATGTGTAAAGTTGCATAATTTGTTATGTGGTGTGAATGAGTATAAAATGGTATGCATAATTGAAGGAATGTAGTTATAGTATTTACACTATAATGGATATGGAGTTATGGTCTATGAACCATAATGGATAGAATGGATATGGAGTTATGGTCTATGAACCATAATGGATAGAATGGATATGGAGTTATGGTCTATGAACCATAATGGATAGAATGGATATGGAGTTATGGTCTAAGTACCATAATGGATAGATTAGTTATGGAGTTATGATCTCGTATCCTTTGGGATATGAAGTTATGGCCTACGTGCCATAATGGAAATGGAAAAGTGATAATGAAATGATGAAAGTAACTTGTAGGTGATATACAAGTGTATGAAATCCTTAATTGGCCAAATGGGTGTTAACGGGTCAAATGGGTGAATGGGTGAAACAAGTAGGAATTTACTTGTTTGTTATGGAGTTATGGCCTTTGTGCCATAATGGAAATGGATCATGTGTTGATCATAATTGAAACTTGTAGTAAGGGTGCAAGAATATATAGCATAAATGATAATTTGAGTGGAAACGGGTCAAATGGATGAATGGGTGAAACAAGTAGGAATTTACTTGTTTGTTATGGAGTTATGGCCTTTGTGCCATAATGGAAATAGATCATGTGTTGATCATAATTGAAACTTGTAGTAAGGGTGCAAGAATATGTAGCCTAAATGACAATTTGGGTGGAAACGGGTCAAATGGGTGAATGGGTGAAACAAGTAGGAATTTACTTGTTTGTTATGAATTTATCTTCATTACTGATGGTGATATGTGTGGTGAATGTAGGAAAAGCTCCGAGGTAGTCAAAGTCAAGTCCAAGGCGTTGGCGGATCCTCGTATGCATATTTTCATGTTTTGATGATTTGGTGGAATTCCCCCTTTTTGATTGTAATTTGATAAATAAAACATGTTTTTGGGTTGTGATCATGTTGTTGAAGGGGTTTTTGGTTAAAACCCATGTGTTAGGCAAATTTGTTGTCTTGTATTTTGGAAAAAGTTGGAAAAATGGCTAAGTATGAAAACCTGCAGAAGCCTGCAAACTTTCTGTGAAAACAGGTCCCTCGCGGGGCGCGAGGGAGGTGACCAATAACTCTCGCGGTACGCGAGAGGTAAAAAAAAAAAAAAAAAAAAAATTTCTGGGATTAAGACTTCCGCGCGTTAAAGTATAGTTTTTAAAAGTGGTGTGTTTCAGGTGGGGGCCGTACCGGTGGTCGTAACGGTGGGCGTGGCATGACCCATGCACGCCAGGAGTATAGTGAAGAAGGAAGTGTTCACACTGAGCTAGAAGTTAGTATGCACGGGACTGAGCCGACACATGTCGAAGAACAACAATTCACTTTTGAACCGGAAGTGAGAGCGGCTCTGGCACGCGAGTTCACTGAGTTGATGAAGGTTTCTTTGCCAGGACTGTTGGCAGAAGCGTTAAAGAAGGCTAGTGAGACGGGTGGGTCTAACACGGCGGTTGGTACCCCGAACAATGAGACAATCAACGCACCGCTTAACCGTGGTTGCGACTATAAGTCCTTTAAGGCATGTGACCTGCCGGTCCTGACTGGGAAGAAGGACGCGGTGGCTACATTTGATTGGGTAATCCGTATGGAAGCTTCCATTCGTCTAAGCGAGTGTCGAGTGAATCAAGTTGTGAAATTTGCTGCTAACTCCTTGAGAGATGAAGCATCCCATTGGTGGGAGGGTGTACGTCAAGCCAAGGGGGACGAGGCTGTGGATGCGATGATGTGGATTGATTTGAAAACTTTGGTGATCAAGAATTTCTATCCAAGGAATGAGATCGAAAAGGTAGAAAGGGAATTTCTGGGGATTAAGGCCGGGAGCATGACGCACCAGCAGTACACCACACGGTTCAATAAACTGGCACGTCTGGTGCCACATCTTGTCACGACTGAGGAAAGAAAGATTGCCTGCTACATTCAAGGGCTACCGGACCAGGTCCGCACCTATTTTAAGGCAAATGCCCCTACTACCTATGATTCGTTAGTAGAACTGAGCGGCGTGGTATTTGATGATCTGGCGCTGAATGTCGTTGCCATTGAAGAGCCTAAGAAGAAGCTGAGTTTTCCCGCTAAGCGATAGGGTGGGAAGTTGTTTGGGGCTCGAGACAAACAGGCTATGGTAGGCGAGATGACAGCCTGTGGAAAATGTGGGGTAAGACATGCGGGTGAATGTCGGTTAGGATCGAATATGTGCTTTAAATGCGGCAAGACCGGACATTACTCCCGTGAATGCCCGCAAGGCTACAAATGCTACATTTGTGGGGAGAATGGTCATATGAGCCAGGAATGCACCAGGCCCAGGATGGGTGAAGCCGGGAAGGGGAAAGGCCCGAAGAAGAAAGAAGAGAGGCCCCGATCCAAGACTCGCGCTGACGCAAGACCAGGCCAGGGTGGACCCCGACGTGGCGTCAGGTACGTTCATCCTTGACAACACTTTTGTTTCTGTGTTATTTGATTCAGGCGCCAGTAAGAGTTTTATATCTGCCACTTTCTGTAAGCGGGTGAAATACACAATCAGTAAACTAGAAAGAGCATGTAACGTAGAAACCGTTGAGGGTAGGACTGCAAGAGTAACCGATGTAGTTGACAATTCCACGATAAAAATAGAAGGCCAAAGATTCCCCGTCAGGTTGTTTGTTATGGTTTTGGGTGGGTTCGATGTCGTGTTAGGTATGGATTGGCTAACTGCCAATGAAGCGAAAATTATATGCAAACGAAAGATAATCCGACTCAAGGCTCCGGATGGTAGCAAAGTTGAGGTTTTTGGAGATCGTGACGCCCCGATGCCCAACGTCATCTCGATGATTAAGGCAACAGATTACTTAAGGCGTGGATGCGAGGCTTATCTGGTGTACGTGATTGACCAGTGTAAGGAAGTGAAAGAACTAGACGATGTACCCGTGGTATGCGAGTACCCGGAGGTGTTTCCAGAGGATTTGCCTAGGATACCACCCGACAGAGAGATTGAATTCCGAATCAACTTAGTACCATGCCTAGCCCGTGGCTAAAGCTCCATATCGACTAGCACCAGTAAAGATGAAGGAACTAATGACACAACTAGACGAATTACTTGAGAAGGGATTTATCCAACCGAGCATCTCGTCGTGGGGTGCCCCGGTGTTATTTGTAAAGAAGAAGGATGGTTCGATGAGAATGTGTATTGATTATCGTGAGTTGAACAAACATACCGCGAAGAACAAGTACCCTCTACCAAGGATCGACGACCTGTTCGATCAATTACAGGGCGCAAGTTGGTTCTCAAAAAATCGACCTTCGATCCGGGTACCATCAGTTGAAGGTAAGGGAAGAAGACATACCAAAAACAGCATTTCGCACGCGTTATGGACATTTCGAGTTCCGCGTAATGTCTTTTGGATTGACGAACGCCCTCGCAATGTTCACGGATTTAATGAATAGAGTTTGTCGACCAATGCTGGATCGATCGGTAATCGTGTCCATCGATGATATCCTCATCTACTCCAAGAATGAAGGTGATCACGCGTGTCACTTGAAGGAGGTATTGGAAGCTCTGAAGAAGGAAACGTTGTATGCTAAGTTCTCCAAATGTGCGTTCTGGCTTTGGGAAGTCCAATTCCTAGGTCACGTCATTAACCCGAACGGCATCATGGTTGACCCAGCAAAGATAATGACGGTAAGGGAATGGAATATTCCTAAGACGCCAACTGAAATCCGTAGTTTCTTGGGATTGGCAGGCTACTATCGAAGATTCATACAGGATTTCTCAAAAATAGCTTCGCTGTTGACAAAGTTGACTCAGAAAGAGGTAAAGTACGAATGGGGGTTCGACCCAAGATGAGGCGTTTAAGGAACTGAAGGAAAGGCTAACCCATGCTCCAGTCTTGGCCCTTCCCGAGGGCAATGAAGACTTAGTGGTATACTCCGACGCTTCGGGTCAGGGATTGGGATGCGTGTTGATGCAAAGCGGAAGAGTGATTGCGTATGCGTCACGGCAGTTGAAGATTCACGAAGTCAATTATCCGACTCACGATTTGGAACTTGCTACTGTCGTATTCGCATTGCAAATCTGGAGGCACTACCATTACGGGGTGAGGTTTACTATTTACTCTAACCACAAAAGTTTGAAGTACTTCTTCGAACAAAGAGAGCTTAATATGAGGCAGAGACGATGGTTAGAACTCCTGAAAGATTATGACTGTGAAATCATATACCATCCTGGAAAGGCAAATGTGGTGGCTGACGCTCTAAGCCGAAAGGATGTGCCTGCTCCTATTAGAGTGAAAGCTTGCAGTTGGTGGTAACATCAGATGTGACGAGGGAAATCGAAAGAGCTCAAGATGAAGCACTTAAGGAAGAAAACATAAAGAAGAAAAGGATGGTTGGCCAACGGGATAAGTTGGAATATAACACCCTCGGTGTTAGGACACGTTTTGGGCGGATATGGATACCTATGGGTGGTGAGCTTAGAACCAAAATCTTGGATGAGGCTCATAAGTCTCGTTACTCTATCCATCCCGGTACCAATAAAATGTACCAAGATCTGAAGAAGGAATACTGGTGGCCTAGAATGAAACACGAAGTGACAAAGTACGTAAGCAAGTGCTTGACTTGCTCACAAGTAAAGGCCGAACACCAGAAACCGTATGGAAAGATTCAACCACTGGATATACCAGAATGGAAGTGGGAACACATTACCACGGACTTCATAACCAAGCTACCTCGCACAGCTAAAGGTCATGACACCATTTGGGTAATTGTGGACCGTTTAACGAAGAGTGCTCATTTCCTACCTATTCGCGAGACGTTCTCGTCGGAAAGGTTAGCGGAAGTATTTATTAACGAGGTAGTAGCACGGCATGGGATGCATTTGACGATCGTATTTGACCGGGATACACGATTCACGTCGAGGTTCTGGAAAAGATTTCATGAAGCGATGGGCACGAGACTCAATGTTAGCACGTCATACCACCCCCAAACGGATGGTCAGTCCGAAAGGACCATTCAAACATTGGAGGATATGCTTCGTGCATGTATTATCGACTTCGGTGGCAGTTGGGACAGTCATCTACCGTTAGCCGAATTCTCCTACAACAATAGTCATCACACGACGATAGGCATGCCGCCTTACGAAATGTTGTATGGGAGAAGATGCAGGACCCCGGTTTGTTAGGGTGAGATTGGACAGAAGGAATTAGGAAGTCTTGAAGTCGTAAGAGAAACATCGGAAAGGTTTGATCAAATCAAAGCAAGAATGAAGGCCGCACAAGATCGTCAGAAATCCTATGCGGATAAACGACGAAGGCCTATTGAGTTTGATGTTGGGGACAGAGTAATGTTGAAGGTGTCACCCTGGAAGGGAATCATACGATTTAGGAAGAGAGGAAAGTTAAGTCCAAGGTTTGTCGGACCATTCAGGATAATGGCACGGGTTGGTGAAGTTGCTTATCGGTTAGAGTTGCCTGATGAATTAAGTGGGATTCATCCTACCTTCCATGTATCACACTTGCGAAAGTGTTTGGGGGATGAATCAACTCACGTACCACTTACTGACATCGAGGTCGACAACAGCCTTAACTACATCGAAGAACCCATGGCCATCTTAGACAGAAAGGAGAGGCGTTTGTGTAATAAGATTATTCGATTGGTTAAAGTCCAATGGAAGCACCGAAAGGGATCGGAATCTACTTGGGAGACAAAGACGGAAATGAGGGAGTCGTACCCTCAATTGTTTGACTTATGACAGGTTTTGGGGACGAAACCTTTTGTAAGGGTGGTAGACTTGTAACACCCCGATATTTTATTCAGAGCATTAAGAGACGGTCTAGGAGCTTTAAACGTATTAACGAACCCAACCCGTATGCAACCATGAGTCACCACATGATTCAACATGTGTCAATGAATCATCTTAAAATGCAACACATGGCGGGACACGTGGCACCTTCACAACAATCCTACCATGCAAGATGACAAGTGGTGATGAGTCACCACGCAATGCACCACATAGAGACATGTGGTGGACACATGTCACACCCATATGCCTCTAACATTTCTATAAATAGCAGACCCATAACGTCAAATTTCTGCACATGTGAGAAAGGTTAGAGAGAGAGACCAAAGAGAAGGAGAAAGAGGAGGAAGAACTTCCGACGACCGGTGGTGGTTTGACGCGGTGGTACACGGTGATCGGAGTTACGGGTCTTCACCCTAAACCATTTCTTGACGTTCTGAATGCATTGGTAAGCTCCAATTTCCCTGAATCTTGTCTTAAAGTCACTAAAAATGTGTTTTTAGAATCTATCCAGATAAGTTTTTATGTGCGCGGTTTTAAAGAATCGAACGATCTGGAAAATCCAACCGTTGGATCATCTTGATTTTTAAACAGAGGGTTTATAACACCTAGATGATCATTTTGAATGGTGAAAATAAGAAATGGAGTTTTGTTAGTTCGATTTTTATAGCCTTTTTGACAGCAGGTCGGAGCTGTGTTTTTCTAAAAAACGCAGCTGCATAGATTGGGTATTTCCCGGAGATCCGACCGTTGAAATGAAATGAAATTTGGACTGTAGATTCCTAACATATAGATGATTATTTTTACCAAAGGAATTTACGATCGGAAGTCTTTAAGTATAGTTTTTATATTGACCAGTCCATGATAATTTCTAGGTAGAAGTGAAAAACGTGGTGAAACGATAACTTGTGAATTGAGCATTAGCTAAGGTGAGTTCTATGAAGCCCTTTTTAAATGTTTTCAATAATTTTTTCAGGCTGGTGTGCATACGTAATGATGTGACGGTTTTATAAAAACGATGTTTGATGTTTATGATGTTTTATAAAACAATGCTGATGAACGATGTTTTGGAAAGAAAGGTTATAAACGATGTGTTTATGAAATGAGATTTACGATGTGTTTAGGAACTAATGATTTTTAATAAAACGTACGAATCTTTTAACTGAAGTTTTGATGTAAAGAAGTGAATGTTTATGAAAGTCACAAACGAACAAATCTGTCATTATTCCTTATGGAATTGAGGTTATGGGTATGGGATGTATGTTATGAGCCTTACCTTTTAGCGGCCTTTCTGGCTGGCCAACTGTTGTACAACTGGGGTGATGACGGTCACCAAGGGGATTATCGTGATCCTTGAAGTTGGTACGGTCTACCTTACGGGGTAGTCGTGCTTGAAGTTTGGTACTTGTGCCTTACGGGGTGCAGTGCTGGAAGTTTGGTACGTGTCATCCTTATGATACCGTGCTTGAAGTTTGGTATGTATATCCTATGAGGTATCGTACTTGAAGTTTGGAATTGACAGTTACGAGAAGGCGCAGTTTCGATATGTTTGTTGACTTATGTGTTATGTTATGTTTTTGCATGCTTTATGTACGCTTTTATTAATGAAGTTTAAATGTTATATTTTTGGCAAAATATTTGAAGTTAAAAGTTTTATGTTAAAACTAGAACTCACCAGCGTAGCTGACTTTTAGTATGCACATTCAGGTTAAGTACAGGTATGGACAGGGATCGGTGATGCTTGGCAAGCGAGAAGAGTTACCCGGCTGATCATGATGACTGACATCCCGTTGTGTTTTAGTTATGATGTACTTATGTTTTAGACAACGTTTACGCTTCCGCGTGTTTAACAATGTTGACGTTATGTTCAAATGAATTTTTCCGCTGCGTTATTTGATATTCAAGTTTAAGAACTGATTGTGAATGAGTAAATCCAACGAGTGAGGCCTCCCGGGTTTGGGGCCTTACACATCGACATACACTTGTACAAGAAGAATATCACCTCCTGCTTTCCGTATGAAGAGGGTCGAGTCAATCTGTCGACGGTCGAAACCATTAGACAGTAGATGTTTATATAATGTCTCATACCATGCTCGAGGTGCTTGATGAAGACCATAAAGTGCTTTGTCGAGCTTATACACTTTATTGATAGTATGCGGATCTTCAAAGCCGGGAGGTTGAGTCATGAACTTTTCCATACAGGAAAGCACTCCTCACATCAAGTTGATAGACCTTGAAGCCAACATATGAGGCATAAGCCAGAAACAGCGAATGGCCTCAAGTCTAGCAACTAGGGCATATATTTCTGTGTAATCCAAGCCCTCTTGTTGATAAAAACCCTGAACAACCAACCTTGATTTGTTCTTCACCACAACATGATGATCATCTGTCTTGCATTTGAACACCCATCTGGTGCCAATTCGTTATACGCCCCTTGGCAAGTCAACCAAATCCCACACTTGTAACTTTTGGAATTGAGACAGTTCTTCTTGATTGCGTCAATCTAGCAGTTGTCAAGGAGAGCCTCTTTCACATTCTTCGTCTCTAACTGGGACACGAATGCGGTATGCAGACATGTTTCCATGACACCAGTGTCAAGTATCTCAGAGTAGAGACTAGTGTTCTCAGCAATGGTTCGATGACGAGTTTGAACACCGGCATGAGGATCACCAATAATGTTGTCAATTGGATGATTCTTATGCACTCTCATCTCTGGTACTTTCGGTTCCTGAATTTCTGAATCGAGGTTCGTGCTTAACTCCCCCATATCATGTGTTCCAGAAGAAGAAGATTCAATGTTGATTAGATCAGCTGGAGCTTCATTCTTGAGCGTCATTTCCGTCAACATGAACATCTTCACTGTTATGACCATCATGAGTTCCAGATGCAGATGCATCATAGGAATCAGGAGTTACAATCTGTACAGTAGCACGTGTTGAGAAACTGGAGTCATCATTGCCACCAAATAATTCATATACATTTGCGGCATCATTTGCAGACAAATCAGGAAGATTGAAAGATTTGAATAGCGCATCATAATCAAAACCCCAAGTTGGACCAGTTGGTTCTGGTGGAATGTTGTGTTTACTACAATCCACTTCAAACCATTCCTCGACAGTACGACTTCGTATATTGTATACTCTCTTGCAAAGCGAGTTGGCAACATATCCTAAGAAGATGCCTTCTACCACTTTTGCATGAAACTTAGACTTGCGATCTTTGTATTGTAGCAATAAGGAACAGGGACTACCAAAGGAACTAGATAGTGAAGATTGGGAGGTCGATTGTTGATCAACTCATAACAAGTCTTGTTGTGCCTCTTCACAACCAGAACTCTGTTCAAGACGTGACAAGCTGTATTACCAGCTTTTGTCCAGAAAGTGACAGGAAGCTTTGCATCTGACAGCATTGTCCTTGCAGTCTCAATCATGGTTCTGTTCTTCCGTTCTGCGACTCCATTCTGCTGAGGTGTGTACGGGGGGCACTAAATTCGTGACGGATCCCATTCTTGAGACAGAAAAGTTCCATCAAATTATTCTTGAATTCAGTTCCGTTGTCACTCCTTATTCTTCTAACCTTCAACTTGCAAAGAGATTCCAAGCTCAGGATCAGGTATTGAAGAATGTCAGCAGTTTCATCCTAAAAAATGCACCCAAGAAAAACGTGAGAAATCATCAGTTACAACCAGACAGAATGACTTACCTCCAATACTCCTGATACTTATGGGGCCAAAAAAATCCATATTTAATAGCTCCAAAGAACTCTTCATTAGATCCATCATCAGATACAGAGTCAGCCTTACTTGAGGGCAGGTGTTCTCAGACCCATCATCAGAAGCAGTAAAGAACTCTTCATTAGATACAGAGTCAGCCTTACTTGAGGAATCATCCTTATTAGAGGAATCATCCTGACTTGAGGACTCATCAAGGCAAGACAAATCAATGTCAATTAAGTTGTTGACCAATTTCCCGCTAACTGGTGGAGGAATGGCATTAGTACCCATCCCTAAGCCATTCACTTGCCTCACTACAGGCTCATAGTGTTCCACCACAAAACGAGAATTTTTCAACTTCTCAATATTTCCTTTCAACTGCAAGATCTCATTTTGCAGCTTGTTGATCTCATTGTTCCTTTTCTCCAACCCCTTGTACGCAACATCCAAATGAAACTGCTGATCGCTGATTTTAAGTGAATAATCACGTTTTTCTTTCTTCAACGTTTCAATTGAATCTTTGTAATGTTTTTCGTTTTCCTTGTAGCTTAACGCTGCAATACGAAGGGGTTCGACTTTGTCTTGAAGCTTAGAGTTTTCAACCTTAAAGCTTAGACATTTGGAACAAGAAATAACAGCAAAAGGATTAGAATCTACCTCATTTGATGAACATGATGCCTCTCCAATAGCCATGGGGGCAACTGCAGTTGTAGACTCTTCTGGATCAGCCACAGAAGCTTCCCTTTCCTCAGCTTCCATCATCTCCATAATCTCAGCCATGAGACCAACCTGTGTTTGTGCAATAAGGGCATCCTCCGAATGAACACTCTAATCAAAGCTATCGTCCTGTTGAGCCACCAATGCATTGGACGTTCCACTTTGACTTTGATTGCGATTGTTAGAGTTGTACCCTTGGTTGTTTCCTTGATTGCTTCCCTGGCTTGGTCTTGTGAATCCAGAGGCAGGTGCTTTGTCCTTCTGACATTCACGAGCAAAGTGTCCAAAGTTCAGACACTTGTAGCACTTGGCCTTGGATTTGTCAAAACCAACCTTGGCATTAGAATGGCCACCAATGAACTTTCGGCCAGTTCTGTTCAGGAAACGCTTCACCCTCCTCAGGATCATGGCCATATTCCATTGAATATCCATATCATCCGGATCCAACTGATTAAAGTCTTCTTCGATGGTTTCAGGATCCGTTACCTTACCGCCAATGAAGTTCTCATAGGCAAGCATGCATGATGAGAATAAAGCCACATGATCTTTAGCTATCTTGGCTATTGCTGATTGGTTAGCTGAAGATGTGGGAGAAGGATTTCTTAAGGAGTTCTGGTGATGAGATCCAGAACCAGATCCAGATGCTGCATAGCACGCATGACCACCACAAGCCTTTACAGTTTCTTCCTCATGAGAGTTTCCTGAGAAAAGGGCAAATCCAGAGCCCGATGACTTGGTAATAGAAGACGTCCCATAATACATAGAAGGGTCTTGTATTTGAGGTCTTCGTGAGCTCTCCTTTCTTTTTAGGTTCATGTTATGTGCTTGAACCTTTCCAATTACCTCATCAACTGTCATCTCATAAAACTTAGAATTCTCTCTCATCAGGGAAGTATACATCTCAAATTTGGATGGCAAAGCATCCAGAAATGTTTCAACTAATTCCTCATTTGGATAGATGAGGTCAAAAGCTTTCAACTCAGTCTGCAGATGATAGAATCTAGGGATGAGCTCATCTATGGATTCATTCTCCAAATATCTGAAGCACTCATACTGCTTCCTGAGAAGATCCCTTTTACTCCTCTTGATGTCACTGTTACCCTCGAATCTCTTCTGTAACGCCTTCCAGAGATCTTTGGAGTTATCGTATCCTCTGAAGCTGTGAAATAACTCCATGGTCAAGGCCATAGTGATAGATCTGTATGCCTTCTTCTTTCTATCATAAACTTTCTTTTCTTCTTCATCAAGTTTAGAGATAGGCTTGGGAACTTCCTCATCAAGGTAAGTGTATGTGGGATGCTTATAGCCTTCTAGAATGGGTATCCATAACGAAGAATCGGTATAAGAAATATAATGTTCAAAGCGTGCTTTCCATTTTGAATAATCATTTACATTAAGCAGCTTTGGGGGTTTATGTGGGGCTCCGGTCTCGTTGTCATAGTTCAGAAGGTTACCAAGGTTCTGAAGATTTGACGTGGTGAACACTTAGTCAAATTTCAGAAAAGTCAAAGAAACTTGCGCACTTGTCTCTGGCCTTGCGCACTTAACAAACCTAGTCTTGCGTATTTAGGATTTGCTCTTACGTACTTGATAAGTACGCATGAGTAAAAGATAAGTACGCAAGAGATTAAGTAAGTACGCATCAACTACGGTCTTGCGTACTTGGTAAGTACGCAGCAAGACTGTACTTGTAGCCAAATAAGGTAAGTACGCAGGTCACCTTTTCACCAACTCTCACCAACTTTTTCCGGTCACTGGAATCTCACCGGAGATGGCAGAAATCGAAAATGTGACCAAACAAAATGAGCCAAAGGGTCAGAAACTCGTTTCTAACCAACGTTTGATGCTCAAAACACTCAAATACACAACAAAAGTCGGTTTTTGAGTGATTTTTGCTTCTAAAATAGTGCTCAAGAGCTACCCCTATTTTATCACAAAAATCAACAAAAACAACCACTTTTGCATATAAAAACTCTGTAGGATGTGTAGAAGATACTCCTAACACACTCACAACACTCGAAATCAAGAGCTAAGCTCTGATACCACTTGTAGGTCCCCGGGTGTCTCGGATCATTACGTGTGGGTGCGTGACTAGTCGGACCGGGTGCGGAATACCCGTGACTAGGTGGAGAATCAAACAACACAAAGTAAACCGATAAAGAAATTACTTTAAAGTTCCTTCTATTATAATCTCGAACGGTTACAGAGAGAAAATACTGAGTGCAAATGTCTGCGTACATAAATTCTGTCAACCTATTCTATTTATACTAGACATGTTGCCTCCGTACTTGTTAAGTGTGCAGGGCTTTGTTCCTGGGTACTTAGTAAGTACGCAGACAATGCTCTTGCGTACTTGCTAAGTACGCAGGTTGAGTAACCTGCACAATTGTTAAGTGCGCACAACACTTAACAAAGACGAATACAACGACAAGTACCTACGAACATAATTACAACTCGATAAACCAATACATACAGATGCTAATATACAAATACATAAGGACAATACATAAGTAAAAACAATCTTCAGAGTGCTTGTCATAAGAATTGCTTCAACATATGTGGATATAATTTTCAAAACTTTTGATCAACAATCTTTATTTGATTCTGATGGTGCAAGTTCTTCAAATACAGTTGATGAGTCAGTAATAAGAATTGATCAAACCGTTAACGATTTCTTGTTTTGGTCCACAAAAGGTAATGATTCAAAGTGACAACTCTGAGGAGGTTACTAAATCTACACAAACACAAGAAGAGCAACTTGAAATTTCAACTACAAATGGTGAAACTGAAGTACAGGTACCTGTTACTAATGATGAACCATTTGTTTATAAAGATCACCTAGAAGTTTCTAATGTTCAAGCTGAGAATGATTGTCAATCAAACTCTTCAAGTGTTTCAAGTGACCAATCACCAGAATTAAATGACACTAGTATGCCAGAATCAGTTCAGGTTGAAGAAATTCCAATTCACAGAATTCATTCAACTCATCCCGTTGAGAATATTATTGGATTTATTGAAGAAGGTGTGAAAACAAGAAGCCAAACTGGAAACATTAATGTATGTCTGTATTCGTGCTTCTTATCACAAAAGAACCAAAGAATGTAACAATCGCCCTTCAAGATTCAAATTGGATTGAAGCAATGCAATAAGAGTTACTTCAATTTAAGAAGCTGAATGTGTGGCATCTTGTTGATCTTCTTGAAGGTAAGTACCCGATCGGTACAAAATAGGTTTTTCGCAACAAAAAGGATGATCGTGGCATTGTTGTTCGAAACAAGGCTCGACTTGTTGTACAAGGATTCTATCATGAAGCAGGGTTGGATTATGATGATGTTTTTGCTCCTGTTGCCCGAATTGAAGCTATTCATATTTTTCTAGCCTACGCTTCTTTCATGAAGTTTAAGGTTTATCAAATGGATGTGAAGACTGCATTTCTTTATGGGGTTGTAAAAGAAGAAGTATATGTCAATCAACCACCTGGTTTTGAAGATCCTGATCATCCATTCCAGGTTTACAAACTCGATAAGGCATTGTATGGTTTGCATCAAGCACCTCGTGCGTGGTACGAAACCTTGTCAACTCATCTTACAACAAATGGGTTCGTTCGTGGTACAATTGACAAGACATTGTTTTTGAAGAAGATTGATTCTGATCTGTTGATAGTTCAAGTATATGTTGATGATATTATCTATGGGTCAACAAATGAAAATCTGTTTCGTGAGTCTGTCATGAAACTCAAATTTGAAGTGAGTCTTATGGGTCAAATGCAATTTTTCCTTGGATTGCAGGTGGAACAATCTGATGCTGGAATACTCATTCACCAAGCAAAATATGTTAAAGACATTCTTACAAAATTCAACATGAGTGATTGTAAATCGGCTTCCACTCCCATTGCTCCTCATTAACCTCTCAAAGTGGATTTATCCGGTGTTGATGTTAATCAAAAGATGTATCATTCCATGATTGGTTCATTGATGTATCCGACTGCAAGTAGACCCGATATCTTGTTTGCAGTTTGTTCTTGTGCTCGACATCAGTCTGCTCCAAAAGAATCCCATGAATCAGCTGTCAAAAGAATAGTTCGGTATCTTAAGGGTCGAGTTAATCTTGGTTTGTGGTATCCATCTGATTCTGATTTTCAATTTTATGTTTATATTGACAGTGATTATGGTGGTTGTAACTTAGACAAGAAATCTACATCTGGAGGTTGTCAATTTTTGGGGGAGCGGCTAATATCGTGGCAATGTAAGAAACAAACAAATGTGTCAACTTCAACTGCAGAGGCAGAATATACAGCTGCGTCTAGCTGTTGTTCACAAGTAATTTGGATTCAACATCAACTGCTGGACTTTGGAATCAATCTGTTGGTAACACCCATTTTCTGTGACAATGAAGCAGTGCTTGGAATAGTAAAGAATCCGATTCAGCATTCCAAAACAAAACATATCGCCATCATGTTAAATTTTATTCGCGATTGTTTTGACAATGGTCTGATTAAACTGGTCCATGTTGATACCTTAGAGCAAAAAGCTGACATTTTTACAAAAGCATTTTCAACAGATCGGTTTAACTCTCAGGTAGAAATATTGGGGATGATATCTTTTTGAGTAAATGTTTTAATAATAAAAAAATTAATAATAATACTGTCCGTGTGTTGATTGAAAGACCATTCAATGTTCCTCAAAAAAGTTTTTCTTATATTGTTAAAATTGGGTTGAATTGTGTGTTTATTCTAAATGAGCTTTTTTACGTGTTTGTTTAGATTCAATAAATTATATCACAATTTTAGGGGGATAATTAAAAAAATAAAAGAAATTATCATCTGTGAAGTGTTTGTTTTATCTGTATGTGTGCAAAAGAGAAAAAGAAAAAGTGATGTAAGCTGATATTGTGCTGAAAATGAACTATGTGTGACTGATTGATATGCAAATAGGAAATGATAGTATATTTGTGTACTGAGCTTACGCATGAATTGGATATGATGGTGATATCGGTTACAATTATTGATATGTTGGTAGGCTCTGCATGTATAAATTAGGCGATATTTGTGTGATTAACTAAATTGCAATCTTTGTGTTTTACCCACATCGAATATCGGTACTTTCATCATTCGAATGAAAAGTGAATCTAGTTATACTATGAGACAAGGATCTTGATGATTTCTTAGCACAATTTGTTTGCTCTATTGACTATATCCATCAAATATATGATTTAGAGTTAAACACCTTCATACATCTGATGGTTCTGGTGAAAATCTCGGATGGAAACCAGGAAGTCAGCCTATTTCGCCCTTTGAATCATTCGTGATTTCAATTGACATATCCAATATCTTACGGATATCCGCATACCCGAATCATTCATGATTCTTCATATATACTCTTCACAACTCATATGAATCAATATGATTCCGTACTATCTTAGAAACCAAGACAATGAATCAAAATGATTCTGAATCAATATAATTCCAATCAAATCCACTTGGATTATTTTTCCTGTGCTAAGAATGCTACCTTCATGCTGGAGATTGGATCATGATCTGGTGAAATTTTGTGTTAATTCTAAGTTCATTCCATCTCGATTGTGGGGTACACACTGTATTGATTAATATAACCTTAAATGTCACACAGTATTTGCTGAAACGTAATGCATGAGTTTATGTGGATAATAATACTGACAATCAATGTTGAACTGTTTAGATCCTGATTTGATATGCAGTGTGATTAATACAGTGTGCATTTATGATCCTATGTCATTTCAGTTCACCAAAAGTTAGTAAAGAAAATAAACTAAGGGTTACAGTGATGTCAAGTGTTTGTGAAAAGGTCTGTGAATAAAATAAGTTGTTATAATCTGGATTTTATGTTTAAGTTTTTTTATGTTTGTGTTTATGAAAAATAAAATTCTGGAACAGGTCTTAATGATGTCAACATAGACAAGAAAATGAAAAAAAAAATTTAGTTGTTCATAGTTTTTGAAAGTTCAAAGTTTTCGGTCGAAATCTCTGAGAAAAAAATATTGTCCGAAAAGTGTTTTCGGTCGAAATTTCTAAACCGAAAGTTTTTGGTCGAAATCTCAAATTCTATATATACTGGAATTTTCGATCAAAAACCTTTTCCCACTTTGAATTCTCTGTCGTACTCGTGGATTTTTCCAAGTTCAAAGATTCAGAGCGAAAAACCGTTCTTTGTGACGTCATTGCGGTTCTTATAGCTTTTCCGATCATACAGGTACATTTTCACAACTTGTAGAGGTGCATAGGGTAGATCCAAAGCCTTAGATTAACTTTGAATATTTGAATTTTTGAATCACCCGCAAAGTATGATGCATTGCCCGAAAAGTCCTATGAATGGACCGAAATCTGTTTTCGGATAGAAATGAAGAGTCATTTCTTATCTGTCCGAAATGAGTTTTCGATCGAAAAAGATATTGTTTAGGAGTTTTCGGTCGAAATGTTCACAGTTGATATTATTAGTTTGATCTGAGTTTTTGATCGAAATGTTTGTATCTTATCAAAAGGGTTTTCGATCGGAAAGTTCTATGGGGTTTGATATTCAAGTTTTTGATCAAAAGGTTAAACTAAGTTTTTGATCAAAAAGGTGAAAGTTAAAGGGTTTTCGACCGAATTGTCAGGAGTTATAAATTTCTTTTAGAAAATTTTCATAAGTTTCTAACCTTGACCACATCAACAAATAAATCAAGGGGTTATGAAGAGATTGTTCGTTTTTTAAGTAACTCAAGGATCCACACAGCAATATCAACTCAAGTTAGAGTTTCTAAAAATCAAGTCAGAGAGTTTTGGGATAATGTGCAATACAAACATGTGAACAAGGAAATTTGGATTGAAAGCACGGTTGGAGGAAAAACCATAAAGATCACTGAGCAAGTAATCAGAGAATTTCTTCACTTCAGGGACTCACCGGAATTCCCATACAAGATCAGCCACACTACAGTTTCTAGAATAATCATGACTATGGGATATGAAGGGAATTTTATTAGAAGACAAGTCACAAAGACAATGTTCGGAAAACGATGAAGATATCTTGTACATGTATTGATTCACTGAATGAGTCCAAGAACAACAACGTTTGATCAAATTGGTGAAGTGTTTAGTAGAGTATTGGTATGTTTGGCTACTCACAGAAGATTTAACTTTTCAAGAATGATCTTTGAAGCGATGATTAGTAATTTTGTGGGACCAAGGCAGAATTATAAGTTTTTGATGTACCCGAGATTCATTCAAATGATTATCAACACTTTGCTGCAAGATCTACCTAATGATGGGATTGAACTTCAACTTGAGCCAATGCAAGAAGTTATCTTCAGTAGTATGAACAACATAAGAAAGATAAGCAGGTTTAGTGGAACAGTAACACCTTTGTTTCCAAATATGTTGGGGGAAATCCTGACCCGAATTTCAACAAAGATGATGAGGTAGATGATTTGATGGCAATTGAAATTGAAGATGGTGTTGATAGTGATAGTGATGGTGATGATGATGATCAGGGTAATGATGGTGGTGATGGCAATGTTATAACAGAGGTACAACCAGAAGTACAAGTGCAAAAAGCAGAAAAGCAGTCTGATACTAATGTTGGTGATTATGAAGTCACTGATGTGAATGTTAGAGATAATATAGCTTCAGAAGTTAATGTTGAAGTTACTGAACCAGTGTTAAGTTATACTGAAGAGTTTGTAGCTGAAAATTATGATGTGTTAAGTGTAAATACTAAAGTGATTGAAGTATCTGATGTTCAAGCAACTGCAACAACACCTTCAAAGAAGAGAAAAGAGCCTGAAATGACTAAGACCGTGCCTTCTAGACCTCCTCCGTCTAAGGGTATCGTGTTTACAGATCCAGGGTTGAAGAAGCAAAAGACAACAACTACAACAAAGCATGACAAAGGCAAGGGAAAGGCTAAGGAAAATCCTGAAAAGCACAAGTCTAAAAAGTCAAAAGATGATGGTCTTGTAGATGAAGATTTTCTTAATTATGCTACAAGAGAAACCGCAGATGTGGTGAGTCGGCTGAAAACTCAGATTTCAAACTTGCAAAGCAGGGAAGCTGCTAATTCTAGAGAAATCAGGAAGTTGAGGATTGAAATTATTAGGCAGCAAGGTATTATTACTCAACTGTCACACCCCGACCGATGGCGGAATCATCGAGGCGGACAATAGAATGATTGTTCAAAAGCACAAGATAACTAAAATGTTGCATAATTCATTAATTAAATTTAAAGACAACAAAGATCCAAATACAATACATTTCAAATAACCTAGTCTAGTTCAAAACATTGATTTATTTAACTAGGTCCATAGATCTTAAGTGGCGGAATCTTCGGCAAGTAGTCACATATCCAAACCTGAAACATTATTTAAATCAAGTGTCAACTAAAAAGTTGGTGAGTACATAGGTTTAGTAAATCCGGTAAATAGTAGTTGTAAATCGTTTTGCAACTCATTGTTTATCTTGTTAAACATAGTATGTTTGATGTATCATTTATTTAATCACAATTCAAACCGAGTTTGACGCGCTTGAACAGAGCACAACAGCTAAGTCCGGTATGTTTGAATATAGTTACCCACTATATCCGATATGATTGAATATAACACGCGGTTATATCCGAGTATGCAGTAATAAACACCCTAACCGGGTGGGCTGGTCAGGCACAATAGATCTATCAATATTACAGTTGGTTGTCTTGTGTTTAAATGTATGTACATCCAAAGAATAAACATATAGTCTCATGTATAACACGTATAAACAATTTGATTGAGTAGCATGAAATAATGTTTCACCCCAAAGTATGTAAAAGCGTAAAATAGGGGCTATGTAACTCACCTGGCTAGCGGATATGATAATCCACGAGAGTAGGTGATACGGATGTTTGAAACCTAAGCACGATGGAACCCTATGTAGATAAATGGGTATTATTATATGCTTATAGGTGTGTATCCGTATTTAATTGTTTATAGGTTTATAATAATATTTCTTAAAATTATTTGCGTAAAGTGTAGGTTCAGATTTACTTGAAATCACTGATTTTGATCGAAACTATTTCAGGTATCGAAACTATGTTCAAGTATCGAAATTATGTTCAAGTATCAAAACTATGTTCAATCAAAACTACTAATTTCGATTGACCACAGAGCTGTCGAAACTTTCTTCTATCGAAACTACTTAGTTTTGATAAGTAGTTATTATGTATTATGTATTTATATAATAATAACAAATGAAAGAAAAGTCTTTATTTGACTAATTATATTGATATTTTATATATTAAAATTTATTTTAACAAGTTTATTAAAAATAATGCAAGGTTCATAAAAAAATGAGGCATTTTATATATTACATGTAGTTTAATAAGTTTATAAAAATGTTACAAGATTTATAAAAATTATGGGACATTTTATATATAAAAATGTAATTAAATAAGTTTATAAAATATTACAAGATTTATAAAAATATGGGATATTTTATGTATTTAAATAATATTACAAGATTTATAAAATGGAATAGTTTATAGATAAAAAGATTGTTTGATCGATTTCAAAATAAACGAACGATCAAACCGACTCGTTTTAGTCTTTAGTGTAATAAAATATTATTAAAATAAGTTAAAAGAAATTAAAAAAATGATAACAGGAGCAAAATGGGGTTGGGCCGGAGGACAGAGGATTCGAACCCGCGACCTGAAGCTCAAACACACACACACATAACCAGCCGGGCTACTGCCCATCGCTGGTTATGTGTTTAACGGATAAATTAAGTACACAAGGGCAAATCAGGTCGCTGGACCTCGGTGACCGGCAAACCGTGTCCGAAGACATTGGGTTTGCCCGGTAACTCTCGTGTGATTGCCGTGATTTCGAGTTGAATTGTTTACCAGGGATTAATAAAAGATAATGGAATCGATTCGAGACTCGAACCAAGTCGAAATGGGTCTGGTCGGCACCGTCTTTGAATTCGAAAATGTCACGAGCGGGGATCGATCTCTGAGTGGAATTACCTCCTATGATTCTGGTCACAGCTTCACTCAGGGTCGACGAAGGTGATGGAGTCCTTAATTTGGAGTGAGAGTGTGTGGACGAAGGGTAGCGAGCTCGTGCAGGGCCGACAATGGTCATTTATAGGCGAGCTTGATTCCTATGCTCAAACGTGCAATTGGACATGTCCCGACATTAGTCTGGACGAGGAGAAACTAACCCGACATCCCACAGGCGTGGAGGTGGCCTGTCGGGCACGAATTTGGACATGGGTATCTCGGCCATCAACAGGATTGGTCGATTCTTATGTTGGGGGAACAAATTTGTCGAGGCCTATTGTTCGTGTGGGAGAGACGAGGCCAGAGAGACCACTTTCGGCTGTCGAGGTGTAGGGGACAGTCGTGTCGAGTGTCGCCGGAAAATAGCTTGCACCGCCGGATAACGAAGGTGGTGACCGGAAACACGAATTGGGAATTGGCAACTTTAGTCCCTGAAGTTTGATTTCGTTTTAATTAGGTCCCTGTGATAATTACGGATGGGTCCCTGAGGTTTGGTTTGACCACATTTAGTCCCACAACTGGTTTTTAGGTTAAAACCTTTTAGTTTGAAAAATTCCAATATAACCCCTCATCTTTTATAAAAATAATTTGTTAAATTTCTTTTTAATTTCATTTGTATTTTATAAACTTATATTATTTATTATTATTATAAATATTTTTATAAAAGTTAATTATTTTATTTAAATAGGTTATCTTATTTATAAATGAACCCTTTTAATTTAGATTTTTGTATAAAATTTTATATAAGTTTAAAACTTATAAAATTTTATTTATTTTAAATCCTTAAATTATATATATATTTATATATACTTGTACAAAATTTTAAATAAAACCACTTGCATTCCATTGAATAGAAAATGTCTACAGGATACATAATATAAAAGCGTGAATAAAAATCCGAAATGTCACAGTCTCCCCATGTTAAAGGAATTTCGCCCCGAAATTCAACCAGTGGAGGCTATGAAAAGAGATGCGGATATTTGATCTTCATTTGGTCTTCACGTTCCCAAGTGAACTCGGGTCCACGTTTAGACTCCCAACGAACCTTGACAATGGGGATGTGGCTACCCTTGAGTTTCTTGACTTCTCGGTCCATGATTTCCACGGGTTTCTCAATAAAGTGCATTTTTTCGTCAATGCGCACTTCATCAAGAGGGATGTGGAGATTCTCGTCGGCTAGACACTTTTTCAAATTAGACACATGAAAAGTCGGATGAACGTTGCTGAGTTCTGAAGGAAGGTCGAGTTTGTAGGCCACTTTTCCTATCCTCTCGAGTATCTTGAATGGGCCCACATATCGAGGTGCAAGTTTTCCTTTCTTTCCAAATCGGACTACGCCTTTCCAAGGTGATACCTTTAGAAGAACCATATCTCCAATTTGAAATTCCAAGGGTTTTCGTCGTCTATCGGCATAGCTCTTTTGTCGACTCCTTGCTACTCGAATGTTGTCACGGATAAGAGAGATTTTATCGGTGGTTTCTTGGATAAGCTCGGGACCGGTGATTTGTGCTTCACCAATTTCGTTCCAACAAATCGGTGAACGACATTTCCGTCCATAAAGAGCTTCAAACGGTGCCATGTTAATGCTTGTGTGGTAGCTGTTGTTGTAGGAAAATTCAATCAGTGGTAGGTGAGAATCCCAATTGCCACCGAAGTCAATGACACAAGCTCTAAGCATATCCTCAAGAGTTTGGATTGTTCGTTCGGTTTGTCCATCAGTTTGAGGATGGTAAGCCGTACTTAAATCCAAACGAGTACCAAGTGCTGATTGTAATGATTACCAAAATCGGGAAGTAAAACGCGAATCACGAACGGAGATGATGTTCAAAGGGATTCCATGACGACTTACGATCTCATCAATGTAAATCCGAGCCAATTTCTCGACTCGATAGTCCTCACGAATGGGTAAGAAATGAGCAGACTTTGTAAGTCGGTCGATAATAACCCAGATACTATCGTGCCCACTAGAAGTGCGTGGGAGTTTGGTGATGAAATCCATGGCAAGGTTCTCCCACTTCCATACGGGTATTTCAGGTTGTTCGAGGAGTCCGGAAGGCTTTTGGTGTTCGGCCTTCAATTTAGAACAAGTTAGGCATTTTGCTACAAAGAGGGCAATATCCTTTTTCATGCCGGGCCACCAATATTGCTGACGAAGACCCATGTACATCTTATCAGCTCCGGGATGTACCGAATATCGAGTTTTGTGGGACTCGTTCATCAAAAATATACGAAGGTCGTCGCGATCGGGAATCCAGATACGATCCAAGTAATACAATAGGCTGTTGGCTTTGGTTTCTAGCAAGAGTTCTACACCACATGCCATTTCTTGATACATGTTTCCCTCGGTAACCGAGGTGTGTTGTGCTTGGAGAATGAGGGCTTGGATATGGTTATGAATACGAACACTATGAAGCATGATACGCTCTTTACGACTCAAAGCGTCGGCTACAACGTTTGCTTTGCCAGGGTGGTAGCGAATCTCGCAGTCGTAGTCGTTAAGAAGTTCGACCCATCGTCGTTGCCTCATATTAAGCTCTTTTTGATTGAAAATATGTTGGAGACTTTTGTGGTCGGTGAAAACCACGCATTTGGTGCTATAAAGATAGTGTCTCCAAATTTTCAAGGCGAAAACGACAGCACCAAGCTCGAGATCATGGGTCGTATAGTTTTTCTCATGGATTTTGAGCTGACGTGATGCGTATGCAATCACTTGGCCACGTTGCATTAGAACACAACCAAGACCTTGGTTGGATGCATCACAATAAACGACAAAGTCGTCATTACCACTAGGAAGAGTTAGAATAGGAGCATTGCAGAGCTTGTGCTTGAGAGTTTGAAAAGCTTCCTCTTGCTTGGGTCCCCACTCGTAAGATTTACCTTTATGAGTCAAGGCAGTGAGCGGAACCGCAATCTTAGAGAAATTTGAGATGAAGCGACGATAGTAATCTGCTAGTCCAAGGAATGAACGAATCTCGGTAGGAGTCTTAGGAGTACTCCAATTCTTTACCGCTTCGATTTTTGCCGAGTCCACATGAATCCCTTTATCGTTGACTATGTGTCCCAAAAACTGAACCTCCTTTAGCCAGAATTCACACTTGGAGAACTTGGCGTATAGTCGTTCTTTCTTCAAGAGCTCCAAAATCAAACGAAGATGTTGTTCATGCTCTGCTTTCGTTTTGGAATAGATGAGGATGTCGTCAATGAAAACGTTCACGAACTTGTCCAAATAAGGTCTGCATACACGGTTCATGAGGTCCATGAAGACTGCAGGTGCATTAGTCAAACCGAATGGCATGACCATGAACTCGTAGTGACCGTACCTAGTCCGAAAGGAAGTCTTCGGAATGTCTTCATCGAGAACACGAAGTTGATGGTACCCGGAACGAAGGTCAATCTTGGAGAAACATGTTGAACCTTGAAGCTGATCGAAAAGATCGTCGATACGGGGTAAAGGATAACGGTTCTTAATTGTAAGCTTGTTGAGTTCACGATAATCGATGCACATTCAAAACGATCCATCCTTTTTCTTTACGAACAACACGAGAGCACCCCAAGGTGAATGGCTCGGGCGGATGAATCCTTTGGATGAGAGTTCTTGTAATTGACTTGCAAGCTCTTGCATCTCAGAAGGTGCAAGACGATAGGGAGCTTTTGCCACGGGAGTTGCTCCGGGCACAAGGTCGATACGAAACTCCACTTGTCTAGGGGGAGGAAGACCAGGTAAATCCTCGGGGAATACCTCGGGAAAATCTCGGATGATTGGAATGTCTTGCAATTTCTTACCCTTGTCTTTCGTGTCAACTATGTGGGCCAAGAAGGCAACGTACTTTTTCCGCAAGTACTTTTGTGCCAATGTGCAAGACATGATTTGAAGACCACGACACGGTTTTTCACCGAAAATAACTAACGTGTCGCCCGAAGGGATAGGTATTCGAATGCACTTTTCGTAGCAAATAACCTCAGCATGGTGCTTGGATAACCAGTCCATGCCAATTATAATATCAAAGCTTCCCAATTGCATTGGAAGGAGATCAACAGAGAATTCATGGTTATTAAGCTCGAGATTGCAGTCGCGGATAACAGAATTTATAATAATAGATTTTCCGTTTGCTATTTCCACGGAATAAGATTTGTCGAGTTTCGTTCTTTGTTTAGCAAGTCGGGATTCAAAGGTAAGAGATACAAAACTCCTATCGGCACCGGTATCAAAAAAAATGGATGCATAATGATTGTTTTTGAGGAACGTACCGTTCACCACGTCGTTGTTTGCTTGAGCCTCATTAGCGTTTATGTTAAACGCTCGTCCTTGAGGACCATCTTGATGATGCAGTTTTGGGCATCGGTCACGGAAATGGTTTGGGTCTCCACACTCGTAACATGCCCGACCATTGAGAAGTGCCGGATAGTTTGGACGGTTGGCTGGAGCAGCTTGGTGGACGGGAGGACGGGTACGGAAAGTAGTGACCACGTGTCCATATCGTCCATAGCTTGAACACAATTGGCATGGTAGGTTGGCAGGATGATGGTACTTGCAGGTCTGGCATTGGGGATTCGGGCCCTGATAAGTTTTTGGGTTTTGACCCAAAGGGGCCGCTTGGATAGCAGGCACAGCGGGAGTTACGGCTGCGAAGTTTCGACCCTTTCGTTTCTTGTTGCGGTTAGAAGACTCGGGCTTTACATCTTTGACGGCCGCAAGAGTAGACACAACCTTCTTGGAACCCTTTCTTGTTAAGGTTCCGGCTTTGACATGGTTGTCGGATAGTGTAGCAGATAGACGGATAGCAGCTTCAAGAGTAGGAGGATTGCTTCCTAGCACAGCATCTTGAATTTGCATAGGCAGGCCGCCTATGTTTTTTTCAATCCCCCGAGCAAGGGGAGTGATCATATGAGGCACCAGCAGACTTAGCTCTTGAAACCGGGTGGTGTAAGCCAGATTATCCCCGCTGTCTTGGGTAAGATCCCAAAATTCAGCCTCGAGCTTCCTCATTTCATTCCAAGGACAGAATTCATCAGTCATGGCCTTCTTCAGATCATCCCATGATAAGGATGTAGCAACCTCAGCACCACGGGTGAGGGCTCTCTTTTGGAGTACACTTGCGGCATAACGAACCCGAAGATTATTGGGACAGTCGCTGTTTAGGAATGTGCTTTCCATGCTTTCAAACCATTGAAGTAGGCCGGTAGCACCTTCAGTCCCGAAGAATTTAGTAGGATTGCACGAGTTAAAGTGCTTAAACGTGCAATGAGGCGGGTTGGTACCACCGTTCCCTTGGATGTTGTGAGATCCGTCACTGTTGTTATTTGCTTGGGTCATTTGCCCCACTAGTTTGGCAAGGAGAGTAGCAAGATCCGGGTTGGAAGTGCTAGAGTTTGCACGTCGAGGAGGCATTCTAACACCATAAGAAAAGACAATGATATTTTAGATAAGACGGATAAATATGAGTTATAGCGGGAAATAATGTAAGTAGAAATACGAGATTTATCATGACGCGTGCCAGTGCATGTGTATTTATTCTAAGTTGATAGGGGAAACTAAGTCATCTTTTCCGGGTAGGACATGATGTTATAGATCATTATTTGCTTAATAGGAATTGCCGGGACTTGCATGCACTACAAATCGTTATTACGTGTGCACCCGTAATAATGATTCGCTTTGCATGTTCGTCTAGTTCTTCCTATCTTGCTATAATGTCCCCAAATTTTGAGTTTAAGTTCGGATCGTATCCTTGCGAATACATTGACTTATCAACGTTAAATAATTCCTCAAAACTTTCAAGGAGACATGCTTTAGCCTATAGGTAAACACTCACTTCAGGAATTCCCAGGAAAGCATACGGGTCCGTTTATTTGGATTTATACGAAATGCTTTCCTAGACAGAAAACCCAATGTACAGGTGTCACCCTTCCAGATTGCACGTGTCCTTTACTGGTTTCAAGAAATTAAGTCGTTGACGAGATTTTCAAGATTTTAATAGACTTAAGAGTCTATGAGTATAAAATGTGTAGGAATGTTGCAATAATCATGGATTAGGAAAGAGTATAGACAAGGATGAGTAGTGTATTTGTTTGCATAAGTTTGTTTGTCAAATGTGTATGTAAAGTATGTATCATGTATTTAAGCCTTGTATGTATGTGTATGAGTCTCACGTACCAAACTTGGGAAAATTCAAATAATACCTAACTTCAAATATAGCAACTAATCATTTAGCACATAACACATAAAAGGGAGTCCTAGGGTTATAGTATAGGTCATCGTGTCTAATAACCTAATTCCCTATAACCATGGCTCTGATACCAAACTGTCACACCCCGACCGATGGCGGAATCATCGAGGCGGACAATAGAATGATTGTTCAAAAGCACATGATAACTAAAATGTTGCATAATTCATTAATTAAATTTAAAGACAACAAAGATCCAAATACAATACATTTCAAATAACCTAGTCTAGTTCAAAACATTGATTTATTTAACTAGGTCCATAGATCTTAAGTGGCGGAATCTTCGGCAAGTAGTCACATATCCAAACCTGAAACATTATTTAAATCAAGTGTCAACTAAAAAGTTGGTGAGTACATAGGTTTAATAAATCCAGTAAATAGTAGTTGTAAATCGTTTTGCAACTCATTGTTTATCTTGTTAAACATAGTATGTTTGATGTATCATTTATTTAATCACAATTCAAACCGAGTTTGACGCGTTTGAACAGAGCACAACATCTAAGTCCGGTGTGTTTGAATATAGTTACCCACTATATCCGATATGATTGAATATAACACGCGGTTATATCCGAGTATGCAGTAATAAACACCCTAACCGGGTGGGCTGGTTAGGCACAATAGATCTATCAATATTACAGTTGGTTGTCTTGTGTTTAAATGTATGTACATCCAAAGAATAAGCATATAGTCTCATGTATAACACGTATAAACAATTTGATTAAGTAGCATGAAATAATGTTTCACCCCAAAGTATGTAAAAGCGTAAAATAGGGGCTATGTAACTCACCTGGCTAGCGGATATGATAATCCACGAGAGTAGGTGATACGGATGTTTGAAACCTAAGCACGATGGAACCCTATGTAGATAAATGGGTATTATTATATGCTTATAGGTGTGTATCCGTATTTAATTGTGTATAGGTTTATAATAATATTTCTTAAAATTATTTGCGTAAAGTGTAGGTTCAGATTTACTTGAAATCACTGATTTTGATCGAAACTATTTCAGGTATCGAAACTATGTTCAAGTATCGAAACTATGTTCAAGTATCGAAACTATGTTCAATCGAAACTACTAGTTTCGATTGACCACAGAGCTGTCGAAACTTTCTTCTATCGAAACTACTTAGTTTCGATAAGTAGTTATTATGTATTATGTATTTATATAATAATAACAAATGAAAGAAAAGTCTTTATTTGACTAATTATATTGATATTTTATATATTAAAATTTATTTTAACAAGTTTATTAAAAATAATGCAAGGTTCATAAAAAAATGAGGCATTTTATATATTACATGTAGTTTAATAAGTTTATAAAAATGTTACAAGATTTATAAAAATTATGGGACATTTTATATATAAAAATGTAATTAAATAAGTTTATAAAATATTACAAGATTTATAAAAATATGGGATATTTTATGTATTTAAATAATATTACAAGATTTATAAAATGGAATAGTTTATAGATAAAAAGATTGTTTGATCGATTTCAAAATAAACGAACGATCAAACCGACTCGTTTTAGTCTTTAGTGTAATAAAATATTATTAAAATAAGTTAAAAGAAATTAAAAAAATGATAACAGGAGCAAAATGGGGTTGGGACGGAGGCCAGAGGATTCGAACCCGCGACCTGAAGCTCAAACACACACACGCATAACTAGCCGGGCTACTGCCCATCGCTGGTTATGTGTGTAACGGATAAATTAAGTACACAAGGGCAAATCAGGTCGCTGGACCTCGGTGACCGGCAAACCGTGTCCGAAGACATTGGGTTTGCCCGGTAACTCTCGTGTGATTGCCGTGATTTCGAGTTGAATTCTGGTCACAGCTTCACTCAGGGTCGACGAAGGTGATGGAGTCCTTAATTTGGAGTGAGAGTGTGTGGACGGAGGGTAGCGAGCTCGTGCAGGGCCGACAATGGTCATTTATAGGCGAGCTTGATTCCTATGCTCAAACGTGCAATTGGACATGTCCCGACATTAGTCTGGACGAGGAGAAACTAACCCGACATCCCACAGGCGTGGAGGTGGCCTGTCGGGCACGAATTTGGACATGGGTATCTCGGCCATCAACATGATTGGTCGATTCTTATGTTGGGGGAACAAATTTGTCGAGGCCTTTTGTTCGTGTGGGAGAGACGAGGCCAGAGAGACCACTTTCGGCTGTCGAGGTGTAGGGGACAGTCGTGTCGAGTGTCGCCGGAAAATAGCTTGGACCGCCGGATAACGAAGGTGGTGACCGGAAACACGAATTGGGAATTGGCAACTTTAGTCCCTGAAGTTTGATTTCGTTTTAATTAGGTCCCAGCGATAATTACGAATGGGTCCCTGAGGTTTGGTTTGACCACATTTAGTCCCTCAACCGGTTTTTAGGTTAAAACCTTGTAGTTTGAAAAATTCCAATATAACCCCTCATCTTTTATAAAAATAATTTGTTAAATTTCTTTTTAATTTCATTTGTATTTTATAAACTTATATTATTTATTATTATTATAAATATTTTTATAAAAGTTAATTATTTTATTTAAATAGGTTATCTTATTTATAAATGAACCCTTTAATTTAGTTTTTTGTATAAAATTTTATATAAGTTTAAAACTTATAAAATTTTATTTATTTTAAATCCTTAAATTATATATATATTTATATATACTTGTACAAAATTTTAAATAAAACCACTTGCATTCCATTGAATAGAAAATGTCTACATGATACATAATATAAAAGCGTGAATAAAAATCCGAAATGTCACATCAACAACAGCAACAAATTGATCAACTTCAGAGGATGGAGCAAGATTTGATAACTCATGTTGGTGCTCCAACAAATGAAAAAAATGTAAATCAAGAAGTAAACATTGAGAATCAAGAGAGTCCAGCTGCTACTGAACCTATTCCTTCTCTAGTATTTTATGCTGATATGTAAGACGACAATACCATACTCGATATTGATATGTTGCTGAATAATGAAGGTTAAGGAATGGAGGTGACTGATGAGAACGATAAAGAGACTGAGAAAGAAGAAGAAGATGATGATGAATAGTTGGTGATAACTGGTGAAAAGAAAAATGATGATAAATCTTCTGTCACTCCCCGACCGATGGCGGAATCATCGGGGCGGGACATATAGACTGTTCATAGCAAAAGGTTGACTAAATTGAAATATATTAAATGTCAAATTCCGTTACAAATATTCAAACACAAACCAAAATCCAAGAAATAAACATAATAGGAATACATAAAATTCTTTATTTAGTTTAACTAAGTCCAAAGCCTATGTGTAGCACATCTTGAACAAAGTCACACATTAGTACCTGAAACATGAATAAAATAAAGTCAACTAAAAAGTTGGTGAGTATAACACAGGTTTGTATATAGATAGCATATAGTTGTAAACCAAATCCTTTACATAACATGATAAATAAGGCATTTATGGGGAGCAGCTATTGTGTAACCAAGTACAACAAAACATTTGTAACTAGTATGCAAATTGTGTTGTCGGTATCAATCTCCCCAATCTGGGTGGGTTTGTCAGACTCAATAGATCTATCATTGAAAACCGTCGGCTTGAATAGTTAATGATTGCAATAAGTGTTCACAAAAGTTAGCACAACTAGAACTCGGGCATAAAGCTCAAATTTGCACACATGAATATAAATAGGATTTGTACTTGTATTGTTTGTGTAAATGTAAACATGTAATTTGTATATAGTTCATGTTTCACCCCAAAAGTGTAAAAGAGTAAAAGGGGTAATACTCACTTAAAGCAAGCAAGGAGAAGGACGGAATGGTGTAGGAAGCTTGAACTCTTGAAATCACTCTTGAAACGCCTTGAAACTTCAAAGCTCTTAGCTAAAACTTTCCACTTTTTGCTCTTGGATTTTGAAATAATGCTAGTGTGTGAGTGTGAGTGTGTGTGTGGGAATCGTATATATGTAGAGAAAAGGAAAGAGTTGGAGTGTTGAACTTAGAAAAATCATTGCATATCATAGAAGATTTGATGGACTAGACACTTGATTTGATTCTTGCTTGATTTTTGGTTTAATGAATATGGGTTTCATGACACAAAATGATGGAGTTTGATAGGTTTGGTGGTGAAGTGTGGGTGTGTATGTATGTATCGATTTATATAGAGAGAAGAGATGGAGATGGAGTGTTGGTTCCATCTTCATCATCAAAAGGTATGGGAGGTTTGATGGATTTGACCCTTTCTTGTCTTGCACTTGAAAGGGTATGGTGTATTATGACACAAGGGATGGTGCCTTGGAGAAGACAAGAAGGTGGGTCCCCCTTCTAGGGTCAATTCGGCCGAGAATAGGGTATGGGTGGGGGGTTGGGTGTTGTCAAATCTGGTAGTTAGGATCCAATGGTTAGTTAGGTCGGTTCTAGTTAGGATACACCCGGTGGGTGATACCGTGATATAATACTCGGTGTAGGAATTTTTTTTTAGTGATTAAAACTTTATATCTATATACCTAGATGTATATATATAAAATTATTAGATGAAACGGGGTTTGAGTATAGATCTTAACAAGTCAACATCATTACTAATTGATGTTGGAGTGGAGTATAAGCAATGATATAATGATGGTGATGTGATCTTTATGTTGCTTGCATCTTTGGTCATAATCATGATGATTATGACGCCTGAGTGTTGTGTAAGCAAAGCAATCATGATGATGATGTGATCTTTATGTTGCTTGCATCTTTGGTCATAATCATGATGATTATGACGCTTGAGTATTGTGTAAGCAAAGCAATCATGATGATGATGTGATCTTTAGATGTGGTATAATACCTGAGATTTATACCCGCTTTAATATCTTTATTTATTAAAACGTCTCACTAGACTTTTACTGTCAAGTTCTTGTTAATCACCAACGACCGTACTTTGCGGGTTATCACTGCTTATTTTCCTAGTAATTCTTAAAAATTACTATTTTGATATAATTTCCTTTGTTAGATTCCTTGACTTTACTTAGTCAAAATAAAACTTCAGGAAATATATGTTATGAACGTGCATTTATGTAATATGGATATTGACCTGAAATACTGGGTGTCGCAGTATATAACCGAGTAAAACTTGAGTATTTGTATTGAATCATTCTATTTAATTGTAGATACGAATAGAACAAATCAGTGCTCTAGAATTAGGTTTGAAAAGCACTATATTGAATCGAAATACGGATACTAAAAATTAGAAATGTTACAGTCTCCCCATGTTGAGAGAATTTCGTCCCGAAATTTAGCTAGAGGAAGCGACGGCATCAGTAAAAAGATGAGGGTACTTGAGGTTCATTTGGTCTTCTCGTTCCCAAGTGAATTCAGGACCATGCTTACATTCTCAACGAACCTTGACAATAGAAATACGACTTCGCTTGGGTTGTTTAACTTCACGATCCATGATTTCTACCGGTTTCTCAACAAAGTGCATCGTCTCATCAATGTGCACGTCATCAAGCGGTATATGGAGATTCTCATTAGCGAGACATTTCTTCAGATTAGCTACAAGAAATGTAGGATGCTCATTGCCAAGAGATGGAGGTAAGTCGAACTTGTAAGCCACTTTCCCAATCCTTTCAAGGATCTTGAATGGACCATCATAGCGAGGTGCTAACTTGCCTATCTTTCCAAATTGGATCACACCCTTCCACGGGGACACCTTTAGAAGAACAAGGTCACTGATTTGGAATTCCAAGGGTTTCCAATGTTTGTCGGCATAACTCTTTTGCCGACTCCTCGCTACTCGAATATTGTCACGAATTTGAATGATCTTATCGGATGTTTCTTGAATTAGTTTGGGACCGATGATTTGTGCTTCACCGATCTTGTTCCAACAGATAGGAGAACGACACTTGCGACCATAAAGAGATTCGAATGGAGCCATGTTGATACTTGTGTGGTAGCTATTATTGTAAGAGAACTCGATCAGGGATAAATGTGAATCCCAATTGCCACCAAAATCGATTACACAAGCTCGAAGCATGTCTTCAAAAGTTTGGATTGTTCGCTCGGTTTGACCATCAGTTTGGGGATGGTAAGCCGTGCTCAAATCCAATCGTGTACCAAGAGCAGTTTGAAGAGATTGCCAAAAACGAGAAGTGAACCGAGCATCTCTATCGGATATTATGTTCAAGGGAACACCATGACGGCTCACAATTTCATCAATGTAAACTCGGGCTAGTTTCTCAACTTTATAGTCTTCGTGGATAGGCAAGAAATGAGCAGATTTGGTGAGACGATCAATGATCACCCAAATGCTATCATAACCACTCGTGGTGCGAGGGAGTTTGCCGAATAGAAATTTTAAATTCTAGATGTAAGTTGTATTATTTGGAATGAGTTTGATGGGATTTTGAAATTTAGGGTTTGCGTAAGATGTAGTCTAATATGCTCAAGATTGTCAGTGGTTAAGAGATTTCATAGACATTGGTCTGGGTCAAAACTTCACGTGACACGAACAACGCTACTCATGATAATATGATAGGACACTTATATATAGGAAGTACCATCGGCGTATCCACCATGCCCTTGTCATGTTACATCAGTGTCGTTGTTACACATGATGATAAGTTTTAGGTCACAACACACGACAAAATTTCCCTATAGTTTCCATGCGCTGATTTTTATAATCCCGTGTGCACCCGTAATTATTTAAATCATCGTATGGTCCGTATAGATTGTTTCGTTGTGTGCGGGTAAGGGGGGCACAATTTCACTATGATCACGTCTATTGTTTACACATAAAAAGTCGTTAACAAGTAACTATGTCCCTAATCAGGTCAGTTCGCAACTAAAGAGTAGTAAAGTAGTAACACTTAAAGTTTCTTAGTTTGCTCGTGTTTGAACAAGAATACGTCAAACCTCGAGTTGTTTCAATGTATTATGGTCTTCAACTTTGGTGTACAAAGTGCATGACCATGTCTTGTGTATAATGTAATCAATCCATTGCAATAATTGTAAGCAAATTTTTGTTTCGAGTATATAGTAAGCACACAAGTCTCATGTATGATCTAGTGTCACGTAGCTCGTAATCAAATAAGTCTCATATATAGCGTAAATAATTAAGCGTCTTGTATTTTGTAAGTCAATGAACTCTGATGTGTAATGTAAACAACATAGTATTTTGTGTATAGTAGGAAATGAATTTCATGTAGGGTGTTGGCAACTTAGCATCATGTATATTGTACAATGTGCACAGCTTAGTGTGATGTACTTCGTAACCAAATAAGTTTCATGTATAGTGTGGTCAATCTATAATTATGTATCAATGAAGCAATTCTTATGTATCATGTATATTGCAAACAACTAAGTTTCGTGTATCATGTGCTCAATCCAGTAGCATGTGTATTGCAAATAAACATGTTTCGTGCATTACGTAATCAATCGAGTAAATTGTGATTTGTTGGCAACTAGTTTCATGTATCATGTAATTTGTGTAGCATTGGATATATTGAGAATATTTGAGTTTCATGTACCATGTGGTTGCGTTGGATATATTATGAACGTGTATACGTAAGCATTGAACTTCGCGTGCGATGTATATTAACGGGTTTTGCATGTGATCGAGTGTTGCGGACAAACGTGTTGTTTGGCGTTCTTGCATAATGTGGTAGTTAGGTTCGAGTCCTCAAATCTCGTTGAGGTTGGTGGGAAAGGTTAACGTCTACGCGGTATGGATCGTCTCTTGAAGCGTCAAGTGAAAGGTAACGAGGAGGTTTTGGGAATATTCGGGAATTGTGTTTACAAATATTGGTCTTTGTTTGAACATAGAAAGTGGTAAATTGTTCTTGGTTGTAGATATATAAAGTAGTGAAATCATTGAATCGCATATTTTAAATGAATATGCAATTTATGGAAAAAAAAATATTTTTAAGTTAAATTTTCAACTATTGGCTTAAACAAGATTTAGCCAAAGTTTTAGAAATATTTACTTTAATGAAGAAAAACCATAATTATCTATCAGTAAAAAAAAATATATTTTTATAAAATTGGTTGTATTAACTTTTCTTATCAGGTGAAAAAGTTTTATGGAAAATTTTATGTTTTTGATATTATCTAAAAATTTGATAATCATTTTGATTAAACAAGGTAACGAAGTTTTGTTTAAATCATAGAATAGGATGATTTGAATAAGATTGTTGGTAGTGTACTAAATCGTGTTTGAATGAAGAAGGTGATACTTGAGAAAAATTTTTTTATTTTTTGTAAGAAAATATGATGGGAAAATTCACGCTGCATGGTTCAAATCAACAATTAATAACCTTAGAGTTAACGCATATGAAATCGATTAAAGGCTGAAATGTTAAACATTATTCAAAACATAGGGAAATGGTCCTCAAATCAAGAATTTAAAGATAATAAATAAAAATTTTCGCTTAATGTCTCTGGTAGCTTTCCACTAGGAAGAAGATAATCGTCAAGATGAGCACCGCTATGGTCACTCGTGTAACAGATCTGGCTTCAGTCCTGGCGGTCTTCGTGCGATGTTCTTGTACTTCCTTTTCGAGGATGGAGATTAGCTCCTTCTGGTACCCTAATTGGTTTGCTAGGCTATACATTCTTTGTCTTTGCAAGTCGTGTAATACTCCTTGCTCTATCCTTTGCCTCTCAAATTCTGAAGTTCTTACATATTGAGGGAAGTCATTGGTTGGAATTCCCATAACACCAGTGGGGCCATGGTATGCCTTACCCAAGGGTTAGGAAGGTACGGGTCGGGCATAAGATATGGGTCTCTCAGTGGGGGTGGTAATTGATTGTGAAGATGGGGTGTATGATACGAGTTTATGGGTGCGAGTGATTCAGGTGTTCGAAGTCTCGGGCCGGCGTTCCTGATCCAGTCCGCCCTTACCTCAAACCTTGGTCTGGCAGCCGGGGGTGTTGGTGACTGATACACGGGTATCTCAGTGTCTTCTACCCAATCAGATTCTGTTCCAGGACGGTAAACTGGGGAGGGAGGAGAGTGGGAGTCCATGCTTAGCAGGAAAACATTGGAAAAAGTTGTAAGTGATAATGAAATATGAAGGGTCAAATATAGAAGGTCTTATGGGTTTTAGAGTTTGACTAGTCATAATGCCGAACCTTCACGATAGTATCTTAGAAATACACTTGACCTATAAGCAATGTATCCCTGAGGAGAATTCCCAGGAAAGAGGGGTGGGTCACTAGGACACACATAAGTACCCTATCTTTCCTTAGCCAGAATTCCTCATGGGTTTACACACTCTTCCAGCCATCATGTATTAATAATACCATTGTTGGGCTCATGGTTAAGATGAGAATTGTTGTGAACTGGGCTTTGAGGCCCAAAAGTAGGGTTTATGCATTTCAGTGGGCTTCTTTTTCTTGGAGGGTAGATGGGCTTCTGGGTTTATTGTTGGTGGGCATTACGCCCAATAGTTTAAGGCTTTGCTCATAAAGGGTGATGGTATCATGTATTTGGATCCAAAGGTGTATGAATAATTTTGGTGTATATGTGTGTGTGTTAAACTTAGGATAGTGTTTTAAATAAATTAGGTAGGTAGCTATGAATAGAAGAAAAAGTGGGCAGGTAATGTGACACATAAACTATTGGGTATTGTATCATGTGATGTAATCATATAGTATAACATGTAAAAATATTCACATAGGAGAATAATCATATAGCATGTAGGTAGTAATGAGTGTAAGCACAAGAGTTATCAAGTAGTGTGACACATAAGT
The DNA here is from genome assembly GCA_023525975.1 of Smallanthus sonchifolius. NCBI lineage: Eukaryota > Viridiplantae > Streptophyta > Magnoliopsida > Asterales > Asteraceae > Smallanthus > Smallanthus sonchifolius. Next base: position 71,689,725 of record CM042023.1, on the reverse strand, counting down.
CATTATGTATTATATCATGTAGTGTAAGTACTTAGGATAGTATGTAAAAATAATCACACAAGAATTGATAATGTAACATGTAGTAGCATGGCATTGTATGGGTGTCTTAAAGTTATAGTCTAGGTCAAGAGTGTCTAATAACCTAGTTCCCTATAACCAAGGCTCTGATACCAATCTGTCACACCTCGACCGATGGCGGGACATATAGACTGTTCATAGCACAAGGTTGACTAAATTGAAATATATTAAATGTCAAATTCCATTACAAATATTCAAACACAAACCAAAATCCAAGAAATAAACATAATTGGAATACATAAAATTCTTTATTTAGTTTAACTAAGTCCAAAGCCTATGTGTAGCACATCTTGAACAAAGTCACACATTAGTACCTAAAACATGAATAAAATAAAGTCAACTAAAAAGTTGGTGAGTATAACACAGGTTTGTATATAGATAGCATATAGTTGTAAACCAAATTCTTTACTTAACATGATAAATAAGGCATTTATGTGGAGCAGCTATTGTGTAACCAAGTACAACCAAACCTTTGTAACTAGTATGTAAATTGTGTTGTCGGTATCAATCACCCCAATCTGGGTGGGTTTGTCAGACTCAATAGATCTATCATTGAAAACTGTCGGCTTGAATAGTTAATGATTGCACATAAGTGTTCACAAAAGTTAGCACAACTAGAACTCGGGCATAAAGCTCAAATTTGAACACATGAATGTAAATATGATTTGTACTTGTATTGTTTGTGTAAATGTAAACATGTAATTTGTATATAGTTCATGTTTCACCCCAAAAGTGTGAAAGAGTAAAAGGGGCTATGAAATACTCACTTAAAGCAAGCAAGGAGAAGGACGGAATGGTGTAGGAAGCTTGAACTCTTGAAATCACTCTTGAAACGCCTTGAAACTTCAAAGCTCTTAGCTAAAACTTTCCACTTTTTGCTCTTGGATTTTGAAATAATGCTAGTGTGTGAGTGTGTGTGTGGGAATCGTATATATGTAGAGAAAAGGAAAGAGTTGGAGTGTTGAACTTAGCAAAATCACTGGATATCATAGAAGATTTGATGGACTAGACTCTTGATTTGATTCTTGCTTGATTTTTGGTTTAATGAATATGGGTTTCATGACACAAAATGATGGAGTTTGATGGGTTTGGTGGTGAAGTGTGGGTGTCTATGTATGTATCGATTTATATAGAGAGAAGAGATGGAGATGGAGTGTTGGTTCCATCTTCATCATCACAAGGTATGGGAGGTTTGATGGATTTGACCCTTTCTTGTCTTGCACTTGAAAGGGTATGGTGTATTTAATTGTAGATACGAATAGAACAAATCAGTGCACTAGAATTAGGTTTGAAAAGCGCTATAATGAATCGAAATATGGATACAAAAAATTAGAAATGTTACACTTCTGATGATGATAATGATAGTGGTGGAGCTAGAAGTGTTGGTGATTTTGAAAAGACAGCTGAAGAGACTGAGAAAGAAGCTGAGTCCAACACAGAATATAAAAATTATGAATACGAACAGAAACAGACTTATGTAGAAGAAGATGGGTCAGTGATTTGAAAGATGGATAACTTGGTAGATGAAGACCAGTCTTTTCAAGTACCTGATGAAGTTGAAGAGTCATCTATTCATACTAAGACCACATGTGTTGATAAGAGTACGTGGTGAAATGTAACAGAAAAGTCGACTGTTGTTGAACGAATTACTCAGAAGATAAGAAATCCAGAGCAAGCTTTAACTGGAGAGATTTTAGGTTGGATGTATGATGACGAGAAGAAGATGTATGTTGTATAGAGAGGTGAAGTGAATATACAGTACTTTGACCAAAGCTCCAAGTTACAGACTTTACCGTTCTGGGATATTCGGGAGCTGAGTAATATGAAGTTGATCAATCCATCCAATAATACCTTTGCTAGAAACTTTGAAGAATTTCTAAAGAAAGAATGTACGAAAGACAAGTTTGAAAGCTTCAAACCACAGGTGCCTGAATGTAAGAAGTTAAAGAAGAAAGATAAAGATGGAAGAAGAAGATTAAGGTACATTGTCAAGCCAGCTGATATAAGTTCTACTGTTCACGTCCCTGCATGAAAGGAAGTGTTTATCAAGAGCTTTAAAAGATGGGAGTATGACAGTAGAACTCATGAAGCTGTAATCACACAACATAGCTCACCAGAGGTCAGAGTCTTTGATCCGGTGAATATGTTCAGTTTCTCTGATGAAGATCTGAAGATTCTGTATCACAATCTGATTCAATGTGATATGAGCTTGAAGATAAAGGCCGAAGCGAAGTTGTATATGAGAGTTGTAGCTTGATGCTTATCCAGACGATATGAAGAAAATGTAATCAAGAAAAGACTTGCCGAACTGGATTCTAACAAAGTGAAAGCCGTAGCCAAAGCCAAGCCTGATAAAGACAACAAGTGAAGAATTGATGTTCTGTGGACTAAGGGGAGATTGTTAGAACCTAGTAGTCCATAGAAATCAATTATAGACTGAAATAGTACAACTCTAAGGTTTTCAGTCGAAAACAAAGTTTTCGATCGTAAAGTGTTTTCGGCCGAAAACACTTTTCGATCAGAAGTTTTCGGTCGAAATTCTTTATAGTATAAATATGTTGTCTTTTGTATTTTCTAGTAGGAGGATTTCCCATTTTTGAATTATCTGATTCAGAAGTGTCTAAGTGAAATCAAAGATTGTAGTTGTTGATTCAAAGTGTAATTACCAGATATAATCAATGAAAATCATTAGTTTGATTGTGCATTTCATGTTTGTGGCGTTTCTCATTCTAGTTCGTGTTTGATTCGATCTTATGGGTGTTAGTTGATTTCTGGATTGTTTCCGCCTTTCCAGAAGCTGTTTGAAGATTAGAGACTTGAGTATCAAAGGATCAGAAGGGATTACACAATTAACTCAAAAGTTGTACATAATGTACTCAGCTCGACACAACGCTCAATCTAACTCGATACACCACATTGATTCCATCTATTTATCACCTCAATACCATCTCATACACAATTAATATAACTCATCACTTGCATGCAATTTAACACATATATAAGCACACAAATACATGCCTCAACACTGCACCCTCGTCAGGGTTATCCCCGTCGGGATACTCGTCATAAGCTCAACTCCATCCTTGTTACAGCCCGCCACTAAACATAGCGACACACTCGTCATCTATGATGACTACCCAGCCACCACACGGTGACTATATCATCTACCATACGGTGACTGACACATCACACATACAATGATGACCCCGAAGGACTCCGTCCTCCACATCACTATTAGCCGTATACACGGACAACAATGCAAGCACACAAAGCAACACATATATACACATGACATTACTTGGACACTTACGTGGACTTACCACCATTTACGGATCACTTACGTGTATAATCCAATGCCTTACTTAGATGTATCCTCCTAACGTCTAGACACATTACCCAACTCTTTCCGAATAGGAAATTATATGACACACAAACACCATACTGACTTCTAGTCCATACATACTATGGACACCACATAGACTCATGCAAACACGATACCCGTCATGTCACGAGGACAACAACACAATATACACAACATCAAGCACACGACGCATGACAACATACTAGAACCTACTTAACTCATTAATGAACCACGTACGGGTTCCCGTGCTAACTCTCCTTATATAACCATCGCAGGTTTAGCTAAATTCCCGACTCGCCTCGACTAACTCATAAGATGACACACCCAGATCATCACACTCTTGTTCACCCACCCTAAGGACCCCATAACGACCCTTAGCTTCATTATTACATACGATGTAATAAAACACTTCAAGTTTAACTCATAACTCGTATTACGTTCGTTTAGTAAAACATGTGTGTACGTACGATAGCCCCAAAACAGTAAAACGCTTAAAAAAGGGATTAAAAACTCACCGATTGAAGATCCCACACAAGTACTGCAACGTCTCCTCGTACGAGCCTGAACCTGTTAATGTATGATCACATAGTCAGCGTACATCCTAAACATGTGTCACTACGTAAAAACACAATTGTTCCCGATGCTAGTCTTATCCGCACAACTCCTTCACCATGCAAAACCCTAATCCTCGTGCTTGCTCGAACCTGCCAGGAACCCGCATGCATGCATATTCACATGAACCGCAACACCTTTAGCCTCAAGAGTTACACCTACGCGAGCCGAGACTCCAATGCATGTCCAAACCTAATCATGCAAACCCTACACCTACAAAGCCCTAGTCGGTTTTAATCCGACTCCACTCCTCCTTCGTACTCCAGCGTGAGCCACCACCACCAAGTGCCACCCTCACACTTCCGTCGTCCTTTTAGCCGCGATAAGCCCTAGTCGGGTTCCTTCTCACACGGACGCACCATGACCACCCTCACCCCGCCGTCCGCCGTCGTGAAGCACCACCACACCAACTTCCGTAGCCACCGTCACATGTCACCACAGCCGCCGGCTCCTCCTCGTCGTGCCCTCACACCCGAGACAACCCCTTAACAGCCGGCACTTCCCGTTCACTGCCACTGTCGCACGTCACTATCACCAAAACCGTCCGCTTCCTTTTTTCCCATCTCCGTCGTCACCCATAACCGAGAACACAACCCTAATCGGGTTTTTCATGCAATAACGGATACAAGAATCATGAACGGGTAGGTTTAGAAGTGTACCTTACGTGTGGAGTTATTCCTTTGCTTGCTACCACCAAAGAACCACCATCACCGGCTTCCTATGATCGTTCGACGCCTCCCCCCCTCTCGTCCACCACTGCCGTCGCGCACCTAGGGTCAAGAATGGCCCTAGGGTTTGCGCAAAAGTTGTATATAAACCTTTCGAGGTTTCATTTTGGGTCCTTCCTCTTTCGTCTAGTTCGTTCCCATCCCGAACTATGAAATAAAGGCTAACCGGGTCCTCTAACCCTTATAATTGAGTCTTCCGTGAAAACCTTATAGTCTATGCAAATTAAAAGAGATTCGATTCACTCATTAGTCCGAACCATTAGTTTACGAGTTTCGGGATGTTACAAGTCTACCCACCTTAAAAGAGGATTCGTCCTCGAATCCTGTGTCGGCACAAACCAACATAGCCCACTCTTTTGTTCCCATCGGTGCATCCAAATTCATTTGATGCTATTCATTAACTTTCGTATACATCATCCCCATCAATTTACTTTATAGCTCGGCCACTATCTTTGGTGTTAAAAGAAGTCTCCTCCATGGCCCACCCCAACTTTGGGACTTGTAGGTTTCATCACACATTCCCTCATCTCTCATCCTTCCCGCCATTAGTCAAACGACTGCCTTCCCAGCACTCGCTATCCTGGCTCTCGCTAGAAGTTGCCATCTGTGATTGCCTTGATTACTAACCCTTTCACGAAGGTTTCACTATCATTGTCCTTGACAATACCTTTTTGCTCTTAATGTTCTTAAAAACTTCGTACGTAGTATTCCTAGTACTACGTAGCACAACGCAGCCAATTTTCCAGTCACTTGGCACAATTGCATTTTCGTTTACGGCACAACTGTCTTTGTATCTTGTATAGTCGTGATAATCTCCAGAAGCTTGCTCAAGCTACACCGGTTTCTACAATATTTCTCTACCAACATATCTCTATACTTCACTATCACCTGCGCAATACGTCCTTTAGGTATGCACGGTGTCACACCCCAACCGACGATATACATCGGGGCGGGACATGTAGACTGTTCAAAAGCTCAAGGTTTGCTAAAATTTAAATATTTAAACAACCAATTTCATATCATAAATAATCATGAATCCAACAATACAAGGAAAATTGAAATACATAAATAGTTTCTTTAAATTAGGTTTTAGGTCCTCGGTCCTAAGTGAAGCAGCTTGTACTTATTCTCAAGCATTAGTACCTGAAACATGATGAAAACAAGGTCAACTTAAAAGTTGGTGAGCATACATAGGTTTTAACACACAACTAAGCTTAAAGTGTTTTATACAATTCATACGATATACGTGTATAAGGCAATTGTGGATAATCTATAGTTAAACTAAGTGTGCACAACCAAACCTTGTGACTAAGGCATAACACGCAGGTTACCCTTATGTAAAGTCAGTAACAAACACCCTAGCCGGGTGGGTTTGTCAGACACATTAGATCTATCAATGTTAACCGTTGGCTTGTACGAAGTTAATGATTGTACTAATGTCATGTATATGTAGTCTTAACTCATAGCATTCAAGCATAAAGCACATAACACACAATATCATATTATTGAATTGTATTTAAGTCTATGCAAAAAGGTTTCAAAAAGGTAAATCATGTTTCACCCCAAAAGTACAAAATAAAAAAGGGGGCTATGTAAACTCACTTGGATATATTGTGTGGGTAACACGGGAAAGTATGTAGCACAAGTGATTTTCAAATCACAAGTTAACCTAGTGTGAAAAAGCATGATCTTAGATTAATAACGTTCACAAGTCTAAGGATAGGTCTAATGTTCATCGGGTTTTGTTATATGAGAACTTATATAAAGTTTGTGTTATTTTATGTGAAAGAATAAGTTGTCGAAAGTTCGGTGTAAACTTTGGAAGTTCAAAGAGTAATATGACACTATTATTGTTGGGTTTATAATTAAATAAATAAAATTCTTTTTATTTATTTAAAAATAATATTATTTTTTTGTTAAAAAAAATAATGTAATTGAAAAATCTATTTATTTATTTGTTTATTTTTAAAGTATAAAATAAGTAAATAGAAATGAAGTTCGTATATGTGCGTGTGTATATATGTATATATATATATAAGAAAAACAATTGATTGGAAAAATGTGTATATATATTTTTTTATATAAGAATTTCTTGTCAAAATATTTATAAACTAGGGAATTTAATTATTTAAAATATATATATATATATATATATATATATATTTAAAATAATTAAAATGAGGTTTTAAACAACCTGATTTGTAAAAATAGGTATTTTAGGAAAAAAATTGCCAATTCTTCTTGTGTTATGTTTTTAATAATGTGTAGTTTATAAAAATAATTTTTGTAACAACTTTAGGTTGTTAGAAATTGATTTTAAAAATAAAACAGACCACCCGGTTCAAACCCAGGTGGTTTCTGTGCGAGGCAGCCGTCTCAACCATTGGACCAGGGGACTAACCCGTGCTATGGAGCCGGTTTGATTTGTATATAACCAATACAGTACAAGGGTCGGGTCTGGCTTCGAGTTCACGCACAAAAAGGACCTATTATGTGGGTTTCGAACCCACGCCCTCTGGTCCGATGGTGCAATGTCTTAACCGGTCGGACTAGATGGTTTGCTGTTAGATTATAGTGTTTAAATGATTAAATACACTAAGCCCTTCGAATTAGAAAAATCCCCATTTAGAACCCATATGAACAGCCCTCGATTTCAATGACATTTGGGTTTGATGCCCTCTGTCATATGAAATTGACAGAGGGCTTTCGATCTTAACATGAAAACGATTCGAATGATTCAAACCATACCCGAATCGGTTGAGTAAAGGGGGCCGACGACTAGACGTTCAGTAGCGGAGTTGTTGGTGCTCGATCGGTAAACAGAGATGGAATGAGACTCAAATAAGGTTTTGGCGAGTTTGTATAGAGTCGTGCAAAGGCCTATGGCGATTTAATTTGATTAATTTAATCATTAAGGTCCGATTCGATTAAGAGGATTACGGGTGTCGGTTTTTGTCTCGATTACGCGTTATTACAGTTGTAATTGAATGAATTGGGTCGTGTAATGGGTCGAGGTACATACACGATTAGTCATGGAATGATTTACGGGAGTCAATTGCATTAAATTTCTGGTTTTGGAAAGGGTTGAAACGCGGTTTGACTAATCCGAGTCAAATTCTTTCAAATTTGAATTGACCGCGTGATTGAACGAATTGGGTTGTCGTTTGGGTCTGGATTGGGCCGATTTGTTGATTGTACACGAGATAGGACTTCATGAGACTCAATTAGATGCATTTCGTGGTTCGGATTGAAGGGATTCGGCCCTGTTTGACTTTTAAAAGTCAAACAGGTCGTTTTCCTTGTGAGTCATGGTTAAATTTTGACTTTCATGAGTCAAACCATTTGCATTTACTAGTTCAAGATTCGAGGCTCGAGGGTTCGAGTGTTTAAGCGATTTGGGGTTCAAATCATTGCGTATGGTTACGTGTACGTATACTTATGCATGCTTAAGTGTATATATATATGTATATATATATTTATATGTATGTATTTATAGATACTTTAAGAAAATGTCGAGATAACATATAAGGAATTCCACGTGTTAGAGTTCAAATGGTTTATACAACATTGCACTAGAACGGGTTTGAACGTGTTACAATTAAAAAAAATCAGAAAGGTCACAGTATCCACATGTTGAGGGGAATTCGTCCCGAAATTTAGCTAGTCGAGACTACTGAATCATAAAAGAGGTATGGATGCTTAAGCTTCATTTGATCCTCACGTTCCCAAGTGAACTCAGGACCGCGCTTAGAATCCCAACGAACTTTGACAATAGGAATACGGCTTCGCTTGAGATGCTTGATCTAACGATCCATGATCTCTACCGGTTTCTCAACGAAGTGCATCGCGTCATCAATGCGCACATCGTCAAGAGGTATATGGAGGTTCTCATCAGCAAGACATTTCTTTAGGTTGGACACGTGAAAAGTAGGATGTACATTAGCAAGTGATGGAGGTAATTCGAGTTTGTAAGCCACTTTCCCGATCCTTTCGAGGATCTTGAATGAACCCACATAGCGAGGTGCTAGTTTACCCTTCTTCCCGAAATGGATCACCCCCTTCCAAGGAGATACCTTTATAAGTACAAGATCACCGACTTGAAATTCCAAGGGTTTACGTCTTTTGTCGGCATAACTCTTTTGCCGACTCCTTGCCACTTGAATGTTGTTACGAATCTAAAGGATCTTGTCGGAAGTTTCTTGGATTAATTCAGGACCAATAATTTGTGCTTCGCCAATCTCGTTCCAACATATAGGAGAGCGACATTTCCGACCATAGAGGGCTTCAAATGGAGCCATGTTGATGCTTGTGTGGTAGCTATTGTTGTAAGAGAACTCAATGAGGGATAGATGTGAATCCTAATTGCCACCAAAATCAATTACACAAGCTCTAAGCATGTCCTCGAGCGTCTGGATTGTTCACTCGGTCTGACCATCAGTTTGGGGATGGTAAGCCGTGCTTAAATTCAAGCGTGTACCAAGAGCAGTTTGGAGAGATTGCCAAAAGTGGGATGTGAAACGAGCATCCCTATCAGAGATTATGTTAAGTGGGACCAAGTGATGACTCACAATTTCGTCAATGTAGATTCGGGCTAATTTCTCTACCCGATAGTCTTCTCGGATGGGTAGAAAGTGAGCAGATTTGGTAAGACGTCAATGATCACCCAAATGCTATCATAACCGCTAGAAGTACGAGGGAGTTTGGTAATGAAATCCATGGCTAGATTCTCCCATTTCCATACAGGGATTTCCGGTTGCTCAAGCAAACCAGAAGGACGTTGATGTTCAGCTTTGACTTTGGAGCAAGTTAGACATTTTGCAACATAAAGTGCAATGTCTTTCTTCATTCTGGGCCACCAGTATTGTTGGTGAAGACCCTTGTACATTTTATCCCCCCCGGGATGGACGGAGTAACGAGTTTTGTGTGCCTCGTTCATAAGGACTGCGCGAAGGTCATCACGATCGGGGATCCAGATACGATTCAAGTAATAGAGGAAGCCATTAGGTTTGGTTTCTAATAGGAGTTCAACACCACATGACATTTTGTTATACAGATTACCCTCGGTGACCGAGATGTGTTGAGCTTCTAAGATGCGATTTTGTATATCGGTTTGAATCCTAACACAATGAAGCATAACGTGGTCCTTACGACTCAAGGCATCGGCCATAACATTCGCTTTACCGGGATGGTAACGAATCTCGCAGTCATAGTCGTTAAGGAGTTCGACCCAACGTCGTTGCCTCATGTTGAGTTCCTTTTGATTGAAGATGTGTTGGAGACTTTTGTGGTCAGTGAACACCACACATTTCGTGCCATAGAGAAAATGCCTCCAAATCTTCAATGCGAAGACGACCGCACCCAATTCAAGATCGTGCGTCATATAATTCTTTTCATGATTTTTGAGTTGTCTTGATGCATAAGCGATCACCTTGCCCCGTTGCATGAGAACACAACCGAGACTTTGGTTTGATGCATCACAGTAGACAACCAGATCATCGTTGCCATCAGGAAGAGTGAGAATAGGAGCATTGCATAATTTTTGCTTGAGGAGTTGGAAGGCTTCCTCTTGCTTTGGTCCCCACTCATAGTGTTTACCTTTATGGGTCAAGGCCGTGAGAGGGACAGCAATCTTGGAAAAGTTTGAGATAAAACGACGGTAATAACCAGCAAGACCAAGAAATGAACGAACTTTGGTAGGGGTCTTAGGGGTACTCCAATTCTTTAAGGCTTCGATCTTTGCGGGATCAACATGAATTCCCTTTTCATTGACAATATGACCCAAAAATTGAACTTCCTTTAGCCAAAATTCACAGTTGGAGAACTTAGCATATAGTTGTTCTTTTCTTAAAAGGTCTAAAACCAACATAAGGTGTTGTTCATGATCTGATTTAGTCTTGGAGTAGATCAAGATGTCGTCAATGAAAACGTTCACGAATTTATCTAGGTATGGTTTGCATACGCGATTCATAAGATCCATGAAAACCGCAGGTGCATTGGTTAGCTCAAAAGGCATAACCATAAATTCGTAGTGACAGTATCTTGTACGAAAGGCAGTTTTTGGAATATCCTCCTCTTGCACGCGAAGTTGGTGATATCCAGATTGAAGATCAATCTTCGAGAAGTAGGTGGAACCTTGGAGTTGATCAAAGAGATCATCGATCCTAGGCAAAGGATAACGGTTCTTGATGGTAAGCTTGTTGAGTTCGCGGTAGTCAATACACATCCGGAATGTGCCATCTTTCTTCTTCACGAATAGGACGGGTGCACCCCATGGTGAATGACTGGGGCGAATGAAACCTTTATCAAAAAGTTCTTGGAGCTGACTTGCAAGTTCTTGCATTTCAGAAGGTGCTAGACGGTATGGAGCTTTAGCCACAGGATTAGCTCCAGGTACAAGGTCGATACGAAACTCTACTTGACGAACGGGTGGAAGACCGAATAGATCTTCAGGAAATACTTCGGGAAAGTCACAAATGATGGGGATGTCTTGAATACTCTCCTCTTGGTCCTTCTTTTGAACTATATGGGCTAAAAAGGCCACATACTTCTTCCGTAAGTACTTTTAGGCCGTAGTGCACGACATGAGCTTAAGCCCACTACATGGTTTCTCACCAAAGACTTTTAATGTATCACCCGAGGGGAGAGGGATTCAGATGCACTTCTTGAAACAAACAACCTCGGCATGATGACTAGATAGCCAATCCATGCCTATGATGATATCAAAGCTTCCCAGTTGCATAGGTATGAGGTTGACGGGAAAGGAATATTCATTAAGTTCGATGAAACAATCGCGGATAATGGAGTCAATGATGACGGGGTTTCCATCCGCTACTTCAACGGTAAACATTTTCTCTAACTTAGTTCGGGTTTTAGCAAGCAAAGGTTCAAAATTAAGTGAAACAAAACTCTTATCGGCACCGGTATCAAATAGTATGGAAGCATATTGGTTATTAACGAGGAACGTACCGTTGATCACATCATTGTTGGCCTGGGCTTCATTTGCATTTATGTTGAAAGCACGACCTCTAGCTCCACCTTGATTAGAGTTGGTAAGTTTTAGGCTTTGGTTTCGAAAGTGGTTTGGGTTTCCACATTCAAAGCAAGCGTTCCCATTAGTGATAGTTGGAACCCCTTTGTTTCCCTGGTTGGCTATATTGCCGGGTGGTTTGACTCTGCAGGTGTTGGCTAAATGCCCATATCTTCCACAGCTGGCACATATCCGACACGGTAGATTTAGGAAGTGATGGTAATTACACGTGTTGCACAAAGGGCTGCTGCCCACATTTGGCTGAATTCTGAGTCATATGAGCAACCTGATTGACTGGGGCAGCTGGGGTAACAACAGCAAAGTTCCTAGTCTTTCGTTTCTTGTTGTTGGAGAAAGGTTCGAGTTTGACCCCTTTGGAGGGTTCAGATGGTGTAGGCTAAACTTTCAGCACTATCCTGGGCAAGATCCCAAAATTCGGCCTCTAACTTCTTCATTTCATTGCTTGGACAGAACTCCTCGGTCATGAGCCGTTTGACCTCATCCCATGGCAAGGCCATTGCCACATCTATGCCCCTATTTCTCATTTCACCATTCCACCAAGTGAGCGCTCGTTTTTGGAAGACGCTGGTGGCATAGCGGACCCGGAGGTTGTCAAGACAATCGTTGTTGAGAAAAGTGCTTTCAATGCTATCGAACCATTGCAAAAGACCCGTGGCTCCTTCAGTTCCATAAAACTTAGTGGGGTTGCAAGAGTTAAAGTGCTTGAAAGTACATTGTAGTGGGTTGGCACCACCACCACCATTAGTTCCATGGGTACCACTAATGGCTCCGTTAGCTTGGGTGAGTTGAGTTACAAGTTGTACAAGGATAGCAGCAATGTCGGTGTTGTTGTTGGTCACGGTAGCATGACGGGGAGGCAATCTATAGATTTGCACAAGACAAGAATAGATGTAAGAACTTATGAAAGTTGATTGAATTTAAAGGGAACAAAATAATAGATGAAGTAGTAAATCATAGTTTGGATTGTACTCGAATAGTGACAAAATCACTTGAATACTATGACACATTAAGGTTAATTAAGCTCATATAACTTTCAAGGAGACATGCTTTAGCCTATAAGTAAACACTCATCCCGGGAATTCCCAGGAAAGCATACGGATCCCTCGGTTGATTGGGATTTATATTTCGTAGACAGAAAACCCAGAATACAGGTGTCACCCTTCCAGATTGCACATGTCCTCTACTAGTTAACAAAGTTTAAAACCCTAACGAGGTGTAAAAATAAGGTTTATGACGTTCCACATGCTATGATGATGATGACTTTACAGAAGGATTGAGGCTTAGGGTAAGGGAAAAGGTATTATTATTTTGAAATTATTATTTAGATAACTCCTAGCAAGTAATGGGGTCGAGCAAATAATCATATAGCACATAGCATGTAGCATATCATATAATCATAGAACATGGCAATAATGGGTGTCCTAAGGTTATAGTCTAGGTCAAAGGTATCTAATATCCTAATTCCCTATAACCTGGCTCTGATACCAATCTGTCACACCCCAACCGACGCCGGAATACGTTAGGGCGGGACATGTAGACTGTTCAAAAGCTCAAGGTTTGCTAAAATTTAAATATTTAAACAACCAATTTTATATCATAAATAATCATGAATCCAACAATACAAGGAAAATAGAAATACATAAATAGTTTCTTTAAATTAGGTTCTAGGTCCTCGGTCCTAAGTGAAGCAGCTTGTACTTATTCTCAAACATTAGTACCTGAAACATGATGAAAACAAGGTCAACTAAAAAGTTGGTGAGCATACATAGGTTTTAACACACAACTAAGCTTAAAGTGTTTTATACAATTCATACGATATACGTGTATAAGGCAATTATGGATAATCTATAGTTAAACTAAGTGTGCACAACCAAACCTTGTGACTGAGGCATAACACGCAGGTTACCCTTATGTAAAGTCGGTAACAAACACCCTAACCGGGTGGGTTTGTCAGACACAATAGATCTATCAATGTTAATCATTGGCTTGTATGGAGTTAATGATTGTACTAATGTCATGTATATGTAGTCTTAACTCATAGCATTCAAGCATAAAGCACATAACACACAATATCATATTATTGAATTGTATTTAAGTCTACGTAAAAAGGTTTCAAAAAGGTAAATCATGTTTCACCCCAAAAGTACAAAATGAAAAAGGGGGCTATGTAAACTCACTTGGATATATTGTGTGGGTAACACGGGCAAGTATGTAGCACAAGTGATTTTCAAATCACAAGTTAACCTAGTGTGAAAAACCATGATCTTAGATTAATTACGTGCACAAGTCTAAGGATAGGTCTAATGTTCATCGGGTTTTGTTATGTGAGAACTTATATAAAGTTTGTGTTATTTTATGTGAAAGAATAAGTTGTCGAAAGTTCGGTGTAAACTTCGGAAGTTCAAAGAGTAATATGACACTATAATTTTTGGGTTTATAATTAAATAAATAAAATTCTTTTTATTTATTTAAAAATAATATTACTTTTTTTGTTAAAAAAAATAATGTAATTGAAAAATCTATTTATTTATTTGTTTATTATTAAAGTATAAAATAAGTAAATAGAAATGAAGTTCGTATATGTGTATGTGTATATATGTATGTATATATATATATATAAGAAAAATAATTGATTGGAAAAATGTGTATATATATGTTTTTATATAAGAATTTCTTGTCAAAATATTTATAAACTAGGGAATTTAATTATTTAAAATATATATATTTTTTTAAATAATTAAAATGAGGTTTAAAACAACCTGATTTGTAAAAATAGGTATTTTAGGTCAAAAATTGCAAATTCTTCTTGTGTTATGTTTTTTATAATGTATAGTTTATAAAAATAATTTTTATAACAAGTTTAGGTTGTTAGAAATTGATTTTAAAAATAAAATAGACCACCTGGTTTGAACCCGGGTGGTTTCTGTGTTAGGCAGCCGTCTCAACCACTGGACCAAGGGACTCACCCGTGTTATGGAGCCGGTTTGATTTGTATATAACCAATACAGTACAAGGGCCGAGTCTGGCTTTGAGTTCACGCACAAAAAGGACCGGTTATGTGGGGTTCGAACTCACGCCCTCTGGTCCGACGATGCAATGTCTTAACTGGTCGGACCAGATGGTTCGCTGTTAGATTATAGTGTTTAAATGATTAAATACACTAAGCCCTTCGAATTAGAAAAATCCCCATTTAGAACCCGTATGAACAGCCCTCGATTTCAAACACATTTGGGTTTGATGCCCTCTGTCATATGAAATTGACAGAGGGCATTCGATCTTAACATGAAAACGATTCGAATGATTCAAACCATACCCGAATCGGTTGAGTACAGGGGGCCGACGACTAGACGTTCAGTGGCGGAGTTGTTGGTGCTCGATCGGTAAACAGAGATGGAATGAGACTCAAATAAGGTTTTGGCAAGTTTGTATAGAGTCGTGCGAAGGCCTATGGCGATTTAATTTGATTAATTTAATCATTAAGGTCCGATTCGATTAAGAGGATTACGGGTGTCGGTTTTTGTCTCGATTACGCGTTATTACATTTGTAATTGAATGAATTGGGTCGTGTAATGGGTCGAGGTACATACACGATTAGTCATGGAATGATTTATGGGAGTCAATTGCATTAAATTTCTGGTTTTGGAAAGGGTTGAAACGCGGTTTGACTAATCCGAGTCAAATTCTTTCAAATTTGAATTGGCCGCGTGATTGAACGAATTGGGTTGTCGTTTGGGTCTGGATTGGGCCGATTTGTTGATTGTACACGAGATAGGACTTCACGAGACTCGATTAGATGCATTTCGTGGTTCGGATTGAAGGGATTCGGCCCTGTTTGACTTTCAAAAGTCAAACAGGTCGTTTTCCTTGTGAGTCATGGTTAAATTTTGACTTTCATGAGTCAAACCATTTGCATTTACTAGTTCAAGATTCGAATCATTGCGTATGGTTACGTGTACGTATACTTATGCATGCTTAGGTATATATATATATATATATATATATATATATAGGGGGAGGATCAAATAAGAAGTTGTTTTCGGCTAAGAACTCTAAGAAGTAACAAAAACATTAAGAAACGATATCAAACGAACTCGGATTGAGCTCATTCAAGCGGCGTTGGAACCGTATCGTCGAACTCTACCATATTAGCTTTTAGGTTTTAGATCTTAGCGTTGAATTTTAGAATTTTAGCCTTAGGGTTTAGCTTTTAGGGTTTAGATTTTAGGGTTTAGGTTTTTTTTAGGAGGTGGGGGTGGGGGTTTAGGTTTTTGGGGGTGGGTGGGGGTGGGTTTAGGTTTTTGGGGGGGTGGGGTGGGGGGGGGTTTAGGTTTTTGGGGGGTGGGGGTGGTGGTTTTAGGCTTTTTGGGGTGGGGTTGGAGGGGGGGTTTAGGTTTTTGGGGGTGCGGGTGGAGGGGGGTTTAGGTTTTTGGGTCCGGATTAGAGTTCGATGAGACGGTTCCAACGCCGCTCGAATGAGCTCAATCGGAGTTCGTTTGACCCACTTCTTAGCGTTTCTTAGCGAAAAACCACTTCTTAGCGGAACCTTCCCCTATATATATATATATATATATATATATGTGTATTTATATGTATGTATTTATAGATACTTTGAGAAAGTGTCGAGATAACATATAAGGAATTCCACGTGTTAGAGTTCAAATGGTTTATAAAACATTGCACTAGAACGGGTTTGAACGTGTTACAATTAAAAAAAATCAGAAAGGTCACACACGTACACCCAACGCTAGGGTCATCTTCATCAGCTCTCGATGTTTCTCAAGAGCTCACTTACCTCCATTCTGTATGCCTTCACAGCAAAACACTTTCTTCACCTGAATGCTCCACTGGAGCTCACTTTAAGCTAGCGTTAAATTTTACAGCGTAGGCATCTCCTTCCCAGTCACTTATGTGCAATCCTGCACGTACCTCTCCTGAGTTTTGCTTTTCTCATTAATGCTTTACTATTACCATACGATCACAGGCCTCAGCTATCCGTTAAATTTAATGCTTTACTATTACCATACGATCACTTATGGTCTCATTTATAATGTACTAACATGAAGTCTGTCTGCTCACATGCCTCAGCTATCCGTTATCTCATTCAGGAAAAACATCCCTATTCCTCTGCTATCTCACCGCGACTGAATCCCGCATATGGAGCGTGTTCCATGAAGGTCCTTCGTCACCTCGTTAACCCCGTGCTGAATCTTCAGCGTCATCACCTTGATCTCATCCTAACCTTTCTTGTCAAGCGTCTACATAAACGCTTTTATCACCTACAATCACAGCTCCGCCCATTGGCTTCGTGCTCCGAATCCCCAAGATATAAGCGTAGGCATCTCATAAGAGCACCTCAGTGATCGTCTAGAAAGACATCAAAACTACACGCATCACCTCGATGTATCAACGTCGAGAAAATCATCAAGATAGAAATACTATACTTGAGCACACTGACCATCCGTCCTATGCACAACTAAGCGTGTACTACAAGGACACACACCGACACACATATCTAAAGAACACATAATGTTCTACACATGTACTAGTAGCCCCAAACTCTAAACACACATCACGTGCACATACCGAACTGCTAGATCCGAGTAAATCTACGTGCATACAATATGACCTCGTCATTTATAGACACATGAACTCATGAACCTTATCTCTTACTCACTACAACGGTAGCCCCTGCCACAAGTCATCATATACTCACACAGAGTTTATGTAAGTCCTAGGAGCCTCGTCGCGCAACGGATTTACACGGACCTGTTCTGTGATTTGTGTGGGAACAAAGAGAACGAAGCAGATAAACAAGAACAAAGACAACAGATAATGAAACGACACATAATCCATAACATAGAAGTCATCCCGTATTACAGACTACATACCGAAGGAGCACACATCTCTCATCTAAGCTCACGGTCCGGGGGTCGGGAGAGCTCTTCCCAACACGGACACCTCTCGACCTAGTTCCAGAGTTCCACCTACAAATGAAGACAATTCTTTTATTTATAGGCGAAGGAACACTACCTGCGTACTTGACAAGTACGCAAGGCAAAAGCCTTGCGTACTTACTAAGTACGCATGGTTTGGTCATGCGTACTTGACAAGTACGCAAGGCAAAAGCCTTGCGTACTTACTAAGTACGCAGGACCAAACTGGTGTGCAGGCTAAGTACTCAGGAACACTCTCCTGTGTACTAGCCACGTACATCGATACATAGAATTTAATCTATAGTTACAAAACATGCTTCTACAAACTCCCTCTTAACTATAGCATTAAATTCTATCTATCTCTAACACTGATATACATCGGTTTACAAAGAATGTCCTAACAGACTCCCTCTAAACTAATGACATCATGTGTCTTTTGGCGAGACTTGATCTTCTGTCATTCCACTTGAGATCTTCAAATCTTCAAACTTCAGTCTTCAGTTGCCGAGTGATGACAAACCCGACTCCCTCATAACTGTAGCTTTCATTGTAGACCAAACCAAGTGCTTCAATAAGAACCAACTAACCCAACACAGCTCATTGTAGTTCATCCTCTCAGCAGTAGCAACCTCCACTCTGACTTAGAATTCGGAGTTTGACAATGTCTTCCTAAACAGGTAACAATAGTAGACTAAGACAACTCCAAATCAGCTGGCATAAGATAGAGAGTTTGAGTTTCCAATAACCTACATCAAACTAATAAGCTCCCATAGGAATTCCAGTAAGATAAACTTAAGTCTTCAACCAGATGTGTCCAAATCTATCCTGTATCTTCACGAGTAAACCAAATTCCCGAAGATGTTCATTTCCAATATCCCCTTTCAGTTTAAGCTCCATCTGACTAGACCAGAAACAAGGGAATGTTTCCTATCCCATCGGCAAATGATAAAAGGTTCCACCTTCAACTAATAATCCAACGAATATCCAGCTTCATCTTGAAAACACACGATAGAATCAATCACGAAAAATATAGTTTACACAAGAAATCATAGTTGAGATCCATGTTACGTCAAAGAGGTATATATATAGGAAGTACCAACGGCTTTTCCACCACCTCTTTAATGTCTCATGAATACTAGATTTTATCCCCCTCATTTCTCTGTAAACTATGACCAGCTTCATCATCACTTCACTCAAATCCTCAAAAAGCACAACTAGCCAACTCCAGGATTTTATTCTTTTATTCCTTTGAAAAGATCCAAAACAGCAAATCATTGGGTTCAAGTTGTTCCAGTATTCAACCCCTATTAAAGAAGTATCCCGGATACTCGTAGCCTACATATTTAGGTTTGAATACCTAAACAAGATGATTCTTTTTCTGAAAGACCCAAAGCAGCCACATCTTCACAAATAGAACGAGACCTTTAGCCGATGACGACCCAATTGCTCCGATTAGTTCAGCATTCATACCCTATTAAATAAGTATCGCGGATACTCGTAGCCTACATTTTCAGGTATGGACCCTTAAACAATGTATGACAAGTGGTATCATCCAACAAAAATCTCGTCCGTCTTTCGCCAAGCCATATCGTATACAAATTCTGGTCCGGAAAAAACCAAAATTACTATCTTCTCAAAAATGGGCCGAAACACGTGTACAAATGATCCCTAAAAATTTTGGCCAAGAAAAGTTTCCCTACCAAAAACCGTTTTTTTTTTTTGAATCCCAGAGGCTAGTTCATGCGTACTTAGCAAATACGCACATAAAGGGTGCTCATGCGTATTTAGTAAATACGCAAAGCCAAGTGCTTATGCGTATTTGATAAGTTCGCAAAATGCCCATGTGTACATGCTAAGTACGCAGAGTCAAATACTCATGCGTACTTAACAAGTACGCAGGACAACTTCTCTTGCGTACTTAGTAAGTACGCAGGACAAAACCCATGCGTACTTAGTAAGTACGCAGAAAAGCTGAATTTGCGTACTTATCAAAAAGTGATGGATCTGAGAAATTGATACTTCTAAAAGCTTAGAAATCATCATCTAACAAACCCTTAGCCTTCCAAACACCAAATGAATTGATAACAAAATCAGATTTGAGGATTTTTGCAAGAAAAAGTAGCGAACAACTCAGATCTTGCTCAAAAACCCTAAAACCCAAAACTGGAACACAAATCAACGAACACCGAGGCTCTGATACTAGTTGTAAGTCCCGGGAACCTCGTCGCACAGCGGATTTACACGGACCTGTTCTGTGATTTGTGTGGGAACAAAGAGAACGAAGCAGATAAACAAGAACAAAGACAACAGATAATGAAACGACACGTAATCCATAACATAGAAGTCATCCCGTATTATAGACTACATACCGAAGGAGCACACATCTCTCATCTAAGCTCACGGTCCGGGGGTCGGGAGAGCTCTTCCCGACCCGGACACCTCTCGACCTAGTTCCAGAGTTCCACCTACAAATGAAGATAATTCTTCTATTTATAGGCGAAGGAACACTACCTGCGTACTTGACAAGTACGCAAGGCAAAAGCCTTGCGTACTTACTAAGTACTCATGGTTTGGTCATGCGTAGGCAAAAGCCTTGCATACTTACTAAGTACGCAGGACCAAACTGGTGTGCAGGCTAAGTACTCAGGAACACCCTCCTGTGTACTTGCCACGTACACCGATACATAGAATTTAATCTATAGTTACAAAACATGCTTCTACATATTTGTAATTAGAGACGTTCGACATGAAACGTATTTATCTTAATAAGTATATTAAGAAACCCTTATGTCACACCCCAACCGATGGCGGAATCATCGGGGCAGGACATGTAGACTGTTCATGAGCACAAGGTTGACTAAATTGAAATATATTAATCGTCAAATTTCATTTCAAATATTCAAACAAAACCAAATCCAAGAAAGAAACATAATTGCAATACATAAACTTCTTTATTTAAATTAGCTAAGTCCAAAGCCTATGTGTAGCACATCTTGATCAAACTCACACATTAGTACCTGAAACATGAATAAAATAAGGTCAACTAAAAAGTTGGTGAGCATACACAGGTTTGTATATAGATAGCATATAGTTTGTAAATAAACAAATCCTTACATATCATGATAAAATAAGACATTTATGGGGAGCAGCTATTGTGTAACCAAGTACAATCAAACCTTTGTAACTAGCATGCAAAAATTGTGTTGTCGGTAACAATCACCCTACCTGGGTGGGTTTGTCAGACTCAATAGATCTATCATTGTTTACCGTCGGCTTGAATAGTTAATGATTGCACAAAATCGCATACAAAAGTTAGCACAACTAGGACTCGGGCATAAAGCTCAAATTGCACACATGAATGTAAAGAGGATTTGTACTTGTGTAGTTTGTGTAAGTGTAAGTAATAGTGTTGTATAGTGTTCATGTTCCACCCCAAAAAGTGTAAAAGAGTAAAAGGGGCTATGTAATACTCACATGATTCGAAGGCGTAGCTTATTCGAAATACTAGATAGAAATATGGATCCTTGGAATGCATAAGTTAACCTAGGGTGTAATGTATATTGTATTAATAGTGTGCACAAAAGTTTAAGTCTAAAGTTGCATTTGGACTTGTGTAAAAAGTCATTGATTTGTAATTAAAAGTATTGAATAAAATATAAAGTTTGGAAGAATATTTTTATAACATTTTGAGTTAAGGTTTGAAATTGATTAAATAAGTAATTATTGTTTATGAAAGTAATGTAAGTATTAATTGTAAGTAAGTATAAATAAATAATTGTTTTTGTTTAAATATAAATTAAATAAATAACCATTTCTTTATTTATTTATTTATAATATATGTAACTTAACCATTAAAATACTTTTTAAGGTTTAACAATAAATGTAAATTTAATTTTATAAACTTTAAATAAATAGTTTTCTATTTATTCCAAGATTAAAAATTTGATCTTTCTAAATAGAATTAAATGCATTTTTATAAAATCAACTATTTTTATTTTGAAATTAAATCAGAAATATCTATTGTTTGAAAAATATAAAAATTATAATTCTGCCAAGAGGGCATAACTAACCATGGGCGCGACCGTGCTAACCAGGGCGCGACCGTATTGATCAAAAAGAGGGCATAACTAACCAAATCATTAGGCACGACCGTGCCTTGGCCAGGCACGATCGTGTCTATGATTCTAAAACACGACTGAGATTAGCCAAAGGGCATGACTAGGTCTGAGCTGGAGGCACGACCGCGCTGGAAGCCGGCACGACCGTGTCTCATGAGGCACGACCGCGCTAGATGATTTGCGCGACCGCGTCTGTTCCAAATCAGGAACGATTTGACTAGTTTTTATAATAACAGGGTTGGAATCATAGGGCTTTCACCCAATAGATTATTACGAGTCTTTTTGTATAGATTAATTGAATTTAAAATGTGGTTAGGACCGGATTCGATTAAACTATTTTGAATGTAAATGTGGCTTCGAGTTCGAGATGATTTCCATAATGAAAGCCCAAATTAATATGGGGCTTTTGATCCATGAACTGAAACGAGTGAGAAAAAGGTTTCAATTACCTGGAAGAGTAGCGAATTGATAGAGAACGGTAGAGAGGAGTTCCGGCGTCGGTGAGCTTGGCTTCCGGCGTCTTCTGCTACGATTCCGGCTGCTTCAAATGGTTCAGTAGCTTCTGGGAGAATCGTGTAGCGTTTGGTTGGGGGAAATTCACTCCAGAATAGGAGGATCGATGTTCAAAGGAGAGGATTTTCAAATGAGGAGGTTTTGATTTTCTTGAATCGGTTTTCTGTTGTTAATGGTTACAATTGATCATATTCGTTTCATTGTCTATGAAAGTATCGGTTACGACAATCAACGATCTCGCGTTTAAAACTGCATTTACGTTTCAACTGGTACTAGGCGCGACCGTGCCCAAGCGAGGCGCGACCGTGCCAAGGCACCGGGCGCGATCGTTCCAAAGCAAGTCGCGCGACCGTGCCAAAACGAGGCGCGACCGTGCCTAATAGGGTTTCTTGTTACGATTCAACATCAGGCCTTGTAACTTTAGTCTTTGACATATTGGTATAAATAGATACTTATGTAGTGTTTAGTAGGATATAACCGAGTAAAATTTTCGGATTTGCATTGAAATGTAGTATTTAATTGATGGTACGAATGGGACTAAACAATGCACTAGAATTGAGTTTGAAATGCATTACATTGAATTGAAATACGGATACTAAAAATCGGAAATGTTACAGTCTCCCCATGTTGAGGGAATTTCGTCCCGAAATTTAGCTAGAGGAAGCGACGGCATCAGTAAAAAGATGGGGGTACTTGAGCTTCATTTAGTCCTCTCGTTCCCAAGTAAATTCAGGACTACGCTTAAATTCGCAACGAACTTTGACAATAGGAATACGACTTCGCTTGAGCTGTTTGATTTCACGATCCATGATTTCTACCGGTCTCTCAACGAAGTGCATCGTTTCATCAATGCGCACGTCATCAAGCGGTATATGGAGATTCTCATCAGCGAGACATTTCTTCAGATTAGATACATGAAATGTAGGATGCACATTGCCAAGAGATGGAGGTAAGTCGAGTTTGTAACCCACTTTCCCAATCCTTTCAAGGATCTTGAATGGACCAACATAGCGAGGTGCTAACTTGCCTTTCTTTCCAAAACGGATCACACCCTTCCATGGAGACACCTTAAGAAGAACAAGGTCACCGACTTGGAATTCCAATGGTTTTCGTCATTTGTCGGCATAACTCTTTTGCCGACTTCTCGCTACTCGAATGTTGTCACGGATTTGGATAATCTTGTCGGATGTTTCTTGAATTAGTTCGGGACCGGTGATTTGTGCTTCACCAATCTCGTTCCAACAGATAGGAGAACGACACTTGCGACCATAGAGAGCTTCGAATAGAGCCATGTTGATACTTGTGTGATAGCTATTGTTGTAAGAGAACTCAATTAGGGATAAATGTGAATCCCAATTGCCACCAAAATCAATTACACAAGCTCTAAGCATGTCTTCAAGAATTTGGATTGTTCGCTCGGTTTGACCATCAGTTTGGGGATGGTAAGCCGTGCTTAAATCCAATCGTGTACCAATAGCAGTTTGAAGAGATTACCCAAAACGAGAAGTGAACCGGGCATCTCGGTCGGATATTATGTTCAAGGGAACACCATGACGGCTCACAATTTCTTCGACGTAAATTCGGGCTAGTTTCTCAACCCGATAGTCTTCACGGATAGGCAAGAAGTGAGCAGATTTGGTGAGACGGTCAATGATCACCCAAATGCTATCATGACCACTTGAGGTACGAGGGAGTTTGGTAATGAAATCCATAGCTAAATTCTCCCATTTCCATACGGGAATTTCTGGTTGTTCTAGTAAACTAGAAGGACGTTGATGTTCGGCTTTGACTTTGGAGCAAGTTACACATTTAGCAATATAGAGAGCAATGTCTTTCTTCATACCGGGCCACCAATATTGCCGGCGAAGATCTTGGTACATTTTATCCACACCAGGATGAATAGAATAACGAGTCTTATGAGCCTCATTCATGAGAATTGCACGGAGGTCATCGCGATCGGGAATCCAAATACGGTTCAAGTAATAAAGTAAGCCATTGGGTTTTGATTCCAGCTGAAGTTCAACACCACATGACATTTCCTCGTACATGTTACCCTCGGTGACTGAGACGTGTTGAGCTTCTAAGATGTGATTTTGAATGTCAGTTTGAATTCGGACACATTGAAGCATGACATGGTCCTTTCGACTCAAAGCGTCTGCTACAACATTCGCTTTGCCGGGATGATAACAAATCTCACAGTCATAGTCGTTAAGGAGTTTAACCCAGCGTCGTTGCCTCATATTGAGTTCTTTTTGATTGAAGATATGTTGAAAACTTTTGTGGTCGGTGAACACCACACATTTCGTGCCATAGAGATAATGTCTCCAAATCTTTAATGCGAATACGACCGCACCCAATTCGAGATCCTGCGTCGTATAATTCTTTTCATGAATCTTAAGTTGTCTTGATGCATAAGCGATTACTTTACCTCGTTGCATGAGAACACAACCGAGACCTTGGTTGGAAGCATCATAGTAGACAACTAGATCATCATTCCCTTCGGGGAGAGTCAAAATAGGAGCATTGCACAACTTTTGCTTGAGAGTTTGGAAAGCTTCTTCTTGTTTTGGTCCCCATTCATAAGTCATACCCTTGTGGGTCAAAGCGGTAAGAGGGACAGCAATCTTAGAGAAGTTTGAGATGAAACGACGGTAATATCCCGCAAGACCAAGAAATTAACGAACATCAGTGGGAGTCTTCGAGGCATTCCAATTCTTAACCGTTTCGATCTTAGCAGGGTCAACATGAATACCCTTGTCGTTGATGATGTGACCAAGAAATTGAACTTCCTTTAGCCAAAATTCACATTTGGAGAATTTGGCATATAGTTGTTCCTTCCTCAAGAGATCCAAAACCAGTCTAAGATGTTGCTCATGGTCAGCTTTAGTCTTAGAATAGATTAAAATGTCATCGATGAAAACGATCAAGAACTTATCAAGGTACGGTTTACACACACGATTCATGAGGTCCATGAAAACTGCGGGTGCATTGGTTAGTCCGAAAGGCATAACCATGAACTCGTAATGACCATACCTTGTTCGGAAGACAGTCTTTGGAATATCTTCCTCTTGTACACGGAGTTGGTGATAACCAGATCGAAGGTCAATCTTCGAGAAGTAAGTAGAACCTTGAAGTTGATCAAAGAGGTCATCAATTATAGGCAAAGGATAACGGTTTTTTATAGTAAGCTTGTTGAGTTCACGGTAGTCAATACACATGCGGAATGATCCATCTTTCTTTTTGACGAACAAGACGGGTGCACCCCACGGTGAATGACTTGGACGAATGAATCCCTTGTCGGAGATCTCTTGGAGTTGACTTGCAAGTTCTTGCATTTCAGAAGGTGCAAGACGGTAAGGAGCTCTAGCCACGGGGTTAGCTCCGGGCATAAGTTCAATGCGAAATTCTACTTGACGAACGGGTGGAAGACCGGATAAATCTTCGGGGAACACTTCGGGTAAATCTCGGATAATGGGGATGTCTTGAATACTCTTCTTTTTGACATCCTTTTGAACAATATGGGCCAAAAAGGCCACGTACTTCTTTCGTAAGTACTTTTGAGCAGTAGTGCTTGACATTAATTTAAGCCCTTTGCAAGGCTTTTCACCAAAGACTCTTAGTGTTTCTCCCGATGGTAGAGGTATTCGGATGCACCTCGAAACAGATGACTTCGGCATGATGATTTAATAGCCAATCCATGACTATGATGATATCAAAACTTCCTAGTGGCATTGGTACAAGGTTGATTGGAAACGCATGATCATTAGGGAGCAATCATAGATGATGGAGTCGATTGTAAGAGAGTCACCATTTGCTATTTCGACGGTAAAGGTTTTCTCTAATTAGGATCGTGTCTTTGCAAGTAAAGGTTCAAAGTTAAGAGACACAAAACTTTTATCGGTACCGATATCAAATAAAATGGAGGCATATTGACTATTAACAAGTAACGTACCATTGACCACATCATGGTTGGCTTGAGCTTCATTGGCGTTTATGTTGAAAGCACGCCCACGAGCTCCACCTTGTCTAACATTGACTAACCTTGGGCATTGATCACGGAAATGATTTGGGTCCCCACATTCATAACAAGCACGCCCATTTGCAATAGCAGGAACACCTTGATGAGCCACTTGCGGGTTGGTTCGGTTTGGTGGGTTGACGTTGCCCGCAAGAGGTTTGGCCCTACAAACATTGACCGTATGGCCATATTTCCCACAATAAGTGCAAAGGCGACATGGGATGCTTTGAGGGTGATGATAGTTGCATGTGGCACAAAGCGAGTAGATCCCAACATATGGCATTTTGGCTGGTGCTTGAACCATAGGTGTAGCTTGATTAACAGGAATAGCAGGAGTGACCACAGCAAAATTTCTAGCCTTTCTCTTCTTATTGTGCCGGGAGGGTTCAGTTGTGGATTCTTTGTTGTGGGTAGGAGGAGTTGCAGTGTCGGAGACTTTCTTTTTGCCCTTTTTAGTAAGAGTCCCCGCCTTTACATGGTTATCGGTTAAGGTCGCGGATAAACGGATAGAATCTTCAAGTGTTGCGGGATTTCTCCCTAGGACAGTATCTTGAATTTGCCTAGGTAATCCACCAATATATTTTTCAATGCAGCGGGATAAAGGTGTGACCATGTGGAGCACGAGGAGACTCAACTCATGGAACCGAGTTGTATATGCCAAGTTTTCACCACTATCTTGGGCAAGATCCCAAAATTCGGCTTCGAGTTTCTTGAACTCATTTCGAGGACAGAATTCCTCAGTCATTAGCCTTTTAACCTCATCCCAAGGTAAGGCCATTGCTACATCCACACCCCTATTCCTCTTTTCCCCATTCCACCACGTGAGTGCCCGTTTTCGTAAGAAACTTGTGGCATGACGAACGCAAAGGTTATCGGGACAGTCACTATTGAGAAAGGTATTCTCAATACTTTCGAACCATTGAAGAAGTCCCGTTGCTCCTTCAGTACCATAAAACTTGAGGGGATTACATGAGTTGAAATGCTTGAAGGTGCATTGAGGTGGGTTGGCACCACCATTACCACCATTTGCCCCATGGTTACCATTGGTGGCACCATTAGATTGAGTGAGTTGAGTTACGAGTTGTGCAAGGATGGTAGCGATGTCGGTGTTGGTGTTGGCCACGGGAGCACGACGAGGAGGCATTCTACAGATTTTCACAAGACAAGAAAAGATGTAAGAACTTATGAATGTTGTTTGGGTACAACAGAATAAGGTAATAAATAAAATAGTAATTCATAGTTGGGATTGTACTCAAATAGTGATATAATCACTTGAATACTATGACACATTAAGGTTAATTAAACTCATATAATTTTCAAGGAGACATGCTTTAGCCTATAAGTAAACACTCATCCCAGGAATTCCCAGGAAAGCATACGGGTCCCTCGGTTGATTGGAATTTGCGAAATGCTTTCCTAGACAGAAAACCCAGAATACAGGTGTCACTCTTCCAGATTGCACGTGTCCTCGAATAATTTGCAAAGTTTAAAAACCTTAACGAGGAAATAAAGAAATTTTATAGATTTAGCTTCATGAAGTTTCCACATGCTAAGAAAGATATAGATAGAGAAGGAGATAAGAATATTATGAGGTTTTAGGATATGGGAAGGGATATTATTTATTTAATTATTATTTAAGGAGATCCTAATAAGTCATGAATTTTTAACAAGTAATGCATCAAAAATGAAATAATAACTAATCATAGTAAGCATGTAGCACATAGCATATAATCATAAAGCATGGCATAAGTGGGTGTCCTAAAGTTATAGTCTAGGTCAAGGTGTGTAATAACCTAATTCCCTATAACCAAGGCTCTGATACCAATCTGTCACACCCCAACCGATGGCGGAATCATCGGGGCGGGACATGTAGACTGTTCATGAGAACAGGGTTGACTAAATTGAAATATATTAATCGTCAAATTTCATTTCAAATATTCAAACGAAACCAAATCCAAGAAAGAAACATAATTGCAATACATAAACTTCTTTATTTAAATTAGCTAAGTCCAAAGCCTATGTGTAGCACATCTTGATCAAACTCACACATTAGTACCTGAAACATGAATAAAATAAGGTCAACTAAAAAGTTGGTGAGCATTCACAGGTTTGTATATAGATAGCATATAGTTTGTAAATAAACAAATCCTTACATATCATGATAAAATAAGACATTTATGGGGAGCAGCTATTGTGTAACCAAGTACAATCAAACCTTTGTAACTAGCATGCAAAAATTGTGTTGTCGGTAACAATCACCCTACCTAGGTGGGTTTGTCAGACTCAATAGATATATCATTGTTTACCGTCGGCTTGAATAGTTAATGATTGCACATAATCGCATACAAAAGTTAGCACAACTAGCACTCGGGCATAAAGCTCAAATTGCACACATGAATGTAAAGAGGATTTGTACTTGTGTAGTTTGTGTAAGTGTAAGTAATAGTGTTGTATAGTATTCATGTTCCACCCCAAAAAGTGTAAAAGAGTAAAAGTGACTATGTAATACTCACATGATTCGAAGACGTAGCTTCCACGAAATACTAGATAGAAATATGGATCCTTGGAATGCACAAGTTAACCTAGGGCGTAATGTATATTGTATTAATAGTGTGCACAAAAGTTTAAGTCTAAAGTTGCATTTGGACTTGTGTAAAAAGTCAATGATTTGTAATTGAAAGTATTGAATAAAATATAAAGTTTGAAAAAATATTTTTAGAACATTTTGAGTTAAGGTTTGAAATTGATTAAATAAGTAATTATTGTTTATGAAAGTAATGTAAGTATTAATTGTAAGTAAGTATAAATAAATAATTGTTTTTGTTTAAATATAAATTAAATAAATAACCATTTCTTTATTTATTTATTTATAATATATGTAACTTAACCATTAAAATATTTTTTAAGGTTTAACAATAAATGTAAATTTAATTTTATAAACTTTAAATAAGTAATTTTCTATTTATTCCGAAATTAAATATTTGATCTTTCTAAATAGAAATTAATGCATTTTTATAAAAAATAACTATTTTTATTTTGAAATTAAATCTGAAATATCTATTGTTTGAAAAATATAAAAATTATAATTCTGCCAAGAAAATCTAACTTACACACGACTGTGTCTCGGAAGGGCACGATCGTGCTCTAACCACGGGCGCGACCGTGATAGTCAGGGCACGACCGTATTGATCAAACATAGGGCATAACTAACCAAATCATTAGGCACGACCGTGCCTTGGCCAGGCACGATCGTGTCGATGATTCTAAAACACGACTAAGATTAGCCAAAGGGCATGACTGGGTCTGAGCCGGAGGCACGACCGTGCTGGAAGCCGGCACGACCGTGTCTCATGAGGCACGACCGCGCTAGATGATTAGCGCGACCGCGTCTGTTCCAAATCAGGAACGATTTGACTAATTTTTATCATAACAGGGTTGGAAATCATAGGGCTTTCACCCAATAGATTATTACGAGTCTTTTTATATAGATTAATTGAATTTAAAACGTGGTTAGGACCGGATTCGATTAAACTATTTTGAAAGTAAATGTGGCTTCGAGTTCGAGATGATTTCCATAATGAAAGCCCAAATTAATATGGGGCTTTTGATCCATGAACTGAAACGAGTGAGAAAAAGGTTTCAATTACCTGGAAGAGTAGCGAATTGATAGAGAACAGTAGAGAGGAGTTCCGGCGTCGGTGAGCTTGGCTTCCGGCGTCTTCTGCTACGATTCCGGCTGCTTCAAATGGTTCAGTAGCTTCTGGGAGAATCGTGTAGCGTTTGGTTGGGGGAAATTCACTTCAGAATAGGAGGATCGATGTTCAAAGGAGAGGATTTTCAAATGAGGAGGTTTTGATTTTCTTGAATCGGTTTTCTGTTGTTAATGGTTACAATTGATAATATTCGTTTCTTTGTCTATGAAAGTGAAACGTATATCGGTTACGACAATCAACGATCTCGCGTTTAAAACTGCATTTACGTTTCTACTGGTACTATGCGCGACCGTGTCCAAGCGAGGCGCGACCATGCCAAGGCACCGGGCGCGATCGGTCCAAAGCAAGTCGCGCGACCGTGCCAAAGCACTCGGCGTGACCGTGCCAAAACGAGGCGCGACCGTGCCTAATAGGGTTTCTTGTTACGATTCAACATCAGGCCTTGTAACTTTAGACTTTGACATATTGGTATAAATAGATACTTATGTAGTTTTTAGTAGGATATAACCGAGTAAAATTTGCGGATTTGCATTGAAATGTAGTATTTAATTGATGGTACGAATGGAACAAAACAGTGCACTAGAATTGAGTTTGAAATGCATTACATTGAATTGAAATACGGATACTAAAAATTGGAAATGTTACACCTTATTCCCGTGGACACGTTCTTCTACTCATTGATCCTTAGAATGTTTTAAGACGTTCTAATCTTCCGTGTCGTCGTCACAAATCCCATATGTCCCTAACTTATGTGTTTATAATTATAGGGCATACATAAGCCGTGTAGGCTAACACTTCAGGTTCCAAATCTCTTACTTGTGTGATACTACCTATAACACAGGTGAGTTTTCACGGCCCCTTTTTACTGTTTTTAAACTGGGGGAGAAAACATGTCGTAAATGCTTTTGATTTTTGTAATTCATATATGATATCACTTGTATAACTATGCGTACACATTATCCTTTAAGTCCTCACATCGGACCGTTAATATGAACATAGCGAGGTAATTTGAGTAGTACTACTGGGTTTGACAAACCTCACCCGCGTTAGTCGCGCTAACTCGATTGGAGGTCGAACGGGTGCAATATTGACCTAAACATGCACCATGATGGTGGGAGGCATATAAACAGTCAGCTGTCGGTTGCGAGCGCATTAGTTAACATGCTTATGGGTTAGCTACCTATTGATTTATATATTGAATGTACATTAATCTATTAAACGCTTCTATAAACTGAAACCTGTGAACTCACCAACCTCGTGTTGACATTTTCTTACATGTTTTTCTCAGGTCGCTTAAGATAAGGCACAGGTGCACACAATAGGACATGCATGGAAATTCTGCTTTTGATTTATGTTTTATTAAATTGTTTGGATTATTTTAAATTGTGTTTAATTTGGACTTTTGGACTATTCTTTTGGGCGCGTGTGCTTTGCGTATTTACTTTCTTTACGCTTCCGCATTAATTCTGATTGATATGATAATTTTCATTTGAGTCCCATGTAGAGTCATTCAATATAACTAATGTCTGAGATCCTGGTTCGTCACTTCCCAAACTGTAAAACTCCGTTAGTTGAAAATTGGGGGTGTGACAGATTGGTATCAGTGCCATTGGTTATAGAGAACTAGGATTGCATACTAGACTATGACCTCACACATTAGTTACATGTCATAAACATTTAGATGTTTGGCACTTATATGTTATATTACAGGAACATGTCGTCAACTCCACCACCATCACCTAAGGCACCAGGACACGATGCACCTATCTTATCATCCCGGAGCCCAAAAGGCGCCGGACTAGTTCTAGCGACCATTCGGTTGATCGGGGTGAAACGAGTAGCGCGCAAGTAACGAATCCTGCTCGCAATTGGAATGCATACCGGCAAATGATCCAAAGGTGGATCGAAATGGGAAATGTCCCATCACCCTACTTTGGTTCCGCTTCCTCATCATCTACTTTACCTAGCTTGCCCTGCACTATGGAACAAGCTTTTGCAGCTTTCGTATTTTACATGTCTAGAGAGTTAAGCATTGTGAAAGATGCTACTGAAGAGATACCTGACATTCTGTAGCGAGAGACTCAAATAGAGGAGAACAAGGTAGGAATTGAGCTTTTGACTGCTGAGCTAGCAGTGACGGATCATGTCCATAATGATTTGGTGGATCGGGTGACACATTTGGAGACGAGGGTGAACACCTCGGATTTTAAGGTAGGAGGGATTCTGGAGAGAATGGCTAATTTGGAAGCCCAGCTGCAAGTAGCAAACCATGCTGCTGAAGGACTTCAAGAAAGAGTGACTCACTTAGATGCCCAACTGCAAGCAACCTTATTTCCAGAAGACATTCCACTTTCGGACGACGAGGAAGAACCTTTCAAGGAGGAGCCCTTCGAGGATGAGTCCTTAGAGGAGGAGCCACTCGAGGAGGAACCAGTGGAGATCGATGATGCACAATCATACGTTTCTTCCGATGACGAGGATGTTTGACGATCTTCCTATTATATCTTTCCTTTTCATTCATATTTTGCTTATGTTATTTCTCTTTTCAAACCTAGATGGGTAAGGTTGTTTCCATTCAATAAAAGCATGAGAAGTTTAATGTTTGAGTTATTTATTTTGTAGCCATGCAATTTATTTAATTTTCAAAATATTAGATGTTGTATTTCTTTACTTGTACATAAATAATGTTTAATATGCGACATATTTCTCATTTTTTGTATTTGTGAATGTGAAGAATCATGTCAGGAAGAGGACGTGGAGGTCGTGCTGGTTGCCAAGGAATCATCAACATGACAGCAGCGGAGCTGGCGGCACTAATTAACGATAGTGTGGCTGAGGCTCTAGCAGCACAGAATGCTGCAGGTAAAAGCTTTAACTATTGACTAATGAGGTCAATTCATCTCTTAAAGCGCCTTTCATAAGCTCTATAATCCCAATCCTGTGTTATTTCTAAATCCAGGCCAGCAAAACCAGCAGAATTAGCTACCAGCATGCACATTCAAGACATTTATGGACTGTAAGCCCCACACCTTTAGTGGAGCTGTCGGACTACTCTGGTGGTTCGAAAAGGTAGAATCGATGATTTCCATGTTCAACTGGCCTGTGGCCAATCAGGTCAAGTTCGCCGCTGGAACTTTGGAGGGCCCGGCTGTCACGTGCTGGAACGCTCAGGTCCAGATGTTGGGTCTGGCCATGGAAAATGGACTCCCGTGGGAGGAGTTTAAAACGATGATGAAGGAGTAGTACTATCCTCGCGATGAAATTCAGAAGTTGGAAGGTGAATTTTGTAACCTGAAAATGGAAGGTTCTGAAATTGAGTTGTATACCACATGCTCCCATGAGCTCGCTACCATGTGCCCACATATGGCGACTCTAGACTACAACATAATTGAGCTGTATATTGGAGGTCTAGTGCCTCAAATTCAAAGTATGGTTACTTCGTCCAACCCTACCACCATCCAGCAGACGATTAGACTGGCTCACAAGTTAACCGATCAGGCGGTGACTCAAGGGACTTTACCCCCGAGAGGTTCGGTCTCTAAGCCCACCGACAATCATCAACGTAAGTTTGATCACCACTCCAACACCCACTCCAACTCTCACTCCAAAGGACCCCAGTTCAATCAACCCCAGCTGCAGCAGCAGTGAAAGTTTGAGCCTGCTAAGAATTTCAATCTGACGACCACCTCAGGTCAAAATCAAGGTAATTATGCGGGGAGAGCCCCCAAGTGCATCAAGTGCAATTACCATCATGTCGGTGCTTGTAACTGTTTTCAACGGTGTGGCAAGATGGGCCACATTGCAAAAGATTATACAGTGTATCTTCAGAATAAGAAACCGTTCCGACCGCAAGGGTCCACAATGGGATGTTTTCAATGCGAAAAAGAGGGACATATTCAGAGGGATTGTCCTCAGTCGAAGAGGAATGGTAATGGTAACGGCAATAACCAGGGTAACAATGGTAACGGAAACAACAATCAAGGCAGCAACAGTGGTGGCAATAATGCCAATAATGGAGGGAATGGTGCGAAAGGGCGAGCTTTCGGGCTAGGATCTGGAGAAGCTCGTTATGATCATAATGTGGTCACCGGTAAGTTTCTCTTAAATAATTACTTTGCTTCTGTCCTTTTTGACACTGGTGCTGATAGGAGTTTTATATCTAGAAAACTTAGTGATATGATAAAAGGAACTCCAACTCTGTTAGAAGCTAAGTATATAATAGAGATAGCTAATTGCCAAATAATTGAAGCAACCCACATTCTTAAGGGTTGTAAACTTAAGCTAGCTAGTCATAAACTTGATATCGACCTTATGCCGGTCACGCTTGTTAGTTTTGATGTAATTGTCGGCATGGATTGGTTGTCTAAAAACCAAGCTGAAATCATCTGTCGAGAGAAAATTGTTCGAATTCCTCTCCCGAGTGGAGAAACCCTTTCCGTTCAGGGCGAAAAGGTTGGTGCAGTCATGGGCATCATATCCTTTATGAAAGCACAAAAATGCCTTCAAAAGGGGCATACTGCTATTTTGGCTCTCGTTGCTTAGCAGCCATCAGAAGAGAAGAAAATTGATGATATTCCCATCGTGGGTGACTTTCTGGAAGTATTTCCCAAAGATTTGCCTGGTCTGCCACCACACCGCCAAGTTGAATTTTAAATCGATCTGGCACCCGGAGCAGCACCGATCGCTCGGGCACCTTACAGACTGGCACCTAGTGAATTGCAAGAGCTACCTACTCAGTTACAGGAATTGTTAGATAAAGGTTTCATCCAACCTAGCTCATCGCCATGGGGAGCTCCGGTCCTGTTTGTCAAAAAGTGGACGTGACTTTCCGTATGTGTATCGACTACCGTGAACTGAATAAAGTCACAATCAAGAATCGTTATCCTTTACCTGGCATAGATGATCTCTTTGATCAACTCCAAGGATCCATTTTCTATTCCAAGATAGATCTTAGGTCCGGCTACCATCAATTGAGAGTCTGAGATGAAGATATCTCTAAGACTGCTTTCAGGAAAAGGTATGGCCACTATGAATTTATGGTCATGCCTTTCGGACTAACCAACGCACCTACGGTATTCATGGACCTCATGAACCATGTGTGTAAGCCATACCTTGATCAATTTGTCATCGTTTTCTTCGACGACATTCTCATTTATTCCAAGAACAAGGAAGAACATGAGGAACATCTACGTTTAATCCTGGAATTACTTAAAAAGGAGCAACTGTATGCTAAGTTTTCCAAGTGTGAATTCTGGATCCGGGAAGTTCAATTCTTAGGACATGTGGTTAACGAGAAAGGAATACATGTCGGTCCATCAAAGATTGAAGCCATCAAGAATTGGGCAGCACTGACGACTCCGACTGAGGTGCGACAATTTCTGGGATTGGCTGGTTATTACCGTCGATTCATCGAGGGATTTTCAAATATTGCACAACCCCTCACTGTCTTAACTCAAAAGGGTAAAGCCTATAACCGGGGTGATAACCAAGAGTCAACATTCCAACATCTTAAACAGAAACTTTGCAGTGCACCTATTCTATCTCTTCCAGAAGGAACGGATGATTTTGTGGTGTATTGTGACGCATCCATTCAGGGTCTGGGTTGTGTTCTAATGCAACGAGAAAAGGTGATCGCATATGCTTCGCGTCAACTAAAGATTCACGAGAAAAACTACACTACTCATGACCTAGAGCTGGGAGCTGTAGTTTTCGCAGTTAAGATATAGAGACACTACTTGTACGATACCAAGTGCACCATCTACACCGATCATAAGAGTCTTCAGCATATCTTCGACTAAAAAGAGCTGAATATGAGACAGCGTCGTTGGGTCGAGCTATTGAATGATTATGACTGTACGAACCGGTATCATCCGGGTAAGGCTAATGTTGTAGCTGATGCCCTAAGTCGAAAGGAAACCAAGCCCAAACGAGTTCGAGCATTACAACTTACTATCCACCCCGGATTACCTGACAAAATCCGTAGTGCTCAACTCTAAGCCTTGGAAAAGGAGAACCAGCCGCTGGAAGGTACGCGCGGTATGGAAGCACAACTCGAGGTCAAATCTGACGGTATTCGCTACTTCATCGAACTAATATGGGTTCTAGTGTTCGAAAACTTAAGGGAACTAGTCATGAATGAGGCTCATAAATCTCGTTACTCTATTCATCCAGGTTCCGACAAGATGTATCATGACCTAAAGGTGCTGTATTGGTGGCCAAAGGTGAAGGTCGATATAGCCACCTATGTGAACAAGTGCCTGACTTGCGCGAAGGTCAAAGTTGAATATCAAAAGCCTTCTGGTCTTCTCCAACAACCAGATATTTCCATGTGGAAATGGGAGCAGATATCCATGGACTTTATCACAAAATTGCCACGAACTCCTACCGGATGTGATACTATTTGGGTAATAGTCTGATCGTTTAACAAAGTCCGCTCACTTCTTAGCAATCAAGGAAACCGACAAAATGGATAAACTTACTCGTATTTACTTGAAAGAAGTAGTCTCTCGGCACGGGGTGCCAATCTCTATCATTTCGGATCGTGATGCACGATTCACCTCTCGTTTCTGACAATCATTACATAAAGCTTTAGGCACGCGTCTAGATATGAGTACAGCATACCATCCTCAAACTGATAGCCAGACGGAGCATACTATTCAAACCCTGGAGGATATGCTATGAGCTTGTGTGATTGATTTCGGTAACACTTGGGAATATCACCTACCATTGGTGGAGTTCTCCTACAACAACAGTTATCACACTAGCATCAAGGCAGCTCCATTTGAAGCATTATATGGACGGAAATGTCGTTCTCCTGTTTGTTGGGCCGAGGTTGGGGATAGTCAACTTACATGTCCTGAACTCGTACTTGAAACTTCGACGAAAATCATTCAAATTAGAAACCGTATGGCAGCAGCTCGTGACCGTCAAAAGAGCTATGCCGATAAGCGTCGTAAACCGTTATAATTTCAAGTAGGGGATATGGTCTTGTTAAAAGTCTCACCTTGGAAGGGTGTCATTCGTTTTGGGAAACGGGGCAAACTAAATCCTCGTTATGTTGGACCATTCAAGATAGTGAAGAGAATTGGTCCGGTAGCGTATCAACTGGACCTACCTGAAGGACTTAGTGGTGTACACAATGTCTTTCACATCTCAAACTTGAAGAAATGTCTAGCAGACAAGTCACTCCCGGTTCCTCTTGAGGAACAACACATCGATGAACAGTTACGTTTCATCGAAGAACCCGTGGGAATCATGGATAGGGAAGTTAAAAGGCTTAAGCGTAGTAAAAATTCCTATTGTCAGAGTCCGTTGGAACTCGAAACGCTGACCGGAATTCACGTGGGAGCGTGAGGATAATATGATGCACAAGTATCCTCATCTATTGAAACACTCTACGTCAAACTCTTAAGGTACTATTTTAATTTTCGGGATGAAAATTCTTTCAACTAGGGGATGATGTGACATCCAAAAATTTTTTTTATTTCTTTTAATTTTCGGGACGAAAATTATTTCAACTAGGGGATGATGTGACATCCAGAAATTTTTTTTATTTCTTTTAATTTTCAGGACGAAAATTATTTCAACCAGGGGATAATGTGACAATCCAGACTTTTCCAGTTAACTCAGTTAGCAAATCCAGTTAAGTCTTAACCTAGTTAACTTAACTCAAACCCCAGGGACTAATCCTACCTATTTTCAAACTTACATGCATGAAATTGGAAGGACCAATCATATAATTTACCTATAGTTGGTTTCTATTGACTTTTAATAGTCAAACCTAACCAAATCATAACCTAAGTAACCAAGTTCAAACCTCAGGGATCAATTCTGCCATGTTTCAAACCCTAATGCAAGAAACCAGAGGCACTACACTTGTAAATAGCTAAATTTTGATTTCTGTTGACCTTAGAAAGTCAACCCACATGTTCTTGACTCAAATTTGAATGCTACAACTGAAATTCATCGATTCGGTAACCGATGTACACGTTTCAGTCATTAACGACCACCATCAACACCTTAAACCCGATAATGATTCGTAATTAAGACCTATTATGCGTAATTAAGACCTAACCATCGAGTTCATCACTATTTCTCACCAATGCACATCAATTCGTGAATTATTTCTCAATCAATTACTCTGCACACCTCAAACAAACCACAAAGAACCTGCTGCACACGCCTAATCGTTCGAAGAAGAGGTCTGTGTCACCAGAGACTAAACCACGAGACGTCGGAGAGCATTCTAGCCGACCACCATCAATCTGTCATCTAATTTGGTAATTGATTACACTTCTATTTTCGTTTCTGTCCCTAAATCAAAAGCTCTATGGATAATTGGGCTTACAATGTTGAATTGGTCATGAACCGATTTCTAAGGTTCATACGTTTTTGGTTTAATCGAACTCCAATCCAGTCACCATCTCAATCAAATTAAACCACAAGGACTGACTCGCGGTCCTTTGTTTGTCAATAGCCCTATGATTCCAACAGGTTTTACCATCTGAATTGTTCAAATCGAATCCATGCTAAGAACCTAGCTTTCGGCTTTTCAAACTGGAATTTAACTATCTAAAACTTGATGATTTTGAAATTAACTACACCCACAGGTTCGAATTACCCCGATTATCAAAACCCCTATGTCTTTTGCTTCAATCAAAAACGAATTCGTTGGTTTTGGGGTGGAGTTTGGTCCGGTTTCGCGTAAAGGGGAAGAGCACAGGGGACTTTTAGATTAAAAACTTTTAGAACCAGGTATTGGATGCGATGACCCTAGCGGGCGTAGTGGTCAGTTCGATTGGCTGTGGGGGAGGAGACCCGGGTTTGAGTCCCTCCACCCTGTTTTCTTTTTAGATCATTTTTAAATCATTATTTTAATATAAAACCAATTCTGATATTATTATTTTAATATATTAATGTGTTTTGAAACCGGAAACCACTCGTAGGCTCGGGTTTGGTTTTATAACCTATGTAATATTATTTTCTCACTTTTAAAATAATATATTTATATTATTTTCAAACCACGACTTCGTATAAAATAATATGTTTATATTATTTTCAACCCATGACCCCTATTATAAAATAATATACTTATATATTATTTCGTCTCGTTTATAAATCTCGTGTAACGTTTCAAACTACTTAATAACATAATTATTTATATTATTTACTCGCGTATTATATCCTCGAACAAAAATAACATAATTATTATTTTTATCACGTAAGTGATTATCGCATATTTTATACGAGTTCAAAAATAATATATTAATTATATTATTTTCTTAGGCCATTATTAGATGGTACAAACGCACGAATGTTTATTAAATAATATTATTTGTGATTAGAGACGTTCGACACGAAACGTATTTATCTTAATAAGTATATTAAGAAACTCTTATTCCCGTGGATACGTTCTTCTACTCATTGATCCTTAGAATGTTTTAAAACGTTCTAATCTTCCGTGTCGTCGTCACAAATCCCATATGTCCCTAACTTATGTGTTTATAATTCAAGGGCATACGTAAGTCGTGCAGGCTAACACTTGAGGTTCCAAATCTCTTACTTGTGTGATACTACCTATAACGCAACGCAGAAGAGTTTTCACGGCCCCTTTTTACTATTTTTAAACTGGGGGAGAAAACATGTCGTAAATGCTTTTGATTTTTGTAATTCATATATGATATCACTTGTATGACTATGCGTACACATTATCCTTTAAGTCCTCACATCGGACCGTTAATATGAACATAGCAAGGTAATTTGAGTAGTACTACTGGGTTTGACAAACCTCACCCGCGTTAGTCACGCTAACTCGATTGGAGGTCGAACGGGTGTAATATTGACCTAAACATGCACCATGATGGTGGGAGGCATATAAACAGTCAGCTGTCGGTTGCAAGCGCATTAGTTAACTTGCTTATGGGTTAGCTACCTATTAATTTATATATTGAATGTACATTAATCTATTAAACGCTTCTATAAACTGAAACCTGTGAACTCACCAACCTCGTGTTGACACTTTCTTACATGTTTTTCTCAGGTCGCTTAAGATAAGGCACAGGTGCACACAATAGGACATGCATGGAAATTATGCTTTTGATTTATGTTTTATTAAACTGTTTAGACTATTTTAAATTGTGTTTGATTTGGACTTTTGGACTATTCTTTTGGGCGCGTGTGTTTTGCGCATTTACTTTCTTTACGCTTCCGCATTAACTCTGATTGATATGATAATTTTCATTTGAGTCCCATGTAGAGTCGTTCAACGAAACTAATGTCTGAGATCCTGGTTCGTCACTTCCCAAATGGTAAAACTCCGTTAGTTGAAAATTGGGGGTGTGACAACCATGCTTATGTCTCGTTTCCGCTGCGAATCATCATTTTCGGGGTGTGTCACTTAACACGAACCTTGGCGGGTTAGTGTATACATTTGGTACTTAACGCAGTCCGGGGGATTGTGCATACATATTTACGTGGCTTGATTGTACACTTTGGAGTCCCGTATGTTTTAACATTTATGCTTTAGACTTGCTTTGAACATATTGAATTGTAAAACCTATTCAACATTGTTTAGTGTCAAAACCTATGTTACTCACCAACTACTTGTAGTTGACATTTACTTACATGTTTCAGGTGCACCTGTTTGAGAACATTGCTTGATCACGTAGGGCTATGGACCTAGCATTAATAAATTTAGATTTTGTTTATGTTTTGAACATTATGTTTCTATTTCTCTTTGCAACGGATAGTTTAATATGATGAATAATTATTGAAACGCATTTAATAGATGATCATGTGCTTATGAACAACCGCGTCAGCCCCGGCGTATAATCCGCCACCGGCCGGGGTGTGACACCTGTGTGCCCAGTTTGATTTCTGAGGTGTTTGCATGCCCGTGCATTGCTCATTTTGAGGCCTATAAATAGGAGGCTTGAGTTCTTCATTCCACACACCCTTACATACATTACCAGAGCTCAAGAAAGTCCGTTTCTGTAGTTTAGAGTAGAGAGGCTCCTCCTCTTTGTCCGCAATAGGGGAGCCTACGAACTCAGCGTTATACTAGTTAGTATGGCCATTCGTGGCTAAACTCTTTGTATTGCTAGGGTGAAGATGAAGTTTGATGTATGTTAATGTTTAACGTATTAATCTAGTGGTATGTTTATGTCTTTAACTATTCGCTCTTAAAACCACCTTCCAGGTGGGCTTTTTATTATTATCTAAACTTGTCTTTACACTTGTGAGTGTTCTTGATTTTAAAGTGTAAGACCATAAAACCTTTTTAATCAAACTTCTCTTGATACTTATACATCTTTATACAAGTGGATCTTGATAAGCCAAGGCTTGGTTAATATTAATAAGGTTGTACGTCTTTATACGAACTTGTTATGAGACCAAGAATTGGTGAACTCATGTTGGGAACGATACGTCTTTATACATGGTACCATTGTGACACCGCCTCCTGGTGAACAAAGTCTAATCACTCTTTTAATAATAATAACTAAGCACTTAAGTTTGATGTCCTAAACCAACTCAGAGATAACACCAAAGAGTTGAGGGTAACGATGTCCCTAGCTGGGAGTCCTACCATTTTATTATTAAAGAATATAATCCGTGAACCAAATTTCATGAGGACGAGGCTCTAGCGGTGATCCGGGTCATATGTTTATAGTAGTCATACCACTGGATTAATCAACTTAACATTATCATATACCAAGTGGATTCGAAGCCCAAAGCAATACTCTTCGTGACCTGATCATTTATGAGATATTTACTTTCCTGCTATTTACTATTCTGTTATTTACATTCCTATTACACACATCACACACGTTTTTACTTTTCTGTCATTTACTTTACCGTCATTTACTTTTCTGTCATTTACTTTTCTACTTCACAAGCACAACAAACCCACTCACTAATTAAACCGGCTAAACAATAACAAAAGTTGAGTATTGGAACTCGACCGTGTCCATTGGTTCGATACTTGGTTCTTACCTAAACTATATTACGTTGCGATAGGTACACTTGCATATTG
Source organism: Smallanthus sonchifolius (assembly GCA_023525975.1). Classification (NCBI taxonomy): domain Eukaryota; kingdom Viridiplantae; phylum Streptophyta; class Magnoliopsida; order Asterales; family Asteraceae; genus Smallanthus; species Smallanthus sonchifolius. The sequence continues at coordinate 71,647,572 of CM042023.1, read as the reverse complement.
TGTGTATTTTAAGTTTGAGTATTTATCATTTTAATTATAAATTTAAAACTTGATTTCGTGAAACCGATAACCTTGAATATATTATTATATAATATATTTTCTATATACTAAACACGACACATCAGTTAGTAACTTTTCTTTACCAACCATGCGCTCCTTCTTGATGTTCCCTTTCTTGCAATGCTTGTAGTTGAGTTTCCTTAATCTGACCCATCCAGTCTATCTTGATTTCTAACTTAGAGCTCTTATCTTAATTGGTTTGATTTTCTCCTTCCGACTTAATGCATCTGCTGCAACATTAGCCTTCCCGGGATGGTATTTGATCTCACAATCATAATCATTAATGAGTTCCATCCATCTCCTCTGTCTTCAATTCCTTCTAATTGAATATATGCTGGAGGCTTTTATGGTCTGTATATATCACACACTTAGTACCATACAGATAGTGTCTCCAAATCTTTAGATCAAACACTATGGCACCAAGTTCAAGATCATGTGTGGTATAGTTCTTTTCATGAATCTTAAGTTTTCGTGATGCATACGCTATCACCTTTTCTCACTGCGTCAATACGCAACCTAGACCAATATGGGAAGCATCACAGTAGATGATGAAGTCATCATTTCCTTTGGGTAGTGCTAAGATTGGTGTAGAGCTGAGTTTCTGTTTAAGTGTGTTAAATGCCTCTTCTTTCTTTTGGCTCCATTCATATTTCACAGCTTTATAAGTTAAACTAGTTAATGGAGTAGCAATCTTGGAGAAGTCTTATATAAATCTTTGGTAGTATCCTGCTAGACCAAGAAAGCTTCAAACCTCAGTCGGTGTCTTTGGAGTTTCCTATTTCATGATTGCTTCGATCTTAGATGGATCTACTTGGATTCCCTGATGATTTATAACATGCCCTAGAAATTATACCTCTTGTTTCCAAAAATCGCATTTGGAAAACTTAGCGTACAACTTTTCTTTTCTAATAGTTTCAAGGATTATCTGATGATGTTTGGCATGTTCTTCCTGAGTTTGGGAATAGATACGGATATCATCGATGAACACTATAACGAATTTATCAAGAAATGGTTTACAGACTCGATTCATTAGGTCTATAAATGCCACGGGAGCATTTGTTAGACCGAATGACATAACCAAAAATTCGTAGTGTCCATATCGAGTTCTAAAAGCAGTCTTCGGTACATCTTATTCTTGTACCTTCAACTGGTGATATATAGATCTAAGATCAATTTTCGAGAAATATTTAGCTCCTTGCAACTGATCGAACAAATCATCTATTCTCGGCAATGGATATTTGTTCTTCACTTTGAGTTTGTTCAGTTCTCGATAATCTATGCACATACGCATGCTTCCATCTTTTTTCTTTACGAATAAGATTGGTGCTCTCGGATGTGAAGTACTTGGACGTATAAAAACTTTATCCAATAACTCTTGAATCTGCTTCATCAGTTCTTTCAGTTCCGAAGGTGCTAGACGATACGGTACTCTAACTACTGGTTTAGCTCCAGGTATGAGATCGATTCACAATTCGATTTGTCTGTCTGGTGGTAGACCAGGTAATTCTTCCGGAAATACATCCGAGTGATCACATACTACAGGGATGTTCGTAATCTGCCGTTCAGGTTACGAGTCTAAATCATAAACTACAAATACATTACATCACGTGTTTACACATTTCTTAGCCTTAGCTACAGAAATTGTTTCAATCTTATTCTTATCACTATTGCATTGTATCAATATAGACTCTCCGTTAGGCCTACAAATCCTAACAGTCCGTTGATCACAATCGATCTGAGCATGGCTTTGGTTTAACCAATCCATTCCAATGATAACATCGTACTTGCTCATACTCATTGGCATTAATTCAATCAATGAATTCTCATTGCCCAGAGTCATCTTGCAATTCACATACGATTCGGTTATCCTAATATGTTCTCCACTTGATGTCTCAACTACGTAAGCACGCTTAAGTGGGGTAGGTTTTATGCCTAATGGTAAACTAAAGGCATCTGAAAAAAAAACTTCTATTTGCTCATGTATCAAACAGGATTTTAGCTTAAATATTATTAACTAGGAAAATACCAGCTACCACCTTGGCATTGTCGTTCCTATTTCCTTCGCCTATTACAAATACCCGACCTTTTGCCCCTTATTTGGGCTTCTGTTGTACAGGTTTGGTACAATTTCTCAAAATATGTCCCATCTCGTTACAATTATAACACTTAAGAGAGGGATAATACGTTGAAATATGCCCCGGCTTCTGGCATCTATTGCATCTTACTTCCTGAGAATTTCTCACCGAATTATTTGCTTCTCTCCTAGGGAACTTAAAGTTCCTTGGTTTGAATCGATACATTACTTCCTCACTTTTTCTCTTTGTTTCCACGGGTTTTATCTCTACTGCCTTTTCAGCCTTATCTTTGGCTTCTTGTGCCGCCACATCATCATAAATAGTGGCACTTAACGACAAAGTTGAATCCATTATCTGAGGTGCTGAGGTTTTTACTAAGGTTCGTACCTTTAGTGGTAACCCTCTAATGAAATGTTTGATTCTTCGAGACTCAGGTGTCAACAGATATGGCACTAACTTGGCATCTCATCAAACTTTGTCGCATACTCCTGACGCGTCGTTGTTCCAGCCTCCAGATGCTGAAACTCCTCTTCAATCTTATCAAGCTCGTTTTGAGGACAGAATCGTTGCAAAACTAACTCCTTAAATTCATTCCATTTCATGTTGTCCATAGCTTGTTCCCCTATAGCTTGTTTCACAGACTCCTACGAATCTAATGTTGTGGTTTCTAAAGAGTTGGCAGCAAACTTGACTGCCTGATCACTTCTACATTCACTAAGTTTGATAAAAGCTTCCATCTTCGTGATCCATTGGGTAGCATCAATGGCTCCCTCTTGTCATCAAATGGCTTAGGTTTGCAGCCTCCGAAGGATTTGTAGTTGCGTCTTTCGTGATTCTTAGTTCTTGTCACAGAACTGGTATTGGCGTTTCCAATTGCTCCTCCAGTGTTGTTGGTTCCTCCTCCAGTTGTTCTAGTACCCATTCTCCTTGTAAGAACTTCATCTAATAATGCGGGTAGTGTGGTTCGTAAAGATTTTGTTACTTCACTTGCCACAGCGTCTTGGAACCGAGCCTCGGACATAACTACTTCTTCAACATGGGGATTTGTGTTATTGTCGTTCTCATTCGTTTCATGGTGATCGTTAGTATCGGTGTTGTTTTCAGTTCATCTATGAGACCTAGTGACTGGAGTACGACCTTTTCCTCTACCTCTTCCTCTTCCACCCATCGTTACCTATACCCACAAATGTATGATATCAGAATTCGTATAACTGGCTATGATCTAGAAAATCAGAAATTAAACACATTTGGCCAAGAATGTAATTAATTATCTACTTTCTTGATATTCCCCATTATATTCATAATGATAATTAACACCTTAACCTATATCCTATGGCATTCCAGCTATCTAAGAGCTCTTAGTTTAAGTCTAGATACTAATCTTTCCTATTAGTATCTAAATACCTTAAACTACGGCTCTAATACCAACTTGTCACACTCGTAACACAGGACAGTCATCTAACCAGAGTAGTACCTCCAACAGATATGTTCCCAGGAAAGAACGACGGGTCTATGAGAGATTTATACACCGTTCTTTCCTAGACAAAACATTTCGTTTGCCAGATAACTACATACCGGGCAGAGGGTTGCCTTCTAGTTACTGTGACACCGATACCAAAAACACACAGCGAAAGACTCACATGTCATAACTATTTCATTCTATATATAACATTGTTTTACAATAAGGACTGACTGGTAATATATAACATAAACACTAGACTTATAGCTCACGAAGAATCATGCCATCCACACAGGCCTTAAGGTTACACATGAACCTGCCCTCAGTCATCTCTATCTCAAAACACCTGTACAACTCTTGGAATGCCAACTACAAGCTAGTGGTCACCTGTGCTAAAAAACATTTGAAAATATTTTGGATCAACATAACGTTGGTGAGTTCATAAACAAAATCGTATTTTCACAACATGTATCCATGATACAAGAATGCCTTGTCTGGGTCATGTAATCATTCCCTCCCAAACCATCACCCAGTAACCTCACACGGATTCTGAATCTACAACATACATATATACGGGCGACTCCCTGCCTTCCGGATACAAGTCCGGCCAAATACGAGAGGATCAGTTCTCGCCTGTCAGTTCCCCCAATCGTGGCCATAATAAGTACCTATTATAGGATATATGCACAGATAGTATTGGGGAACTCACCTCAAGCCGAACCTCCTTCTGATTCACTTATAAAAATCAATACCTCAACAGAACCCTAAATTATATTCAACATTATCATAATTAACATCCCTATCTTAGGTTTACATAATGGAACCTCAGGATGTTCGGAAACCTTACCTTGGCACTATCTATGGCAGTTTGCGGACTTTTTGCTAGAAACCGGACCCTCGTATGCGAACCGAAGCTCAGGAGCGTCGTCTCACAAGTTTGTGTGTGTAAATGGAGGTGTTTGGATGGTGTAAACTTGCTGGGATCGTACATCTATTTATAGGGAAAAGATCAGGGTCGTGACGGACCGTTACCACCGGTGACGGTCAGTCACCCAATTCTGGGCGGCAAACGTAACGGACCGTTATGCCCCGTGACGGTCCGTCATAGCGTTACACGTGTCAGGATTGCTCCGTTAGTCAGCATACACATGTCATCTCCTGGTTCATTGTCGTGCTGCTCTCGTAACGGACTGTTATGTCCTGTGACGGTCCGTCACCACCGTAACGGACCGTTATCTTCCCTTGACGGTCCGTCACAGTTAGACATTTTCATTTTTTTCATTTTTAGTCCTTCAACTTCCAGGAACTTACATCTTCAATCCTTGGGCTTTTTCTTTGAACACTTTTAGCATATAAAATATTTGGGGATTATACAGGTGTTACACCACCCCTTTAATATCTCATGGATACTCCATTATTCCGGTTTAATGTTTAGACTAACCTACCATTATTCACATGTACCTTAGTCCCACACATAACACATAATCACATAAATCACATAAACATTTATCTATGGCACGGGTCTAGTGTACTTACTTTATTATTAGATCTTTTCTACACTTGGTCCCTCGCCTAAACTTCTCTCCGAACCTCGCTGTAACTTTAATGCACCGCACTCGTAACCGTCATTTCGCTGTTTCTCGGTAAGCGTTCTTGTGTGAGGTAATAGTGGTGTGTTTGTGTTGTGCTCCCAAATGAACGACAAAATCATCTATTTATAGGGCTGTCCTGACACTCGTAGCGGATTGTTAAGCATATAGGTAGCGGTCCGCTACCGCCCATCTGCCAGCTGTCTGGCGTATTCCCCATGTAGCGGACCGTTTACGGCTGGGGTAGCTGTAAGGCCCCAAACTAGGCACCCTAAAGTTGGTACTCGTAACTGGTTATACTCTTTAAAAACATCTAACTTTCAATTACATAAACAGCGGAAGTCTTTCTCGAAATAGTATTATCTTTAAATTTGTTAACTTTCATAGCGTTACCTGACGAATGCATGCGCACCAACCCGAGTAATTCGCTCCCAAGACAAGATACCTCATCTAGCAGACTCACCTGTAAAACAATCTAACGTACATACAAAGTCAGCTATGCTGAGTGAGTTCTAATAGTTTAAATTAACAAAAGCTAACTCGTCTCATTTATTGTTTATCTCCACTCCAGTCCCTCTGGTCAATAGAAAATAGTTGTATAGAATTTCATCATATAATTAACTCCCGTTATTTTATAATATCCCAAAGGATTCACCACCCCATACTCTACCCACCATTTTAACTCAGTAAGTCTCTCTGACATAGAACGAACTTACTATTCTGATAACTCACAATTTACCATATATATTAACCATACACTGGTTCACTCATCCAACCTCTAGACACCGACTTACCAGTCCTAACCATGACTCTCATAAACCAATTGACTCAACAGTTGTACACAACGTACTCAGACCGACACAACGGTCAATCTAACTCGGCACACCACATTGATTCCATCTATTTATCACATCAATACCATCTCATACACAATTAATATAACTCATCACTTGCATGAAATTTAACATATATATAAGCACACAAATACATACCTCATCACTACACCCTCGTCAGGTTTATCCCTGTCGAGATACTCGTCAAAAGCTCAGCTCCACCCTTGTTACAGGGCCCCACCGCTAAACATAGCGACACACTCGTCATCTATCATGACTACCCAGCCACCACACGTTGACTATATCATCTACCATACGGTGACTGACACATCACACATACAATGATAACCAGGAATGAATCTGTCCTCCATATCACTATTAGCCGTATACACAGACAACAATGCAAGCACACAAAGCAACACATATATACACATGACACTACCTAGACATGTACTACGACTCACCACCATTTACAGATCACTTACATGTGTAATCCAATGCTTACTTAGATGTATCCTCATAACGTCTAGACACATTACCCAACTCTTTCTGAATAGGAAGTTATACGACACACAAACACTATACTGACTTCTAGCCCATACATACTATGGACACCACATTGACTCATGCAAACACGATACCCGTCGTGTCACGAGGACAACAACACAATACACACAACATCAACCACACGACGCATGAAAGCATACTAGCACCTACTTGACTCGTTAATGAACCACGTACGGGTTCCCATGCTAACTCTCCTTATATAACCATCACAGGTTTAGCTAAATTCCTGACTCGCCCCTACTAACTCATAAGATGACACACCCAGATCATCACACTCTTGTTCACCCACCCTAAGGACCCCATAACGACCCTTAGCTTCATTATTACATAACGATCTCATAAAACACTTCAAGTTTAAATCAAAACTCATAATACGTTCGTTTAATAAAGCATGTGAGTATGTACGATAGCCCCAAAATAGTAAAACTTTTTAAAAGAGGGGATTAGAAACTCAACGGTTAAGCCGAGTCAAAATTCTAGCTCTACACCCCGATTACTTGCTCAAACCCCAAAGCTATCAAACGCACGATCACGTGATCAAACATGTTCTAAAGATACGTTGACAACATATATCTATAATTAAATCCCAAGTCCAATCTCCTATGTTCGTCTCTTCGTCATTGCCAAAACCCTAGTTCACAGGTTCACATGAACCGGATCGTCCTGGATCCGCTTAGGACTCGAATACCCGAACTAGTACACTTGCATGTATGCATGTTTCCATATGAATACCCGAACCAGATCACGAACACGCACGTGCACGAGCCGGATTTCCCACTCACATGCAAACCATGCACGAAAGTAGAAACCCTAGCCGGGTCCTCTCCGTCGTCCGTCTCCACCTTGCACCACCGTGCAAGTCGTCACCATCGTCCTCTTCGTTGTGCCAAGCCCTAACGGCTTCCTTCTCCTCTACCGAGTACCGCCAACCGGCCACCACCACTGCCGAGCCACCATCACCGTAGCCAAGCCTCCCGGCCATCACGCTGCCTTATCATGGCTTCCCTCGTCCCTCTCGCTACCGTCCACGGTCGTCTCTCACTACCGCCGACCTCCACCCTAGCCGAAACAAAACAGAAACCCTAGTCGGGTTTTTAAACCGAAACACAAACAAAACACAAAGTGGCCCTAGGGTTTGCGCTAATGTGGTATATATACGCTCCCTAATTTCGTTTCGGGTCCCTTTACTTCTTCCGCGCACGCATCGATCTCGAATCTTTATTTAAACGACTAACTGTGATATTCCTGGTAGTTAAACGCACCTAGTATAAGAATCCTTTCAATTTCTTCTCATTTAATATAGGTTCGGGTCGTCCATCAACCCGAACTACTAGTTTAGAATTTCCGGGATGTTACAGTAGCGGTCCGCTACCCAGATTGCGGCGTGGCAGACAGTTACGGATTTCGTAGTGGTCCGTCTTAGGGCTGAGTCAGCAAAACGGATTTCCTGACACACGTCATTCCCTAATGATTGCCTTGGTCCCTACGTAGCGGACCGTTTGGGAGCCCGATAGCAGTCTACTACCGGTCTGGCTTTCAAAATTCGCACTTTTAATCCCTCAACTTTGGGATAACTGCTCTTTAGTCCCTGGACTTTATATTTTCTTGAAAAATTAGGGTATTACAGTAGTACACACGTTTTACCAAGTACAACCCTGTTTTGTCTATTACCCGTTAGACTGTCAAGCCCCATATTAAAAGTCGATAATATAATCCAAATATAGCATAAAGGAATCAACAAGACCACACAAAGTAGATCTACAACTAATGCTAACATGCATCCATACACATCATAAGAGTATAGCAATCAAAACTTTACTAAAATCACACAATCATAAGTAAAAGTCAAACATAAAGTCAAATCAATACAAGAATCATCTTAATTTAAATGACTATAGAAGTTTAGCCAAACATAGTGATAAACAAAGTCATCACAGATATAGACATGAACAGTAATGAAATAGAATCAGAAAATAAAAGTAAACCGAATCGATCGACGCGTGTAAATGCAAACCGAATGGCCAAATCTTCAATCCTCAAGCTCTTGGATCTTCTAATCTTCTCTTCTGCCTTCAACTGGACTTTTCTCCTGCTCTAACTTTGACTATTCAGCAATTATCACGAGTAGTCTCTAATCTTCACAAATCTTTAAACTTAAGCATCAAAACCTGTAATCCAAGATAAACTCTATTATGTATCAATTCTTATTAGATTTGCCAAAAAACAGATTAGAATGCAAAGAAATGTGTGTAAATTATATGTATAAATTGGAACACATTAGAGATCATAGAGGTGCAAGACAAGAGGTATTTGAGAGATTGTAACATCCCAAAAATATTAATAAGAAAGCCGTTTAAATAAACGGGACACGAAAGGAATTAATCGAGTAAAACGAGAAAGGCAACGGGAACTAAACGTGACGGGGGGAGGCGAAACTAAAGAGGGAGGGGAGGGGCTTAACCTAGCCGCCACCTCCTACCCTCCTCATTCCTTCCCTGTTGGAGAAACTAAGACATAAAATATAAAAATGTGTGATCGAAAAACATAAGGCATCAAAAAATTAAGAATAAGCTAAACCCAATACGATCTTAATTAAACAAAAAACAGTTAAAAAATATCAAGTAAAGAGGGAAACAAAAAAGGAAAAAAAAATAAAATAAAAAATAGCATGTCACCCAGGACTCAAACCCGGGTCAGAGGGGAATAAGGGGCAGCGTTTCAAGAACCACGCCTGAAACCATCCCAACCAGACACTACTTTGGTTTTAAACGCGGACAAAACTGTATATAACAAAAAAATTCGGCTTTTTTCAGAAAAAAAAAGCTGCACCAATGGGAACTTGACACGTGGATGGCGGTCCAATCATGCTTACGAACTATTCCTATGTCGTTGTGTTTTAATCTATTTAGTAATTTTGTATTTTCTTTAATTTTTGGAAGTAAAATATCATTATTATTTAAAATGGTTAATTTGGCTTTTTAGATGGATTTTTTTTTTATTTTATTTTTTTGTTATTTTTTTTAGCTTCGACTTAGATTTACGTCCTTAATACTTATAACGATCATAGAACATTAATGATACTAAATTTTTTTAATCATATTTGCCGTATTATTAATGTTAAGTGAATTTTAATCAATCAATGAACTTCCATAATAATGATCATAGCGCTTAATAGAAAAACAAGATGAGAAAACATTTTATAATTTAAGTTAATAATATCATCAAGTAAGGAAATATATACATATATAACATTGACCATTTGGTGCAATGGTAATCCCAAAACATTCCATTGTGAAGGTCTTGAGTTCAAATCCGGTCCACAGCAAAAAAGGGATCTGTGGCCAGGTCAAGGGGTTTACCCAGGGCCGGCCCAGAGGGAGGGCGACGATCCCGGGCCCAGTCTCCCTTAGGGCCCGAAGTTTTTAAATTTTCTTTTATATTATATATATATAGGATATATGTATATATATATAGGGTAAGTATACAATGGAAACCAATTAAGTTAAGAAAACTATGAAAACCCAATGAGTGGTTCTTATTATGTCACCTCATCACCTTTACCAAATTAACATTTTTTTCTTGAAGGGTAGTATGGTAATTTCACATTTATTCCACATTTACAAGAATTTATTCAAATAATTTAATCTTATTATCCTTGTACTTTGTGTCATTTTTTTTCACCAAACCATCACCATGAACTACATACCATTTTCCAACCCATCCATCATAATCATTTCTTTCTTTTACACTCCTCTTTTCCTCTCTTGATCGATTTCTCTCACTTTCTCCCTTAATCTTCTTCTTTTTCTTCAAGATTTTCTTTATCCTCCCTCATTAATGTTCTTCTCATTTAATGGATTCATCTCCCACACCTTTAACTCCAATGAATATTGATTCCTATGATGACATTATTGTTGATCCTACACTTGATGAAAGTTTCTTTTTTGACATTAATGCTTATCATACTCACCTAATTTCCCAAATGGATTTGATAATACGGTTGGCCCGATTCCTATTTCAATTCAATATCCAGGTATGATTTTTCATTTAAGTTTTATATTTTCCTTATTTATTTGTTGATTTTTTTATATATTTTTTTTCAGATCATAATCCTTTGTCTGGTTCATCTTCTACTTCTCAATATCGTGACTTCACTTCTCCTGGTCCTTCTGTTCCTGTTATCAACTTACCAAGTTACCATAATTTTAACCATTTAATTTACACTAATGTGTAAATTTCAACCTACTTAAACTTCTGTTTTTTTATTATATTTTACATATGTTACATTGTTTAGCAGGCTATGTTCAATAATAACCATTTGTATTGAACATTTTTAATATTACTGTTATATCATTATACATATGTTACATGACCAATAACTCCATATCATATATTTGTTAACTATTTTTCCTTTTTTTGCATGTATTATGTACAACTATTATTTCTTAATTTTTTTCCCAGATCCCATATTTCAGAGCCCACCATATTATGTTTTCGTGTCTCCGAATGGAACTAAGCTATGGTGCCCCAATGTTAGTGATGATATTAAACCAGCTGTTGGTTCGTCTTTCGACAAGTGGGAAGATGTTATTGCTATGTATAAGAATTGTGCTTTTCACTGTGGTTTCTCTATTAGGAAAGGTCATACCAAGGTTTATAAAGGTGTTCCCACACATAAATACCTTCGTTGTACCAAAGCTGGCAAACCTCAATCCAAACGTACCTTTGACACTTTATGTGAGAGTTCTCTTAAGTCTAGGCAATCTACATTCACCCAAAGTTATTGCCCAGCTCACATTTGTATTGTTGTTTGTCAAAAAAATCTCGTTTCATTGTGTTGAAGTTTGCTGAGGCCCATAATCATCAGTTTGTCGATAGGCATAACCTCGACCTTACTAAGATTTCTAGCAAGCTTAATTTTTCATCCAAGAAATTTATTCATAAGATGAGACTCAATTGGGTTGGTCATGTCCAAGCTCATAGGTGTCTTGTAGCAATGAAGGGTGGGCATCATAACATGAACGGTACTCCTGTTGATTTCAAGAACTTTGCCCAAAAAGTGAGAATGTTTATCGGTGAAAGAGACTCCCAGTTGGTCCTTTATCGTTTGCGTGATCGTTTTGAAAACATACCTGATTTCTTTTTGACTTTCAAGTTTCAAATGGACAATTGAGATCTTTATTCTGGGCAGATGAGATATCCAAGTTAAACGACAATGTTTTTGGTGATGTTCTTGCCGTTGATGCCACTTACCACACCAACAAGTGAGTATATACAACCTTTGTTTTCATATGTTATAATACAATGTTTGATCACTGATCCGTCATGTTCTATTATTAACGTAAGTTACATAAATTAGTTACATATGTTTTTTTTGTTAACCGGGTTTTTTTATTTCTACCCAGATACAATATGATATTCGTCCCCTTCACTGGTGTTGACCATCACACGCAATGCGTTACATTTGGGGCTGGCTTGTTATTTAGTGAAACTATCGACTCGTATAAATGGTTGCTTCAATCTTTCATCAAAGCTAACGACAAGCAACCCCGTCTTGTGTTAACTGATCATGATCCTTCCATGAGACAAGCAATATTAGAAGTTAATAACGAATCTCGCCAAAGACTATGCATGTGGCATATAATGAAAAATTTGCCTTCAAAGGTATTTCTTTATCCTTTTATATTTTGAACTTACTTCATACTTAAATTTTATTTTCTTTGTTCAAAATTAGTTTTTACATTTCATTTAGATCACAACTGATTTGTTTAAGAACACAAACATTAGAGCTGAGATTCATCGTTTGGTTTGGAATGTCTATATCAAGCCATCTACTTTTGAGATTCGATGGGAGGAGCTAATTAGTAAATATTCTTTGGCCAATAATCAATGGTTGAAGGACATGTATGATATAAGGGATCGTTGGGTGCCTACGTACTTCAGGGAAATCCCATTGTGTTGCCTAATGAAGACCACATCACGCTGTGAGAGTTCCAATTCCGCCTTCAAATTAAACTCTTCTAGTGCGAATACCCTTGTTCAATTATGCTTTGTTTTGAGACCAGGATTGATAGCCAGCGTTACCGTCAAAGAGTGTCTAAATTCAAAACTTCTACCTCAGCATTCGTAGGAACTACCGATTTACATATTGAGACTCATGCCTTTTCTCTATACTCTCACGAAATATTTTTTGTAGTAAGGAAAGAGATTATGAAAGGGAAGTTATTTTTCTAAATATATAATACTGAAATTGTTGATGACATATCAATTTTCTCTGTTACACACCTTGACCGTAGGAACGATGCTACCCACGTTTTCCAGGTCAATTTTTATTTTCTTCGTAATTCTGTTATTAACTAACTAATGTTACCTTCAATACGTTAACATAACTACCCCTGTTTGCAGGTTAGATTTAACAGTGTAGACAATTCAGCATCATGTTCTTGTATGGGTTTTACACGTATCGGCGATCTTTGTAGGCATATCTTTTGTGTATATCGGTTAAAGAAGGTTGAACGTATTCTGACTCTTTACATTCTCAATAGGTAGATGAGAGATGTTATCCTAAAGCGTATTTATTCTATTGAATAACGTTATGGGGTTGATAAAACCCCCCAATCTGTTTTGTGTAACGAGATATTAGAGATCGTAACTGAACGTGTTGGCGTTGTTACGTCTGATACAGATTCTCTTGTTAGATTGGTAGAACAGCTACGTGAAATTAAGCTTAATCTGACTGGAAGATCTTCTACCATAGTAAATCAGCATCAATCAGATGATTTTGTTATTCCAGATTTGGTTGGATAACCATTAGTTGTTGTGACAATCCGGACTTTCCAGGTTAACCCCGTTAATATAGCTCAGTTAAATCCTAACTCTGTTAACTCATTTCAAACCCCAAGGACTGGTTCTGTCATCTTTTAAATTAGAATTGCAAGGGCTAGATTTGTAATTATCAAACTTTCAATTGTTTTGACTTTTGAAAGTCAAAATTCACAAGTCCTTGAATCAAAACTTGATCTATAACTGAAATTCGTGGAAATCGTAACTGAAATGCATGATTTCTATCATAAACGCATATCACTAGAGCCATTACGCAATCATTGAATCGAATTCAAACCCAATTATGGGCATTCAATCTGTAACCGTCGACCATGATCACATCATTATCAAATTCGTTCGTTTCTATTATCATTCCTGCAAATCGATCTTCTGCACACACTCGACGAACATCTCAGGAGCTTTTGCACTCAGCAATCCTATCTGAATCGTACCAGAAGTCGTCGGAGGACAAGATCGCCGAAGTCGGAACCCATTTTAGTCGGGAACCTTCAATCCATCACGCATTCTGGTAATTACTTGCACCTACAGTTTCGTTTCTATGTCTAGACAAATAACCCTCTGTTAATCAGATCGTATAACATCGAATTGAACCCAATCCGTACTCTAGGGTTCATTCTAAAATCAATTTGGGGCTTTTGATTATAGACTCTTTCGTAATCAAATTAAATCACATGTTTAGCTTCGTAATCAGTCACTCATCGAAAGCCCCATGTTTATTTAAGCTTACAACATCAAATTGTTCACGATCCGGATCTAGGGTTTGTTCATAAGAACGATTTGGGGATTTTGACCTCAAACACTGTTTTAATCAAATTAAACCATACCACCAGATTCGCAACTTGTCACTCTTTGAAACCCCCATATCAATTGATTCAATCATCTTCGAATTTTACTCGATCTGTAACCTAGGGTTTAATCATAATAGAAATTGGGGGTTTTGACTCTAAACTCAATCTCAATGAAATTAAAGTGTATGAGTAATTTCAAAATCATCTGTTCAATAAAAGCCCCATGTTTCTAACAGATTCCTTTATCGAATTCGTTCAATTTAATTATGTGTTCATAACCTAGGGTTCGTCCCTTGAATCAGAAATTAAACGAGTCCTTACTTGTTGTTTTTGCAATTATTTCCACCCTCAAATGCACCAACACTCGATTAACAAAACCCCCATGAATTCTGGTTTGATCAATATCCAAATCGATGGATTTGGGAGAGGGTTTGGGATTCGGTTTCGTATAGAGGGGGGATTTCCAAGAGCATGGTATGATCAAAACAATGTGGATCCTAATCTTGTCGCGATGGCCTAGCGGCTGGGTTGGTTAACACACTTGACTGTTGGGGAGGAGACCCGGGTTCGAACCCTCCTCCCCTGTTTTCTTTTTAAATGTTTATTTTAATGGTATTTTAATTATTAAATCAATTGTTATATTATTATATCTATATATTAATGGGTTCTAGTTCGGGAAACAACCCGTAGACTCGGGTTTGATCTTGCAAACCGTATTTATTATTAAAATCTATTTATAAAATAATACATATTCACATTATTTTGTACCGTGACTCAAATTAAAAATAATATATTTTATATATTATTACCTCCATATTATAAACATTTTTGTAACGTTTCAAATTCATAAATAATATAATTTTCTATATTATCTACGCTCGTTTATATCCTTGAATAAAAATAATAAATTTATTACTTTTGTCACGCAAGTTAATTGTTTACGTTACTTCGCTAAACTTAAAAATAATATGATAAATTATATTATTTTCCTAGACTTCTAGTTAACGACAAAACGCTCGAATATATTTATTATATATTATTTTGTCATTCGTCGCGTAACGTATATATCTTAACTATTAATTAAAGAATTCCTATTCCCGTGGACACCTCGTCTACTCTTGATTATTAGAGCGTTTCTTTAGGACGTTTCTCATTCCGTGTCGTTGTCACAATTCCCATTTTATCCCTAATTGTTATGTGTATAATTCTAGGGCATACGTAAACCGTTGCAGGCTAACACTCGTGATTCCAATCGTATTCTAGTGTGAACTACCTACGCAACTTAGGTGAGTTTTCACGGCCCCTTTTACTGTTTTAACTTGGGGGAGAAAACATGATTCAACTATTTTGAGATTTTTGTAATTCATATGTTATGAATGTTGAATCTAAGCGTAACACGCTATCACTGAAAGTCCTCAACACACATCGAACCGTTAATATGGATCTTAGCAAGGTAATGTTTAGTAGTATTACTGGGTTTGACAAACCCCACCCGCGTTAGTCGCGCTAACTCGATTGGAGGTCGAACGGGTGATATGTTAGCCTGCTCACATCGCCGGGATTGATAGACCTGGCAGTAGGCAAATAAACAAACAGTCAGCTTCGGTTGCGAGCGCTTAAGTTAAACATGAACATATGTTAGCTACCTATAGATACATATTGAATGATCAATAATCTGGTAAACATTTATTTATATACTGAAACCTGTGAACTCACCAACCTCGTGTTGATATCTTTTCTTACATGTTTTCTCAGGTCGCTAAGATTAGGCACAAGTGCACATTAGGACATGCATGGGATTCTTATATTTGATTGTTATCTTATTAAATTGTTTGGACTATTTTGAATTGTGTTTGGTTTGGACTTTTTGACTTTTGGGTGCGTGTGTTTTGCGCATTTACTTTTCTTTACGCTTCCGCATTAAACTCTGAGTGTTATGATATTTTCATTTGAGTCCTATGTAGAGTCGTTCAATGTAACTAATGTCTGAGATCCTGGTTTGTCACTTCCCAAACGGTAAAACTCCGTTAGTCGAAATTGGGGGTGTGACAGATTGGTATCAGAGCCATTGGTTATAGAGAACTAGGATTGCATAATAGACTATAACCTCACACATTAGTTACATGTCATAAACATTTGGATGTTTGACACTTATATATTATGTTACAGGAACATGTCATCAACTCCACCGTCATCACCTAAGGCACCTATCTTATCATCCTCGGAGCCCAAAAGGCGCCGGACTAGTTCTAGTGACAACTCGGTTGATCAGGGTGAACCGAGTAGCGCGCAAGCAATGAATCCTGCTCGCAATTGGAATGCATACCCGCAAATGATCCAAAAATGGATCGAAATGGGAAATGTCCCATCACCCTACTTTGGTTCCACTTCCTCATCATCTAATTTACCTAGCTTGCCATGCACTATGGAACAATCTTTTGCAGCTTTTGTATTTTACATGTCGAGGGAATTGAGCATTGTGAAAGATGCTACTGATGAGATACCTGACATTCTGCAGCGAGAGTCACAAATAGAGGAGAACAAGGTAGGAATTGAGCTTTTGACTGCTGAGCTAGCAGTGACGGATCAGGTCCATAACGTTTTGGTGGATTGGGTGACACATTTGGAGACGAGGGTGGACATACATACAACGTACCTACCAAGATACATACAAATTTCCATATGCCCATGGCCTATGGAGAAGCTTTTGACCATTTTCAAAAAGGATGATACAAAAAGAGAGCAAATTCAAGCCTTCATTTGAACCATATACAAAAGAAAAGCCTAAACGTTCTTTTTCTTTTTGCTGTTTGCGTCGTCTTTTTGTCTCTGGAAAACGGAAAACATATTAGGATGGCACAATGATGCATTCTTTTATTAAATCGGTGGCGTATTAATACTTAATCAAGATGAACAATTGGGTTATTACTTGGTCATTAAAAGGTTAGATGACAGGTTTGATTTGATCTGATCAGATTTGTTGGGTTTGTGCAGTGTGTTAACAAAAACATTAAGCATATACTTACCTAGTTAACCAACAAAGAAAGACAGCAAACTGAAACTCACACAGGGATCAGACACAAAGAAGCAGACATAAAACACAATTCAAAGCACAGATCTAACAGCCCTGCACTGGCAGAAATTAATCTAACTAGGAATTTTACCCGCCTCGCGTTGCGGCGGCGTCGAATTCCTCACGGTACCTTAATGGTAACGGCGTCCGCTATAGCCTCAAAAAAAAATTGTTACTATTCATTTCATAAGGTTTTTAAATAATAAAGATAATTAAAACTGTCAATATAATAGCTAACTTACCACACAATCACTTGTCATATGCAAATGAAGTTGGACATATAGACTAAGTTTTTAAATGCTTGCTGCTTCGATTTGTGATTTGTGATAAAAGTAGATGTAAGAATCTACACTACACTCACTCATTAGTGCAGTTTTCTCAAATATTTGCATTTCATAGATTTGAAATTGGAAGTAGTTTATGTTAAAATTAACTGAACGACTTTGGAAGTTCCTAGGGTTCTGTTGCTTCTGACCTTGAGACTACCGGAAATGGTTGTAACAAATTGCAGGATAATGACGTTATAATCTATAAGAAGATTATATTTTTTAATAATGTTTATTTGATTTGGATACGTTCTTTTTTCATCTCTATTGGTGTACTTTGGTAGACTCCTAACATAATGCTGGATTGTGGTGTTTCCAACTAAAAGTTATAAAGATAACTATTGTTTTATGTAACTGGACTATACAACACCTTGCAGTAAAAAAATTGGTTGACTGTTATCAGTGTTGTAAAAATCGCTAGGCGCTAGTCGGGCGGTGGGTTACTGACTAGCGATTAATCGGATTGAAATTTTTATATGTAATTTTCAAACTTAAACATATATATATATATATATATAGGGGAGGGTTCTAGAAAAAACCACATAGTTAGGCGAAAACCGAGAAAACAAAAAAAAAACCAATTTTAACCAATCATTTGATAATATTTATTTTTTATTTTATTTTATTTTTGTTTATTTATAAGAGTATCAATGTAATATTACACATTTTTACCAAAAACTCATTTAAGTATTGGCTTACGTATACGTAACACATAGTGTTACGTATACGTAATCAGAAAACAAAAAAATTGTGGTTACGTATACGTAAAACACAATGCGTAAAATGTTTTTTTGGTAAATTGTGTAATATTATATTAATAGACTTAAAAATAAATTAAAAAAATAAAAAATCTATAAATGATTTGATTGGCTTGTAGTGGTTTTCTCGGTTTTCGCCTAACTTTGTGGTTTTCTCTTGATCCCTCCCCTATATATATATTTATATATACACACACACACATTTTATGTGTAACTTTTTGAAGTAGACGGGTTCTAACCCCTCCTAGGCCCATTCATGACCGCAATCGTCAGAATTTACAGGGTTGGCTAGAAACTGGCCGGAATTTCCACGGTTTGGCCGGAAAATGGCCGGAATCGCTGGGTGCCACCGATTTTTGGCCTATTAGGATCATCTAGGACAGCATTTGACCGACTAGCGATTAGTGGACCGATTACATGAAAATTCCAAGGTAACACTCCAATTAATGATAAATCAACGATTAATCGCGATTTTTGTAACACTGACTCTTATTATGAAAGAGGTATGTGAAAGAGGTAGCAAGTCTTAGATTATGTTTTTCTTTCTGTATCAACATACTGGATTTATGCATTCTAGTTAAGAATAACATATGCTACTTCACATGTATTGAAAGCAACATTTTGTGTTAATGCATACATAAATTGCATGGATCAGACGGTTATCACTTTGTATCAATGCACATATTATTTGCCTTAGAATTATTAATCAGGAGTAGGGGTAGTGGTGCACAAATCGGTTTTTTTAACCCAAACCGGTTCAACCCGACCCGAACCGGTTTGGTCAACGAAAAGTCAAATCCGGTTTGGACCCAAACCGGTTCGGGTTAAACCGGTTTTAGTAATGGGAAATGTCAAACCGGTCAAACCGATTAGGGTTGGTTTTAAACCGGTTTGCCCTTTAAACCGGTTTAAACCGGTTTTTATTAAAAAAAAATTCAAATAAATTTTAAACTTAATACTTAAAGTTCAACGTTTATTAATATTTGGAAAGTTCGGAAATTAAAAAACATGACAAGATAAATTTATAAAATTGTAAAACATTACAAAAATATAACAAATGTAAAACATTAAGTTCAACGTTTTATTTTTTGAAATATTGATTGATTATTCTTGTGCGTTGTCTTTGGAACTAGAGTTTCGTAGCCTTGCATCTTCGGCTAGTTCTTCATCGGTGACTGGTTCGGATATTCCAAGATCAACCTCGTTGTTGTGTATGGTTTCTTCAGCTTGAATTTCATCTTCGAGAGAAGTTTGGTCTTGTATCCTATCCATCGCATCCAAATGGTCCTTCAAGCAAATGCACATTTTCATCGCTACGGGTGTGAGTCTAGTCCTTCATATCGATAATACCCTGCCACTAAAAGAAAACGCAGATTCCGAAGCTACCGTGGAAGCTTGGACGGTTAGTATATCACGGGCCATGGCGGAAAGAATCGGAAACGAAGCTTCGTTTTTTTTCCCCCATGCCAAAATATCAAAATCCTCAAAAACGGTAGGAGGCATAAACGCTAAAAAGTTTGTGCCAATATACCTTCCGAGTTCGCTACTCGGGGTGGTACCTCGAGCCCGTTTACTAAATTCATTTAACATTTCGTTATATAAATTCAAATTAATATCTCTCGAGCTACCACTTGATGATGTACCCATTGTTTCATGTGGAGTCGGAGTTGTACCATATTTATGTAAATAAACATCAAATAAATCTTGTAAACATTTGTTAAAATGTGTTTCTGTAACTTGTGCAAAATGGATGTATTCGCTATCCAAATTGAAAGCGTAAGTAATTCTTTCAATCAAAGTCTCAACCCCGTAAACATTTATGGTAGGGTTTAACGCGGCGGCGCAAGTTATAACGGGAGGCATTTCTTTAAAATATTTCACTAATTTTTCTTTCATCGGTTCAATCATTTTTGTAAAAAGAGTGCTTTTATTTTCAAGTTCATACAACTTGTTAGCCATTAAATATATTTGTTTTAGTGTTAATGGACTTGTGGGATAATAAACACCGGATAAAAAAGTGGTGGCGGTTTTGAAAACTTCAAGCAATTCGGTAACGTCTTTTAAAATGTCCCAATCTGTAGAAGGAAACTTTAGAATTTTACGACGAGGTTTTGAGGCAAGCATATCATGAAATAGTTATAAAGTTTCTATTTGTCGTAAAGCGCTATAAAACATAGTATAAGTCGAGTTCCATCTTGTCTTGACGTCCCAATTCGGACCTAAACAAAGATTATTCGTATCACGACAAAATTTAATATAATCATGGTATCTTTTTTTGTTACTAAAAATATCTTTAAGCATTTGTCGAAAAGTAGATGTTAAGTTTGAAACCTCTTCAATTGCAAGCCCGGCTTGCACCGCCAAGTTAATGATGTGTGCGACACATCGACTATGGAAAAAAACGCCGTTGCAAACCGGTTTATATTTAATTTTTAGTTTTTGAACCGCATTTGTATTATTAGATGCATTATTAAAAGACATTGAAAAAAGTTTATTTTGTAATTTAAATTCGTTAATAACACCATCCAATATATAAAATAAATTTTCGCCGGTGTGTGGATATTCAAACAAGTCAAAAGCGATTGTACGCTTTATCATTTGCCACGTATTGGGATCAACCCAATGCGCGGTAACGCAAAGGTACGAATCGGGTATACCATGTGGAGCCGACCAAACATCGGTGGTTAAGTTTACACCGGTTTGCAAATTTTCAAAACCCAAAATTAATTCTTTTTTTACTTTTTTCCACATTTTTATACAATCTCGTCTAAGGGTTGTGCGACTTACTTGATGGTAACGTGGTTAGAGTGTCTCTTGAATCATCCTTGTCAAGCGCGGATTGTCAAAGTGGTTGAACGGCAATTCTTCTTGAATCACTAACCTCGCCATTCGATCTCGAACAGTATTTGGATCAAAGTTCCAAATTCCTCCTTCGCTTGTCATGGAGGCTTGACCTTCACTTGGAATTCCCTTCAATGACGGACAAGATTTTTCCATATGCATTTTCAAACTAGTGTTTGAATCTTTTCCCAAAAACGCACCACACATCTTGCACCGAGCACGTTCCTTCCCGTTTGACAACAAACATAGATCGTAATTGCACCAAATTGCCGGATTTCTCGTTGTTGCTCGAATTTCCACAACGGTAACTTCGTTTGAGGAACCACCAACACCAAAACTTGCCGTGTTTTTTTTTTAGAGTTTAGAGAGAGTTTAGAGAGCGTTTTTGACGGGTTTAAAGAGCGATTTTAGAGATTAGAGAGTGTAAAGAGATGTGTGATCAACCCTAAACACCCCCCACCTATTTATAGTGTGTTTATGGGTGCAAATGGAGCCAAAAAACGGCTAAAATCGACCCCAACGGCTATTTTTTTGCCCAGCTCGAAAACCGGTTTGTTTGAACCGGTCCCTAACCCGATCTCATCCAGAAAGCATCAAACCGGTTTTAAACCGGCGGTTTTTGGGTAACCAACCCGCCGGTTTGGACCGGGTTAAAAAAAACCGGTTTTTTTTGTGCACCACTAAGTAGGGGTGACAACATTGACCCATTTTCTTTTGAATGGGTGGACATTTAGTCGTGATAACCTTATTAAGTCTTTATAACTTAATAAATAAGATAATTTGGATATACACATTATACTTCTAGTTGGTACAAACTTAATACAAGTATTAAGTTTTGTAAATATTATTAAATATGAAAAAGTTTTAACGATTAAAGGCTTTATTCTTTTAAAGAAAAAAAGTTGATTAAAATATGAAACCGATATATTTTCATGTAATGTGGTTAGTGGCGAAGCTTGAAGAAAAACGTAAGGGGGCCGGGCTGCGGCGGAGTCCTATAATTTTTTTTCCTATCGCTATGTTTCGGCTTATATGTTCGGGTCGGCGATTCGGTTCGGGTCGGGTCAAACAATATAAACTTTAAATATCTAACAAACGACCGTTCTTACACATAAAAAAAACTAGATATTTTTTAACAAACAATTTAACAAAGATGAAAGACTTAAAAGAGAAAGGGTGGGTACCTGAAAAAAGAATTACAGTTCAGCTCGACGACCTTTAAGATCTTTGAATTAATCGATTATGGATTCCGAATCAAACTTTTCAGCAATTTCTTTTTCTATGTAAATCACTAAGCTATTCGCTAGATACTCATCTGACATCTTATTATGAAGGCGATTCTTGATTATTTTCATTGCTGAAAATCCTCTCTGTTGTTGCAGTCGAAACTGGAAGTGTCAAGATTAGCCGAACCACTCTATCAATCAAATAGTACGTCTCACGTTTATGAGTTTCCACAAGAGTTTTGCATAAATCAGAAATAGTTGATACACCACTTAACTTGGTATTCCTTGTCATTTCAACTTTAAAAACCTCCAATTGAGATCGTAAATGAATCATCTTCTGCTCCGTAAAATCTTCAGGATAATATTTCTCAACAAGAAGACCAATCTGATCAACTTGAAACTAAACTAGAACTAAGAGATAATAACTCCATCGCTTGCTCATTGAATCTACTATTCAGCTCATGTAGTTGTTTGTCCAATGTTGATGTAAACAAATCTACTCGGTAATAATGTTCAAATGTAACATGAAGATCTTTTTTACGAGGCCGATATCGAGTAGAAGTATATGGAGCAGTCATATCCGACAACTCTATTTGCTGATTTGTTAAAAAAAAGTAACTTGTGCTAGTAAAGAATCCCATCCATTGTTTCTAAAATCATTTAGACTAACCTTTGTTGCTGAAACTAACTCCATGGCATTAAGAATGTCTTGGGATTTCATTTGTAGTGCTTGACAAAGTGTATCGATTCTTTCCATTACTTCCTTTATCAAGTAAGGAATAAACACAAACTCAAATGATTGCAACTTACTGTTACCTGTATCAGCATCAGCACGTTGAGCATAAGTAGTATGAGATGTGTCTTCAATTATTCCCTGAAGAACAACATGGGTGACAGCAAACATGCTAATCAAACTACAAACGGATTTAAAGTGAGAACCCCAACGTGTATCACCCGCTCTTTTTAATGTCCCAACTTGATTAACTCCTTTTCCCGATTTGATTTCACCCAATTCCATTAACTCTTTAACCTCATTTGCCTTTTGCAACTCATTATGGCGCTTACAAGATGCACACACCACATTAATTATAAAAACTACGTTTGCAAAGAATTGATGTACTGGAATAACTTCCCTTGAAGCACAAACCAAGGAAAGTTGTAACCTGTAATTAACAAGTAATTAACCTGTGAGCAAAGCGTATTTTAGTCAAATAGAAGAAAAGAAAGAGAAAAATAAACAAATAATTAACTTGTGAGCAAAGCAGTGAACGTAATACGCATAAGGACAATCATTAAGAACAAGTGCATGTAATTCGTTCCATTCCCCTCTCATATTGCTAGCACCATCATAACCTTGACCACGGATTTTACTAACATCAAACTGATAATGTAAAAGTTGTTTCCACAAACTTGTTTTCAGGGTTGCTGAGAACGTATCCCTAACATGAACCAAATCCAAGAACCTTTCTCGTATCATCCATTCTGCATTAACAAATCTCAAAACTATAACCATTTGCTCTTTTTTCGACTCATCTCGTGACTCATCAACCAAGCATGAATGCCCCACCTCAGTCCTCACTACGAATATGCTTTCTAACTTTATTTACAATAAGACTAAGAAGTTTTTTTTGAATATCGGAAGATGTGTACTTTGAATTATAAGGAGCATTTCCTAAAATAACCTTTGCAACTTCATCATTATAAGAAGCTAGAAGTTGTAGCAATTCAAGAAAGTTACCTCGATTGTTAGAACCAGAAGATTCATCATGTCTTTGTAAAGCACACGCTTGGAATGTCAACCAACAAACTACGTCAACCGTAGTTTTTAATCGTAAATGGTTCTTCATTATTTGCTCTTCATTTTTCTTCGATATGAAATTTTCAACGTGTGTTGCTTGGTTCAACAAGTTTTCAGTGAATGCCACAACATTTGTATGTTGTGAAGTCTTAATGTGCTTCAAGAATGAACACTCTTTCTCATTAACGTTTTTCCAATTGTCAAATCCTTTAACAGTAAATGCATTGTAACAGTGGCTCACACTTGGTTTATCATTAAATCGATAACACATAAAACAATAAGAAGAATGTGTTGTTGGAGAATACTTTAACCAATTGGGGAAAATACTGAACCAAGAATATTGGAACTTACGAGCATACGTCTTTGTACCTTTATCTTGATACTCTGTAAGTTCTATTTGGTAAGGTCCTAAAGAAAGATAAGTCTGTCTTACTTGTTACCTTAAGTTAACCGGATAATCCCACATTTATTTTCGTTTAGCTGGATCTCTTTCTAAATGGTTAACATCCACTTCATTAGTATTTGACTGTGGTTGTGGAGTTTCAGAATTAACATGCTTTCATTGTTGATTTTCTGGTTGATTTTCTTGTTGATTTTCTTGGTTAAGATCCACTTCATTAGTATTTAGTATTTGATTGTGGATCCACTTCATTAGTATTTGACTGTGGCTCACTTGTTTCAGCTTTGTGACGTTTACTCTCTTGTTCATCATCTATTCTTTTGAAATAAGAACTAATAGTTTTCAACTTCCCCATTATATACCTAATAAAAGAGAATCAATAGCCGATAGAATTAGGTTAAACTACAATTTCATGATCACCAATACACCATCAATACACCAAAAATACCAATTTTTTCTTTAATTGAGAATCTAAGAATCTTCCCCAATTTCACCATTATAAACTATAATTTAGAATTGTTGAACAACAATCGCAATAATCACCCCAAACGATACAATTAAGGTTTAAAACCCCAGTAATACCCAATTTCACCATTATAAACCCTAGTTTTCGCAACCTACCTTCAACTCTACAAGAAGTCAAGAACAAACTATGAGAAAAAAAGATTACCTTTCAAGAAACACTACCTTCTTCGGTCCTCTCTTCTTCGTCAGTCCCTTCTTCTTCGTCAGCTACTCGCATCATCGGTCCTCTTCCTCTCCTCTCTTCACTATGCTGCGCCCCTGTCTGTCTCTGCTGTTTTTTTTTTCGTTCAGCTTCACCCTTTCAAAGAAAGAACAGACGCCAAAGCCCAAGTCAGGGGAATGAGGCCTGAGGGAATCGGGATCCTTTTTTTTATTTTTAAAACAGGTTTTTAAATTTTACACAAAACCCCTTAAACTTTGGGGAAAATATCAGGGGGGTCGGAACTTAATACCTATAAAATTTTCGGCCGAATACGTATATATTAACACTTATGAGCGAAAAATCAGGTGGGGGCCCCGACCCCTTACTAACCTGCGCCCCTTGTTATAATCTAGAGTAAATTACAAATTGTGTCCTTTAACTTGGGGGTAAGTTGTACGTTGTGTCCTTTGACTTCAATAATTATACTAATTGTCTTTTTTTTTGTAACTTTTGCACCATTTTAGTCATTTTCACTAACTGGTTTTGAATTTTTTTGTTAGATCTATTCAAATGCCTTGCATATGACAGTATTTTGATCTTTTTACCCACCAAAAAACATTTATGTAATTCACACACGCATGCACGCACGCACACATATAGGGAAGGATCTTGAGAACTCATAAATGCTTGAAAACCGAAAGAACTCGTGTAAAAAACAATCAAAACGATTTTTTTTTGTTTTTACTACATTTATTATTAAAATAGAACATAAAAAATGATTCATCTCTCCAATTAATTCATCTCTTTCTCTAAATTATTTTAAAAAAAATTTGCACACATGTGCAAATAGTAAAATATTACACATATGTAAATGGTGAACTTACACATGTGTATATATTTTTTTTAATATATGAATACATTAAATTTACATATATAAATTCATTTTCTTAGATTGTATTCTATTAATAAAGGTAGTAAAAACCAACAAAAAATGGTTTTGATTGGTTTTTTGGCGAGTTCTTGCAATATTTAGGAGTTCTCAAATGATCCATCCCCATCAAATTAAAACTCAAAGATCACCAACCCAACCCACCCTCCCTTCCTTCTTATTCGTCGCCTTTACAACCTCGTTGGCCATATTCAACACCACTACATCTGTTGTTGCCGGAAAATCATGACCATCCTTCATCATCTTTCATCATCATGTGATTATCTTCAAATGGGAATTTCATCTACTAATTTCTTAATGTTCTTCGTGAGATATGGAACTTGTTCAAACGGGGAAAACAGAATTCGGAGTCCTAGAAAAGAATAGAGGGTGGTTTGGTCTATCAAATATCGTAAAGATAAAGACTGATGGCTACAGAAATTCTCAAAGTATGGATACTGCAGACTCTACAATTTTGTTATTGATGAAAGTTGCTATGGATAAGTGCTTATGCTGCGGATAATTATGATTTGCTGCTGATCAACAACTATGCTGCGGATAGGCTTTATCTGCTGACGAACAAGGTTGCTGCTGATATGCTTCTCGGTAGCATCTAACATTGATGTTGCTGATAGGCAAATCATCAGCAACTTTGACTTTACTACTGACATCCTCTACTGCAACACTGACACACCTATCAGCAGAAGGAATGTTATTGGTGCAGATAACAAAAGAAAATGTTCCTACTTCTGATTGCCCCTGCAAAGATTCCTAAGAAGACTTTTGTTTTGCAGTTGTCTTTTTGCTGTAGTTATCTTTTTGCTGTCTTCCAATTGTAGTGTAGCTTTTATCTGTATCAGATCAACGGTCTGTGTTTGATCTGATCCTTAGAATCAAGGGTCTTTCTTGATTCTATGTTCCCTTTATATGCATTATATCTCTTCTGTTGTATGCATGCTTCCTTCGAGTTTTTCTCTGTAAGTTGTTAACATTGAAGAGTAATGCAATTTGCATTTATCAGTATTCTCATTGTTTCTTGTTGCATTGCATAGTTGTTATTGTTTCCGCCAATATCAACTAAACAGAACCATCTTGTAATACATTGATTCTACAAGTGGTATCAGAGCTTTGGCTCTCATATTAAGCAAACTCACAGTTGTTTAATCACTATCTGGTTCTGTTACCATTATCTCTTTGCTGCATTACATCTATCCAAAGTATGGCACAAAATACTAGATTTGATATTCTGAAGCAACAATATGAAAATTTTGTGTACAAGGATGATGAGTCTTTTACAACCCAGTACAACAGGTACACTTATCTTGTGGGTGAGCTGCAGTGTGCTAAAGTCAAGCTAGAGAATGAAGATATTCTCAAAAAGTTTATCAGATCTCTTCCAAGTTGCTGGACACTCTACACAGTGTCAATTAGAAGAACTGAAAACTTGAAGACTCTCACATGACTGAGCTGTTTGGTATGTTAAAGACATATGAGCTGGAAATGATTCAAGCAAGGGAAAGAAGATCATGTTACTCATCTACACCCTCATCATCCACCACCTCCTCTGCATTACACTCTGACCATACATTACCAAGCTCAAGCAACTATTATCCTTCCATTGTCACACATCCTCAAACACCCAACTCACAAGTAAACAACCCTCCATTCCTTCTTGAAGCTCCTCCTCAAAATCCCAACCCTGTTGCCTTTGTTTCTGATACCCCAAGCAACATGTCCTTTATCAAAGAAGATCTGGAGTGCTTTCATCTAGATGACTTCGAAGAAATGGATATACACCATTCTTATGCTATGTTGTCTTTCAGAGCAAAAAGGTTCTACTCTAGAACTGGAAGACCTATTCCAAGCAACAGTTCAAACACTAGAGTTGGCTTGGACAAAAGCAAGTTAAGATGCTACAATTGTAACCAACTTGGTTATTTTTCCAAAGAATGTAAGGCACCAAAGGCCAACCCAACTGCTGCATAACCAAGACAGACTCATCAAGGTCAAGAAGGTCAAAACATTCAACCTACTCAAACCGCTGCTTGTGCAACTCAACAGGTTAGAACAACTGACTTTGACTGGAGCTTTCAATGTGAAGAGATATCTGCTAACAACCAAGCTCTCATGGCAGACAACACAGAGATCCCACCTCAGGTATATGAACATCTTTGCTCTCAAACTTGCATTGATAAAGTTTTAGGATATAGAAAGCATAACCAAAATCTAATATGTGACACCCGACAATTTCCGGATAACTACGTTAACTCAAATCCCGTTATCTCTTTACCCAGTTAACTCAGTTACAAATTACAAGGACCAATTTTGCCATAATCTCAAACTATTACACCTAAACTACAGGGACTAATTATGTAATTAGCCAAAACCCAATTTGGTTGACTTCTGAAAGTCAAAATCGAGCATTTGATCCCAAAATCAAACCCGTAACCTCCATGCCAATCCAAATTCGTAACTGATATGTGTGGTAATAATGAAGTCGTTCATCATTGAAGCATTTAACATTGTTAATGATCACGAATTAATCGAATTGAAGTCCACAAACCTGTAACCGTCGAACTCTCATCGATTACTATCAAATTCACACCAATTCGGTTATCATTCCACAATCAAACACTCTGCGCACCTTGTTCGAACCTCTGTCAAGCTTTTGCACACACCAACTTGGCCGGAGAAGGAGCTAGAGGCGCCGGGCCTAAACCGCTCGTAGTCGGAACCCCATTTGATCGATTTCCATCAATTCGTTATCAATCGAGGTAACCAAACACTTCCACCAACTCGTTTTCATCTGTAGATTGAAAGCCCTAACCTAATTGGGGCTTACAACATCGAATTTATCATGAACCGATTTTAGGGTTCATCACACTTACGGTTTAATCGAACTATACCATAGACTCAACCTTAATCAAATTAATTTACATGATCAGTTTCGCAATCCATCACTCATCAAAAGCCCTATGATTTCAATCATTAATCTTATCAGATTTAATCAATTCGATCCCATGTTGAAACCTAGGATTTCGGTATACCAAAACAGAAATTAATGATTCCAAACTTGAAGATTTTCCAATTAAACTTAACCACATACTTGCAATGAACCGATTAACAAAACCCCTATGACTTTAAGGTCAATCGCGATCAATTCAAGGAGTTTGGGACTAGTTTTCGATTCGGGTTCGCATGGAGGGAAGAACTCAGGGGAGTGATGTGTTAAAACAAACTGAATCCGGGTTCTGTTGTGATACCCTAGCGGGCTGGACTGGTTAAAGCTTTGTGTTGGTGTGGGCGAGACCCGGGTTTGAACCCCACCAACCGTTTTAATTTTTTTAGCCAGTTTTTAATATATATTTTTATATAAAACAATCCCTATGTTATTATAATAATATATTAGTACGTTTTGACACCGGAAAACACCCGTATGCTTGGGATTAAATTTATAATTCATTTTAATGTTATTTCCATATAAAAAAAATATAATTATTTATATTATCCCATGAACTATTATTTAATTCATAAAATCACACGAACATTTATTTAATATTATTATCACGTGTTTAGTAGTGTTTTGCACATACCACATCCTCATTAAATACCGAACTAGGGATTTTCTAATCCCGATGTTAAGATTCCTATCCGTTAATCATAAATGTGTTTTAGGACATCCGACCTTTCCGTATCGTCGTCACAAAATCCTACCTGTTCCTAACAATCGTAAACATATTTTAGGGCATTCGTAGACTGTCCGCGTGCAATCCATTTGTTGTTTTGTTGCATCCTTGTGTGGTGCTAATTACTACACTCTACACACTCAAGTGAGTTTCACGGCCCCTTTACTGTTTTTAAATTAGGGGGAGAAAACATGACGCAAACATATGATTACTGTAATTCTTATATTATCACTTGTTAAAGCTAAGCGTAACACTCTATCATGAAAGTCCTTACACATCGAACCGTTTAATATGAACTTAACGAGGTAATCTTGAGTAGTACTACTGGGTTTGACAAACGCCACCCGCATTAGTCGCGCTAACTCGACTGGAGGTCGAACGGGTGTAATATTGACTTAAACAAATCACCACGGTTGATAGACATGGTGGAAGGCATCAAACACAACAAACAGTCAGCTTCGGTTGTGAGGGCTTTAGTAATATGAACGTAAGTTAGCTACCTATTGATATATATATATATATATATATATATATATATATATATATATATATATATATATATATATATATATTGAATGTACATAAATCTGGTAAACATTATTTGAACTGAAACCTGTGAACTCACCAACCTAGTATTGACACATTTTCTTATATATTTTCTCAGGTCGCTAAAGCACAAGTATACAGTTAGGACATGCATTGGAGTCCTTAATCATTTTAAACATTTAAACAATTTATTTGCCTTCAATAACTTGACTTTTGGGCGCGTTTGTTTTGCGCATTAAATACTAAATCTTTTGGTTCCGCATTTACTATGAACATTAATGGTTTTTATTAAAGTCATACAGTGTCGTTTGACGTAACTAATGACTGAGATCTTGGTTTGTCACACGCCTCGCGGTAAAACTCTGTTAGTGGATTTTGGGGGTGTGACAGATTGGTATTAGAGCCATTGGTTATAGAGAACTAGGATTTGCATACTAGACTATAACCGCACACATGCATTAGTTACACGACACAGACACTCAAACATGACACTTACACCTTACATTACAGGAATGTCTACTCCACCTACATCTCAAGTTGACCAGGAACCTGATGTTCCTACTATACCTTCACCAGAGCCTAAGAGGCGTTGATTGAGCCCGATTGAAAACACCATAGTGTACGACGAGCCCTTCCATGTGCGTGTCAGAGGTAACACGCAGGATTGGGAGTGGTATCCTAGCATGATAAGGAGCTGGGGCCAACAGGAGCAGGTCCCACCTCCATACTTTGCAACCACTACTTCTTCTATACAAACTCTACCACCCCTACAGTACCCTATGGAACAGGTCTTTAATGCCTTAGTAGCAAAGATATATGCGTGATGCTGCAGGAGAGATTACCGGACTGTTACAACGAGGAAATCAATCCGACCAGAGGATTGAGAGACTGACAACAGATCTAGGAGAGACTGACAGAGTACATGACAACCTGGTAGCAACATTTCATGAATTAGAAAACCGGGTGAATGTACTGGAGTTTGACCTTGGAGCGGCTGAGAATAGGATTGAAGAGCTGGAGGCACAGCTTGCAGCTACCAATGCAGCGGGAGATGCACAGGGTGATGAGCCCGAGGGAGAACCGGCTGAGGACGAGGGTGACGGATCAGTTATTTCTTCAGCTAGCAGTGGCATATGACATCCTATCTTTAGTTATTTCTTTCTTTATAAGCCTAAATGGGCAGGGTTGTTCCCATCCAACAGATATTTCAGGATTTTGATGTTTCGGTTTATTTACTTTGTAACCGTTACAATTTATTTAATCAAGAATTATTATCGAAATATTAGATGTTGTGGTTTAGTTTTCATTTGTTTACTCGTACTTGATTGATGATAATATGCAATGTATTTTCTCATTATTTGTATTTGTGAATGTGAAGAATCATGTCTGGACGCGGTCGTGGACGCGGTGGATGTAATGGTGATCGCGGTAATATCAATATGACTTCAGCTGAACTCACTACACTCATCAACGATAGCGTGACTGAAGCCATAGCAGCCGCACAACATGCTGCGGGTAAATCCGATATCCGTCAACTCTAGCAAGTCAACTAGTTACACCAAAGTCATTTCCGAACCTTGTTTCCTCAGTTGTGTATTGTTTTTAATCCAGGCCAACATATCTGTACCTTCAAAACTTTCATGTACTGCACGCCCCACACCTTTAGTGGAGCCGAGAGAGCTGTCGGTTTGCTCCGCTGCTTTGAGAAAGTTGAATCGGTATTTGCTATGTGCAACTGCCCCCAAGCAAATCAGGTCAAATATGCTTCCGGTACTCTAGAGGGTCCTTCCCTCACTTGGTGGAACTCTCAAGTTCAGATATCGGGTCTGGACCTGGCTAACACCCTACCTTGGGAGGAGCTCAAGACTACGTTGAGGGAGGAGTACCGCCCTCGTGATGCAATTCAGAAATTAGAGGGAGAATTTTTGAACTTGAAGATGGAAGGTTCCGAGATTGAGCTTTGTTGGGTATAATTTTGAGACTGATGCTGTCAATCGAAATTACAGTATCGAAACTACTAGTTTCGGTTGAACTTTTGTTCAATCGAAACTACTAGTTTCGGTTGAACTTTGGTTCAATCGAAACTACTAGTTTCGGTTGAACATTTGTTCAATCGAAACTAGGTAGTTTCGATATCTGTTTTTCAGGCCCATTGGGCGGTGGACTGGAAAACAAGGCGCATGTGCTTGGCCTCCTATATATAGCAGATTATGCCCTAGGAGTGAGTGTGTGTCTGTAGAGGGAATCACCACCCCAGGGGGAGCTCACCCTGGGGTGAGACTAATTGTTAGTGTATGATCGAGCTTTTAATTTTCATATCAATCAAAGAATCATACGTTTTATGCTTTCAATTATCTGTTCTTTTCATTTTCATATGTTTCTGTTCGTGTATGTGATTCCCGCACCCGTCTCTACCATTTCTGATTCGAGAGTGATACCGGATCCAGAGATTCCGCCTCTTGATCCGGACTATTTGAAGATTTCTCCGCAGATCTGTTCTTTCAGGTCTGCTCAGGACCTACAAGCTTTATACTACTCGCTCGCATGAGTATGCAGTCATGTGTCCTCATATGGTGACACCGACATATAAAAGGATCGAGAGGTACATCGATGGTCTGGTACCTCAAATTCAGAGCATGATCACTTCTTCTAACCCTACTACCATTCAGCAAACTATCCGGCTAGCTCATAGGCTAAACGATCAGGCTGTGACTCAGGGTACCCTACCCCCGAGGGGCACAGCTACCAAAGCCACTGATAGTAACAAACGTAAGTTTGATAGCAACACCAACACCAAGAGTTTTCAGTCTAACCCACCTCAACAACAACAACGTAGGTTTGAGCCTACGAAAACTTTCAATCAGTCAACCTCTTCAAGTCAGAACTAGGGTACTTATGCTGGAAAGTATCCTAAGTGCAACAAGTGTGGTTTTCACCCCAATAGACCATGTGATCAGCATCGTTGTCAACGGTGTGGTAAAATGGGCCACGCTGCAAAAGACAGTAGAGGTGAACTTCAACCTAAGCAACCGTTTCAACAACAGTGATCTACAAGGGGTTGCTATGAATGTGGAAAAGAATGACACTTCAAGAAAGATTGTCCTCAGTTGAAACGAAATGGTGGAAACAACAACGGCAACAGAAATAGTAACAACAACAATGGTAACAACAATGGAAATGGTGCGAAGGGACGAGCCTTCATCATTGGATCAGGAGAAGCAAGACATGATCACAACGTGGTTACCGGTAAGTTCCTTCTGAACAACTGTTTTGCTTCTATCCTTTTTGATACTGGTGCTGATAGGAGTTTCATATGTTAGAACCTTAGCAATCTGTTAAAAGCAACTCCAACCCTATTAGAAACTTACACTATAGAGATAACAGACGGTCAGATAATTGAAGCGACTCACATTCTTAAGGGATGTAAACATGGATTGGCTAGTCATAAACTTGACATTCACCTCATGCCAGTCACACATGGCAGTTTTGACATAATCGTCGGTATGGATTGGTTATCCAAAAATCAAGCTGAGATTATCTGTCGTGATAAAATTGTTCGCCTTCCTCTCCCTAGCGGAGAGCGAAAAGAGTGATGTAGTCGTAGGAATCATATCCTTCATGAAAGCGCAAAAGTGTTTGCGTAAAGGTCATACTGCTATTCTAGCCCTTGTCGCTGAGCAACCATCCGAAGAGCAGAAGATTGATGACATTCCAATCATTTGTGACTTTCCGGAAGTGTTTCCCGAAGACCTGCCTGGTCTTCCGCCTCATCGTCAAGTCGAATTCCAAATTGATTTAGCACCCGAAGCAGCACCTATTGCTCGAGCACCGTATAGACTTGCACCTAGTGAGTTACAAGAATTATCTACACAACTACAAGAATTGTTGGATAAGGGTTTCGTCCGACCTAGCTCATCGCCATGGGGAGCTCTAGTCTTATTCGTCAAGAAGAAAGATGGGACTTTCCGTATGTGCATCAATTACCATGAGCAGAACAAAGTGACTATCAAGAATCGTTATCCACTACCCCGTATTGATGATCTGTTTGATTAACTTCAAGGATCAAGCTTCTATCCAAAGATCGATCTTAGATCCGGTTATCATCAGTTGAGAGTCCGATACGAAGACATCTCTAAGACTGCATTTAGAACTAGGTACGACCACTGCGAATTTTTGGTCATGCCATTCGGAGTAACCAAAGCACCCGCGGGGTTCATGGATCTCATGAACTGTGTGTGTAAACCTTACTTTGATCAGTTCGTCATCGTTTTCATTGATGACATCCTCATCTATTCTACGAGCAAGGAAGAGCACGAGGAGCACCTACTTTTAATTCTGGAACTGCTGAAACAAGAGCAATCGTACGTCAAATTTTCCAAGAGTGTTTCCCGAAGACTTGCCTGGTCTTCCGCCTCATCGTCAAGTCGAATTCCAAATGATTTAGCACCCGAAGCAACGCCTATTGCTCGAGCACCGTATAGACTTGCACCTAGTGAGTTACAAGAATTATCCACACAACTACAAGAATTGTTGGATAAGGGTTTCGTCCGACCTAGCTCATCGCCATGGGGAGCTCTAGTCTTATTCGTCAAGAAGAAAGATGGGACTTTCCGTATGTGCATCAATTACCATGAGCTGAACAAAGTGACTATCAAGAATCGTTATCCACTACCCCATATTGATGATCTGTTTGATTAACTTCAAGGATCAAGCTTCTATCAAAAGATCGATCTTAGATCCGGTTATCATCAGTTGAGAGTCCGATACGAAGACATCTCTAAGACTGCATTCAGAACTAGGTACGACCACTGCGAATTTTTGGTCATGCCATTCGGATTAACCAAAGCACCCACGGGGTTCATGGATCTCATGAACTGTGTGTGTAAACCTTACCTTGATCAGTTCGTCATTGATGGCATCCTCATATATTCTACGAGCAAGGAAGAGCACGAGGAGTACCTACGTTTAATTCTGGAACTGCTGAAACAAGAGCAATCATACGCCAAATTTTCCAAGTGCGAATTTTGGATTCGCGAAGTTCAATTCCTAGGGCATGTAGTCAACGAGAAAGGAATACATGTCGATCCAGCTAAAGTAGAAGCCATCAAGAATTGGGCGGCACTAACGACTCCGACAGAGTGCGACAATTTCTAGGATTGGCTGGCTACTACCTTCGATTCATCTAGGGATTCTCAAAGATCGCTCAACCTCTCACTGCCCTAACCCAAAAGGGTAAACCCTATAATTGGAGTGAAATCCAGGAATCAGCATTCCAACTATTAAAGCAGAAACTCTGTAGTGCACCCATCCTCTCTCTTCCAGAGGGAACATATGACATTGTAGTGTATTGCGATGCTTCCATTCAGGGTCTCGGTTGTGTGTTGATGCAACGCGAGAAGGTTATCGCACACGCTTCCCGTCAGCTAAAAATTCATGAGAAGAACTACACGGCTCATGACTTGGAATTGGGAGCCGTAGTGTTTGTACTGAAAATCTGGAGAAATTACTTGTACGGTACCAAATGCACCATCTACACCCATCACAAGAGTCTTCAGCACATCTTCGAACAGAAAGAGTTGAACATGCGGCAACGTAGTTGGATCGAACTCTTGAACGATTATGATTGTGCTATCAAGTATCATCCAGGCAAAGCTAACATGGTAGCCGATGCCCTAAGCCGAAAAGAAACCAAACCTAGACGAGTCCGAGCATTACCACTAACTATCCACCCTAGACTACCTGATCAAATCCGTAATGTTCAACTCGAAGCCCTGAAAGAAGAAAACCTACCGTTAGAAGCCACGCGTGGTATTGAGAAACAACTTGAGGTTAAATCGGACGGCATTCGCTATTTCACAGAGCGAATATGGGTTCCAGTGTACGGGAACTTAAGGGAACTTTTAATTGATGAATCTCACAAATCTCAGTATTCTATTCATCCTGGTTCCGATAAAATGTATCATGACCTAAAAGTTCTGTATTGGTGGCCGAATATGAAAGCTGATATAGCCACCTATGTGAGCAAATGCTTGACCTGCTCAAAGGTCAAATTTGAATACCAAAAGCCTTCTAGTTTGCTCCAACAACCAGAAATCCCGATGTAAAAATGGGAGCAGATTTCCATGGACTTTATCACCAAACTACCTCGAACTCCTAGCGGATGCGACTCCATCTGGGTGATCGTAGATCGCTTAACCAAATCCGCTCACTCTCTAGCAATCAAAGAGACTGATAAGATGGAAAAGCTAACTCGTATCTATCTGAAGGATGTAGTCTCTCGGCATGGAGTGCCAATTTCAATCATTTCTGATCGAGACGCTCGATTCACCTCACGTTTCTGGCAATCACTACAAAAAGCTCTAGGCACGCGCCTGGATATGAGCACTGCGTACCATCCTCAAACGGATGGACAGACTGAACGTACTATTCAAACCCTATAGGACATGTTACGAGCATGTGTAATTTACTTCGGTAACAGTAGGGAAACTCATCTGCCTTTATTAGAGTTTTACTACAATAATAGCTATCACACTAGCATCAAAGCAGCACCGTTTGAGGCATTATATGGACGGAATTGCCGATCACCTATTTGTTGGGCTGAAGTTGGGGATAGCCAACTTACGGGTCCTGAACTTGTGCTCGAAACCTCAGAGAAAATCGAGCAAATTCGAAGTCGTATGGCGGCAGCCCGTGACCGTCAAAAGAGCTATGCCGATAAGCGTCGGAAACCATTAGAATTTAAAGTGGGTGACATGGTCCTATTAAAAGTCTCACCTTAGAAAGGTGTAATTCGTTTTGGGAAACGAGGTAAGCTAAATCCTCGTTATGTTGGACCGTTCAAGATAGTGAAGAGAATTGGCCCAGTAGCGTACCAACTGGACCTACCTAAAGGATTTAATGGTGTACACAACGTCTTTCACGTCTCAAACTTAAAGAAATGTCTACCAGATGAGACACTTGTGGTTCCACTTGAGGAACTAGAAATTGACGAACAAATACGCTTCATTGAAGAACCGGTCGAAATCATGGATAGGGAAGTCAAGACGCTCAAACATAGTAAGATCCCTATTGCCAGAGTTTGTTGGAACTCGAAACACGGGCCAGAATTCACATGGGAGCGCGAAGATCAGATGATGCGCAAGTACCCTCGTCCTTTCAAGCAGTCAACGTCAAACACATAAGGTACTATTTAATTTTCGGGATGAAAATTCTTTCAACTAGGGGATGATGTGACATCCAGAATTTTTTTTTATTTAACTAGTATTGTTACTTAATTTTCAGGACGAAAATTCTTTCAACTAGGAGATAATGTGACACCCGACAATTTCTGGATAACTACGTTAACTCAAATCCCGTTATCTCTTAACTCAGTTACAAATTACAAGGACCAATTTTGCCATAATCTCAAACTATTACACCTAAACTACAGGGACTAATTATGTAATTAGCCAAAACCCAATTTGGTTGACTTCTGAAAGTCAAAATCGAGCCTTTGATCCCAAAATCAAACCCGTAACCTCCATGCCTGTCCAAATTCGTAACTGATATGCGTGGTAATGATGAAGTCGTTCATCATTGAAGCATTTAAAATTGTTAATGATCACGAATTAATCGAATTGAAGTCCACAAACCCGTAACCGTCGAACTCTCATCGATTACTGTCAAATTCGCACCAATTCGGTTATCATTCCACAATCAAACACTCTGCGCACCTTGTTCGAACCTCTGTCAATCTTTTGCACACACCAACTTGGCCGGAGAAGGAGCCAGAGGCGACGGGGACTAAACAGCTCGTAGTCGGAACCCCATTTGATCGATCTCTATCAATTCGTTATCAATCGAGGTAACCAAACACTTCAACAAACTCGTTTTCATCTGTAGATTGAAAGCCCTAATCAAATAGGGGCTTACAACATCGAATTTATCATGAACCGATTCTAGGGTTCATCACACTTATGGTTTAATCGAACTATACCATAGACTCAACCTCAATCAAATTAATTTACATGATCAGTTTCGTAATTCATTACTCATCAAAAGCCCTATGATTTCAATCATTAATCTTATCAGATTTAATCAATTCGATCCCATGTTCAAACATAGGGTTTCGGTATTCCAAAACAAAAATTAAAGATTCCAAACTTGAAGATTTTCCAATTAAACTTAACCACAGACTCGCAATGAACCGATTAACAAAACCCCTATGACTTTAAGGTCAATCGCGATTGATTCAAGGAGTTGGGGAATAGTTTTGGATTCGGGTTCGCGTGGAGGGAAGAATTCAGGGGAGTTATGTGTTAAAAAAAATTGAATCCGGGTTTTGTTGCGATACCCTAGCGGGCTGGACTGGTTAGAGCTTTGTGTTGGTGTGGGCGAGACCCGGGTTCGAACCCCACCAACCGTTTTAATTTTTTTAGCCACTTTTAAAGATATATTTTTATATAAAAACAATCCCTATGTTATTATAATAATATATTAATACGTTTTGACACCAGAAAACACCCGTATGCTCGGGATTAAATTTATAATTCATTTTAGTGTTATTTTCATATAAAAAAATAATATAATTATTTATATTATCCCCTGAACTATTATATAATTCATAAAAACACACGAACATTTATTTCATATTATTATCACGTGTTTAGTTGTGTTTCACACATACCACATCCTCATTAAATACCGAACTAGGGATTTTCTAATCCCGATGTTAAGACTCCTATCCGTTAATCATAAGTGTGTTTTAGGACATTCGACCTTTCCGTATCGTCGTCACGAAATCCTACGTGTTCCTAACAATCATAAACATATTCTAGTTTATTCGTAGACTGTCCGCGTGCAATCCATTTGTGGTTTTGTTGCATCCTTGTGTGGTGCTAATTACTACACTCTGCACACTCAGGTGAGTTTCACGGGCCATTTACTGTTTTTAAATTAGGGGGAGAAAACATAACGCAAACATATGATTACTGTAATTCTTATATTATCACTTGTTAAAGCTAAGCGTAACACTCTATCATGAAAGTCCTTACACATCGAACCATTTAATATGAACTTAGCGAGGTAATCTTGAGTGATAATACTGGGTTTGACAAACTCCACCCGCGTTAGTCGCGCTAACTCGATTGGAGGTCGAACGAGTGTAATATTGACCTAAACACATCACCATTGTTGATAGACATGTTGGAAGGCATCAAACACAACAAACAGTCAGCTTCGGTTACGAGCGCTTTAGTAACATGAACGTAGGCTAGCTAACTATTGATATATATATTGAATGTACATAACTGGCAAACATTATTTTAACTGAAACCCGTGAACTAAAGCACAGGTGCACAATTAGGACATGCATTGGAGTCTTTCTATCATTTCAAAGATTTAAACAATTTATCTGCCTTCAATAACATGACTTTTGGGCGCGCTTGTTTTGCTCATTAAATACTAAATCTTTTGCTTCCGCATTTACTCTGAATATTAATGGTTTTTATTAAACTCATACAGTGTTGTTTGACGTAACTAATGGCTGAGATCCTGGTTTGTCACACGCCTCGCGGTAAAAATCTGTTAGTGGATTTTGGGGGTGTGACATAATAGATCAAAATGAATAGTTTAATAAATGAAGTGGTGTTCAAAAAAGTTGAAAACAGTTATAAAGAAAAGATTAACTGCCTAAAGAAAGAGATTTCATCATTAAAACATGAACAAACAAATCTTGAAACTCGGATTGATGATCTATTGGTTAAGTTAAAAGCTATAAGAGCTGAGTTGGCAGATCAAAAGGTTCATGTTGATAAGTATGAGTTTGCATCCAAAAAGCTGCAAAGATTGTTGGATGCTCAAATCCATGAAAAAGTGCGGCTGGTCTTGGGTACCAAGTTGAACAGTACAAATCTGTCCCACCACCCGCTGATTACGTAGCAATACATGAACCCAACTTCAACCTAACAAATCTTGACCATGCAAACTTAAACCTTGTTGTGCAAGAATGCAGTACCTCCACTAAGTCTGAGTCCACATGCTCAGACTCCTCTGAAAACTGTGAAGCTCCTTTACTTCCCATTAATGAATTTATTCTGAAAACCACCAAATCTGGAAAAGTGATTCAAGCTAACTTTCCAAGTCTTTTTATTCCCTGCATACCAGTAACACAACCCACCAAACAGATCAAGATCAGTTATCCTCCTCAAGGAAGAAAGCTGATCATTGAAAAAGGACAATCCTCAAATTCCAACCCTGCAAAGAAGGTGTTTGACATATGTCATTCACATGGAGAAAGAATGCCATATGTTTAGAAGACATTGGAAGAAGCCACGCTTGAACACAAAAAAAATCATCCATGGAACTTCAAAGATCTATTCAAAAGAAAGGACGATGTGTACTTTCAGAGGGACAAGATTGCAAAATCATGTTTTGTTTGTGGAAAACACAACCATACAGCAAGCACTTGCTTCTACTACCTTCAGCAGGAAAGAAACCTCAAGAAACATGCTTTTGATAAAACAAACACAAACAAGAAGGTAAGAAGCTATGAAGCAAGATCAACTCAGTTTAGAAAGTCCATTTCTCCACCAAAACAAGCTGCTACTGTAAACACCCCAAAAGCTCAACAATCTTGCATCATCTGCGGTGAATCAGACCACTTTGCTGCAAATTGTAAATTTAATCCTTTCAACCAGCTCTCTCAATTATCATCATCAACATCAACAGTCAAAACCATCTCTGATAGAGAAAAACATGTCTATAGAAGGATCCCCACAGAAAAACCTACTTTCAACAGGAAGGTAAAGAGGGAGAACTCAGTGATTGTTGAACCATCAGCAGCAACCAAGAATGCTGCTGATCATTTGAAGCCAAAGTAAACAAAGAACAAATCTAAGCCTTCAGCAGCAATCAAGTCTACTGCTGATCAGTTAAAACCATTAGCAGCAATCATGTTTGCTTCTGATCAGTCTAAGCCAACAATATCAAAACCCAGGCAGAACTATCAGCAGCTAAAGCTACATCTCCTGCTGATAATGTTAAAAGAACTTCAAAGTTGACTCAACAATGGCAAGCAAAGTCTAAATCCTCATCAACTCAGATTATCATCATTGGATCAATTGAATGCTAGCCTGCTGATGATTTTGTTCTTAAGTCAAAAGTCCCACCCAAGTCTGCAAGTTCTTGGGTCCCCCTTTCTAACTAGAACTCTCTCATGTGCAGGAACAACCAGGTAACAAGGATAACACCTGGGTTGTAGACAGTGGTTGTTCTAGACACATGACAGGCAATAGGTCCATCCTCTCAGACTTCAGAAACTTTCATGATGGATATGTTGCCTTTGGGAGTAATTCAAAGGGAGACTCTATCACTGGACAAGGAACCATGTCCAATGAAAGGATGAGCATTGAAAGGGTGAATTATGTGAAGGAATTGAAGTTTAACCTCATGAGTGTATCACAAATCTGTGATCAAAATCATCCAATGCTTTTTACAGATGAAGAATGTTTTGTGTATCTCCTGGGATAAGCAAACCTCCTCCAGAAAAGATCTTGTTAACTGCACAAAGAAAAGACAAACTATATGTGCTTGATATGAACAAGATTACACCATCTGGCAATGTATCTTGCTTTCTATCAAAGGCATCAGTTGATGAGTCTGCTCTATGGCATAGGAGATTGAGTCATGTAAATGTCAAAACCATCAACAAGTTGGTTAAAGGAAATCTAGTCAGAGGACTATCTGATAAAGAATTCCAACTTGAAGATCATTGCATAGCATGCTTGAAGGGGAAGCAACACAAGAGTTCTCACAAGCCCAAGACACTAAATTATATTGACACCCCACTACAGCTGCCGCATATGGATCTTTTTGGTCCTACAAATGTCATGTCTGTGGGAAAGAAGTCATACTGTCTGGTGATAACTGATGACTATACCAGATTTTCATGGGTATACTTCTTGAGAACAAAAGATGAAACTGCTGAGATTATCAAATCCTTCATTCTTAGGGTTGAGAATCAAAGCAATCAAAAGGTCAAAACAATAAGGGTGATCAAGGTACAGAGTTCAAAAATCAAACCTTGAACTGTTTTTGTGAGACCAAAGGTATTCAAAGACAATACAGTGCTCCAATAACCCCTCAACAAAATGGGGTTGCTGAAAGAAGAAACAGAACTCCGATTGAGTCTGCCAGATCCATGTTGGCTGACTCAAAGCTTCCTCTCATATTTTGGGCTGAGGCAGTTAGTACAGCTTGCTATGTACAAAATAGAGTTATAATTGTCAAATCTCTTAACAAAACACCTTATGAATTGTGGTTCAATAGAGTTCCATACATTGGCTTCCTAAAACCTTTTGGATGCCCATGTACTATTCTTATTACCAGTAGTGTTCTTTCAAAATTTGGTGCCAAATCTGATGAAGTATACTTTGTGGGTTATTCCTCTCAATCCAAATCCTACAGAGTATTCAACTCTAGAACAAGAATAGTTGAAGAATCAGCAAATGTGGAATGCAGGGAACACATTCCATGTGAAAAGGGAAAAGGGCCAGACTGGCTGTTTGATATAGACTCCTTCTCTCAAATATTTGAGCCTCTCATCTTCTCAAATATGGAGTCTTCATCTTCACAAGGACAAGCCACGTCATCAAATGATGACTACATATTAGGTTTTAATGGTCTATCTATAAGAATCAAAAGACCATCCATTGATCCTCCATCTGTTGTCTATGCTATTGAAGCTAGAGAAGCTACAACAAGCAGCTCAAATGTCACCAAAAACAGTCTCTCTGAGCATGAAGATCAAGATGAAACCATTAATCACTCTGCAGCTGACATAGAGGCACCTGCTGCAGATAAGGGTATTGTATCTGATGCTGTTGCAGACACTTTTGCAAACAACTCACTTGAAGATGTTCCTGATCAGAACCACATCAATCTTGACCATGGAATACAGCTGGATGTTGTTCCAGCCCAAAGAATCAACAAAGAATATCCTTTAGAGAATGTCATTGGTCCAGTTCAACAAGGAGTTCAGACAAGAAGAAAGTCACATGAAGCCAATATATGTTTGTACTCCTGCTTTATGTCTCAAGTTGAACCAAAGAAGATAGATGAAGCACTGCAGCACAGCAGCTGGATTGAAGCAATGCAAGAAAAGCTGCTGCAATTCAAGAGACAAGAGGTGTGGACACTAGTTGATCTGCCACATGGACAAACTACTATAGGCACAAGGTGGGTATTCAGAAAAAAAACAAATGAAAGAGGGATTGTAATCAAGAACAAAGCAAGACTTGTAGCTCAAGGCTACATTCAGGAAGAGGGCAATGATTATGATGAGGTATTTGCACCTGTTGCCAAGCTGGAGGCAATCATAGTCTTCCTAGCATATGCTCCATCCAAAAGCTTCATTGTTTATCATGTGGATGTCAAGAGTGCTTTTCTATAGGGGAAGATTGGTAGGAAGTATATGTTAGACAGCCTCCTGGCTTTGTAGATCCCTCACATCCTGACAAAGTGTTCAAATTAGATAAAGCTCTGTATGGGTTACATCAAGCCCCAAGAGCCTGGTATGAAACTTTGCAGGATATCTACTCAGCAATAATTTCAGAAGAGGTGCTATTGATTAGACTTTGTTTATCAAAGATGAAGGGGGAGAAATTCTACTGGTGTAAATCTATGTAGATGACATCATCTTTGGATCCACAAAGAAGAAGCTATGGAAAGACTTTGAGATCCTACTGCACTCAAAGTTTGAAATGAGTTCAATGGGTGAACTAAATTTCTTTTTGGGTCTCCAAGTCAAACAGGTTCCAAATAGAATCTTCATTAGCTAATCCAAATATGTCAAAAGTATTTTGGAAAGATTCAAGTTGGCTGACTGCACTGCTGCAAGAACCCCAATTCAAGTGCACACTCAACTGTCCCCAGATAAAAATGGTCAAGACACTGATCAATATCAGTACAGGGAAGTGATTGGATCACTCATGTATCTGACAGC
Organism: Smallanthus sonchifolius; assembly: GCA_023525975.1. Lineage (NCBI taxonomy): Eukaryota > Viridiplantae > Streptophyta > Magnoliopsida > Asterales > Asteraceae > Smallanthus > Smallanthus sonchifolius. The sequence continues at coordinate 71,603,128 of CM042023.1, read as the reverse complement.
TTCCAGACCAGATATCATGTTTGCAGTATGCTTATGTGCAAGATTTCAAGCAGCTCCAAAGACTTCACATCTCCAAGCTGTCAAGAGAATTTTTAGGTACCTAAAGGGAGCTCCAAGACTCGGGCTTTGGTACTCCAAAAATGACAAATTCAATCTGTATGCATACACTGACAGTGACTATGGAGGCTGCACTTTGGACAAGAAATTCACATCAGGAGGATGTCAATTTCTGGGAGGAAGACTTATCTCTTGGCAATGCAAGAAGCAGACATGTGTGTCAACATCAACAGTAGAAGCAGAGTACATTGCAGCTTCAAGTTGCTGTGCTCAAGTGATTTAGATTCAAAATCAAATGCTGGACTATGGAGTGACATTCATGGCATCTCCCATTCATATTGACAACAAGAGTGCTATATCAATTACCAACAATCATGCGCAACACTCCAAGACAAAACATATTGACATCATGTATCATTTTATTAGAGACCAAGCTGAGAAAAAGAAAATTATTTTAACCAAAGTCCATACCAATGAGCAATGTGCTGACTTGTTCACTGAAGCTTTTGATGAAGCTAGATTTAAATATCTAGTTGAATCAATTGGAATGATAAACTTTGATTAGAATCCTTCTCTAAAATTTTTTTTTTAGTAAATGTGTTTGTCTTTATTTTGTTGTTAATAAAATCCTTCTGAAAATTCAAAAATATTTTGAGTAATTGTTGATTACTTCATCTGTCAGCAGCAAACAAGTTTGTTGCTGATAGGTTTAGTCATCAGCAGCAAAAGTCTTTACTGCTGATCACTTTAGGACATCCGCAGGAACATGTTTGCTACGGACCATTATATCCATCAGCAGCAACTAAGTTTGCTGCTGATAGACTTAACCATTAGCAGCAACCAACCTTGCTGTGGACGGGTAAAAATGGTTCAAATTAACTTTTACCCGCTGTAAAAAGTCATTGTCAGTCTTTACCATGACTGCTACAATGTAGTGCAACTGTAAAACAGTAAAGAGTAAAGCGCTAATGTAGATGCCATACCTACGCTGCTTTCTTTTGTACGGTACAAGTGACTGTTGCTCAATCCCTTCAAACCCTTCCGTTATAACAAAATCAAATTCCCTCCTTCACCTCATCACATTCAATTCTGACCTAACTCTCCATCTTTTCTCTCTCGCACTCAAGCATTCAAAGCTCCTGGCACCCATAACCAACTTTCAAATCTTCCCTCCACTCACCATCAACATGGAAAACCTTGATATTAACAATCATGATGATAAATTTTCAATATACCGCAACCTTGTGGCATATCTGGTAAAGGGGAAGAAGTTAGAGGGATTTGATGACATGATCGATTTCCTGTGTCGATCAAAACTACACTTTGCTCTAACCGTCAACCCAACAATCTACATTTCTCACATGGAAGATTTCTGGAACTCCGCCTCCTACTCCACTGAACAGGGGATTCCCCAAATCAAGGCCAAGGTAGATGGCAAGGACATATCTGTGACTGAAGCAACCCTCAGAAAACACCTAAAGCTTCAAGATGAAGGTGCTGCCAACTCTTACACCAAGGATGAATACATGAGGACCTTTGTATACATTGGGTACACTGGAAATCAACATGAGTATACAATAGAGAAAGCACTGCTGGACCCTCCATGGAAGTAAATGTGCCACTTCTTCAATGCATATCCCAAAAGAAGAGTGGATGGCATCAACTCAACTCTTGACTTGCATCTGTAGTCCATGAACTGGTAAATGGCTTGCCCTTCAACTTCTCTCACTTAATCTTTAAAGGTTTGAGATATAACCTTCAAGAGGGGGCAAAAAAAGCCTTTTACATGTACCCCAGGTTCTTGTAGGAAATTTTCAATAATGAACTAAAAGATCTTTCAAAATCTGCAAGAATCTACATGATTGGGGCACATAAAAACAACATTTCTAAAAGCATGAGAACAGTTTCAGAAAAGTTCTCAGGGGTCAATGTTCCATTGTTATCTACAATGATGAACATACAAAGTACCCAGGGTGACAGCTCAGCAGTCCCAGCTGATACTGATTCCACACCCTCCACTTCATAGCCTGAAACTACACACTCTGCATCCCTTGATCGAACCCTTATGCAACCTACTCAGGGTAAATACAACAAATAGTTACCCCTACACTTCTAGCCCAACTGGAACATAGGGCCCCAGTTGATGTCAGTTACAAAAGAAAGAAAAAGAAGAGCAAGAAGAATCCTTCTATTCTTGGCTCAGAGGCCCAATCCCAACCTGAAAACCCTCATCCAGAGTCACAACAATCTAATGAGAATATCAAAAGGGATAGCCACATTATTAGGGAAACTTCTGTGGAAGGATCCCTATTAGGATCAGGACCACATCCAGGTCCATAGATAACCCCATTGAGCCCATACATTTTGTTTCTTTTTTGAACTTAAGTGCAGAGGCACCTAGTAAAGATGATGTACCTTCTCTAACCGCCACTATCACGAAGGTACTGATTGACTTGGCCGTCAATGTACCCTGCCCAAATTCATCACATGAGAAGGTTCACTCTGGGAGTATTCAAAGAGTGAATATGGAAGGGACTGTCACTACTTCTGGTCCATCAACTGACCAGGAGGACAGTGACAACATCACTAAGTCCCCAACCATGGCAACTCACGGTGAGGATGCTTCCTTTGAAACATTCTTCACAGAGAGGAATCCTAGGAGCCAAGAAAACCAGGGTGGTGGGGAAGCAGAGGCTAGTCCTAAGGCCCCATCTAGTTCCAAGGATTCCACATATATGGATGAGGACATACTGAAACGTGAAAACTTGGAATTAACAGCCAGGGTAGCTCTGCTCGAGGCTGAAGTGTCTAAACTAAGACATCAAGTCACTATGCATGAGTCTCACAGATGTCCCACCATACCTTCTCCTTCCCTTGTATAAGTGGGAACTCAAACAGACTTAATTATATGCACTGATGCAACCAAAAAGAGGGAGAAAACTTCTGAGGAAGATGATGATAGCCTGGATAAATGGTTCAAAGAACAAGAGGAATTTCAAAGAACAATCTTCAAGCCATCTTTTGTTCAATTTCAAGAGATTAAGTGGGAAAACTCTGGAGATGAAGAGGAAGATATCTCTAAGAAGTTGCAGTTAGTTGCCAGGGATGTAGATGAAGTATTACCTGAGGAGATGGAGACTGAGAAGGAAGAAGAAGAAGCATTCTCCACAGTCCAAGTGCTTGAAGCTGCTGCCAACATCTCAAGACAAGGCATATCCCCCAGTACCCTTTAATAGCAAAAAACTTTGAGTTTGATTCCATCCTATCATGGGGGTATGATGGTCTGTCTGAGAGATTCTGGATTGGATGGGAGTTCTCTGGGTTAGTAGAACTGGATTGGGACAACCTGAATGTGCTTGACATCTTAGCTTTGCATACTACTGAATGCATCAATACATCTAAGGATCTCTCCGCCAGGCTTGCTATTGACCGTTTCCATGATCTAATGTAAGATAACATGCCTTGGTTTGAGAGATTTCTTCAACAAGCCAAAAAGGTTGCATATCCCTGCATTAAGGAAGAAGAAGCAGAGTCCTCCAGTGCAGCACAAGTAAGAGTGAATCAAAGGCTAGAGATGACTGAGAGTAGAGTATTAACTGATGAGCAGATTCTAAACATAAGGAGATATCTGTACAATGAAGCAGTCAGAGGTATTGAAATCTATGGATGGTCCAACACTGTGCCTTCAAGAATGAAATTTTTTCTGTGTGATGGATCATCTATTGAGCTCAACAACATTCAAGAAATCCTACTGCTAAATCCTGACTTCCTTCTCAAAGTATTTTTTGTTAAGAGCACAAATATATGCAGTCAATTCACCAAGAAGTCTAGATATGATGCTTATTATTAAATCCTTCTTACAAGATGGTGGATGGATAGCTTTAGATGAATCACCAGACTCATCTGTGTCACCTCCTTCTTCCCCCAAGATGTGCTCAATACTGCAATAATCTATGCACATAATGCTCCAATGAAAGTAATACAGGAGTGGGAGTCTGCACCCACTGATGAAAAAGCTAATACTCCTCCCCAGTCTACTCCACAAATTGCCAATGAAGCCTATGCTGAGGCCTCAATAGCAACCTCCTTATTTGCTATTGTGGTCAATGAAGCAGAAGCAGAGGTATCCAATAAAGATAAAGGGAAGGGTATAATGACAGAAGAAGAAGAAAAGAAGATAGAGGAAGGGAAAAGAGAGATATAAAGAAGAAGAAGAAGAAGAGAAAGAGAAGAAGAAGAGATGGCACAGCTAAAGAAAGACCAGGAAAGGAAAGTTGTCATGCTCTTCAGAGAACAACAAATAAACAGAGCTGAAAGATCTCTGGATGCCACAAAAGTCCAAGTCCTTGTAGCTTCATAGATTGATGAAGATGAAGCTCTTCTGATTTAAGAAAGATCGTGCAATGGTTCTACAGTGATCCAGATGAGTGGTATGAAGTCTTTAGAGGAGAGCTAGAAAAGAAAAGATCAATCTACATTTCTGTTGATGAAGTGATGCAGCTTCCAGATTCTGATCTGCAGAGAATTCTTGAGCTGGGTGAAGCTCATGCGCCTAGCAATGAATGTGGGAGACACCTCTTGCTAGTAATCAAACATCATTTTAATCCTAGCAAAGAGATTGTCATTGATGTCAAACCAATCCAAACCCACTTTCCTATTGTCAAATGGTCCTACAATGCTGCTAATGATGAATACACTTTGGTTGATGTCAAAGGAAACAAGATGAGGTGTACTAACAAGGTTATCATCAACATGCCAAGGAGGGACATCAAATCTCTGTAAGAAATTCCTTTTGATAATCCCAGCAAGGACCCAAGAGGCTATGAGACTGCAAGGATCATCCTGAACATGCATAAACTTTATGATCAAAGGCAGTAGAAATTTTTGGTAGCATCAGTCTAGGGGGAGTTTGTAAAGATAAAGATTGATGGCTACATAAATTCTCAAAGTATGGATACTGCAGACTCTACAATTTTGTTACTGGTGAAAGTTGTTGCGGAAAAGTGCTTATGCTGCCGATAGTTATGATTTGCTGCTGATCAAAAACTATGATGCAGATAGGCTTTATCTCCTGAAGGACAAGGTTGCTGCTGATAGGCTTCTTAGCAGCATCTAACATTGATGCTGCTGATAGGCAAATCATCAGCAGCTTTGACTTTACTACTGACATCCTCTGCTGCAACACTAACACACCTATCAACAAAAGAAATGTTATTGGTGCAGATGACAAAAGACAATGTTCCTACTTCTGATTGACCCTGCAAAGATTCCTAAGAAGACTTTTGTTTTGCAGTTGTCTTTTTGCTGCAGTTGTCTTTTTGTTGTCTTCCAATTGCAGTGTAGCTTTTATCTGTACAAGATCAACAGTCTGTGTTTGATATGATCCTTAGAATCAATGGTCTGTCTTGATTCTAAGTTCCCTTTATATGTATTATATCTCTTCTGTTGTATACATGCTTCCTTAGAGTTTTTCTTTGTAACTTGTTAACATTGAAAAGTAATACAATTTGCATTTATTAGTGTTCTCATTGTTTCTTGTTGCATTGCATAGTTGTTATTGTTTCCGCCAATATCAACTAAACATAACCATCTTTTAATACATCGATCCTACAAATATCAAGATTTCAAGGTGGGTTTTGAAAAAAAAAGTTCAAGAAAACATAACCCGGATTGTGTTTTGGAACAAATATAATGGAATTGAGTTACATGATGGTGATTGATTGATGTGTAATTTTTTATGTAGTTAAATATTATATAATAATATTTGGAGATTATGGTTTCACGAGATGAGGTTTTAAATTTATAAAATGATAATTACTTTAACTTAAAAACACACACAATAGGCAAGTGTACCTATCACAATGTAATATAGTTTAGGTAAGAACCAAGTATCGAACCAATGGACACAATCGAATTCCAATACTCAACTTTTGTTAACGTTTAGCCGGTTAAATTAGTGAGTGAGTTTTGTATGCTTGTGGAACAGGAAAGTAAATGACAGAAAAGTAAATGGTGGTAAAGTAAAAAGCAGAAAAGTAAAAACGTGCGTGAAGTGTGTAACAGAAATGTAACTAACAGAATAGTAAATACCATGAAAGTAAATACGTAAAAAATGATCAGGTTACGAATAGTATTGCTTTGGGTTTCGAATTCGCTTGGTACGTGATAATGTTAAGTTGACTAATCCAGTGATATGACTACTACAAATGTGTGACCCGGGTCACCTCTAGAGTCTCGTCCTCACGACATTTGATTTGCAAATTTAAAAGCTTTAACAAGTGGTAGTGCCTCCCGTTAAGGACAATAATTACCCTCAACCCTTCGAATGGTCATCTCCGGGTTGGTCTAAGACATCGAACGTAAAATGCTTTGTATTAGAGTTAAATAGGTGATTATATTTTGATCACCTAGAGGCGGTGTAACAATGGGACCTGTTGAAGCACTTTCCTGTGACAACACTTTGGATAGATTCTTAGTTTGTAGCTTCATTCTGAAAATTTAGAAAATCATTGGGAAAATCTTAGATGCCTTGAGATAGTGCAAGTTAGAATAGCATATCAGTGGGGTACACGTTGTATATCTTATAATTAATACCTTAATACACAAGAATGTGATACAAAGATGTGTATAGTTTCAAATCTTATAATATTGTCAACTTGAATTACTTGTTTATGTGCTTATTACGTACGAATAAAGAGTAATCCATGACATGATCCCATATTCTTTGATGTTTATTTTGTATCGTTTTTGCTAAAAGATAGCCTGATATGATCATCTGTTAGTGTCTTTGATCAAAAATAGTTTGTGTGAATACTTGTATATTTCTATGAGAAAAGATCAAAAATATTTTAAGTTTATGCATAGTTCAATTTTATTCAGAAAAGCCAAAAATATTTGTGTTTAACCTTCCTGAATTGTATTTGAAACCTCGTGATTGAATATTTTTATCTTGTTCGTTAGTTGATTTGAAAAACTTCATAAATTCTGAGTTGAAATTTTGCGTACTTAATCGTTGTGCGTACTTGTCAAGTTCGCACGAAGTAAGTCTTGCATACTTGTAAATGCGCAAGAGTAAAACTTGCGCACTTAACAAGTACGCACGACTGATTGTGGCTGGGTATATAAGGGACACTTAGAAATTTTTCTCAGTTTCATCGCATTCAAACCGAATTTTTCCCTCTGCAAATTTCACTCAAAATCAAAGTGTTCCTAAACCATCTTTTCGTCCCGTCTATTGTTTCATTATCTCATTTCATCGATTTGGTGAAATTCTAGGATAAATCCATCCGTAATTTCGTGACTTTTGGACCGATTGTAGACTTAAAATTTTTTAGGGTTATTCTTGAATTTTTGGGTAAAATTGGGGATTGTTTGGGTAATTTCTTATCACTAATCCGGATTAGAAAACTTAATCGACTCTTAATCATCCCGTTTGGTCCTTGATTTGATCCGTCGGTTGAAGTTTAATCGGCATTGGGTCGAGGGCCGTTTTAGGTCAAAATTTGGTCCTGGTTAGGTAGATTGTGGTGTTGATACTGGTCCCATAGGTTTGAATCATTGATTCCGACCTAGTGGTGACCTATTCGACCCGCTTTTTGAACGATCAATCAAATTCTAAACTTTCTGGAATTTTTCTTAAGTGCTGTTCTTGCGCACTTAGCATGTGCGCAGCACCAACACTTAGGAAATTTTCTAAGTCTGAAATTTCTGTTCAAAGAGTAACTACTGTACCGTGTCATGTTTGTTCATTTCCAATGATACGTGTTGTTCTGATTGTGCTTTCTGTGTGCTTTTGCAAATTATGGCTCGGGCGTTTACTAACGAATTCAACCTGTTAGTGAACACTCAACCCGAATGGAAAGGTGCAGCATTGCAATATAAGGAGATAGTTGACTTCTTGAACCGCTCAAGAGTCAGCTATGCTATCTCAGCTGACCCGACCGTGTCAAGACCTTACTTGGAACAATTCTGGGAGACGGCGGAGCACGACTGCACGGTTTCCCCCAATTTCATTAGGGCTACCGTTGCAGGCCAGGCTATTGCTTTCTCTGAAGATACTATAAGAAGGGTCCTGCAGTTCAGAGACCTCACTATCGACCCGACAGCCTATCCAGATTACTATGTGGATGGGTGTTGGAGGCAAAGAATGGGATACGTCGAAGCGAGGGACTATGCTTCATACAAAAAGATGTGGGTATTAGACCAATGGCGGCATTTTGCCCACGTCATGATCGTGTGCATCTCGTCAAGGAAAGCGGGTAAAGATGCCATGGGTTGCAGCAGCCATGGTGGGCTTGTCTCTTAATAGGGGCTACAACTTCTTGCGCTACATCTTCAAAGCAATCAATGACCAGATCAACACAGCGGAGAAGTTTAGATTCTTATTGTACCCTAGGTTTGTGCAACTCCTGATTGATGACGCGTTGCCAAACCTTCCTGCTATAGGGGAGAGACTGCAAGTCAAGAGGGTGGACAAGAGAGTATTCGCTCAATTCCTAAAGCCAGGCAGTGTAGAACCTACCCCTGTGCATACAGAACTCTTTGGCCACCTTCTAAATGAAGCATATGTGGCACCTGAAGATTGGAGATGGTACAGCCATGACTCGGAGCCTGAACTGAGTGCGCATTCAGATGAACAGCAGGAACAACAAGAAGAGGATAATGAAAGTGATGACGGTGACGACGAAGGCGGTGATGGTGGTGCTGAGGAATCCGATTCAGAAGAAACAGAATCAGATTCTTCTGATTCTGATGACGCACCATCGCAGGCACACCCCAGGAGAGTGGCACAGGTAACCCTACCTGAGTCGTCCTCTAAAAGAAAGCGACAGAGCTCGAGCAGCGAATATGAGCCAACCTCTGACTCTGACGCTGCTCTACAAAGACAAAGACGAGAGAGTGTTCATAAGAACAGGGGAGATAGGCAAGAGGTTGCTATCCCCATTGTGGTAGAGGCCCCGGCTTAACAGCAAGTACAAGTTCAAGCTGCCAGTACAGATTCAGCCTCTACCCCACCAGCACAGCAATTGTACCGTAGGAGGAGAAGACCACAAGTTCAAGCTGACGTGGTAGTCACGGCAGTCACAGAGGAGGTTCCGGTGACGGTGACCCTCCCTACAACATCAGTCCAAGTGGCGGTGACTACTCTAATTGTCACGGAGTCTGTCACCATCACCCCTACCATAACACCCACTCCCATCATCTCATCCCAAATCCCAACACCCACCATTGATCCTCCAAGTCAACCCTTCACTTATGAAGATTTCTCACAAGGGTTTGACTTTGGTACCATCTTCTCCTCCCCTATCCATAATGCCGAAGCGTCATCGTCTAGGCATCCTGATCCGAATGAGGCAAGGATCGATGTGCTAGAAACCCAAGTTGCTGGACTACTGAAGACTATTCAGAAGTCAAAGGTGGAATCTGATGCTCAACAAACACAGATTAATTCACTGGCCGATGAAGTTAGGATTCTACATAGCCAGAGAACGGGGACTAATGAGCGACTGAATAACGTAATGGCACAGAATGAGCTGTTAATGAAGACAAATGGAATGATTCTAGGCCACAGAACTTCACTTGAGCTAAGGCTGGATTTACAAAGAAAAGATCACGAAGCGATGGTCAAATTAGTTGCAGAACTGACCAAGAAGCTTGATGCTCAGGGGGAGAAGGAGAAAGAGAAAGAGAAAGAGAAAGAAAAGAAATCCACTGGTGCTGAGCTTTGTCATCCAGTCGACTTGACTAAGGATGATGATAAAGACAAGGATCCAGAAGTCGGTCCTAGTGGAGGTGAGCACCAAGCTTTGGCAATTGTGCCCATCTCTGCTATTCCAATGGCTGAGGGGAGTCTACTCAGCAAGAGGGTGGTGATACCTCTGGTGGTGGTGGTGATAAAGGGAAGTTAGCAGCCGATGTGCTCAAGGACTTATCTGATGATGAGATCCTTTATCTTGAGCCTGACTATTCCAAGGAAGCACAGATCGATGCTCTCCTTAATCTGGAAGAAGGACATATCGACTCTGGTGATGACTGGAATGATGATGATGAAGACGTGGTGACAGAGATTCCCAAGGGTGACAGGGAAGGAGAATACGAGTTAGAAGATGGAGAGATCTTTGAGTTTCCATCCTTCGAAGCTCAGCTCGATACAGGTTCAGTCGAGCAAGCTAGTAATGAGGAAGCCTCGACTGAAGCCTCCACAGTCGACCCTACACCTGTGGACCCAGAGGCACCAAAAGAGACATATATGCCTTCTACTAGTTCAAAGTGTCCAGCTCCGGTGTGGCAAAAGACGTCTATCATAGACAAGCACGGAGCAACAGGGATGATCTTGGCTGTAAGGTTCGAGGAGGATAAGCAGCTGTTCGCTATCAAAAGATCTGGCGGGGTTCAATACTTGAAACCCACCAGTGAAGCGTTCAGCTCTTTACCCAAATATGACCTTGTGAACCTAGCAAACCGAGAGCTACTGGGTCAGTGTAATCATGCAGTGGCGATGGGTTTGTGGGTGGTTCTGCAGCGTGAAGCAAGATCTGGGAACTTTGAAATGTTCAAGCCTCAGGTGCCCAAGAGAGTCAAGGATAAGCACGCTGTACATCCTGTGACTAAGAAACACTTAAAGAAATTGGTATACAAGCCAGTGCGATGTGAAACTAAGATTCCCTTGAGAAAGTTATCTCAGGATATTCTTGGTGACATGTGGTACTGGTACGTAGATCCAAAAACGGGCGAGGCTGTGATCATGGGAAAGGGACGTTCCGAGAGTGGGAACTTAGTGCCAAAAGAACTGATCAGAATATTTGATGAAGTCTGCTTCATCAACTTTTTTGTGAAAGATCTGGAGGTACTAGCTGATAGGTATTGTGTCCACAAGGACGAATGGACAAAGCTCCTTGCTTCTAAATATGACAAGGTGATCAAGTTCTGCCTTGAATACAAGAAGAAGATGGAAGCTAAGGATGGACAGCTGTGAAGACTGAAGATTGAAGACTGAAGACGATAAAGATCCCGAGCTGTTGTCAAGGGGGAGTTTGTTGAAGCACTTTCCTGTGACAACATGTCTGTAATTGTCTTTGTATGTAAGAGTCTTTATGTATTAGTTTATCGAGTTGTATTTACTTTTACATATTGAATGTTGCATTTCTTTCTAAGTGTTTTGCGCACTTACATGTGCGCAGGAGAAAGCTCCTGCGTACTTAGCAAGTACGCAAGAATACCTTTGCGTACTTGTTAAGTACGCAAGTGCATTTTGCCCTGCGCACTTGCTAAGTGCGCAGGCATCAGGTCAGGTATAAGTAGGATAGGTTGACAGAAGTTAAGTACGCAGGCTTTAGTGCAAATACGCAGATTGTAACCTAAGTGCTTCTCTCTGTAACCTTCAAGTGTTTATAATACAAAGAACGTTTAAAGTGTTTTCTCTTGTCGGTTTACTTTGTTTAGCTAGACTCTCCACCTAGTCACGGGCATTCCGCACCCGGTCCGACTAGTAGACCCACTTGCATGTGACGATCCGCCACACTCGAGGGACCTATAGGACCAAGTATAAAGACGTACCGTTCCCAACATGAGTTCACCAATTCTTGGTCGCATAATAAGTTCGTATAAAGACGTACGATCTTAATAATGTTAACCAAGCCTTGGCTTATCAATCTCTACTTGTATAAAGACGTACAAGCTTCAAGAGAAGTTTGATTAAAAAGGTTTTACACTTTAAAAATCAAGAACACTCACAAATATAAAGACGGATTTAGTCAATAATAAAAGCCCACCAAAATTGTGGTTTTAAGGATGAATAGTTAAAAACATAAACACATCACTTGGATTAATACGTTAAACATTAACATGCTCCAAACTTCATCTTAACCCTAGCAATACAAAGACGAATCTGGGAGGCAGTGGGGCATTTTGTGCTTAATCATCATATCTGGATTTCTTCGAGTTGCCACCAATCTCTTTGCAATCTGCAAACACATGTTAAGAACATATAAATAGATTTTGGGGCGTTGACGATTACTACATCTGGCTTAAAGCTGGAAGTTAGTTCAAATAATGCACACATACACAATTCCTTCATATTCCCATTATGAAAGCAAAAGCAAGAATTTCTCGTCGATATCATACATCGTTTACTTCCTGTGGTTACATCTAGTTCATTAATGACCCAATGTATAATTATACATCTCATGAACAACTGGAACAACAAGGTGGTCTATCTACCTAAATTCACCATTTCCAAGGCTTTGAGTTGGTGGTTATTTGGTATTAAAAGGTATCGATATTTAGTTATAGCACTGAAATCCAACTTATTTGAAAATAAACTTCATAACAAATTAATATTTTGATATGGTTTGGGATGAACTAGAGGGTTTCGAATCCATCACCCATTGCAAAAGGGGGTTGGAATCCATCATATGTTACTTTGAAAGCGAATCCCATCATTGATTTTGGTTTTAAATCCAACACTTGTTTCAAAAAGGGGATTTCGAAAACAATCACAACTTTGGTTTTTGAAATGCATCATGATTTCGAAAAGGAGGGTGTTGTTCGCCGTCTAGAAGAGGCAGGGACATCACCACTGTTGACCAGTCATTACAGAGCGATCGAAATCCATCAGCCACTGAAACTAACTCCCGGCTTTGAGTTAGATCCATGTGACGAGTAGGGAGGGAGAGAGAGAGACTTTTCATTTTATTTAATTTTTTTATATTTAAGTGAATTACATAAATGATCCTTTTGTGGGTAAAAAGACCAAAATACCCTCATGTCACCAGTTAATGAAAGAATTGCTTTTTGAAAAAAAAAAGTTAGTAAAAGAATTAAAATGATGAAAAAGTTTCAAAATAAGGATACTCAGTGTAATTATTGAAGTCAAATGACATAATCTGCAAGTTACCCTTTAGTTAAAGAACACAATTTGTAATTTACTCTATAATCTATTATATTCGGGCGCGACCTTAGCATCTCAATGCATGTTTATTCATATATAGAAGTTTAAGTAAATTACAGATTGTGTCCTTTAACTAATGGACAACATGCATGTTGTGTCATTTGACTTTAAAATTTACATCCTTATTTTGAAACTTTTGCATCATTTATGTCATTTTCATAAACAACAGTTAGAGTTTCTGTTAAGTGATCGGCGTCGAAGTACATGGCAAGTAGGGTGTCGAATCCACGTGGAGTTAGTGGAAGGTGCTGGATTGTGGTTGACTATTTAACTTAAGTAAATTACATTTTTTAAACTTTAGATTGGTGAATTGATTTCAAAAGTTATTGAGATTAACTTGCATGTGCATAAAAATATGAACTTGAAACTGAAATTGAGTTTTAAACAATAATTAGAAATAGATCACTCTCGGGTTTCAGGTTTATGAAGCACTTTGTGTAACCTAATTACTACCAATTGGAATTCACATAGACATGAACGAATAGATAACTTGGATGATAAATAATGCAAGACTACTTAACTTGGTTATGCTGACCTCACGATCCTAAACCGAACAAGAACAAAAATGAGATATTATCTAAGAAATTACCAATTCAATTTCAATCACTCAACCACATACCAATTGTTGACGATACAAAGACCAATGACTTGATAGATTAATAATTGAATAAAGAAATTAAAGTGGTTAATCAAACAAGTTAAACCTACAAATTCGAGAAATCAAAAGATTCATGCCAAGAACATGTAGAAACATGGTTGAACACAACTGCTAATACTAACCCTACACCCGGGGATGGTCACGTGTGATTTAGTCTTGCATATCATAAAAATAGCTTCAAATCTTAATTCGGGAGTTGAAATCTTGACTGGAATGGTATTTGTAAGCTTTGTTGGATCATAAAGGCTGTTGTATACCAACGTGGCATCAAACGGGACTAAAAGACGAAGTTCTTGAAGATTTTGTATTTCTGGCAACACTAGTGGACGACACTATTAGTGTCGCCTGAGTGTCGCCCCCCGTGCATGGTGACACTAGTCTTTCTGGCGACACTAACTAGTGTCATCCCTGTGCATGGCGACACTAGTTGATTTTGGCTATGTAAACTTGTGTTTTTTGCTTGGGTAGGTTAGACTCTCCAATTTCATCATTGTAATTCACATTATGGTTGTTTTGGGCTGTAATCGTTTGGCAAGGAGCATATTGTAATAAATTAGTTGCTATTATAAATGAATTCAGTGACTTTGATGATGTTTATGCTTGTTACATGAGTCTCTTCTTTTGGTTCTTCATCTATTTTATCACTCTAGCCTTTGTTGCTTGATTTGATCAAACCAATTGATCATTATTGAGTTTCTGGTTATTTTCAACACCGATTTGTGCAAAGATCCAGGTATTTGGACAAACAAACCGTATCAGAGCCTAAGAGCTCTTATTTGTCTTGTTTTTGACATTTTATGGTTTTTCATTGATTTCTCTTTGATTTGAATATGAATTGGTGTAAAATTGCTATGGATTGCTTATTGGATTTATAGAAAGCTCCTGGTTGCATCAGATTGGTTTTTGGGTTCGTTTTCTGGTTTGATTTTGGATTTTTGTGTATGTTTTGAAAGAAGGAGAGCTTCATCTTCATCGGAAGACACTGAAAATTCATCAGACGACACTAATTTTTTAAGGGACGAAACTATATATTGGGGAAGAAACCGTTTCCGACGACTTAAAGAGTTTTGGGCGAGTTTATTAGTGTCGACGACAGTATCTGTTGGGCGACACTGAACGAAAGTTGAAAATCAGCGACACTATGTAAGATCCCAAACCAGACATTCTACAGTTGGCTCTCATCACTGGGTATTCTCTTTAAAAGTACATGTTTTATAATCAAATATACAGTGAAAGTCTTTCTAAAAATAATAATCATATTTGTTACACATTACCGTTATTAACTTTACCTCACAAATGTCTACACACCAATCCGAGTAGCACCGCCTACAAGCCAAGATACGTCGACCACGAAGCTCACTTGCAAAACAATCTAAGGTACACACGAAGTCAGCTATGCTGAGTGAGTTCTAATAGTTTAAATTAAGTAAAAACCATCACAATGTCACAATTATTGGTTATCTCACTCAGGACATCTTGGTCCTTATAAAATGGTTTTAGGGTTTATTTACATATATATTGTTGGATATTATTTGTCCGATCATCGTTAATATCAACGTTACTATCGAGGTACGATCTGAAGAGTTACACTTTGGGCAAAGAACAAATTATATTGTTTAATTATTAAACGTTATTACACGAAACAAGAATTTAGAATTCGGTGGATTAAATATTTATGGAAATATTTGTTAATTACGTTGTATTTAATTATTTAGAATAATTAAAACTAACAATAGATGAAATGAGGTTATATATATATCTATATTAGTGATATATATATATATATATATATATATATATATTCTGGATTTTATATTTAACTGTTAAATATAAAGTGATCAGTTTTTACGCAATTTTTATTTATGATTAGTGTAATTCTAAACTACGGGGACTGGAACTGATTAAACGTTAATCAGTTGGTAATTAAAGGTTAATTATTCAGGGTTTAAATGGTAATATGATTTACTATAAATATATCATTATACTAAAACCCTAATCCTAGTTCTTGCCACCTCATAGTTTGCGCAAAGAGAAAGAAACCGAGCAACCCGGTTTCACGAGCCACCCTCACCGGCCGCCCCCTGCTGCCACCGTGTCAGCAGCCGGCGACCAAGCCGATTTGCCATGTCGTCCACGAATGCTGTCGCCACCACCGCCATCGCAGCCCTAGTCGGCCAACCTCCTTGTTCGCGCGAGCCGAGTACCGTGAACTTGGTTCTACCCGTTAGCCGGATCAAGTGTTTTGTGTAACGATTTCGTGTGACGAGTTCGTGTGTTGTCATGTTGCGTGACGTTCTTTGTACCTAAGTGTTACAACCCGGTATAAATCCTAAACACCCTATGGTTGTATTTTTATTTAATATTATTGTCTAACGCTGTGTAATCGAATCACAGGCGGATAAAGATCAGATTTTTATTATCATGTGTCATTGTTTACGCTTCCACCATTATACATATGATTTTATAAGTATTGTTTTAAATGTTAAAACTGGTGCACGATTCCTGTCGGTCCCGGGAGCCTCGTCGCGCAGCGGACATAACACGAAACTGTTTTGTGATTTGTGTGGGAACTAAGAAACAGGCAGAGAGAAACACACGGACATACAGAAGAGAATCAACACAACAACGATACGTAATCCATAACAACGAAGTCATCTCACATTACATACCGAAGAAGTACATATCTCTCATCTACGCTCACGGTCCAGGGGTCGGGAGAGCTCGCCCCGACCCAGACACCTCTCGACCTTGTTCCAGAAGTTCCACCTAAAAATGAAGACAAGTCTTCTATTTATAGGGGCAGGAACACTACATGCGTACTTGTCTAAGTACGCATGGTTTGGTCATGCATACTTACTAAGTACGTAGAACCAAACTGGTGTGCAGGCTAAGTACTCAGGAACACCCTCCTGCGTACTAGCCACGTACACCGATACATAGAATTTAATCTATATTTACAAAAACATGCTTCTACAATTCCCAACAGTGGTATCAGAGCCACCTTTACACGCGTTTATACATACTTATTTATTTTTCGATATCCGTTTTATTTTTTAACACTTTTGGTTAACAAACGATCGAACCTTTATCATTTTGGTTGTGATTGTGTTTGATACATCGAGCACCAGTGACCCGTGGTTGTGTTTGTCATGATTTTGGTTTTATATTCTTTGTATTTATTTTTGGGTTATTTGGAACCCAGATGTAATAGTTAGATTTTTTTGTTTATTTATTTTTATTGTAAAAGTGTAAATATTGTAAACCTAATAAGACGAAGACGTGAAGGTCGGAGACTAACAAAGACGGGACTTGAAGATAAAGATCTTGGACTAAGTGGGAGGCGACAAGTTTATGTATTATTTGTTTTCCCTTAGACCAGTTCGGTTTTCGCTGGATGACTCGAACGAAACCGAACAATGGTTCAGTTTCACTCTTTTGATCAACAATGGCAGGCTCTGTATCAATTTCTGATTCACTCAGATCATCTTCAACTGTCTGAAAGCTTACGTCAGTCATCATATCACTCTCGGTAGACTGAGTACTTTCACCAGAACGAATACTCTCACTATCACTTAACTCTGCAGAAGAATCATTATAACTCGGCTTCTCCAATACTTCTTTGATCAAGACCACAAACGCTTGAGAAGTTGCTTCACCTTTTTTCTTCAATGCTTCCCATAGATCTCTTGAAGTTGGACACTTCCCGAGACTATGAATGATTTCTTTTGGTAAGACATCGTTAAAGTTTCACACGTTTTCATCTCTCGATCAAACTTCTGCTTTTCTACTTTAGTAAGAGCTGTCACTGGTATAGGAACATCACGAAATTCTAGAAAGTCAAAAGTAGGATGCACATATCCTTCTGTTATTGGTCTCCAAAAATTTTCATCAGTTTCTGATACGAACTGTTCGAACCGGACTTTCCAGCTACGGTAATCTGATATGCACAAAAGCCTCGGTGGCATAGTTCCAATCTTATTATCATCACATGAAATCGACATTTTAAAACTTTTGTGAAAATATCCGGAAAAAAATTCCTGCCAAAATACTCTTTTTAAAAATTTCAAAAATGATATAAATCAACCGTATAAGTTTTCCCTAAAAAATTTGGACAAGAAGAAATTTCCTGCCAAAATACTCTTTTTTTTAAAACAAAAGCGAACGAGATAAGTTCGCCTGATACTACCTGAGCGAACTTAATAAGTTCGTCTGAACTTCATCGAGCGAACTTGACCCCAACCGAACTTGTTATGTTCGCCTGATCTTCACTGAGGGAACTTATTAAGTTCGCCTGCAACTGAATCAGCAAGTTTGCTTGCTTCAGCTGTAACAAACTCAGCAACCCAAACACGAACTCAAAGGGCCGAAAATCATCATTTCTCACAGATTTGAAGGAATTGGACAGTAAGATTTAGTATTTTATGAATTAGAACACTTCTATCGGATTAATTTCACCAAAATCAACGTCAAATCCATGAATTCAGCAGTAAAATCAGCTTCAAGAACTTGAAAACTCCATGGATACAAAACTTCTAAAAATGATCAATTTCTTGTCAAATTGTACACAAAAACGTCTCTAATCACCAAGAATAAAACACAAATCACGAGCAAAAGCTCTGATACCACTTGTAGGTCCACATGACTCATCTACAGATCGATCTCGTGACAGGACGTCTCGATAACACGGAGTGCAGAATCCTACCGTATTAACGCTTGTATATCAATTGACAATAGAAACAACAGGTAAATAAACTTTCTATTTTTATATCATCACACACATAGAGTTTACAGAATATACTCGTTCAACTCTCTGCTCTTTGTTTCACTAAATCTGTAAACTCCTATTTATAGACACAAACCTGCTATAGGCGACCTCTCTATGAACTTGTACAATATTCCTTAGGCGAACTTAAAAAGTTCGCTCCTAAAGATACGTAGGCGAACTTGTTAAGTTCACCTCTCTCTGAACTTACACAGAATTTATCAACAGTTACAAAACATGTCTTAACAATCTGTTAGCCCTGGGATTAGAGAATCACTATAGTGCTTGACTGCTTATGACATGATCCGTAACTTGAAGGTTAGATACAATCAGGATTACAACAAGGATCCTTCTTACTCTTTAATGTCACACAATAGAGACATTGCTTTGGAGAATCCGAGACGTGCTATGATCACGAGGAGGAAAGTGGCAGACCTCGAGAAAGCATGCATTCCCATAGACGATCACTTGGTCATAGATGTTACTATTGATGACGTGTTTGACGACTGTAAATGGGAAAAGCGTCTACTTAGTCGTTATGACGATGTTAGGGATTTCATCTCTTGGTACGCCAAGGTGGTTCTGGAAGATGCTTTAAGAATGTCATGCTTTATTGACTAGCTTGAAAGGACAGGGATTTACCCTAGTGAAAACATCATGAGAGCTATATTTGATGATGACCTTCACTTATCCTTTACAAGAAAAAGGTACCGGATGACATTGTCAAGACCGGGGATAAGGGCAAAGATATTGGTGAGACCAAGACGCACCTCTCTAAACCCAGATGCCGTGTAAAAGAGATGCCCGAAGCTGCTGTTGCTAGAGAATGCTTCAATGCATATACTCCAGGTATCTAGGAAACTTTTACATTGTTTCTTTATCACTTAAAAGCTAGACTTTTAACATATGCAAACTTGCTTTTTGCAGAGATGAAAGAAAAGAAGGAAAGGAAGACGGACGAAGCTTGAAGATTACTTCGAGTGGTTGACTACACCATTTGATGATGTTATTTTATTTTTGTTTAGAACAAATTTAAATTCCATACTTACTTTCTTTTGAACATTGCTTGATTATTTTAAGTATGACTTATTTAAATCCTTTATGCATTATAATTATTGCCTAACTATGAATTTAGAATTCAATGCCATCTATTTGACATGAAATGTTAAAGACACGTGATATATGTTATTCAGGTTTAATAGATATTTCATTAGATCGGATCTAAGAAAATACTGTGGGATAAATTAATTGAGTCATGTGAAAGATATATATGAGATATAATGTTCACATATGATTGTATGACTGAAATAGTTTCAATAAAATTTCTCTGGAAACGATCTTATAAGATAAGATATAAAAGAGCGATAAAAGTTATCACTACTTCAAGACTAAAGTAGTTAGTCATGTGAAAACAGCTACCCAAAATTGACACAATCTAAATCACTAGCCTTGAACTGTAAGGTTCATCCTGAACAGGTATGACAATTCATATGGGATATGAATATGAAGACGAGAGTCCTATAATCAATTAAGGATAGGATGTTATGAACTCCTATATGAAAGAGTTTCGTGAGCCGCCTTAATAAGTCTTCAAACTTATGAATGAGATTGAAGATGGTTCTTGAACAATAAACAATTGTAGTTTAAAGTTATGAATAAATGGTATTATTCAATTGCATAAAATTCATATATACACGCAAGGATGAGATCTTTAATAATATATGAAGGTTTATCATAAGTAAAAGATAAGATCTTTTACAACAGACATAAGAGATCATCTGATTAAAGAATAAGATTCTTTAGTAAAATCACCTGGTGATGATCCAGACACACAATCCATGTTATGACAAATAAAGATTGGATTAGACTACATATGAATAAGATTCATCAAGATGTATAAGTTGTTTTGGAAACAACAAACGGATCGTTTATACTAGAAGCCCGGCACATTCTCAAAAATTGATAATATAGTATCAAAAGTTGATGAAATAGCAATTACATTCCAAGTTTCTTTAAGAGGAAACAGATTACAAGTTTTGAACAGTTGAACAAATTAATCAAAATGAACATGTATTTGAATACTAGAATGTTCTTGTAATAAAGTGTCTTCAATAGGGGTATAAAAGTCTGAATATGTCTAAAAACTGTTGAATCGTTAATTTGATGAGATCAATTCGAAGAAGATTAAATATGATAGATGCAAAGGCCACTAGGAGTAAGTATCTACAACAAGAAAATGTGTAAAGACACATTATCAAGAGGAATGTATAGAGATACATGAAACACCACAAGAGGGATGATAAGTGTTATCAAAGAATGTATAGTGATACATTGCTAAAATTACGAGTTTTAAACATATCATAGAAAGATAGAGTATCTTTAGAGATTAATTTCAAAGCTTGCGTTGATTGCATCCGTATATAGGTTATATGAAGGAAAGATTGTAGAATAAGAATCACAGCAATCTATTGACATTAATTGTCTTAAATGTTTTGTGTGAAATCAATAAAGACAAATCATTAACATTTTCTGTTAACATTATCTGTAACCCCTAATAATTAGGATAGGATGAAAGTGAAAGGTTCATGTAGTCTCATCCAAGAGATAATGAGTAATGTCAATACTTTCATGTGATGAAAGAACTTTGAAATTTAATTATGACAAAAGGATTATGCTTGAGAAGCACAAAATGGTGATGATCATAAAGTGTTGTGATGAGATAATGTTATCTTATCGGATAAGATACCAAGAGTACCAGCTTTGACTATGAAGAAAAGTTCTTGAAACAAGGTCATAATTAGTTAAGAAAACTTGTCAGTCAAATGCTACTATCTTAAAAGTTAATATATAAACACTAAAAGACATTCATTGAGAATGAATACACCATAAGATACACCAGCGTTATCTAATGAAAGAGTTTCATCAATAACAGTTACACAACCATGAGATATTGTAAATGTTCGTTGTCGATCAGATTCATGGGAATCAATCTGAACGAAAGACTATTGTGAATTGGATGATTGGTTCATAGGAATGAAAGTCCCAACGGTTAGACAGCGAATTCATAGATAATTATTAGAGAATGATTATTAAACGTAACTCACTTTAAAACTATGTTCATGGATCAAGGTCTTGAGAAGTTTAGAATATGGTAAGATTTATTGATCTTTCGACTCGAGGCACGCATTAGAACTAACTCTGACTGAAGTTTGTTCTTTGATCTTATCTAACGTTGTACCTTAACAAACAGTAATAAGGATATGACCAAGAGTAATCTGGAGTTAAGTGTGAGTTGTACATGGCCAAAGGAATTATGTTCTCTTTTAATTAGGAGTTGGACATTCTGGCGCCTTCGTTGATTCAAACTGGTATAAATCGCGTGGCCACGCACAAACTAAAGAGTAGTTTGTTTAGACCATTTTTGAATTGGAGAACGAGAACAAGAATAGTTGAACCACATATGAGAAGTGACTTGTATCCATGTCTCATGTTCAACGGATGACCTAAACAAAAAGGACACATAGATATGTTTACCATGGCTTTTGTACTTGGTTAAGTAAAGGTTAGTTGAACACGTGGAATTATTTGACGATTGTAAATGCGTCATATTTTGTTAGGGGTAGTGAGATGCAGCTAGGCGTCCAACACTGTCTACGTTGACCCGATTAATCGATGAATCGTCCAAGTGGGAGATTATTGGATATTAGATGTCCGATCATCGTCAATATCAACGTTACTATCGAGGTACGATATGAAGAGTTACCCTTTGGGAAAAGAACAAATTATATCATTTAATTGTTAAACGTTATTACACGCAACAATAATTTAGAATTCGGTGGATTAAATATTTATGAAAATATTTATTAATTAAGTTGTATTTAATTATTTGGAATAATTAAAACTAACAACAGACAGAATGAGGTTATATATATATTAGTGATATATATATATATACTTATATATATATAGTCAGGATTTTATATTTAACTGTTAAATATAAAGTGCTCGTTTTTTACGCACATTTTATTTATGATTAGTGTAATTATAAACTACGGGGACTAGAACTGATTAAACATTAATCAGTTGGTAATTAAAGGTTAATTATTCAGGGTTTAAATGGTAATATGATTTACAATAAATATATCATTATACTAAAACCCTAATCCTAGTTCTTGCCACCTCCTAGTTTGCGCAAAGAGAAAAAAACCGAGCAAGCCAGTTTCGCGAGCCACCCTCACCGGTCGCCCCTGCTGCCACCGTGTCAGCCAAAGGCGACCAAGTCGACCCGCCATCGCCGTCCGCGACTACTGTCGCCACCACTGTGACCCGCCACCACCGCCCTAGTCGGTTGACCTCCTTGTTCGCGCGAGCCGAGTACCGTGAACCTGGTTCTACCCGTTAGCCGGATCAAGTGTTTTGTGTAATGATTTCGTGTAACGATTTCGTGTGACGAGTTCGTGTGTTGTTATCTAGCTTGACGTTCTTTGTACCTAAGTGTTACAACCCAGTTGTTCATCAAAGGTATAAATCCTAAACACCCTATGGTTGTGTTTTTATTTAATATTATTATCTATACACTTTGTAATCGGATCACTGTCGGATAAAGATCTGATTTTTTTTATCGTGTGCTATTGTTTACGCTTCTGCCATTGTAAATTTGATTTTATAAGTATTGTTTTAAATGTTAAAACTGGTGCACGATTCCCAACATATATTATCTTACAATATTCCATAACACTTCACCAACCAAGACTCCTCCCGTAATTACAACCCTGTAAGTCTCACCAATATGGATCGAGCTTACTACACTTAATAACTCGTAACCTATGATACGTATTAACCCGAAACCCGGTTAATACCACCAACCCCTAGACATTCACTTAACCAGTCTTACCAAGTATCTCACAAGTCAACTAACACAACAACTAAAATCACAACGTCATCATATCGACACAACGGCCAATACAATGTTACACACCACATCAATATCATCTCATACACAATAACTATAACTCAACACTTGAATGCAATTTAAACACATATAAAAGCACACAAAGACATACCTCGTGACACGCACCCTCGTTAGGGTTACCCTCGTCACACACCCACAGCTCACCACTGTCCGTTTAGATATTGTCACAATTATTGACCCCCCGAAGGACTTCGTCCTCCACAATCCCGTTTGACGTGTCGCAAAGACAACGATGCAAACACAATAACAAGCGTGTAACACATAACGTCACATATCATTTTTATGACTAGTTAACTAGACCCGCACCCCACTTACATTCCCAGGATAACATGTCTTACACATACTCATAAGTGTCTAGCTCATATCCTGACTCACCCCGTCTAACTCTTAACACAACACACATCTCTAAATCTTTTACTCCTAGCCCACCTAATTACCAGGACATTACGTAGACCCTCGGCCTAGTCATTTAATGTCTCAGTTTGTAAACACATCGTGTTAAACCAAAAACTTTTAACTGGTTTAATAAAATAAACATATCTTGTAAGCATGGACGATAGCCCTAAAAACAGTAAAACATTTAAGAAGTAGGGGATTAGGAACTCACTGGTTGAGCTAAGTCCCAGTCCTTGCTCTGCAACTCGTCCAATCGCTCAAAACCTGAACATGTCAACATATGATCCATGGTCAGGGTATGTTCTAATTGTACATCGAACAACATATGATAATAATAATAAAATCCCGAACCGGGTTCCTTGCATGCATGTACGTGTGCCATGCAAAAACCCTAACCTCCCCAACTCTCAATACTATTTTCATCGGGCCGTCTTGACCCATTTAGAAACAAAATGCTCGACTGGGCCTCCATGAATGCATGTACACATGACCCTGCAAGGCTACAACTCACGAATCGCATGAACCCGAGTCGGCCTCTCCCTCCGCATGCAAGCCATGCAAAGAAAACCATAACCTGGTGTTAATCCGATTTCCCCCCTTTCACCGCCGTGCACAAACACCATAACATCCCTACTATCTTCGGTTGCCTCCGGGCACCACCGTGAACCACAGCGCATCCCCACCACCGTCTCCTCTCTCTCTATCTTCCTTCTCCGGCAATCCATCACCACGCAGACGGGTACTACCTTGAATAGGTTGCCCCCACGTCGGGCACCCCCTTCTTCGCCGTCGTAGCCACGCCACACCCGCAGTCACCTCCACCAATATCGGCCACCAACACCTAACCACCCTTGTCGTCGTCCTTGATCGACTCCTCGTGGAACAGCTTTGATCGGTTCCCACACCCTCCCCTTCCGACATCGCCTGCCACCCTCATCGTCATGCGCCACCACCCTTTTGCCTTTTTCCCGGTCTTCACCACCACTTGCCACCCTCTCTCTCCGTATCCGCCAATCATCGCGACCACAATCCTGAATCCTGGTCGGGTTTTTATGCTAAACGGAAACAAGGAAACAAAGAACAAAGTGAATGTTACCTTACACGTTATGTAAGTATCAAACCTAATAGGCTAACGCATCAAGTGATCACCGACAAGTTCAAATGAAGACTTTTTGGAAGTATGCGGCCGCATACTTGAAGTATGCGGTGCACAACCGCATACTTGATGTATGCAGCCCCGACCCAGCGCAACCGAATAGTATAAATTGTTGTTTTGTATTCTGTATTCGGTTAGACAAGTTATTGAGCGATATTGTATTGTTTTTCAGTGGTTCATCAATATACGAATCGTTTGACAATAAATTATGTCTCGTCCTTATTGTTTATACCTACAAGTTACGTGTCGAGTCTGTTTCCGCCAGGTTCAAACACGTCGTTGAATCCGTTGACTGAAGATCCTTAGGAAACCGGACCTTACAATTGGTATCAGAGCCCGTGCGCTAATTGGTGACGCTTGCAACAGATTTTGTTGACTCTACAGGTATCAAAGTTGCTGTTTTAGCGGTTATTTGAACTGACTTGTGCGTTTGGAAGAGTTTCTGGACAGATTGACAGGTTTTGGACCGTGTTTCTGTCACGTTTGTTGAAGATCTGAGTTAAGTAATTGATTTTTTCTGCTGGAAAATCGAAGATTTGCTATTATTTTCATCATCTTGAAGTTTGCGGGTGATAAGTTTGTGCTTAACAAGTTTGCGGCTATTTTTGAAGTTTTCGGTTGTTTCGAAGTTTACGGCTAATATCAAGTTTGCGGATACTCTTAAGTTTGCGGCTACTCTCAAGTTTGTGGCTAATCTGAAGTTTGCGGCTACTCTCAAGTTTGCAGTTAATCTCAAGTTTGCGGGTGATTCAAACTTTGCGGTGTTTTCTTTCAAGTTTGCGGTACAGTGTTCTCTACTGATTAATTCATGACTGATACTAACGCTATGGATAATGAGATTGGCACCACAAATAGGCCTCCACGTATTATAAATACAGATGATTTTGACAACTGGAAATTTAGATATGAGAACTTTGCCAAATATAAGGATTCATCTATTTGGAAGTCTATTGA
Organism: Smallanthus sonchifolius; assembly: GCA_023525975.1. Lineage (NCBI taxonomy): Eukaryota > Viridiplantae > Streptophyta > Magnoliopsida > Asterales > Asteraceae > Smallanthus > Smallanthus sonchifolius. The sequence continues at coordinate 71,577,224 of CM042023.1, read as the reverse complement.
AAAGGGTCCTCAAGTTCCTATGGTCAGAAATGAAAAGAATGAATTTGTTCCCAAGGATCCTGATCTCTATGTTGGTGAAGAGATTATTCAAAAGGAAAAGGAATAGAAAGCTTATGCTGGTTTGACCATGGCATTGTCAACATAAATTGCTCAAGGCTTTAAAGAATACAAGACTGCAAAAGCTCTTTGGGATGCATTGGTGGAAAGGTTTGAAGGAAATTTAGATATGCGAGAAAGTAGAAAGGACATGTTAAGAGAGAAATTCAACATGTTCAAGTATGTGAAAGGGGAAAGTCTGAAATGTCAGATAAATAGATTTACTCATTTGATGACTGCAATAAGTGGTGCAGGTATTGAGATGACCAAAGGTGAGATAAACAAGAAAATGCTCAACTCGTTGCTGATAAATTGGAACTTTAACATCACTACTATCAAGACAACTAAAGATATGTACACCACATCTCTCAGTGAGTTGATCTCCATTCTGAGGTCATATGAGATGGACGATCAGCAAAGGCAGATCATGTTTATGTCTGAGACAGATCACTTAGTGTCTTAGGGAAGTGCTTTACTCTCTAGCATATCATCTGCACATACTCTAAATTTTTCTGCTGCTCCAAATCAAACAACTCCTGTTACTCCATCTCAACAAAGTAACTCACCTTGCTCCAATACTGTTAAAGCTGTTGAAATGAATGTTGCATTGTTCAGTGTTTTCTTGAGTAGCTATAATGCAATGATGGCATGGAAACTCTCTTCTGCCAATCTGATACAAGATGACACTAATCAAATTCATCCTGATGATTTGGAAGAGGTGGATATTAAATGGCATATGGCTGTGCATCGTGCTAAGAAGTTTATCAAAAGAACTGGCAGAAACTCATTTGATGGGATGGAGTCTGGTACAAAGAAGATGGTTTTGATAAGTCCAACTTGAGGTGCTACAATTGCAGCAAGCCTGGACACTTTGCTAGGGAATGTCCCGAGCCCAAAGCAAAAAAGGGAAGTTCATTCAGCGGCTCGGAAGAAAAGGAAGCAACTACAGCCAGTGATAGCAAAGCCTTGGTCAGTCAGCAGACTGCAGGATATGATTGGGGAGATCAGATTCATGAGCTGACAATGAAGGTGTTAAATCATGCTCTCATGGTGAAAAATAAAGATACCGAGGTACTTACAAATACATGTTCTCATAATTGTGTAGAGAAGATAAATAGGTATAAGTGTGATAATGAAATGTTGATAAAGGAAATTACTCAACTTCGGTGTGCCAATGCTGAGCACAAGCGATCTGAAAATATTTTTAAAGATAAAATTGAGGCAAGTAAAAATGATTTCTCTAAACTTGAAATGGATTTTAGCAACAAGGAATGTCTTTATCATGATGCTTTAAAAAGAATAGATGACCTCAGTCTAAAGTTGAATGATGCTGTGACTCAATTGGCAAACACTAAACTAAAAATCAAAAAAATTGACCACTGTCGATCAGTTGTTTATGACATGTTATATTCCCAAGTTAGAAAGAAAGGAAATCCATGGATTTTTTTATCATGCTGTTGAACATCCTTTCAATGGCAATTTCACTTCTATGACAAGTGTTCAACATGAAGATGTTGAAATGGAGTATGGTGTAGGCCGTAAACCAGATCAACCTTCTTCATCCACACAGTCCACGCCAGTGACTGTTGGTCCCTCGGTAAAGCATGTGAACGTTACTAACCCGTCTAAGTCTTGTGCAGTAACAAGATTAGTAGAGGGCATAGTGGAGGATTGTGAAAGTGATGATGAGCAGGAGGGTCGTGTTTTTAATTCCAAGTCTTTGTCTTTTAAAACTATTGTGTCTGGTTTTTCAAACTCTAGTACTTTTGTTTGTTCTGGTTTGAGTAGTGGTACTTTTAAAAAGGGTAATAAATTAAAAACAAATTTGAAATCCACTTTTGTGAACGGTGGAACTTTAGAGAAAAAAAGAAAAAACTGATCTTGAACGGTAAGAGTTTTTAGTTTGTTAAAAACAAAAACCATTCTTCTAATCGTGAAAGTAGCAAACCATCAATAAGTCAGTCAAACTTGAAGAAATTGCCTCAACGTTTTACCAAAAGTGAATTTTATGCAAATTTTGATAATCAGCATCGTGCTTTTGAACAAAATGTTAGAAATGGTGATAGAAATTGCTTCAAATCAAATCACAGAAATTATGATAGAAATGATGATCAAAGGTTTGATAGAAGGTTTCTAGGAACTGTGAAAATGCAGGTTATGTTGGTCCTCGGGTGTCTCGGATCGTTACGTGTGGGTGTGTGACTAGTCGGACCGGGTGCGGAATGCCCGTGACTAGGTGGAGAATCAAGCAACACAAAGTAAACCGACAATGAAATCACTTTTAAATTCCCTCTACTATAAACTTAAAGGTTACAGAGAGAATACAACTGAGTGCAAATGTCTGCATACCTAACTTCTGTTAACCTAGCCTATTTATACTAGACCTGATCTCTGCGCTCTTAACAAGTGCGCATGGCAAATTGTTCCTGCGTACTTAACAACTACGCAGAGTATTCTTGCGTACTTGCTAAGTACGCAGGAAGTAATTCCTGAGCACTTGCTAAGTGCACAAAACACTTAGAAATCAGACAGCAATAACAAACATTAGTAATTATAACTCCATAACTAATACATACAGACACTAACATACAAAGACTAATATATACAAGACAAGTACAAAAGCTAAGACAAAATCCAGAGTGTTTGTCACACATAAGTGCTTCAACAAACTCCCCCTTGACAACAGCTCTCGATTGTCTTCGGTCTTCACTGCTCCCCAGCTTTAGCTTCCATCTTCTTTTTGTAATCAAGGCAGAACTTGATCACCTTGTCGTATTTAGAAGCAAGGAACTTTGTCCACTCGTCCGTGTACATGCAGTACTTGTCAGCTAGCGCCTCTAGATCTTTCACAGAAAAGTTTATGAAGCAGACTTCATCAAACACTCTGATCAGTTCCCTTGGAACTAAGCTTCCACCGTCGGACCACACCTTTCCAATCACCACTGCCTCGCCCGATTTAGGATCTACGTACCAGTACCATATGTTACCGAGCATATCCTAAGATAATTTGCTCAAGAGAATCTTGGTTTCACACAGCACTGGCTTGTGTACCAGTTTCTTTAAGCTTTTGTGAGTCACGGGATGTCTAACATTCTTGTCCCTGACTCTCTTGGGTACTTAAGGCTTAAACACTTCAAAATTCCCAGATCTTACCTTTCTTTATAGAACCTGCTACAAACCCCTCGCTACTGCGTGATTTGAGTGACCCAGTAGCTCTCGGTTTGCTAGGTTCACGAGGTCTTATCTTGGTAAGGAGTTAAAAGCTTCGCTGGTTGGTTTCAAGTATTGAACCCCCCCCCCAACTCGCTTGATTGCAAACAACTTCTTATCCTCCTCGAACCTCACAGCTACGATCATCCATGTCGCTCCGTGTTTATCTATGATTGATGTCTTTTGCCAGACAGGAGCCGGATCCTTCGATGAACTTGCAGGCATATGTTTGTCTTTCTGTGCCTCTGGATCCACATGTGTAGGGTCAGCAGGGGAGGCTTCAGTCAACGCCTCAACAATACTAGCACGCTGGACTGAACCTGTGTCAAGATGAGTTTCAAAGGATGGAACTTCGAAAATCTCACCATCTTCAAACTCATACTCTCCTTCCCCGTCGCCCTTGGGAACTTCGATTACAACATCATCATCCTCCTCATCCCAGTCGTCACCAGAGTCGATCTCTCCCTCTTCCAGATTGCAGAGAGCTTTGATCTGTGCTTCTTTGGAATAGTCTGGCTCAATCAGAAGAATGACCTCATCATATAGGTCATTTAGCACCACAACCACAGACTTTCCTTTCTCACCTCCACTACCAGAAGCATCACCGCCTTCCTGGTGAGTCGACTCCTCCTCATCCATTGGAACAGCAAAAATGGCTTCACTGATGTGTTGGAGGGTGGTTGTTGGGATTGAGGTAGGGATGGAGGTTGTAATTGTGGTGGTGTCAATGGTTTGATGTGATAGTGACCGACTCAGTCTGAATTGGAGTCGTCACTATCAGTTGATGGACAATCTCAAATGGTAGGGGTACGATCTCAGGTACATCCTCTGAGATGGTAGCAGCAACCAGTTGACTTGTTACACGTGGCCGCCTCCCCATCCTTTGATATAGCTGGGTGGAAGTTGACGTAGAGGTTGAAGCAATGCTCATATCCTCAGTGACTTGATGCCATGCAACACTAGCTTCTACTTCTCTAGGGATTCCAGCCGATGGCCTATCCCCCCGATGCTTGTTAATACTTTCTCGTCTTTGTCTTTGTATAGCAGCGCCCGAATCAGAATCGGGCTCGTATTCACTGCTAGTCTCTTGTGTCTTTCTCTTGGAAGATGACTCGGGAGGGTCACCTTCGTCAATCTTCTTGGGTGTGATTGGTCTGGTGCATCATCAGAATCAGATGAATCATATTCTGTTGCTTCGGAGTCAGATTCTTCAGCACCAGCACTTCCTTCTTCTTCGTCTCCTTCATTTTCAGATTCATCTTCAAATTCAACTTCCTCTTCTTCCTGTTGTTCATTGATGTTTTCACTGAGTTCAGGCTCAGACTCTGCACTAAACCATCTGAAGTCAGCAAGGGCCACATATGCTTCATTAATTAGGTGGCCAAAGAGAGGAATGTGCTCAGGGGTAGGTTCTACACCGTCTGGCTTTAGAAATTGTGCAAACACTCTCTTGTCCACCCGTTTGACTTGCAGTCTCTCTCCAATATGAGGTAGATTGGGTACAACATCATTAATCAATAGCTGCATGAACCGTGGGTATAATAGAAATCTAAACCTCTCAGCATCATTGATCTGATCGGTGATAGACTTGTATATATACTTTAAAAAATTATAACCCTTTTTAAGAGAGAGGCCAACCATTGCAGCTGCCAAGTCCTGCCCCATGGCATCCTTTCCTGCCTTCCTAGCAGACAGACACATGATCATGACATGCACAAAGTAACGCCACTGATCAAGTACCCACATCTTCTTATACGAGGAGTAGTCCATAGAACCAACATATCCCATCCTCTGTCTCCAACATCCATCAACAAAGTAGTCAGGGTAACTTACTGGATCAATTAATAAGTCCCTAAACTGTAGTATTCGTCGGATGGTGTCTTCAGAAATAGCAATATCATGACCTGCTACAGTAGCCCTAATGACGTTTGGGGTTACTGTATAGTCGTGATCAGCAGATTCCCAGAATTGCTCCAGATACGGTCTTGAGACAATAAGATCAGCAGAGATGGCATAGCTGATCTTCAAGCGGTTTAAGAAGTCGACTATCTCCCTATATTAAAGTGCAGCACCCTTCCATTCAGGTTGTGTTAGAGCCAGCATATTGAATTTGCTGGTAAATGCAGGAGCCATCACTGCAAAAACAAACAATAAAGACAATAAGAACAAGAAGCATCAGTGGAATGGATCAAACATGACTTGATATAGCAATTACACAAGGAACTGAATTTTAGACTTAGAAATTTTTTAGAAGTGCCTTACTTGCATACTTAGCAAGTACGCAGAGGTTAGTTCTTGCGTTCTTAGCAAGTACGAATGAATTACTTCTTGCGTACTTGTTAAGTGCGCATGAACTTGCACTTAGCCAAATTTCAAACTCTAAAAGTTCAACATTTGTGATATATTGTTGTGGATTAGGGTCACCACAAGGTCGAAATACATGATTAGGACCTATGGAACCACTATTAACAGCAATGAGTTGATAAACCAGTCGATTTTGAGCAACCCTTGGTCCGACGGTATCCTACGGTCACACAAGGTGTCAAAATCAAAATCAAACCCTGTTAAAGACAATTTCGGAGTCAAGAAGCTTCGATTAGTGACTTATAACTAGATTTAGGTCTTAATTTTCTTCAAGAACATCTAAAATCGGTCAAAGTTTCACTATCAAGACCCTAGGTTCAAAATTTGAAGAATATGTCAATAACTGGAGATTTAATGGATGGAATCGACTAAGATTCTCACCAAATAATTGTTATATGAAGATAGAACAATGAACGGGACGAAAAAAAATTGGAATCGCACAAAGATTCGAGGAAATATGAAGTGGGTATACAACAGGTTTGAAATGAGATAAAGTTTCGAGAAAAGTCTAAGTGTTGTATATATACCCCACACAAATTAGTCTTGTGTACTTAACAAGTGCGCAAGACTTAACTCTTGCGTACTTAGCAAGTACGCATGACTTAAGTCTTGCGTACTTACAAGTACGCAAGGTTTAATTCCTGCGCACTAGACAAGTACGCAGAAACCCTTGTGTTGAACACATTTCAACTCAAATTATGAAGAAGTCAAAGTCAAATAACGAACATGATAAGCACATTCAATCAAGAGGATTCAAAGTCAATTCAAGAAGGTTAAACACAAATATTTTTTTGGCTTTTCTGATTAAAATTGAACTGTACACAAACTTAAAATTTTTTTTAAGCTTTTCTGAAAGAAAATTATATGCACACGAATATACACACAAGCTATTTTTGGGTCAAAGTCATGAGCAAAGGATCATATCAGGCTATAGTAAGAAAAATGATACAAGATAAACATCAAAGAATATGGGATCATGTCATGGATTACAATTTATTCATACGTAATAAGCACATAAACAAGTAATTCAAGTTGGCAATATTATAAGATTTGAAACCATAAGCGTCTTTGTATCACGTTCTTGTGTGTTAAGGTACTTAATTTTAAGATATACAACGTGTACCCCACTGTTATGCTACAGAAATGAAAAATTACACTATCTCATGGCATCTAAGGTTTTTCCAAAAAATTTCAAATCTCCAGAATGAAGTTACATCGTTTAGCACAGAAAAAAAAATCAAGCAGAATCCATAAGGATTATCAAGAATCATAAGATTCAGAATCGAGTGATTCATTTGTCTTCGTTTCATGTGATTTCTTCAGTGAATATCTGTATGATGATTCAGGATAATGAATATGGTGTTTGAAGATTTAGGTAAGGGGATCCAACTTTTATCTAGATTTGAATTCAATGAATCAGGTATGATTCAAGGGTGAATACATGCTCAACGGTTGATGTAAAGACATGTCTTGATTCAATCTCTCATTGCATACTTGTGAGTATGGACAGTGAGATGAACCGCAGTAATTGTGCTAAAGACATAACCCGAAACTGGTCACTTAAGAAAATATTTGCTAAAATCTTACATCCTTTATCTGATAATGATCTTTTTGTATTCTTTTACACACACACACATGCATACACGGGTTCAAATCACAGTTGTAGTCTAGATTTAGTTTCAACACTACTAATGATTCAAAGATGCCTACAGCCTACTGACAGTTCAAATTACTTGTAAATAAGCAGACTAAAAACACAACAATTTAAACCATCAAGTAAGCATGACGCAATCATTTCCCATATGTGCAGTCTATAGCGTTTACATCATTACTGATGTACTATCAATTCCTCTTTTCTCAAGATAACTTTGAAATTTGCTCAATTTTCTATTTTGTTTGGATTTTTGTAAAATATTTGAAAAGTAAAAGAACTATACAGAAAACTTAAAAGAAATAAAATTTAACTTTCATGAATTGAATTGATTTAAGAAAAATAAGTTTTCACTCTGAATTGAACATTCCTATAAAGTTGACAAGATGTTCAAAACGGGTTCGATCAAACGCCTAAGTGAAAAGGTCAGCAAAGTTGTCATCCGTGTGAACCTTTACAAGTTCAATGAGATGCTTTTCAGCACAATCACGGATGAAATGGTGGCGAATTTCAATATGTTTAGTTTTGGAATGTTTCACCAGGTTGTTTGTGATGGACATGGTGGCATTGTTGTCAATGAACAGTGGAGTTCCAGTGAAGTTTAAGCCGTAGTTTCTCAATTGCTGTTGATTCCACAATATCTGAGAACAACCGCTCGCTGCAGCAATGTACTCTGCTTCACACGTTGAGACAGAAACCGTTGACTGCTTCTTACACTGCCAGGAAACCAGCCTGTCTCCCAAGAATTGACATCCACTTGAAGTTGACTTTCTATCAAGGTTACAACCGCCATAGTCTGAATCATTATAGGCTTTGAAGTCAAATGACTGCTGCTTTGAGTACCAAAGACCCAATCGTGGTTTCCTTTTCAAGTATCTGAATATCCTCTTGACAACTATCATACGAGACTCCTTTGGTTGTGACTGAAACCTTGAGCATAAGCATACAGCAAACATTATGTCGGGCCTTGAAGCTGTGAGATACATGAGAGAACCGATCATCCCACTGTACAATTTACAATCCACATCCTTTCCATCTTTGTCTGGATGCAAACCGTGATTGACAGGGATAGGTGTGCCATAAGTACTGCTATCATTCATCTTGTATTTTGACAAGATGTCCTGCACATACTTAGTTTGATGTAGATAGATGCCATCCTCTCTTTGACTGACTTGCAGACCCAGGAAGAACGACAATTCACCCATGTTGCTCATCTCAAACTTGGACTTCATCACCTGTTTGAATTCCCTACACATCTCTTCATTTGTAGACCCAAAGATAATGTCGTCGACATACACTTGTACAAGAAGAATATCACCTCCTGCTTTCCTAATGAAGAGGGTCGAGTCAATCTGTCCACGGTCGAAACCATTTGACAGTAGATGTTTTGATAACGTCTCATACCATGCCCGAGGTGCTTGATGAAGACCATAAAGTGCTTTGTCGAGCTTATACACTTTATTGATATTATGCGGATCTTCAAAGTCGGGAGGTTGAATGACATAGACCTCTTCATGAACTTTTCCATACAGGAAAGCACTCTTCACATCAAGTTGATAGACCTTGAACCCGACATAGGAGGCATACGCCAGAAACAGTCGAATGGCCTCAAGTCTAGCAACTGGGGCATATACTTCTGCATAATCCAAGCCCTCTTGTTGATAAAAATCCTGAACTACCAACCTTGCTTTATTCTTCACTGCGACATGACGATCATCCGTCTTGCACTTGAACACCCATTTGGTTCCAATTGGTTGTACGCCTCTTGGCAGGTCAACCAAATCCCACACATGCAACTTTTGGAATCGAGACAATTCATCTTGCATCGCCTCAATCCAGAAGTTGTCAGTGAGAGCCTCCTTCACATTCTTCAGCTCCAACTGGGACACGAATGCAACATGTAGACATGTTTCCATAACACCAGTGTCAAGTGTCTCAGAGTACAAACTAGTGTTCTCAGCAATGGTTCTTTGACGAGTCTGAACACCGGCATGAGGATCACCAATAATGTTGTCAACCGGATGATTCTTATGCACTCTCTTCTCTAGTATTTCCGGTTCCTGAATTTCTGAATCAAGGTTCGTGCTCAACTCCCCCATATCCTGTGTTCCAGAAGAAGAAGATTCAATGTTAATTGGATCAGCTTGAGCTTCATTTCCTACACGAGTGTTAGGATTAGCTTGAGCGTCATTTCCGTCAACATGAACAACTTCTATGTTATCACTATTATGAGTTCCAGATGCAGATGCAGCATTGGAATCGGGAGTTACAATCGGTACAGTTGCACGGGTTGAGAAACTGGAGTCATCACTGCCTCCAAAGAGTTCATACACATTTGCAGAATCATCGACAGATAAATCAGGAAGGTTGAAAGACTTGAATAGCGCATCATAATCAAAACCTCAAGCGGGACCAGTTGGTTCTGGTGGAAAGGTGTGTTTACTGCAATCCACTTCAAACCATTCCTCGATAGTACGAAACATATCCTAAGAAGATGCCTTCCACCGCTTTTGCATGAAACTTAGACTTGCGGTCATTGTATTGTAACAATAAGGAACATGGACTACCAAGAGGAACTAGGTAGTCAAGATTGGGAGGTCGAGTGTTAATCAACTCATAGCAAGTCTTGTGCCTCTTAACAACCAGAACTCTGTTCAAAACATGACAAGCTGTATTTACTGCTTCTGCCCAGAAAGTGACAGGAAGCTTTGCATCGGATAGCATTGTCCTTGCAGTCTCAATCAAGGTTCTGTTCTTCCGTTCTGCAACTCCATTCTGCTGAGGTGTGTACGGGGCACTAAATTCATGATGGATCCCCTTCTTAAGACAGAAAAGTTATATCAAACTATTCTTGAATTCAGTTCTGTTATCACTCCTTATTCTTCTAACCTTCAACTTGCAAAGAGATTCCAAGCTCAGGATCAGGTCTTGAAGAATGTCAGCAGACTCGTCCTTTGTACCTAAAAAAATGCACCCAAGAAAAACGTGAGAAATAATCAGTTACAACTAGACAATATGACTTACCTCCAATACTCCTGATACTTATGGGGCCAAACAGATCCATATGTAATAGCTCCAAAGGGGTATCAATGGAGTTTTGGAGCTTGGGCTTGTGAGACTTCCGTTGCTGTTTGCCCTTTTTACAAGGCATACAGTCATCTGCAAAGGCAAATCTCAGCTTAGGAACATCGGTTACCAAACCGTTTCGGACAAGATGATTCATTTTTCAGTAAGAAATGTGTCTGAGTTTCCTATGCCACAAGATAGAGTCAAGCTCTGTCGTTTTGGTAAGCAAATAAGTAGCAACTGATGAGGTTGTTGTTGCCACGCTCATATCAATCTGATAAGTGTCGTTTGTCCTTGGTGCTCGCATGAGAATCCAATCTTCAGGAACCTCAAAACCAGGTTTGAGAATCATGCATTCAGTCTTGTCAAACATAACATAGTACTCCTTGTCGCACATCTGGGAGACACTCAACAGGTTACGCTTCAGCTGCTCGTAGTAGTTGACGTTGTAGAAGCTGACACAACCATTTGAAACCACGCCTTGACACATGATACTGCCGCCTTTCTCTCCAGCAAAGGCCACATAGCCGCCTCTAAATGGTTTCATATCTTGAAGCATGGCCATGTTACCTGTCATGTGTCAGGAGCATCCACTATCTACATACCAACGATTAGAGATAGTACCCTTCGGATGTCCCCGCACGAGTCACAAGAAATTAATTAGATTTGGAGAACCAAGCCATAGTGGTCTTGGGTCGTCCGTCTTTCTCAAAATAAACAACCTCAATTAATTCACAGTCATGACTTTCAAAAATGGATGAATCTTTAGAAGACTTGGGACCAGAAGATTGAGAACTTTTAGATTTATTGTTCCAGGACATTTTCTTTTGTTTTACTGGAACAGTCGGCTTGCATTCAGAAGCACCAGGTGAACTAGTAGAAGCTTCACCTGGTTGAATTCCAGCCAGTTGTTCTAGCTTCCTTAATCTCTTGTTCCTTCTTCTCCTTTGTGGCTTAGAAAGCTTAACCACAGGTTTCTCACCAATAGGTGCACTACCAGAGGTAGAAGCACAAGGTTTAGCAGATAGCTTTTTCCTTTTTGGAACATATGGTTTAGCCTCAGATGTGATCTTTGGCTTTACCATAGGTTTTACTGGTGGTTTCACCACATTTTCTTTAGGACTCTTGGATTGCTTCACTGGTGGTGACTTAGGGATAATAGCTGGTTGTGAAACAATTGGCCGTTTCCCTTGGCTCTTAGCAGGGCAGTTCACGAGGATGTGACCAACCATACCACAGTGAAAGCAAGTTCTCTTTTCTTTGTAAGTCCTCCTATAAGGCTCATTCGATCTGGCATTAGATGACTCAACATGATGAACAGGAAAAGTTGTTTGGTGAACAGTAGTTTGACCCGAAGATGATTGGTTTTTGGGAATGTAATATTTTTGCAAATTTTCTTGATAGCCAAGCCCATAATGAGCTGAAAAGGCTTCCTTTTTAACTTGATTAATGTTTTTATATCCCCCATAAAGCATCACTTTTTATTTTTCATTTGATTCAACGATATCGGGTTCTGTCAAAATACAATTATCACTATCAGTGATAATGTTTTTCTTAACTTTCTGTTCACCGAGCAACTCCTCAGAGACTACTCCTTCTGGGCAGATGTTCTCAGACCCATCATCAGAAGCAGTAAGGAACTCTTCATCAGATGCAGAGTCAGCCTGACTTGAGGAATCATCCTTGTTAGAGGAATCCTCCTGACTAGAGGACTCATCAAGGCAAGACAAATCAATGTTAATTAAGCCGTTGACAAATTTCCCGCTTACTGGTGGAGGAATGGCATTAGTACCCAGCCCTAAGCCATTCACTTGTCTCACTACAGAGTCGTAGTGTTCCACCACAAAATGAGAGTTTTTCAACTTCTCAATATTACCTTTCAACTACAAGATCTCATTTTGCAGCTTGTTGATCTCATTGTTCCTTTTCTCTAACCCCTTGTATCCAACATCCAAATGAAACTGTTGATCATTGATTTTAAATGAATAGTCACGAAGGGGTTCGACTTTGTCTTGAAGCTTAGAATTTTCAACCTTTAAGCTTAGACATTTGGAACACGAAATTACAGCAATGGAGTTAAAATCTACCTCATTAGATGAACACGATGCCTCTCCAATAGCCATGAGGGCAACTGCAGTTGTAGACTCTTCTTGGTCAGCCACAGAAGTTTCCCGTTCCTCTGCCTCCATCATCTCCATAATCTCATCCATGAGACCAACTTGCATTTGAGCAATAATGGCATCCTCCATATGAACACCCCAATCAAAGTTTTCGTCATGTTGTGCTACCAAAGCATTGGACGTTCCACCTTGACCTTGATTGCGGTTGTTAGAATTGTTGTACCCTTGACCATTTCCTTGGCTAGGTCTGGTGAACCCCGTGGCCGGTGGTTTGTCCTTTTGACGTTCTCTTGCAAAATGCCCAAAGTTATTGCATTTGTAGCACTTGGCCTTGGATTTATCAAATCCCACCTTGGAATTTGAATGTCCACCAATAAACTTCCTGCCAGTTCTATTCAGGAAACGCTTCGCCCTTCTCATGATCATGGCCAAATTCCATTGAGTATCCATGTCCTCCATATCATCCGGATCCACCTGATTGAAGTCTTCTTCTATGGTTTCAGGATCCGTGAGCTTACCGCCAATAACGTTCTCATAGGCAAGCATGCATGATGAGAATAAAGCCACATGATCTTCAGCTATCTTGGCTATTGCTGACTGGTTAGCTGAAGATGTGGGAGAAGGATTTCTTGAGGGATTCTGGTGATGAGATCCAGAACCAGAATCAGATCCAGATACTGCATAGTAAGCATGACCACCACAGACATTTGAGTTATCCTCCTCATGAGAGTTCCCTGAGAAAAGGGCAATTCTAGAACCCGATGACTTGACTGTGGAAGACGTCCCAAAATATATAGAAGGGTCTTGTATTTGAGGTCTCCCTGAGCTCTCTTTTCGTTTCAGGTTCATATCATGTGCTTGAACCTTTCCGATTGCTTCATCAATAGTCATCTCATAAAACTTTGAGTTCTCTCTCATCAGAGTGGTGTACATCTCAAATTTTGGTGGTAGGGCATCCAGAAATTTCTCAACTAGCTCCTCATTCGGATAGATCAGGTCATAAGCTTTCAGCTCTGTTTGCAGATGATAGAATCTAGAGATATGCTCATCTATATATTCATTCTCTACTGCTTCCTAAGAAGATCCCTCTTACTCTTCTTGATATCACTGTTTCCCTTGAATCTTTTCTCTAAAGCCTTCCAGAGATCCTTGGAGTTATCATATCCTCTAAAGCTGTGAAATAGCTCCCTGGTCAAGGCCATAGTGATAGATCCGTGTGCCTTCTTCTCTCTGTCATAAATTTTCTTTTCTTCTTCATCAAGTTTGGAGATATGCTTGGGAACTTCCTCATCAAGATATGTATATGTGGGATGCTTATAACCCTCTAGAATGGGAATCCAGAGTGAAGAATCGGTGTATGAGATATAATGCTCAAAGCGTGCTTTCCAGTTCGAATAATCATTTACATTCAGCAGCTTTGGTGGTTTCTGTGGGGTTCCAATCTCATTGTCATAATTAAGAAGGTTACCGAGGTTCTGAAGATTTTTCATAGTGAAACACTTAGTCAAACTTCAGAAAAATCAAAACAACTTGCTCACTTGAATCTGGCCTTGCGCACTTAAAGACCTGGTCTTGCATATCTAGAATTTGCTACGCAAGAGTAAATGATAAGTACGCAGGAGATCACTTAAGTAGGCAACAAATATGGTCTTGCGTACTTGGTAAGTACGCAACAAGACTGTACTTGTTGTCATATATGGTAAGTATGCATATCACTTTTTCATCAACTCTCACCAACTTTTTCGGTCACTGGAATCTCACCGGAGATAGAAAAAATTAAAGATATGACCAAACAAAATGAGCCAAAGGGTCAGAAACTCTTTTCTAACCAACCTTTGATGTTCAAAACACTCAAATACACAACAAAAGTAGGTTTTTGAGTGATTTTTGCTTCTAAAATAGTGCTTAAGAGCTACCCCTATTTTATCACAACAATCAACAAAAACACCCACTTTTGCTTGCAAAATCTCTGTAGGATGTGTAGAAGATGCTCCTAACACACTCACAACACTAGAAATCCAGAACCTTGCTCTGATACCACTTGTAGATCCCCAGGTGTCTCGAATCGTTACGTGTGGGTGTGTGACTAGTCGGACCGGGTGCGGAATGCCCGTGACTAGGTGGAGAATCAAGCAACACAAAGTAAATCGACAATGAAATCACTTTTAAATTCCGTCTATTATAAACTTGAAGGTTACATAGAGAATACAACTGAGTGCAAATGTCTGCGTACCTAACTTCTGTTAAACTAGCCTATTTATACTAGACCCGATCTCTGTGCACTTAATAAGTGCGCAGGGCAAATTGTTCCTGCATACTTAACAAGTACACGAAGTATTCTTGCGTACTTGCTAAGTACGCAGGAAGTAATTCTTGCGCACTTGCTAAGTGCGCAAAACACTTAGAGAAATAAGACAGAAAGAAAGAACAAACATTAGTAATTACAACCCGATAACTAATAAATACAGGCACTAACATACAAAGGCTAATACATACGAGACAAGTACAAAAGCTAAGACAAAATCCAGAGTGTTTGTCACATAGAAGTTCTTCAACAGGTTACTTCACAAGTTCTCCCAACGGTCATCATCATGGGACACTGGATACTATGCCCCGTATCCAAGAAGGCAAACATGTTATGTATGTGGGAATCCCAGACACCTAGCTCAAAACTGTGTTCACAATCGTGAACACTCTGGTAGTTATCCGAATGTTTCTCGATGGGATAATGTGCATCAAAGATCAAACACGTTTAAAAGACCTACGACCCAAAATCATAGAATGCCCAATGAAAAACAATCGGATAAAAGAACTAGTGCTGTGCATAAAACTCAACATCATGTTAAAGAAAATAATGTTTTCAAATATAAACAAAAGAAAGTTGAGAAACAGATAAAATCTAGAAACGGAAAAGAAAAAATCGTCACTCCAACAGCAAGCTCAAACTTTCAAAAACCGAAGCCTGTTTGGAAACAAAAATCAAATGCACAAACAACACTAGTTGAGTTTAATGACAAAAGACATATGAAATTGCAAGAAGTTTCATACTCGGATGAGTTAGGGCAACCCAAGACAACCATGGCTTGGGTTCCAGTTACTAACTTAAACATTCTATCGTGCAGGGACAACCAAGGAGGCCTATCAACAACCTATGGTATGCTGATAGTGGTTGTTCCCGGCACATGATAGGAGACATATCTCAGCTTCACAACATTAGGATGTTCGATGGAGGGTATGTTTCATTTGCAGGAGATAAAGGTGGGCAAATCATAATGAAAGGTACTGTCACTAATGGTACTCTTCGTTTCGAAGATGTGAATTATGTGTCTTAATTGAATCACAACTTGTTAAGTGTGTCTCAAATTTGTGACAAAAAGTTTTCAGCTCATTTTAATGATAAAGAATGTTTAATTTTAAAACCAGGGTTTGTAGTCCCTGAGGATTGGATTTTAATGAGAACACTGAGATTTAAAGATTCTTATTTGTTGGATATGAACAGTGAGTCAGCTTTAACTAATACTTGTTTGTTTTCAAAAGCTTCTGAGAATGACTCAATGCTCTGTCATCGTCGTTTAGGTCACATAAACTTAAAAACCCTAAATAGGATTGCTAAAGGAGCACACGTGGTCGGATTGCCATTAAAAGAATTTTGTGAGGTTGAAAATGTATTTCTTGTGCTAAAGGCAAACAATATAAACGTCCACACAAGCCCAAGATATTCAATTCAATTGAATCTGTTCTTCAGTTGCTGCATATGGATCTTTTCGGTCCTGTAAGTGTAATGAGTCTTGGGAAGAAATCATATTGTCTTGTTATTACTGATGACTACTCACTATTTTCTTGGGTGTTCATTTTATGTAAGAAAAGTGAGACTGGAGACATTCTTAGACAGTTCATGATACTTGTGGAAAATCAATTGAACTTGAAGATCAAGATTATCAGAAGTGACAACGGGACGGAATTCCAAAATGAAATTCTTGATAGGTTTTGTGTAAAAAAGGGGATTGCACGACAATTCAGCACTGCTAGAACTCCTCAACAGAATGGAGTTGCTGAACAAAGAAATCGCACCCTAATAGAAGCTGCAAGAACCATGATCTCTTACTCTAAATTGCCGATATTCTTTTGGGCTGAAGCAATCAATACAGTGTGCTACGTGCAAAACAGAGTGCTACTCAACAAGCATCAACCGAAGACTCCATATGAAGTCATGTTTAACCAGAAGCCAAAGGTCGGTCATTTAAGAGCATTTGGATGCCTATGCACTCTATTGCATAATGACACCATTGGGTCCAAATTCGATGCAAAGGCCGACAAATGTTATTTCGTTGGATACTTATCCTGTAAAACAGCATACAGGGTTTATAACAAGAGAACCAAGCAGATAGTGGAGTCCTACTACATCGACTGGCAGGAACTTAACAAAACTGATGCGGATTCTGGTCCAAATTAGTTATTTGATTATGATTCTGTATTTAAGTTGTTTAATGTTTTTTCTGATGTTTCTGATGTGTCAGATGATGGTTCTACAAGTACATCACAGTCGACTACATAATTGATGAAGACCCTGATCAAGCATCATCCTCATCTTCCAGAACTCCAGAATCTTCTTCTCAAGAAAGTTATCAACAAACCGCTGATCCCATCAACAATGAGACTGCTACATCTGGCAGTGGTAATGCTTCACAAGAGACTGCTACATCTGGCAGTGGTCATGCTTCACAGGATACGATTCCTAACCCGAATGTTATTGAGGAGCTGGTTCCCATAACTTGAGAAGCAGATCATCATATCACCAACTTACCTGAAATGTTACAGGAAGAAGAATTACCAACATTGCGGATACATAAAAATCATCCCGTAGAGGATATCATCGATCCTCTCTCCGATGGGGTGAATACTAGGAGTCAATCTGGTGTAATCAATAGCTTCTTGTACACTACCTTCATATCTCAATTAGAGCCAAAGAACATTAAGATGGCTTTAAGTGAGCTGGGTGGAAGCTATGCAGGAGGAGCTTATGAAGTTTGAAAAGCTAAAGGTTTGGGAGCTTGTGCCAACTCGTTGGGTTTACAGAAACAAAAAGGATGACAGTGGAGTTATTGTTAGAAACAAAGCAAGATTGGTTGTGCAAGGATTTTATCAACAAGTGGGAATAGATTATAAAGAAGTATTTGCACTGGTTGCACGACTTGAGGCCATTCAAATCTTTTCGGCCTATGCCTCTTACATGAATTTCAAGGTATTTCAAATGGATGTGAAGACAACATTTCTGTATGGTAAGGTTCAAGAAGAGATCTATGTGTGTCAGCCACCGGGGTTTGAAGACACCAATCACCCACATCATTTCTACAAACTAGACAAAGCTCTGTATGGTTTACATCAAGCACCACGTGCATGGTATGCCACTCTGACAGAGCATCTGCTTACAAATGGCTACTCTCGGGGAGCCATAGATCAGACATTGTTTCTTAAAAACCTAGGAGATGAACTTATTCTTGTCCAAATCTACGTTGATGACATCATTTTTGGTTCAACGAATGCTGCACTATGCAAAGAGTTTGAAGAAGTGATGAAGAAAAAGTTTGAAATGAGTTCAATGGGAGAAATGGCCTTCTTTCTGGGGTTGCAGGTGAAGCAAAGTGATGATGGAATCCCGATTCATCAGGCTAAATATGTCAATGAGACCCTGATTAAGTTTAACTTTGCTGACCCTAAACTGGCTTCTACTCCTATGGCAACTCGACCCGTTCTTACTCCAGATCTAGGTGAACCAGGAATTGACCAACAACTCTACAGATCAATGATTATGTTGGAACCTAATAGTACATAGAAATCAATTAGGTTTTAGAAGTATCAACTTAAGAGTTTTCGGTCGAAAACAATTTTCAATCACGAAGATTTCGATCGAAACCTCTAGTATAAATAGGTATGTCTTTTGTATTTCAAGTAAATTTTCTCATTTTGTACTGTGATTTTACAAGTTAATCAAAAGAGAATTTTTGTGTCTTTCTATTGTTAATACTTGATTACATTATTGGATTAATGAAGCTAATCATCTTGAAGTATGCATTTGGTGTGATTGATAGTATTGAGATTGCTCATCTTTGATTTGTTCAGTTGATGTGTGTTTAACTTCTTAATTGTTTCCGCCAATTCAGAGAGTGATTGAAGACTTTTTCCTTGAATATCAGTAGATCTAAGGGATTCACAAGTGGTATTAGAGCTGTTGGTTAATAGCTCTTGGTATTCAAGAAAATTTTAAATCAAATCTGATCAAATTGAAGTAATTTGGGTGCCGTTGTTGTTTTGATGCTAGTTTTGATGGAGATAAAGTTTGCATCAAGTTTAAAGACTTGATTCTTTACTTGGATCATCACAGAGAGTTTTTGGTTAATTCAAGTGTTCTTCTGTTTGAACTGTTTGAAAAGGTTGTTTGAAGTAGCCAAAAACTCTGGTTGAAGAAATCAAAAAGTATTTTGTTTGAAATATTCTGACTTTTCGATCGAAAAGTATTGTACTAAGTTTTTGACTGAAAAGTTATAAGTTGGAATTTTTTTTTGATTTCGACCAAGTTTCAAATTTCAAGAAAAGAATGGCTGGAAAGGTGTATGATACTGAGAGCGTATTTGGGAAATCACCACTGATGCTGAAATCAATATTAGAATTTTCAAATTAGAAGATAATGATGAAGGCTTATTTCAAGTTTACTGAACATATACTTTGGGAATCAATTGTAAAAGGTCCTCACATTCCTAAGACTGCAAATGCTGATGGGTTAGTTCCGATTGCTGATCCTGATCTTTATTCAGAGGAAGATAAGAAGTTAATCGAAAGGGATAACAGAGCATTGGGTTCTATTATTCTAGCACTTCCGACTGAGTAGTATTTGAATTTTCAGCAACATGAAACTGCTCAGGGTCTGCGAATGCTTTGTGCTTAAGATTTGAAGGTAATGCAGCTCTTCAGGAAAGCAGAACCGATCTTCTACTAAAGCAAAATAACATGTTTAGTTATAAAAGGAATGAGACTCTCAGTGAGCAAGTGACTAGGTTTACAACCATGATAAATAGGTTGAGAAAAATGAGAGTAAAATTTGAAGAGTATGAGCTAGGAAAGAAGTTGTTAGACTCACTGCCAGATTGCTAGAGCATACCTTGAATGCTAATCAAGAACACAACTCCAGATCTGAAGAGTAAAACACGATGATATTATATGTTTACTCGAGTCTTATGAATTAGATGCAAAGAAGAGAGAACTGAACAACAAAGATAAACAAAATAACTCAAGTTCAACAAATGCAGCATTATTTTCTAGAAGTAGTGAAGGAAAGAGTGGAACAAAACCTGAGAAAAACAAAGGTTGTTGTGAACACTCCTCTGGTGAGAAAGTCAAGTCATCTAGACAAATCCCTGAAGATCAGATTGCTCTATTCGGAGCTTTCATGAGCAGCTACGATGCACTGGTAACAGGAAAGTTGCAACCTGCCGTGCATGATGTAGAAGATCTTGTTCAGATCAATCCTGATGATTTAGAATATATGGACTTGCAATGGCAGATGGCCATGATAGCTGTAAGGGCTAAAAAGTACCTGTAGAAGGTTGGGAAGGATAAGTTGCAGTTTGGTAAAAAGGTTGGTTTTGACAAAGCTAAACTTAGGTGCTACAACTGTCAACAGCTTAGTCACTTCGCACGTGAGTGTACCAAGGACAAGAAAAAGAAGGTTGAGGGAAGAGGAGTTAAGCTGGTGGAAATGATTGATGAATCTAATAAGTCAAAGAAGTCTCCAACTGCACTCATGTCCATACAGCTTAGTAATTGTGAATGGGAGGATGAGATCGAGGATGCTGAGGATGAAATGGATGAAGCATTGATGGCTGAAGTTGGAGATTCAATGAAATCAGCTGATATTACCAGTAACTGTGCGCTCAAAAACCGATTCTAAAGGAAAGGGCAAAGCTGATGTTTCTGATGAAACTTCATCTGAGAATGAGGTAAATTATGAAAATAAATTTGATATATGTTCCTCAGTGTATGTAGATCGAATTCAAAATTATCATGCAGCAAACAAGTTTCTGATTGCTAAAAAGGATAAACTAAAAAGAGTAAACAAAGAATTGAAACACAATGAAGTAAATTTTACAAGAAAAATTAAAGCATTATTGAAAGATAATGTCACATTTAAAGAATATTTGGATAAAAAGGACGTTTTAATCAAAGATCTTTCAGAAAAACTTATAAAATGTGAAACTGATATAATAAAAGAAAGGGTAATTGTTTCAAAGTGGAAGAGCAACAAAATGTCTTTGATGAATGTGTGAGCAAACAGAGAACTGTATATATCAAAGACAGGTTGGGTTACAACAAGGTTCCACATCCTGAAAATTTTGTACCTTTTCCTGAACCTCATGAATCCAATGAGTTGATGAATGTCAAAAATTCTAACTTTCATGATATGTATATTAGTGCAGATATAAACTCAGGGTGTGTGGATGATGAAAATGAACTTGATGTAGTGAAAAGTTTTTCAGCTTTCAATAAACAGTGCACTAGGGAGTTTATTAGGGACTGTAAACAGTACCTAGATGTTGACTGTAATCTAGATAAATTTGTTTCAATTTCTAGTTTAAATGTTGATGCAAAAAATATTAATGCTTCTTATTCTGATTCTGATGTTTCTTATGTTTCTGCATGTTCTACTAACGGTTGTGTTGAGTTTGATTGTGTGTCTGAAGTGTCATCAACATCTACTTTCTTTGATAAAGTGGTGCATATAGCTAGAGATTATGTTCCACTTAATAAACTCTCTTGTCTAGTTGGTGATGTGGTCTTAGATGAGTTTGGAAACCCTCTAATTCAAGAGTATGATTTGTCAAGTGAGAGACCAAAGAAAAATAATGTCATAGCACCAGAGAATCATATTCTTACCAGTGAGACAGAGAATAATAAAGTTGTCAAAGTTAGAGTGAGTGTACCAACAAATGTCCAAAGAAAGTCTTGGTGTGTCAAAGACAAGTTCATTGATGTCAAAGAAAAGTCTATTCAAATCAAAGAACAATTAAGAAAGAAAAGTTGTGGCCTAAAGAGTGAAGTAGGCGAGTGTTCAAAGTCAAAGCCTAAGAGCTACAATTGCTTTGTGTGTGGTCAGGTTGGTTATTTTGCAAGAAATTGCAAACATAGCTCTAGTGAGTTAAGGTTCACAAAGAACAAAGCGAAAGTTAAGAGCAACGTTATTCAGCATTTCAAGCGAGTGTCTGCAAACGATAGTGTGTCAGAGTCCGGAGTGATACAAAGATATAGTTGTGATTACTTGCTTTCCAGAAATTGTCATGCTTTATATTCTAATGTGTGCCGTGATTATGTGCTACCAGAGTTTGGGAATAAATGTGTCCCAAAAGGTTCACAATATGTGAAGAAATTTAACCAACCAATCTATTTTGCTAAAAAAAAACCTACTATGAAATATGCGAAAAATGTTGGTTATGTTTCGAAAGTTAAAAATGAACAATCTTAACATATGGTTGAAATAAAAAATATAAAATTGATAAAATTGAAAGAACAAGATGTTAAGATTGTTAAAGGTAAAAGTCAGCCTAGGTCAAAGATGATCAGGTACCTGTAAATCATTAATTTTGTCTTGAATGTGCAGAGTTTAATCGGGAGGACTATTAATAATGCTTGCCATGTTGATAGCGGTTGCTCAAGACACATGACTAGACAAAGAAAAATTCTGGAAAATTTTCGAACTTTTGATGGAGGTTTTGCTGCATTTGCTGGAGATAAAAAGGGAAGAAAAATAACTGGTCAAGGAACAGTGTCGAATGAACTCATAACATTAGAAAAAGTAAATTTTGTGTCTCAATTGGAATTCAATTTACTAAGTGTTTCTCAAGTTTGTGATAAAGACATACCAGTTTATTTTACTGCAAAGGAATGCTTGTTCTTAAACCCTAGATTGGTTATTCCAGAAGAAATGATTCTGATGCGTGCTCCAAGGAAATTCAACACATATGTGGTTGACATGAATGATCATACTACACCAGTAAATGTTTCATGTTTATTATCAAAGGCAACTGGTTCAGAATCCTATTTGTGGCATCGAAGAATGGGTCATGTGAATTTAAAGAACATGAATAACTTGGTGCATAAAGATTTGGTGCGAGGATTGCCAAAGAAAGAATTCATAATTGAAGAAAATTGCATGTCATGTGCGAAGGAAAAACAGCACAAGAAGTCCCATCCAAGAAAAACCATAACAACTTTTAATAGACCTTTATTTCTTATTCATATGGATTTGTTTGGTCCAGTTCTGGCTAAAAGCATTACGAAAAAGTCATATTGTCTTGTTATCATAGATGATTTTTCAAGACCTGAAACAATTATTGATTTTGTCAAATGAATATAAAACATATGTGATAGCAAAGTTTCAATCATTCGCAGTGACAATGGAACATAATTTAAAAATAAACTAATAAGTTCATTTTGTGCAGAAAAAGGAATAATACATCAGTATAGTGTTGCAAGAACACCACAACAGAATGGAGTAGCTGAAAGGAAGAACAGAACTTTAATAGAAGCTGCTCGAACAATGCTTGTCGATTCCAGGTTGCCTATTATCTTCTGGGCTGAAGCAGTAAACACTGTATGTTATGTTTTAAACAGAGTTCTTATGGTAAAGCAACTTACAAAGAATTCGTATGAACTATTCTATAAACGAAAGCCATATATCAAGTTCTTCAGAGCATTTGGTTGTTCTTGTACATTGTTGAATACACAAGATCCATTGCCAAAATTTGCAGCTGTCAGTGATGAATGCTATTTTTTGGGTTATTCTTCATATCAGAAAGCTTATAGAGTGTACAAAAAAAATAACCAAAATTGTTGAAGAATCGTTTTATGTGGAGTGGCAAGAACTAAATACTCCTACATATCAAAATGGACCTGACTGGTACTTTGATGCTAAAGTAATCTTCAAAACTTTTGATCAACAACTTCAAATGGATTCTAATGAAGCAAGTACTTCGAGTACTGTAACTGAATCTTCTACAAGTAGTGATCTATCTGTTGGAAAGTTTTTGGTTGGACCACAGAATTTGATGATTCAAAATGAGATGTCTGAGAATGTTACTACATCAACTCCAACACAAGAAAATATTGTTGATAACTCTGTCACAAATATTGACTCTGAAGTACATGAAATTCCTAGTACAAATAATGAACAAGCAGTTAATGAAGTTCATTTGGATTCTGTAAATGATCAGCCTGAGGATGTAATTCAGACAAGTTCTTCTAGTGTTGAAAATTCAAATGATCAATTACCAGAGTTGAATGATACAAAATGACAGAATCTATGGAAGTGGAGCATATTCAAAATCATCAAATCCATTCTTCTCATCCAGTTGAGAATATTATTGGATCTCTTGAAGATGGAGTAAAGACAAGAAGTCAAACTGGAAATATAAATGTACGTTTGTACTCCTGTTTTTTTATCTCAAGAGGAACCAAACAATGTTACTGTTGCCTTACAAGATCTAAGTTGGATTGAAGCTATGCAAGAAGAATTGCCTCAGTTTAATAAGTTAAACGTGTGGCATCTTGTGGACTTACCTGAGGGAAAATATCCAATTAGAACGAAGTAGGTCTTCAGAAATAAAAAAAAGATGATCATGGGATTGTAGTTCGGAACAAAGCTCATTTGGTTGTACAAGGTTTTTGTCAAGATGAAGGACTAGATTATGATGATGTCTTTGCTCCTGTTGCACGAAATGAAGCCATAAGAATCTTTTTGGCTTATGCATCGTACAAGAAATTTACTGTATATCAAATGGATGTAAAAACAACTTTTTTTATGGGCTAGTAAAGGAAGAAGTTTATGTGAATCAACCACCAGGTTTTGAAGATCCAGCTTATCCATTTCAAGTGTATAAGCTTGATAAAGCATTGTACGGGTTACATCAAGCGCCTCGTGCGAGGTATGAGACCTTGTCAATACATCTTACATCAAATGGCTTCGTTCGTGGAACAATTGACGAGACCTTATTCCTGAAGAAATATGATGCTGATTTGTTAATTGTACAAGTTTATGTCGACGATATTATATATAGATCAACAAATGAAGCTCTTTACAAAGAATTTGAACAAGTTATGAAACTAAAGTTTGAAGTGAGCTTGATGGAAAAAATGCAGTTCTTTCTGGGGTTACAAGTTGAGCAGTCTGAATCAGGAATTCTTATTCATCAGGCCAAATATGTGAAAGACATTCTTACAAAATTCAAAATGACTGATTGCAAATCAGCTTCAACACCAATTGCTCCTCATGAACCTTTAATTGTCGATGTGTCTGGAGTTGAAGTAAATCAAAAGATGTACAGGTCAATGATTGGCTCGTTGATGTATTCGACTGCTAGTCGACTAGACATCATGTTTGTTGTTTGTTCTTGTGCCAGATATCAGGCAGCTCCAAAAGAATCTCATGAATCAGTCGTTAAAAGAATTTTCCGATATCTTAAGGGTCGAGTAAATTTAGGTTTATGGTATCCTTCTGATTCTGAATTTAATTTCTTTGCTTACACTGACAGTGATTATGGAGGTTGTAATTTGGACAGGAAGTCAACTTCAGGTGGATGTTAATTTTTGAGGGAGAGACTGGTGTCTTGGCAGTGTAAGAAACAAACGAATGTATCCACATCAACTGTTGAAGCTGAGTATACCGCTGCCTCGAGCTGTTGTTCACAAGTTATCTGGATTCAACATCAAATGCTAGATTTTGAAGTAAATTTTCTAGAAACTCCAATTTATTGTGACAACGAGGCAGTGCTCGGAATAGTGAAAAATCCCATTCAGCATTCCAAAACAAAGCACATTGCGATCAGGTTACATTTCATTCGTGACTGTTTTGAGAATGGGCTGATTAAAGTGGTTCATGTCGATACCCTAGAGCAAAAAGCTTTTTCAACGGATCGGTTTAACTCTTTTGTTGAGATGTTGGGATGATTTCGTTTAAAAAAAAATAAAAAATAAATTAGAATAATAAATAGTCCAAATTTTGAACTAAAAGACCTAAGAAATATGTTTCTCAAAAATATTTTCTTTTAAGTGTTAAAATTGTGTTGTGTACGCTTTATATGTGTATTAGATTAATGAGTGTTCGTGTCAGATATGTTTGTTCTCATAAGTGATATAAATAGTAAATAAATCAAAATTTTAGGGGGAGAATAAAAAAATAATATTTGCGTGTCTGAATGACATGTATATAGGAAATGATAGTACACTTGTGTGCTGAGCTTATGCATGAATTGGATATGATGGTGACATCGGTTACAATTTTTGATATGCTGGTAGGCTCTGCATATGTAAATTAGGCGATATTTGTGTGATTAACTAAATAGCAATCTTTATGTGTGATTAACTAAATAGTAAAGTGAATCTAGTCATACCATGAGACCAGGATCTTGATGAGTTCTTAGCACAATTTGTTTGCTCTAATGACTATATACGTCAAATATACGATTTAGAGTTAAACACCTTCATACAGCTGATGGTTCTGGTGAAAATCTCGGATGGAAACCAGAAAGTCAGTCTGTTTCGCCCTTTGAATCATTCGTGATTTCAATTGACATATCCAATATCTTATGGATATCCGCATACCCGAATCATTCATGATTCTTCACATCTCATATGAATCAATATGATTCTGTACTATCTCAGAAACCAAGAAAATGAATCAAAATGATTCTGAATCAGTATGATTCCAATCAAATCCACTTGGATTATTTTTCCTGTGCTAAGAACGCTACCTTCATGCTGGAGATTGTATCATGATCTGGAGAAATTTTGTGTTAATTCTAAGTTCATTCCATCTTGATTGTGGGGTACACACTGTATTGATTAATATAACCTTAAATGTCACACATTATTTGTTGAAAAGTGATGCATGAGTTTATGTTGAAAATCCTGATTTGATATGTAGTGTAGTTAAGACAATATACATTTATGATCCTATGTCATTTCAGTTCATCAAAAGAAAATGTCTGTAAATAAAATAGTTGTTATGATCTGGATTGTATGTTTAAAGTTTTTTTGTTGTTGTGATTTTGCTTTTGTTTTGTTTGTTTTGTGTGTGTAAAAAAAAACTAAAGTTCTGGAACAGGTCTTAATGATGTCAAAATGGACTTAAATAAAAAATATATAAAAAAAAATTGGTCTGAAAATTTTCAAAATTTATCATGTTTGGAGTTTTCGGTCGAAATCTCTTGACCGAAAATAAATCATCTGATAAAGTTTTCGATCGAAAAGTCATCACTGAAGTTTTCGGTCAAGATTTGAAAAGTCTTTACATTCAAAATTTTTTGATTGAAAAGATTTTTTCCACTTGCCTTTTTCTCTCGACCGTATCATTTCAAAGTTCATCGAGTTTTACAAGTGTTAAAGATTCGTACGAAAAAGTGGTCGATCATGACGTCGTCTTGATTCTTAGTGCTTTTATATCATGCAGGTATGTTCTCGTGATTCATAGAGGTTGATAGGTTAGATCCAAAGCCGTAGTTTTAGTTTGAATTTATGTGTTTTTGAATCGCCCGAAAACTAGGAAGAATGAACCGAAAAGTCGATTGAATGGATCGAAAATTATTTCAAAAAACAATTAATTTTGATTCGTCCGAAATGTGTTTTCGACCGAAAAGTGTTTTCGATCGAAAAATCATGGCTTGAGAATTTTGTTGAAAAATAAGAGTTTTCGATCGGAAAGATGAAAATTGTTTAAATTTTTGATCGAAATAGTCATGGTTTATTTTGATTTCAAAAGTTTTTGATCGAAAAGTTGAGAGGTATAACTCAGAGTTTTCGATCGAAATGTTGATGTACTGATTGAGTTTTCGATCGAAATGTTGATGTACCGATTAAGAGTTTTCGATCGAAAAGTTCAAAGATCTCAACTTTTCTGGTGAAAAGGTTACAAGGAGTTTTTCGATTGAAAAAGGTTACAAATAAGGGAGTTTTCGATCGAAATGTCCTGAGTTAAGATTTCTTTTAGAAATTTTCTAATTTTATGTGTTTGTTTTTTACAGATATGAACCGTCTAAAGTTTGAACCCACGCACAATATTTGTGCGTGCTTAACCACAAACACCAAGAAAGCACGTGGTTATGAAGAAATTGTCAAGTTCTTGATAAATTCTAGAATTCACACAGCAATATCCACACAAGTTAGAGTGTTTGAGAAACATGTGAGGGAGTTTTGGGATAATGTAGAATACAAGAACGAAAATAAGGAGATCTGGATAGAAAGCTCTGTTGGTGGAAATACAATAAAAGTTACAGAACAAGTTATTCGTGAAGTGTTAAACTTCAGAGATGCAGCTGATTTTCCATAAAAAATTAATCACATTGCAATCTCAGGGATAATTCTAAGTATGGGATATGAGGGAACATTTTTAAGAAGACAGGTGACCAAAACTATGTTTGCAAAACAATGGAGATACCTTGTCCATGTATTAATTCATTTCATGAGTCCCAGAACATCTGCTTTTGATCAAATAGGTGAAGTATTCAGCAGAGCGTTAGTGTGTCTGGCAACTCATAGAAGATTCAAATTTTCAAGAATGATATTCAAGCCAATGATTAGTAACTTTGTAGGACCAAGACAAAACTACAATTTTCTAATGTACCCAAGATTTGTACAAATGATTATCAGTACACTGCTGCCGAATCTGGAAAACGATGGTGTTGAACTACCTTTGGATTCAATGAAAGAAGCAATCTTCAGCAACATGAATAATCTGAGGAAGACAAGCAAATTTAGTGGTAGTGACACCACTATTTCCTAATATGCTTGAAGAAAATCCTAATCCAGATTTTACTATTGAAGATGAAATAAATGACTTAATGATAGAAGATATAGAAGATGGAGTTGATAGTGACAACGATGAAACTGACCAAGTGCAGAATGATGATCAGGGAAATGATAATGATCAAGGCCATGGTGGTGGTCAAGTAAATGTTATTCAACAGGAAGGTCAAGTTCAAAGTGACGAACATGACATGTTTTTTGAAGAAAACAGAGTTCCTGAAGTAAATGAAGAAGTTACTGAACCATTACTAAGTCACACAGAATAATTTAATGCTGAAGCTGACGATGTCTTAAGTGTGAATACTGAAGTATTAGAAATTAATGATGAACAGTTAATTGCCATAGCAACAACCCCATCAAAGAAAAGAAAAGAACTTCAACAAACAAAGACATTACCTTCTAGACCACCTCCATCTAAGGGTATTGTATTTACTGATCCAGAATTACAGAAGAAGAAGAAAGCTACAACAAAACTTGATAAAGGCACGGGTAAAGCTAAAGAGGTACCAGAAAAGCATAAGTCCAAAAAATCTAGAAGTTATGAGTTGGTTGATGAAGAGTTTCTAAACTATGCAACCAGGGAAACTGCATATGTTGTTAGTCAATTGAAGACTCGGATCTCAAACTTGCAAAGTAGAGAAGCTACTAATTCCAGAGAGATCCGAGAGTTAAAAATTGAAAGTACTAAACAAAAGGGTGTAATAGCTCAACAACAGCAACATATTGATCAACTTCAGAAGATGGAACATGATTTAATAGCTCTTAAGGGGGTTCAAATTGGTACAAACCCAACAGAGAATGTTGAAGAAATTAATAGTCCACCAGCCACTGAACCAATTCCTTCTAAGAGTGAACAAGTTCAAACTCCAATTTTTGATGCAACTATGTATGAAGACAACATGTTATTGGATGTTGATATGCTTCTCAATGATGAAGGTGAAGGGTTGGAGCAAATCGATGAGAACCAAGAAGAGACAGGGAAGGAAGAAGAAGAAGATGATGAAGAAGTGGTGATCACTGGTGAAAGAAAAGATGACAACAATTCTTCAGATGATGATGAAAATAGTGGTGGTATTGGTGGTGTTGGTGGAAGTGGAAAAACAATTGAAGATGCTGAACAAGAATCTCCAACCAACATTGAGTACAAAAAGTATGAATATGAACAACAATAGACGTAGGTTGAAGAAGATGGTTCAGTGGTTGGTAAATTGGATAATATTGTAGATGAAAGAGAGCCATTTAATGTTCCTGAAGATATTGAATCATCATCTAAAAGGCAAAAGACTTCAAATATTGACAAGAGTACTTGGTGGACAGTGACTGAGAAGCCATCAATTATAGAAAGGATTACACAGACAACAAAGAGTCCAGAACAAGCGTTAACTAGTGAAATATTAGCATGGATGTATGATGGTGAAAAGAAGATGTATGTAATAAAGAGATGTGATGGGAATATTCAGTATTTTGACAGGAGTTCAAAGTTAAACACATTGCCATACTGGGATATTCGAGAGCTAAGTCAACTGAAGATGATCAATCCATCGAACAATTCATTTGCTATTAGTTTTGAAGACTTTTTAAAGAGACAGTGTGGAAAAGCTAAATTTGAAAAGTTCAAACCACAGGTACCTGAATGCAGAAAATTGAAAAGAAATGATAAAGACGGCAAAAGAAGGTTTAGATATATTGTGAAGCCTGCTGATACAGTTTCAACTGTTTACATTCCAGCACGTAAAGAGACATTCATTAATAGCTTCAAGAAGTGGGTGTATGATAGCAAAACACATGAAGCTGTGATTATATAGGATCATTTACCATAAGTCAGAGTTTTTGATCCAGTGGATTTGTTTAGCTTTTCTGATGATGATCTAAAGATTCTGTACAAGAATCCTATTAGATGTGATATGAGCACGAAGATTAAAACTGAAGCAAAGTTGTATATAGAAGTTGTGGCACGTTGTTTGTCAAGAAGACATGAAGCCGAAGTGATCAAGAAGAGACTTGCTACTCTGGATGCCAAGAAACTACGTGTTAAAGTCAAAACCAAGCCTGGAAAAGACAACTGTTGAAGAATTGATGTTCTGTGGACTAGGGGGATATTGTTAGAACCTAATAGTCCATAGAAATCAATTAGGTTTTAGAAGTATCAACTTAAGAGTTTTCGTTCAAAAAATTTATGTTTTCGGTCGAAAAATGTTTTCGGTCGAAAACATTTTTTGATCACGAAGATTTCGATCGAAAACCCTCTAGTATAAATAGTTGTGTCTTTTGTATTTCAAGTAAATTTTCTCATTTTGTACGGTGATTTTACAAGTTAATCAAAAGAGAATTTCTGTGTCTTTCTATTGTTAATACTTGATTACATTACTGGATTAATGAAGCTAATCATCATGAAGTATGCATTTGGTGTGATTGATAGTATTGAGATTGCTCATCTTTGATTTGTTCAGTTGATGTGGATTTAACTTATGAATTGTTTTCGCCAATTCAGAGAGTGATCAAAGACTTTTTCCTTGATTATCAGCAAATCTGAGGGATTCACAGATTAGCTCGTTGATATACCTGACTGCTAGCCATCCAGACATTATGTGTGCGGTTTGTCAGTGTGCTCGATATCAGGCTAATCCTAAACTTTTTCACCTTAATGATGTCAAACGAATCTTTAAATTGTTGAAGGGTAAGCGTCTGCTCGGCCTTCAGTATCCTAAGGATTCAAAATTTAACTTGTTTGCTTTTTCTGAAAGTGATCATGGAGGTTGCAATCTTGACAGAAAATCCACAACGGCTAGATGTCAGTTTCTAGGGGAGAGACTTGTGTCGTGGCAGTTATCACACCCCCAAATTCCACTTCCGAATTATACCTGAGGGGCATGACTCGAGAGGATCTTTACCATTGAATTACTTTGAATGACCACTAAATGGTTTTCAAAATACATGTTTTATGCATGACTCGAACGAGTCTAAAATAAAGTTTAACATGGTCCAAAGTAACAGTGCGGAAGCAATGTTAAAATGTTTACAACATTTGAAAATAAGGATGATAAAATATTGTTTATCAAAATAGGATGCCATGCATGATGAGTGTGTGACTCTAGTGGGTGCATCCCAGCCACATATCCTATGCATTCAACGACCTGAGATAAACATGCTAAAATGGGTCAACATAATGTTGGTAAGTTCGCAGGTTATATGTAATGGAAATCATATCATGAAATGTTTTGAAAAATCATATATTGACAATGCATGGAAAAGCATATGTACTCTACATAATCATTGTTAATCAGACAAAACTAAAAATTATCATAAGTCCGCCAACCGAAGCTCAGCTCTAGCCACTGAAAAAGGAAAAGGATGTGGTTTGCCTCTTTATGCCTTGCACATGAATGGATTAGGTCAATTATGTACCCGTTCGACCTCCAGTCGAAGTTAGCGCAACTAACCTAGGCAGGGGTTGTTAAACCCAACAGTACTGTTCATGATCACCTCGCTTACGGACAAAATTAACGGTTGACTTTGAGAAGACTTTGTACACACCAGTAAAACTTATATAATTAATGTAACTGTGTTAGCATGGAAATATGATTTTTGAAAAATGTACTTGAGCATGTATCTCACCCCAAAATGGAAAATGAGTAAAACGGGGCTGTGAGAACTCACCTGATAAAGCGGTAATGATATGCAAGTCTTAGCAAATCCGGCTAAATGAGACGATGTAAGGCCCCTTTTCCCGGGTGACCTCACTTGTTGGATTTACTCATAAACATAGTCATAATCACTGAGATTAAATTTAAAACATTCGAACTCATTCATTACATAACGTAACATGACACGACATAACAGCGGAAGTCTTTTAAAATTAAGTACATAACATTTGTCTTAATATATATAAATATGGGATGTCAGTCTTGTGCCGGGTAACCTTCACGCCTTCGCACGACCCTTTCTTTCTGTACCTGAAATGTATACTAAAAGTCAGCTAACGCTGGTGAGTTCTAGTTTAAAACTATTAAGTATGATCATTATTTTCTTATAAGTATACATAATTATATACATACATTTCTACAAATACGTATTCATAGCTTTTACTTTTCTTTCTTCATTCTTACATGATTACATAGATATGTATTCACCTTTTCTTTCCTTAACATTCATTGGTCATACACATAAGGGTGATCAACCCCTCTTACGGTGCGTATATCACAAAGACATACGCCCTTGAGCTACCGTCGTAGCCCTTTTACTATTCCGGTCCTAGAAACCGTCCGCCTTAACTTTGGTCCGGCCAACCTTCGGTCGTCCATCTTACCCGTCCTACCGTCGTAGTCCGTCATATTCGCCCGTCTGCCCTAAGTCATCCGTTTCCCACGCGAACTATTGTTTATCCAACCGTTATACTATTTTAGCATTTACTTCGACCGCCCTTTTATGCTTTTTGTACGTCCTAGCTTGCTAAGGAACGTATCTTTCCCGGTTGCAAAATAGTCACGTGGTCGTCCGTCTACAGAAGTAGCCATTAGCTTCGTTTCCGTCCATAACGTATACATACATTCATAACATGCAGTATAAATAATTATAAAACAAGATTTCATTTATTTACGTTATGCCATTCTTTCATTCATTCTTTGTAAACATACGTTTCATTCTTTGTTCATAATTCATTCTCATATATATATATATATATAAAATATATATTAGTATATCGCGTATGATCACACTAGCATTCATATCATTTATTCAATTAGTGTATACATTTCAGCTCCAAAACATTTAATAAGGTTTGCACATAACATAGAAGGGGACACATAGAACTCACCTGATGAGTAGTTTCTGAGATACACTTAGCTGGTTACTGAGCATCACTAATGTCACTCACAATCTGTATAATAAAGTCATACACGTAAGGTAGTGCTCCTAGATGACACTAGACATTACTATGCTTGAACCCAGTAGTTTCGATGGATTTGCTTATATCGAAACT
This sequence comes from Smallanthus sonchifolius, assembly GCA_023525975.1. Classification (NCBI taxonomy): domain Eukaryota; kingdom Viridiplantae; phylum Streptophyta; class Magnoliopsida; order Asterales; family Asteraceae; genus Smallanthus; species Smallanthus sonchifolius. The sequence continues at coordinate 71,543,893 of CM042023.1, read as the reverse complement.
TGGTAGTTTCGATAGGTTGCTTATGTCGAAACTTGGTAGTTTTGATAGGTTGCTTATGTCGAAACTTGGTAGTTTCGATATGTTGCTTATGTCGAAACTTGGTAGTTTCGATAGGTTGCTTAGGTGTAATCTTAGCTTCGGATCGTGGGCTCATATCGAAACTATGGTAGTTTTGATGGGTCTGCACATATCGAAACTGAGTAGTTTCGATGGGTCTGCACGTATCGAAACTGAGTAGTTTCGATGGGTCTGCACATATCGAAACTAAGTAGTTTCGATGGGTCTGCACATATCGTCTTCCCCAAAAATCTGAAATTTTTGCATGCGAGTCTGATCGAGTCAATATCTCAATTTTCTTAGATCAAAACGTTCGGTTTTCATTCTAGATGCTATACCTAAGCTCATTTTCAAGTTTCATCCGCAAAATCGTTACCTTTTTAGCCAAAACCCGAAAATCCCCAAATTAAACAAAAACTCAGTTTAGGGTCGAATCGTTACATGGATTGGGGTTCTGATTTGGAGGTTTTGATCACGAGCTTAGCAGTAACGTGCTCCTTCAATCCCGGGACGATCCGTCAACTTTCTCTCTCTAGACCCGAGCTCTCCTTTCTCTCTCTAGAAGTTGCGTGAGTGGGGAATGAGCAGAGAAGAGGGCTCCCTTACCTCTTATATACCTGGGCTTCCCTCGGCCCATTGAAGCTGAGCCCAAGCCCGCTCCCTTTTGTTTAAATATTCCGACTAAATCACCGGTCGCGCTATATTTATTCGTTTTATTATTTTTGGGATGTTACAAGTCTACCCTCCTTAGAAAGGTTTCGTCCTCGAAACCTGCTAATCGTTAAACAGCTGGGGATATAGTCCTCTCTTTTCGTCTTCTTTTTCCCAAGTAGCTTCTGAACCCTTTCTGTGTTTCCATTGGACTTTTACTAATGGGATTGACTTATTGCGTAGTCGTTTCTCAGCTCGGTCAAGAATGGCTATTGGTTCCTCTACATAATTTAGACTGTTATCCACTTCGATCTCGTCGTAAGGTATGTGAGATGTGTCGTCAGCTAGGCACTTGCGTAAGTGCGACACGTGGAACGTAGGGTGTATCCCACTAAGCTCAACGGGTAGGTCGAGTCTGTAAGCAACTTGACCCACTCTCGCTAAAATCATGAAAGGTCCGACAAACCTTGGACTTAGTTTGCCACGTTTTCTGAATCGGATGATTCCTTTCCATGGTGATACCTTTAATAGTACCATGTCCCCTACTTGAAACTCTAAATTCCTCCTTCTCTTATCCGCGTATGATTTCTGTCTGTCTTTTACGGCTTTCATTCGAGCTTTGATTTGATCAAACTTCTCTGAAGTAGCTTTGACCACTTCAAGACTTGCAAAATCCTTCTGTCCAATCTCCCCCCAACAAACCGGAGTCCTACATCTCCTTCCATACAACATTTCAAATGGCGGCATGCCAATAGTTGAATGATATCTGTTGTTATATGAAAATTCTGCCAATGGTAGATGGCTGTCCCAGCTCCCACCGAAGTCAATGATACAAGCTCGTAGCATGTCTTCTAAGGTCTGGATTGTCCTTTCAGATTGACCATCGGTTTGAGGGTGGTAAGCTGTGCTGATGTTCAATCTAGTGCCCATCGCTTCATTGAATTTCTTCCAAAACCTTGATGTGAATCTAGTATCCCTGTCGGACACAATACACAGCAGCATACCATGTCTGCTCACAATTTCCTTGATAAATATTTCTGCTAGCTTTTCAGAAGAAGAAGTTTCACGTATTGGCAAAAAGTGAGCACTATTTGTCAAGCGGTCGACGATCACCCAAATGGTATCGTTGCCTTTAGCTGTTCGCGGTAGCTTGGTAATGAAGTCCATTACGATCTCCTCCCACTTCCATTTCGGTATTGGTAGAGGTTGCATTTTACCGCATGGTTTCTGGTGCTCGGCCTTAACTAGTGAACACTTGAGGCACTTGTTCACGTACTCGGTCACATCATTCTTCATGCCAGCCCACCAGTACTCTTTCTTCAAGTCTGGATACATTTTGTTTGTCCTGGGGTGGATGGAATAGCGAGACTTATGGGCCTCCTCGAGTATTTTGGCTCTAAGCTCACCAATCTTAGGTATCCACATCCGACCAAACCTAGTTCGTACACCGTATACGTTTGCATCCAAATTCCCTTGTTGTCCTACTATTCTTTCCCGTTTTATATTTCCTTCTGATAGTGCTTCATCTTGTGCCTTTGATACTTCACTCATCAAATCTGGCGTTATAATCAGCTGACACGCCTTGATCCGGATAGGATCAGATTGCTCCTTTCTGCTTAAGGTGTCAGCTACTACGTTTGCCTTGCCTGGATGGTACAGTATCTCACAATCTGTCACACCCCGACCGATGGCGGAATCATCGGGGCGGGACATGTAAGACTGTTCATGAGCACACGGTTGACTAGATTGTAATATATTAAATCCATTCCCATTCAAACAAACACGAAACAAGTTCAAAGTACATAATGAAATACAATTTGTCTTTGATTTAATATTACTAGGTCCAAAGCCTATGTGTAGCATGTCTTGATCAAACTCAAATGAAATCACCTGAAACATGAATAAAATAAAGTCAACTAAAAAGTTGGTGAGTATAACACAAGTTTGTACATAGATAGCATATAGTTTGTAAACCAAATCCTTTACATAACATGATAAATAAGGCATTTATGGGGAGCAGATATTGTGTAACCAAACGTACAATCAAACCTTTGTAACTAGCATGCAAAACAAAGTGTGTTGTCGGTTTCAATCACCGCGTACCATGGGTGGGTTTGTCAGACTCAATAGATCCATCATTGAAAACCGTCGGCTTGAAAAGTTAATGATTGCACATAATAGCAAACAAGAGGTTAACACACCTAGCACTCGGGCATAAAGCTCAAATTTGCACACATGAATGTAAATAGGATTTGTACTTGTGTTGTTTGCGTAAATGTAAACATGTAAGTTGAATAGTGTTCATGTTTCACCCCAAAAATGTAAAAGAGTAAAAAGGGGTTGTGAATACTCACTTGTTTCGAAGGCGTAGCTAGCACAAATACTAAATAGTATAATGATCCTTGAGATGCACAAGATAACCTAAAGTGTAATATATTGCATTAATAATGCACAATAGTCTAAGTCTAAGTCTATGGTTAAATTGGATGGAGTTAGTGATTTGGTACTTGAAACTAAAATAGAAGATTCGAAATGAATATTTTTAGAACATTTTAAATAAGGTTTGATTTTGGGATAATTACTTAAGTAAATTAAATAATTATAGTTTATGGAAATAACGTAGGTATTATATGTAATTTAGTATAATTAAATAAATGTTTTTGTTTAGTTATAAATCAAATAAATAATTATTAACTTATTCATTTATTTATAAAATGTAACTTAAACATAACAATATTATTTAAGAGTAGAGTTTATGAATTAAATGTTGAACTTTAAATAATTTCCATTTATTTTAAGATTAAATATTTGATCTTTTCTAAATAAACAATAATACAGATTTTTATAATTTCAATCATTTTTATTTTAAAAATAAATCAGAAATACTATTTGTAAAAAGAAATAAAAATTATAAATATTCTGTCAACACACACGACCGCGCCTAGACAGGGCACGACCGTGCTCGGACCACGGGTGCGATCGCGCTAGCCAGGGCGCGACCGTGTTGATCAACAGAGGACATAGTTAAGTAAATCACTAGGCACGACCGTGCCTTGGACAGGCACGCCCGTGTCTATGCTTCTGGGGCACGACCAAGTCTAGCCAACGAGCATGACTGTGTCTGAGCAGGAGGCACGACCGCGCTAGAAGTCGGCACGACCGCGTCTCCCGAGGCACGACCGCGCTAGATGATTAGCGCGACCGTGTCTCTTTCAAAACAGACACGAATTGGTTGATCCTTATATTGATGGAGTCGGGATTGATAGGGCTTTCATTCACAAGATTATTACGAGTCTTTTGGTGTAGATTAATTGCTTTTAAAACATGTTTAAAGTCATATTCGATTAAACCATTTTGGAATGAAACATAGATTCTGATTCGGGATGATTACTATAATGGAAGCCCAAATTAATATGGGGCTTTTGATATATGGATTGAAATGAACAAGAGGAATGATTCAATTACCTAAAACAGAAAGGAATTGATAGCGATCGGTAGAAGGGAGTTCCGGCGACGGAGAAAGTGGCTTCCGGCGGCTTCTGCTGCTATTCCGGCTGTTCCAACTCCTTCAGCAACCTTAGAGATGATTGGAGGATTGAGTTTCTTGATTATTTGGTAGCAACGGGATCGAAAATAATGATTCGAGGCTTGGGAGAAATATTGGATGGCTTTTCTTGAGAGAATTTGCAATTGGATGATAGTAATCGAAATAGACGATTATTTTCTTTGATACAGGAAATGAAACGCACATAGGATTCGAATTCGAACGACCAAGCGTTTTGAAACTGCATTTACGTTTTGACTGTTACTCAGGCGCGACCGTGCCAATAATAGACGCGACCGTGCCAACACGTGGCGCGACCGTGCCTACTAGGGTTTCTGGTTATTTACAGATTCAGCCCTTGCAACTTCAACTTTGACAGAATTAGCTTGGTTAGGATTTAACGGAAAATTAACGGGATTACTAACTGTATTAACTCTAGGAGGTGTTACCACATGATTAAGAGTTCTATATCTTCGAATTGAATACAATCGGCTAACAATTAATGAGGTGTAGGTTTGAACAAGTATATGATTTAATGTCGTATTGTTATTTTATTAATTAAAATAAATTCAAATAGGGTCGGAAAATCAGGAATGTTACAGTCTCCCCATGTTAAGGGAATTTCGTCCCGAAATTTAATTAATGGAGGCTGCTAAGATCAAGAAGGAGGAGGGAGTTTTTGATTCTCGCTGAATTTTGATTGTTGGATTTCAAAGGGGTGTAACGGTTGACATTGTTTAAGAAGAAGATTGGACGAATAATAAAATGAAGGTGAGATGTATTATTTGAAATGGAAATGGGGGGAAATTTTAAAATTTTGAGTTCGTGTAAGATGTAGACTAATGTGCTCAAAATTGTTAAAGGGTAAAAGATTTCACAAACATTGGTCTAGGTCAAAACTTCACGTGACACGAACAATGCTACTTTTGATAATATGATAGGACACTTATATATAGGAAGTACCATAGGCGTATCCACCATACCCTCGTCATATCACATCAGTCTCGTCGTTACATATCATGATAAGTTTTAGGTCACAACACACTACAAAATTTCACTATAGTTTCCATGCGCTGATTTTTATAATTCCGTGTGCACCCGTAATTATTCAAATCATCGTATGGTCCGTATAGATCATTCCATTGTGTGCGGGTAAGGGCACAATTTCACTATTATCACGTCTATTGTTTACACATAAAAGTCGCTAACAATTAATTATGCATCAAATCAGATAAGTTTGTAACCAAAGAGTAGTAAAGTAGTAACACTGAAAGTTTCTTAGCTTGCTCGTGTTTGAACTAGAATACGTCAAACCCCGAGGCGTCTAAATGTATCATGGTCTTCAACTTTGGTGTACAAAGTGCATGACCATGTCTTGTGTATAATGAAATCGATCCATTGTAATAATTGTAAGCAAATTTTGTTTCGAGTATATAGTAAGCACATAAGTCTCATGTATGTAAAGTAAACAATTTAGCATCTTGTATTTTTGTAATCGGTAAACCATAACGTGTAATGTAAACAACATAGTATTATGTGTATCGAAGGAAATGGACCTCATGTATAGTGTTAGCAACGTAGCATCATGTATCTTGTATAGTGTACACCGTTTAGTATAAAGTACTTTGTAATCAAACAAGTTTCATGTACAGTGTGGTCAATCTAGAATTATGTATCAATGAAGCAATTCTTATGTATCACGTAGATTGCAAACAATCTAAGTTCCGTGTATCATGTGCTCGATCCAATAGCATATGTATTGCAAATAAACATGTTTCGTGCATTACGTGATCAATCGAGCAAATTGAAATTTGTAGGCAACTAGTTTCATGTATCATGTGGTTGCGTTGGGTATATTGTAAACGGGCATACATGAGTTTTGAACTTCGCGTGCGATGTGTACTAACGGGTTTTGCATGTGATCGAGTGCTGCGGACAAACGTGTTGTTTGGCGTCCTTGATCATGTGGTAGTTAGGTTCAAGTCCTCAAATCTCATTGATGTTGGTGGGAAAAGGTTAACGTTTACGCGGTATAGATCGTCTCTTGAAGCGTCAAGTGAAAGGTAGTGAGGAGGTTTTGGAATTATTCGGGAATTATGTTTACCAATACGGGCCTTTGTTTGAATATAGAAAGTGGGAAAATGTCTTTGGTTGAAGATATATAAAGTAGTGAGATCAATGAATCGCATATTTTAAATGGATATGCAATTTATGAGAAAATATTTTTTTAACTTAAATTTTCAACTATTGGCTAAATAAGTTGTAGTATATTAATTTAGCCAACTTTAGAAATATTTACTTTAATGAAGAAAAATCAAAATTATTTATCAGTAGAAAGAAATTAATATTTTTATAAAAATGGTTGCATTAACCTTTCCTATTAGGTAAAAAGTTTTATGGAAAATTTATGTTTTTGGTATTATCTAAAATTTCGTTAAACACTTTATTTAAACAAGATAACGAGGTTTTGTTTAAATAAAAAAAATAGGATGATTTATTTAATGAAAGAGATTGTTGGTAATGTACTAAATCATGTTGAATGAAAGAAGTAATATTTGAGAAGGTTTGATGAAAATATAACAGGTGTAATTTACGTTCCACGGATCAAATCAATGAAAAATAACTGTAGAGTTGAAATATATGGAATTGACTGAATACTGAAATGTTAAACATTATTCAAAACATAGGGTAATGGTTTTCAAATTGAAAATTTAAAGGAAATCAGTAGAAGCTTCTTCTAACGTCTCAGGTAGCTTTCCACTAGGAAGAAAATAATCGCCAAGATGAACACCGCTATGGTCACTCTAGTAGTAGATCTGGCTTCAGCCCTGGCGGTCTCCGTGCGATGCTCTTGAACTTCCTTTTCGAGGATGGAGATCAACTCCTTTTGGTACCCTAATTGGTTTGCTAGACTATCAATTCTTTGTCCTTGTAAATCGTGTATTATCCCCTGCTCTAACCTTTGCCTCTCAAATTCTGAGGTTCTTACATATTGATGGAGGTCATGGGTTGGAATCCCCATAACACCAGTGGGTGCTATGGTTTGTCTTACCCAAGGGTTAGGATGGTATGGGTCGGGCATTAGGTATGGGTCTCTTAGTGGGGGTGGCAATTGATTGTGGAGGTGTGGTGTATGATATGGGTTTATGGGTACGGGTGATCCAGGTGTTCGAAGTCTCGGGTCGGTGTTCCCAATCCCGTACGCCCTTACATCGAACCTTGGCCTAGCGGGTGGGGGTGTTGGTGATCGATAAACGGGTGTCTCCGTGTCTTCTTCCCAATCAGATTCTGATCCAGGACGGTAAACCGGGGAGGGAGGAGCGTAGGAGTCCATGTCTAACAGAAAAACAATGAAAAAGTTGTAAGTGATAATGAATTATGAAGTGTCAAATATAGAAGTTCTTATGGGTTTTAGAGTTTGACTAGTCATAACGCCGAACCTTCACGATAGTATTTTAGAAATACACTTGACCTATAAGTAATGTATCCCTAAGGAGAATTCCCAGGAAAGAGGGGTGGGTCACTAAGACACACTTAAGTACCCTATCTTTCCTTAGCCAGAATTCCTCTTGGGCTTACACACTCTTCCAGCCATCATGTATTAATAATACTATTGTTGGGCTCATGGTTAAGATGAGAATTGTTGTGGACTGGGCTTTGAGGCCCAAGGTAAGATTTATACATTTAAGTGGGCTTCTTCTTCTTGAAGGATAGATGGGCTTCTTGGTTTATTATTGGTGGACATTAGGCCCAATAATTTAAGTCTTTGCTCATAAAGGTGATGGTATCATGTATGGGAGTCTAAATGTGTATGAACAATTTGGTGAGTATGTGTGTGTGTCAACTTAGGATAGTGTTTAAATGATTTAAGTAGGTAGCTATGAATAGAAGGAAGAGTTGACACATAAACTATTGAATATTGTATCATGTAATGTAATCATGTAGTATAACATATGAAGATATTCACATAGGAAATATTCATATAGCATGTAGGTAGTAATGAGTGTAGGCACAAGAGTTATCAAGTAGTGTGACACATAAGTCATTATGTATTGTATGTAGTGTGAGTACTTAGGTTGGCATGTAAGAAAAAAAAATAATCACACATGAATTGATAATGTAACATGTAGTAGTATAGCATTGTATGGGTGTCCTAAAGTTATAGTCTAGGTCAAGAGTGTCTAATAACCTAGTTCCCTATAACCAAGGCTCTGATACCAATCTGTCACACCCCGACCGATGGCGGAATCATCGGGGCGGGACATGTAAGACTGTTCATGAGCACAAGGTTGACTAGATTGTAATATATTAAATCCATTCCCATTCAAACAAACACGAAACAAGTTCAAAGTACATAATGAAATACAATTTGTCTTTGATTTAATATTACTAGGTCCAAAGCCTATGTGTAGCATGTCTTGATCAAACTCAAATGAAATCACCTGAAACATGAATAAAATAAAGTCAACTAAAAAGTTGGTGAGTATAACACAAGTTTGTACATAGATAGCATATAGTTTGTAAACCAAATCCTTTACATAACATGATAAATAAGGCATTTATGGGGAGCAGCTATTGTGTAACCAAACGTACAATCAAACCTTTGTAACTAGCATGCAAAACAAAGTGTGTTGTCGGTTTCAATCACCGCGTACCATGGGTGGGTTTGTCAGACTCAATAGATCCATCATTGAAAACCGTCGGCTTGAAAAGTTAATGATTGCACATAATAGCATACAAGAGGTTAACACACCTAGCACTCGGGCATAAAGCTCAAATTTGCACACATGAATGTAAATAGGATTTGTACTTGTGTTGTTTGCGTAAATGTAAACATGTAAGTTGAATAGTGTTCATGTTTCACCCCAAAAATGTAAAAGAGTAAAAAGGGGTTGTGAATACTCACTTGTTTCGAAAGCGTAGCTAGCACAAATACTAAATAGTATAATGATCCTTGAGATGCACAAGATAACCTAAAGTGTAATATATTGCATTAATAATGCACAATAGTCTAAGTCTAAGTCTATGGTTAAATTGGATGGAGTTAGTGATTTGGTACTTGAAAGTAAAATAGAAGATTCGAAATGAATATTTTTAGAACATTTTAAATAAGGTTTGATTTTGGGATAATTACTTAAGTAAATTAAATAATTATAGTTTATGGAAATAACGTAGGTATTATATGTAATTTAGTATAATTAAATAAATGTTTTTGTTTAGTTATAAATCAAATAAATAATTATTAACTTATTCATTTATTTATAAAATGTAACTTAAACATAACAATATTATTTAAGAGTAGAGTTTATGAATTAAATGTTGAACTTTAAATAATTTCCATTTATTTTAAGATTAAATATTTGATCTTTTCTAAATAAACAATAATACAGATTTTTATAATTTCAATCATTTTTATTTTAAAAATAAATCTGAAATACTATTTGTAAAAAGAAATAAAAATTATAAATATTCTGTCAACACACACGACCGCGCCTAGACAGGGCACGACCGTGCTCGGACCACGGGTGCGATCGCGCTGGCCAGGGCGCGACCGTGTTGATCAACAGAGGACATAGTTAAGTAAATCACTAGGCACGACCGTGCCTTGGACAGGCACGCCCGTGTCTATGCTTCTGGGGCACGACCAAGTCTAGCCAACGAGCATGACTGTGTCTGAGCAGGAGGCACGACCGCGCTAGAAGTTGGCACGACCGCGTCTTCCGAGGCACGACCGCGCTAGATGATTAGCGCGACCGTGTCTCTTTTAAAACAGACACGAATTGGTTGATCCTTATATTGATGGAGTCGGGATTGATAGGGCTTTCATTCACAAGATTATTACGAGTCTTTTGGTGTAGATTAATTGCTTTTAAAACATGTTTAAAGTCATATTCGATTAAACCATTTTGGAATGAAACATAGATTCTGATTCGGGATGATTACTATAATGGAAGCCCAAATTAATATGGGGCTTTTGATATATGGATTGAAACGAACAAGAGGAATGATTCAATTACCAAAAATAGAAAGGAATTGATAGCGATCGGTAGAAGGGAGTTCCGGCGACGGAGAAAGTGGCTTCCGGCGGCTTCTGCTGCTATTCCAGCTGTTCCAACTCCTTCAGCAACCTTAGAGATGATTGGAGGATTGAGTTTCTTGATTATTTGGTAGCAACGGGATCGAAAATAATGATTCGAGGCTTGGGAGAAATATTGGATGGCTTTTCTTGAGAGAATTTGCAATTGGATGATAGTAATCGAAATAGACGATTATTTTCTTTGATACAGGAAATGAAACGCACATAGGATTCGAATTCGAACGACCAAGCGTTTTGAAACTGCATTTACGTTTTGACTGTTACTCAGGCGCGACCGTGCCAATAATAGACGCGACCGTGCCAGACGAGGCGCGACCGTGCCAACACGTGGCGCGACCGTGCCTACTAGGGTTTCTGGTTATTTACAGATTCAACCCTTGCAACTTCAACTTTGACAGAATTAGCTTGGTTAGGATTTAACGGAAAATTAACGGGATTACTAACTGTATTAACTCTAGGAGGTGTTACCACATGATTAAGAGTTCTATATCTTCGAATTGAATATAATCGGCTAACAATTAATGAGGTGTAGGTTTGAACAAGTATATGATTTAATGTCGTATTGTTATTTTATTAATTAAAATAAATTCAAATAGGGTCGGAAAATCAGGAATGTTACACAATCGTAGTCCTTTAATAATTCTAACCACCTCCTTTGCCTCATATTTAATTCCTTTTGCTCAAAAATGTACTTCAAGCTTTTATGATCGGAGTAGATGGTGCATTTAACTCCATACAGATAGTGCCTCCATATTTTTAATGCGAAAACTACTGCCGCTAACTCCAGATCATGAGTTGGGTAGTTAACCTCGTGAATATTTAGTTGTCGCGAAGCATAAGCAATTACCTTTCCTCGTTGCATAAGTACACAGCCTAAACCTTGACCCGAAGCGTCAGAGTAGACTACCAAGTCTTCATTTCCATCAGGTAGTGTCAAGACTGGAGCTTGGGTTAATCGCGTTTTAAGTTCCTCAAACGCGTTGTTTTGGGTTGGGCCCTATTCATATTTCACTTCTTTCCGTGTCAATTTAGTTAGTGGCGAGGCTATCTTCGAGAAATCTTGAATGAACCTCCGATAGTAGCATGCCAATCCCAGAAAAATTCGTATCTCTATTGGTGTCTTCGGGATGTTCCATTCCTTTACTGTCTCGATCTTTGCAGGATCTACCATGATGCCGTTTGGGTTTATCACATGACCTAGGAATTAGACTTCCCTAAGCCAGAACGCACACTTGGAGAATTTTGCATACAACTTTTCCTGCTTTAGCACCTCCAGAACTTCTCTTAGGTGACAGTGGTGATCACCCTCGCTTTTCGAATATACCAGTATGTCGTCTATAAAAACTATCACTGATCGATCCAACATTGGTCGACATACTCTATTCATCAAATCCATGAACGATGCTGGTACGTTAGTCAATCCGAAGGACATCACGAGAAACTCATAATGCCCATAACGCGTTCGAAACGCGGTCTTTGGTACGTCTTCCTCTCTTACTTTCAACTGATGGTAACCCGACCTAAGATCAATATTTGAGAACCAACTCGCACCTTGCAGTTGATCAAAAAGGTCATCTATTCTAGGCAGCGGGTATTTGTTCTTTACTGTCCTCTTGTTCAGTTCACGGTAGTCAATGCATATGCGCATGCTGCCGTCTTTCTTCTTTACAAATAGTACCGGAGCGCCCCATGGTGAAATGCTCGGTCTAATAAATCCTTTTTTCTGTTAATTCCTGTAGTTGAGACATCAATTCTTTCATTTCTGACGGAGCCAATCGGTAGGGGGCTTTGGCAACGGGCCCAGCTCCTGGTAGTAAATCAATCTGAAATCTATTTCCCGATCGGGTGGCAACGCAGGTAGATCCTCAGGGAATACTTCCGAAAAGTTGCACATCACGGGTACATTCTTGAGTGCTTTCGTTTTCATTCTATCGTCAATAACATATGCCAGATAAGCTTCGCAACCACGCCTCATGTAACTTTCGGCCTTGATCATCGAAATGACGTTTGGCATTGTGCAATTCCAATCCCCATAAACTGTAATTGGACTTCCACGAGGAGCTTTGAGATGTATCCTCTTATGTTTACATATGATTTGAGCTTCGTTGGTAGCTAACCAATCCATACCCAATACTATATCGATCCTCCTAAGGTGAGAAGGAATAATCTAGAAGGAAACTTATGGCCCTCTATTTCTATGATACAATCCTCTGTTACTTGGAATATTGCCAAATTTTTACCCACGGCAGTTTGTACGCTAAAGGCCTTTACTATGGTGTTGATAGTGCAATCCAGTTTACGGCTAAATGCATTTGATATGAAGCTTTTACTAGCACCAGAGTCAAATAAAATTGCAGCATTTTCATCATTTACTAGAAACGTACCTGACACAACATCAGGGTTTCCTCTTGCTTCTTCCTCAGTCAGTGCATAGGCTCGAGTCCTAACCTGAGGCTGTTCCTTTTCCCTCTCTTTCCCCGAACCAGATTGGTCGGCCTTCCGGCAGTTCTTTGTCAGATGTCCAAACAATCCACATACTTGGCACTTGACGTTTCTTACACATTCTCGAGAGAAGTGCCCCGGCTTCCCGCACTTATAGCATGTGGTGGTGCCGATTTTACATTCGCCAAGATGTTACCTTCCACATTTCTTTCATGTTTCATATTCATCCGACCTTGGCTTCTTAGTTTCAGTTGTTACGTTCCCTCTTTCGGTGCCTCTAGACGGGTTCTCCCACTTTCTCTTTTGGGTCTCTATTGGTGGGTCCTCATTGGCATAATCGTCGTAGACGATTCCGCTCAGATTCACTACCGACTCGAAGGTCGAGGGTAGGTTAGCTTTTACATGAATACGGACCCGTTGTGGCAATCCCTTAACATAGTACTTGATCAAACGATCTTCAGTTTCCACCAGTTGTGGTACTAGTTGAGCCAGTTCATTGAATCTTGATGTATACTGGCGATGAGTCTTGTTGCCAGCCTTGAAATTCAGGAACTTGTTCTCCACACGATCGATCTCATTATTTAGGCAAAACTTTTGAATTATGAGCTTTTTCAAGTCTTCCCATGTCATCTTGTTGATAGCATTGGGTGACTTAGTTCTTTGAATGTTCCTCCACCAACTTAGTGCTTCGTTGGTGAAAGAATGAGCAACGTACTTAACAGCTTGGTCTGGTCGACACTCGTTGATGTTGATGACAGCGTTCATCCTCTCGACCCACTCGAGGGTGGCCACCGAGTCCTTGTTCCCGTCAAATTTGGGTGGGTCTCCATCCTTGAAACCTTTATAAGTGCACCCCCTATTACTTGATCCCATCTTCATTTCATCCCCGTCGCTGTCATATACTTTTTCCTCGTGGTTACCTTCGTCGTCTTCCTTGATTTTCTTTAAGGCTTCAGACAGCAAGTCAGGCAACACATTATTTAAAGTGAGCACGACCTCACGGGCAATAGCATATCTGACCTCGGGTTCTAACTGTAGAGACCCTTGATGGTCGCCCCCAGCTGGGGTGACAATAGTTTGGTGCACGCTTTCTGTGTTTTCCATGTGCACATCCTCTTCTTCTTGATGTCTTGGATTTAGTGGAGGCCTACCGACTCTACCAGTGCGACCGCCTCGGCGTCCTGTTCTTCCTCCTCCAGCCATAGTTCTTAGTTTCCTGATGGTCATAAAGGGAATACATCAATGTCATTTTCTTCAGATCATAGTTTGGAACAGTACGAGCAAGGTAAAATTTTATTACAGTGACCGCTTTGTGATTACTAATTTACATTGCTTTTCGGGTTCAAGACTCTTCAAATCGGTTGTGACATTGACATCTATTTGTTCTAAGTTAAGGTATCTATTCTTATCCAAGTGTATTAACTCTAGTACTTACTTACCGTGATAGCGTTGGCGTTGGTTACCCAAGACTGACATCCGTGCTTTGGTCCCATAATCAGTTTGAGTCCAGACATTTAGGGATGTCTAAATCTCTCAAACTATTGCTCTGATACCAACCTGTAAGGCCCCTTTTCCCGGGTGACCTCACTTGTTGGATTTACTCATAAACATAGTCATAATCACTGAGCTTAAATTTAAAACATTCGAATTCATTCATTACATAACGTAACATGACACGACATAACAGCGAAAGTCTTTTAAAATTAAGTACATAACATTTGTCTTAACATATATATATATGGGATGTCAGTCTTGTGCCGGGTAACCTTCACGCCTTCGCACGACCCTTCCTTTCTGTACCTGAAATGTATACTAAAAGTCAGCTAACGCTGGTGAGTTCTAGTTTAAAACTATTAAGTATGATCATTCTTTTCTTTATAAGTATACATAATTATATACATACATTTCTACAAATACGTATTCATAGCTTTTACTTTTCTTTCTTCATTCTTACGTGATTACATAGATATGTATTCACCTTTTCTTTCCTTAACATTCATTGGTCATACACACAAGGGTGATCAACCCCTCTTCCGGTGCGTATATCACATAGACATACGCCCTTGAGCTACCGTCGTAGCCCTTTTACTCGTCCGGTCCTAGAAACCGTCCGCCTTAACTTTGGTCCGGCCAACCTTCGGCCGTCCGTCTTACCCGTCCTACCGTCGTAGTCCGTCATACTCGCCCGTCTGCCCTAAGGCATCCGTTTCCCACACGAACTATTGTTTATGCAACCGTTATACTATTTTAGAATTTACTTCGACCGCCCTTTTATGCTTTTTGTACGTCCTAGCTTGCTAAGGAACGTATCTTTCCCGGTTGCAAAATAGTCACGTGGTCGTCCGTCTACAGAAGTAGCCGTTAGCTTCGTTTCCGTCCATAACGTATACATACATTCATAACATGCATTATAAATAATTATAAAGCAAGATTTCATTTATTTACGTTATGCCATTCTTTCATTCATTCTTTGTAAACATACGTTTCATTCTTTGTTCATAATTCATTCTCATATATATATATATAAAATATATATTAGTATATCGCGTATGATCACATTAGCATTCATATCATTTATTCAATGAGTGTATACATTTCAGCCCCAAAACATTTAATAAGGTTTGCACATAACATAGAAGGGGACACATAGAACTCACCTGATGAGTAGTTTCTGAGATACACTTAGCTGGTTACTGAGCGTCACTAATGTCACTCACAATCTGTATAATAAAGTCATACACGTAAGGTAGTGCTCCTAGATGACACTAGACATTACTCTGCTTGAACCCAGTAGTTTCGATGGATTTGCTTATATCGAAACTTGGTAGTTTCGATAGGTTGCTTATGTTGAAACTTGGTAGTTTCGATAGGTTGCTTATGTCGAAACTTCGTAGTTTCGATAGGTTGCTTAGGTGTAATCTTAGCTTCGGATCGTGGGCTCATATCCAAACTATGGTAGTTTCGATGGGTCTGCATATATCGAAACTGAGTAGTTTCGATGGGTCTGCACGTATCGAAACTGAGTAGTTTCGATGGGTCTGCACGTATCGAAACTGAGTAGTTTCGATGGGTCTGCACATATCGAAACTGAGTAGTTTCGATGGGTCTGCACATATCGTCTTCCAAAAAATCTGAAGTTTTTGCATGCGAGTCTGATCGAGTCAATATCTCAATTTTCTTAGATCAAAACGTTCGGTTTTCATTCTAGATGCTATACCTAAGTTCATTTTCAAGTTTCTTCCGCAAAATCGTTACCTTTTTAACCAAAACCCGAAAATCCCCAAATTAAACAAAAACTCAGTTTAGGGTCGAATTGTTACCTGGATTGGGGTTCTGATTTGGAGGTTTTGCTCACGAACTTAGCAGTAACGTGCTCCTTCAATCCCAGGATGATCCGTCAACTTTATCTCTCTAGACCCGAGCTCTCCTTTCTCTCTCTAGAAGTTGCGTGAGTGGGGAATGAGCAGAGAAGAGGGCTGCCTTGCCTCTTATATACCTGGGCTTCCCTCGGCCCATTGAAGCCGAGGCCAAGCCCGCTCCCTTTTGTTTAAATATTCCGTCTAAATCACCGGTCTCGCTATATTTATTCGTTTTATTATTTTTGGGATGTTATAGACGACCTACTCGTGCCCTAGGAAACATTTAGGACTTTAAGGTCTAGGTATTGTAAATTCTTATCTATGAACTCTATGCATCCAAAGAGTTGTTTTAAAAGTGACTTTGACATTTTAAAGATGTTTTGACTCGACGACCCGTTGGTGACACGTTGGACTTAAGCATTCAAATCCAAACATAGAATTCAAACCTACTTTGAAATAGTCTATTATCGTATCATAAACATATTGGCACATTCGATTGGAATTTAGAACTTGAAACACAACTTTTGATACATTAAACTTTCCCTAATTAGAAAGTCAAGTTTTTGAGTCCTAAACATGGCAACTAAGCAAAGTTGATGTTCACACATGAAATTTAGGCGTGTTATAACATAGATAGAACATTTCAATGTTTACTTGCTAAAAATAGACAAACATGCGAGTTTCAAATAATTAAAGTTTCCTATTATAGCAAGATCATGTCAATATGTCAAGTTCATGGATAGTCATCATGTATTATCATACAATGCACTTAGTTAAGTGTTACTAAGTCATTTAAACCTTCTAATCATGTTAACAACTTGCAAACACATCTTGTGGAAAAATAAAGTTTTCTTATTTAGAAACCGGGCTCTAAAACTCATACACATGCATTTTAATCCATCATTTTGGTCAATCATTCTTCCATAATGTTCACTATACTAGTTTCATGCTTTGAATACACTCAAACACCAAGTTTTCATACCTGTCAAGAAATAAAGTTTCTAAAAATAGAAAACGAGCCTAAATGCATCATGGACATGTGATTTTACCGAAAAAATCATACAATCTCTATATCTAGTCTTTATACATCATTTTCACCAAACAAATCACATCATAACTTCTTTTAACAAAAACCCAAAAATTAAAGTTACTCTAAATAAAACCGAGCATGAAATCTCATATGACCAAAAGTTCTAGATAGCAAGTCTACACATATTATCCATTGTTTATGCATATCTAACCATTTTCTGTCATCAAATCACCCTAAAAATGGCATCTATCATGAAACCCAAAATTAAAGTATCCTAAAATACAAAAACCAAGCATGCATGTATCATCCAACACTTTTGAAAACAAAGTTTTTATATATTATTCATCTACAACAATTATTACAACATAATCCATCATCAAACCAACAAAATCTCATCATCTAACACATGCACATATAAAGTTTTCTTAAATGGAAACTGAGCCTATGAATAAAATCCGGGTTCAAAATCACCAACAATATGTACCATTTAAGTGTTAAAACACATTTCCTTTAAGAATCCATGGCTAATCTGTTATAAAAATGGGTTTTCTTTGGATGCATGTTCATATGAACATGAAGATGAAAATGGAGAAAAAGATGGGTTTTGATCTTACCAAACTTGAAATATGATGGAATGATGGATGATTCTTCTTGCAAATGCTTGATTCTTGAAATTGGATGCTTGAATTTGGAGAAAACAAGATCAAAAGAAATCAAAAATTGTGGATGAAGGTGGTGGTGGGGGTTTTCAGCCAAGAGGGAGAAGGAGAGAGAGAGTGGATGGTGAAAATGTTGGAGAAATGGGGATTGGTGGGGGTATTTATAGTGGATTTTGACACCGGGTGGTGGAAAACGAATAGTCACCGATTTATTGATGAAAATCCCGAATAGGTATGAATGAAATTATTTAAAAATAATTTTACTCATATTGGCATGTTTAACATATAAAATTTTCGGATTTTTATTGGGAAATGTCGGTACATACTGCAGACTGGCCGGACAACGTTAAAACAAAAAGTTTCTCAGAATATTCCTAAAAAATTCATAGTCTTGGAATAACATATCACAGTACTACATGTAATTTGTGCACACCAAATATATGTCTAAGTGTCTGCTTAGAATTATGGACCTAGCTAGTGCACACTACGTGTCTACCGAACTGTGCTGAAAATAAAAGTATTTCTATAAATCACCGAAATATTCATATATGCATAATTAATTAAATCACTGTGTTACATATATTTTTCACACACAGATTATATGTGTAGGTATTTTTTTTAAATTATCACCAACGGTCGTGTTGTAGGACGCGTGTTTGACCGAGTAATCTTTCGGATTACCGACACGTGTAAACTGATTGACTTGCTAAGTGTGAAATGGACTTAATTACTATAAAATTAAGTGTGATGCATGTCTAATAATGTAATATGTATCTCAGTCGGTAATGGATATCAACCTGGAATTTACCGGGAGTCACATTATCCCCCCGGTTGAAAGGAATTTCGTCCCGAAATTCAGCTTGCGTTAATAGCTGATGGTGTGGTCTGAAACAAGTGCGGGTGCTTGCGCTTTATCTGATCTTCGTGCTCCCATGTGAACTCTGGTCCGCGTCTGGAATTCCATCGGACCTTGACTATCGAAATCCGACTTTTATTTCAGTTGCTTAACCTCGCGGTCCATGATTTCCACAGGTTCTTCGACAAAATGTAGTTGTTCATCGATTTGTACCTCTTCGAGAGGTATCGTCAGTTTCTCATCGTGTAGACACCTCTTTAGGTTGGACACATGGAATACATTGTGGTTATTCTGTAGCTCTTCCGGTAGGTTGAGTCGGTAGGCAACAGGACCAATTCTTTGCAGGATCTCAAATGGTCCTATGTAGCAGTGGTTCAGTTTTCCTCGTTTGCCAAAACGGATTATGCATTTCCAAGGCTCAACTTTTAGTAACACTTTGTCACCTACTTGAAACTCTACTGGTTTACTTGAAACTCTACTGGTCAGATAAATCCTTTATCTAGCGACTCCTGTAGTTGGTTTGATAATTCTTGCATTTCTGACGGCGTCAGTCGGTACGGTGACCGCGCTATCGGGGTAGCTCCTGGGGTAAGGTCGATTTGGAATTCGACTTGTCGTTGTGGTGGGAGTCCCGGTAAGTCTTCAGGAATACTTAATGAAAATCTTGAACAACTGGTATGTCCTCGACCTTCCTTTCTTCTGTTTGGTTCTCCGTTACATGTACTAAGATGGCATAGTATCCTTTTCGTGGATACTTCTGGGCTTTCATACATGTGATGATAATCAGAGGAATCCCGCTCCTTTCTCCTTGTATTGCAAGTGTTTCTCTATCTGGTAGGGGTAATCTGATAAACTTCTCGCGGCATACAATCTCCGCTCCATTCTGGGACATCCAGTCCATACCGATAATCACGTCAAAACTCCTTACTTTAACGGGTAGTAGATCTATTTCGAAGGAATGATTGGCTAATTCTAGGACACAGCTTGGAATAATGTGGTTGGTTTTGATTAATTTACCGTCAGCTAGTTCTACGGTATACTCGTTATCTAGAATGGTAGGTTTTATACCAAGTAATAGACTAAATTCATTAGACACGAAACTTCTTTCAGCACCAGCATCAAATAACATAAATGCATAATAGTTGTTTAGAAGGAACATACATGTGACGATGTCGGGGTTCTGTTTGGCTTCTCTTGCTCCAATCACAAAAGCTCGCCCTTTGGCATTGTTGTTGTTGTTTCCTGGCTTCCTGATCCTTGGGCAATCCTTTGAAAAATGTCCATTCTGCCCACAAGTGTAACAAGCACGGGTTGCTCCAGTGTTTGGAACTGGTCCTCTCATTCTACAATCCTTAGCCGCATGGCTAATCCTCTTGGATTTCAAGCACCTTACTTCCTCACAAGTGTCGTTGTGGTGAAAGTTGCATCGATTGCACTTTGGTAGGGTTCCCGTTTAAGCTCTCCTCGGCTTATTGTCGGCTTGACTTGCGATGTAGGCTCCGATACTTTCTTGCCTTTTCTATGGTGGTGGTGGATTAAATGACCTTGAAGAACTACCTTCGCACTTTCTTTTGTTATCAGTAGGTTTGTCAAAGAGTCCCTGACGAATGGCTTAGGACGTCAGGTTGTTTGCTAACCGGATTGCTTGTTGGATGGTTGTAGGTTCAGAAGATGATACCATACCCTGGATTTGCGGGGCCAGTCCCCACAAATAACGCTCAATACGCTTCTCTTCGGGTGTTACCATATGAGGACACAATCCTGCCAAATCATGAAATTTGTACATGTAATCTACCACATCCGGTCCATTCATATTAAGGTTCCAAAACTTTTCCTCAAGATCCTGGATCTCGTTTCGTGTACAATACTTATCCCTTAACAGCTTCTTGAAGTCTGCCCATGGCATAGCATTCGCTGCTTCCAAGCTCATCGCTTGGACATTGGATTTCCATCAGGTGAGGGCTTGTCCCTCGAAAGTTCTAGTAGCGAATTTCACCTTTGAAGTTTCCGGACAGTTGCACATCTCAAAAGTAGACTCTACCTTCTCAATCCATCATACCAAGTTAACTACTCCATCCCACCCATTGAAAGAGAGCGGTTTATAGTCAAGGAAAAGCTTGTAGGTGCATACTAGGGGATTTTGTCCTTGTCCTCTTTCATTCTGGTTGTTCGGTAAGGCTGCTATAGCTGCAGCTACTCTTTGGTTAATCAGGGCCTCCATCTGTGCTGTCATCATTGTTGCTTGGCGGGGCGGCACGTCTCTTCGTATTATAATGTTAGCAAAAGTTATATTATATGTAACATACAACCAACACATGTACGCAAAATAACACATTACATCACCAATCAACCACAAAATATAAAAAAGATAGTAAACTTGATAAAATAGATTGTAAGTGGTACAAAATATTCCAGGAGTCTCCGCTCCTTCACAAAATTGAACAAGTTTAAAACTTCAAATATTTTGTGGGCACAGGCCGCCCACAATAGGCTGAATAGGAAATGAAATAGATCAAGTAAGTGTGTCGTTCCACACAGCGGCTGAGAGCAAAGCAACGCGGAACACATCAAGAGTACTAGTAGCCTCTAGCTGCTCCCCCACTGCAATTTCCCTGAGCTCTGCTGCAACGGCTCTCTAGGTAGAAAGTGTAGCTCTATGCTCTGCCATGGTGGTCCCCTGTCTCTCGAGGCTCAGGTGCCTCTCAGCCTCAGATACTCGGTCAGATAAAATTGTAATCCTGGCAGCATCCCTCTGGCGATCCTCCGTCAATCGGGACACCTGCTCCTGTAGGGTCTGTTATGCGGTCTCGGACACTTGTGCAGGCACATGCTCAATCCTCTGCTCAGTCTCTTTCCCCAGACTTTCTAGGGATAGAACCTTCTTCTTAAGGTGCTCCACTTGCTTCAGGTTGCCGTGTACCTTCTTTTGCTCCCATCGTAGATCCCTTAGCAGTCTATCGTACAGGTTGCATCGGGATACCAGAGTCGAGATCGTATGCTCGATCAGCTCCGCGGTAATCGGTATGATGCGTGGTCCATGTGAAGACTCTCCGATCTCGGGAATAGGAGGTAATCCTTTCTCCTTAGCTCAATCCCTCAAGGTATCAGAAACGAACGTCCACTTTCTCATGTCAAGTCTAGATTTCTTACGTTTGGGCTCAGGGACAGGCGTGCTCGTAGGAGAGGGTGGTGCCCGCTTCATCAGGGAATGCTGAACTAGTGTCCCGTAGGGGCGATGTCGGTGCGGGTAGGCGATGTCACAGATGCCCCACTCGCGGGTCTCTTCAGCTGCTGGCGTCTAAGACTCCATCTTTGATTCAACTTCATCATCCTCTATCGGTTCTTCTCCCGACTTCTCAACAGTGGTGTCGTCGGAGACAAGATACTTCGGTAGTGTCCCATCGGATGAAGTGTCCACTGGTGTCGATGGCGTGTACAAGTACTTGTCCTCAGATTCCGTAATCTCAATCGGCTGGGTTGCAGCTGACATGTTCCTGTAACATGTCAACCTAAAATTTCTATCTTATGTGAGTATTCTAAGTGTATGTGAAAATAATAAGTGTACGTGTGGAAGTGAAATGCAAATGAGACATCGGTTACAGTCTAAGTCCACTACATACAACCTAGTTTGCTACAACCAATGGCTCTGATACCAGTATGTCACACCCCCAGATTCCACTTCCGGGCTATACCTGAGGGGTGTGACTCGAGAGGATCTTTACCATTGAATTACTTTGAATGACCACTAAGTGGTTTTCAAAATACCTGTTTTATGCAAGACTCGAACGAGTCCAAAATAAAGTTTGACATGGTCCAAAGTAACAGTGCGGAAGCAATGTTTAAAAGTTTACAATATTAGAAAATAAGGATGATAAAATATTGTTTATCAAAATAGGATGCCATGCATGATGAGTGTGTGACTCCAGTGGGTGCATCCTAGGCACATAATCTATGCATTAAACGACCTGAGATAAACATGCTATAATGGGTCAGCATAATGTTGGTAAGTTTGCAGGTTATGTGTAATGGAAATCATATCATGAAATGTTTTGGAAAATCATATATTGACAATGCATAGAAAAGCATATGTTGAAAATGCATGGAAAAGCATAATTACTCTACACAATCATTGTTGATTAGACAAAACCAAAAATTATCATAAGTCCGCCAACCGAAGCTTAACTGTAGCCACTGAAAAAGGAAAAGGATGTGGTTCGCTTCTTTGTGCCTTGCACATGAATGGATTAGGTCAATTTTGTACCCGTTCGACCTCCAGTCGAAGTTAGCGCTACTCACCCGGGCATGGGTGTAACATCCCAAAAATAATAAAACGAATTAATATAGCGAGACCGTTGATTTAGTCGGGATATTTAAATAAAAGGGAGCGGGCTTGGGCTCGGCTTCAATGGGCCGAGGCAAGCCAAGGAATATAAGAGGCAGGGCAGCCCTCTTCTATGCTCATTCCCCACTCACGCAACTTCTAGAGAGAGAAAGGAGAGCTCGGGTCTAGAGAGAGAAAGTTGACGGATCATCCTGGAATTGAGGGAGCACGTTACTGCTAAGCTCGTGAGAAGAACCTCCAGATCAGAATCTCGATACAAGTAATGATCTTGCCTAAATCTGAGTTTTTGTTTGTTTTTCGGATTTTCAGGTTTTGGCTAAAAAGGTAACGATTTTGCGGATGGAACTTGAAAATGAGCTTAGGTATTGCATCTAGAATGAAAACCGAACGTTTTGATCTAAGAAAAATTGAGATACTGACTCGATCAGACTCGCATGCAAAAACTTCAGATTTTTGGGAAAACGATCTGTGCAGGCCCATCGAAACTACTAGTTTCGATATGTGCAGGCCCATCGAAACTACTAGTTTAGATATGTGCAGACCCATCGAAACTACCTAGTTTCGATATGTGCAGACCCATCGAAACTACCTAGTTTCGATATGTGCATACCCATCGAAACTACCTAGTTTCGATATGTGCAGACCCATTGAAACTACCTAGTTTCGATATGTGCAGACCCATCGAAACTACTCAGTTTCGATATATGCATACCCATCGAAACTACCATAGTTTCGATATGAGCCCACGATCCGATGTTAAGATCACACCTAAGTTACTTATCCAAACTACCAAGTTTCGACATAAACAACCTATCGAAACTATCAAGTTTCGATATAAGCAAATCCATCGAAACTACTAGGTTTAAGCATAGGGATGTCTAGTGTCATCTAGGAGTACTACCTTACAAGAATGGCTTTATTATAACAGATCGTGAGTGACATTAGTGACGCTCAGTAGCCAGCTAAGAGTATTTCAGAAATTGCTTATCGGGTGAGTTCTAGAAGCCCTCTTTTAAATGCTTTATATAATGTTTTCGGGCTGGTGTGCATGCATATGAAATGATGTTTTACGAAACGATGTTTATGAAACTATGTTTATAAATGATGCTTATGAAACTAAATTTATGAAATGAAATGATTGGAATGAACGGTTTATGGAAAGAGAGTTATGAACGGAATGTTTACGAACGAAATGTTTATAAAGAAATGGTTTAAACTAAAGGTAAAAGGGTTTCGAAAATGAATGAAAGGTTTTATGAAAAGAAAGGAAAAAGGGCAAAGGTTTTAAAGAAGTCCTTACAAATCTAATCTGTCGAATGAATGGAATTGACGAATGAAGTCTGGGAATGAGATTCCCAGCCTTGTGGTAAATTATGGACAGTGAGCCATAGTTGCCATAAGAAAAATAGGGGCAGTGTCTTGGTGGCCTGCCAATGGTTTGATGTTGTACAACTGGTAAGGGGGTAACGACGGTTACTCGGGTGATGATGATCATCCTAAGGGAAAGAGGTAATGGGAAATCAATGACGGCGATACGTAACGGTTGATTCCAAAGGAAAGATGCGTGTTGGGCAATGACGGCGATTCGTAACGGTTGAACCCACGCATTGAATGGTTGTGGCAATGACGGCGATACGTAGCGGTTGCCCACAACATCAAAGGTTCCTTCGGGGACACAGAGACGCTTAAAGAAAGATACAGATTGTAGATAGTAATGTATTACTTAAATGAATGTTTAATGTTTTAAACAAATGATCCGTTCAATGTGTTTATGACGAGGAAAAATGTTTGAAGGTTTTTCAATGATGAATGAAAGGCCCTGTTTTCTTATACGTGACATTAAACCCTAATGAATGTTTTGAATGATGAACCGTTTCTTAAATCGAACGAAAACTAGAACTCACCAGCGTAGCTGACTTTTTAGTATGCACATTCAGGTTAAGGCAGGTATGGATGAGGGACGGTGATGCTTGGCAAGCGAGAAGAGTTACCCGGTTGATTGTGAAGACTGGCATCCCGTTATGATTAGATTATGATATGTTTATGTAAATGGCTATGATACGCTTCCGTTGTTAAACAATGTAATGGTTATGTTTTATTGAAGTATTTTCCGCTGCGTTATTTGATAATCACGTTTAAGAACCATTTGTGAATGAGTAAATCCAACAAGTGAGGCCTCCCGGGTTTGGGGCCTTACAAGTTGGTATCAGAGCAATAGTTTGAGAGATTCGGACACTCCCCGTGTCTGAACTTAAACTTTGAATGGGACCGAAAGCGGATGCCAGTACGGGTAACTCGAGCCACAGCATCAGGTATGAAGGTAGTATATATTTACATATATAGTATGCCTTAGAAAGGGTTAGGTAAGGACTTGTATTCTGATGGAATCACAAAGGTGGTCAAATAGAAATCGAAAGGTAATGTAATGGTTAATTGCAGATGGCCAGTGTATATTAACATCTTACAGTGCTTATTGAATTCTATTTGTTAACTAGCGTGATGACATTGGATTTCTTGTCTTATAGAACGAAATGGCAAGGAGAGGGAACGGAAGGCGTGGTGGCCGTACCGGTGGTCATAACGGCGGTCGCGGCAGGACCCCTGCGCCCCATGCGCGCCAAGAGTATAGTGAAGAAGGAAGTGTTCACACTTAACCGTCGGTTAGTGTGCATGGAACTGAGCAGACACTAGTTAAAGAACAACCTTTCACTTTTGAACCAGAAGTGAGAACAGCTATAGCTCGAGAGTTCACAGAGTTGATGAAGACTTCTCTGCCAGGTCTGTTGGCAGAAGCATTGAAGCAGGTTAATGGGGAGGGTGGGTCTAATGCGGCAATTGGTGCCCATAACAATGAGACCGACAACGCACCGCCTGCTCGCGGATGTGACTACAAGTCATTTAAAGCTTGTGACCCACCGGTCCTCACTCGAAAGAAAGACGCGGTGGCTACGTTTGATTGGGTGATCCGTATGGAAGCTGCCATTCGTTTGAGCGAGTGTCGAACGAATCAATTTGTGAAATTTGCTCCTAACTCCTTAAGAGAGGAAGCATCCCATTGGTGGGAAGGTGTACGTCAAGCAAAAGGGAGCGAGGCTGTGGATGCGATGATGTGGGCTGACTTGAAAACCTTGGTAATCAAGAATTTCTGCCCGAGGAACGAGATTGAGAAGGTAGAGAGGGAATTTATGGGTTTGAAGGCTGGGAGCATGACGCACCGGCAATACACAACCCGATTCAATGAACTGGCACGTCTGGTGCCACACCTTATCACGACTGAGGAAAGAAAGATTTCCTGTTACATTCAAGGACTGCCGGACCAGGTCCGCACCTATGTTAAGGCAAATGCCCCTACGACCTATGATTTGGTAATAGAACTGAGCGGCGTGGTATTTGATGATCTGGCGCTGAATGTCATCGCCATTGAGGAACCGAAGAAGAGACCGAGCTTCTCGAACAAGCGAACTGGTGGAAGGATGTTTGGGACTCGTGATAAGAGGGCTCGGGTGAATGAGCCGACTGTTTGTAAGAAGTGTGGAAGGGAGCATGTAGGTGAATGCAGACTGGGATCTAACTTGTGCTTTAAGTGTGGCAAGACCGGGCACTACTCCCGTGAATGCTCACAACACTTCAAGTGCTATAATTGTGGGGATGCCGGTCATCTAAGTAGGGAATGCCTGAAACCGAGAATGGGTGTAGCCGGGAAAGGGAAAGGCCCGGAAAGGAAAGAAGAGAGGCCCCGAGCAAAGACTCATGCGTACGCATTGACGTAAGAACAAGCCACGGCAGACCCCGATGTGGTGTCAGGTACGTTCATCCTGGACAACGCTTTTGTTTCAGTGTTATTTGATTCGGGTGCCAGTAAGAGTTTTATATCTGCGACTCTTTGTAAACGAGTAAAGTACAATGTGAGTAAGCTAGAAAGGGCCTTTAGCGTAGAAACCGCTGAGGGTAGAACCGCGAGGGTGACTGATGTAGTTGACAATTCCACGATAAATATAGAAGGTCATAGGTTCCCTGTCAGATTGTTTGTTATGGTTTTGGGAGGGTTTGATGTTGTGTTAGGAATGGATTGGCTAACTGCCAATGAAGCACAAATTATATGTAAACGAAAGATAATCCGACTCAAGGCTCCGGATGGTAGCAAAGTCGATGTTTTTGGAGATCGTGACGCTCCGATGCCAAACGTCATCTCGATGATTAAGGCAACAAATTACTTGAGGCGCGGATGCAAGGCTTATCTGGTATACGTAATTGACAAGTGTAAGGAAGTGAAGGAACTAGACGATGTACCCGTGGTACGCGAGTACCCGGAAGTGTTTCCAGAGGAGTTGCCTGGGATACCACCCGACAGAGAGATTGAATTTCGAATCGACTTAGTACCAGATGCCCAGCCCGTGGCTAAGCGCCATATCGACTAGCACCAGTGGAAATGAAAGAACTTATGACCTGATTAGATGAACTACTTGAGAAGGGATTTATACAACCGAGCATCTCGCCATGGGGTGCTCCGGTGTTGTTTGTGAAGAAGAAAGACGGTTCGATGAGAATGTTTATTGATTATCGCGAGTTGAACAAACGTACCGTGAAGAACATGTACCCGTTACCAAGGATCGACGACCTGTTCGATCAATTTCAAGGCGCAAGTTGGTTCTCGAAAATCGACCTTCGGTCCGGGTATCCTCAGTTGAAGGTGAGGGAAGAAGACATACCGAAAACTGCATTTCGCACACGTTATGGACATTTCGAGTTCCACGTGATGTCTTTTGGATTGACGAACGCCCCCGCAGCGTTCATGGATTTGATGAATAGAGTTTGTCGACTAATGCTGGATCGATCGGAAATCGTGTTCATCGATGATATCATCATTTACTCCACGAATGAGGGTGATCACGCGTGTCATTTGAAGGAGGTATTGGAAGCTCTGAAGAAGGAAAAGTTGTATGCTAAGTTCTCCAAATGCGCGTTCTAGCTTAGGGAAGTCCAATTCCTAGGTCACGTCATCAACCCGAACGGCATTATGGTTGACCCAGCAAAGATAATGACTGTAAGGGAATGGAATGTTCCTAAGACGCCAACTGAAATCCGCAGTTTCTTGGGATTGGCAGGCTACTATCGGAGATTCATCCAGGACTTCTCGAAAATAGCTTCGCCGTTGACAAAGTTGACTCGAAGGGAGGTAAAGTATGAATAGGGTTCGACCCAAGATGCGGCGTTTAAGGAATTGAAGGAGAAGCTAACCCAAGCCCCAGTCTTGGCCCTTCCCGAGGGCAATGAAGACCTAGTGGTATACTCTGACGCTTCGGGTCAGGGATTGGGATGCGTGTTGATGCAACGCGGGAGAGTGATCGCGTATGCGTCGCGGCAGTTGAAGATTCACGAAGCTAATTATCCGACTCACGATTTGGAACTTGTTGCTGTCGTATTCGCATGGAAAATCTGGAGGCACTACCTTTATGGGGTGAAGTTCACTATTTACTCCGACCACAAATGTTTGAAGTACTTCTTCGAATAGAAGGAACTTAATATGAGGCAGAGGCGATCGTTGGAACTATTAAAAGACTATGAATGTGAAATAATATACCATCCTGGAAAGGCAAACGTGGTGGCTGACGCCCTAAGCCGAAAGGATGTGCCTACTCCTATTAGGGTGAAAGCTTGCCAGTTGGTGGTAACATCGGATGTGATGAGAGAAATTGAAAAGGCTCAAGATGAGGCACTTAAAGAAGGAAACCTAAAGAAGGAAAGGATGGTTGGACAACGGGACAAGTTGGAATATAACACCCTTGGTGTTAGGACACGTTTTGGACGGGTATCCTATGGGTGGCGAGCTTAGAACCAAAATCTTGGATGAGGCTCATAAGTCCCGTTACTCTATCCATCCCGGGTACCAATAAAATGTACCAAGATCTGAGGAAGGAATACTGGTGGCCTGGAATGAAACATGAAGTGACAAAGTATGTAAGCAAGTGCTTGACTTGCTCACAAGTAAAGGCCGAGCACCAGAAACCGTATGGAAAGATTTAACCACTTGATGTACCAGAATGGAAGTGGGAACACATTACCATGGACTTCATAACCAAGCTACCTCGCACAGCTAAAGGTCATGCCACCATCTGGGTAATTGTGGACCGATTAACAAAGAGTGCTCATTTCCTACCTATTCGCGAGACGTTCTCGTCGGAAAGGTTAGCGGAAGTATTTATTAACAAAGTAGTAGCACGGCATGGGATGCCTTTGACGATAGTATCCGACTGGGACACACGATTCACATCGAGGTTCTGGAAAAGATTTCATGACGCGATGGGCACGAGACTTAATATCAGTACGGCATACCACCCGCAAACGGATGGTCAGTCTGAAAGGACCATTCAGACGTTGGAGGATATGCTTCGTGCTTGTATTATCGATTTTGGCGGAAGTTGGGACAGTCATCTGCCATTAGCCGAATTATCCTACAACAATAGTTATCACACGACGATAGGCATGCCGCCTTATGAAATGTTGTATGGGAGAAGATGCAGAACCCCGGTTTGTTGGGGCAAAATTGGACAGAAGCAATTAGGGAGTCTGGAAGTAATAAGGGAAACGTCGGAAAGATTTGATCAAGTCAAAGCACGAATGAAGGCCGCACAAGATCGTCAAAAATCCTACGCGGACAAACGGCGAAGGCCTATTGAGTTTGATGTTGGGGACAGAGTAATGTTGAAAGTGTCACCCTGGAAGGGAATCATACGATTCAGGAAGAGAGGAAAGTTAAGTCCGAGGTTTGTCGGACCGTTCAGGATAACGGCACGGGTTGGTGAAGTCGCTTATCGGTTAGAGTTGCCTGATGAGTTAAGTGGAATTCATCCTACCTTCCATGTATCACACTTGCGAAAGTGTTTGGCGGATGAATCGGCTCACGTACCACTTACTGACATTGAGGTAGACAATAGCCTTAACTACATCGAAGAACCCAGCCAACCTAGATCAGAAGGAGAGACGTTTACGTAATAAAGTTATCCAATTGGTTAAAGTCCAATGGAAACATCGAAAGGGATCGGAAGCCACTTGGGAAATGGAGACAGAAATGAGGGAGTCGTACCCTCAACTATTTGACTTATGACAGGTTTCGGGGACGAAACCTATTGTAAGGGGGTAGACTTATAACATCCCAAAAATAATAAAACGAATACATATAGCGAGACCGATGATTTAGTCGGGATATTTAAATAAAAGGGAGCGGGCTTGGGCTAGGCTTTAATGGGCCGAGGGATGCCCAGGTATATGAGAGGCAGGGCAGCCCTCTTCTCTGCTCATTCCCCACTCACGCAACTTCTAGAGAGAGAAAGTTGACGGATCATCCTGGAATTGAGGGAGCACGTTACTGCTAAGCTCGTGAGAAGAATCTCTGGATCAGAATCTCGATACAGGTAATGATCTTGCCTAAATCTGAGTTTTTGTTCGTTTTTGGGATTTTCAGGTTTTGGCTAAAAAGGTAACGATTTTGCGGATGGAACTTGAAAATGAGCTTAAGTATAGCATCTAGAATGAAAACCGAACGTTTTGATCTAAGAAAAATTGAGATACTGACTCGATCAGACTCGCATGCAAAAACTTCAGATTTTTGGGAAGACGATCTGTGCAGGCCCATCGAAACTACTAGTTTCGATATGTGCAGGCCCATCGAAACTACTAGTTTCGATATGTGCAGACCCATCGAAACTACCTAGTTTTGATATGTGAAGACCCATCGAAACTACCTAGTTTCGATATGTGCATACCCATCGAAACTACCTAGTTTCGATATGTGCAGACCCATTGAAACTACCTAGTTTCGATATGTGCAAACCCATCGAAACTACTCAGTTTCGATATATGCATACCCATCGAAACTACCTTAGTTTCGATATGAGCCCACGATCCGAAGTTAAGATCACAACTAAGTTACTTATCGAAACTGCCAAGTTTTGACATAAACAACCTATCAAAACTATCAAGTTTCGATATAAACAAATCCATCGAAACTACTAGGTTTAAGCATAGGGATGTCTAGTGTCATCTAGGAGCACTACCTTACAAGTATTGCTTTATTATAACAGATCGTGAGTGACATTAGTGACGCTCAGTAGCCAGCTAAGAGTATTTCAGAAACTGCTTATCGGGTGAGTTCTAGAAGCCCTCTTTTAAATGCTTTATATAATGTTTTCGGGCTGGTGTGCATGCATATGAAATGATGTTTAACGAAACGATATTTATGAAACTATGTTTATAAATGATGCTTATGAAACTAAATTTATGAAATGAAATGATTGGAATGAACGGTTTATGGAAAGAGTGTTATGAACGAAATGTTTACGAACGAAATGTTTATAAAGAAATGGTTTAAACTAAAGGTAAAAGGGTTTCGAAAATGAATGAAAGGTTTTATGAAAAGAAAGGAAAAAGGGCAAAGGTTTTAACGAAGTCCTTACAAATCTAATCTGTCGAATGAATGGAATTGACGAATGAAGTCTGGGAATGAGATTTCCAGCCTTGTGGTAAATTATGGACAGCGAGCCATAGTTGCGATAAGAGCAACAGGGGCAGTGTCTTGGTGGCTTGCCAATGGTTTGATGTTGTACAACTGGTAAGTGGGTAACGACGGTTACTCGGGTGATGACGATCATCCTAAGGGAAAGAGGTAATAGGAAATCAATGACGGCGATACGTAACGGTTGATTCCCAAAGGAAAGATGCGTGTTGGGCAATGACGGCGATTCGTAACGGTTGACCCCACGTATTGAATGGTTGTAGCAATGACGGCGATACGTAGCGGTTGCCCACAACATCAAAGGTTCCTTCGGGGACACAGAGGCGCTTAAAGAAAGATACAGATTGTAGATAGTAATGTATGACTTAAATGAATGTTTAATGTTTTAAACATATGATCCGTTCAATGTGTTTATGACGAGGAAAAATGTTTGAAAGTTTTTCAATGATGAATGAAAGGCCCTGTTTTCTTATACGTGACATTAAACCCTAATGAATGTTTTGAATGATGAACCGTTTCTTAAATCGAACGAAAACTAGAACTCACCAGCGTAGCTGACTTTTTAGTTTGCACATTCAGGTTAAGGCAGGTATGGATGAGGGACGGTGATGCTTGGCAAGCGAGAAGAGTTACCCTGTTAATCGTGAAGACTGGCATCCCGTTATGATTAGATTATGATATGTTTATGTAATAGGCTATGATACGCTTCCGTTGTTAAACAATGTAATGATTATGTTTTATTGAAGTATTTTCCGCTGCGTTATTTGATAATCACGTTTAAGAACCGTTTGTGAATGAGTAAATCCAATAAGTGAGGCCTTCCGGGTTTGGGGCCTTACAATGGGTTGTTAAACCCAACAGTACTGTTCATGATCACCTCGCTTACGGACAAAATTAACGGTTAACTCTGAGAGAACTTTGTACACACCCGTACAACTTATATAATTTATGTAACTGTGTAAGCATGGAAATATGATTTTTGAAAAAGGTACTTGAGGATGTATCTCACCCCAAAATGGAAAATGAGTAAAACGGGGCTATGAGATCTCACCTGATAAAGCAGTAATGATATGCAAGTCTTAGCAAATCCGGCTAAATGAGACGACCTACTCGTGCCCTAGGAAACATTTAGGACTTTAAGGTCTAAGTGTTGTAAATGCTTGACTATGAACTCTACGCATCCAAAGAGTTGTTTGAAAAGTGACTTAGACGTTTCAAATATGTTTTGACTCGACGACCCGTTGGTGACACGTTGGACTTAAGCATTCAAATCCTAACAAGGAATTCAAACCTACATTGAAATAGTCTATTATCGTATAATAAACACATTAGCATATTCGTTTGGAATTTAGAACTTGAAACACAAATTTTGAAACATTAAAGTTTCCCTAATTCGAAAGTCAAGTTTTTGAGTCCTAAACATGGCAACTATGCAAAGTTGATGTTCACACATGAAATTTAGACATGTTATGACATATATAGAACATTTCAATGTTTACTTGCTAAAAATAGACAAACATGCGAGTTTCGGATAATTAAAGTTTCCTATTATAGCAAGATCATGTCAAATTGTCAAGTTCATGGATAGTCATAATGTATTATCATACAATGCACTTAGTTAAGTGTTACTAAGTCATTTAAACCTTCTAATCATGTTAACAAAACACATCTTGTGGAAAAATAAAGTTTCCGTATTTAGAAACCGGGCTCTAAAACTCATACACATGCATTTTAATCAATCATTTTGGTCAATCATTCTTCCATAATGTTCACTATACTAGTTTCATACCTTGAATACACCCAAATACCAAGTTTTCATACATGTCAAGAAATAAAGTTTCTAAAAATAGAAAACGAGCCTAAAAGCATAGAAAACGAGCCTAAAAGCATAGAAAACGAGCCTAAAAGCATCATGGACATGTGATTTTACCAAAAAAAATCATACAATCTCTATATCTAGTGTTTATGCATCATTTCCACAAAACAATTCACATCATAACTTCTTTTAACAAAAACCCGAAAATTAAAGTTACTATAAATAGAACCGATCATGAAATCTCATATCACCAAAAGTTCTAGATAGCAAGTCTACACATATTATCCATTCTTTATGCATATCTAACCATTTTCCATCATCAAATCACCCTAAATATGACATCTATCATTAAACCCAAAATTAAAGTTTCCTAAAATAGCAAAACCGAGCATGCATGTATCATCCAACACTTTTGACAACAAAGTTTGCATATATTCTTCATCTACAACTATTATTACAACATAATCCATCATCAAATCAACAAAATCTCATCATCTAACACATGCACATATAATAAAGTTTCCTTAAATGGAAACCGAGTCTATGAACAAAATCCAGGTTCAAAATCACCAACAATATGTACCATTTTAGTTTTAAAACACATTTCCTTTAAGAATCCATGGCTAATCTTTTATAAAAATGGGTTTTCTTTGGGTGCATGTTCATATGAACATGAAGATGAAAATGGAGAAAAAGATGGGTTTTGATCTTACCAAACTTGAAATATGATGGAATGATGGATGAATCTTCTTGCAAATGCTTAATTCTTGAGATTTGATGCTTGAATTTGGAGAAAACAAGATCAAAAGAAATCAAAAATGGTGGATGAAGGTGGTGGTGGGGGTTTTCGGCCAAGAGGGAGAAGGAGAGAGAGAGTGGATGGTGAAAATGGTGGAGAAATGTGAATTGGTGGGGGTATTTATAGTGGATTTTGATACCGGGTGGTGGAAAACGAATAGTCACCGATTTATTGACGGAAATCCCGAATAGGTATGAATGAAATTATTTAAAAATAATTTGACTCATATTGGTATGTTTAACATATAAAGTTTTTGGATTTTTATTGGGAAATGTCGGTACATACTGTAGACTGGCCGGACAACGTTAAAACAAAAAGTTTCTCAGAAAATTCCCAAAAAATTTACAGAGTCTTGGAATAACATATCACAGTACTACATATAATTTGTGCACACCAAATATATGTCTAAGTGTCTGCTTAGAATTATGGACCTAGCTAGTGCACAATGCTTGTCTACTGGACTGTACAGAAAATAAAAGTATTTATATAAATCACCGAAAAATTATATAGGCATGATTAATTAAATAGCAGTGTTACATATAATTTGACACACAGATTATATGTCTAGGTATTTGTTTTAAATTATCACCAACGGTCATGCTGTAGGACGCGTGTTTGACCGGGTAATCTTTCGGATTACCGACACGTGAACAGAATGACTTGCTAAGTGTGAAATGGACTTAATTACTATAAATTAAGTGTGATGCATGTCTAATAATGTAATATATATCTCAGTCGGGAATGAATATCAACCTGAAATTTGCCGGGTGTTAAAGTAGTGCAAGAAACAGTCCACCATTTCGACTTCTACTACTGAAGCTGAATATGTCACCGCATACGCATGTTGTTCTCAAGTTATCCGGATACAACACCAATTGTTGTATTACGGTTTGAATTTCTTTAACTCACCTATTTTCTGTGATAATGAAGTTGCTTTACAGATTGTTAAGAATCCTGTCCAACATTCTAAAACTAAGCACATAGACATAAGGGTGCATCACATTCGTGATTGTTTTGAAAGAAAGCTTATGCATCTTGAGCAGGTTTCTACTGATGATAATGTTGCTGATATCTTTACAAAAGCCTTTGATTTGGCATGATTCAACTTTCTGGTTGAATGTCTGAAAATGATCTCCTTTGATTTGAAGGTCGCGGGTTTGGTCACCAAAAATATTTTTTCTGTTTTGTTTGTTTAAATTTTGATTTTTTTTTATAAATGCAAAAGTTTAGGGGGAGAAATTTCCTAAAAACACCAAAAAGATTTTAAGTTTAAGTTTTTAGTTACTTCTTTGAAAAAGATATTATTAAGAAAATCTGAGAACACTATCTAATGGGAAATTATAGTACATCATTCTAGAGGTTGGATCATCATATGTAAGGCCTGTAGTTGAAAAGATTAGGATCTTATGGTGACATGTTGATAGGCTCTGCTAAACCCGGAAAGACAGCATGATATTGTTTTACTTAAACATAAAGGTCATTGTCATAGTAGGGAACATCTCATAGATTGGTAGAATAATTATTTCCTGTTAATAATCGAGCATTTAAACATAAAGATTGGTGAACTGTGGATGAACATAATATATCTGGATTGAACAAACCGAGACCCTTCACAAAGGTGTTGCGAGCTGACTTGATACAAGTCTTTACATATTATATATATATAGATAAAAGACATGCTGACATGCAAAAGGTGAAAAGACACTCAATGATAGTGCAAAGCTACTCTGCAAAGCAGAATTTGAGCAAAAAGACACGCAATGTTAATGTCGTGCTATAGGAAAATTTCAAAAAGATATGTCTAAAGACGTACATATAAGTATACTTGTAAATATTTTTCTCTTTGGGAATATATGACTGGGAAGGAATCTCTTATCAAGTCATGTAAGTCCGTCGTGCTATGTTTTTTATCACATTTATCAGAGATCTCCTAAACAGTTCATTGACCTGTGCTAGTTATGCTCCTTTAGTTATTATTTAGGTGCTTAAAAGATCATGAGGAAGGGAAGGTTTATCCGATAAGCTATAGGGTCCATTCAGTTCATTAAAAACTTATTTAATTCACATTATAATAAATACAGGTTTCTGAGATGTGAGTGTGGGACCCACTAAATCATGACTAATTCTTACCCAGAAAACTTGATAAACTTATTCACTGCTTACTTGTCAACTAAGGTATAAAAGTTTGAGTTTAGAAGGATACTATATATTGGCAATCACCGAGACCTATCTAAGAAAATGAATGGCTAACAACTATGCTTTAGTCTGCACTACAATGATATGATCCCATAACAGAGTTTCTCTAAAAAATAATGTGTTTCTGTAAGTGTTGCATGTTATGAAAAGAACAAAAAGATTTTATGTTTTTAGTTTAAGTTATTTTATTTTTTGTCTTTTGTCTTTTGTCTTTTGTTTATACTTCATAATTATCAAAATGACCGTCCCTGCTTGACCCGAAAATCCAAAGGAGAGTGTTTTTTTTTAAAGTTCACGGTTTTCAGAAGTTTGCGGCCGCATACTTCATGATGGGCCACATGGTTGACTTTGTCTACATATAGCTTGAAGTTTGCGATTTCTTGATATCCTACACCGCATACTTCGTGATTTCTCTCAGCTGCATACTACACTTTCGTCTCAAAAGACCGACTACTTGACCTCATTGTGAAATTGTTGCTATATTTGTGTTCAAAAGGTGTAGGCAACATCATTGGTAAGATTTTTGACCACGGATTCATGCTAATCGAGCGTGTGAGATGCTTTTGACTGAAACTGAACCTAAACAGTGGCCATTCGATCAAATTGACTGATAAATGTTGTGAAAAAACTGAAATTGATCCACTAGATCAGGTCGTAGTCATAAGGCGATCCCATTGCACCAGAAATCCAAACCAGAAACTCTCCAAAAACTAAGAATTTTAAAAGTTTGCGGTTTTTCAAAAGTTCACGGTTTTTCTTCAAGTTTGCGGTAATTTAAAAGTTTGCGGTGTTTTCAAAGTTTGCGGTAATTTAAAAGTTTGCGGTATTTCTAACGTTTGCGGTGTGTTTCAATTTTGCGGCTTGAATGTTTTAGCCGAAAACTTTATGTTTTTTTGTTTCTAACCTGTTTTACTCCATGTAGGCATGGCAAACTTAAAATTTGTTAAGGACCACAACGAGTCAGCATATTTAGAAGACCCGCCTCAGCATCATAGCATTTTCAGATTAATGATAGTGGGTCTAAGAGCATCCAGAATCTTTCATGCTATTTCACAACATCCTGATATTTGTGAAGATTTTATTCGGGATTTCTGGAGCACGGCTGAATTTGTCACAGAAAATGAAGTTGAAGGAATAGCTGGTACTATGGCAGGAAAGAGCATAGTCATTACTAAGGCTGTTATTAGGGAATGTTTGAACTTTGGTGATGAGGCCGAATATACTACAAGTTTTTTTGTTGAACAAATGAACGGTGTCGTTGAAAGAATGAGTTATGAAGGAGGATTGTTGTCCTTGGAGAAGAAATGTTTGCCACCTTATTGGAAATACTTGGCACATATGGCGAACCAGTGTATCTCTGGAAGAGATGGTGGATATGATGAATTAAGTGCCAGCATGACTGTCGTTGTATACGCACTTGTGACTAGGGAAAATTTCAACTTCTCAAGAGTTGTGTTTGAAGAGATGACGAGTAATTTAACTGGGAAGAAGAAGTCAGTATTCTTGATGTATCCAAGATTTTTACAAATGATAATTAATAGAAATCATTCAGGGTTGGTAATGACACAAAGGAGACTGCATGTAAAGGTGTTGGACAAGAGCATTTTATCCTACATGAGTATGAAGAAGAAAGGAAATTTTCTGAATCTGACTCCACTAGAAAAGTTTGGAGCCTTTCCTGAGTTAGAAGGTGCACAACCACAACAACCTCAACAACCAAAAACCTCAACCTCAACCACAACCTCAACCTCAACCACAACCACAACAACCACCACCAACACCACAACCTCAACAGGCTCAAAATCAAGCTGAGGTCCCAATTGTTAATGAGCCTGTGATTCCAAATGTACAGCTGGCCGATGAACATGCAGATGAATTTAACTACAACATTGAAGGGCCAGTGTACTTTGAGAATGAAGAAAACGTAGAGAATCTTGAATACTTGGCAAATCTAAATCTAGATGATCTGATATTTTCAGATACTGACAATCAAGGCACTAGTGGTTAGAACATTGAAGAGAAAGAAAGTGAGTCTGAAGGAGACTCAGAAGGTGAAGAATTTGACTTATCAAAAACAGAGAGTGATGAAGTAGTACCGATCAATAAACATCACAAGAGCTTGCTAGTTAAAAGAAAGGTTGCTGGGAAACCTCCTCTCATCAACCCTTCTGCATAACAAAGTGATAATTCCGATGAAGACTACGATTTTGAAGCTGATCTAGGTCTGAAAAAGAAGGCAAAACTTTCTGAACAACTTCCTCAGAAGTCCACACCAATCATCATACCTATCATCACCAAACAGCAAGATAAGGGCAAGGCAAAGATAGTTAACCAACCTGCGCTTGTGGATGTTCAAGCCCTACAACAAAGAGTATTCGTTCTGGAACAAGATTCTGCTGCCAAGGAATCAAAGATCAATAAACTCAATGAAGAAAACGATACTCTCAGAACAATTATAAACATACAAAGTGGTCAGATCAAAATCCTGAAAGAAAACATGGTATATGTGCTGAAAGAACTAAAGAGGCTTAAGGAAAAGAAAGATAAAAAGAAAAGGAAGAAAGATGATAGTTGTAGTGGTAACGGTGATGATAAAGGTGATGACAATGATGGTTATGGAGATTGTAATGAAGGAAAAAGTAATGATAAAGATCAGAACAAAGACCAGGGAGACCAACCTGAAGGAACGAGCTCACATGAAGATCTATCTAGAGCAATGGTCGTTTATGTTCCTGCATCAGAAGATAAAGGAGCACAACAGTCAGAAAATGATTTTTCTTTTGATTTTTAATAGGTTCTTGATGATTTACTCAAGTCAGACTCAATGTTCTCATTTGGAAATGATTCGACTGTACTGGATGATGATTTTACAGGAGAGGTAATGTTTGAAGGTGAAGATTTCTTTGATTCAATTATGCCTACCTCTCCTACATACATCAGCGCTCAGGGAAAGGTGATTACCAGTATTTACAGCGATGTATTCGCTGAAGGTAATTCAACTCCCCACGTGGAATCATCAGCTGAACATGTTGCTGAATCTACAAGTATACCTGAAGCAACATCGTCTTCAACTATTCTAGATAAAAAGAAAAGTATGTTCAAGATTATCCTCCACGTGAAGTTCATTATGTCACATCCTCCAATGTGCTCTCAAATAAGAACGATCGTTCTCCTATTCTGAGCTGGATGATTGACAATGAGAAGAATCTTTATCTAATCAAGAGAAAGAATGGGCGAAAAGAGTATTTTGCTAGGTCACATGACTTCAGTTCACTGCCTAGATTTGACCTTCAAGCACTAAACAAGGCTCCATTTTACAATCCAGGGAATATTAGAATAGCAAATCATTTTGTTAAGTTTCTTGACAGAGAATGCGACAGTGGATTCAAAATACTATAACCTGCTGAATGCAAGAGGGTGAAGTCAAAGTACATAATTGACAGAATAAGCAAGAAGCCCCTTGTAATGGAAATCTATCCTCCTCCCAAGACAGTGGAGTGTGTTCCAGTTCATCAAGCTCTACCTGACAACACATTAAGTCAACTTGAATATCGGTCTTACAGCTCTATGACAGGGTATATCTATATTCAATGTACTGACAGGGAATTCACCATTGCTGATCCCATGGATCTTTTGAAGTTTGGGAAAGAAGACATGATTAGATTATCCAAGCAACATCTATTCGTGCCTGAAGAGTGTGAAAGAGACACCAAGCCTTTCATGAAAGTCTTGGCAACTGCAATAGTTAAAGGCCTCTATGCAGGAGGTGGTGATCACTCAACTGACATTGAAATACTTTGATAGCATTAGCCTAGGGGGAGATTGTAAGGATCAAACCTAATAGGTTAACGCATCAAGTGATCACCGACAAGTTCAGATGAAGACTTTTTGGAAGTATGCGGCCCCGGCCCAGCCCAACCGATTAGTAGAAATAGTTGTTTTGTATTTTGTATTCGGTTAGACGAGTTGTTGAGCGATATTTGTATTTTTTTCAGTGGTTCATCAATATACGAATCGTTTGACAATCAATTGTGTCTCTTCCTTATTGTTTATACCTACAAGTCACGTGTTGAGTCTGTTTTCGCCAGGTTCATCACGTTGTTGAATCCGTTGACTGAAGATCCTCAGGAATCCGGACCTTACACGTTAGGAAGCCCCCATCCGCTCATTGTCATCGTAGAACCCCGTCATCGTCCCTCCTCTTCCGACAGATCTATCTCTCTCTTGGATGTCTCTCTCGTCGTGCACGCTCCTAGGCTAATTATGGCCCAAGGTTTAACATTAGGTCGCTTATAATCCCCGTAATGTTTCATTTGGGTCATTCTTAATCCACCTCGTATGTTTCGATCATGAACTTTCTTTTTAAATCACTAGCCGACTCCTTCCGTGGTAACAACGCGCTGTAAATGACCAATCTTACAAGTCCTCTTAATAAATAAAGAGTCGGGTCGTCTACTGGCCCGAACCCTTATATTATGAATTTTCGGGATGTTACAAGTCTACCCCCCTTAAAAGAGGATTTGTCCTCGAATCCTGTGTCGGTGCAAACCAACCCAACATATCCTCCCATTCCTACTCGTGCACCAAATCCATTCGGTGACAAGTGATGTCGTGTGTTTGATTTAGTAAATATTATATAATAATATTTACAGATTTTGGATTCACAAGATCAGTTTTTAAATTTATAAAATGATAAATACTCAAAATTAAAACACACACAATAGGCAAGTGTACCTATCGAAGCGTAATATAGTTTAGGTAAGAACCAAGTATCAAACCATTGGACACTGTCGAGTTCCAATACTCAACTTTTGTCATCGTTTTGCCGGTTTAATTAGTGAGTGGGTTTTGTGTGCTTGTTGTTGGAGCACGTTTGTGTAACAGACACTCTGGATGTCGTCTCTGCTTTTGTATCTCTACTTTCTGTACTTGTATTTTGTATTTCAGTATCTGTATGTATTTGTTTATCGAGTTGTAAACATGTGTGTAGGTACTTGTCATTGTATTTGTCTTGTAAAGTGTTTTGCACACTTAACAAGTGCACAGGTTGTTTAAACTGCGTACTTAGCAAGTACACCTGAACAATTGTCTGCATACTTGCTAAGTACGCAGGAAGAAAGGCCTGCGCACTTATCAAGTGTGCATGCAGCAGGTCTAGTATATATAGCAGGTTTGTGTTGTGATCATGTACGCACTCATTCTCAACTATAACCGGCTGTGATAATCAATAGACGAAGTTTAAAGTATCTTGTTGTTGTTATCGGTTTACTTTGTGTTGATAGAATCTCCACCTAGTCACGGGCATTCCGCACCCGGTTACACTAGCCACCGCACTTGCATGTGATGATCCGAGATACTCGAGGACCTACAAGTGGTATCAGAGCATCTGCTCTTGATTTCGAGTGTTGTGAGTGTGTTAGGAGCATTTTCGACATATTTGGTAGCATCTTACATGAAAAGGAGACCGATTTTTGTAATAAAACAGAGGTAGCTCTTGAGCGCTGTTTTAGAAGCAAAAATCCTTCAAAATTCGACCTTTTTGTTGTTTGTTTGAGTGTTTTGATCATCATGGGTTTGTTAGAAACAAGTTTCTAACCTTTTGGCTTGATCAATTCGTTCAAAATTTCAAGATTTGATGATTTGAGCATTTTCCGGCGATCGAAAATAGTTGGTGGAGTAGTTGAAAAAGTGATCTGCGTACTTACATTATTTGGCAAAAAGGACAATGTTCTTGCGTACTTACTAAGTATGCAAGACCAATTCTTTGCGTACTTATCTTTTGTGTCTGCGTACTTGATAAGTACGCAAGATCAACCTTAAGTGCGCAAGACCATTTTCACAAGTGTGCAAGTTGTGTAAAATTTCTGATTTTTGACTAAGTTAATCACTATGTCAAATATTCAGAACATTAGTAGTATGCTGAACTATGACAACGAGATAGGGACTCCACAAAACCCACCAATGCTGCTTAATGTAAATGATTATTCGAACTGGAAAGCACGCTTTTATAAGTATATCTCGTATACTGATTCAACCTTATGGATACC
Organism: Smallanthus sonchifolius; assembly: GCA_023525975.1. Classification (NCBI taxonomy): domain Eukaryota; kingdom Viridiplantae; phylum Streptophyta; class Magnoliopsida; order Asterales; family Asteraceae; genus Smallanthus; species Smallanthus sonchifolius. The sequence goes on along the minus strand of CM042023.1, from coordinate 71,501,486 downwards.
CATTCTTGAGGGATATAAACATCCAACCTATCTGTTTCTTGATGAAACTATTCCCAAACCTATCTCCAAGCTAGATGAAGAAGAGAAGAAGGCTTATAACTGAGAAAAGAAGGCACGTGGCTCTATAACTATGGCCTTGACTAGGGATCTATTTCACAGTTTCAAAGGTTATGATACTTTTAAGGATCTTTGGAAGGCTTTGCAGAAGAGGTTCGAGGGAAACAGTGACGTCAAGAAAAGCAAGAAAGAGCTACTGAGAAAGCAATATGAGTGCTTCAGATATTTAGAAAATGAATCTATTGATGAATTTATTTCTAGATTCTATCACCTGAAAACAGAGCTAAACTCTTATGAACTCAAGTATCCTGATGATGAATTGGTGGAGAAGTTTCTTGATTCTTTGCCATCAAAATTTGACATGTATACCACATTGTTGAGAGAGAACCCGAAGTTTTATGAGATGACAATTTATGACGCACTTGGAAAGGTTCAAGCACTCGGCATGAACCTGAGAAAGAAAGAAAGTTCTGGAAGACCTCATATTCAAGATCCTTCTATGTATTATGGAGTGTCTTCCACAGCAAAGTCATCGGGTTCTGGAATTGCCTTGTTCTCTGGGACTCCTCAAGAAGATGATAATTCTAATGGTTGTGGTGGTCATACTTGTTTTGCTGCAACAGGATCTGGTTCATACCCCCAACATTCCACAAGAAGCCCTACCTCTACCCCTTCAACAAACCAATCTGCTATTGCTAAGATAGTTGAAGATCATGTGGTACTGTTCTCATCCTGCATGCTTGCCTACGAAAACTTCATAGGTTGAAAGGTAACGATCCTGAAACCATTGAAGAAGACTTTAATAGGTGGATCCGGATGATATGGAGGATATGGATATTCAATGGAACATGGCCATGATCTTGAGGAGGGCTAAGTGTTTTCTGAATCGAACAGGTAGGAAGTTCATTGGTGGGCATTCTAATGCCAATGTTGGATTTGATAAATCCAAAGGTAAGTGCTACAAATGTAATAACTTGGGACATTTTGCAAGGGAATGTTGTTGAAGCACTCTCTTGTGACAAACACTCTGGATAGAGTCTTAGTTTTTGTACTTTCATGTATATATTTGTCATTGTTTGTAAGTGTCTGTATATAATAGTTATCGAGTTGTATTTACTTTTACATAATGACTGTTGCTGAAATCTCTAAGTGTTTTGCGCACTTGTATGTGCGCAGGAATTAGTTCCTATGTACTTAGCAAGTACGCAAGAATACCTTGCGTACTTGCTAAGTACGCTTGAGCAATTTGCCCTGCGCACTTGCTAAGTGCGCAGAGACCAGGTCGTGTATAAATAGGATAGGTTGACAGTAGACAAGTACGCATGCATACATTCAGACCTTGTATACTCAGTATTTCTCTCTGTAACCTTCAAGTGTTTATAATAGACGAAAGTTTAAAGTGATTCTCTTGTCGGTTTACTTTGTGTTGTAAGACTCTCCACCTAGTCACGGGTATTCCGCACCCGGTCCGACTAGTAGACCCACTGCATGTGACGATCCACCACACCCGAGGGACCTACAAGTGGTATCAGAGTGTTGCTCTTGATTTCGAGTGTTGTGAGTGTGTTTGGAGAGTTTTCTATAGAGTTTTTACAAGCAAAAGTGGGTATTTTTGTTGATTTTTGTGATAAAATAGGGGTAGCTCTTGAGCACTATTTTAGAAGCAAAAATCACTCAGAAACCAACTTTTGTTGTGTATTTGAGTGTTTTGAGCAGCAAAGGTTGGTTAGAAACTTGTTTCTGACTCTTTAGCTCATTTTGTTTGTTCATCTATCCGATTTTTGCCATCTCCGGTGAAATTCCAGTGACCAGAAGAGTTTGGTGAGAGTTGGTGAAAAGGTGTTCTGCGTACTTACCATATCTGGCAAAAAAGTTCAGTCTTGCTGCGTACTTACCAAGTACGCAAGACCAATCTTGTGCGTACTTAATTTAAATCATGCGTACTTAAGTTATCTCCTGCGTACTTACTAAGTAAGCAAGAGTAAATCCTAACTACGCAAGGCCAATTGCAAGTGCGCAAGTGTCTCTGACTTTTCTAAAATTTGATTAAGTGTTCACCATGTCAAATCTTCAGAACCTAGGAAACCTTTTAAACTAGGACAACGAGATCGGAACCCCTCAGAAACCGCCAAAGTTGCTAAATGTAAATGATTATTTTAACTAGAAAGCACGCTTTGAGCACTACATTTCTTATACCGATTCTTCGTTATGGATTCCAATTCTAGAAGGCTATAAGCATCCCACACACATTTATCTTGATGATGAACTGCCTAAGCCTATCTCTAAACTCGATGAAGAAGAAAAGAAAGCTTATGATCGAGAAAAGAAGGCTCACGGTTCTATCACTATGGCATTGACTCGGGATTGTTCCACAGTTTCAGAGGATATGATAACTCCAAGGATCTTTGGAAGGCGTTACAGAAAAGATTGGAGGGAAATAGTGACATCAAGAAAAGTAAAAGAGATCTTCTCAGGAAGCAGTATGAGTGCTTTAGATTTCTATAGAACGAATCTATAGACGAGCTCATCTCTAGATTCTATCATCTGCAGACGGAGTTGAAAGCTTTTGAGCTGAAGTATCCTGATGAAGAATTAGTGGAAAAGTTTCTGGATGCTTTGCCTCCCAAGTTTGAGATGTATACAACCTTAATGAGAGAGAATCCTAAGTTCTATGAGATAACAATTGATGAGGCAATTGGAAAGGTTCAAGCTCATGACATGAACCTAAAAAGAAAGGAGAGCTCGGGAAGACCTCAAATACAAGACCCTTCAATGTATCATGGGACGTCTTCTACCACCAAGTCATCAGGCTCTGGAATTGCCCTTTTCTCTGGAAACTCTCATGGGGAAGAAACTGTAAAAGGTTGTGGTGGTCATGCATGCTATGAAGCATCTGGTTTTGGTTCTGGATCTCATCACCAGAATCCCTCAAGAAATCCTTCACCCACATCTTCAGCTAACCAATCAGCGATAGCCAAGATAGCTGAAGATCATGTGGCTTTATTCTCTTCATGCATGCTTGCCTATGAGAACTTCATTGGCGGCAAGCTAACGGATCCTGAAACAATAGAAGAAAACTTCAATCAGGTGGATCCGGATGATATGGAGGACATGGACATTCAGTGGAATATGGCCATGATCTTTAGAAGAGCCAAGCGTTTCCTGAACAGAACAGGAAGAAAGTTCATTGGCGGGCACTCTAATGCCAAGGTTGGTTTTGACAAATCCAAGGCCAAGTGCTACAAGTGTCTGAACTATGGACACTTTGCTCGTGAATGTCAAAAAGACAGAGCACCGGCTTCGGGTTTCACCAGACCTAGCCAAGGAAACAGTCATGGCCACAACAACTCAAACAACCACAATCAAAGCCAAAATGGAAAGTCCAATGCACTGGTAGCTCAACAGGACGAAAGCTTTGATTGAGGTGTTCATCTGGAGGATGCAATCATTGCATAAACTCAGGTTGGTCTCATGGCTGAGATCATGGAGATAATGGAAGCTGAGAAAAAGGAAGCTATGGAAAAGGAAGCTGAAGAAAAGGAAGCTTCTGTGGCTGACCTAGAAGAATCTACTACTGCTGTTGCACTCATGGCTATTGGAGAGGCAACAAGTTCATCGAATGAGGTAGATTCTAATCCTTTTTTTGTTATTTCTTGTTCCAAATGTCTAGGCTTAAAAATTAAAAATTCTAAGCTTCAAGACAAGGTCGAACCCCTTCGTATTGTAGCGTTAAGCTACAAAGAAAACGAAAAACGATTTAAAGATTCAATTGAAACGTTGAAAAAGGAAAAACGTGATTATTCACTAAAAATGAGCGATCAACAGCTTCACTTGGATATTGCATATAAGGGGTTAGAGAAAAGGAACAATGAGATCAACAAGCTGTAAAATGAGATCTTGCAGCTGAAATGTACTAATGAGAAGTTGAAAAACTCTCGTTTTGTGGTGGAACACTACGAATCTGTAGTGAGACAAATGAATGGGTTAGGGTTGGGTACTAATGCCATTCCTCCACCAGTTAGAGGGAAATTTGTCAACGGCTTAGTAGACATTGATCTAACATGTGTTGATGAGTCCTCAGGTAAGGATGATTCCTCAAGTAAGGCCAACTCCACATCTAATGAGGAGTTCTTTACTGCTTCTGATGATGGGTCGGTTAACACTTGCCCTGAAGGAGTAGTATCTGAGGAGTTGTTATCTGAACAGAAAGTCAAGAAAAACATTATCACTAATAGTGACAATTGTATTTTAATTGAACCCGATATCATTGAATCAAATGATAAATTAAAGGTAATGCTTTATGGGGGGTATAAAAATCTTAATCAAGTTAAGAAAGAAGCTTTTTCAGATCACTATGGGCTTGGTTATAAAGAAAATTTGCAAAAATACTATACTCCCAAAAACCAATCTGTATCGGGTCAAACTCCTGTTAACAAATCAACTCCTCCTACTCATAATGCTGAGTCATCTAATGCCAGATCCAATCAGACTTACATGAGGACTTACACAGACAAGAGGACTTGCTTTCACTGTGGTACGGTAGGTCACATATTTGTGAACTGTCCTTCTAAGAACCAAGGGAACACAGCCTATTGTTTCACAACCGGCTGTCATCCCTAAGTCACCACCAGTGAACTATTCCAAAAGTCCAAAAGCAAATGTGGTGAAACCACTAGTTAAACCGATGGTAAAGCCAAAGATAAAATCTGAAGCTAAACCATATGTTTCAAGAAAGGGAAAGCAACCTGCTGTACCTTGCGTATCTACCCCTGGTAGTACACGTACTGGTGAGAAATCTGCGGTGAAACTCTCTAAGCCACAGAGGAGGAGAAGGAATAAGAGGTTGAGAAAGCTAGAACAGCTGACTGGAGTTCAATCAGGTGAAGCTTCCACTAGTTCACCTGCTGTTGTTGAACATAAGTCTACTGTTCCAGTTAAGAAACAGAAGAGGTCCTGGACTATCAAATCTAAAAATTCTCAATCTCGTAGTCCTATTTCTTTTAAAGATTCATCCATTTTGAACAGTCACGACTGTGAGTTAAAAGAGGTTGTTTATTTTGAAAAAGACGGACGACCCAAGACCACTATGGCTAGGGTCTCCAAATCTAACTAATTCTTTTTATGACTTGTGCAGGGACATCCGAAGGGTACTATCTCTAACCGTTGGTATGTAGATAGTGGATGCTCCCGACACATGACAGGAAACATGGCCTTGCTTCAAGACGTGAAATCATTCAGAGGCGGCTATGTGGCCTTTGCTGGAGAGAAAGGCGGCAGTATCACGTGTCAAGGCTTTGTATCAAATGGTTGTGTCAGTTTTGACAATGTCAACTTTTGCGAGCAGCTGAAGCATAACCTGCTGAGTGTCTCCCAAATGTGCGACAAGGAGTACTCGGTGATGTTTGATAAGAATGAATGCTTGATTCTCAAGCCTGGTTTTGATGTTCCGGAAGACTGGATTCTGATGAGAGCGCCAAGAACAAACGACACCTATCAGATTGATATGAGCGTGGCAACAACCACCTCATCAGTTGCTAGTTGTTTGCTTACCAAAGCGATAGAACTTGAATCTATCTTGTGGCATAGGAAACTCGGACATATTTCTTATCGTAAAATGAATCATCTGGTCCGAAATGGCTTAGTAACCGGTGTTCCTAAGCTGAGATTTACTGTTGCAGATGACTGTATGCTGTGTAAATAGGGCAAACAGCAACGGAAGTCTCACAAGCCCAAGCTCCAAAACTCCTTCGATACCCCTTTGAAGCTATTACATATGGATCTGTTTGGCTCCATAAGTATCAGGAGTATTAGAGGTAAGTCATTCTGTCTGGTTGTAACTGATGATTTCTCACGTTTTTCTTGGGTGCATTTTTTAGGTACAAAGGACGAGACTGCTGGTATTCTTCAATACCTGATCCTGAGCTTGGAATCCCTTTGCAAGTTGAAGGTTAGAAGAATAAGGAGTGACAACGGAACTGAATTCAAGAATAATTTGATGGAGCTTTTCTGTCTCAAGAAAGGGATCTGTCAAGAATTTAGCACCTCGTACACACCTCAGCAGAATGGAGTTGCAGAATGAAAGAACATAACATTGATTGAGACTGCAAGGACTATGCTGTCGGATGCAAAGCTTCCTGTCACTTTCTGGGCAGAAGCAGTTAATACAGGTTGTCACGTCTTGAACAGAGTTCTGGTTGTGAAGAGGTACAACAAGACTTGTTACGAGTTGATCAACAATCGACTTCCCAATCTTGATTACCTAGTTCCTTTTGGTAGTCCCTGTTCCTTGTTGCTACAATACAAAGACCGCAAGTCTAAGTTTCATGAAAAAGCGGTGGAAGGCATCTTCTTAGGATACGTTGCCAACTCGCCTTGCAAGAGAGTGTACAACATAGGAACTCGTACTGTCGAGGAATGGTTTGAAGTGGATTGTAGTAAACACAACATTCCACTAGAACCAACTCGTCCAGCTTGGGGTTTTGATTATGATGCGTTATTCAAGTCATTCAATCTTCCTGATTTGTTTACAGTTGATGCCGCAAATGTATATGAATTATTGGGTGGCAGTGACGACTCTAGTTTCTCAACTCGTGCTACTATACCTATTGTAACTCCTGACTCCAATGCTGCATCTGGAACTCTTAATGGTGAAAACAGCGAAGATGTTCATGTTGATGGAAATGACGCTCAAGCTAATCCTAATGCTAGTGTAGGAAATGAAGCTCCAGCTGATCTAATTAACATTGAATCTTCTTCTTTTGGAACACAGGATATGGGGGAGTTAAGCACGAACCTCAATTTGGAAATTCAGGAACCGAATGTACCAGAGGCGAGAGTGCATAAGAATCATCCAATTGACAACATTATTGGTGATCCTCCTGCCGGTGTTCAAACTCGTCCTTGAACCATTACTGAGAACACTAGTCTATACTCGGAGATACTTAACACTGGTGTCATGGAAATATGTCTGCATGCTGCATTCGTGTCCAACTTAGAGCCAAAGAATGTGAAGGAGGCTCTCGCTGAAAACTGCTGGATTGAGGCGATGCAAGATGAATTGTCTCAATTCCAAAAGTTGCAGGTGTGGGATTTGGTTGACTTGCCAAAGGAGGTACAACCAATTGTGTGACAACCCGACTTTTTGGGTTAACTCAGTTAGTAAATTCCGTTAACTTGCTGTTAGAAACCTAACCCCGTTAACCATTCCGTTAAGTTTTTTATTAAAAACTTAACCCCGTTAAGCAAATCTAACCCCAAGGACTAATCCTATCAATATCTGAATTCAAACTACAGGGATTAAATTGTATTTCACTCAATTTCATTTAAGTTGACTCAGAAAGTCAAAATTTGGAAGTTCTTGTTCTTGATTGACTTTTAAAAAGTCAAACCTTGCAAATTTGATTCAAATTTAATCCCAATTCTTATTTTATAACCTAAATCAGTTTAAACTTGTAATTGATACAAGCGACTTTAACAGTTTCGATAATCATTGAGGTATTAAACACCGGCTTTAATTGAATTAAACTCAATTATGAGTATTCAACTCATAACCGTCGATACCTTCTTCGATTTCTGTCAAATGCGCATCAATTCATTTACTTTCCTCGTAATTGAACCCCTGCACACATCTTACGAGTCTCAGAGAAACTTTTACACACACAAGATTGGCCGGAGTCACAGCAGGTGTTGCCGGAGAACGATCAAGTCACCGTCGGACCTATTTTGCTCAATCTCCATCAATTGCAACTCGATTCTGGTAAAGATTTACATCTACACCTTCGTTTTTACTTCCTAATGGAGAGCCCTATGTCAATTAGGGCTTACAACATCGGTCTTAACAAGAACAGTAATCTAGGGTTCGTTCATATACGATTTGGGGCTTTCGACCCTAAACTCAACCTCCATCAAATTCAATCACTCTGTCATGTTCGAAATCCTTTGTTTATTAAAACCCCTAGGCTAATTTAATCTTTGAACATCGAATTTATAAAAATCCAGAACCTAGGGTTCATCACAAACCGATTTAATCAAATCCTAATATAGACACGTTCTCAATGCAATTAATTTATATCAATAGATTCGAAATCCTTTATATAGCGAAAGCCCTATGATTTCAATACTTAACATTATCAGATTTGATCGAATTGATTTTGGGTTCACATTCTAGAGTTTCGGCTTTTTAATCTGTAATTAAACGATTCAAATGTATTGTTTTTGCAATTAAATCCTAACCTCAGATTCGTTAATTACTGATGAATGAAACCCCTATAACCCTCGGGTTGTTTGTGGTCGAAATCGACGGGTGGGGAAGGGTTTCGAACCGGTGTGTGTATGGGAGGGAAACCCACCTGATTTGGGTGTTAAAACTATTCGAAACTGGTAATGTTCGCGATAGCCTAGCGGCCGGACTGGTTAAAGCGATGTGTCTGTGTGGGAGAGACCCGGGTTCGAGGCCGGGCTCCCACATTCTTTTTAAACAATTTTTTTTGGAATATTAAATTAATAAAAACCAAATCTTTTATTATTGTATCATTGTATAAATGGGTTTTAAACCGGAAAACAACACATAGGCTCGGGATTTAAATATTTTGTTTATTTTTATAAATTATAATCATTTTTATAAATTGTACATTTTTATTACTAATAAGTAAAAATAATATTTTTATATTATTTTTAAACCGTAAACGCATGTAAAATAATATGTTATATTATTTTCAACTTGTGACCCGTATTATTAAATATATATATATATATATATATATATATATATATATATATATATATATATATATATATATTATTTCAAGTCATTTCTATAACACCGTGAACCAATCAAGACTAAATAATAATTAGTTATGTTAACCACTCGTATATATATTATTATTATTTATGTCATTCGTCGCGTAAAGTAATTCCTAAACCCGTGGACACGTTCGTCCACTCTCGTTTGTTAGAACGGTTCTTTAAGACGTTCTTTCCGTGTCACAGTCACAATTCCCTTTATCGTTCCTAATTTATATATTTATAATTCTAGGACATTCGTAGGTCTTTTGAGACTTACACTCGTGGTTCCAAACTTACTTCTAGTGTGAACTACCTTCAACGCCAAGCAGGTGAGGTTTCACGGCCCCTTTTTACTGCTTTTAAACTGGGGGAGAAAACATGATACAAACTCTTTTGATTTTTGTACTTCATTTTATATCAATTGTTATGACTATGCGTAAACTCTATCATAAAAGTCCTCACATCGAATCTTTTAAATATGAATATAGCGAGGTATGTTGGGTAGTACTACTGTGTTTGACAAACCTCACTCGCGTTAGTCGCGCTAACACGATTGGATATCGAACGGGTGCAATATTGACCTAAACGTGCACCGGGGTTGATAGACCTGGTGGAAGGCAATACAAACAGTCAGTTTACGGTTGCGAGCGTAATAACAAACATGAACATGGGTTAGCTACTCATTTGGTATATATGTTGATTGTACAAAAAATCTGGTAACGTTTATTTATATATTGAAACGTGTGAACTCACCAACCTCGTGTTGACACTTTTTCTTACATGTTTTCTCAGGACGCTAAGCTAAGACACATGTGCACGTTAGGGCATGCATGGGATTCAACTGCTTTGCTTTGTGTCTATTTATGTTTGGTTGAATTATTATATTGTACTTTGTTTGGTTGTGTTGTTTGGACTTTTGAGACTTTTGGACTTTGGTTTTGGGCGCGTGTATTTTGCGCATTTACTTTCTTTACGCTTCCGCATTGATACTCTGATTTAAAAGATGTTTTCATTTTGAGTCCCATGTAGAGTCGTTCAATGTAACTAGTGTCTGAGATCCTGGGTTGTCACTTCCCAAACGGTAATACTCCTTTAGTTGAAATTGGGGGTGTGACAGATTGGTATCAGAGCCATTGGTTATAGAGAACTAGGATTGCATACTAGACTATAGCCTCACACATTAGTTACATGTCATTTGGATATTTGGTACTTATACATAATGTTGCACGATCATGTCGTCAACCCCACCTCCATCACCTAAAGCATCAGGGCATAAGGCACCTGTACCCTTATCCCCGAAGCCCAAAAGGCGCCGGACTACCTCAATTGATCAAGGAGAACCGAGCAACGCACGAGCATTGGATTATGATCTCAATTGGGATATGTACCCACATATGATCCAAAGGTGGATCGAAATGGGAGATGTTCCATCACCGTACTTTGGATCCACATCTTCATCATCTACACTGCCTAGCTTACCATGCACCATGGAACAAGCCTTCGCAGCATTCGTGTCTTATATGTTAAAGGAATTAAGTTTTGTACAAGATGCCACTGAGGAGATACCTAAACTCCTGGAGAATGGACCCCAAGTAGAGAAGAATAGGGTAGGAATAGAACATTTGACTACCGAATTAGCTGCAACGGACCATGTCCACAACCTTTTAGTGGATCGTGTGGCACACCTAGAGACGAGGGCTGACACTATGGATGATGATATGCAAGGAGTTCTGGAAAGATTAGCTGCTATGGAAGCTCAGCTACATGTGGCAAACCACACTGCTGAAGGCCTTCAAGAGAGAGTGACTCACTTGGAAGCCCAACTGCAAGCGGACCTACACCCGGAAGACATTCCAGTATCTGACGATGAGGAATAACCCTTTGAGGAGGAGCTCTTTGAGGAGGAGCCCTTCGAGGAGGAGCCCTTAGAGGGGGAACCAGATGAGGAAGAGCCAGTGAAGATTGATGATGCACAGTCATACGTCTCTTCTGATGACGAGGATGTTTGAGGATCTTCCTAACCTACCTCCCTTTTCATGTTTGTTTTTGCTTATGTTATTTCTCTTTTCAAACCTAGATGGGTAAGGTTGTTCCCATCCAATAAAAGCATGAGAAGTTTAATATTTGAGTTATTTATTTTGTAGCCTTACAATTTATTTAATTTTCAAAATATTAGATGTTGTATCTCCTTACTCGTACCTGAATAATGTTAATATGCGATATATTCCTCATTGTTTTTCATTTGTGATTGTGAAGAATCATGTCTGGGAGAGGACGAGGAGGCCGTGCCAGTGGTCGTGGTACCATCAACATGACGGCAGAGGAACTAGCAGTTTTGATAAACAATAGTGTGGCAGAGGCCCTAGCAGCACAGAATGCTGCAGGTAAATGCTTTAACTATTGACTAGTAGTGTCAATCCTTCTCCTAAGAACATCTTTCTAAACTCTATAATTCCAATTCAATTTGTATTTCTAAATCCAGGCCAGCAAAATTAGCAAAATCAATAGCCAGCCTGCACTTTCAAGGCATTCATGGACTGCAAGCCCCACACCTTTAGTGGAGCTGAAGGAGCCGTTGGATTACTTCGCTGGTTTGAGAAGGTTTAATCAGTAACCAAGTGAAATTTGCTGCTGGAACTTTAGAAGGCCCAGCCCTAACATGGTGGAATGCCCAAGTTCAAATGTTAGGACTGGCAATGGCAAATGGACTCCCATGGGAGGAATTTAAAACAATGATGACGGAAGAATACTGCCCACGAGATGAAATTCAAAAGCTAGAGGGAGAGTTCTGGAACCTTAAGATGGAGGGTTCAGAAATTGAACTCTACACCACCCGTTCGCACGAACTTGCTACTATGTCCCCACACATGGTGACTCAGGATTACAAACGGATTTAACTATACATTGGAGGTTTGGTACCTTAGATTCAAAGCATGGTGACCTCATCCAACCCTACCACCATCCAACAGACCATCAGACTTGCTCATAAATTAACCGATCAGGCAGTGACACAGGGAACTTTACCTCCAAGAGGTTCGGTTTCTAAACCCACCGACAATAATAAGCGCAAGTTCGACCATCACTCCCACTTACACTCCCACTCTAATTCTAAAGGATCCCAACCCAATCAACCTCAGCACCAACAGCAGCGAAAGTTTGAGCCTGCTAGAAACTTTAATCAAACGACCTCATCAGGTCCGAATCGGGGAGAATATGCTGGGAGGTACCCCAAGTGCAACAAATGTGGCTATTACCACACGGGCACTTGTGACCAACAACGTTGCCAGCGGTGTGGTAAAATGGGCCACGCTGCGAAGGATTGTAGGGTTGCACTCCCGAACAAACAACCATTTCAATCATAGGGATTCACGAGAGGATGTTTTCAGTGCGGCAAACATTCAAAGGAGTTGTCCTCAGTTGAAAAGGGGTGGAAATGGTAATGGCAGTGGTAGTGGTAACGGTAATAACCAGGGCAACAATGGTAACAACCCCAATCAGAACAACAATGGTGGGAATAACGGTAATAACGGTGGTAATGGAGGAAATGGGGCGAAAGGAAGGGCTTTTGTACTAGGATCCGGAGAGGCTCGCTACGATTATAACGTGGTCACCGGTAAATTTCTCTTAAATAATTACTTTGCTTCTGTCCTTTTTGACACTGGTGCTGATAGGAGTTTTATATCTAAGAAACTTAGTGTTATGATAAAAGGAACCCCAACTCTGTTAGAAGCTAAGTATGTAATAGAGATAGCTGACGGCCAAATAATCGAAGCAACTCACATTCTTAAGGGTTGTAAGCTTGATCTAGCTAGCCATATTCTTGATATCGACCTTATGCCAGTCACACTTGGTAGTTTTGATGTAATCGTCGGCATGGATTGGTTGTCTAAAAACCAAGCGGAAATCATTTGTCATGAGAAAATCGTTCGCATACCCCTCCCGAGTGGAGAAATTCTTTCAGTTCAGGGCGAAAGGGTTGGTACTGTCATGGGTATCATATCCTTCATGAAAGCACAAAAATGTCTTCGAAAGGGGCATACGGCTATTTTGGCCCTTGTTGCTGAACAGCCGTCAGAAGAGAAGAAGATCGAAGATATTCCCGTTGTGCGTGAATTTTTGGAAGTATTTCCTAAGGATCTGCCCGGTCTGCCACCACACCGTCAGGTTGAATTCCAAATTGACCTAGCACCCGGAGCAGCACCGATTGCTTGGGCACCTTACAGACTGGCACCCAGTGAATTGCAGGAACTGTCCACTCAATTGCAAGACTTATTGGATAAAGGTTTCATCCGACCTAGTTCATCACCGTGGGGAGCTCCGGTATTATTTGTCAAGAAGAAGGACGGTACATTCCGTATGTGTATTGATTACCGGGAGCTGAATAAAGTCACAATCAAGAACCGCTACCCTTTACCTCGTATTGATGACCTTTTTGACCAACTCCAAGGATCAAGTTTCTATTCCAAAATAGACCTTAGATCTGGTTATCATCAGCTGAGAGTCCGAGATGAGGATATCTCTAAGACTGCTTTCAGAACAAGGTACGGCCATTACGAATTTATGGTCATGCCTTTCGGTTTAACCAACGCACCTGTGGTATTCATGGACCTCATGAATCGTGTGTGTAAGCCTTACCTTGACCAGTTTGTTATCGTTTTCATCGATGACATCCTTATTTATTCCAAGAACGAGGAAGAACATGAGGAACATCTACGTCTAATTTTGGAACTACTTAAGCAAGAGCAACTTTATGCTAAGTTTTCCAAATGTGAATTTTGGATTCGAGAAGTTCAGTTTCTAGGGCATGTGGTAAATGAAAAAGGGATATATGTCGACCCGTCCAAAATAGAAGCCATCAAGAATTGGGCAGCACCGACGACTCCGACTGAGGTGCGACAATATCTGGGATTGGCTGGATATTACCGTCGTTTTATCGAAGGATTTTCAAAGATTGCGCAACCTCTCACCGCCCTAACTCAAAAAGGAAAAGCCTATAATTGGGGCGATAACCAAGAATCAGCTTTCCAGCACCTCAAACAGAAACTTTGCAGTGCACCTATTTTAGCTCTTCCGGAAGGAACCGATGATTTTGTGGTGTATTGTGATGCATCTATTCAAGGTCTGGGTTGTGTCTTAATGCAACGTGAAAAGGTAATCGCATACGCTTCACGTTAGTTAAAGGTTCATGAGAAAAACTACACCACTCATGACCTAGAGTTGGGAGCAGTAGTTTTTGCACTTAAGATATGGAGACATTACTTGTACGGTACCAAATGCACCATCTACACCGACCACAAGAGCCTCCAGCATATCTTCGAGCAGAAGGAGTTGAACATGCGACAACGTCGTTGGGTTGAACTTTTAAATGATTACGACTGTGCGATCCGGTATCATCCGGGTAAAGCTAACGTTGTGGCTGATGCACTAAGCCGAAAGAAAACGAAACCCAAACGAGTTCGAGCATTACAACTTACTATTCACCCTGGATTGCCTGACAGGATCCGTAGTGCTCAACTTGAAGCCTTGAAAGAAGATAACCTACCGTTAGAAGGTACTCGCGACATGGAAGCACAACTTGAAGTAAAATCTGACGAAATCCGTTACTTTGTCGAACGAATATGGATTCCAGTGTTCAGAAATTTAAGGGAACTAATCATGGATGAACTCATAAATCTCGTTACTCCATTCATCCGGGTTCCGATAAAATGTACCATGATCTAAAAGTACTATATTGGTGGCCGAAGATGAAGGCCGATATAGCCACTTATGTTAGTAAGTGTCTGACCTGCGCGAAGGTCAAAGTTGAATATCAAAAACCGTTCGGTCTCCTGCAGCAACCAGAAATTCCCATGTGGAAATGGGAACAAATATCCATGGACTTCATTACCAAATTACCCCGAACCCCTACCGGATGTGATACTATATGGGTAATTGTTGATCGCCTAACAAAATCTGCCCACTTCCTAGCCATCAAAGAAACTGACAAAATGGATAAACTCACTCGAATATACTTGAAAGAAGTAGTCTCTCGGCACGGGGTGCCTATCTCTATCATTTCGGATCGCGATGCACGATTCACTTCCCGTTTCTGGCAGTCATTGCATAAAGCATTAGGCACGCGTCTAGATATGAGCACAGCATACCATCCTTAGACTGATGGCCAAACTGAACGTACTATCCAAACTCTGGAGGACATGCTACGAGCTTGTGTGATCGATTTCGGTAACACTTGGGAGTCTCACCTACCATTGGTGGAGTTCTCCTACAACAACAGCTATCACACTAGCATCAAGGCAGCTCCATTTCAAGCACTTTATGGACGGAAATGCCGTTCTCCTATTTGTTGGGCCGAGGTTGGGGATAGTCAACTGACAGGTCCGGAACTCGTACTTGAAACTTCCGAAAAGATCGTTCAAATTCGAAATCGTATGGCTGCAGCTCGTGACCGTCAAAAGAGCTATGCCGATAAACGTCGTAAACCGTTAGAATTTCAAGTAGGAGATATGGTCTTATTAAAAGTCTCACCTTGGAAGGGCATCATTCGTTTCGGGAAACGAGGCAAACTGAATCCTCGTTATGTTGGACCTTTCAAAATAATAAAGAGAATCGAACCAGTAGCGTATCAACTGGACTTACCTGAAAGACTGAGTGGAGTACACAATGTCTTTCACATCTCAAATTTAAAGAAATGTCTAGCTGACAAATCTCTCGCGGTTTCTCTTGAGGAACTACACATTGATGAACAACTGCGTTTCATCGAAGAACCCGTAGAAATCATGGATAGGGAAGTCAAATCGTTAAAGCACAGTAAAATCCCTATTGTTAGAGTCCGTTGGAACTCGAAACACTGACCAGAATTCACGTGGGAGCGCGAGGATCAGATGATGCGCAAATATCCTAATCTGTTCAAGCACTCCACGTCAAATTCTTAAGGTATTATTTTAATTTTCAGGACGAAAATTCTTTTAACTAGGGGATGATGTGATATCCGGAAAAATTTTTTATTTTTATTTTAATTTTCGGGACGAAAATTCTTTTAACTAGGGGATGATGTGACAACCCGACTTTTCGGGTTAACTCAGTTAGTAAATTCCGTTAACTTGGTGTTAGAAACCTAACCCCGTTAACCATTCCGTTAAGTTTCTTATTAAAAACTTAACCATGTTAAGCAAATCTAACCCCAAGGACAAATCCTATCAATATCCGAATTCAAACTACAAGGATTAAATTGTATTTCACTCAATTTCATTTAAGTTGACTCTGAAAGTCAAAATTTGGAAGTTCTTGTTCTTGATTGACTTTTAAAAAGTCAAACCTTGCAAATTTGATTCAAATTTAATCCCAATTCTTATTTTATAACCTAAATCAGTTTAAACTTGTAATTGATACAAGCGACTTTAACAGTTTCGATAATCATTGAGGTATTAAACACCGGCTTTAATTGAATTAAACTCAATTATGAGTATTCAACTCATAACCGTCGATACCTTCTTCGATTTCTGTCAATTGCGCATGAATTCGTTTACTTTCCTCGTAATTGAACCCCTGCACACGTCGTACGAGTCTCAGAGAAACTTTTACACACAAGATTTGTCGGAGTCACAGCAGGTGTTGCCGGAGAACGATCAAGTCACCGTCGGACCTATTTTGCTCAATCTCCATCAATTGCAACTCGATTCTGGTAAAGATTTACATCTACACCTTCGTTTTTACTTCCTAATGGAAAGCCCTATGTCAATTAGGGCATACAACATCGGTCTTAACAAGAACAGTAATCTAGGGTTCGTTCGTATACGATTTGTGGCTTTCGACCCTAAACTCAACTTCCATCAAATTCAATCACACTGTCATGTTCGAAATCCTTTGTTTATTAAAACCCCTAGGCTAATTTAATCATTGAACATCGAATTTATAAAAATCCAGAACCTAGGGTTCATCACAAACCGATTTAATCAAATCCTAATCTAGACACGTTCTCAATGCAATTAATTTATATCAATAGATTCGAAATCCTTTATATAGAGAAAGCCCTATGATTTCAAAACTTAACATTATCAGATTTGATCGAATTGATTTTGGGTTCACATTCTAGAGTTTCGGCTTTTTAATCTGTAATTAAACGATTCAAATGTATTGTTTTTGCAATTAAATCCTAACCTCAGATTCGTTAATTACTGATGAATGAAACCCCTATAACCCTCGGGTTGTTTGTGGTCGAAATCGACGGGTGGGGAAGGGTTTCGAACCGGTGTGTGTATGGGAGGGAAACCCACCTGATTTGGGTCTTAAAACTATTCGAAACTGGTAATGTTCGCGATAGCCTAGCGGCCGGACTGGTTAAAGCGATGTGTCTGTGTGGGAGAGACCCGGGTTCGAGGCCGGGCTCCCACATTCTTTTTAAACAATTTTTTCTGGACTATTAAATTAATAAAAACCAAATCTTTTATTATTGTATCATTGTATAAATGGGTTTTAAACCGGAAAACAACCCATAGGCGCGGGATTTAAATATTTTGTTTATTTTTATAAATTATAATCATTTTTTATAAATTGTACATTTTTATTATTAATAAGTAAAAATAATATATTTATATTTTTTTTAAACCGTAAACGCATGTAAAATAATATGTTATATTATTTTCAACTTGTGACCCGTATTATTAAATAATATATATATATATATTATTTCAAGTCATTTCTATAACACCGTGAACCAATCAAGACTAAATAATAATTAGTTATGTTAACCACTCGTATATATATTATTATTATTTATGTCATTCGTCGCGTAAAGTATTTCGTAAACCCGTGGACACGTTCGTCCACTCTCGTTTGTTAGAACGGTTCTTTAAGACGTTCTTTCCGTGTCACAGTCACAATTCCCTTTATCGTTCCTAATTTATATATTTATAATTCTAGGACATTCGTAGGTCTTTTGAGACCTACACTCGTGGTTCCAAACTTACTTCTAGTGTGAACTACCTTCAACGCCAAGCAGGTGAGTTTTCACGGCCCCTTTTTACTGCTTTTAAACTGGGGGAGAAAACATGATACAAACTCTTTTGATTTTTGTACTTCATTTTATATCAATTGTTATGACTATGCGTAAACTCTATCATAAAAGTCCTCACATCGAACCGTTTAAATATGAATATAGCGAGGTATGTTGGGTAGTACTACTGGGTTTGACAAACCTCACCCGCGTTAGTCGCGCTAACACGATTGGATATCGAACGGGTGCAATATTGACCTAAACGTGCACCGGGGGTGATAGACCTGGTGGGAGGCAATACAAACAGTCAGTTTACGGTTGCGAGCGTAATAGCAAACATGAACATGGGTTAGCTACTCATTTGGTATATATGTTGATTGTACAATAAATCTGGTAAACGTTTATTTATATATTGAAACCTGTGAACTCACCAACCTCGTGTTGACACTTTTTCTTACATGTTTTCTCAGGATGCTAAGCTAAGACACAGGCGCACGTTAGGGCATGCATGGGATTCAACTGCTTTGCTTTGTGTCTATTTATGTTTGGTTGAATTATTATATTGTACTTTGTTTGGTTGTGTGGTTTGGACTTTTGAGACTTTTGGACTTTGGTTTTGGGCGCGTGTATTTTGCGCATTTACTTTCTTTACGCTTCCGCATTGATACTCTGATTTAAAAGATGTTTTCATTTTGAGTCCCATGTAGAGTCGTTCAATGTAACTAGTGTCTGAGATCCTGGTTTGTCACTTCCCAAACGGTAATACTCCGTTAGTTGAAATTGGGGGTGTGACAAATTGGCACCAGATGGGTGTTCAAATGCAAGACGAATGATCGTCATGTTGTGGTGAAGAACAAAGCAAGATTGGTTGTTAAGGGTTTTTATCAGCAAGAGGGCTTGGATTACATGGAAGTATATGCCCCAGTTGCTAGAATTGAGGCCATTCGACTAGTCTTGGCTTATGCCACATATGTCGGCTTCAAGGTCTATCAACTTGATATGAAGAGTGCTTTCCTATATTGTAAAGTTCATGAAGAGGTCTATGTCACTCAACCTCCCGGCTTTGAAGATCCGCATAATATCAATAAAGTGTATAAGCTCGACAAAGCACTTTATGGTCTTCATCAAGCACCACGGGCATGGTATGAGACATTATCTAAACATCTAATGTCTAATGATTTCGACCGTGGACAGATTGACTCGACCCTCTTCATTAGGAAAGTAGGAGGTGACATTCTTCTTGGTCTATGTCGACAACATTATTTTTGGATCTACCAATGAAGGGTTGTGTAAGGAATTCGAACAGGTGATGAAGTCCAAGTTTGAAATGAGTAACATGGGTGAATTGTCGTTCTTCCTAGGTCTGCAAGTCAGTCAAAGAGAGGATGGCATTTATCTACATCAAACAAAGTATGTGTAGGACATCTTGTCGAAATACAAGATGAATGATAGCAGTACTTATGGCACACCTATCCTAGTCAATCATGGTCTGCATCCTGACAAAGATGAAAAGGATGTGGATTGCAGATTGTACCGTGGATGATCGGATCACTTATGTATCTCAATGCTTAAAGACCCGATATAATGTTTGTTGTGTGCTGGTGCTCAAGGTTTCAGTCACAACCGAAGGAGTCCCATATGATAGCTGTGAAGAGGATTTTCAGATACTTGAAAGGGAAACCCCGATTGGGTCTTTGGTACTCCAAGCAGCAGTCATTTGACTTCAAAGCCTACACTGATTCAGACTATGGCGGTTGTAACGTTGACAGAAAGTCAACTTCTGGTGGATGTCAATTCTTAGGAGACAGACTGGTTTCCTGGCAGTGTAAGAAGCAGCCAACGGTTTCTGTCTTAACTTGTGAAGCAGAATACATTGTTGCAGCGAGCAGTTGTTCTCAAATATTGTGGATACAGCAGCAATTGAGAGACTACGGCTTAAACTTCACTGGAACTCCTCTGTTCATTGACAACAATGCCACAATGTCCATTCAAATAACCCGGTGAAACATTCCAAAACTAAACATATAGAAATTCGTCATCATTTCATCCGTGATTGTGCTGAAAAGCATTTAATTGAACTTGTAAAGGTTCACACGGATGACAATCTTGCTGACCTTTTCACTAAGGCATTTGATCGATCCCGTTTTGAGCATATTGTCAACTTGATAGAAATGTTCAATCCTGAGTGAAAATTTTATTTTTCTCAAATCAATTCAATTCATGGAAGTTCAATTTTATTTCCTTTTAAATTTTCTGTATAGTTCTTTTAATTTTCAAAATATTTTACAAAATCAAAAGCAAAATAGAAAATAGAGAAAATTTCAAAGTTAACTTGAGAAAAGAGAAAATGATAGTACATTAGAAATGATC
The DNA here is from genome assembly GCA_023525975.1 of Smallanthus sonchifolius. NCBI lineage: Eukaryota > Viridiplantae > Streptophyta > Magnoliopsida > Asterales > Asteraceae > Smallanthus > Smallanthus sonchifolius. The sequence continues at coordinate 71,481,283 of CM042023.1, read as the reverse complement.
TAAGCTTAATAGACTGATCATATGGGAAATGATTGCTTCATGCTTACCTAACTGTTTAAATTATTATGTTTTTAATCAGCTTGTTTACAGGTAATTTGAATTGTCAATAGGCTGTATGCATCTTTGAATCACTAGTAGTGTGGAAACTAAATCTAAATTACAACTGTGATTTGAACCCATGTTTGCTAGTGTGTGTGCGTAAAAGAATAGAAAAGATCATTATCAGATAAAGGATGTTAGATTTTGGCAAAAAAAAATTTCTGAGATTAGTTTCGGGTTATGTCGTTAGCACAATTAATGCGGTTCATCTCACTGCCCATACTCACAAGTATGCAATGAGAGATTGAATCAAGACATGTCTCAACATCAACCGTGGAGCATGTATTCACCCTTGAATCACTCCTGATTCATTGTAATCAAATCCAGATAAAAGTTGGATTCCCTTACCTTAATACTCAAACACCATATTCATTATCATGAATCATCATACCGATATTCAATGAAGAAATCAAATTAAACCAAGACAAATGAATCACTCGATTCTGAATCTTATGATTCCTGATAATCCTTATGAATTCTGCTTGATTTTTCCTGTGCTAATTGATGTAGCTTCATTCTGAAAATTTAGAAATCTATTGGGAAAATCTTAGATGCCTTGAGATAGTGCAACTTACATTACTGTAGCATATCAGTGGGGTACACATTGTATATCTTATAATCAATACCTTAACACACAAGAACGTGATACAAAGATGCTTATAGTTTCAAATCTTATAATATTGTCAACTTGAATTACTTGTTTATGTGCTTATTACGTATGAATAAATAGTAATCCATGACCTGATCCCATATTCTTTGATGTTTATATTGTATCGTTTTTGCTATAAGTTAGTCTGATATGATCCTCTGCTCGTGTCTTTGATAAAAAATAGTCTATGTGAATACGTGTATATTTCTATCTAGAAAAGATCAAAAAATATTTTACGTTTGTGTATAGTTCAATCCTAATCAGAAACGCCAAAAATATTTGTGTTTAATCTTCATGAATTGATTTTGAATCCGCTTGGTTGAATGTTCGTTATTTGACTTGAAATCTTCATAATTGGAGTTGAAAGTTTGCGAACTTAAGGGTCTCTGCGTACTTGACAAGTGCGCATGAGGTAAACCCTGCGTACATAACAAATACGCAAGAGTTAAGTCTTGCGTACTTAGTAAGCACGCGGGAGTTAAGTCTTGCGCACTTAGCAAGTACGCAAGACCTTTTTGTGTTGGGTATAAATACAGTACTTAGAAATTTTTTAGAAATTTTATCTCATTCAAACTTCTCAACTGTTGAACTTCCCTCCGGCATTTTTACTCAAAAATTCGAGTGTCCTAACCGGTTTTTTCATCCCGATTCTAGTATCATCATCGTATTAACATCACTTGGTGAGAATCGTAGGACATTTCATCCATTAAAACTCGTCTTTCGGACCGATTCAAGAATTTGAAATTTTTTAGGGTTTGAATCTGGATTCTAGATAAACTTTTGGTTGTTTTGGTAATCCATTATAGTTAAAACTTGCTTAGAATCAATAATCGAACCTTAATCAGTCATTAATCAACAATCTGTATTATAATCTCTTGATTTTGACCTTGACTCTCTGATTGACGTCGGATCGAATTTAGGTCAAAATTGTGACAAATGTAGCAGTTGATTGGTGTTGATATTGATCCCATAGGCTAGAATCATGTATTCCGACCTTGTGGTGACCTAATCCACATCATTTTTGAACATCTGATTGAAACTGTTGAAATTGTACAAGTTCGTTTCTTGCGCACTTAACAAGTACGCAAGAAGTAATTCATGCGTACTTGTTAAGTACGCAATAACAAATTCCTGCGTACTTGCTAAGTACGCAGGACCAACACTTGTGAAACATTTCTATGTCTGAAATTTCATTTCAATGAGTAACTGCTATACTGAGTCATGAGTTTTCAATTCCAATGAAACTTGTTGTTCTTATTGTGTTTTTTGTGTGTTTTTGCAGGTATGGCTCGTGCGTTTACAAAGGAGTTCAATCTCCTAGCACATACAGAACCAGAGTGGAAGGGTGCTACACTGCAGTACAGAGAGATAATTGATTTCTTGAACCGTTCAAAAATCAGTTATGCTATTTCTGCAGACCCGATTGTTTCAAGACCATATCTCGAGCAGTTCTGGGAGACCGCGGAGCATGATTGTACGGTAACCCCCAATGTTATAAGGGTTACCGTGGCGGGTCATGATATCGCCTTCTCTGAAGACACAATTAGACGGGTCTTGCAATTCCGAGATCTCTCCACCGACCCAACAGCCTATCCTGACTACTTTGTGGATGGTTGTTGGAGGCAAAGAATGGGGTACGTCGGTGTTAGAGATTATGCTTCATATAAGAAAATGTGGGTGCTCGATCAATGGAGATATTTTTCCCACCTCATGATCATGTGCATCTCCTCAAGAAAGGCTGGAAAGGATGCAATGGGTCATGATCTTACTGCAGCCATGGTTGGCTTATCTCTCAATAAGGGCTACAACTTCTCAAGATACATATTCAAAGCCATAAATGATCAGATAAACACGGATGAGAGGTTCAGGTTCTTATTATACCCAAGGTTTGTGCAACTACTGATTGACGATGCGTTGCCAAACCTCCCTGCTACTGGGGAGAGACTGCAAGTTCAGAGGGTGGACAAGAGGGTGTTTGCAAAATTCTTGAAGCCAGGCAGCGTAGAACCTACCCCTGAGCACACAACACACTTTTTCCACCTGATAAACGAAGCGTATGTGGCACCGACTGACTAGAGACGGTTTAGCCAAGACTTAGAGCCAGAGCTAAGTGCACATTCGGATGAACAACAACAACAAGTAGAGGAAGATGAAAGTGTGGATGAATCGTCGGAACATGGTGCGACGAAGCAGATCATGATGGAGCTAAGGGATCCGACTCCGAAGAGACAGGGTCTGATTCTTCTGATTCTGATGATGCACCATCACAGGCTCACCCGAGGAGAACGACGAAGGTGACCCTTCCTGAGTCATCCTCAAAGAGAGAGCGACAGTCATCCAGCAGTGAATATGAGCCAGATTCTGACTCTGACGCTGCTATTTAGAGACAAAGGCGTGAAAGTATAAACAAGAACAGGGGGAGAGGCAGCAACATGATATTCCCAGTGAGTTGGAGGTTAGTGCCTAGAAGCAAGTACAAGTTTCGGCTGCAAGTACTAATTCAGCCTCTACCCCACCTTCACAACAATTATACAGGCGACAGAGGAGAAGGCCACAGGTACAACCTGATATGGCGGTCACTACTAGCACAGAGGAAGTTCCTGTGATAGTGACCCTCCCTGACACATCTGTCCAGGTGGTGGTGACTACAATTCTCACAGAGTCAGTCACCATCACACCTTCCATCACCCCTACAACCATCATCACATCTACAATCCCTACAACCACCGAACCTATAAGTCAACCCTTCAACTATGGAGAATTCACTCAGGGGTTTGACTTTGATACTATCTTCTCTTCCCCAATTCACAATGCTCAAGCGTCTACATCCAGACATACTGATCCTAATGAAGAAAGGATAGAAATTCTGGAAACCCAAGTTGCTGGTCTGCTTGAAACTGTTCAGAAGTCAAAGGAGGAATCTGACGTTCAACAAGCACAAATTAATTCAATGGTGGACGAAGCTAGAATTCTAAGAAACCAGAGAACGGGGACAGACAAGAGACTCAAGAATGTAATGGCCCAGAACGAGCTGATGACCAAGTCAAACAACTTAATTCTGGGACACATGTCGTCTCTTGAGGTTCGATTTGATATGCAGCAGAAAGAACATGAAATGATGGTCAAACTAATTGCTGATCTGACCAAGAAGCTTGATGCTCAGGGGAGAAAGATAAAGAGAAAGAGAAGAAATCGACACCTACTGGTGATGAGCCTTGTCATCCTGTTGATTTGACTAAGGATGATGACAAAGACAAGGATCCCGAAGTCGGTCCTAGTGGAAGTGAGCACCAAGCTTTAGCAATCGTGCCTATTTATGCTATTCCAATGGCTGAGGGGGAGTCAGTGGCTGATGTTCTAAAGGATCTATCTGACGAGGAGATCTTGTACTTAGAGCCTGACTATTCCAAGGAAGCACAGATCGAGGCTCTCTACAATCTTGAAGAAGGAGAGATCGACTCTGGTGATGATTGGGATGAAGATGATGAGTATGTAGTTATTGAAGTTCCCAAGGGCGACGGGGAATGAGAGTATGAGTTCGAAGATGGTGAGATCTTTGAAGTGCCATCCTTTGAATCACAGCTCAACACAGGTTCAGTCGACACTGCTGGTAACGTTGAAGCATCGACTGAAGCCTCCCTAGTTGACCCTACACCTGTGGATCCGGAGGCACCAAAAGATAAAGATATGCCTGCTAGTTCATCAAAGGGTCCAGCTCCTGCTTGGCAAAAGACTTCTATCACAGACAAACAAGAAGCAATAGGGATGATCTAGGGTGTAAGGTTCGAGGAAGATAAGCAGTTGTTCGCAATCAAACGATTTGGGGGGTTCAATACTTGAAACCAACCAGTGAAATGTTCAACTCCTTACCTAAATACGACCTTGTGAACCTAGCAACCTGAGAGCTGCTGGGTCACTCAAATCACCCTGTGGCGATGGGTTTGTGGCAGGTTCTAAAGCGGGAAGCAAGATCTGGGAAGTTTGAAGTGTTCAAGCCTCAAGTGCCCAAGAGAGTCAAGGATAAGAAAGCTAGACATCCTGTGACTAAGAAATACTTAGAGAAATTGGTATACAAGCCAGTGCTATGTGAAACCAAGATTCCCCTAAGCAAGTTATCTCAGGATATCCTCGACATGTGGTACTGGTACGTAGATCCAAAAACGGGCGAAGCTGTGGTGATAGGAAAGGTACGGTCAGAAAGTGGATGCTTAGTGCCGAGGGAACTAATCAGAGTATTTGATGAAGTCTGCTTCCTTAACTTCTCTGTGAAAGATCTGGAGGCACTAGCAGACAGGTATTGCATGCATACAGACGAATGGACGAAATTCCTTGCTTCTAAATATGACAAGGTGATCAAGTTCTGCCTTGACTACAAGAAGAAGATGGAAGCTAAAGATGCATAGCTGTGAAGACCGAAGACTGAAGACCGAAGACTGAAGATCGAAGACGATCCAGAGCTGTTGTCAAGGGGGAGTTTGTTGAAGCACTTTCCTGTGACAAACACTCTCGATAGAGTCTTAGTTTTTGTACTTTCATGTATGTATTTGTCTTTGTTTGTAAGTGTCTGTATGTAATAGTTATCGAGTTGTATTTACTTTTACATATTGACTGTTGCTGAAATCTCGAAGTGTTTTGCACACTTGTATGTGCGCAGGAATTAGTCCCTACGTACTTAGCAAGTACGCAAGAATACCTTGCGTACTTGCTAAGTACGCATGAGCAATTTGCCCTGCACACTTGCTAAGCGCGTAGAGACCATGTCGTGTATAAATAGGATAGGTTGACAGTAGACAAGTACGCATGCATACACTCAGACCTTGTATACCCAGTATTTCTCTCTGTAACCTTCAAGTGTTTATAATAGACGAAAGTTTAAAGTGATTCTCTTGTCGGTTTAATTTGTGTTGTAAGACTCTCCACCTAGTCACGGGTATTCCGCAACCGGTCTGACTAGTAGACCCACTTGCACGTGATGATCCGCCACACCCGAGGGACCTACAAATGTCATAAGGATAAAGCACCAGCTTCGGGTTTCACTAGACCAAGCCATGGAAACAACCAAGGGTACAACAATCATAACAACCGCAATCAGAGTCAAGGTGGAATGTCCAGTGCTTTAATGGTTCAACAAGACGAGAGCTTTGATTGGGGTGTTCATCTGGAAGATGCCATACTTGCACAGTAATGGCAGAGATTGTTGAGTTGATGAAAGTTGAGGAAAGGGAAGCATATGTTGCTGACCAACAAGAATCTACATCTGCATTTGCTTTCATGGCTATTGGAGAAGCATCCTGTTCGACAACTTAGGTAGATTCTAATTCTTTTGCTGTTGTTTCTTGTTTCAAATGTCTTATCTTGAAGGACGAGAATGATCTTATCCATGATCAACTTGAACCCTTACGTATTGCAGCTCTAAGTTATAAAGAAAATGAGAAACGGTTTAAAGATTCAATTGAAAATCTTAAGAAAGAAAGACACGAGTTTTCAATTAAAATCAGTGAACAACAATTTCACTTAGATGTTGCATATAAGGGGTTAGAGAAAAGAAATGTCGAGATCGCCAAACTACAAAATGAAATCCTGCAGTTGAGTGGAAAACTTGAGAAGTTGAAAAACTCTCGCTTTGTGGTGGAACATTACTAGTATGTGGTGAGAAAAGTGAGTGGCAAAGGTTTAGGTACTAATGCCATTCCTCCACCAGTTAGCAGCAAGTTTTTCAAAAGGCCGGTGGACATTGATTTGTCTTTCTTGGATGACTCTTCGAGCAAGGAAGATTCCTCTATCAAGGATGATTCCTCAAGTAAGGCTGAGTCAGTTTCTGATGAGGAGTTATTCTCTGATGAAGGTTCCAAGAACACCAAGGTCGAGGGTGTTGTCTCAGAAGAGTTGATTGATGAACATAAAGTTGAGAAAAACATTGTCAGTAATCGTGACAATTGCATTTTAACTGAACCTGATACAATTGAGTCCAATGATAAAATAAAAATGATGCTTTATGGAGGTTTCAAGTCCACAAAGCATGTAAAGAAAGATGCTTTTGTTAATCATTTGAGTAAGAATCATTATGAAAACTTGGAAAACATTTTACTCCCAAAAGCAAATCAGGTCAAGCACAAGATGCTGTTAAAGTTCATCAAACAACTCCCATTGCTCATCAAGCTGATTCATCTGCTTCCAAAATCCAAGAGCCTTACAGGAGGATTTAGAAAGAAAGAAGAGCTTGCTTTCACTGTGTTACGATAGGTCACATTCTGGTGAACTGTCCTGATAAGAACCAAGGGAAACAGCCAGTTGTCCCACAACAAGCTGTTATCCCTAAGACACCACAAGTGAAGCAACACAAGAGCACCAAAATAAAAATAGTGAAGCCACCAGTTAAACCAATGGTTAAGCCACCAGCAAAACATGTGGTTGAATCATCTGTTCCTAAAGGGGTAAAGCAAGTTGCTAAACTCATTGTATCTACCCCTGGTAGTACAAAAACTGGTGAGAAGCCTGTGGTGAAACTTTCTAAGCCATAGAGGAGAAGAAGGAACAAAAGGTTGAGAAAATTGGAACTAAAGCTAGCTGAATTTCAACCAGGTGAAGCTTCTACTAGTTCACATGTGGTTGATGAAGGATAGCCCAAAGTTCCAGTGAGACAAAAGAAAAGATCCTCGACTAAGAAAACCAAAAGTACTCAATCTTCTGATCCTAAATTTCCAAAGGATTCACCCATTTTTGACAGTCATGATTGTGAATTAATTGAGGTAGTTTATTTTGAGAAAAACGGACGACCCAAGACCACCATGGCTTGGGTCTCCAAATCTAATTAATTTCTTGTGTCTCATGTAGGGACATCCGAAGGGATCTATCTCTAACCGTTGGTATCTGGATATTGGATGCTCCAGGCACATGTTAGGAAATATGGCTTTGCTTCAAGATATTAAACCATTCAGAGGCGGCTATGTGGCCTTTGCAGGAGAGAAGGGAGGCAGTATCACTTAACAAGGCATGGTTTCCAATGGATGTATAAGCTTCGACAATGTCAACAACTGTGAGCAGCTGAAGCATAACTTGTTGAGTGTATCTCAAATGTGCGACAATGAGTACTCGGTTATGTTTAACAAGTCTGAATGCTTGGTTCTCAAGCCTGGTTTTGAGGTTCTAGGTGATTGGATTATGATGAGAGCGCCAAGGACAAATGACACCTATCATATTGATATGAGTGTGGCAACTACCACCTCATCAGTTGTTACCTGTTTACTTACCAAAGCAACAGAACTTGACTCGATCTTGTGGCATAGGAAACTCGGACACATTTCTTATCGTAAAATGAATCATCTTGTCCGAAATGGTTTGGTAACCAGGATTCCTAAGCTGAGGTTTGCCATTGCAGATGACTGTATGCCTTGTAAAAAGGGCAAACAGCAACGAAAATCTCACAAGCCCAAGATCCAAAACTCTATCGATACCCCTTTGGAGCTCTTACACATGGATTTGTTTGGGCCCATAAGTATCAGGAGTATTGGAGGAAAGTCATACTGTCTGGTCGTAACTGATGATTTCTCATTTATTTCTTGGGTGCATTTTTTAGGTACCAAGGATGAGACTGCTGAAATTCTTCAATACCTGATCTTGAGTCTGGAATCTTTATGCAAGCTGAAGGTTACAAAAATAAGGAGTGATAATGGCACATAGTTTAAGAACAACATGATGGAGCTTTTCTGTCTCAAGAAGGGCATTCGTTATGAATTTAGTGCACCGTATAAACCCCAGCAGAATGGACTTGCAGAACGGAAGAACAGAACCCTAATTGAGACTGCAAGGACAATGCTGTCAGATGCCAAGCTTCCCGTAACGTTCTGGGCGGAAGCAGTCAACACATCTTATCACGTATTAAATAGAGTTCTAGTGGTTAAGAGACATAACAAAACTTGTTATGAGCTGATCAACAATCGACCTCCAAATCTTGACTACCTAGTTCCTTTTGGTAGTCCTTGCTCATTATTGTTACAATACAGAGATCGCAAGTCTAAATTTCATGCAAAAATGGTGGAAGGCATCTTCTTAGGATATGTTGCCAATTCACCATGCAAAAGAGTGTACAATACTGAGAGTAGGTCTGTGGAAGAACGGTTCGAAGTGGACTGCAGTAAACACAACATTCCATGGGAACCAACTGGTCCTGCTTGGGGATTTGATTATGATACTCTGTTCAAGTCTTTTAACCTTCCTGATTTATCTGCAGAAGACGCTGCCAAGTTGTATTAGTTCTATTGTGGCGGCGACGACTTCAATTTCTCAACCAGAGCAACGGTACCTATCCAAACTTCCAATTTCAATGATGCATTTGCATCTGGAACTCTTGATAGTGACAACGGAGATGAAGTTCATGTTGAAGGAAACGATGCTCAAGCTGATCCTAATGTTCATGTAGGAAATGATGCTCCAGTTTATCCAATCAACATTTAGTCATCTTCGGGTACACTTGATATGGGGGATTTGAGCACAAACCTTGAGTCTGCTATTCAAGACCCTCAAGTACTAGAGACAAGACTGCATTGGAATCATCCAATGGACAACATTATTGGTGATATGATGTCGGTGTTCAAACTCGTCATAGAACCATTACCGAGAACACTAACTTGTATGCTGAGATACTTTACACAGGTATCATGGAAACATGTGTGCATGCTGCATTCCTATCCCAATTGGAGCCGAAGAATGTGAAAGAGGCTCTCGCTGACAACTGCTGGATAGAGGCGATGCAAGATGAATTGTCTCAATTCCAAAAGTTGCACGTGTGGGTTTTGGTTGACCTTCTGGAAGGTTTACGCCTAATTGGAACCAGATGGGTGATCAAATGAAAAACGGACGATCGACACGTTGTGGTGAAGAATAAAGAAAAGTTGGTTGTTCAAGGTTTTTATCAGTAAGAGGGCTTGGATTACACAGAGGTGTATGCCCCAACTGCTAGACTTGAAGCCATTCGACTGTTTCTGGCTTATGCCTCCTTTGTTGGCTTCAAGGTCTATCAACTTGATGTGAAGAGTGCTTTTCTATGTGGGAAAGTTCATGAAGAGGTCTATGTCACTCAATCTCCAGGTTTTGAAGATCCGCATAATGTCAATAAAGTGTACAAGCTGGATAAAGCACTTTATGGTCTTCATCAAGCACCTAAGGCATGGTATGAGACTTTATCAAAACATCTACATTCCAATGGTTTTGACCAAGGACAAATTGAATCGACTCTCTTCATTAGAAAAGCAGGAAGCGATATTTTACTTGTGCAAGTGTACGTCGATGACATCATATTTGGGTCTATAAATGAAGAGATGTGTAGAGACTTCGAGAATGTGATTAAGTCAAAGTTTTAAATGAGCAACATGGGTGAATTGTCGTTCTTTCTTGGTCTGCAAGTCAGTCAATGGGAGGATGACATTTATCTACATCAAACTAAGTATGTGCAGGACATTTTGTCAAAATACAAAATGAATGATTGTATTACTTATGGCACACCAATCCCAGTCAATCATGGTCTACAGCTAGACAAAGATGGAAAGGATGTGGACTGTAAATTGTACTTCGGGATGATCGGTTCTCTAATGTATCTTACAGCTTCAAGGCCCGATATTATGTTTGATGTCTGCTTGTGCTCGAGGTTTTAGTTACACCGAAGGAATCTCACTTGATAGCTGTGAAGAGGATCTTCAGATACCTAAAAGGGAAACCTCGATTGTGTCTTTGGTACTCCAAGCAGCAGTCATTTGAATTCAAAGCTTATACCGATTCTGATTATGGCAGTTGTAACCTCGATAGAAAATCAACCTCAGGTGGATGTCAATTCTTGGGGGACAGGCTGGTCTCCTGGCAGTGTAAGAAGCAGTCAACAGTTTCTGTCTAAACATGTGAAGCAGAGTACATTGTTGTCGCGATTTGTTGTTCTCAGATATTGTGGATCCAGCAACAATTAAGAGATTATGGCTTGAACTACACTAGAACTCCTTTATTCATTGACAATAATGCCACTATGATCATCATGACCAACCCGGTGAAACATTCCAAAACTAAGCATATAGTGATTTGCCATCGTTTCATCCGTGACTGTATTGAAAAGCATTTGATTGAACTTGTCAAAGCTCACACGGATGACAACTTTGCTGACCTTTTCACCAAGGCGTTTGATCATACCCGTTTTGAATATCTTATCAACTTGATAGGAATGTTCAATCCTGAGTAAAAAAAACTCTTTTTCAAAATCAAATCATTTCATGGAAGTTAAACTTTATTTCTTTTACATGTTTTTTGTACAGTTCGTTTTCTCTTTAATTAACACTTTCAGAAAAATCCAAACAAAATAAAAAAAAATAAAATTCAAAGGTATTTGAGAATATAGAGGAAATGATAGTACATCAGTAATTGATCTAAACGTCTTGGATTACACATATGGGAAATGATTGCATCATGATTACTTGAATGCTTAAGTTGTTCTTCTGTTTTAATTAGAATATTGGCAAGTAATTTGAATTGTCAGTAGGCTATGAGCATTTTTGGATCATTAGTAGTGTTAAAATTAAATATAAATTCCTACAACTGTGATTTAAACCCATGTTTTGCAAGTGTGTGTGTGTGTGTGTGTAAAAGAATGGAAAAAGATCATTATCAAATAAAGAATGTAAGATTTTGACAAGTATTTTCTTATGAGACCAGTTTCGGGTTATGTCTTTAGCATAATTTTTTGGTTCTCTTCACTGCCCATACTCACAAGTATGCAATGAGAAGTTGAGCCAAGATATGTCTTGACAGCAACCGTCAAGCATATGCTACCCCTTGGATCACATGTGATTCATTGAAGACATATCCGGATAATAGTTGGATCCCCTTACCCAAATTCACAGACTCCATATCTATTAACCTGAATCATCATCTGATATTTACAGAAGAAAAACCTATCAAACCAAGACAAATGAATCACTCGACTCTGAATCTTATGATTCTTGATATTCCTTATGGATTCTGCTTGATTTTTTCTGTGCTAAACGATGTAACTTCATTCTGGAGATTTGGAAATCCTTGGGAAAATCTTGGAAGTCTTGAGATAGTGCAATTTAAATTTCTGTAGCATAAATGTGGGGTACACGTTGTATATCTATAATTAATACCTTAATTCAGAAGAATGTGATACAAAGATGCTTATGGTTTCAAATCTTATAATATTGCCAACTTGAATTAACTTGCTTGTATTGCATATTACGTATGAATAAGTAGTAATTCATGACATGATCCCATATTCCTTGATATTTATCTTGTATCATTTTTGCTAAATTCTTAGCCTGATATGATTCTCTACTCATGACTTTGACCAAAAATAGCTTGAGTGTATATTTCTGTATATCCGGATCTGTATCTCATGCATAATATCTTTATTTGGAAAAGAACAAAAAGATTTTGAGTTCTTGTTCAGTTCAATCTTTATGAAAATGACAAAAAATATTTTCAGTACAGTTTGCGTTAAATTTAAGTAAAACCAAAAATATTTGATTTTAACTTCCTTGAACTGTTTTTGGAAACCTCCAGATTGAACGTTCTTATCCGGATTGCTATTTGACATGACAATCTTTATAATTTTAGTTAATTTTGGAATAGGCAAGAGTTTCTGCATACTTACCAAGTGCGCACAAAATAAACCCTGCGTACTTAACAAGTACACAAGACTTAAGTCATGCGTACATGATAAGTACGCAGGAGTTAATTCCTCCGCACTTGACATGTACGCAAGGCCATTGAGTGTGGGGTATATATACAGGTGTTAGATTATTTCTTCAGTTTATCTCATTTCAAACGAACAACACTGTTCTATACTCTGACTCCTTTTTTACTCAAAATTGCGTGTGTTCCTAAGAGATTTTTCATTCCGTTTCTTGTTTCATCATCTCCTTACAATCATTTGGTGAGAATCTTGGACTTTTTCATCCTCAAAATCTCATGTTTGGGACCAATTTTGACTGATATTGAACCTAAGGTTTGATGACCAAAATTCAAGGATTTTTAGTTGTTCTTAAGTAAAATGGAGACCTAAAACTTGTTTCTCATCATTATTCGACCCTTAAGAATACCAAATTTGTCCTTAAAATGCTTTGATTTTGTGTTCGACCCCTTGACTGACTGTTGTCTTACATCGGTCCAAGGATAGGTCAACATGACCAGGTTTTAGCATGATAATGGTGATGGGTTTTGGTTCCACAGGTCATAAATGTCTTTTTCGACATTATGGTGACCACAATTCTTCACCAAATCACATAGATTTGATTTTGGATTTAAAAATTTTTCTAAGCGCACGTCCTGCGTACTTAGTATGTACGCAAGAAGTAACTCATGCGTACTTACTAAGTACGCAAGAACAATCTCCTGCGTACTTTTTAAGTGCGTAGGAAGAGCAATTCAGAAAAATTTCTAAGTCTGGAAATCAGTTCAATGTGAAAGTGCTATACCATGTCATGTTTATTCCACTCCAATGATTCCATTTGTTCTGATGTTGTTTATATTGTGTTTTTGTAGTAAAGGCTCGTGCGTTCACTAATGAGTTCAATTTGTTAGCTTTCACTCATCCAGAATTGAAGGGTGCTATGCTAGAATATAGAGAGATTGTGGACTTCCTGAACAGATCAAAGATCAGTTATGCAATCTCAGCTGATCCAGTTGTTTCTCGACCTTACATGGAACAGTTCTGGGATACTGCTGATCATGACTGCACAGTAACCCCGAATGTCATTAGGGCTACTGTGGCATGTCATGAGATAGCCATTTTGAAAGACACCATCAGGAGAGTGCTACAGTTCAGGGATTTGCCTACTGATCCTCTGGCCTACCCTGACTACTTCGTTTACGGTTGCTGGAGACAACGAATGGCTTATGTTTTGAAGACGGATTATGCATCCTACAAAAAGATGTGGACACTTGATTAGTGCATTACTTTGCACACGTCATGATCATTTGCCTATCCACAAGATAGGTGGGCAAGGATGTTATGGGTCACGACTTAGCAGCCGCTATAGTTGGCCTATCTCTGAACAAGGGTTACAACTTCTCCAAATACATCTACAAGTCTATGACTAATCAGATTAATGCAGCAGAGAGGTTCAGATTTATTTTGTACCCAAGGTTCGTACAGCTGTTGATCAATGATGCTGTGCCCAATCTACCTCATATTGGAAAGAGATTACAAGTCAAGTGAGTGTACAAGAGGGTGTTCATCCAATTCCTAAAGCCAGGCAGTGTAGAACCTACCCCTGAGCACACACCCCTCTTTGGCCACCACATAAATGAAGCATACGTGGCCCCTCCCAATGAAAGATGGTTTAGTGATGAGTCTGAGCCGGAGCTTAGTGAACACTCGGATGAACAACATGATGAAGAGGAAGAAGAATAGGAAGATGATGATGATGAATATAGAGTTTGTGGAGATGAGGTAGAAGGCGGAGATGATGCTGAAGAGTCAGATTCCGAGGCGACTGAATCTGATTCATCTGACTTTGATGATGCACCAGACCAAACACACCCAAGGAGAATGGCGAAGGTTTCCCTTACTGAGTCATCCTCTAAATGAAGACGACATGATAATACCGAAAGTGAGTATGAACCAGAGTCGGATACTGAAGTACAAAGGCAAAGAATAGAGAGAAGAGTTAAGCACAAAAATGACAGGCTGTTTGATGCTGTCATGAGAGATATTGAATCTCATGCTCAGACTCAGGCGGTATCTACAGCAACTCAAGCCTCCACTTAGCTATACCAGAGGAGGGGCAGCCACGTGTTACTGCTGAGGTAGCTGCCACTACTGTCTCAAAGGAGGTGCCTGAGATAGTATCCCTCCCTCTGTAACCTGTCCATTAGGTGATAGTGACGACTCCCGTTCAGAATGAGTCAGTTACTATCACCCCATCCATCGTTGAAGCAACCTCTACCCCAACCACAAACCCAACTACCACCCTTCAGCCCATCAGTCAACCCTACAACTTTAGGGACTTTACCCAAGGGTTTGACTTCGATCAACTATTCTCCTTTCCCACCTATACCGCTGGTAAAGCCTCTACATCTACATCTAGAGAAAGAAAAGCCTACGCCGAATGGTGATGAGGCTTGTCATCCTCTCGATCTGACAAAGAATGATGACAAAGACAAGGATCCTGAAGCCGGCCCTAGTGGAGGTGTGCAACAAGCTTTAGCTATTGTTCCAATTTCTGTTGTGTCTATGGCTGAGGGGGAGTCTACTAAACACGACGGTGATTCTTCTTCTGGTGGTGGTGGTGGGGGTGATAAAGGAAAGTCGGCGGCCGAACTTTTATATGACCTATCGGATGATGTTATCCTGATGATTGAACCGGACTATTCCAAAGAAGTTCAGATCGATGCTCTCAGCAATCTTGAGGAAGGAGAGATCAAGTCTGATGATGAATGGGATGTGGAGGATGAGGATGTGGTGGTGGAGTTTCCCAAGGGTGACGGTGAAGGAGTATATGAGCTTGAGGATGGAGAGATTTTTGAGACTCTTGCCGCTGAAGCTACTTTCAACACAGGTTCAGTTGAGCCTGAAAATGTTGCTGAGGCTAGTGGTGCAGCAACCTCGACTGATGCCTCTCCCACCGATCCCCAACCAATTGATGCTGAGGCCTGGAAGAACAAGTATCCTCAAGGATGGTTCAAAAGGGATCACCCTCCTGTTTGGCAAAACACGTCAATTCTAGACAAGCATGGAGCAACAGGGATGATCTTAGCTGTCAAGTTCGACGACGATAAAAAGTTGTTTGCTATCAAATCAGCTGGTGGGGTTCAGTACTTGAAACCAACTAGTGAGGCATTCAGTTCATTGTCGAAGTACGACCTAGTGAACTTGGCAAATCATGAGCTACTTCTAGTCATGCGGTAGCAAAGGGTTTGTGGGGTGCACTACAAAGAGAAGGAAGATCAGGGAACTTTGAGGTATTCAAGCCTCAAATGCCCAAGAAAGTCCAAGACAAGAACGTTAGATATCCTGTGACTAACAGAAGCCTAAAGAAGCTGGTCTATGACCCAGTGTTATGTGAGACCAGGATTCCCCTGAGCAAGTTATCTTAGGATATCCTTGGTTGCATGTGGTACTGGTACATGGACCCAAAGACGGGCAGGAGGTGGTTATGGGAAAGATAAGGTCCAAAGCAGGAAACTTGGTACTGAAGGACCTGATCAGAGTTTTTGATGAGATCACTTTCATCAACTTCTATGTGAAAGATCTGACGGTTCTAAATGACAAGTATTGCATATACACGGTTGAATGGACGAAGCTTCTAGCATCAAGATACAACAAGCTAGTCAAGTTTTGCCTTGACTACAAGATGAAGATGGGGAGCTAAAGCTGATGGAGCTTGAAGACCAAAGACAATCCAGAGCTGTTGTCAAGGGGGAGTTTGTTGGAGCACGTTTGTGTGACAGACACTCTGGATGTTGTCTCTGCTTTTGTATCTCTACTTTATAAGTACTTGTATTTTGTATTTCAGTATCTATATGTATTGGTTTATCGAGTTGTAAACATGTGTGTAGGTACTTGTCGTTGTATTTGTCTTATAAAGTGTTCTATGCACTTAACAAGTGCGCAGGTTGTTTAACCTTTGTACTTAGCAAGTACGCAAGAACAATTGTCTGTGTACTTGCTAAGTACGCACGAAGAAAGCCTTGTGCACTTATCAAGTGCGCAGGCAATAAGTCTAATATATATAGATGGTTTATGTTGTGATTATGTACGCAATCATTCTCAACTGTAACCGGCTGTGATTATTAATAGACGAAGTTTAAAGTATCTTGTTGTTGTCGGTATACTTTATGTTGCTTGAATCTCCACCTAGTCACGGGCATTCCGCACCCGGTTAGACTAGCCAACGCACTTGCATGTGACGATCCTAGAAACCCGGGGACCTACACTTGTGAAGAAGAAAAGTAAATGACAGAAAAGTAAATAACGATAAATTTAATAACATAAAAGTAAAAACGTGCACGATGTTTATAACAGGAATGTAAATAACACAATAGTAAATAGCAGGAAAGTAAATATCTCAGAAATGATCAGGTAACGAACAACATTGATTTGGGTTTCGAATCCGCTTGGTATTTGATAATGTGTAGTTGACTAATGCAGTGGTATGACTAATATAGATGTGTGACCCGGGTAACCGCTAGAGCCTCGTCCTCATGACATTTGGTTCACGAATTATAATCTTTAATGATAAAATTGTAGGACTCCCAGCTTGGGACATGGTTACCCTCAACTCTTTGGTGTTATCTCCGAGTTGGTTTAGGACATTAAACTTAAGTGCTTAGTTATTACTATTAAAAGAGTGATTAGACTTTATTCACCGGGAGGCGGTGTAACAATGGGACCATGTATAAAGACGTATCATTCCCAGCATGAGTTCACCAATTCTTAGTCTCATAACAAGTTCGTACAAAGACGTACGACATTATTAATATTAACCAAGCATTGGCTTATCAAGATCCACTTGTATAAAGACGTACAAGCATCAAGAGAAATTTGATTAAAAAGGTTTTACGGTCTTACGCTTTAAAATCAAGATCACTCATAAGTGTAAA
The DNA here is from genome assembly GCA_023525975.1 of Smallanthus sonchifolius. Lineage (NCBI taxonomy): Eukaryota > Viridiplantae > Streptophyta > Magnoliopsida > Asterales > Asteraceae > Smallanthus > Smallanthus sonchifolius. The sequence goes on along the minus strand of CM042023.1, from coordinate 71,463,933 downwards.
AACAAGTTTAGATAATAATAAAAAGCCAACCTAGAAGGTGGTTTTAAGAACGAATAATTAAAGAAATAAACATACCATTAGATTAATACGTTAAACATTAACATAAACCAAACTTCATCTTCACCCTAGCAATACAAAGAGTTTAGCCACGAATGGCCATACTAACTAGCATAACGCTGAGTTTCGTAGGCTCCCCTATTGCGGACAAAGGGGAGGAGCCTCTCTACTCTAAACTACAGAAATGGACTCTCTTGAGCTCTTATGATGTGTATTGAGGTGTGTGGAATGAAGAACTCAAGCCTCCCATTTATAGGCCTCAAAATGAGCAATGTGCGGCCGTGCATTAGATTGCACAGGCGTGCAAACACCTCGGGAATCAAACAGGGTACACAGGATTGGGATGCACCTCCCTTGCTGTCCGATTTTGTCTTTTAGCTACTTGTTGACTATTGTTGACATTGGTTGACTTCTTGGGGGTCAAAGCTCGGGAATGATCCTTCTAGAAGCTTGATTTCTTAGTGTTTTTTATAGGATTTAGCTTTTTTTATATTTCAGACACCGAATAACCTGCAATTATGAAATATAAACGTTTTAAGTATCAATTGCAAGGTTATTAATCAATTAGTACCATAATATGGGGATTATTATGAATGCAAAACATGTATAATTTAGAGCATATCATAATACCCCACACTTAGACTTTGCTTGTCCTTAAGCAAACTCATGTGTGATCAGACCCATAACTAAAAACTTTACAAAAAGGGTAATTGAGCTCCAAGTAGTTGGAAACTCCGGGGTAACTCATGAGTGGCTTTATTCTATTTTTGGTTTTTCTATTTTTAGGATGATGGAATCAATGACAAGCCTACTAGAACTTCAATTATGCATAATCCTTCACTTCTCACAATGTTCACTCAACTCTAGGGTTATATATGTGTGGATAATGTAAGTTAAGTAGAACACTCAAGTTCGAATAGAATTATGCAGTGGTCTTAAGCTTGTATGCAAATCAAGTCTCCGCCAACTAACTAAGTAGTATGCATGAATCAAGAGGGCTTCAAAAGGGTTGTAATGTGGCTAAAAGAAAATAAAGGGTGAAAGTGAAAATATTTTTGGGTTTTTAGGGATTTAAAAGGGTTTCAAGGGCTACAGCTAATGTGGAACACACAGCTACGGCTTCATGGCTTAGGATGGAAAATACTAGCGTGTCCCTCTATAGTACTCAGATCATGAGGGTATAACTAATGTGAGGGATCGTTTATGGTCAGATTGCCAAGACCGAGATCTCTTATCCTTCTCAACTCTTCCCTCATTGCGTAGTACACATTACTGCATTTTCGTATGGTTCTTTCGGCTTGTAGCCTAACAGCTCCTACCTTGATCAGATACGTATACTCATGTTGAGAAGAATTTTGATTCTTGCAACACTTTTCATCATGGCTCCAGTTGCCACACTTCACACATTTTTCAGATCTTTTGGCTCTTCTTTTAGCGGTGCTTTTTGACAAGCTGCTGAATGGTGGCAGTTGTTCTTGTTTGCGCCACCGTTTTCTTACATCACTTGTTGCTTCGAAGTTTGGGTGGTAATTCAGGCTTTGCGAAATAAATACAAGAAAGCAAATTGAAATCAAAAGAATGCATATCTAGCTCTTTAAGGTCTAACCGGTAAAAGACTAGCTTCTCTCTTTCTTTTTCTTTTCTCATTTTTCTATTTTTTTTTCTTTTCTTTTTTTTAGAAAACATATCATCAAGACCAATTTTTCAATAATTATTTTCCTCAAATTTCTTGAAATAATTTTTCCATATCTTCTATGTAGATCGTTCGACTATTTCCTCCTAATACATCCACTTTCTAGTATATTCCAATTCCTTTTAGTGAAACAGATTCTTTCCAAACTGCCTCAACGATTTTAAAGTTGAAATAACGACATAAGATAGTCTAATATTTTTCCATCTTGAAGACAATTAGCCAATAACCGGTGTTTACGAAAAGCTGGTTTGGTGATAGTTGTGGATAGTAGAAAAGAAAAGGCTAAGGTTCAGAGGGCTATCTAGGCGGATATTGTTTTTGAAATTCTGGGTTTAAGGATAATATGTAAAGGTTAATAAAGTCCTAGGTGCCTCAATCATTTTCATACTTCTACTAGTTCATGGTCTTGATATGTATTAGTCACACAAGTTCTAATTATGCGTAAAATTCGATCAAAAAACACTCATTATACCAAACGAAAGAGCATGAGAAAAATAATGATAATTGTAGAAGCATTTTTTGTAACTATAGATTAAATTCTATGTATCGGTGTAGTAGGCTAGTACGCAGGAGGGTGTTCCTGCGTACTTGGTTTGTTCACCAGTTTAGTCATGCGTACTTAGAAAGTACGCAAGGCTTTTGCCTTGCGTACTTGTCAAGTACACATGACCAAACCCTGCGTACTTAGCCAAGTACGCAGGTAATGTTCCTTCCCCTATTAATAGAAGACTTGTCTTCATTTGTAGGTGGAACTCTGGAACTAGGTTGAGAGGTGTCCGGGTCAGGACGAGCTCTCCCGACCCCTGGACCGTGAGCTTAGATGAGAGATGTGTGCTCCTTCGGTATGTAGTCTGTAATACGGGCTGACTTCTATGTTATGGATTACGTATCGTTTCATTCTCTTGTTTGTTGTTCATGTATTCCCTGTCTCGTTTTCTTAGTTCCCACACAAATCACAGAACAAATTTGTGTTATCTCCGCTGCGTGACGAGGCTCCAGGGACCTACAAGTATAAAAATAAATGTATCATCAACCGTTATTTCTCGTGTAAACTATATTTTTCGTGCTCATTGGTCAAGCATGTGTTCAAGATTTGATGATATTCAATTATGATGTGATTTCTCATTTGGGATCTGGGCGGAATCCAGATAGACAACCTAGTTATGGAACTTCACCGTGTTGAATGTATATAGATGAGGAGGTGTGAACCAGAAATGAAGATCTAATTGAAGAATGTTGGACTTTGGATATAAGGTGATCATTGCTGAGCATGATTTTCGTGTTTGATTCTATCGTGTGTTTTCAAGATGAAGCTGGATATTCGTTGGATTATTAGTTGAAGATGGAACCTTTTATCATTTGCCGACGGGATAGGAAACGTTCCCTTGTTTCTGGTCTAGTCAGGAGAAGCTTACATTGAAAGGGGAAATTGGAAATGAACATCTTGAAAATTTGGTTGACTCCTGAAGATACAGGATAGAGTTAGACACATCTGGTGAGAAGACTTAAGTTTATCTTACTGGAATTCCTATGGGAGCTGATTAGTTTGATGCAAGTTATTGGAAATTCAAACTCTCTATCATATGCCAGCTGATTTGGAGTTGTCTTAGTCAACTATTGTTACCTGCTTAGGAAGACATTGTCAGACTCAGAGTTCTAAGTCAGGGTGGAGCAAGCTACTGCTGAGAGGATGAACTACAATGAGTTGTGTTGGGTTAGTTGGTTCTTATTGAAGCACTTGGTTTGGTCTACAATGAAAGCTACAGTTATGAGGGAATCATGTGTATCACTCGGCAACTGAAGACTGAAGTTTGAAGATTTGAAGATCTCAAGTGGAATGCTAGAAGATCAAGTCTCGCCAGAAGACACTTGATGTCATTAGTTTAGAGGGAGTCTGTTAGGACATTCTTTGTAAAATGATGATTATCAGTGTTAGTGATAGATAGAATTTGATGCTATAGTTAAGAGGGAGTTTGTAGAAGCATTTTTTGTAACTATAGATTAAATTCTATGTATCGGTGTAATAGGCTAGTACGCAGGAGGGTGTTCCTGCGTACTTAGTTTGTTCGCCAGTTTGGTCCTGCGTACTTAGTAAGCCTTGCATACTTGTCAAGTACGCATGACCAAACCCTGCGTACTTAGCCAAGTACGCAGGTAATGTTCCTTCCCATATAAATAGAAGACTTGTCTTCATTTGTAGGTGGAACTCTGGAACTAGGTTGAGAGGTGTCTGGGTCGGGACGAGCTCTCCCTACCCTTGGACCGTGAGCTTAGATGAGAGTGTGTGCTCCTTCGGTATGTAGTCTGTAATACGAGATGACTTCTATGTTATGGATTGCGTATCGTTTCATACCCTTGTTTGTTGTTCATGTATTTTCTGTCTCGTTTTCTTAGTTCCCACACAAATCACAGAACAGGTCCGTGTTATCTCTGCTGCGGACGAGGCTCCAGGGACCTACAATAATAATGCTCATGAAAAGGCTCAGATTATTCTCATATGAAAATGGATGGGATAGGGTTTAGTGATTCGTTATGCATAATATCCATTTGTTTCTACTTGCCATGTATTCATTTTATTTAATTAAGCGCGAACTCAAAGAGATTTTTGGTTTTAGGGTTTAAGATTTTTTAAAAATTTTCAGGTTTTAAGGTTTTAGTCAAATGGGTTGAAAATCACAAGTTTAGTTTTACTGCTTTGAGTTTACAAGCTTGTCCTGAGTCTCTAATTTCCCACCCCACACTCAAAACTGTTCATTGCTCTCAATGTATAAATACATGTAATGGAATGCTATGCAGGAATTTAAATGCATGAAGTTTTAAGGGAAAAGAAACTGGTACTCCCCCGGTCAATTCAGTGTATAACCTATGGCCAAAACTTGTTGCTGTTGTCAACACTTCGCTTTAAAGACTTCATCTAATTTCTCAGAAATTTGATGTGTATTCCAGCGTCCTAGCTTGTAGAGATGGAGTGTAACTCCTCAAAGAAGTAGAGAAACTACCTGGTGATGTTATGCTACTAGACACATAAAGAAAACACATAAAAAAAGAACCAGAAATAACATGTAGTAGTTATGCTACTAAGATCCTAGTATCGAGAAGGCATACCTAGAGGCTGAAGTATGGGAAACATAAACATAGAAAAACCAAACCTGAGGTCGACACGTTCTGCCGTATGCACCAACTTCTCAATTTATTCATGATCATCGGGTTGCCTCCCAGAAGCGCCACGTTTATTTAAGGGTCGTTGGCCAGACTCGTACGTGTTTCATTAGTCTTTCTTCGGGTGGGGGCTATTGACTTCCCCCGTGTCTCCCATTCCTTCATTCAAGTCTTTCAACTTTGGTAGCTTGTCCCAGTAGTTATCAATCCAGTTTGTGTTGTCAAGTTGTTTGCTAAGATCTAATTTCTTTCCTTTGTTGAATTCTTTAGCTTTCTTTATTTGATAGTCCAGATTGGTATCGATGAACTGAGATATTTCAAAGGGATCATTTGATAAGCATTCATTCCCTCTGATGTTGTAAGTTACTGATTGTTTTCCGCTACGAAGTGTCAGAATTCCTTCGTTCATATCAATGACAGCTCTGGCGGTAGCTAAAAATGGACGACCCAAAATCAATAGTACAGAATAGCCGGGCCCCATTTCTAAGACCATGAAGTCGACAGGGAAGACAAACTTGCCAACTTTTACTAGTATGTTCTCAATGACTCCTATAGGTGACTTAACTGAACCATCCGTAAGTTCAATGGTTGCATTAACAGGTCACGGATTTCCAATTTTAAGCCTTTGAAACATGTTATATGGCATTACGTTCACACTTGTTCCCAAATCAGCGAGTGCGAAACTTATCGGTAGTGGTCCGATAGAACATGGTAAAGAAAACTTTCCAAGATCTAAAAGTTTCTTTGGAAGGCATCTTTCAATGTGAGCGACACCTTGATTAGTCTTTTTAACTGCCTCTTTCATATTTCTTTTGTTAGTAAGGAAATCTTCAAGAAACGTCCTTACTTAGGCATTTGTTGTATGATATCCAGGAAAGGAAGATTAACATGAATCTGGCTTAAAAGCTCGATGAATTTCTAATATTGTTCGCCAGTCCTTTGCTTCACCCGTCTTCCTGGGTATAGTATGTGAGATTTGAAGGTTCTCTTTGTCGAAACGTTTTGAGGAGTATCCACTGGAGTAGGTTGTGGAATCACTTTTTGTGGTGATTCTTGAGCGGTTGATTCTGCGATAGGCGGACGAAGTGGTATTCCAGTGAATATTTCCCTCCTTGGCGTTTGAACTTCCTATTTCTCTGGTAATGGAGGTTCTGGATAAACTCTACTATTTCTGAGAGTGATAGCACTAACATTTGCGTTTGGATTTGGTTCAGTGTTGCTAGGAAGACATCCTGGTTGTCTTTCGGATAAAAGTTTTTCAATCTGTCCTAGTTGTATCTCAATGGACTGAAGAGTTGATTTATGTGTCCTAAACTCAGCTTCGTGTAGACTAAACTTCTCCTCATATTATTTGTAACAGGAATCTGCTAGAAGGGCTTGACATTCAGTTGTAGAAATTAACTTAGTTACCGCGTACTCCAAGCTTAACCCACTACTCAGCTTGTTAGTTCCCTGAAATTGTTTACGAGGCTGATAGTTTTGAGATTGTCTTTGTTGAAATTGTTGTTGTTGCCCCAAACCAGATTGTCCTTGGTTGTTGTTATCCATATAGCTGAAATTTGGATGGTTCCTCCATCCAGGATTATAAGTATTATTGTAGGGGTTGTTCTGCGGCCGGTTTGTTCCGATAAAGTCAACTTGCTTAGCATTGGTAGTGATGTTTTTTACTTCTTTAGTAGCCTCAGTGATTGCTTTGCCCTTGCTAAGTTGATTGAGTCGAGTGGTGAGGACATCTACTTGAGCAGAAAGTGAAGTGATAGTATCGACATAATGAACACCTTGCTTGGCTCCCCTATTACTTCTTGGATTATACCATTGATAGCTGTCCATGGCTATTTCCTCAATTAGGTTGTAAGCTTCTTATGGCCTTTTGTTTCCAAAAATACCACCTGCAGTAGCATGATGATACTTGTAACCAAACTTTTAGCCCATGGTGAGGACATTTTCTCAACATGTCCTTAAAACGTTCCCATGCCTCATATAATGATTCACCATCTTCTTGGGTGAAAGTGTAATATCATTTCTTAATTTAGCAGTTTTTACTGGTGGGAAGTATTTCGACATGAATTTCTGAGCAAGATCATCCCATGTAGTGATTGACCCGGTAGGAAGAGAGTTTACCCATGCCTTAGCTAGTTCCCTTAAGGAAAAAGGGAAACATTTGGAGTCGAATTGCGTCATTCGAAACTCCGTTCAGTTTGAAAGTGTCACAAATTTTGAGGAAATTTGCAATGTGGGCATGGGGATCTTCATCGGGTAATCCATGGTAAGTGCTTGATGATTGGATCATGTGAATGACATGCGATTTGATCTCAAAGTTATTAGCGTCAACCGTAGGCCTTGTGATGCTAGAGCCCAAAGCCTCATGTGACGGTCTTGCAAAGTCGAAAATAGTGTGGTTTTCTACGGCCATTTTTTAGCACGGTTTTCTCGTATTCGGCGGTGAAAGAATCTTTCGGGCTCTGCTAAAGGTTGAAATAAACATGTAGTGGAGCTATGGATCATACACTACCTGCAACAGAAAAACAATTGTCGTGCGTTTGATATAGTAAATATTATATATAAATATTTAGAGATTTTGGTTTCACAAGATCAGGTTTTAAATTTATAAAATGATAAATACTCAAACTTAAAACACACACAATAGGCAAGTGTACCTATCGCAACGTAATATAGTTTAGGTAAGAACCAAGTATCTAACCAATGGACACGGTCGAGTTCCAATACTCAACTTTTTCTTATCGTTTAGCCGGTTTAATTAGTGAGTGGGTTTTGTGTGCTTGTGAAGAATAAAAGTAAATGATGGAAAAGTAAATGACGATAAAATAAATAACAAAAAAGTAAAAACGTGCCTGATGCATGTAACATGAATGTAAATAACAGAATAGTAAATAGCAGGAAAGTACATATCTCGGAAATGATAAGGTAACGAAGAGTATTGCTTTGGGCTTTGAATCCACTTGGTATATGATAATGTTAAGTTGACTAATCCCGTGGTATGAATAATACAGATGTGTGACCCGGGTCACCGCTAGAGCCTCGTCCTTAAGACATTTGGTTCACGAATTATAATCTTTAATGATAAAATGGTAGGACTCCTAGCTAGGGACATCGTTACCCTCAACTCTTTTGTGTTATCTCCGAGTTGGTTTAGGACATCAAACGTAAGTGCTTAGTTATTATTATTAAAAGAGTGATTAGACTTTGTTCACCGGGAGGTGGTGTAACAATGGGACCATGTATAAAGACGTATCGTTCCCAACATGAGTTCACCAATTCTTGGTCTCATAACAAGTTCGTATAAATACGTACGACCTTGTTTATATTAACCAAGCCTTGGCTTATCAAGATCCACTTATATAAAGACGTACAAGCATCAAGATAAGTTTGATTAAAAAGGTTTTACGGTCTTACGCTTTAAAATCAAGAACACTCATAAGTGTAAATACAAGTTTAGATAATAATAAAAAGCCCACCTAGAAGGTGGTTTTAAGAATGAAAAATTAAAGACATAAAACATACCAGTAGATTAATATGTTAAACATTACCATAAACCAAACTTCATCTTCATCCTAGCAATACAAAGAGTTTAGCCACGAATAACCATACTAACTAGCGTAACGCTAAGTTTCGTAGTCTCCCCTATTGCAGACAAAGGGGAGGAGCCTCTCTACTCTAAACTACAGAAACAGACTCTCTTGAGCTCTAGTAGTGTGTATTGAGGTGTGTGGAATGAAGAACTCAAGCCTGCTATTTATTTTCCTCAAATAATGCAAGGCCGTGCATTGGATTACACTGGCGTGCAAACACCTCGGGAATCAAACAGGGTACATAGGACAGTGTACTGGGCCTTGGGAGCAAGGTAAGGCAATGCACGCCCGTGCATGGGGATGCACAGGCGTGCATCCCTCCCCTGCTGCCCAGTTTTGTCTTTTAGCTTCTTGTTGACTATTGTTGACCTTGGTTGACTTCTTGGGGGTCAAAGCTCATGAATGATCCTTCTAGAAGCTTGGTTTCTTGGTGTTTTTGATAGGATTTAGCTTTGTTTATATTTGAGACACCGAATAACCTGCAATTACGAAATATAAACGTTTTAAGTATCAATTACAAGGTTATTAATCAATTAGTACCATAATATGGGGATTATTATGCATGCAAAACATATATAATTTAGAGCATATCAACACGCATTCACCTTCACACTATCTGTTTTCATTACTTTGCTTTGGAAAACGATCACCACCTTGGTGTTTAAAGAAGTCTTGTCAATTACTTGCTTTCAACTTTGGGATTTTGTAGGTTCACCTACATGTTCCTCCATTACTCGTCCCTCCAACCTTAACTTATACAGTACAATACCGTCTCTTTCCTGCTCGCTCGTCACATTTCCCTGATTTATCCACAACACCTTTGCCGTCGTTCCTCGTTTAGTCTTGATGATCTCGTCCCTACGACGGTCATCTCCCTAAGTAAGGTTCCTCGCCTTCCAGAATGGGATCATTAGTCATCCTTCTCACCTCATACTCTAATCGCTATCCCGCGATGATTTCTCAAAACTCAGGCACCATTGCCTTACTCATAAGAGCACTATACTTGTCCTCCTCATATGACCTCCAGGTGCTTGTGCGAAGCTCTTCTCATTTCTCCAATCACACATTCCTCTACCGAGGTACTTCTTCACTTCATCACCATGCGTCTAATATGCCCCCCTAAATATGCACCTACACTCAACGCTAGAGTTACCTTTATTAGCTATCGATGTTGCTCACAAGTTCACTTATCGTCATTAGGTCTGTTTCAACAGCCAAGCATTTGCTTTAATTGATGCTCCACACGAACTTGCCTTAAACTAGTCATATGTTTACCCGCGTAGGCATTTCCTTTCCAAGAACTTGTGGGCAATCTTGCACTTATCCTTCCTGAATTTCACTTTCCACGTCATTGCTATATATTTACCACATGATCACCGACCGCGTTCCATTCATCATGCACGAATATGACCTCCGCCCTATCATAAACCTCAGTTATCCGTCGTCTCGCTCAGAGAGAACATTCTCATTCTTCTTGTATCCTACATCGACATGGTTCTTGGGTATGGAACGTACTCCATGGAGACCCTATCATCACCTCGTTCACTCCGCGTTGGAATACTCAGCGTCATCATCTCAATCACATCATAACTATCTCTGACCAAACGTCCACGTAAATGCTTTCAGCATCAACTTTCTCAACTCCACCCATTGGCTTCGTGCTTCGAATTCCCGATATATAAGCATAGGCATCTCATAAGAGCACCTCACCGATCGTCTATAAAAAGATAAAAAAATTCTCGCATGTAGGTCCCCTTTCCGGGTAACCTCACTTGTTGGATTTACTCATAAACATAGTCATGAATACTAAACTTAAATTAAAAACATTCATCATTCAATTACATATCATTCGTCATTCAATTACATAACTTGGCAGCGGAAGTCTTAGCACATGTATTAAAGTGGGATGTCAGTCTTGTGTCGGGTAACCTTCACGCCATCTCACGACCTTTTCTTCCTTTACCTGAAATGTATACTAAAAGTCAGCTAACGCTGGTGAGTTCTAATTTAAAGACAATCATACATTATATTTACCTTATCATGAATATAATGTATATATATTCATACTTTTAAATATTCTTTACTTTACTGTTCTCACATAACATTCATTGAGGGTATATACATATGTACATACATACTTTCTTTGAGAGAACACATATTGGCCATAATCTTAAGGGAGATCAACCCGTCATACTTGTCGCGAATGTCACGAAGACATCGCTGTCAGAACTACCGTCGTAGCCCATTTCATTACCGTCCGGCTCTAGAAAACCGTCCGTCATTCATTAATCCGTCCGGCAACCTTTGTCCATCCGCTCTTAAACCGTCCTACCGTCGTAGTCCGTCATTTTGTCCGTTTTCCCTAGGGCATCTGTTTCCCACGCGACCATTATGTATGCAACCGTTCTACTTTAGTTAAGGCATTTGCTTCGACCGTCCATTAATACCTTTTCATACGTCCTAGCTTGCGAAGGAACGTTTTTGTCCCGGTTGCAAAATAGTCACGTGGTCGTCCGTCTACCGAAGTAACCGTTGTCATAGAAGGGTTTATAACGTTTACATTCATTCATAACATGCAATATATATGTAATATAAAGCAAGATTTCATTCTTTTACATTATGTCCTTCTTTCATTCATTCTTTAAAATCATACGCTTCTTTCTTTATTCATAATTCATTTTCATATATAAGTATTTATATATATATACGTATGATCACATTGACATTTATAACATTTAATCATTTAGTGTATACACTTCAGCCCCAAAACATTTAAAATGATTTGCACATAACATAGAAGGGGCACATAGAACTCACCTTATGAGTAGTTTCTGAAATACACTTAGCTGGTTACTGAGCGTCACTAATGTCACTCACGATCTGTATAATAAAGTCATACACGTAAGGTAGTTCCCCTAGATGACACTATACATTACTATGCTTGAACCTAGTAGTTTCGATGGATTTGCCTATATCGAAACTTGGTAGTTTCGATAGGTTGCTTATGTCGAAACTTGGTAGTTTCGATAGGTTGCTTATGTCGAAACTTGGTAGTTTCGATAGGTTGCTTTTGTCGAAACTTGGTAGTTTCGATAGGTTGCTTCTGTCGAAACTTGGTAGTTTCGATAAGTACCTTAGGTGTAATCTTAGCTTCGGATCGTGGGCTCATATCGAAACTATGGTAGTTTCGATAGGTCTGCACATATCGAAACTGGGTAGTTTCGATGGGTCTGCACATATCGAAACTATGTAGTTTCGATGGTTCTGCACATATCGAAACTGGGTAGTTTCGATGGGTCTGCACATATCAAAACTATGTAGTTTCGATGGTTCTGCACATATCAAAACTATGTAGTTTCGATAGGTCTGCACAGATCGTCTTCCCCAAAAATCCGAAGTTTTTGCATGCGCGTCTGATCGAGTCAATATCTCATTTTTCTTAGGTCAAAACGTTCGGTTTTCATTCTAGATGCTAATCCTAAGTTCATTTTCAAGTTTCATCCGCAAAATCGTTACCTTTTTAGCCAAAACCCGAAAATCCTATAAAGTCATAAAAACTCAGATTATGATCGAACGTTTACCTGGATTGGATTTCTGATTCAGCGGAGATGGTCACGAGCACAGCAGCAACGTTCTCCTGAATTCTCGAGTTGATCCGTCACTTTCTCTCTCTAGACCCGAGCTCTCTTCTCTCTCTCTAGAACTTGAGATTGGTGGAAAATGAGAAGTTTGGGCAGCCCTTGCCCTTATATACTTGGGCTTCCTTCGGCCCGTTGGAGCCGAGCCCAAGCCCATCCATTTTTCTTTCGTCATTTGAAAATTATAATTTCGATTGTGCCATTATTTATTTATTACCAGTTTTGGGATGTTACATCACATCACTTCGATGTGTCAGCGTCGAGAAAAATGTCAGGATAGAAATACTATGTTTGAGCACACCAACCACCCATCCCATGCACAACTAAGCGTGTACTACAAGGACACATACTGTCACAACATAACGACATAACACGCAATGTTGTACATACGTACTAGTAACCCATCCTCTAACTCGCACACAGTGCACACACAACTAATTAGACTTGAGCAATTCTACGTGTATACGATATGACCTCGTCATTTATAGACACATAAACACCTGAACTCTATCTTCTATTCATCACAACGGTGGCCCCTGCCACACGTCATCACGTACTCACACAGAGTTCACATGGTTATACCCCATACAGGTCGTACCAATGGTTTATAACACACTACTCAGACTAGACATAATACGCCATCACCCGGTTTACAAGACAGATGTCACACATTAGACATCATCCTAACTACTCATACATACAAAAGATGTATAATCACAATTTCTCATAGGACCTCGTCCTGAACGTTCACACAAGGTACAATATACTTATTGTACTTCAAACATCACCTAGACATTAGCATATAGGTGACACTATCTTAAGGCCGTAAACACAGACAAATTCAATGTCATGTCTGTACAAGTCTACTCACACAACCCAATCAACCGTACTCTAGTATCACAGCAAAGATTGCATTCATCATGAACTCACGTTGTTAAAAAGGTAATCACATACCACACAAAATTTAACATTTAGTTTGCTATCACAAACGCAACTATCATTAATCATGCTTAAAACCATCCCACAGTAAAACTCAATGTCAAAGTCACAATCGAGTATTCGAAAACTAGCATAAACAGTCTCATAATAGAATCATATCACCCACCCCACTAGAATCATTCTAACCCTCTTCTGTCCACTAGCGCTGTGTCTAATCATCAAACAAGCCAAAGTTATCACCCACCGGCTCCTCATCGTCGGACTCCTCCAACCATCCGTTCCCTGATCCCGAATCATGTCTCGGAGGCTGATCCTAACTGCAAATGCATTCCTCCCTCTCCAGCCACCCCTCCTGTAGAAGGAGCTACCGAGTCCCCTCTCATAGATGCCCTGGTAGCACTGGGGGCATTAGGCATCGGAAGCCCCAAAATCACCTCCTGTGTCGGTAACTCCTACTCATCCTCAGATGTCGGCGAAACCACTGTCAATGGGATAGGTGCTAAGATCCGTCTCCTCCCAATGATAACCGTGCGAACAGCAGCCGCACGTCTAGCCCGAAGCTCTGCCAACCTTCTAGCAAGAGCTCCCCACCTAATCCACCTAGTCCTAAACGTCACAGCCATCAGTACCTTCACAAGATAGAACATTGGAGTGATTATTATGGGCAACAAATTCAGAATATGAGCGTAATCATATCCTTCCAAATCACGGTGATCAAATGTGATTGGTGTTCCACGTTACTGCTCGGATTCTAAACCTTCCCCATCATACTCACACTAGCTTTCTACATTTCATACACACCGGATGCACATGCATCCCACACAATCCACATAACACCACGTAATAACTATCAAGTCATCATATTTATCAAAATTGCACACCACACATGATTACACACAAACTCACTAACTACACCAAAACACCAAACTGTCTCACATGGTGTAACACTACACCATTGACACTCTTAGCAATTAAACTCAATTAAAAGACGTACCTCTTCGCTCGCGGTTACTCCTGGTGGCGTCGTCTTACCCTCGTCCCATTTTCAGTTTAAGTACTTTATGTTTGTAAAACACAGTTTTTCTCTTAAACCACGGCTCTGATACCAACTTGTAAGACCCTAAACCAGGCATCCTACAGTTGTCTCTCATCACTAGGTATTCTCTTTAAAAGTACGTGTTTTATAATCAAATATACAACAGAAGTCTTTCTAAAAATAATAATCATTTTTGTTACACATTACCGTTATTAACTTTACCTCAGGAATGCCTACACACCAATCCGAGTAGCACCGCCTCCAAGCCACGATACGTCGACCACGAAGCTCACCTGTAAAACAATCTAACGTACACACAAAGTCAGCTACGCTGAGTGAGTTCTAATAGTTTAAATTAAGTAAAAACCATCACAATTTCACAACTATTGGTTATCTCCGCTTAAGACATCTTAGTCCTTATAAAATGGTTTTAGGGTTTATTTACATATATATATAACCCTTGTTATCTTACAATATTCCATAACAGTTCACCACCCAAGACCCCTCCCGTAATTACAACCCTGTAAGTCTCACAATAAAGATCGAGCTTACTACACTTAATAACTCGTAACCTATCATACGTATTAACCAGTAACCGGGTTAATACCACCAAGCCGTAGACATTCACTTAACCAGTCTTACCATGACTCTCACAAGTCAAATAACGCAACAACTATAATCACAACGTCATCATATTGACACAATGACCAATCTAATGTTACACACCACATCAATATCATCTCATACACAATAACTATAACTCAACACCTGCATGCAATTTAAACACATATAAAAGCACACAAAGACATACCTCCTGACACGCACCTTCGTTAGGGTTACCTCCGTTAGGGTGTTCGACACACCCTGAGCTCATCACTATCCGTCTGGATATTTTCACACTTAATGAACTCCCGAAGGACTTCGTCCTCCACAATCCCATTTGTCATGTCGCAAAGACAATGATGCAAACACAATAACAAGTGTGTGATGTGTCATAAAACACATATGTTTATAACGCGTATTTTATCATATTTGAATTGGTTTTGTTTATGAATTAGGTTGAATATAATACTTATGTTCATATATGTTGATGTTGTAGGTATTATACGAGAAACGAGAAGAATAAGCGAGTAAACGAGTTGCGAAAATGAAGGAATAAACGGAATCGACAAGAAAAAGTCCGAACTTCAGGTGGGCATATCTCGGGCTAGAAAATGAGTTACCGGGCCCATAATATATGAATCTTGGGTGTCTCGGAAATTCCCAATGCCCCGCTCGGGCAAAATCCCGATATTTCACCCATAGCAGACCGTTGTGGGGCTTTTTAATGGTCCGCTAACCTCCTTTGCGGGCAGATTACGGGAATTAGGTTATAAAAACGATTTTGGACAGATTTTTGAGGGGAGTTCGATTAGAGGCAGCCTCTGGACAATAGGAGATAATAAGGAGCAATGGTAATTGGTATTTAGAGCTTCCTTGAAGCCTCGGAGTGAAGATTGAAGTTTATTTTCGGTTCGGGAACATTCGGTTTGCGTATTTCTTTCGATTTCTAGAACTATTGTTGATTATGTTTTTGTATGATTCGTACTTAATGATGTTTTGGAGTTGTATGAGTAGCTAAACCTATTAGCTACCTAGGTTTGATGATTGCTTTCGTGTTTTGACGCTTTTACGGGTTTTTATTGTATGATTTGTTGTGTTGATCTTAGAATCTCTATCTCTACCGCTTGTGAATGGATATGAATACTGATTTGATGTGATTGTTATTGCCTTGACCATGTTTGAATGATGTTTGGTTGATTTTGTGTCTTCTAGATTTATTCTTGCATGCTAGGACGATTACTTTGTGTTTTGTCCGATTAGATAACTGACTAGAGATAGTGGTTAGTATCTTAGCCTTGGTTTAAGTATTATTTTAGTGTCCTACCTAGTCTTGAGACCGAGAGGTGATAGATTATCCTAGAACCACCTACCCATTGTGTGTTAGGTCGAGCGTGTGCGAGAGCGTGAGTTACCTTTCATTCATAGATTAGTGTTCTTAGGGTTTGCTTGGGGTCTAGTAAGAGATTGTCCTTTGCTCTTGGGTTGTGGACCACAACCTTTAACAGCATTGTGAAGGTGAGACCGAGAGGTGATCCTCCATTATACATTTTGACATCGTCCGCCTTGTTCTTTACACGAGTTTAGTGTCTTCTTAGGAAGTCGGTGACATGCCTAGTCGACCCTAGATTCGTACCTTTAGAGACGGCGGTACGTATAAATTCCCTTTTTCATTTGCATGTTAGTAGGATTCTTACCTAGGTAGCTCTTTCTATCCGATCTTATCTTTACCTCCTGTCTCCGTGTTCTAAGTTGTTTTCTAGAGTTCAGAGTCGTCTTCTATTTCGTTCTCCGTAGTTTGAATCATTCATTTTTATTTCTAGGTTAGGACTCAATAGAGGTTTAGTATTGAGAGCCGCCATAGGTGTCCACGGATTGATATCCGGTCTTACCTACGCTTATTACATACCGACCGGTACACTTGCCGTTTATGTGTTTTAGGATTGGTAATTCCTTTCTAAACCTGTTGTGTGAATTAACTTAATTATATATATATATATATACTTTAAACGCATCAATTTTTTGGCTCCATTGTCGGGGACACTGCATTGGCTATTTCGAGAACGACCCGAGTCGGGGATCTAACTGTTTTTGTACATATTTGTGTGATTTTTAGTTTTTTTAGGATTTATTTTTTTATTTTTGGTGTGATTCTACTTTTCTAGAATTAGTTTTTGTGTGATTTTGCTAGGGTTATTTTTTTTTGATAGTTTTCTTTTTCTAGGATTTATTTGTTAGTTTCTGATTTCTTTTATTTTGTTGTTATCTCTCCTACTACGTTGAGTATGTACAGACAACAGGTTGGGCGGTTCGAGGAACCCTGGTGCAAACGTTGTAGAGAAAATCATTGGATACAAAGTTTCTGTTAAAGAAAGTGGAGGCAATGCTCACTCATATGATTTGTCGGCATGATCTCAGGGATGCTGAAGAACTAGCTCGAAGAACAGAAGCATTACATGAGCCTCCTAGAATAGTACTGTAACATCCATGATTTTTTCGATCATATTTTTACTTTTATTACCTTATTTTATTTTATGCAATAATAACATTTCAATTTCACTTTTGTTCTATACATTGTGACTCCTTAATCATAATTACAAGTATTTCAAATTCAGATTTCATCCATACAATTTCATACTTTAGAGTTACAATAAATACACATATATAATTTACATATTTTATTAGACTAATTAAATCAAAATATAACCTATGGACTTCGATCTTGTAACTTCACTCCCTTATAAGTATATATATATATATATGTGAGGTTATCAATTTTAAATAAAAGTATACAAAAATATTTATATACATTTGAAATCATTAAACAAACTATATTAAAAGATTTGTTTGATTTTGTGACTTTTTGAATAATCCAAATGATAAATATATGTGTATCAACATGTTCATGTATTTGATATTATTAAACGGACCATCTGTACAAATTGTAAGTTTAAATCATGTAAGCTTGTAGGTCCTGAGCAGACATGAAAGAACAGATCTGCGGAGAAATTCTTCAAATATTCCGGATCGAGAGGCGGAATCTCTGGATCCGGTATCACTCTCGAATCATAAATGGTAGAGACGGGTGCGGGAATCACATACACGAACAGAAACATATGAAAATGAAAAGAACAGATAATTGAAAGCATAAAACGTATGATTCTTTTATTGAAATGAAAATAAAAGCTCGATCATACACTAACAATTAGTCTCACCCCAGGGTGAGCTCCCCCTGGGGTGGTGATTCCCTCTACCGACACACACTCACTCCTAGGTCATAATCTGCTATATATAGGAGGCCAAGCACATGCGCCTTGTCTTCCAAGCCACCGCCCAATGGGCATGAAAAACAGGTATCGAAACTACCTAGTTTCGATTGAACAAATGTTCAACCGAAACTAGTAGTTTCGTTTGAACAAAAGTTCAACCGAAACTAGTAGTTTCGATTGAACAAAAGTTCAACCGAAACTAGTAGTTTCGATACTGTAATTTCGATTGACAGCATCAGTCTCAAAATTATACCCAACAAAGCTTTAAACATATATTTATACCTTTTAGACATACATAAATATTCATGAATTAATATGTAAACATGTATTTATAAATAAATGGTACGAATTGAAATTTTGTAAAATGAAACTTTCCTTTATAAATTTATGTTAACTAAACAATTAATGTTTAAGTTTTATAAACACTAATTTTTATACACATTTAAAAGAGATTTAGAACAAATAAAATTGATTTAAACCCATCCTCTAGCCTTGAACCCCCTCTAATCCCCTTTGAACCTTTATTTTAGTTGAACCCTCCTACTTGAACCCTAGAACAAGTCTTGCAGCAATTTTGACTTGAGAAACGTCAACCCTCGATTGAAAACCTCGAATTCATCCCGATTCGGATCCCAAATTCATCGTAACTGTTTCTCCATTCATTACAATCATTTGTGAGAAGTTAATTTTGTGTTTAAACGAGTTATCATTAACATTTAAGAACCATTAAAGGATTTTCGGTTATGAGCATTAAACCCACGAATTCGATCCAAATTCGGACCCTTGTTCGACCTCGTGACTGTTTTGAAAATTATAATCCCACCCTTGGTACATCCAGACGCCATTCCAATCAGCAACGCCCTCAAAATCCATTTTTTTTCTCTTTCTTTCCCTATTTCCCCCCTTCGGTCGCGACCCAGCTACAAGACGAACCCCAAGACTGATTCCAGGTGATAATCATCTCTCCTTACTCGTTTTAGCATCCTACCTAGAAAGCCCCATAAATCGAAATCGATTGAATGTGAATTTCAGGGCTAGGGTTCGCTTAGGTCAAATGGGGAGGAAGACACTTCAGGGACTGATTGCTAAGTATTTGTTTTCCTATTTCTTTCACAATGTAATTGCCCAGAGCTAGTTGCTAAAACACTTCAACCCAAAACAAAGGTCTCAGGTTCGAGACCTGCTACCTACTTTTTTTTCTAATTTTGTTTAAGCACATTCAAGCAACCCCTCCCCCCTATACACAAACCAATATATATTTACATAATACAAGCACCCCCCCCCCCCCTTATACACACACCAATATATATTTACATAATACACGCACATACTTAAATATTTACAAATTATCGTATTATCACCATTAAATCCATTATTTTTATAAAATTTCAAGGGTTTTATAAATAATATCTTTTTTTAATAGATATATATATATATATATATATATATATAACTATGGCTAATTTTATGGATTTTCCTAAACATATAACGAATAGTATATGAGCATTTTGTTTTTACGCGTGTACTATTCTGATAAACATTGTTATTTTAACATAAACCCTATTATTCATATCTATATCTTTTAAAACTATAGAAATATCGAAGTTGTAACGTCGTGACTTTTATTAAACAAAATAAGTTACGTATATATATATATATATATTGTTTAAACTGTTATAATGACATGATCCATATTTAATATTAAAATTAGTATCATTAAGGTCATAATTACTTTAATTATATTATTCCTACCTTCGCATACATTATGATCCTTTTAGAAATTTGATGAATAACAATACAACCATTCGCATAATCTGTTTATCTACTTGTTCAAATGATACTTTTATAAATATTATAATTATAATGTGCCAACATGATGATTATTTTAAACTAACCGTCTTGTCGAGACATCAATTATATTGATTTTGCAAATAAATGTTATAAAACAATATTTCACCTAATTTCATCCATATATTATCACTTTAGTTACTGTTAAAACCCGTATCCTTCGTTCGTTCGTCCCAAAACCCTAAGGTCTCAACCATCCCATTCTTAACTCCTTTACTTAATCCCATATTAAACATGTATAAATCATTGATACACGTATTCTATCAAACATAGGTTAACCTTGTGGTTAGCTCGAACATTTGTGCAACAACCTCATACTTGTGTGAATCTTCGAGCTACTCATTGTAAGGTGAGTTTCATAGCCCCCTTTTCTCTTTACTATTGTTTACAAATACTCGGGTGGAACATGTTTACATTACAACACATACAAATTCAATACGTTTGTTGTCATGCTGTTTACTATGTGCTTTATGTCTTAAACTACTTGGTGACCATACTTGTGTTCATGTTTAGTACAATCATTAACTTGCGAGGCAGGCCTAAGTTAGTACTTTTTATGATCATTTATACGGGAATCTGATTCATTACTTAACACGAACCTTGGCGGGTTTGTGTATACATATTACTACATTTTCAAAATGACAATCAGTTGGATTGTATCTACAGTTTTCCATTTACACGGTTTGATTGTACGTCTTCGAACCTTGTATGTTTTCACATTTATGCATTAGTTATGCTTTGAACATATTAAAATTCAAATCCTTTCTACAACTTTTGTTTGGTGTCAAAACCTATGTTACTCACCAACTACTTGTAGTTGACATTTATTCACAAGTTTCAGGTGCACCAGTTTGAGGATACTACATGATCACTTAGGACTTTGGACCTAGTTTTAATTAAATTCAACTTATGTTATGTTTGAACCCTTTGTTTTCCATTCCTACTTGTAACGGATGCTTTAAATTTGAATAATAAATAGTCATATATAATAGATGATGATGTGCTTATGAACAACCGCGTCAGCCCGTCGTATAATCCGCCGCCGGCCGGGGTGTGACAGATTGGTATCAAAGCCAAGGTTATAGGGAATTAGGTTATTAGAAACACATGACCTAGACTATAACCTAGGAGTCCCAAACATGAGTTTAACTCGTGTCTCTTATTAGGAACTCCACTCTATACTCATTATACACATACTTACATCCACTTTCATATCTACATCTACATATTTCTAACTAAGTAGTGCAAATACATGAACTACAACATTCCAAGGACTACATGAAACTATTTGAAACTGCATGAATTACTTGAAACATATTCTTAGTCTATAGTCTATAACCTTAGGATACCTTGGTATAATATTCCTACATATTATCTAGTTGTATGATACAATACGAATTATCTTATGTGCTATGTTACTTGATACCCTACATGTCTACAAAAACTACTACCCCTGTGATATCTTCTTTGCTACACTATTTGAATTGTCTGCACAATACCTATTTGATAGCACTTAATACTATCCTAAGTTTTGCCACACACTTATACACTTTCATCTTTACACATCATCACTAATCACCTATGGAAAGATTCAAACTCTTAGGCCCAATGCCTATTAAAATTTTAAAATCCCGTCAAAGTTTTGGGTTCAAAAAATTAGTAGAGAACATGTGCAATCCGGAAGGGTGAATGCCTGTAGCTTGGGTTTTCTATATAGGAAAGCATTTCATATAAATCCAAATCAACCGAAGGATCCGTATACTTTCCTGGGAATTCCCAAAGTGAGTGTCCACCTATAGGCTAAAGCATGTCCTCTTGAAAGTATACAAACTCAAATCACTTTGATTTGTCATAGTATCCATTGGGTTATGCCCCAAATGAATACAACCTAAACATCATTTGCTTAATTATTATAATTTGTTACACAAGTCTAAACCTCCTATTTGATCCTTACACTTAATCATATTTAAGTCAACTATACCCCTTCATCCTTATGCCTTGGAGATTTTATCACCCTTATTATCATTTGCAAGAGATTTAAACCCTTAGACCCTATCCCACAAGGAAGGAAAGTTGCTTGAATAGGTGAAGCACACCCTGGAACCACAAGACACAATCCCTAACGATTCTCACCATAACCATGATTCCAAATAATAATGTTGATGGTACATGACGGTCGGAAGAGTGAGTGTAAACCCATGGAAGATTCTGACTAAGGAAAGACTGAGTACATCAGTGTGTCCCTTGTGACCCACCTCTCTTTCCTGGGAATCCTTTTCGTTGGTTCACTACTTGTAGGTCAAGTGTTACTCCCGATATATTATTATAAGAACTCGGTGTTATGATTAGTCAAATCTTAAACTCATGAACACTTTTGCTTTTACGTGCTAGATATGACCTTTTACCCTCCTTACTCCTCGGAATATCACCCCGCAACAGAGTCAGTACATGAGTGAGACTGTCGATTCCCATCACCAGACAACCGGTCACCGGCATGACTAGCTGCCAGATCCATGTTTGACCGCAGAGCAGATTGGCTTAGGAGCAGGCTTGAGACTCCGAGTAGCTAAACCACCTCAACCGAGAGACCCCTATCCAGCACCTAACCTATACCCTCCAGAACCAAGAGCAAGACAAGTCATGGGACTTACAAGTGCAATAGGAGTTTCAACTAATACCGCTCACCTATATGTAGGGACCGCAGAGTTTCTGAGACAAGAAATGGAGATCAGGGAATACTTGATGCGCGTACGGATATAACTAGAGCTGAATCCCGGTTTGCAATACGAATAACCACAATGATGTTTGTTTTGGTGCTCATCTGCTTCCCGGTGGGAAACTATCTGAGATGTTAGTCGGATATTCTATTTCGCGTTTTCTTAAAATTTAAATTGAAACCCATATCCTATACCCCAAATATAAATGTTATTATTATTGGCTCTCCTTAATGGGTGGCATCTAAACCTTCTTTGTAAACTAATTATTTTGTTATATTCCCGATTTGACTAATGTAGTTATTTTGTTCAAACAAAACCTTTAGCAAAACCCTTGGTTTATAAATTTTATCTAGAATAGAAATTATTTACAAACCCCTTTACCTTGTGAAGGAACATAATGCAACTTGTTTTATAAAAACATTTATCTCATTATCTTAGTTAATAATTAATTATGACTCGATTAGTTATTTCATTACGGCCTCTTAATTCATTACTTTTAAATTCTTGGCCTGATTACAAAATAATTTGGCCATTATTTTCTTTTAAAACATTCTCTTTATGATAACTAACTAATAAAAAGGTTTTACCCAATCGCCTAGTTATTCAACCTATTACTTTCACATATTAACTTACAAACAAGGATAAATTTCAATTACTTGTCATTTACAAACAAAAAGCTCAAATCAGTTATTCGTGTGCATATTATTCTAAATACCTGTAAAACTTTCTCATCACCTTACACCTTTGAAAATGTAAGTTGAAGCACTTTCCTGTGACAAACACTCTCGATAGATAGAGTCTTAGTCTTAGGTTGTATTGTCTTGTTTGTAATTGTCTTTATATGTAAGAGTCTTTATGTATTAGTTTATCGGGTTGTATTTACTTTTACATATTGAATGTTGCTAAATTCTCTAAGTGTTTTGCGCACTTGTAAGTGCGCAGGAGAAAGCTCCTGCGTACTTAGCAAGTACGCAAGAATAACTTTGCGTACTTCCTAAGTACGCAAGAACATTTTGCCCTGCGCACTTGCTAAGTGCGCAGGCATCAGGTCTTGTATAAATAGGATAGGTTGACAGAAGTTAAGTACGCAGACATTATAGCAAATACGCAGATTGTAATCTCAGTGCTTTTCTCTGTAACCTTCAAGTGTTTATAATACAAAGAACGTTTAAAGTGTTTTCTCTTGTCGGTTTACTTTGTTTAGCTAGACTCTCCACCTAGTCACGGGCATTCCGCACCCGGTCCGACTAGTAGACCCACTTGTATGTGACGATCCGCCACACCCGAGGGACCTACAAGTGGTATCAGAGCATTGCTCCTGATTTCGAGTGTTGTGAGTGAGTTTGGAGAGTTTCTACCGAGTTTTTACAAGCAAAAAGAAGTATTTTTGTTGATTTTTGTGATAAAATAGGGGTAGCTCTTGAGCACTATTTTAGAAGCAAAAATCACTCAAAAACTGATTTTTGTTGTGTATTTGAGTGTTTTTGAGCATCAAAGGTTGGTTAGAAACAAGTTTCTGACCCTTTGGCTTATTTGCATTGATCATCAGACCAATTTTTACCATCTCTGGCAATTTTCAGGTGAAAGGAAAAGTTTGGTGAAATTTGCTGAAAAGGTGTTGTGCGTACTTACCATTTCTGGCAAAAAGTACAGTTTTGTGCGTACTTACTAAATACGCAAGACTTATATCCTGCGTACTTACAAGTGCGCAAGACTGAACTTGTGCGAACTTAGTTATATCCTGCGTACTTACATTTACTCCTGCGTACTTACAAGTACGCAAGAGGAAATCTAAATACGCAAGACCATTTCTCAAGTGCGCAACTGTGTCTGATTTTTCTAAAATTTGACTAAGTGTTCACTATGTCGAATCTTCAGAATCTTGGAAACCTGTTAAATTATGATAATGAGATCGGTATACCACAGAAACCACCAAAGTTGCTGAACGTAAACGATTATTCTAATTGGAAAGCACGTTTCGAGCACTACATTTCTTATACCGACTCATCACCATGGATACCAATCCTTGAGGGATATAAGCATCCCACACACATCTATCTTGATGAAACCATGCCTAAACCTATCTCTAAGCTTTCTGACGAAGAAAAGAAATCTTATGAATGAGAAAAGAAGGCACTTGGTTCGATCACTATGGCATTAACTCGGGAATTGTTCCACAGTTTCCGAGGTTATGACAATTCCAAGGATCTTTGGAAAGCTTTACAGAAAAGATTCGAAGGAAATAGTGACATCAAGAAGAGTAAGCGGGATCTTCTTAGGAAGCAGTATGAATGCTTCAGATTTTTAGAGAACGAATCTCTAGATGACCTCATCTCTAGATTCTATCATTTACAGACAGAGTTGAAGGGTTTTGAACTCAGGTATCTAGATGAAGAGATTGTGGAAAAGTTTTTGGATACTTTACCACCCAAATTTGAGATGTACACAACCCTGAAGAGGGAAAATCCTAAGCACATTTTGCCCTGCGCACTTGCTAAGTGCGCAGGCATCAGGTCTTGTATAAATAGGATAGGTTGACAGAAGTTAAGTACACAGACATTATAGCAAATACGCAGATTGTAATCTCAATGTTTTTCTCTGTAACCTTCAAGTGTTTATAATACAAAGAACGTTTAAAGTGTTTTCTCTTGTCGGTTTACTTTGTTTGGCTAGACTCTCCGCCTAGTCACGGGCATTCCGCACCTGGTCCGACTAGTAGACCCACTTACATGTGACGATCCGCCACACCCGAGGGACCTACAAGTGGTATCAGAGCATTGCTCCTGATTTCGAGTGTTGTGAGTGAGTTTGGAGAGTTTCTATCGAGTTTTTACAAGCAAAAAGAAGTATTTTTGTTGATTTTTGTGATAAAATAGGGGTAGGTCTTGAGCACTATTTTAGAAGCAAAAATCACTCAAAAACTGATTTTTGTTGTGTATTTGAGTGTTTTTGAACATCAAAGGTTGGTTAGAAACAAGTTTCTGACCCTTTGGCTTATTTGCATTGATCATCAGACCAATTTTTACCATCTCCGGCGATTTTCAGGTGACCGGAAAAGTTTGGTGAAATTTGCTGAAAAGGTGTTGTGCATACTTACCATTTCTGGCAAAAAGTACAGTTTTGTGCGTACTTACTAAATACGCAAGACTTATCTCCTTCGTACTTACAAGTGCGCAAGACTGAACTTGTGCGAACTTAGTTATATCCTGCGTACTTACATTTACTCCTGCGTACTTACAAGTACGCAAGAGGAAAACTAAATACGCAAGACCATTTCTCAAGTGCACAAGGCCAAAATTCAAGTGCGCAACTGTGTCTGATTTTTCTGAAATTTGACTAAGTGTTCACTATGTCGAATCTTCAGAATCTTGGAAACCTGTTAAATTATGATAATGAGATCGGTATACCACAGAAACCACCAAAGTTGCAGAACGTAAACGATTATTCTAATTGGAAAGCACGTTTCGAGCACTACATTTCTTATACCGACTCATCACCATGGATACCAATCCTTGAGGGATATAAGCATCCCACACACATCTATCTTGATGAAACCATGCCCAAACCTATCTCTAAGCTTTCTGATGAAGAAAAGAAATCTTATGAATGAGAAAAGAAGGCACTTGGTTCGATCACTATGGCATTAACTCGGGAATTGTTCCACAGTTTTCGAGGTTATGACAATTCCAAGGATCTTTGGAAAGCTTTACAGAAAAGATTCGAAGGAAATAGTGACATCAAGAAGAGTAAGCGGGATCTTCTCAGGAAGCAGTATGAATGCTTCAGATTTTTAGAGAACGAATCTCTAGATGACTTCATCTCTAGATTCTATCATTTACAGACTGAGCTGAAGGCTTTTGAACTCAGGTATCCAGATGAAGAGATGGTGGAAAAGTTTTTGGTTGCTTTACCACCCAAATTTGAGATGTACACAACCCTGATGAGGGAAATTCTAAGCACCTTTTTCCCTGCGCACTTGCTAAGTGCGCAGGCATCAGGTCTTGTATAAATAGGATAGGTTGACAGGAGTTAAGTACGCAGACATTATAGCAAATACGCAGATTATAATCTCAATGCTTTTCTCTGTAACCTTCAAGTGTTTATAATACAAAGAACGTTTAAAGTGTTTTCTCTTGTCGGTTTACTTTGTTTGGCTAGACTCTCCGCCTAGTCACGGGCATTCCGCACCTGGTCTGACTAGTAGACCCACTTGCATGTGACGATCCGCCACACCCGAGGGACCTACAAGTTGTATCAGAGCATTGCTCCTGATTTCGAGTGTTGTTAGTGAGATTGGAGAGTTTCTACCGAGTTTTTACAAGGAAAAAGAAGTATTTTTGTTGATTTTTGTGATAAAATAGGGATAGCTCTTGAGCACTATTTTAGAAGCAAAAATCACTCAAAAACTGATTTTTGTTGTGTATTTAAGTGTTTTTGAACATCAAAGGTTGGTTAGAAACAAGTTTCTGAACCTTTGGCTTATTTGCATTGATCATCAGACCAATTTTTACCATCTCCGGCGATTTTCAGGTGACCGGAAAAGTTTGGTGAAATTTGCTGAAAAGGTGTTGTGCGTACTTACCATTTCTGGCAAAAAGTACAGTTTTGTGTGTACTTACTAAATACGCAAGACTTATCTCCTGCGTACTTACAAGTGCGCAAGACTGAACTTGTGCGAACTTAGTTATATCCTGCGTACTTACATTTACTCCTGCGTACTTACAAGTACGCAAGAGGAAATCTAAATACGCAAGACCATTTCTCAAGTGCGCAAGGCCAAAATTCAAGTGCGCAACTGTGTCTGATTTTTCTGAAATTTGACTAAGTGTTCACTATGTCGAATCTTCAGAATCTTGGAACCTGTTAAATTATGATAATGAGATCGGTATACCACAGAAACCACCAAAGTTGCTGAACGTAAACGATTATTCTAATTGGAAAGCACGTTTCGAGCACTACATTTCTTATACCGACCCATCACCATGGATACCAATCCTTGAGGGATATAAGCATCCCATACAGATCTATCTTGATGAAGCCATGCCCAAACCTATCTCTAAGCTTTCTGACGAAGAAAAGAAATCTTATGAATGAGAAAAGAAGGCACTTGGTTCGATCACTATGGCATTAACTCGGGAATTGTTCCACAGTTTCCGAGGTTATGACAATTCCAAGGATCTTTGGAAAGCATTATAGAAAAGATTCAAAGGAAATAGTGACATCAAGAAGAGTAAGCGGGATCTTCTTAGGAAGCAGTATGAATGCTTCAGATTTTTAGAGAACGAATCTCTAGATGACCTCATTTCTAGATTCTATCATTTACAGACTGAGGTGAAGGCTTTTGAACTCAGGTATCCAGATGAAGAGATGGTGGAAAAGTTTTTGGATGCTTTACCACCCAAATTTGAGATGTACACAACCCTGATGAGGGAAAATCCTAAGCACATTTTGCCCTGCGCACTTGCTAAGTGCGCTGGCATCAGGTCTTGTATAAATAGGATAGGTTGATAGAAATTAAGTACGCAGACATTATAGCAAATACGCAGATTGTAATCTCAATGCTTTTCTCTGTAACCTTCAAGTGTTTACAATACAAAGAACGTTTAAAGTGTTTTCTCTTGTCGGTTTACTTTGTTTAGCTAGACTCTCCTCCTAGTCACGGGCATTCCGCACCTGGTCCGACTAGTAGACCCACTTGCATGTGACGATCCGCCACACCCGAGGGACCTACAAGTGGTATTAGAGCATTGCTCCTGATTTCGAGTGTTGTTAGTGAGTTTGGAGAGTTTCTACCGAGTTTTTACAAGCAAAAAGAAATATTTTTGTTGATTTTTGTGATAAAATAGGGGTAGCTCTTGAGCACTATTTTAGAAGCAAAAATCACTCAAAAACTGATTTTTGTTATGTATTTGAGTGTTTTTGAACATTAAAGGTTGGTTAGAAACAAGTTTCTGACCCTTTGGCTTATTTGCATTGATCATCAGACCAATTTTTACCATCTCCGGCGATTTTCAGGTGACCGGAAAAGTTTGGTGAAATTTGCTGAAAAGGTGTTGTGCGTACTTACCATTTTTGGCAAAAAGTACAGTTTTGTGCGTACTTACTAAATACGCAAGACTTATCTCCTGCGTACTTACAAGTGCGCAAGACTGAACTTGTGCAAACTTAGTTATATCCTGCGTACTTACATTTACTCCTGCGTACTTACAAGTACGCAAGAGGAAATCTAAATACGCAAGACCATTTCTCAAGTGCGCAAGGCCAAAATTCAAGTGCGCAACTGTGTCTGATTTTTCTGAAATTTGACTAAGTGTTCACTATGTCGAATCTTCAGAATCTTGGAACCTGTTAAATTATGATAATGAGATCGGTATACCACAGAAACCACCAAAGTTGCTGAACGTAAACGATTATTCTAATTGGAAAGCACGTTTCGAGCACTACATTTCTTATACCGACTCATCACCATGGATACCAATCCTTGAGGGATATAAGCATCCTACACACATCTGTCTTGATGAAACCATGCCCAAACCTATCTCTAAGCTTTCTGACGAAGAAAAGAAATCTTATGAATAAGAAAAGAAGGCACTTGGTTCGATCACTATGTCATTAACTCGGGAATTGTTCCACAGTTTCCGAGGTTATGACAATTCCAAGGATCTTTGGAAAGCTTTACATAAAAGATTCGAAGGAAATAGTGACATCAAGAAGAGTAAGCGGGATCTTCTTAGGAAGTTGTATGAATGCTTCAGATTTTTAGAGAACGAATCTCTAGATGACCTCATCTCTAGATTCTATCATTTACAGACTGAGTTGAAGGCTTTTGAACTCAGGTATCCAGATGAAGAGATGGTGGAAAAGTTTTTGGATGCTTTACCACACATATTTGAGATGTACACAACCCTGATGAGGGAAAATCCTAAGCACATTTTGCCCTGCGCACTTGCTAAGTGCACAGGCATCAGGTCTTGTATAAATAGGATAGGTTGACAGGAGTTAAGTACGCAGACATTATAGCAAATACGAAGATTGTAATCTCAATGCTTTTCTCTGTAACCTTCAAGTGTTTATAATACAAAGAACGTTTAAAGTGTTTTCTCTTGTCGGTTTACTTTGTTTAGCTAGACTCTCCGCCTAGTCACGGGCATTCCACACCTGGTCCGACTAGTAGACCCACTTGCATGTGACGATCCGCCACACCCGAGGGACCTACAAGTGGTATCAGAGCATTGCTCCTGATTTCGAGTGTTGTGAGTGAGTTTGGAGAGTTTCTACCGAGTTTTTACAAGCAAAAAGAAGTATTTTTGTTGATTTTTGTGATAAAATAGGGGTAGCTCTTGAGCACTATGTTAGAAGCAAAAATCACTCAAAAACTGATTTTTGTTATGAATTTGAGTGTTTTTGAACATCAAAGGTTGGTTAGAAACAAGTTTCTGACCCTTTGGCTTATTTGCATTGATCATCAGACCAATTTTTACCATCTCCGGCGATTTTCAGGTGACCGGAAAAGTATGGTGAAATTTGCTGAAAAGGTGTTGTGCGTACTTACCATTTCTGGTAAAAAGTACAGTTTTGTGCATACTTACTAAATACGCAAGACTTATCTCCTGCGTACTTACAAGTGCGCAAGACTGAACTTGTGCGAACTTAGTTATATCCTGCGTACTTACATTTACTCCTGCGTACTTACAAGTACCAAGAGGAAATCTAAATACGCAAGACCATTTCTCAAGTGCGCAAGGCCAAAATTCAAGTGCGCAACTGTGTCTCATTTTTCTGAAATTTGACTAAGTGTTCACTATGTCGAATCTTCAGAATCTTGGAACCTGTTAAATTATGATAATGAGATCGGTATACCACAGAAACCACCAAAGTTGCTGAACGTAAACGATTATTCTAATTGGAAAGCACGTTTCGAGCACTACATTTCTTATACCGACTCATCACCATGGATACCAATCCTTAAGGGATATAAGCATCCCACACACATCTATCTTGATGAAACCATGCCCAAACCTATCTCTAAGCTTTCTGATGAAGAAAAGAAATCTTATGAATGAGAAAAGAAGGCACTTGGTTCGATCACTATGGCATTAACTCGGGAATTGTTCCCCAGTTTCCGAGGTTATGACAATTCCAAGGATCTTTGGAAAGCTTTACAGAAAAGATTCAAAGGAAATAGTGACATCAAGAAGAGTAAGCGGGATCTTCTCAGGAAGCAGTATGAATGCTTCAGATTTTTAGAGAACGAATCTCTAGATGACCTCATCTCTAGATTCTATCATTTACAGACTGAGCTGAAGGCTTTTGAACTCAGGTATCCAGATGAAGAGATGGTGGAAAAGTTTTTGGTTGCTTTACCACCCAAATTTGAGATGTACACAACCCTGATGAGGGAAATTCTAAGCACATTTTTCCCTGCGCACTTGCTAAGTACGCAGGCATCAGGTCTTGTATAAATAGGATAGGTTGACAGGAGTTAAGTACGCAGACATTATAGCAGATACGCAGATTATAATCTCAATGCTTTTCTCTGTAACCTTCAAGTGTTTATAATACAAAGAACGTTTAAAGTGTTTTCTCTTGTCGGTTTACTTTGTTTAGCAGGACTCTCCGCCTAGTCACGGGCATTCCGCACCTGGTCCGACTAGTAGACCCACTTGCATGTGACGACCCGCCACACCCGAGGGACTTACAAGTGGTATCAAAGCATTGCTCCTGATTTCGAGTGTTGTGAGTGAGTTTGGAGAGTTTCTACCGAGTTTTTACAAGCAAAAAGAAGTATTTTTGTTGATTTTTGTGATAAAATAGGGGTAGCTCTTGAGCACTATTTTAGAAGCAAAAATCACTCAAAAACTGATTTTTGTTATGTATTTGAGTGTTTTTGAACATCAAAGGTTGGTTAGAAACAAGTTTCTGACCCTTTGGCTTATTTGCATTGATCATCAGACCAATTTTTACCATCTCCGGCGATTTTCAGGTGACCGGAAAAGTATGGTGAAATTTGCTGAAAAGGTGTTGTGCGTACTTACCATTTCTGGTAAAAAGTACAGTTTTGTGCATACTTACTAAATACGCAAGACTTATCTCCTGCGTACTTACAAGTGCGCAAGACTGAACTTGTGCGAACTTAGTTATATCCTGCGTACTTACATTTACTCCTGCGTACTTACAAGTACCAAGAGGAAATCTAAATACGCAAGACCATTTCTCAAGTGCGCAAGGCCAAAATTCAAGTGCGCAACTGTGTCTGATTTTTCTGAAATTTGACTAAGTGTTCACTATGTCGAATCTTCAGAATCTTGGAACCTGTTAAATTATGATAATGAGAACGGTATACCACAGAAACCACCAAAGTTGCTGAACGTAAACGATTATTCTAATTGGAAAGCACGTTTCGAGCACTACATTTCTTATACCGACTCATCACCATGGATACCAATCCTTGAGGGATATAAGCATCCCACACACATCTATCTTGATGAAACCATGCCCAAACCAATCTCTAAGCTTTCTGATGAAGAAAAGAAATCTTATGAATGAGAAAAGAAGGCACTTGGTTCGATCACTATGGCATTAACTCGGGAATTGTTCCACAGTTTCCGAGGTTATGACAATTCCAAGGATCTTTGGAAAGCTTTACAGAAAAGATTCGAAGGAAATAGTGACATCAAGAAGAGTAAGCGGGATCTTCTCAGGAAGCAGTATGAATGCTTCAGATTTTTAGAGAACGAATCTCTAGATTATATCATTTACAGACTGAGCTGAAGGCTTTTGAACTCAGGTATCCAGATGAAGAGATGGTGGAAAAGTTTTTGGTTGCTTTACCACCCAAATTTGAGATGTACACAACCCTGATGAGGGAAATTCTAAGCACATTTTTCCCTGCGCACTTGCTAAGTGCGCAGGCATCAGGTCTTGTATAAATAGGATAGGTTGACAGGAGTTAAGTACGCAGACATTATAGCAAATACGCAGATTATAATCTCAATGCTTTTCTCTGTAACCTTCAAGTGTTTATAATACAAAGAACGTTTAAAGTGTTTTCTCTTGTCGGTTTACTTTGTTTAGCAGGACTCTCCGCCTAGTCACGGGCATTCCGCACCTGGTCCGACTAGTAGACCCACTTGCATGTGACGATCCGCCACACCCGAGGGACCTACAAGAGGTATCAAAGCATTGCTCCTGATTTCGAGTGTTGTGAGTGAGTTTGGAGAGTTTCTACCGAGTTTTTACAAGCAAAAAGAAGTATTTTTGTTGATTTTTGGGATAAAATAGGGGTAGCTCTTGAGCACTATTTTAGAAGCAAAAATCACTCAAAAACTGATTTTTGTTATGTATTTGAGTGTTTTTGAACATCAAAGGTTGGTTAGAAACAAGTTTCTGACCCTTTGGCTTATTTGCATTGATCATCAGACCAATTTTTACCATCTCCGGCGATTTTCAGGTGACCGGAAAAGTTTTGTGAAATTTGCTGAAAAGGTGTTGTGCGTACTTACCATTTTTGGCAAAAAGTACAGTTTTGTGCGTACTTACTAAATACGCAAGACTTATCTCTTGCGTACTTACAAGTGCGCAAGACTGAACTTGTGCAAACTTAGTTATATCCTGCGTACTTACATTTACTCCTGCGTACTTACAAGTACGCAAGAGGAAATCTAAATACGCAAGACCATTTCTCAAGTGCGCAAGGCCAAAATTCAAGTGCGCAACTGTGTCTGATTTTTCTGAAATTTGACTAAGTGTTCACTATGTCGAATCTTTAGAATCTTGGAACCTGTTAAATTATGATAATGAGATCGGTATACCACAGAAACCACCAAAGTTGCTGAACGTAAACGATTATTCTAATTGGAAAGCACGTTTCGAGCACTACATGTCTTATACCGACTCATCACCATGGATACCAATCCTTGAGTGATATAAGCATCCCACACACATCTGTCTTGATGAAACCATGCCCAAACCTATCTCTAAGCTTTTTGACGAAGAAAAGAAATCTTATGAATGAGAAAAGAAGGCACTTGGTTCGATCACTATGGCATTAACTCGGGAATTGTTCCACAGTTTCCGAGGTTATGACAATTCCAAGGATCTTTGGAAAGCTTTACAGAAAAGATTCGAAGGAAATAGTGACATCAAGAAGAGTAAGCGGGATCTTCTCAGGAAGCAGTATGAATGCTTCAGATTTTTAGAGAACGAATCTCTAGATGACCTCATCTCTAGATTCTATCATTTACAGACTGAGCTGAAGGCTTTTGAACTCAGGTATCCAGATGAAGAGATGGTGGAAAAGTTTTTGGTTGCTTTACCACCCAAATTTGAGATGTACACAACCCTGATGAGGGAAATTCTAAGCACATTTTTCCCTGCGCACTTGCTAAGTGCGCAGGCATCAGGTCTTGTATAAATAGGATAGGTTGACAGGAGTTAAGTACGCAGACATTATAGCAAATACGCAGATTATAATCTCAATGCTTTTCTCTGTAACCTTCAAGTGTTTATAATACAAAGAACGTTTAAAGTGTTTTCTCTTGTCGGTTTACTTTGTTTAGCAGGACTCTCCGCCTAGTCACGGGCATTCCGCACCTGGTCCGACTAGTAGACCCACTTGCATGTGACGATCCGCCACACCCGAGGGACCTACAAGTGGTATCAAAGCATTGCTCCTGATTTCGAGTGTTGTGAGTGAGTTTGGAGAGTTTCTACCGAGTTTTTACAAGCAAAAAGAAGTATTTTTGTTGATTTTTGTGATAAAATAGGGGTAGCTCTTGAACACTATTTTAGAAGCAAAAATCACTCAAAAACTGATTTTTGTTATGTATTTGAGTGTTTTTGAACATCAAAGGTTGGTTAGAAACAAGTTTCTGACCCTTTGGCTTATTTGCATTGATCATCAGACCAATTTTTACCATCTCCGGCGATTTTCAGGTGACCGGAAAAGTTTTGTGAAATTTGCTGAAAAGGTGTTGTGCGTACTTACCATTTTTGACAAAAAGTACAGTTTTGTGCGTACTTACTAAATACGCAAGACTTATCTCCTGCGTACTTACAAGTGCGCAAGACTGAACTTGTGAAAACTTAGTTATATCCTGCGTACTTACATTTACTCCTGCGTACTTACAAGTACGCAAGAGGAAATCTAAATACGCAAGACCATTTCTCAAGTGCGCAAGGCCAAAATTCAAGTGCGCAACTGTGTCTGATTTTTCTGAAATTTGACTAAGTGTTCACTATGTCGAATCTTTAGAATCTTGGAACCTGTTAAATTATGATAATGAGATCGGTATACCACAGAAACCACCAAAGTTGCTGAACGTAAACGATTATTCTAATTGGAAAGCACGTTTCGAGCACTACATTTCTTATACCGACTCATCACCATGGATACCAATCTTTGAGTGATATAAGCATCCCACACACATCTGTCTTGATGAAACCATGCCCAAACCTATCTCTAAGCTTTCTGACGAAGAAAAGAAATCTTATGAATGAGAAAAGAAGGAACTTGGTTCGATCACTATGGCATTAACTCGGGAATTGTTCCACAGTTTCCGAGGTTATGACAATTCCAAGGATCTTTGGAAAGCTTTACAGAAAAGATTCGAAGGAAATAGTGACATCAAGAAGAGTAAGCGGGATCTTCTCAGGAAGCAGTATGAATGCTTCAGATTTTTAGAGAACGAATCTCTAGATGACCTCATCTCTAGATTCTATCATTTACAGACTGAGTTGAAGGCTTTTGAACTCAGGTATCCAGATGAAGAGATGGTGGAAAAGTTTTTGGTTGCTTTACCACCCAAATTTGAGATGTACACAACCCTGATGAGGGAAATTCTAAGCACATTTTTCCCTGCGCACTTGCTAAGTGCGCAGGCATCAGGTCTTGTATAAATAGGATAGGTTGACAGGAGTTAAGTACGCAGACATTATAGCAAATACGCAGATTATAATCTCAATGCTTTTCTCTGTAACCTTCAAGTGTTTATAATACAAAGAACGTTTAAAGTGTTTTCTCTTGTCGGTTTACTTTGTTTAGCAGGACTCTCCGCCTAGTCACGGGCATTCCGCACCTGGTCCGACTAGTAGACCCACTTGCATGTGACGATCCGCCACACCCGAGGGACCTACAAGTGGTATCAAAGCATTGCTCCTGATTTCGAGTGTTGTGAGTGAGTTTGGAGAGTTTCTACCGAGTTTTTACAAGCAAAAAGAAGTATTTTTGTTGATTTTTGTGATAAAATAGGGGTAGCTCTTGAACACTATTTTAGAAGCAAAAATCACTCAAAAACTGATTTTTGTTATGTATTTGAGTGTTTTTGAACATCAAAGGTTGGTTAGAAACAAGTTTCTGACCCTTTGGCTTATTTGCATTGATCATCAGACCAATTTTTACCATCTCCGGCGATTTTCAGGTGACCGAAAAAGTTTTGTGAAATTTGCTGAAAAGGTGTTGTGCGTACTTACCATTTTTGGCAAAAAGTACAGTTTTGTGCGTACTTACTAAATACGCAAGACTTATCTCCTGCGTACTTACAAGTGCGCAAGACTGAACTTGTGCAAACTTAGTTATATCCTGCATACTTACATTTACTCCTGCGTACTTACAAGTACGCAAGAGGAAATCTAAATACGCAAGACCATTTCTCAAGTGCGCAAGGCCAAAATTCAAGTGCGCAACTGTGTCTGATTTTTCTGAAATTTGACTAAGTGTTCACTATGTCGAATCTTTAGAATCTTGGAACCTGTTAAATTATGATAATGAGATCGGTATACCACAGAAACCACCAAAGTTGCTGAACGTAAACGATTATTCTAATTGGAAAGCACGTTTCGAGCACTACATTTCTTATACCGACTCATCACCATGGATACCAATCCTTGAGTGATATAAGCATCCCACACACATCTGTCTTGATGAAACCATGCCCAAACCTATCTCTAAGCTTTCTGACGAAGAAAAGAAATCTTATGAATGAGAAAAGAAGGCACTTGGTTCGATCACTATGGCATTAACTCGGGAATTGTTCCACAGTTTCCGAGGTTATGACAATTCCAAGGATCTTTGGAAAGCTTTACAGAAAAGATTCGAAGGAAATAGTGACATCAAGAAGAGTAAGCGGGATCTTCTTAGGAAGTTGTATGAATGCTTCAGATTTTTAGAGAACGAATCTCTAGATGACCTCATCTCTAGATTCTATCATTTACAGACTGAGTTGAAGGCTTTTGAACTCAGGTATCCAGATGAAGAGATGGTGGAAAAGTTTTTGGATGCTTTACCACCCATATTTGAGATGTACACAACCCTGATGAGGGAAAATCCTAAGCACATTTTGCCCTGCACACTTGCTAAGTGCGCAGGCATCAGGTCTTGTATAAATAGGATATGTTGACAGGAGTTAAGTACGCAGACATTATAGCAAATACGCAGATTGTAATCTCAATGCTTTTCTCTGTAACCTTCAAGTGTTTATAATACAAAGAACGTTTAAAGTGTTTTCTCTTGTCGGTTTACTTTGTTTAGCTAGACTCTCCGCCTAGTCACGGGCATTCCACACCTGGTCCGACTAGTAGACCCACTTGCATGTGACGATCTGCCACACCCGAGGGACCTACAAGTGGTATCAGAGCATTGCTCCTGATTTCGAGTGTTGTGAGTGAGTTTGGAGAGTTTCTACCGAGTTTTTACAAGCAAAAAGAAGTATTTTTGTTGATTTTTGTGATAAAATAGGGGTAGCTCTTGAGCACTATTTTAGAAGCAAAAATCACTCAAAAACTGATTTTTGTTATATATTTGAGTGTTTTTGAACATCAAAGGTTGGTTAGAAACAAGTTTCTGACCCTTTGGCTTATTTGCATTGATCATCAGACCAATTTTTCCATCTCCGGCGATTTTCAGGTGACCGGAAAAGTATGGTGAAATTTGCTGAAAAGGTGTTGTGCGTACTTACCATTTCTGGTAAAAAGTACAGTTTTGTGCGTACTTACTAAATACGCAAGACTTATCTCCTGCGTACTTACAAGTGCGCAAGACTGAACTTGTGCGAACTTAGTTATATCCTGCGTACTTACATTTACTCCTGCGTACTTACAAGTACGCAAGAGGAAATCTAAATACGCAAGACCATTTCTCAAGTGCGCAAGGCCAAAATTCAAGTGCGCAACTGTGTCTGATTTTTCTGAAATTTGACTAAGTGTTCACTATGTCGAATCTTCAGAATCTTGGAACCTGTTAAATTATGATAATGAGATCGGTATACCACAGAAACCACCAAAGTTGCTGAACGTAAACGATTATTCTAATTGGAAAGCACGTTTCGAGCACTACATTTCTTATACCGACTCATCACCATGGAT
This sequence comes from Smallanthus sonchifolius, assembly GCA_023525975.1. NCBI lineage: Eukaryota > Viridiplantae > Streptophyta > Magnoliopsida > Asterales > Asteraceae > Smallanthus > Smallanthus sonchifolius. The sequence continues at coordinate 71,426,027 of CM042023.1, read as the reverse complement.
ACCAATCCTTGAGGGATATAAGCATCCCACACACATCTATCTTGATGAAACCATGCCCAAACCTATCTCTAAGCTTTCTGATGAAGAAAAGAAATCTTATGAATGAGAAAAGAAGGCACTTGGTTCGATCACTATGGCATTAACTCGGGAATTGTTCCACAGTTTCCGAGGTTATGACAATTCCAAGGATCTTTGGAAAGCTTTACAGAAAAGATTCGAAGGAAATAGTGACATCAAGAAGAGTAAGCGGGATCTTCTCAGGAAGCAGTATGAATGCTTCAGATTTTTAGAGAACGAATCTCTAGATGACCTCATCTCTAGATTCTATCATTTACAGACTGAGCTGAAGGCTTTTGAACTCAGGTATCCAGATGAAGAGATGGTGGAAAAGTTTTTGGTTGCTTTACCACCCAAATTTGAGATGTACACAACCCTGATGAGGGAAATTCTAAGCACATTTTTCCCTGCGCACTTGCTAAGTGCGCAGGCATCAGGTCTTGTATAAATAGGATAGGTTGACAGGAGTTAAGTACGCAGACATTATAGCAAATACGCAGATTATAATCTCAATGCTTTTCTCTGTAACCTTCAAGTGTTTATAATACAAAGAACGTTTAAAGTGTTTTCTCTTGTCGGTTTACTTTGTTTAGCAGGACTCTCCGCCTAGTCACGGGCATTCCGCACCTGGTCCGACTAGTAGACCCACTTGCATGTGATGATCCGCCACACCCGAGGGACCTACAAGTGGTATCAAAGCATTGCTCCTGATTTCGAGTGTTGTGAGTGAGTTTGGAGAGTTTCTACCGAGTTTTTACAAGCAAAAAGAAGTATTTTTGTTGATTTTTGTGATAAAATAGGGGTAGCTCTTGAGCACTATTTTAGAAGCAAAAATCACACAAAAAACTGATTTTTGTTATGTATTTGAGTGTTTTTGAACATCAAAGGTTGGTTAGAAACAAGTTTCTGACCCTTTGGCTTATTTGCATTGATCATCAGACCAATTTTTACCATCTCCGGCGATTTTCAGCTGACCGGAAAAGTTTTGTGAAATTTGCTGAAAAGGTGTTGTGCGTACTTACTATTTTTGGCAAAAAGTACAGTTTTGTGCGTACTTACTAAATACGCAAGACTTATCTCCTGCGTACTTACAAGTGCGCAAGACTGAACTTGTGCAAACTTAGTTATATCCTGCGTACTTACATTTACTCCTGCGTACTTACAAGTACGTAAGAGGAAATCTAAATACGCAAGACCATTTCTCAAGTGCGCAAGGCCAAAATTCAAGTGCGCAACTGTGTCTGATTTTTCTGAAATTTGACTAAGTGTTCACTATGTCGAATCTTTAGAATCTTGGAACCTGTTAAATTATGATAATGAGATCGGTATACCACAGAAACCACCAAAGTTGCTGAACGTAAACGATTATTCTAATTGGAAAGCACGTTTCGAGCACTACATTTCTTATACCGACTCATCACCATGGATACCAATCCTTGAGTGATATAAGCATCCCACACACATCTGTCTTGATGAAACCATGCCCAAACCTATCTCTAAGCTTTCTGACGAAGAAAAGAAATCTTATGAATGAGAAAAGAAGGCACTTGGTTCGATCACTATGGCATTAACTCGGGAATTGTTCCACAGTTTCCGAGGTTATGACAATTCCAAGGATCTTTGGAAAGCTTTACAGAAAAGATTCGAAGGAAATAGTGACATCAAGAAGAGTAAGCGGGATCTTCTTAGGAAGTTGTATGAATGCTTCAGATTTTTAGAGAACGAATCTCTAGATGACCTCATCTCTAGATTCTATCATTTACAGACTGAGTTGAAGGCTTTTGAACTCAGGTATCCAGATGAAGAGATGGTGGAAAAGTTTTTGGATGCTTTACCACCCATATTTGAGATGTACACAACCCTGATGAGGGAAAATCCTAAGCACATTTTGCCCTGCGCACTTGCTAAGTGCGCAGGCATCAGGTCTTGTATAAATAGGATATGTTGACAGGAGTTAAGTACGCAGACATTATAGCAAATACGCAGATTGTAATCTCAATGCTTTTCTCTGTAACCTTCAAGTGTTTATAATACAAAGAACGTTTAAAGTGTTTTCTCTTGTCGGTTTACTTTGTTTAGCTAGACTCTCCGCCTAGTCACGGGCATTCCACACCTGGTCCGACTAGTAGACCCACTTGCATGTGACGATCTGCCACACCCGAGGGACCTACAAGTGGTATCAGAGCATTGCTCCTGATTTCGAGTGTTGTGAGTGAGTTTGGAGAGTTTCTACCGAGTTTTTACAAGCAAAAAGAAGTATTTTTGTTGATTTTTGTGATAAAATAGGGGTAGCTCTTGAGCACTATTTTAGAAGCAAAAATCACTCAAAAACTGATTTTTGTTATATATTTGAGTGTTTTTGAACATCAAAGGTTGGTTAGAAACAAGTTTCTGACCCTTTGGCTTATTTGCATTGATCATCAGACCAATTTTTCCATCTCCGGCGATTTTCAGGTGACCGGAAAAGTATGGTGAAATTTGCTGAAAAGGTGTTGTGCGTACTTACCATTTCTGGTAAAAAGTACAGTTTTGTGCGTACTTACTAAATACGCAAAACTTATCTCCTGCGTACTTACAAGTGCGCAAGACTGAACTTGTGCAAACTTAGTTATATCCTGCGTACTTACATTTACTCCTGCGTACTTACAAGTACGCAAGAGGAAATCTAAATACGCAAGACCATTTCTCAAGTGCGCAAGGCCAAAATTCAAGTGCGCAACTGTGTCTGATTTTTCTGAAATTTGACTAAGTGTTCACTATGTCGAATCTTTAGAATCTTGGAACCTGTTAAATTATGATAATGAGATCGGTATACCACAGAAACCACCAAAGTTGCTGAACGTAAACGATTATTCTAATTGGAAAGCACGTTTCGAGCACTACATTTCTTATACCGACTCATCACCATGGATACCAATCCTTGAGTGATATAAGCATCCCACACACATCTGTCTTGATGAAACCATGCCCAAACCTATCTCTAAGCTTTCTGACGAAGAAAAGAAATCTTATGAATGAGAAAAGAGGGCACTTGGTTCGATCACTATGGCATTAACTCGGGAATTGTTCCACAGTTTCCGAGGTTATGACAATTCCAAGGATCTTTGGAAAGCTTTACAGAAAAGATTCGAAGGAAATAGTGACATCAAGAAGAGTAAGCGGGATCTTCTTAGGAAGTTGTATGAATGCTTCAGATTTTTAGAGAACGAATCTCTAGATGACCTCATCTCTAGATTCTATCATTTACAGACTGAGTTGAAGGCTTTTGAACTCAGGTATCCAGATGAAGAGATGGTGGAAAAGTTTTTGGATGCTTTACCACCCATATTTGAGATGTACACAACCCTGATGAGGGAAAATCCTAAGCACATTTTGCCCTGCGCACTTGGTAAGTGCGCAGGCATCAGGTCTTGTATAAATAGGATATGTTGACCGGAGTTAAGTACGCAGACATTATAGCAAATACGCAGATTGTAATCTCAATGCTTTTCTCTGTAACCTTCAAGTGTTTATAATACAAAGAACGTTTAAAGTGTTTTCTCTTGTCGGTTTACTTTGTTTAGCTAGACTCTCCGCCTAGTCACGGGCATTCCACACCTGGTCCGACTAGTAGACCCACTTGCATGTGACGATCTGCCACACCCGAGGGACCTACAAGTGGTATTAGAGCATTGCTCCTGATTTCGAGTGTTGTGAGTGAGTTTGGAGAGTTTCTACCGAGTTTTTACAAGCAAAAAGAAGTATTTTTGTTGATTTTTGTGATAAAATAGGGGTAGCTCTTGAGCACTATTTTAGAAGCAAAAATCACTCAAAAACTGATTTTTGTTATGTATTTGAGTGTTTTTGAACATCAAAGGTTGGTTAGAAACAAGTTTCTGACCCTTTGGCTTATTTGCATTGATCATCAGACCAATTTTTACCATCTCCGGCGATTTTCAGGTGACCGGAAAAGTATGGTGAAATTTGCTGAAAAGGTGTTGTGCGTACTTACCATTTCTGGTAAAAAGTACAGTTTTGTGCGTACTTACTAAATACGCAAGACTTATCTCCTGCGTACTTACAAGTGCGCAAGACTGAACTTGTGCGAACTTAGTTATATCCTGCGTACTTACATTTACTCCTGCGTACTTACAAGTACGCAAGAGGAAATCTAAATACGCAAAACCATTTCTCAAGTGCGCAAGGCCAAAATTCAAGTGCGCAACTGTGTCTGATTTTTCTGAAATTTGACTAAGTGTTCACTATCTGGAATCTTCAGAATCTTGGAACCTGTTAAATTATGATAATGAGATCGGTATACCACAGAAACCACCAAAGTTGCTGAACGTAAACGATTATTCTAATTGGAAAGCACGTTTCGAGCACTACATTTCTTATACCGACTCATCACCATGGATACCAATCCTTGAGGGATATAAGCATCCCACACACATCTATCTTGATGAAACCATGCCCAAACCTATCTCTAAGCTTTCTGATGAAGAAAAGAAATCTTATGAATGAGAAAAGAAGGCACTTGGTTCAATCACTATGGCATTAACTCGGGAATTGTTCCACAGTTTCCGAGGTTATGACAATTCCAAGGATCTTTGGAAAGCTTTACAGAAAAGATTCGAAGGAAATAGTGACATCAAGAAGAGTAAGCGGGATCTTCTCAGGAAGCAGTATGAATGCTTCAGATTTTTAGAGAACGAATCTCTAGATGACCTCATCTCTAGATTCTATCATTTACAGACTGAGCTGAAGGCTTTTGAACTCAGGTATCCAGATGAAGAGATGGTGGAAAAGTTTTTGGTTGCTTTACCACCCAAATTTGAGATGTACACAACCCTGATGAGGGAAATTCTAAGCACATTTTTCCCTGCGCACTTGCTAAGTGCGCAGGCATCTGGTCTTGTATAAATAGGATAGGTTGACAGGAGTTAAGTACGCAGACATTATAGCAAATACGCAGATTATAATCTCAATGCTTTTCTCTGTAACCTTCAAGTGTTTATAATACAAAGAACGTTTAAAGTGTTTTCTCTTGTCGGTTTACTTTGTTTAGCAGGACTCTCCGCCTAGTCACGGGCATTCCGCACCTGGTCCGACTAGTAGACCCACTTGCATGTGACGATCCGCCACACCCGAGGGACCTACAAGTGGTATCAAAGCATTGCTCCTGATTTCGAGTGTTGTGAGTGAGTTTGGAGAGTTTCTACCGAGTTTTTACAAGCAAAAAGAAGTATTTTTGTTGATTTTTGTGATAAAATAGGGGTAGCTCTTGAGCACTATTTTAGAATCAAAAATCACTCAAAAACTGATTTTTGTTATGTATTTGAGTGTTTTTGAACATCAAAGGTTGGTTAGAAACAAGTTTCTGACCCTTTGGCTTATTTGCATTGATCATCAGACCAATTTTTACCATCTCCGGCGATTTTCAGGTGACCGGAAAAGTTTTGTGAAATTTGCTGAAAAGGTGTTGTGCGTACTTACCATTTTTGGCAAAAAGTACAGTTTTGTGCGTACTTACTAAATACGCAAGACTTATCTCCTGCGTACTTACAAGTGTGCAAGACTGAACTTGTGAAAACTTAGTTATATCCTGCGTACTTACATTTACTCCTGCGTACTTACAAGTACGCAAGAGGAAATCTAAATACGCAAGACCATTTCTCAAGTGCGCAAGGCCAAAATTCAAGTGCGCAACTGTGTCTGATTTTTCTGAAATTTGACTAAGTGTTCACTATGTCGAATCTTTAGAATCTTGGAACCTGTTAAATTATGATAATGAGATCGGTATACCACAGAAACCACCAAAGTTGCTGAACGTAAACGATTATTCTAATTGGAAAGCACGTTTCGAGCACTACATTTCTTATACCGACTCATCACCATGGATACCAATCCTTGAGTGATATAAGCATCCCACACACATCTGTCTTGATGAAACCATGCCCAAACCTATCTCTAAGCTTTCTGACGAAGAAAAGAAATCTTATGAATGAGAAAAGAAGGCACTTGGTTCGATCACTATGGCATTAACTCGGGAATTGTTCCACAGTTTCCGAGGTTATGACAATTCCAAGGATCTTTGGAAAGCTTTACATAAAAGATTCGAAGGAAATAGTGACATCAAGAAGAGTAAGCGGGATCTTCTTAGGAAGTTGTATGAATGCTTCAGATTTTTAGAGAACGAATCTCTAGATGACCTCATCTCTAGATTCTATCATTTACAGACTGAGTTGAAGGATTTTGAACTCAGGTATCCAGATGAAGAGATGGTGGAAAAGTTTTTGGATGCTTTACCACCCATATTTGAGATGTACACAACCCCGATGAGGGAAAATCCTAAGCACATTTTGCCCTGCGCACTTGCTAAGTGCGCAGGCATCAGGTCTTGTATAAATAGGATAGGTTGACAGGAGTTAAGTACGCAGACATTATAGCAAATACGCAGATTATAATCTCAATGCTTTTCTCTGTAACCTTCAAGTGTTTATAATACAAAGAACTTTTAAAGTGTTTTCTCTTGTCGGTTTACTTTGTTTAGCAGGACTCTCCGCCTAGTCACGGGCATTCCGCACCTGGTCCGACTAGTAGACCCACTTGCATGTGACGTTCCGCCACACCCGAGGGACCTACAAGTGGTATCAGAGCATTGCTCCTGATTTCGAGTGTTGTGAGTGAGTTTGGAGAGTTTCTACCGAGTTTTTACAGGCAAAAAGAAGTATTTTTGTTGATTTTTGTGATAAAATATGGGTAGCTCTTGAGCACTATTTTAGAAGCAAAAATCACTCAAAAACTGATTTTTGTTGTGTATTTGAGTGTTTTTGAACATCAAAGGTTGGTTAGAAACAAGTTTCTGACTCTTTGGCTTATTTGCATTGATCATCAGACCAATTTTTACCATCTCCGGCGATTTTCAGGTGACCGGAAAAGTTTTGTGAAATTTGCTGAAAAGGTGTTGTGCGTACTTACCATTTCTGGCAAAAAGTACAGTTTTGTGCGTACTTACTAAATACGCAAGACTTATCTCCTGCGTACTTACAAGTGCGCAAGACTGAACTTGTGCGAACTTAGTTGTATCCTGCGTACTTACATTTACTCCTGCGTACTTACAATTACGCAAGAGGAAATCAAAATACGCAAGACCATTTCTCAAGTGCGCAAGGCCAAAATTCAAGTGCGCAACTGTGTCTAATTTTTCTGAAATTTGACTAAGTGTTCACTATGTCGAATCTTCAGAATCTTGGAACCTGTTAAATTATGATAATGAGATCGGTATATCACAGAAACCACCAAAGTTGCTGAACGTAAACGATTATTCTAATTGGAAAGCACGTTCCGAGCACTACATTTCTTATACCGACTCATCACCATGGATACCAATCCTTGAGGGATATAAGCATCCCACACACATCTATCTTGATGAAACCATGCCCAAACCTATCTCTAAGCTTTCTGACGAAGAAAAGAAATCTTATGAATGAGAAAAGAAGGCACTTGGTTCGATCACTATGGCATTAACTCGGGAATTGTTCCACAGTTTCCGAGGTTATGACAATTCCAAGGATCTTTGGAAAGCTTTACAGAAAAGATTCGAAGGAAATAGTGACATCAAGAAGAGTAAGCGGGATCTTCTCAGGAAGCAGTATGAATGCTTCAGATTTTTAGAGAACGAATCTCTAGATGACCTCATCTCTAGATTCTATCATTTACAGACTGAGCTGAAGGCTTTTGAACTCAGGTATCCAGATAAAGAGATGGTGGAAAAGTTTTTGGATGCTTTACCACCCAAATTTGAGATGTACACAACCCTAATGAGGGAAAATCCTAAGCAGATTTTGCCCTGCACACTTGCTAAGTGCGCAGGCATCAGGTCTTGTATAAATAGGATAGGTAGACAGGAGTTAAGTACGCAGACATTATAGCAAATACGCAGATTGTAATCTCAATGATTTTCTCTGTAACCTTCAAGTGTTTATAATACAAAGAACGTTTAAAGTGTTTTCTCTTGTCGGTTTACTTTGTTTAGCTATACTCTCCGCTAGTCACGGGCATTCCGCACCTGGTCCGACTAGTAGACCCACTTGCATGTGACGATCCGCCACACCCGAGGGACCTACAAGTGGTATCAGAGCATTGCTCCTGATTTCGAGTGTTGTGAGTGAGTTTGGAGAGTTTCTACCGAGTTTTTACAGGCAAAAAGAAGTATTTTTGTTGATTTTTGTGATAAAATAGGGGTAGCTCTTGAGCACTATTTTAGAAGCAAAAATCACTCAAAAACTAATTTTTGTTGTGTTTTTGAACATCAAAGATTGGATAGAAACAAGTTTCTGACCCTTTGGCTTATTTGCATTGATCATCAGACCAATTTTTACCATCTCTGGCGATTTTCAGGTGACCAGAAAAGTATGGTGAAATTTGCTGAAAACGTGTTGTGCGTATTTACCATTTCTGGCAAAAAGTACAGTTTTGTGCGTACTTACTAAATACGCAAGACTTATCTCCTGCGTACTTACAAGTGCGCAAGACTGAACTTGTGCGAACTTAGTTATATCCTGCGTACTTACATTTACTCCTGCGTACTTACAAGTACGCAAGAGGAAATCTAAATACGCAAGACCATTTCTCAAGTGCGCAAGGACAAAATTCAAGTGCGCAACTGTGTCTGATTTTTCTGAAATTTGACTAAGTGTTCACTATGTCGAATCTTCAGAATCTTGGAACCTGTTAAATTATGATAATGAGATCGGTATACCACAGAAACCACCAAAGTTGCTGAACGTAAACGATTATTCTAATTGGAAAGCACGTTTCGAGCACTACATTTCTTATACCGACTCATCACCATGGATACCAATCCTTGAGGGATATAAGCATCCCACACACATCTATCTTGATGAAACCATGCCCAAACTTATCTCTAAGCTTTCTGACGAAGAAAAGAAATCTTATGAATGAGAAAAGAAGGCACTTGGTTCGATCACTATGGCATTAACTCGGGAATTGTTCCACAGTTTCCGAGGTTATGACAATTCCAAGGATCTTTGGAAAGCTTTACAGAAAAGATTCGAACGAAATAGTGACATCAAGAAGAGTAAGTGGGATCTTCTCAGGAAGCAGTATGAATGCTTCAGATTTTTAGAGAACGAATCTCTAGATGACCTCACCTCTAGATTCTATCATTTACAGACTGAGTTGAAGGCTAATGAACTCAGGTATCCAGATGAAGAGATGGTGGAAAAGTTTTTGGATGCTTTACCACCCAAATTTGAGATGTACACAACCCTGATGAGGGAAAATCCTAAGTTCTATGAGTTGACAGTAGAGGAGGCAATAGGAAAGGTTAAAGCTCATGACATGAACCTAAAGAGAAAGGAGAGCTCAGGAAGACCCCATATACAAGAACCTTCTATGTATCATGGGATGACTTCTACATCTAAGTCATCGGGCTCTGGAATTGCCCTCTTCACTGGAAACTCTATAGAAGAAGACCACTCAACTGGGTGTGGTGGTCATGCATGCTATGCATATGGATCAGGGTTGGGGTCTCATCATCAACATACCTCAAGAAATCCTCCCACTACAACTTCAGCTAATCAATCAGCTATAGCCAAAATAGCTAAAGATCATGTAGCATTATTCTCATCATGTATGCTTGCTTATGAAAACTTCATTGGCGGCAAGCTTACAGATCCCGAGACGATTGAAGAAGATTTTAATCAAGTGGATCCTGATGACATTGAGGACATGGATATTCAATGGAATATGGCCATGCTATTGAGGAGAGCCAAGCGTTTCTTGAACAGAACAGGAAGAAAGTTTATTGGCGGGCATCCTAATGCCAAGGTCGGGTTTGACAAATCTAAGGCCAAATGCTATAAGTGTTTAAATTTTGGACACTTTGCTCGTGAGTGTCAGAAAGACGGAGCACCAGCCTCTGGTTTTACCTGACCCAGCCAAGGAACCTACCATGGCCACAACAACCTAAACCATCACAATCATAGCGAAAGTGGAACGTCCAACACACTGGTAGCCCAACAGGACGACAGCTTTGATTGGGGTGTTCATCTAGAGGATGCCATCATCGCATAAACCCAGGTTGGTCTCATGGTTGAGATCATGGAGATGATGGAAGCACAGAAAAGGGAAGCTTCTATGGCTGACCTAGAAGAATCTACAACTGCTGCTACAGAGGAGGTGAAGGAAGCTGAAGAAAAGGAAGCTCCTGTAGCTGATAAAGAGGAATCCACTACAGCTGTTGCTCTCATGGCCATTGGAGAAGCAAAAAGTTCATCTTCTGAGGTAGATTCTAACCCCTTTTCTGTTATTTCAAGTTCTAAATGTCTAGGGCTAAAACTTGAAAATTCTAGGCTCCAAGACAAAATCGAACCCCTAAGTATGGCAGCTCTAAACTATAAAGTAAATGAAAAACGTTTTAAAGATTCTATTGAAACCTTGAAAAAGGAAAAATGTGAATATTCTTTAAAAATAAGCGATCAATAGCTTCACTTAGATGTTGCATACAGGGGGTTAGAAAAACGGAACAATGAAATCAACAAACTGCAAAATGAGATCTTGCAGTTAAAATGCACTAATGAGAAGTTGAAAAACTCACGCTTTGTGGTGGAACACTACGAATCTATAGTGAGACAAATGAATGGGTTAGGGCTGGGTACTAATGCCATTCCTCCACCAGTGAGCGGGAAGTTTGTAAATAGCTTAATAAACATTGATCTCACTTGTCTAGATGAGTCCTCTGATAAGGATGATTCCCCTAAAAAGGATGAATCCTCAAGTAAGGCTAACTCCACATCTAGTGAGGAGTTTGTTACTGCTTCTGAAGACGGGTCGGTTAATTCTTGCCCTGAAGGAGTAGTATCTGAGGAGTTGTTGGCTGAACAGAAAGTAAAGAAAAACGTTTTCACTAATGGTGATAATTGCATTTTAACTGAACTCGATATCATTGAAACAAATGATAATCTAAAGGTAATGCTTTATGGGGGTTATAAAAGTCTTAACCAAGCAAAGAAAGAAGCTTTTTCAGCTCATTATGGGCTTGGGTATAAAGAAAATTTGGAAAAATATTATACTCCCAAAAACCAAACTGTAAAGGTTCAGACTCCTGTTCATAAACCAACTACTCCTGCTCATAATGCTGAGTTATCAAAGGCCAGATCTAATGAGCCTTACAAGAGAACTTATGTAGACAAGAGGAATTGTTTTCACTGTGGCTTGGTTGGTCACATTCTTGTGAACTGTCCTTCTAAGAACCAAGGGAAACGGCATGTTGTTTCACAACCAGCTGTTATCCCTAGGTCGCCATCGGTGAAACCTCCCAAACATCCAACACAAAATGTGGTGAAACCACCAGTCAAACCGATGGTAAAGCCTAACATCAAATCTGAAGCTAAACCATATGTTCCAAGAAAGGTAACGCAACCTGCTGTACCTCGTGTATCTACCTCTGGTAGTACACGTACTGGTGAGAAACCTGTGGCGAGACTCTCTAAGCCACAGAGGAGGAGACGGAACAAGAGGTTGAGAAAGCTAGAACAGTTGACTCCAGTTCAATCAGGTGAAGCTTCCACAAGTTCACCTGCTGTTATTGAACCAAAGTTTCCTGTTCCGGTTAAGAAACAGAAGAGATCCTGGACTGCCAATTCCAAAACTTCTCAATCTCCTAGTTCTATTTCTTCTAAAGTTTCACCAATTTTGAACAGTCATCATGACTTTGAGTTAAAGGAAGTTGTTTATTTTGAAAAGGATGGACGACCCAAGACCACAATGGCTTGGGTCTCCAAATCTAACTAATTCTTTTGTGACTCGTGCAGGGACATCTGAAGGGTACTATCTCTAACCGCTGGTATGTAGATAGTGGATGCTCCCGGTACATGACAGGAAACATGGCCCTGCTTCAAGATGTTAAACCATTCAGAGGCGGCTATGTGGCCTTTGCCGGAGAAAAAGGCGACAGCATCACGTGTCAAGGCGTGGTTTCGAACGGTTGTGTCAGCTTTGACAATGTCAACTTCTGCGAGCAGCTGAAGCATAACCTGTTGAGTGTCTCCCAAATGTGTGATAAGGAGTACTATGTGATGTTTGACAAGTCAGAATGCCTGATTCTCAAACCGTTTTGAAGTTCCCTAAGACTGGATCCTGATGAGAGAGCCAAGAACAAACGACACCTATCAGATCGATATGAGCGTGGCAACAACCACCTCATCAGTTCCTACATGTTTGCTTACCAAAGCGACAGAGCTTGACTCCATTTTGTGGCATAGGAAACTCAAACATATTTCGTATCGTAAAATGAATCATCTTGTCCGAAACAGTTTGGTAACCGTGGTTCCTAAGCTGAGATTTACCGTTGCAGATGACTATATGCCTTGTAAAAAGAGCAAACAGCAATGGAAGTCTCACAAGCCCAAGCTCCAAAACTCTATTGATACCCCTTTGGAGCTATTACATATGGATCTGTTTGGCCCCATAAGTATCAGGAGTATTAGAGGTAAGTCATTCTGTCTAGTAGTAACTGATGATTTCTCACGTTTTTCTTGGGCGCACTTTTTAGGTACTAAAGATGAGACTACTGATATTCTTCAATACTTGATCCTGAGCTTGGAATCTCTGTGCAAGCTGAAAGTTAGAAGAATAAGGAGTGACAACGGAACTGAGTTCAAGAATAATTTGATGGAGCTTTTCTGTCTCAAGAAAGGGATCCGTCACGAATTCAGCGCGCCGTACATGCCTCAGCAGAATGGAGTTGCTGAACGGAAGAACAGAACACTGATTGAGACTGCAAGGACTATACTGTCGGATGCAAAGCTTCCTGTCACTTTCTGGGTAGAAGCCGTTAATACAGCTTGTCACGTCTTAAACAGAGTTCTGGTTGTGAAGAGGCACAACAAGACTTGTTACGAGTTGATCAACAATCGACTCCCCAATCTTGATTACCTAGTTCCTTTTGGTAGTCCCTGTTCCTTGTTGCTACAGTACAAAGACCGCCAGTCTATGTTTCATGCAAAAGCGGTGGAAGGCATCTTCTTAGGATACGTTGCCAACTCGCCTTGCAAGAGAGTGTACAATATAGGAACTCGTACTATCGAGGAATGGTTTGAAGTGGACTACAGTAAACACAACATTCCACCCGAACCAACAGGTCCAGCTTGGGGTTTTGATTATGATGCGCTATTCAAGTCATTCAATCTTCCTGATCTATCTGCAGTTGACGCCGCAAATGTTTATGAATTATTGGGTGGCGACAATGACTCCAGTTTCTCTACTCGTGCTACTGTACCGATTATAACTACTGATTCTAATGTTGCATCTGGAACTCATGACAGTGATAACAGTGTAAGTGTTCATGTGGTTGGAGATGACGCTCAAGCCAATCCTAACACAACTGTAGGAAATGAAGCTCCAGCTGATCCAATTAACATTGAATCTTCTTCCTCTGGAACACAGGAAACGGGGGAGTTAAGCACGAATCTAGATCCAGAAATTCAGGAACCGATTGTACCAGAGACGAGAGTGCCTAGGAATCATCCAATCGACAACATTATTGGTGATCCTTATTCCGGTGTTCAGACTCGTCATCGAACCATCACTGAGAACACCAGCCTTTACACCGAGGTACTTGACATTGGTGTCATGGAAACATGTCTGCATGCTGCATTCGTGTCCCAGTTAGAGCCGAATAATTTGAAGGAGGCTCTGACTAACAACTGCTGGATTGAGGCGATGCAAGATGAATTGTCTCAATTCCAAAAGTTGCACGTGTGGGACTTGGTTGACTTGTCAAAAGGCTTTCAGCCAATTGGAACCAGATGGGTGTTCAAATGCAAGACGGATGATCGTCATGTGGTTGTGAAGAACAAAGCAAGATTGGTTGTTCAGGGTTTTTATCAGCAAGAGGGCTTGGATTACACGGAAGTATATGCCCCAGTTGCTAGAATTGAAGCCATTCGACTGTTCTTGACTTATGTCACATATGTCGGCTTCAAAGTCTACCAACTTGATGTGAAGAGTGCTTTCCTTTATGGTAAGTTCATGAAGAGGTCTATGTCACTCAACCTCCCGGCTTTAAAGATCCGCATAATATCAATAAAGTGTATAAGCTCGACAAAGCACTTTATGGTATTCATCAAGCACCGCGGGCATGGTATGAGACATTATCTAAGCATTTACTGTCTAATGGTTTCGACCATGGACAGATTGACTCGACTCTCTTCATTAGGAAAGCAGGAGGTGACATTCTTCTTGTACAAGTATATGTGGACGGCATTATTTTTGGATCTACCAATGAAGGGATGTGTAGGGAATTCGAGCAGGTGATGAAGTCCAAGTTTGAAATGAGTAATATGGGTGAATTGTCGTTCTTCCTGGGTCTGCAAGTCAGTCAAAGAGAGGATGGCATTTATCTACATCAAACTAAGTATGTGCAGGACATCTTGTCAAAATACAAGATGAATGATAGCAGTACTTATGGCACACCTATCCCAGTCAATCATGGTCTGCATCCTGACAAAGATGGAAAGGATGTAGATAGCAGATTGTACCGTGGGATGATCAGATCACTTATGTATCTCACAGCTTCAAGACCCGATATAATGTTTGCTGTGTGCTTGTGCTCATGGTTTCAGTCTCAACCGAAGGAGTCACATATGATAGCCGTGAAGAGAATTTTCAGATACCTGAAAGGGAAACCCCGATTAGGTCTTTGGTACTCTAAGCAGCAGTGATTCGACTTCAAAGCCTAAACTGATTCAGATTATGGCGGTTGTAACCTTGACAGAAATTCAACTTGTTGAAGCACTTTCCAGTGACAAACACTCTGGATAGATAGAGTCTTAGTCTTAGGTTGTCTTGTCTTGTTTGTAATTGTCTTTGTATGTAAGAGTCTTTATGTATTAGTTTATCGAGTTGTATTTACTTTTACATATTGAAAGTTGCAAAATTCTCTAAATGTTTTGCGCACTTGTAAGTGCGCAGGATAAAGCTCCTGCGTACTTAGCATGTACGCAAGAACAACTCTGCGTACTTGCTAAGTACGCAAGAGCATTTTGCTCTGCAACTTGCTAAGTGCGCAGGCATCAGGTCTTGTATAAATAGGATAGGTTGACAAAAGTTAAGTACGCAGGCTTTATTGCAAATACGCAGATTGTAAACTCAGTGCTTTTCTCTGTAACCTTCAAGTGTTTATAATACAAAGAACGTTTAAAGTGTTTTGTCTTGTCAGTTTACTTTGTTTAGCTAGACTCTCCACCTAGTCAGGGGCATTCCGCACCCCGTCCGACTAGTAGACCCACTTGCATGTGACGATCCGCCACACCCAAGGGACCTACAAGTGGTATCAAAGCATTGCTCCTAATTTTGAGTGTTGTCAGTGAGTTTGGAGATTTCTACAGAGTTTTTACAAGCAAAAAGAAGTATTTTTATTGATTTTTATGATAAAATAGGGGTAGCTCTTGAGCACTATTACAGAAGCAAAAATCAGTCAAAAACTGATTTTTGTTGTGTATTTGAGTGTTTTGAGCATCAAAGGTTGGTTAGAAACAAGTTTTTGACCTTTGGCTCATTTGCATTGATCATCATACCAATATTGACCATCTCCAGCGACTTTCAGGTGACTGGAATAGGTAGGTGAAAGTTGCTGAAAAGGTATCCTGAATACTTACCATTTCTGGCAAAAAGTACAGTTTTGTGCGTACTTACTAAATACGCAAGACTTATCTCCTGCGTACTTATAAGTGCGCAAGACTGAACTTGTGCGAACTTAAGTTATATCCTGCGTACTTACATTTAATCCTGCGTACTTACAAGTACGCAAGAGGAAATCTAAATACGCAAGACCGTTTCTCAAGTGCGCAAGGCCAAAAATCAAGTGCGCAACTGTGTCTGATTTTTCTGAAATTTGACTAAGTGTCCACTATGTCGAATCTTCAAAATCTTGGAAACCTGTTAAATTATGATAATGAGATCGGTACACCACAGAAACCACCAAAGTTGTTTAATGTGAACGATTATTCTAATTGGAAAGCACGTTTTGAACACTACATTTCTTATACCGACTCATCGCTGTGGATACCAATCCTTGAGGGATATAAGCATCCCACACACATCTATCTTGACGAAACCATGCCCAAACCTATCTCAAAGCTTTCTGACGAAGAAAAGAAAGCTTATGATCGTGAAAAGAAGGCACTTGGTTCGATCACTATGGCATTAACTCGGGAATTGTTCCACAGTTTCCGAGGTTATGACAATTCCAAGGATCATTGGAAAGCTTTACAGAAAAGATTCGAAGGAAATAGTGACATCAAGAAGAGTAAGAGGGATCTTCTCAGGAAGCAGTATGAGTGCTTTAGATTTTTAAAGAACGAATCTTTAGATGACCTCATCTCTAGATTCTATCATTTACAGACTAGTTGAAGGCTTTTGAACTCAGGTATACAGATGAAGAGATGGTGGAAAAGTTTTTGGATGCTTTACCACCCAAACTTGAGATGTATACAACCCTGATGAGGGAAAATCCAAAGTTCTATGCGTTGACAGTTTAGAAGGCAATAGGAAAGGTTCAAGCTCATGATATGAACCTAAAAAGAAAGGAGAGCTCAGGAAGACCCCAGATACAAGACCCTTCTATGTATCATGGGATGACTTCTACATCCAAGTCATCGGGCTCTGGAATTGCCCTCTTCACTAGAAATCCTACTGAAGAAGGCCACTCAATTGGGTGTGGTGGTCATGCTTGCTATGCTTCAGGATCAGGGTTGGGATCTCATCATCAACATACCTCATGAAATCCTCCTGCTACGTCTTCAGCTAACCAATCAGCTATAGCCAGAATAGCCGAAGATCATATAGCACTATTCTCATCTTGTATGCTTGCGTATGAGAATTTCATAGGTGGCAAGCTTACTGATCCAGAGATGATTAAAGAAGATTTTAATCAAGTGGATCCTGATGACATGGAGGACATGGATATTCAATGGAATATGGCCATGCTATTGAGGAGAGCCAAGTGTTTCTTGAACAGAACAGGAAGAAAGTTTATTGGCGGGCATCCTAATGCCAAGGTCGGGTTTGACAAATCTAAGGCCAAATGGTATAAGTGTTTAAATTTTGGACACTTTGCTCGTGAGTGTTAGAAAGACAGAGCACCAGCCTCTGGTTTTACCCGACCCAGCCAAGGAAACTGCCATGGCCACAACAACTCAAACCACCACAATCAAAGCCATGGTGGAACGTCCAATGCACTGGTAGCCCAACAGGACCCAAGTTTGAAATGAGTAATATGGGTGAATTGTCATTCTTCCTAGGTCAGCAAGTCAGTCAAAGAGAGGATGGCATTTATCTAGATCAAACTAAGTATGTGCAGGACATCTTGTCAAACTACAAGATGAATGATAACAGTACTTAAGGCACACCTATCCCAGTCAATCATGGTCTGCATCCTGACAAAGATGGAAAGGATGTAGATAGCAGATTGTACCGTGGGATGATCGGATCACTTATGTATCTCACAGCTTCAAGACCCGATATAATGTTTGTTGTGTGCTTGTGCTCAAGGTTTCAGTCTCAACCGAAGGAGTCACATATGATAGTCGTGAAGAGAATTTTCAGATACCTGAAAGGGAAACCCCGATTAGGTCTTTGGTACTCTAAGCAGTAGTCATTCGACTTCAAAGCCTAGACTGATTCAGATTATGGCCGTTGTAACCTTGGCAGAAAGTCAACTGCTGGTGGATGTCAATTCTTAGGAGACAGACTGGTCTCCTGGCAGTGTAAGAAGCAGTCAACGGTTTCTGTCTCAACTTGTGAAGCAGAATACATTGTTGCAGCGAGCGGTTGTTCTCGGATACTGTGGATTCAGGAGCAGTTGAGAGACTACGGCTTAAACTTCACTGGAACTCCTCTATTCATTGACAACAATGCCGTCATGTCCATCACAAATAACCCGGTGAAACATTCCAAAACTAAACATATAATGATTCGCCATAATTTCATCCGTGATTGTGCTGAAAAACATTTAATTGAACTTGTAAAAGTTCACACAGATGACAATCTGCTTATTTACAAGTAATTTGAATTGTCAGTAGGCTGTATGCGTCTTTGAATCACTAGTAGTGTGGAAACTAAATTTAAATTACAACTGTGATTTGAACCCATGTTTGCAAGTGTGTGTGCGTAAAAGAATAGAAAAGATCATTATCAGATAAAGGATGTTAGATTTTGGCAATAATTTTCTTTTGAGGTCATTTTCGGGTTATGTCGTTAGCACAATTAATGCGGTTCCTCTCACTGCCCATACTCACAAGTATGCAAGGAGAGATTGAATAAAGACATGTCTCTACATTAACCGTTGAGCATGTATTCACCCTTGAATCACTCCTGATTCATTGAAATCAAATCTAGATAAAAGTTGGATCCCCTAACCTTAAAACTCAAACACCATATATATTATCCTGAATCATCATACCGATATTCAATGAAGAAAATCAAATGAAACCAAGACAAACGAATCACTCGATTCTGAATCTCATGATTCCTGATAATTCTTATGGATTCTGCTTGATTTTTCCTGTGCTAATAGATGTAACTTCATTCTGAAAATTTAGAAAATCATTGGGAAAATCTTAGATGCCTTGAGATAATGCAATTTACATGAGTGTAGCACATCAGTGGGGTACACGTTGTATATCTTATAATTAATACCTTAATACACAAGAACGTGATACAAAGATGCTTATAGTTTCAAATCTTATAATATTGTCAACTTGAATTACTTGTTTATGTGCTTATTACGTATGAATAATTAGTAATTCATGATATGATCTCATATTCTTTGATGTTTATATTGTATCGTTTTTGCTAAAAGATAGCCTGATATGATCCTCTGATCGTGTCTTTGATCAAAAATAGTTTGTGTGAATACTTGTATATTTTTATTAGAGAAGATCAAAAAAAATTTTAAGTTTATGCATAGTTCAATTATATTCAGAAAAGCCAAAAATATTTGTGTTTAACCTTCCTGAATTGTACTTGAATCTTCTTGATTGAATATTTTTAACTTGTTCGTTATTTGAATTAAAAAAAAATTCATAAATTTTGAGTTGAAAGTTTGAGCACTTAAGGGTTTGTGCATACTTGTAAGTGCGCATGAAGTAAGCCCTGCATACTTAATAAGTACGCAAGAGTTAAGTCTTGCGCACTTGTAAGTACGCAAGAGTTAAGTCTTGCGCACTTGCTAAGTACGCACGACCTTTTTGCGTGGGGTATATAAACCGGACTTAGAAAATTTTCAGAAACATATCACTTTCAAACCGGTTCATATTCCCACCGACTTTCACTCAAAAATTCAAGTGTTCCAATCCGATTTTTCATCCCATTGCTAGTTTCATCACTTCATTACATCGATTTGGTGAGATTTTAGGCTTAATCCATCCACAAAAATCTTGATTTTGGACCAATTATCTTAGGTTTTTTGTTCGATATTGTTAGACAATTTTTGGGTCGTTTGGGTATACCTAATAATTAAAACTTGTTAATAATAATTAATCGATCACTAATCTACCTTTAATCATCCATTCGAGTCTTTGATTTTGACTTTGGGCTCGAATCTGAACCAACGGTTGCTTCGTTCGACTGTCAGAACAAAATAGGTCAAGATTAGCAGGTACTTGATGTTGATATTGGTCCCATAAGGTAGAATCTTTGATTCCAACCTAGTGGCGACCCTATACACACCAAATTTTGAACATCTGTTGAATTTCAAATTCTGGAATTTTTCACCAAGTACGTTTCCTGCGCACTTAACAAGTACGCAAGAAGCACTTCATGCGTACTTGTTAAGTACGCAAAAGGAAACTCCTGCGTACTTGCTAAGTACGCAGGACCAACACTTGGCAAAAATTCCTAAGTCTGAAATTTAGTTCAAAGAGTAACTGCTATACTGAGTCGTGTTTATCCATTTCCAATGATACATGTTGTTCTGATTTTGTTTTCTGTGTGTTTTTGCAGATCGTGGCTCGGGCGTTTACTAACGAATTCAACCTGTTAGCTAACACTGAACCTGAGTGGAAGGGTGCAGCATTGCAGTACAGAGACATAGTTGATTTCTTGAACCGTTCAAGAATCCGCTACGCCATTTCTACTGACCCGATCGTGTCAAGACCCTACCTCGAGCAGTTTTGGGAGACTGTGGAGCACGACTGCACGGTAACCCCCAACGTTATAAGGGCTACCGTTGCTGGTCATGCTATTGCTTTCTCTGAAGATACTATAAGAAGGGCCCTTCAATTCAGAGATCTCGCGACCGACCCGACAGCCTATCCAGACTACTTTGTGGATGGCTGTTGGAGACAAAGAATGGGCTATGTCGGTGCGAGGGACTATGCTTCATACACGAAGATGTAGGTGTTAGACCATTGGAGATACTTCGCCCACGTCATGATCATGTGTATCTCATTAAGGAAAGCTGGGAAAGATGCCATGGGTCATGACCTTGCAGCAGCCATGGTCGGACTTTCTCTCAATAAGGGCTACAACTTCTCCTGCTACATATTTAAGGCCATCAATGACCTGATCAACACAGCGGAGAGGTTTCGGTTCTTGTTATACCCTCGGTTTGTGCAACTTCTGATTAATGACGCGTTGCCAAACCTTCCTGCCATAGGGGAGAGACTGCAAGTAAAGAGGGTGGACAAAAGAGTATTCGCCCAATTCCTAAAGCCAGGCAGTGTAGATCCTACCCTTGTGCATACAAAACTCTTTGGCCACCTCATCAATGAAGCGTATGTAGCCCCAGGTGACTGGATATGGTACAGTCATGACTCGGAGCCAGAATTGAGTGAACACTTCGATGAACAACAGGAACAACAAGGGGAGGAAATGGAGAGTGATGATGGATCGTCTGATGATGGAGACGACGAAGGAGGAAATGATGGTGCTGAGGGATTCGACTCGGAAGCGACTGAGTCAAATTTGTCCTATTCCGATGATGCACCATCGCAGGTACACCTGAGGAGAACGGCTAAGGTGACCGTACCTGAGTCGTCCTCCAAGAGAAAGCGACAGTCCTCTAGCAGTGAATACGAGCCAGACTCTGACGCTGCTATACAAAGACAAAGGAGGGAAAGCATTCACAAGAACAGGGGCGATAGGCAACAGCCCTCTATCCCCAGTGAGGTGGAGGCTCAGTAGCCAGTACAAGTGCCAGCTGCTAGTCCTGATTCAGCCTCCACCCCACCTTCACAGCAGCTTTACCGTAGGAGGAGGAGGCCACAAGTGCAAAGTGAAGTGGCCGTCACTACAATCACAGAAGTGATTCCTGTGATAGTGACTACTCCAATTCTCACAGAGTCAGTCACCATCACCCCTACCATAACCCCTACAACACTCATCACATCTTCAATCCCATCCACCACCACTGAGCCTTTAAGTCAACCCTTCAATTATGGAGATTTCACACAAGGGTTTGACTTTGATACCATATTTTCCTCCCCTATTCACACTGCCGAGGCGTCATTATCCAGACATCCTGATCCGAATGCTGAAAGGATAGATGTTCTGGAAACCCAAGTTGCTAACTTACTGGAGATTATTCAGAAATCAAAGGAGGTGTCTGATGCTCAACAAGCACAGATTAACTCTTTGGTAGATGAAGTTAGAATCCTACGTAGCCAGAGAACGGGGACTGATGAAAGACTGAAGAACATGATGGCCCAGAACGAGCTCCTAATGAAGACGAATGAAATGATTCTGGGTCACAGGACGTCCTTGGAACTGAGGTTTGATACTCAAAGGAAGGAGCATGAGCTGATAGTCAAACTGATTGCTGATCTGACCAAGAAGCTTGATGCTCAGGGGGAGAAGGAGAAAGAGAAAGGGAAGGAAAAGAGGACTACTGGTGATGAGGCGTGTCATCCGGTCCACATGACTAAGGATGACGACAAGGACAAGGATCCCGAAGCCGGTCCTAGTGGAGGTGAGCACCAAGCTTTAGCAATTGCATCTCTACTGTTCCAATAGATTAGGGGGAGTCTACTCATCAAGAGGGTGGTGATACCTCTGGTGGTGGTGGCGGTGGTGAGAAAGTAAAGTCAGTGGCTGAAGTACTTAAGGACTTATCTGATGATGAGATCCTATATCTAGAGCCTGACTATTCCAAAAAAGCACAGATCGATGCTGTCTTCAATCTAGAAGAAGGAGAGATCGACTCTGGTGACGATTGGGATGATGATGACGAGGATGTTGTGATCGAAATTCCCTAGGGTAACGAGGAAGGAGAGTACGAGCTAGAAGATGGAGAGATCTTTGAATTTCCATCCTTCGCAGCTCCGCTCGACACAGGTTCAGTCGAGCAGGCCAGTAATGTAGAAGCCTCGACTGAAGCCTCCCCAGTTGACCCTGAACCTGTGGACCCAGAGGCACCGAAAGAAATAGACATGTCTTCTACTTCATCAAAGGGTCCAGCTCCTGTGTGGCAAAAGACGTCTATAATAGACAAACACGGAGCAACATGGATGATCTTGGCTGTAAGGTTCGAGAGGACAAGCAGCTGTTCGCTATTAAAAGATCTGGCGGGGTTCAATACTTAAAACCCACCAGTGAAGCGTTCAGCTCCTTGCCCAAATATGACCTTGTGAACCTAGCAAACCGAGAGCTGCTGGGTCATTCCAATCACGCAGTGGCGATGGGTTTGTGGGTGGTTCTGTAGCGAGAAGCAAGATTGGGGAAATTCGAAATGTTCAAGCCTCAATTTCCCAAGAGAGTCAAGGATAAGCACGCTGTACATCCTGTGACTAAGAAGCACTTAAAGAAATTGGTATACAAGCCAGTGCGATGTGAAACTAAGATTCCCCTGAGTAAGTTATCTCAGGATATTCTTGGTGACATGTGGTACTGGTACGTAGATCCAAAGATGGGCGAGGCTGTGATCATGGGTAAAGGATGTTCAGAGAGTGGAAACATCGTGCCAAAGGAACTAATCAGAATTTTTGATGAAGTCTGCTTCATCAACCTTTTTGTGAAAGATCTGGAGGTACTAGCAGAACGGTATTACGTCTACACGGATGAGTGGACAAAGCTCCTTGCTTCTAAATATGACAAGGTGATTAAGTTCTGCCTTGATTACAAGAAGAAGATGGAAGTTAAAGATCAAGCGCTGTGAAGTCTGAAGATGTGAAGACCGAAGACTAAAGATTATCCAGAGCTGTTGTCAAGGGGGAGTTTGTTGAAGCACTTTCCTGTGACAAACACTCTGGATAGATAGAGTCTTAGTATGTAAGAGTCTTTATGTATTAGTTTATCGAGATGTATTTACTTTTACATATTGAATGTTGCAAAATTCTCTAAGTGTTTTGCGCACTTGTAAGTGCGCAGGAGAAAGCTCCTGCGTACTTAGCAAGTACGCAGGAGCATTTTTCCCTACACACTTGCTAAGTGCGCAGGCATCAGGTCTTGTATAAATAGGATAGGTTGACATAAGTTAAGTATGCAGGCTTTATTGCAAATACGCAGAATGTAATCTCAGTGCTTTTCTCTGTAACCTTCAAGTGTTTATAATACAAAGAACGTTTAAAGTGTTTTGTCTTGTCGGTTTACTTTGTTTAGCTAGACTCTCCACCTAGTCACGGGCATTCCGCACTCGGTCCGACTAGTAGACCCACTTGCATGTGACGATTTGCCACACCCGAGGGACCTACACAACTTCTGGTGGATGTCAATTCTTAGGAGACAAACTGGTCTCCTGGCAGTGCAAGAAGCAGTCAACGGTTTCTGTCTCAACTTATGAAGCAGAATACATTGCTGCGGCGAGCGGTTGTTCTCAGATACTGTGGATTCTGCAGCAGTTACGGCTTAAACTTCACTGGAACTCCATTATTCATTGACAACAATGCCACCTTGTCCATCACAAATAACCCGGTGAAACATTCCAAAACTAAACACCTAGAAATTTGGCATCATTTCATCCGTGATTGTGCTGAAAAGCATTTAATTGAACTTGTAAAAGTTCCCACGGGTGACAATCTTGCTGACCTTTTCACAAAGGCATTTGATCGATCCCGTTTTGAGCATCTTGTCAACTTGATAGGAATGTTCAATCCTGAGTGAAAATTAATTTTTCTTAAATCAATTCAATTCACATGGAAGTTAAATTTTATTTCTTTTAAATTTTCTGTATAGTTCTTTTAAATTTAAAAAATATTTTACAAAAACAAAAACAAAATAGAAAACGGAGAAAATTTAAAAGTTAACTTGAGAAAAGAGGAAATGATAGTACATCAGAAATGATCTAAACGTCACAGACTGCTCATATGGGAAATGATTGCGTCATGCTTACTTAATTGTTTTAAATTATTATGTTTTTAATCTGCTTATTTACAAGTAATTTGAATTGTCAGTAGGCTGTATGCGTCTTTGAATCACTAGCAGTGTGAAAACTAAATCTAAATTACAACTACAACTATGATTTGAACCCATGTTTGCAAGTGTGAGTGCGTAAAAGAATAGAAAAGATCATTATCAGATAAAGGATGTTAGATTTTGGCAATAATTTTCTTTTGAGGTCAGTTTCGGGTTATGTCGTTAGCACAATTAATGCGGTTCATCTCACTGCCCATACTCACAAGTATGCTTGGAGAGATTGAATCAAGACATGTCTCTACATTAACCGTTGAGCATGTCTTCACCCTTGAATCACTCCTGGTTCATTGAAATCAAATCCAGATAAAAGTTGGATCCCCTTACCTTAAAACTCAAACACCATATATATTATCCTGAATCATCATACCGATATTCAATGAAGAAAATCAAATGAAACCAAGACAAATGAATCACTCGATTCTGAATTTTATGATTCCTGATAATCTTTATGGATTCTGCTTGATTTTTCCTGTGCTAATAGATGTAACTTCATTCTGAAAATTTAGAAAATCATTGGGAAAATCTTAGATGCCTTGAGATAATGCAATTTACATTAGTGTAGCATATCAGTGGGGTACACATTGTATATCTTATAATTAACACCTTAATACACAAGAACGTGATACAAAGATGCTTATAGTTTCAAATCTTATAATATTGTCAACTTGAAGTACTTGTTTATGTGCTTATTACGTATGAATAAATAGTAATTCATGACATGATCCCATATTCTTTGATGTTTATATTGTATTGTTTTTGCTAAAAGATAGCCTGATATGATCCTCTGCTCGTGTCTTTGATCAAAAATAGTTTGTGTGAATACTTGTATATTTGTATTAGAAAAGATCAAAAAGATTTTAAGTTTATGCATAGTTCATTTTTATTCAGAAAAGCCAAAAATATTTGTGTTTAACCTTCCTGAATTGTTTTTGAATCCTCTTGATTGAATATTTTTTACTTGTTCGTTATTTGACTTGAAAAACTTCATAAATTTTGAGTTGAAAGTTTGCGCACTTAAGGGTTTGTGAGTACTTGTAAGTGCGCATGAAGTAAGCCCTGCGTACTTAACAAGTACGCAAGAGTTAAGTCCTGCGCACTTGCAAGTACGCAGGAGTTAAAGCTTGCGCACTTAGCAAGTACGCAAGAGTTAAAAAGTGCGCACTTGCTAAGTACGCACGACTGTTTAGTGTTGGGTATAAAAAGGGGACTTAGAAAATTTCTGAGTTTTTCATCGCATTTAAACAGAAACTTTTCCCTCTGCATATTTTTACTCAAAATCCAAGTGTACCTAATCTGATTTTTCGTCCCACTACAAGTTTCATCATCTCATAACATCGATTTAGTGAGAATCTAGGCTCATTCCATCCACAGAAACTCATGATTTTGGACGAATTATCTTAGGTTTTTGTTCGAGGTTTTTAGATAATTTTTGGGTTGTTTGGGTAATACCTAATAATTAAAACATGTTAATAATCATTATTCGATCACTAATCGACCCTTATTCGTCCAATTTAGTCTTTGATTTTGACTTTGGGCTTGAATTCGAACCGTTAGTAGTCTCGTTCGACGGTTAGGTCAAAATCGGTCAAGGTTAGTAGTGTCTTGGTGTAAGTATTGGTCCCATAGGCTCAAATAATTGATTCCGACCTAGTGGTGACCCAATACACACCAATTTTTGAACATCAAGTTGAATTTCAAACTTCTGAATTTTTCACCAAGTGCGTTTCTTGCGCACTTAACAAGTACGCAAGAAGCACTTCATGCGTACTTCTTAAGTATGCAAGAGGAAACTCCTGCGTACTTGCTAAGTACGCAGGACCAACACTTGGCGAAAATTCCTAAGTCTGAAATTCAGTTCAAAGAGTAACTGCTATACTGAGTCATGTTTATCCATTTCCAATGATATGTGTTGTTCTGATTCTGTTTTCTGTGTGTTTTTTCAGATCATGGCTCGGGCGTTTACTAACGAATTCAACCTGTTAGCTAACACTGAACCAGAGTGGAAGGGTGCAGCATTGCAGTACAGAGACATAGTTGATTTCTTGAACCGTTGAAGAATCAGCTACGCCATTTCTGCTGACCCGATTGTGTCAAGACCCTACATCAATCAGTTTTGGGAGACTGCGGAGCACGACTGCACGGTAACCCCCAACGTTATAAGGGCTACTGTTGATGGTCATGCTATTGCTTTCTCTGAAGATACTATAAGACGGGTCCTTCAATTCAGAGATCTCGTGACCGACCCGACCCGACAGCCTATCCAGACTACTTTGTTGGAGACAAAGAATGGGCTATGTCTGTGCGAGGGACTATGCTTCATACAAGAAGATGCGGGTGTTAGACCAATAGAGATACTTCGCCCACATCATGATCATGTGCATCTCATCATGGAAAGCTGGGAAAGATGCCATGGGTCATGACCTTGCAGCAGCCATGGTCGGCCTTTCTCTCAATAAGGGCTACAACTTCTCCCGCTACATCTTTAAGGCCATCAATGACCAGATCAACACAACGGAGAGGTTTCGGTTATTGTTATACCCTCGGTTTGTGAAACTTCTGATTAATGACGCGTTGCCAAACCTACCTGCTATAGGGGAGAGACTGCAAGTAAAGAGGGTGGACAAAAGAGTATTCGCCCAATTCCTAAAGCCAGTCAGTGTAGATCCTACCCCTGTGCATATAGAACTCTTTGGCCACCTCATCAATGAAGCATATGTGGCCCCGGGTGATTGGAGATGGTACAGTAACGACTCGGAGCCAGAATTGAGTGAACACTCCGACGAACAACAACAACAACAACATGAGGAGATGGACAGTGATGATGGTTCGTCTGATGATGGAGACGACGAAGGAGGAAATGAGGGTGCTGAGGGATCCGACTCGGAAGCAACTGTGTCAGATTCTTCTGATTCCGATGATGCACCATCGCAGGTACACCCATGGAGAACAGCTAAGGTAACCCTACCTAAGTCGTCCTCCAAGAGAAAGCGACAGTCCTCTAGCAGCGAATACGAGCCAGACTCTGACTCTGACTCTGACACTGCTATACAAAGATAAAGAAGAGAAAGCATTCACAAGAACAGGGGCGATAGGCAACAGCCTTCTATCCCCAGTGAGGTGGAGGCTCAGCAGCAAGTACAAGTGTCAGCTGCTAGTCCTGATTCAACCTCCACCCCACCTTCACAGCAGCTTTACCGTAGGAGGAGGAGGCCGCAGGTGCAAAGTGAAGTGGCCGTCACTTCAATCAGAGCGGAGATCCCTGTGATAGTGACCCTCCCTACCACTACTGTTTAGGTGGTGGTGACTACTCCAATTCTCACGGAGTCAGTCACCATCACCCCTACCATTACCCCTACAACTCTCGTCACATCCTCAATCCCAACCACCACCATTGAGCCTCTAAGTCAACCCTTCAATTATGGAGATTTCACACAAGGGTTTGACTTTGATACCATATTCTCCACCCCCATTCACAATTCCGAGGCGTCCTTATCCAGACATCCTGATCCGAACAATGCTAGGATAGATGTTCTAGAAACCCAAGTTGCTGGATTACTGGAGACTATTCGGAAATCAAAGGAGGAGTCTGACGCTAAACAAGCACAGATCAATTCTTTGGTAGACGAAGTTAGAATCCTTCGTAGCCAGAGAACGGGGACTGTGGAACGACTGAAGAACGTCATGGCCCAGAACGAGCTCCTAATCAAGACAAATGAAATGCTTATAGGTCACGGGTCATCCTTGGAGCTGAGGTTTGATACTCAAAGGAAGGAGCATGAGCTGATGGTCAAACTGATTGCTTATCTGCCAAGAAGCTTGATGCTCAGGGGGAGAAGGAGAAGGAGAAGGAGAAAGAGACAGAGAAAGAAAAGAGGACTACTGGTGATGAGGCGTGTCATCCGGTCGACTTGACTAAGGATGACGACAAGGACAAGGATCCCGAAGCCGGTCCTAGTGGAGGTGAGAATCAAGATTTAGCAATCGTGCCCATCTCTACTGTTCCAATGGCTCAGGGGGAGTCTACTCATCAAGAGGGTGGTGATACCTCTGGTGGTGGTGGTGATGGTGACAAAGGAAAATCAGTGGTTGAAGTGCTTAAGGACTTATCTGATGATGAGATCCTATATCTTGAGCCTGACTATTCTAACGAAGCACAGATCGATGCTCTCTTTAATCTGGAAGAAGGAGAGATCGACTCTAGTGACGATTGGGATGATGATGACGAGGACGTTGTAATCGAAATTCCCAAGGGTGACGGGGAAGGAGAGTACGAGCTAGAAGATGGAGAGATCTTTGAATTTCCATCCTTCGACGCTCCGCTCGACACAGGTTCAGTCGACCAGGCTAGTAATGTAGAAGCCTTAACTGAAGCCTCCCCAGTTGACCCTGCACCTGTGGACCCAGAGGCACCGAAAGAAATAGACTTGCCTTCTACTTCATCAAAGGGTCCAGCTCCTGTGTGGCAAAAGACGTCTAAAATAGACAAACACGGAGCGACAGGGATGATCTTGGCTGTAAGTTTCGAGGAGGATAAGCAGCTGTTCGCTATCAAAAGATCTGGCGGGGTTCAATACTTGAAACCCATCAGTGAAGCGTTCAGCTCCTTACTCAAATACGACCTTGTGAACCTAGCAAACCGAGAGCTGTTGGGTCGTTCCAATCACGTAGTGGCGATGAGTTTGTTGGTGGTTCTACAGCGAGAAGCAAGATCAGGGAAATTCGAGATGTTCAAGCCTCAAGTGCCCAAAAGAGTCAAGGATAAGCACGCTAGACATCCTGTGACTAAGAAGCACTTAAAGAAATTGGTATACAAGCCAGTGCGATGTGAAAATAAGATTCCCCTGAGCAAGTTATCTCAGGATATTCTTGGTGACATGTGGTACTGGTACGTAGACCCAAAGACGGGCAAGGCTGTGATAATGGGTAAAGGACGTTCAGAGAGTGGGAACCTAGTGCCAAAGGAACTGATCAGAATATTTGATGAAGTGTGCTTCATCAACTTTTCTGTGAAAGATCTGGAGGTACTAGCAGAACGGTATTGCGTCTACACTGATAAATGGACAAAGCTCCTTGCTTCTAAATATGACAAGGTGATTAAGGTCTGCAGATTATCCAGAGCTATTGTCAAGGCTGAAGAAGATGGAAGCTAAAGATCAAGCGCTGTGAAGACTGAAGATTATCCAGAGCTGTTGTCAAGGGGGAGTTTGTTAAAGCACTTTCCTGTGACAAACACTCTGGATAGATAGAGTCTTAGTCTTAAGTTGTATTGTCTTGTTTGTAATTGTCTTTGTATGTAAGAGTCTTTATGTATTAGTTTATCGAGTTGTATTTACTTTTACATATTGAATGTTCTAAATTCTCTAAGTGTTTTGCGCACTTGTAAGTGCGCAGGAGAAAGCTCCTGCGTACTTAGCAAGTACGCAAGAATAACTTTGCGTACTTGCTAAGTACGCAAGACCATTTTGCCCTGCGCACTTGCTAAGTGTGCAGGCATCAGGTCTTGTATAAATAGGATAGGTTGACAGAAATTAAGTACGCAGACATTATAGCAAATACGCAGATTGTAATCTCAGTGCATTTCTCTGTAACTGTAGAGTTATATATTTTGTATAAGCTGTTTTCATTTGTTGTATGATTAAACACTTTTAGACTAGTTTACTTTCTGTTATTTCATTATTGTAATTTCAGTTTTCTATAATTAGTTAAGTCTGGGTCATCGAAACTACTTAGTTTCGATTGAGTCTGTTCAATCGAAACTAGTAGTTTCGATAGATGGTAGTTTCGACAGGTCTAAGTATCATTTGTAAATGGTCAGTAGAAACTAGTAGTTTCGATTGACCATAGTTTCGATACCTGTCACTACTATAAATAGCCTAGTTTGAGATTGTTTAGGGTGTGAGTAGCGGCTGTAACCCTGAACTTTCTCTTTCACATTTTGCTTGAATCAATACAATCTGCAGTTGTTTATTCACTGTGTTCTTATAATTTCATACCCTTTGATTGTTGATTCATCTGTGGTTAGCTGGTTATCTTCACCATCACTGTTTCGTTTATCAGTTTCACCTCCATATACACAGTTTCCGCCTGTGTATGTGTTGAATCGATCATATCAGTGACTTTCGATTAAATCTGGACCTACAATTGGTATCAGAGCTTTATGCTCTAGTGTTTTTGAGTGTTATCAGGTTATTGATCGATTCTAGGTGATTACCGAGGTTTTTCGTTGCTTATTTTGTTTTTGCACATTTATTCTCGAGGTACTGTTTCATCATTTTTCAAAGGTTTTTGCTCGTATTTTCGGAATCGGAGGTTGGATTCGTGATCAAGATAGTTAGACGAAGGTTTTCGTTGGATTAGTTTGTTATTTCTGCATCTTTCATTTCTGGAGCTTTTCATCAATGGAGTATTTCTGTTTTGGAGAAGAAGGCATCGAAACTACGGGGAACAATTTCTGATTTCTGTTGATCATCGAAACTTCTTGTCTACGTTTTGTCGGGAGAAGGTACTGTCGAAACTAGATTTTTGTCTCTTATAGAAACTGTGGTTATCGAAACTAGTTGTTTCGATAATAGTTGGTCTATCGAAACTAGTCCTATCGAAACTAGTTGTTTCGATAGAAGTTTGCCCTATCTAAACTAGTTACTGTTTTAGTTTCGATTCAAAACATTATGGCCACTTCAAGCTCAACAGAACATTCTGGGGGAAATAGACCACCTGTTCTTGTGTCCACAAGAGATTTTGATGACTGGACAAAAAAAATAAAGCTTTTCTTTCAATTTCACGATTATACACTGTTAAATTCTATCACCGATGGTCCCCACAAGCCCATAACTACCACTGCTGATGTTCAACGTCCAAAGTTAGTGTCTGAGTATGATGAGAAAGATCTTGCCTTGATTGCCCGAGACCACAAGGCCTATGGGACTATTGCCACGGCTCTTCCTATGGATATTTTCAACATCTTTGTTGAGTACACAACTGCCAAAGATTTATGGGCTGCACTATGTACAAGATATGAAGGAAGTGAGGATGTCAGAGAAAGCAAAAGAGATCTGATCAAGAAACAATATGCTATGTTCAGCAGTGTAAGGGGAGAATCAATATCTGATTTGATCAACCGTTTCTCAAGCATTGTCTCAAGGTTGAAGGTTATGGGAGTTGAGTACCCTACTCTTGATCTGAACAAGAAACTCCTAGATTCTCTTCCTGAGGAATGGAATATGTATCGAATCATGATCAAAAAGACTGAGAATCTGAGTGCTCTGTCTCAACAGGAAGTCTATAGCATTCTTGAATCTTATGAAATTGAGATTAAGAAGGGAGCAGTCACCCCATCTAATCAGTCTGGAAACACAGCTCTCATTGCTGGATCAAGCTCATCCGGTAGCCCATACTTTCAGACTGATGTTCCTCCTTCAGCTGCTGCAATTAAGTCTACCAGCTCCTCTGCTCCTCAAAAGACTATCACCATGATTCCTGATGAATATGTCCCAATCATGACTGCTTTCATGTCGTGCTATGATGCACTGATCTCTGGAAATCTAACACCGGTTAACTTTCAACCTGATAACTTGGAGCAGATTAATCCTGATGATTTGGAGAAAATGGACATTGATTAGTGCATGGCCATGTTGACCTTAAGAGCCAAGAGATTTATCAAAAGGACTGGTATAGACAGGTTCAAGCAAGGAAAGACGCTTGGGTTTGACATCAAGAAGGTGAGATGCTACAATTGTGATCAGCTGGGTCACTTTGCCAGAAACTGCAAGGAGCCGTCCTCCAAAGATCAGCAAGATAAGAAGATTTCCTCTGGTAAACAAGCTGTCAATCCTCCAAAGACAAACACAACTTCCAGTTCCATAGCTCTTGTGTGCCAAGCTGATGGACATTATCATTGGGGAGAACAAGCTGAGGAAGCTGCTGATAAAGCCTTGATGGCTGATGTGGAAGAAATTGGCAAGTGTGTCATGATTGAACCAGCTGAGGATCTCACTGCTGTGCCTGCTGAGGTTACTTCTAAACTTTTTGATTCTAGATCTTGCTTAAATGAAATTCAAAAATACAGATTCATCAATCAAGCCTTGATTGATGAACGAAATCACATTAAGGTGATGTATGACTCTGTGGCCAAAAATGAGAAACTTTACCTAAAGAAAATTCGTGATATTTCTGGTGAAAATCGTTCTTTAATTGTGCAACTCAATACTCAAACCATTAATAATACAATTTTAACAGAAAGAGTCCAAAAGGCAGAAAAAGCCAAATTACAGGTTGATCACATGGATATGGATCAGAAAATTCTGTTTGGAATAATTGACAAACAATTTAATAGAAAAGGCACAGAAGGTCTTGGGTATAACTCTCATCCACCTCCTTATTCTAAATCAGGGAAATTTGCTGATATGCCTACTCCACATGTTTCCACACCTTTTGTTTGCACATTATCTCCTGATGATTATATTACATCCTCTGATTCTGACAGTTTTGCTTCTTGTGCAGAGTCAAATTGTGTAAAGTCCGAAGATGATTGTGATAAGAGTACTAATGATAGAACTATTTTAAAAGAACTTGAGTCGGATGAATGTAATAATATGACCGTGTCAAAACCAAATATTTGTGAACACGTTAAAAACTTGTATTTTGATTCTATGCCTGCTGAGCATACGGGTTTGGGATGTGATGTTTCTAAATTTCAAAATGCCTTGCCGTTTGTTCCTAAATCTTTGAATGTTATGCCATGTGTTACAAAATTTAAAAGTGCAGGAATTATTGTGAATGATGTACCACGTGAAACCATGAGCAACATGGAATTTTTCAGATTAAAGGAAGCACATCATCTTCAAGACAAAGTTATTGATGAAAGAACCGTCTCATGTTCAGATTCCTCAACATCACAATCATCTTCATCTTGTGATGATTATTATCAGGCTAAGATATCTTGTAAAAACGTTTGTTTTAGTTGTAGTGCCTCAAATCATGTTTCAAAAAGTTGTAAATTAACAACCGCAAATCTTAATGAAGAATCACCTTCCCAAAGTTCATTAAATTCATATGTGTTGCCTAACTCTTCTCACAGTAGGAAATCTAGGCGTAAAAGAATTAAAAATGCTAAAAATTATTTAAAACGAACTTGGAAAATTAAAAATAATGTTCTATTTGATGACCATGCTTCATCAAAGGATGGTTGCACTTCTGATTCCAATGAGATGTCATATCCTGACACTAAAATCTCTTGATTGAAACATTTTTGGTCACAGCGTATAAATGGTTCGTTGTGTATAGGGTCAATCAAGAAGAACCGGAGATAATATCTGGCATGTAGATAGTGGATGTTCAAGGCATATGACTGGGCACTTTAACTTGCTGCAAGATTATCATCAGATTGATGGAAAGTATGTTGCTTTTGCTGGAAACCCAAGAGGAGGAAAGATTGAAGGACAAGGAACAGTATCAAATGGAGTAAATAGTCTGGAATTTGTCAACTATGTTCCTCAGTTAAAGTACAATCTGATGAGTGTTTCACAAATTTGTGACAAGGACTTTTGTGCTTTATTCAATTCAAAAGAATGTCTTATCTTAAAGCCGGGAGTGGTGATTCCGGAAGAACTCATTCTCATGCGTGCTCCCAGAAGATACAACACATACAGCTTGGATATGAACAACCCATCGGGAATTGAATCATGTTTTCTCTCAAAGGCTTCCGAAGATGAATCTTTCCTGTGGCATAAGAGGTTGGGACATGTCAACTTCAAAACAATGAACCGACTGGTTCGAGGCAACCTAGTCACTGGATTACCTCTCAAAGATTTCACTCCTATGGAACACTGTATTTCATGTTCCAAGGGAAAACAACACAAATCTTCACATAAGCCTAAGACCACCAATTCCATTGACTCTCCTCTCCAATTGCTTCACATGGATCTTTTTGGTCCAGTGAGTGTCATGAGTCTTGGACGAAAGTCATACTGTCTGGTGGTAACATATGATTTTTCTCGATTCACTTGGGTATTTTTCTTAGCTAAAAAGGATGAGACGCCAGAGATTTTAAAGACCTATCTGCTTCAAATTGAAAACCTCTTCAGTTTAAGTGTGAAGACTATCCGCTGCGATCATGGAACTGAATTTAAGAATGCAACTCTTGATTCCTTCTGTGAAAGCAAAGGAATTTCTCATCAATTTAGTGCACCTCGTACTCCTCAACAAAACGGTGTAGCTGAAAGGAGAAACCGCACTTTAATTGAAGCTGCACGAACTATGATTGTTGACTCTAAGCTTCCCGTGACTTTCTGGGCTGAGGCAGTCAACACTGCATGCTTCGTGCAAAATCGGGTTCTTATCACTAAAAGCTGCAAAAAGACACCATATGAGATCATGTACAAGCGCAAGCCAATTATTGATTTCTTCAGAAAATTTGGGTGTGTGTGCACGATGCTGAACACTTCAGATCAGCTCAACAAGTTTGAAGCCAAAGCTGATGAATGTTATTTTGTTGGTTATTCCTCCAATCAACGTGCTTTTCGTGTCTATCATAAGCAGAAAAGAATAGTGCTGGAGTCCATTGATATCAATTGGCATGAAAATACTCACACAGACGCAGGAGACGGTCCCAATTGGCTATTTGACGTTGATTCAGTTTTTAAATCATTTAATCTTCCTGATTTCTCAATTGACTCAACTCATGCTAATCCTTATTTTTTTGTGAACAATTTAGGGAACTTAAATGATCTAGGTTCTTCCTCATCTGCTCAGGTTGAAATTCCTGTGGATGCAAATGCTGAATCTAATATGGAGTCTTCCGGTTCTTGTGCAACAAGTGAAACTGTTGAAGACAACTCCATTCCAACAGTAGATGTTGCACCACAATCATCTGCTGAAGAACCTATTAATGACATTGCCGATCCTCCTGCTGAAAATCTTACCAATTTGGAAGAAGTCGTGGAAGAAGATGCAATTCCTCAACTGCGAATTCACAAGATTCATCCCACCAATAACATCATTGGACCACTCAATGTGGGTGTTAGTACCCGAAGTGCCTGTGAAGCATTTGAAAACAGCATGTTTTCCTGCTTCATCTCTCAAACTGAACCAAAGAACATTAAAGCAGCATTACTAGAAAATAGCTGGGTGGAAGCAATGCAGGAAGAGCTACAACAATTCTCTAAGTTACATGTGTGGAATTTGGTGGATCTACCCAAGAACAAAGTTCCAATCGGTACTCGTTGGGTCTTTCGCAACAAAAAGGATGAAGGCGGCACTGTTATTCGTAACAAAGCTCGTCTGGTGGTTCAAGGTTTCTATCAAGAAGAAGGGATTGACTACGAGGAAGTCTTTGCACCAGTGGCTCGCTTGGAAGCCATCCGAATGTTTCTCGCCTATGCAGCCTACATGGACTTCACCGTCCATCAAATGGATGTCAAAAGCGCATTTTTGTATGGCAAAGTTCAAGAAGAAGTATATGTCAAGCAGCCGCCGGGTTTCATTGATCCTAATTTTCCAGACCGTGTTTACAAGTTAGACAAATCATTGTACGGTCTTCACCAAGCACCTCGTGCGTGGTATGAAACTTTATCAAAGCATCTGCTTGAGAATGGTTTCACACGAGGAGCAATTGACCAAACATTGTTCAAACATAAAGAGGAAAAGGATACAATCATGGTGAAAATTTATGTGGATGATATCATTTTTGGTTCTACAAATCCCCGTCTCTGCAAAGAATTTGAAGAAGTGATGCGATCTAAGTTTGAGATGAGCTCCATGGGGGAAATGAAGTTCTTTTTGGGACTACAAGTTGATCAGTCTGAGTCAGGAATCCTTATCCATCAAGAAAAATACGTCAAAGAAATCTTGACCAAGTTCAAAATGGCTGATTCCCACCCTGTAAAAACTCTTGTGGAAGTTCGTCATTGTTTGACTCCTGATGTGGATGGTGAAAGCGTTGATCCGCATCTATATCGCTCTATGATAGGATCGCTCATGTATCTCACGGCCAGCAGACCAGACATCATGTTTGCAGTGTGCTTATGCGCACGTTTTCAGGCTAATCCTAAACTCTCTCATTTATCTGCTGTAAAACGTATTTTGATATATTTAAAATATAAGCCAAAACTGGGTCTGTGGTATCCTAAAACTGACTTGTTTGATCTTGTGGCTTATTCAGACTCAGACTACGGGGGTTGCAACTTAGACCGAAAATCCACTTCTGGAGGTTGTCAATTCCTTGGCAATCGCCTTATCTCATGGCAATGTAAGAAACAGTCCACCGTTTCCCAATCCACCGCCGAAGCCGAATACATTGCCGCAGCCCTCTGTTGTTCCCAAGTCAGATGGATACACCATCAGATGCTTGACTATGGGATCACATTCCATGAGACACCCATTCTGTGTGACAACACCGCCGTTCCTCATATCACCAAAAACCCAGTTCAGCATTCGAAAACCAAACACATTGAAATCAAACATCACTTTATCCGTGACTGTGTTGAAAAGAAGCATATTCAAATTGTTGAAGTCAAAACTCACAAACAAACCGCAGACATCTTCACAAAGACTTTTGACTCAACCAGATTCGCCCAACTGGTGGAGATGCTTGGAATGATCAACTTTCAGTAAATAGTGTGAATAGTATTTATTTTATTTTATTTTATTTTTTATTATTATTCTGCTTACTTGACAAAAGAAAATTCCAAAAAAAAAAAAAAATATTTTATTTTTATGAACAGTTTTTACGCAACTCTTTTGGGGGAGAAATATTATATTGAAAAGAATCGCTGTGTATAAAATCTTACAAGTGGTTTTAAGTTGCAGGAAGAATTGAATCTGACCTTTGAGAAATGATAGTGTCTGATCTCATCTCTTGGACATGGAATGGACCAAAAGCGATGGTGTTTACTGAGGTATAGCTGGTAGGCCCGACATATGGTTAAAACTTGTAAGTAGTGTGAAAACTCTAATACATATCTCATACTTGTGTGTTTGAACCCATTATTGAAACATCTAACCCATTTTTATATCTAAGAAATCCAATTCAATCAGATACAGGCTTACGTATTGGATTCCTATTCATACGCCAAGTGACCGTCAATATAACGATATTTACCACCGATGACCCCGTATGTTTTGCTTACGCAAAGATCTCGGGTGCTCATCCTTTTCCCATCCACTTGGTTGATTTGACCCCGTCTGTTTTGCTTACGCAAAGATCTCGGGTGTTCAACATTTTTCTATCCGTTTGGATAATTTTACGACTTCTTCTGTTTTGCTTACGCAAAGATCTTGAATGCTCGTACCTTTTTAATATCTACTTGGATATTTTTTATTTTAATTTTCAAAATCCACTTGGATATATTATTTTATTTTGGTGGTACTTTGACATTACTAAGACGGTACCTTGGTTAATCAGAAAGAGATGATAGGATGAAAATGGGTACTTCTTAAGGATTGATAGGTTTTCAAAATCATTTTATTTTAATATGTGGGGTACACCTTGTATAGTGCTTAAAATGGTACCTTTTAATCACATGAAATCAAAATACAAACAAATGTTCGGGTTTACTTTGCACAAATATCAGCTATCTTTAGGGACTCACAGTAGTTAATTGCAAAAGGAAGTGTTTCAAGAGACCGACCAGATCTGATCTCATGTCGGATATTTTTCAAGAAGAAAAAGTGTAAATATCTTGTGTATATATGTTAGTCTTATTTCTGTTACTATGTAAATATCAAAACTAGTTTGACTCTATCGAAACTACTATGTAAATATCGAAACTAGTTTGCTCTATCGAAACTACTATGTAAATATCGAAACTAGTTTGCTCTATCGAAACTACTTTGTAAATATCGAAACTAGTTTGCACTATTGAAACTACTCTGTAAATATCGAAACTAGTTTGCCCTATCGAAACTAGTTGTTTCGACAGGGGCATTTTTGTCTTTTGTTCCTCGCAAATTTAAACGCCTGCATAAATGAATCCCTCTCTTCATTTGTTATTCACTTGTCTTTTTCGCAAACCCTATTCATCTTCTCCGTCTCTCACAAACCTATCAAGCCTTGGTCTGAGTTGCAAGATATCAGTGATTATTCACCTGATTTTCCCGTTGTCACCAGCGTCTCCATCACAGGTAAAGTCACTATTTCTTTTGAATGATTCTTGCGAATCAACAGACCTAGAGTTTCAAAATTTCAAAATCAGTTCGACTGAATCTTCATAATCTCTGTCATATCCGTGTTTGCATACATCTTTATCATCTGAGAACTCACTTTGTATGTGTATTCTTGCAGAAATCATACTCGCTTTCGGTAAGACGAATATCCGTCATTCACAGGCCACTCTAAAACCTTTCATTTAATTGTTTATATTGTCTGAGTATAATGAATCAATAGGGGGTTTGGGTTTCAAAACTAGTTAGTTTCGATAAAGGAGTTCAACTCCTTCAAAAAAAAAAAAAAAAAAATTTTCAAAAGGTTTTTAATCGAAACTACTTGTTTCGACACCCAAACTTGACCTAATCTCTCTATCGAAACTACTAGTTTCAATAAATTCATCTCTATCGAAACTACTTAGTTTCGACATTGTTGATTTCAGAATTTTTACAAGTGTGGATCAAAGCTCATTGACCCTATCGAAACTAGCTAGTTTCAATAAATTCATCTCTATCGAAACTACTTAGTTTCGACAGTGTTGATTTCAGAGTTTCTATAAGTGTTGATCAAGGCTTTTTGCCTCTATCGAAACTAGTTAGTTTCGATACGTCCTTCTCTATCGAAACTACTTAGTTTCGACAGTAAGGATTTCTGATTTTTTCTAAGTGTTGGAATACTTAGTTTCGATATTCAGAACCTTTATTCATTGATGAATTTTACAGGTATGGATCTCGTATTCGTGAAGAGGCACAATGTATGTGCATTCCTTAATAGCAATGATCCGAAAGCTGCTGAATTTATTCCTGTCTTAAATTTTCTGGCAAACTCCAACATAAGTTTTGCCATCAGCCACAACTTGCCGGTTTTTGAAGCAACTATAAGACAATTCTGGGAAACTGCTGAGATAATAACAGTTGATAATGTGCAGCACATTAGGGCAACCGTACATGGCCAAGAAGTATTATTTTCTGAAGACACAGTTAGAGAAGCACTGCAGTTAAATGACAATCCAGAAGCTCCCGTTGAGTTCCCAATCTTCTATGTGAAAGAATGCTTTAGAAGAATGGGTCATCCTGATGAGTTTAAGAATGGTCAAATAATCAAGAACTCTTTACCTAGCCATTGGAGATATATAGTGCATGTGTTTATTCACTGCCTATCAATAAGGAAAGGGGGTTTTGATTCAGCTAACAGTACTCTAGGATCAGCTATTTTGGGATTAACAAAGGGAAGAGACTACAACTTTTCTGGTTTCATATTCACTCAGCTGAAGTATAACTTAACAGGAGCAGTAAAGGAGAAATTTCTAGCATATCCCAGATTTCTACAAATTATCATCAATCATCTTCTTCCAGAGATTCAACAAGGTGGAAACACTTTTGTTTTTGATAACATGATAGCCAAAACTCTCAGCTACATGAAAAGCACCAGCAAAAGGCCAAACAGAGCAATAGCTGACATTCCCCTGTTTGGTCATGTCATTGGAGAAGAAGAAGAGTTCATTCCTGACATTGATCCTGACCTTGAAGAAGAAGACTTATCATCAGATGAAGAGCTGGAAGCTGAAATCGATATAGACATTCCTGTTGTACAAGAAGAAGAACAGCAAATTCTTGAGCCTGTGATAGAGGCCCCCTTTGTTGAAGAAATACAAGTAGTTCAAGAGCCAGCAGTCATTGCTGAAGCTGATGTACAGGAGGTTGAAGTAGAAGCTGCAGAGTCAAGTGGGACTCTTGATGCAGGGATCTATGGATCAGACTATTACAAATCTGATTCAGATGATAGAAAAGAGCAACTTGCATCTTCCTCTAAAAGGCAAATTGAATCAGGGTTTGATTTTGAAGAGGAGGACCATAGAGCTAAAAGGATAAAGACTGGATTGGAGGATTTGTCATCCTCGTCAGATTCATCATTCACTACTCCAGAACCATCCCCACATCCAACCCCACCTACCTCTCCACAACAGGCACCCATACCTACACCACCTACTTCTCCACAACAGGCACTCATACCTACACCTCCTACTTCTCCACAACAATCACCCATCCATACTACTCCCACATCACCAACTCATGATTCAGCCTCTCCTGTACCAAGAGTTAAGACTCTAAGCCTTGACCTGAAGAAAATGCAGGATACAATTCAAAAGAAAGATGAAGAAATGGAAGGCTTAAAAAATAATTTGCATAATGTCCAGGAAGAGGTTAAGGACCTAAAGCTGGAAGTTAGGGGTTTACATACCCAAATTGCGGTCCAACAAACCCAACTTAAAACACAGCAGAAACTAATATCAAAGCAAAATGAAGAATTCAAGGCTTTGGCTGAAGCAGTGGGGCAGCTCAAAGCCTCAATGGTAAAACATGTGCAAAAACAACCAACTCCTTCAACAGCTCAGGGGGAGACCACATCTGTGGTTGAACCCTCATCTCCTGACCTTGTAATTAATCCAGAATCTGCACTAACTTTATTTGCTGGGCATATTGAAAAGACAAAAGAGACGGTTGAAGTCAAAATTGAAGGTACAGAACTAAACCTTCCCTCAGCTAGTGAAAGAAGAGAAGCAAGGAAAAGAGGGAAGGGAGCTGTGCCTGATATTGAAACTGTCATTCTGGATGAAGAAGATATACCATCTGATGATGAGCTGAATGCTCTTCTAGATGACATTGAAAACTTTGGCTATAATGACCTTCATCCAGAAATTCTATCCACTGAAGAAAAGGCGACTGAACGAACAAGATATTTTACTGAAGAAGGTGATGAGATTCAAACACTATCAGATGAAGAAGATGTTCAGATTAACCTCATCAAAGATATCATTCCTGAACCAACCATTCCAGTATCTGAAACAACTCCAGCACAAGATCAACCTTCAACTGCACCTGAACCTCCAATCTCAAGAAAGTCCTGGTTTAAGAAAATAATTCAGGAGGAAACTCCTAAGACCTATGAGTGGATAGCAGAGCATCAAGAACTAAAAAGGACTCCAATTGGATGGAAATATGATGCTGAAAGGAAGCTCTTTATCATCAGAAGATTTAGAGGGGGAGTTCATCACTTCAAAAATATGACTGACTTCCAAACCCTTCCTTTCTATGACCTCAGGGATTTAGCAAAACTTCCACTTCAAAACCCTGGGAAGGTCATGATGGCTTATGACTTTGAGAAGTTTCTGCATTCTCAAGTCAACAATGATTTCAAAGGAATGAAGCCTAGGAAAACTCAGAAGAAGATCTCAAAGACTATGTTTCATCCTAAAACTAAAAAGCCATATGTGTTCCTAAGATACAAGCCTGCCCAAACACACAAGACTATCACTATTCCAAAATCTGTACCTGTCCAGCTACAAACTTTCAGAAAGTGGTTCTATAACCCAGTCATTGGAAGTGCAGTTATTGAATGTGAGGGCAAGGAATACATCACCATCTTTGATCCAATGGAGCTATTAAAATTTCAACCGGAAGATCTGGAAGTACTTTTCCAGAATCACATTCAGGCTTACTGCGATGAAGATGAAGCTGATGCGAAGGCCTATCAAAAGATTGTCTCTCTCCATGTCAAACCTTTCATTCCAAGGACATCTGAAAGACCAGCTGCTTGAAGAAGAGCTGAAGACAGTGATGCAACAGCTTAGGGGGAGATTGTAGAGTTATTTATTTTGTATAAGCTGTTGTCATTTATTGTATGATTAAACACTTTTAGACTAGTTTACTTTCTGTTATTTCATTATTGTAATTTCAGTTTTCTATAATTAGTTAAGTCTGGGCCATCGAAACTACTTAGTTTCGATTGAGTCTGTTCAATCGAAACTAGTAGTTTTGATAGATGGTAGTTTCGACAGGTCTAAGTATCATTTGTAAATGGTCAGTCGAAACTAGTAGTTTCGATTGACCATAGTTTCGATACCTGTCACTACTATAAATAGCCTAGTTTGAGATTGTTTATGGTGTGAGTAGCGGCTGTAACCCTGAACTTTCTCTTTCACATTTTGCTTGAATCAATACAATCTGCAGTTGTTTATTCACTGTGTTCTTACAATTTCATACCCTTTGATTGTTGATTCATCTGTGGTTAGCTGGTTATCTTCACCATCACTGTTTCGTTTATCAGTTTCACTTCCATATACACAGTTTCCGCCTGTGTATGTGTTGAATCGATCATATCAGTGACTTTCGATTAAATCTGGACCTACAGTAACCTTCAAGTGTTTATAATACATAGAATGTTTAAAGTGTTTTCTCTTGTCGGTTTACTCTGTTTAGCTAGACTCTCCACCTAGTCACTAGCATTCCGCACTCGGTCCGACTAGTAGACCCACTTGCATGTGATGATCCGCCACACCCGAGGGACCTACAATGTATGAACTTACTATCCACTTCGAAAATATGAATCATTTCGCATAGACGTTAACCATCCAACAACAAAAGTTGAAAACATGAAACCCAACTACCTACATTACACAACACGCTTGTCCACAGCACCCGATCATCGACAAGATTCAATAGTTTACGTTACTTATAAGGTTCAATTATTTACATATGAAAGTTCATAATATACCCGAGACTAAATTGTTTACATTATTAACGAAACTTGATTGATCACATCATACACGAAA
Source organism: Smallanthus sonchifolius (assembly GCA_023525975.1). NCBI lineage: Eukaryota > Viridiplantae > Streptophyta > Magnoliopsida > Asterales > Asteraceae > Smallanthus > Smallanthus sonchifolius. The sequence goes on along the minus strand of CM042023.1, from coordinate 71,382,801 downwards.
CTTAACTGATCACAGTATACACGAACTTGGTTGTTTGCAATATACATGATACTAGATTGTTCACATCACACACAAAACTTGGTTGTTTGCAATATACATGATACTAGATTGTTCACATCACACATGAAACTTGGTTGTTTGCAATATACATGATACTAGATTGTTCATATTCTGCATGAAACTTAGTTGATAACAATATACATGACACTAGATCATTTACATTATACATGAAACTTGAGTATTTACATTACACCCGAAACTAGATTGTTTACATTGTTTGCAATTGATCGTCTGCATTATACATAAGGCATGATTATCCACTTTATCCATGAAAGTTGAAAACTATAAACTTTGAGCTACTCGGGGTTTGACGTATGCTTGTTCAAACACGAGGGAGCTATAAACTTTATGGGTAATCTAGAGGATTATGCCATCTACACAGGGCACCCATGTATGGAGTTATGTCACATTGTTATTCTCTGATTGATTATATTATCTATGGACATAACTATTGTTGGCAACACATAAGTGAAAACGATAGTTATAAATTTACTTGTCTTGTGTCCCCTCTATACCCACACACAATGTAATGATCTATAGGGACCATACGACGATTTGAGTAATTACGGGTGCACACGTAATTATGAAAGTCAGCGCATGGAAAATATAGTGAATTATGTCGTGGGTGATGACATAAAACCTATGGTGATATACATTAACGAAACTAATGTGATATGATAAGGGCATAGTGGATACGCCGCTGGCACCTCCCATATATAAGTGCTCCTGTTATATTGTCAATAGTAGCGTTATTCGTGTCACGTAGGGTTTTTTATTGTTTTGACATTAGCCAATGTCCGTGAAATCTTTACCCAGTGATACTTTTTTGAACATATTAGGCTATATCCTAAACAAGTGTTGAACATCAAATCCTCATCACTCTCATTGCAAGTGATGCATCTCCTATTTGGAATCTAAATTTATTCTAGGGCAATTTTCTCCTTAATCCCCTTCAAACTAAATCCGCTACCACCATCCATACCTAACACGATAACCTAACCTGACCTTGAGTATCAGACCTGAACCTTGTCATCCACTATACTCCTCAAACCGACAATCATAACTCATTGAGAATCCAAACTCATATCAATTTTTCCTAATTCAGTAGCCTCCAACGATTGAATTCCAGAACGAAATTCCCTCAACTTGGTTATACTATAACATCCATGATTTTTTCGGTCGTATTTTTATTTTTATTTTTTTTACCTTATTTTATTTTATACAATAAAAACATTTCAATTTCACTTTTGTTCTATACATTGTGACTCCTTAATCATAATTACAAGTGTTTCAAATTCAGATTTCATCCACACAATTTTATACTTTAGAGTTACAATAAATAGACATATATAATTTACATATTTTATTAGACTAATTAAACAAAAATATAACCTATGGACTTCAATCTTGTAACGTCACTCCCTTATAAGTATACACATATCTATATATATATATATGTGTGTGTGTGTGAGGTTATCAATTTTAAATAAAAGTATGCAAACATATTTATATACATTTGAAATCATTAAACAAACTATATTAAAAGATTTGTTTGATTTTGTGACTTTTTGAATAAACCAATTATAAATATATATGTATCAACATGTTCATGTATTTGATATTATTAAACGGACCATCTATACAAATTGTAAGTTTAAATCATGTAAGCTTTAAACACATATTTACACCTTTTAGACATACATATATATTCATGAATTAATATGTAAACATGTATTTATAAATAAATGGTACGAATTGAAATTTTGTAAAATAAAACTTTCCTTTATAAATTTATGTTAACTAAACAATTAATGTTTAAGTTTTATAAACACTAATTTTTATACACATTTAAAAGTGATATAGAACAAATAAAATTGATTTAAACCCATCCTCTAGCCTTGAACCCCCTCTACTCCCTTTTGAACCTTTATTTTAGTTGAACCCTCCTACTTGAACCCTGGAACAAGTCTTGCACCAATTTTGGCTTGGGAAAAATCAACCCTCGATTGAAACCCTCAAATTCATCCTGATTCGGATCCCAAATTCATTGTAACTGTTTTTCCATTCATTACAATCATTTGTGAGAAGTTAATTTTTTGTTTAAAAGAGTTATCATAAGATTTTAAGAACCATTAAAGGCTTTTCGGTTATGATCATTAAACCCACGAATTCGATCCAAATTCGGAGCCTTGTTCGACCTTGCGACTGTTTTGCACATTATAATCCCACCCTTGGTACATCCAGACACAATTCCTATCAGCAACACCCTCAAAATCCGTTTTTTTCTCTTTCTTTCCCCGTTTCCTCGGTCGAGACCCAGCTACAAGACGAACCCCACTTTTTCGGCAAATTGAAGACTGATTCCAGGTGATAATCATCCCTCCTTACTCGTTTTAGCATCCTACCTAGAAAGCCCCATTAATCGGAATCGATTAAATGTTAATTTCTTGGCTAGGGTTAGCTTGAGTCGAATGGGGAGGAAGACATTTCAGGGACAAATTGCTAATTATTTGTTTTCCTGTTTCTTTTGCAAGGCAATTGCCCAGAGCTAGTGGCTAATACACTTCAGCCCCAAACCAAAGGTCTTAGCTTCGAGACATGCTACCTACTTTTTTTTTCTGATTTTGTTAAGCACATTCAAGCACCCCCTTATACACACACCAATATATATTTACATAATACATACACATTCTTAAATATTTACAAACTATCGTATTATCACCATTAAATCCATTATTTTTATAAAATTTCAAGGGTTTTATAAATAATATCTTTTTTTAATAGATATATATATATATATTTATAACTATGGCAAATTTTATGGATTTTCCTAAACATATAACTAATAGTATATGAGCATTTTGTTTTTACGCGTGTACTATTCTGACAAACATTGTTATTTTAACATAAACCCTATTATTCATATCTATATCTTTTAAAACTATAGAAATATCGAAGTTGTAACGTCATGACTTATATTAAACAAAAGAAGTTACATATATATATATATATATATATATATATTGTTTAAACCGTTATAATGACATGATCCATATTTAATATTAAAATTAGTATCATTAAGGTCATAATTACTTTAATTATATTATTACTACCTTCGCATACATTATGATCCTTTTAGAAATTTGATGAATAACAATACAACCACTCGCATAATCTGTTTATCTATTTGTTCAAATGATACTTTTATAAATATTATAATATGCCAACATGATGATTATTTTAAACTAATCGTCTTGTCGAGACATCAATTATATTGATTTTGCAAATAAATGTTATAAAACAATATTTCACCTAATTCCATCCATATATTATCACTTTAGTTACTGTTAAGACCCGTATCCTTCGTTCGTTCGTCCCAAAACCCTAAGGTCCCAACCATCCCATTCTTAACTCCTTTACTTAATCCCATATTAAACATGTATAAATCATTGATATACGTATTCTATCAAACATAGGTTAACCTTGTGGTTAGCTAGAACATTTCTGCAACAACCTCATACTTGTGTGAATCTTCGAGCTACTCATTGCAAGGTGAGTTTCATAGCCCCCCCTTTCTCTTTACTATTGTTTACAAATACTAGGGGTGGAACATGTTTACATTACAATACATACAAATTCAATACCTTTGTTCTCATGCTATTTACTATGTGCTTTATGTCTTAAACTACTTGGTGACCATACGTTTGTTAATGTTCAGTACAATCATTAGCTTGCGAGACAGGCCTAAGGTAGTACCTTTTATGATCATTTATACGGGAATCTGATTCATTACATAACACGAACCTTGGCGGGTTTGTGTATACATATTACTATATTTTCAAAATGACAATCAGTTGGATCGTATCTACAGTTTTCCATTTACATGGTTTGATTGTACGTCTTGGAACCTTGTATGTTTTCACATTTATTCCTTAGTTATGCTTTGAACATATTGAATTTCAAATCCTTTCTACAACTTTTGTTTGGTGTCAAAACCTATGTTACTCGCCAACTACTTGTAGTTGACATTTACTCACATGTTTCAGGTGCACCAGTTTGAGGACACTACATGATCACTTAAGACTTCGGACCTAGTTTTAATTAAATTCAACATATGTTATGTTTGAACCCTTTGTTTTCCATTCATACTTGAAACGGATGCTTTTAATTTGAATAATAAATATTGTCATATTTAATAGATGATCATGTGTTTATGAACAACCGCGTCAACCCTGGCATATAATCCACCGCCGGCCGGGGTGTGACAAGTACCATACCGATCCAAACCTACCTTGTCCCTAATCGAGTTAATGCAACAAGCATGCGAGAGATTTGAGCGGGAAAATGAACAAATAAAGGTTGAAGCTAAACAACGTAATCTTCTTATCAAGGAATCTGACGAACAACTTCGTAGAATAGAGGTATTGGGCTTTAAGGTTCATGAGATTTGTGCTAATTATCAACGGGAGACGATAATGGACGAGGTGCAATTACCAAGCTCACAAAGTATCGCACAAGTCCCACCTCATGTTCATCATGAGTTCAGTTACTAAGAGCCACAATTCTTCAAACCTGTATTTTCAACCGATATTGAGTCCAATGTCGAAGTGGAGCATCTATCCAGCCTTAAGTCAGGTAAGTATCCTACCTCTAGCTATATTGATCATGAGTGTGTGGATGATACACATTTGACTGCATCCCGTTCCATACTTAATTCATTTATCCCGTTTGAAATGTCACATTTACTTTGGGAGGATGTTTTGATGCAGGATTCAAGTGTCGAGGACACACAGGAGGATGCCGAGATTGTTGATGAGATTGAGGATGTTGAGTTTGTTGCTGGTGATATCGAGGAGGAGTATGTTCCCTCATTGCTAGATAAGTTTGGTGATGAGTTGGGGAATATCACCACTATAGTTGGAGGAGAGTTTGACCCTCTTGGTGATCTTGTTGAGTTAGAGGCACTACTATGTGAAAAGACAAAGAGGGAGATGGAAGAAACACCATACCACGGTGAGGCAGAAGAAGAAGTAGAGCATGAGAAAGTGGTTCAGGAACCGAATTGACCACTTCGTGTTGGATTTAGCCGGCCCATGGATGAGAGAGATGGTGGATCCCCACCGCGATCTACACGACCACGGGATAGGGCACATAGACGTATGGACCGACATGTTTTAAGGGTGCTTAGATGGTCACACAGGGACCATAGGATTACACCATATTGTAGAGATGAGTGATTCCCTCATAACATGCCGTACATATGGTTTGGTCCAGGTAAGTTTAAGGATTGGTGGGTCGACTCAGTTACATCTATCCGAGCCAGTTTGAGCCCTACCATTGCATTTTTCCAGTAGACGGTAGGAGGAGGAGGCTGAGCAAAACAAGTGGGAAGCAAATAAAGGAGAAGCCACCTGATTAACATAGCTTCTGAGTCCGGCTGAAGACTCTTCTGTAAACTTAGCGCTTCTGGGAGGCAACCAGACATGTTTGTTTTTATTTTTGTTTTGTTTTCTGTCATGTTTGTTTTGTGTGCAGGTTTTTACTCCAGGCTCTTATAGGTTGCTGATTCTGAGGATTGCTTGTTCGAGGTCGTGTCTTATTATGTTGGATTGGTTGCTACATCCGTAGGGGAGTCCCGTTCTATCCCTTTTACTTTTATGCATTTGCATTTTTTACTTTACATTGTTTTCAAGAGCACATTGAGGGCAGTGTTGTTTAAGTGTGGGGATGGGAATGTGATTGATATAGACTTTATGGATTTTTACCTCTTTCTTTAGACACATTAGGAACAATGTGTATTTCAAGTGTGAGAATGTTAACATGAGAAAATGGAAAACAAAATTGAGAAAATTGAAAAATTTGAAAAAATAAATAAAGAGTTGTTTTTACGAGTCCTGAGGTAACATATTTTTTTGATCCTAATGCATACAAAAGACCGGTTTTTATTCAATGTAAATCGAAAGCTAAAGGCGGATCAGGTGCGCTTTTGCGTTTCCTTTGGGCGGTATTCTTTAAGTATTGGGATTAAGTAGGCCCAACAGAGTCGGTTTTCAGTAATAAAATTGTTTGTGATGCCTAGGACAGTGTAGCAAGCTAGATAGTTATCATTGTGCACGGTTTGTATCGGTAACTCGATTCCATCCGTTTCAGTGAGATTTTGAGCCTTTCTATTTTCATATATATTCAATGTTCGTTTGTTGTGTGTTTACCTACGTGTTATATTATGTTAGAACTTGTACATTTTGATGCATTTCGAGACCCTAGGCTGAGACAACACACATAAATTATAGAAGCATTAGGATTTAACCCATTTGTTTAGCCCTTTTCTTTTGTTTCCCCTTACTCAACAATATCCCTTACTGAACCCAGTTTTAGCCTATACCCTTTCGTTTGATTAACCCCATATTACCCTTGAGCCTTTTAGCCTTTTTCTTTTTAAACCCGTGTAATTAATCCGGTTAGTGAGTTATTTTTGTTAGTAATTATTTATGTATTTCAGCAATATAGCTTATGTGAAAAGAAAAAAAAATAGAAAATGGAAAAGGAAAAAAAAGAGTATATATAGAAAAAATAGATATTCAAGAGAAAAAGTGTGAGGATCATAGATCCTCAAATTTCTAGTAATTGTGATTGTATTTTGTTTTGTTTGTTCCTAGTTTAACTAGTCCGGATTATGATCACTATAGCCACTTTTATATCCTTTATCCATACCCTTAGCCATAGTCTTACATTACAACCCGTTAAAGCCCTTTTGATCTGTGTGTTTGTCTTATGAATTTGGGTGGAGATTTGATTGATGTTCAAGCTTATGACATTAATGTTTCACTATAGGTCTGAGAGTATAGATGAGGAACTAGCACATCTTTTGCTAGTTACAGATATAATACACTGAGTGGAGAGAACCATTGTGAGGGGTATGAATCGTGCATGATTAGAATCTTGAAAGTAGGTGAAACTTGAATAGGTATGTCCATGTTTTTTTCAAAATGAGTACCATTTGACTTGTTGGGTCGTAAATCTATTGAACGTGTAAATCTTGAGGAATCAACTATGTCTTTGGACTTCGTGGCCTGTGATTGATCTTGCTAAATGCGATCGTATTTGTTTAATTACATAGTTGGATGTGTTTCATAGGGCTTTGCTTAGGGACAAGATAACTTCAAGTGTGGGGATATTTGATGTGTCGTAAAACACATATGTTTATAACGCGTATTTTATCATATTTGAGCTGGTTTTGATTATGAATTAGGTTGAATATAATACTTATGTTCGTATATGTTGATGTTGTAGGTATTATACGAGAAACGAGAAGAATAAGCGAGTAAACGAGTTGTGGGAATGACGGAAAAAATGGAATCGACCTGGAAAAAGTCCGAATTCAGATGGGCATATCTCGGGCTAGAAAATGAGTTACCGGGCCCATAATATATGAATCTTGGGTGTCTCGAAAATTCCCAAAGCCCAAATTGGATAAAGTCCCAAAATTTCACCCATAGCGGACCATTGTGGGGCTTTTTAGCGGTCCTCTAACCTCCTTTGCAGGCAGATTACGGGAATTAGGTTATAAAAACGATTTTGGACGGCTTTTCTAGGGGAGTTAGATTGGAGGCAGCCTCTGGACGATAGGAGACAATAAGGAGCAATAGGAATTGGTATTTGGAGCTTCCTAGAAGTCTCGGAGTGAAGATTTAAGTTTGTTTTCGGTTCGGGAACATTCGGTTTGCGTTTTTCTTTCAATTTCTGGAACTATTGTCGATTATGTTTCTGTATGATTCATATTTAATGATGTTTTGGAGTTGTATGAGTAGCTAAACCTGTTAGCTACCAAGGTTTGATGATTGCTTTCGTGTTTTGACGTTTTTGCTGTTTTTATCGTATGATTTTGCTATGTTGATCCTAGAATCTTTATCTCTACTACTTGTGAATGGATATGAATACTGATTTAATGTGATTGTTATTTCCATGACCATGTTTGAATGATGTTTGGTTGATTTTGTGTCTTCTAGATTTATTCTTGCATGATAGGACGATTACTTTGTGTTTTGTCCGATTAAATAACTGACTAGAGATAGCGGTTAGTGTCTTGGCCTTGGTTTCGGTATTATTTTAGTGTCCCATCTAGTCTTGAGATCGGGAGGTGATATATTAGCCTAGAACCACCTACCCGTTGTGTGTTAGGTCAAGCCTGCACGAGAGCGAGATTTACCTTTCATTCGTGGATTAGTGTTCTTAGGGTTTGCTTGGGGTATAGTTAGAGATTGTCCTTTGCTCTTGGGTTGTGGACCACAACCTTTAACAACATTGTGAAGGTGAGACCGAGAGGTGATCCTTCATTAGACATTTTGACATCTCCCGCCTTGTTCTTTTCACGAGTTTAGTGTCTTCTTAGGAAGTCGGTGACATGCCTAGTCGACCCTAGATTCGTACCTTTAGAGACGGTGGTACGTATAAATTCCCTTTGTCATTTGCATGTTAGTAGGATTCTTACCTAGGTAGCCGCTTTCTATCTGATCTTATCTTTACCTCCAGTCTCCGTGTTCTAAGTTGTTTGCTAGAGTTCAGAGTCATCTTCTGTTTCGTTCTCCGTAGTTTGAATCATTCATTTATATTTCTAGGTTAGGACTCGATAGAGGTTTAGTACCTTAGTTGAAAGAATTTTCGTCCTGAAAATTAGAATAGTACCTTAAGAATTTGAAGTGGATTGCTTGAACAGATGAGGATAGTTGTGCATCATTTGATCCTCGCGCTCCCAAGTGAATTCCGGTCCGCGTTTTGAGTTCCAACGAACTTTGACAATAGGGATTTTACTGCGTTTAAGCGTTTTGACTTCCCTATCCATGATTTCTACCGGTTCTTCGATGAAACGCAACTATTCCTCGATGTGTAGTTCCTCAAGAGGAACTGCGAGTGACTCGTCTGCCAGACATTTCTTCAAGTTTGAGACGTGAAAGACGTTGTGTACACCACTAAGTCCTTCAGGTAGGTCCAGTTGTTACGCTACTGGACCAATTCTCTTCATTATCTTGAATGGTCCAACATAACAAGGATTCAGTTTGCCTCGTTTCCCAAAACGAATGACACCCTTCCCAGGAGAGACTTTTAACAAAACCATATCCCCTACTTGAAATTCTAATGGTTTACGACGCTTATAGGCATAGCTCTTTCGATGATCACGAGCTGCTGCCATACGGTTTCTAATTTGAACGATTTTCTCAGAAGTTTCAAGTAAGAGTTCAGGACCTGTGAGTTGACTGTCCCTAACCTCGACCCAACAAATAGGAGAACGACATTTCCATCCATATAACGCTTCAAATGGAGCTGCCTTGATGCTAGTGTGATAATTGTTGTTGTAGGAGAACTCCACCAACGGTAGGTGAGACTCCCAGGTGTTATCGAAGTCAATCACACAAGCCCGTAGCATATCCTCCAGAGTTTGAATTGTACGCTCCGTCTGTCCATCAGTTTGAGGATGGTATGCTTTGCTCATATCTAGACGCGTACCTAAAGCTTTATGTAACAATTGCCAGAAACAAGAGGTGAATCGTGCATTACGATCCGAAATGATAGAGATTGGCACCTCGTGCCGAGAGACTACTTCTTTTAAGTAAATACGAGTAAGCTTATCCATCTTGTCGGTTTCCTTGATTGCTAAGAAGTGGGTGGACTTTGTTAAACGATCGACTATTACCCAAATGGTATAACATCCGGTAGGAGTTCGTGGCAATTTTGTGATAAAGTCCATGGATATCTGCTCCCATTTCCACATGGGAATTTCTGGTTGCTGGAGTAGACTAGAAGGCTTTTGATATTCAACTTTGACCTTCGCGCAAGTCAGGCACTTGCTCACATAGGTGGCTATATCGGCCTTCATCTTTGGCCACCAATACAGTACCTTTAGGTCATGATACATCTTGTCGGAACCTGGATGAATAGAGTAACGAGATTTATGAGCCTCATCCATGACTAGTTCCCTTAAGTTCCCGGATACTGGAACCTATATTCGCTCGGCGAAGTAGAGAATACCGTCAGATTTGACCTCAAGTTGTGCTTCCATACCGCGTATACCTTCCAGCGGTAGGTTTTCCTCTTTCAGGGCTTCAAGTTTAGCATTACGGATTTTGTCAGGTAATCCGGGGTGAATGGTAAGCTGTAATGCTCGAACTCGTTTGGGCTTGGTTTCCTTTCTACTTAGGGCATCAGCTACAACATTAGCCTTACCCGGATGATACCGGATCGCACAGTCATAATCATTTAAGAGTTTGACCCAACGACGCTGCCTCATGTTCAGCTCTTTCTGCTTGAAGATGTGCTGAAGACTCTTGTGTGCGTAAAATACAGCTCCCAACTCTAGATCATGAGTGGTGTAGTTTTTCTCGTGAATATTTAGTTGACGCGAAGCATATGCGATCACCTTTTCTCGTTGCATTAGAACACAACCCAGACCCTGAATGGATGCATCACAATACACCACAAAATCATCCGTACTCTTCGGAAGAGCTAGGATAGGTGCACTGCAAAGTTTCTGCTTAAGATGTTGGAATGCTGACTTTTGGTTATCGCCCCAGTTTTAGGCTTTACCCTTTTGAGTTAAGGCAGTGAAAGGTTGTGCGATCTTAGAGAATCCCTCGATGAATCGACGGTAATATCCAGCCAGTCCCAGAAATTGTCGCACCTCAGTCGGAGTCGTCGGTGCTGACCAATTCTTGATGGCTTTAATCTTTGATGACATGTATTCCCTTCTCGTTAACCACATGTCCTAAGAATTGAACTTCCCGAATCCAGAATTCACACATGGAAAACTTAGCATATAGCTGCTCCTGCTTAAGTAATTCCAGAATTAAGAGTAGATGTTCCTCATGTTCCTCCTTGTTCTTGGAATAGAATGTCGTCGATGAAAACGATGACAAACTGATCAAGGTATGGCTTACACACAGGGTTCATGAGGTCCATGAATACCACAGGTGCGTTGGTTAATCCGAAAGGCATGACCATGAACTCGTAGTGGCCGTACCTTGTCCTGAAAGCAGTCTTAGAGATATCTTCATCTTGGACTATCAATTGATAGTAACCGGACCTAAGATCTACCTTGGAATAGAAACTTGATCCTTGGAGTTGATTAAAGAGGTCATCTATATGAGGCAAAGGATAACGGTTCTTGATTGTGACTTTATTCAGTTCACGGTAGTCGATACACATACAGAAAGTTCTGTCCTTCTTCATGACAAATAGGACCGAAGCTCCCCATGGCAATGAGCTAGGTCGGATGAAACATTTATCCAAAAATTCCTGTAACTGAGTGGACAACTCTTGCAATTCACTAGGTTCTAGTCTATAAGGTGCCTGAGCGATCGGTGCTGCTCCAGGTGCTAGATCGATTTGAAATTCAACTTGACGGTGTGGTGGCAGAACAGACAAATCCTCGGGAAACACTTCCAGAAATTCATGAACGATGGGAATATCATCAATCTTCTTCTCTTCTGATGGCTGCTCAGCAATGAGAGCCAAAATAGCAGTATGCCCTTTTCGAAGGCATTTATGTGCTTTCATAAAGGATATGATGCCCATGACTGCACTAACCTTTTCGCTCTGAACGGAAAGGGTTTCTCCACTCAGGAGAGGAATACGAACAATTTTCTCATGAAAGATGATTTCAACTTGGTTTTTAGATAACCAATCCATGCCGACAATTACATCAAAACTACCAAGTGTGACCGGCATAAGGTCGATATCAAGTTTATGACTAGCTAGCTCAAGCTTACATCCCTTAAGAATGTGAGTTGCTTCAATTATTTGACCATCAGCTATCTCTATTACATACTTAGCTTCTAACAGAGTTGGAGTTCCTTTTATCATATCACTAAGTTTCTTAGATATAAAACTCCTATCAGCACCAGTTTCAAAGAGGACAGAAGCAAAGTAATTATTTAAGAGAAACTTACCGGTGACCACATTATGATCATAACGAGCTTCTCCAGATCCTAGCATGAATGGTCGTCCCTTCGCACCATTCCCTCCGTTGTTGCGGTTGTTGCCACCATTGTTGTTATTCTGATTAGGGTTGTAGCTTCCATTACCTCCCTTCTTTAACTGAGGACAATTCTTCTGAAAATGTCCCTCTTTCCCATACTCGAAACAACCCTTTGTAGACCCAGGCTGTTGAAAAGGCTGCTTGGCTTGCAACTCACCCCTACAATCGTTGGCAGCATGGCCTATTTTGCCACACCGCTGAGAACGGTTGCAAACCCTGAAGTGATGGAAGTTGCACTTGTTACACTTAGGAGATTTTCCTGCATAACCACCCTGATTTTGACTTGAAGAGGTCATCTGGTTGAACTTCTTCGTAAGCTCAATCCTTCGCTGCTGCTGGGGTTGGTTGGGCTGGGGTCCTTTGGAGCTGGAGTGAGAGTTAGAGTGGTGATCAAACTTGAGTTTATGATTGTCGGTGGATTTAGAGACCGAACACATCGGGGGTAAAGTCCCTTGAGTCACCGCCTGATAGGTTAGCTTGTGGGCTAGTCTGATCGTGTGCTGGATGGTGGCAGGTTGGATGAAGTAACCATACTTTGAATCTGTGGCACTAGACCTCCAATATACAGCTCAATCCTCTTGTAGTCCGGAGTCACCATATGTGGGCACATGGTAGCAAGCTCATGGGAGCAAGTGGTATACAGCTCAATTCATAACCTTCCATTTTCAGGTTCCAGAACTCTCCTTTCAATTTCTTAATTTCATCCCGAGGACAATACTCCTCCTTCATCATTGTCTTAAAATCCTCCCACGGGAGTCCATTTTCCATGACTAGATCCAACATCTGGACCTGAGCGTTCCACCACGTGAGAGCCGAGCCCTCCAAACTTCCAGCGGTGAACTTGACCTGATTGGCCACTGGGCAGTTGCACATGGCAATCACCGATTCTACTTTTTTTGAACCAACAGAGTAGTCCGACAGCTCCTTCGGCTCCACTAAAGGTGTGGGGCTTACAGTCCATAAATGTCTTGAAGGTGCAGGCTGGCTGCTGATTCTGTTGACCTGGATTTAGAAGCATAATATAGGGTTGGGATTATAGAGCTTAGGAAAGGCGCTTGAAGAGATGAATTGACCTCATTAGTCAATAGCTAAAGTATTTACATGCAGCATCCTGTGCTGTGAGAGCCTCTGCCACACTATCGTTGATTAGTGCCGTCAGCTCAGCTGCGGTCATGTTGATGGTACCTCGGCCACCAGCACGACCTCCGCGTCCTCTTCCCGACATGATTCTTCACATTCACAAATACAAAACAATGAGAAATATATCGCATATTAAACATTATTTATGTACAAGTAAGGAAATACAACATCAAACATTTTGAAAATTAAATAAATTATAAGGCTACAAAATAAATAACTCAAACATTAAACTTCTCATGCTTTATTGAATGGGAACAACCTTACCCATCTAGGTTTGAAAAGAGAAATAACATAAGCGAAACATGAATGAAAAGGAAAGATAGAATAGAAAGATCATCAAACATCCTCGTCATCGGAAGAAACGTATGATTGTGCATCGTCGATCTCCACCGGTTCCTCCTCGGGTGGCTCCTCCTCTAAGGGCTCATCCTCGAAGGGCTCCTCCTCGAAGGGTTCCTCCTCATCGTCCGAAAGTAGAATGTCCTCTGGAAATAGGGCGGCTTGTAGTTGGGCTTCTAAGTGAGTCACTCTCTCCCGAAGTCCTTCAGCAACATGGTCTGCTATTTGAAGTTGGGCTTCCAGATGAGTCACTCTCTCCGGAATCTCTCCTACATCCTAGTCCGAGGTATCCACCCTCGTATCCAAATGTGTAACCCGATCCACCAACAGTTTATGGACCTAATCCGTTGCTGCTAGTTCAGCGGTCATATGCTCTATTTGCTCCTTGTTTTCTTCCATTTGTGGCTCTCACTCTAGAATGCCTGTTATCTCATCAGTGGAATCCTTCATCTCCTTTAACTCCTTAGTTTTGATAAACACAAAAGCTGCAAAAGCTTGTTCCGTGGTGCATGGCAAGCTAGGTAAAGTAGCGGATGAGGAAGTGGAACCAAAGTAAGGCGATGGAACATTTCCCATCTTGATCCACCTTTGGATCATCTTTGGATATGAACCCTAATTAAGTGTCGTGTTCCTTGCTTGTGCATTACTAGGTTCACCCTGTTCCACCGAGTTGTCACTAGAACTAGTCCGGCGCCTTTTGGGCTCCGGGGACGATACAGTAGGTGACTTAGGTGATGGTGGTAGAGTTGATGACATGTTCCTGTAGTATAACATATAAGTGCCAAACATCCAAGGTTTATGACATGTAACTAATGTGTGAGGTTATAGTCTAGTATGCAATCCTAGTTCTCTATAACCAATGGCTCTGATACCAATCTGTCACACCCCCAAATTCATCTAACGGAGTTTTACCGTTTGGGAAGTGACAAACCAGGATCTCAGACATTAGTTACATTGAACGACTCTACATAGGACTCAAATGAAAATATCATAACACTCAGAGTTTAATGCGAAAGCGTAAAGAAAAGTAAAAAGGGGCCGTGAAAACTCACCTGGATTGAGTAGTAGATTGGCTCATATAAGAGATAAGTTGAAACCACCAATGTAAGTCTCAGACGACTTACGTATGCCCTAAAATTATAAACACATAAATCAGGGACAAGTTGGGGTTTGTGACGACGACACGGAAAGTTAGAACGTCTTAACGCATTCTAAGGATTTAAGAGTAGACGAACGTGTCTACGGGAATAAAGATTCTTAATGTAAAAAATTAAGATCGAATCATTACGTGTCGGACGTTAATAACGAATAATAATTAAACAATTACATAAATTCATACGTTCGAGTCGTTTACAAAAGTTAGGAAAATAATATAATCTAATATATAATTTTTAGATTCATAGTACTATCTAAATAATCATTTGTGTGGAAAAATAATAAACATATTATTTTTAATCGAGTATATAATCGTGAGTAAATAATATAAACGATTATATTATTAATTAGTTTAAAACGTTACACGAGATAACTAAACGAGGCGAAATAATATAAAATATATATTATTTTAGACTAGAAGTCACGGTTTGAAAATAATATAAACATATTATTTTATCTTAATTTGAGGTTTGAAATAATATAAATCTATTATTTTAAAAGTGGGAATAAATATAAAAATAGGTTATAAAACCAAACCCGAGCCTACTGATTGTTTTGCGGGCTAAAACATATTTATATAGTATAATAATAAAAGTGGGATGGTTTTTATATAAAAATAATTATCAAAAACGGTTTTTAAAAAGAAAAGGGTGTGGAGAGACTCGAACCCGGGTCTCTCTCACAACAGCACACACGCTTAACCAGTCCCGCCCGCTAGAGTATCGCAACAGAACCCGGATCCAATTGTTTTTATTAAACAAGTCCAGTGTATCCCTTACCCAAAACCACGCACGATCGAACCCAGTCCAAATCTGTCGATTTTGATGATGATCGACCAAAACAACATCGTGGTTTTGTTAAACAGATGCTTGCGAAGTTGTGTGTGTGATTAATTGCAAAAGCAAATGGTCTAAGATCGTCAAATTTAGGAAAAACATGTCGAAACCCTAGATATGAACGTGAATTCGATTGGATCAATTCTGATGTTAGAAACTGTTGGATTCATGGGGTTTTTGATAAACAGAGGGTTGCGGATCCAACCCTGTGGTTTAATTTGATTGAGATCGTCGTTAAGATCAAAACCCCCAAATTGAAATATGAACAAACCCTAGAATCTGGATCATGCTCGATTCGATGATATAAGCCGTGGATTTCATAGGGATTTCAATCCAGGCATATAGGCGATTCTATGGGTGTGTTCAATTTCATAAATGGACATCGAATTGATAGGGTTCGACCAAACTGGAATTGTATGAACCCTAGATTACTTGATTGAGTCAATTCGATGTTGTAAGCCCTAGAAATGATAGGGCTTTCACTAAACAAATGAAAACGAAGGTGAGGGTGTTGGTAATTACTAGAATTTGATTCGGATTATAGGTGTCTGACTAAAACAGGTGCCGACAGCAACCAGGTTGACCTCCGACGACTTCTGCTGTGATTCCGACGAGTTTGATGTGTGCAATTGCTTCAATGGCGTTCGAATAAAGTGAGCAGAAGTTCAATTTGTGAGATTATGTAACATCCGGCCCCTCATACCAACAATATTGTCCGCTTTGCCCACTAAGAGCTCACATATTTGTTTTTGGTTGCCCGGGTGAAAACTTCCCAGGGGGTCACCCATCCCTGGATTACTCCCACCCGAGCACGCTTAACTGTGGAGTTCTCCTCTCATCCACTACATTAAGCCCCAAAACGCGTTGTGGTATTTGAGGCAGAGAATTACTTATGAACCAAGAATCTCTCCTGTCCACGGCCGATGTGGGATTTGCCTAGGGTGTTACAAACACCCCCGTTTGGACTCATCGTCCTCGATGAGGCTTGCCCCACTTTCCCAATCAGAGATGTGGGATTTGCCTAAGGTGTCCCTCTGAACACCCCCGAGGACTCACCATACTCGATGAGGTTTGCCCCACCATCCCGAACGACACAGGAGTGGCTCTGATACCATTTGTATGATCGTCGACCGCTTGACAAAGAGTGCTCACTTTTTGCCAATACGTGAAACTTCTTCTTCTGAAAAGCTAGCAGAAATATTTATCAAGGAAATTGTGAGCAGACATGGTATGCCGCTGTCGATTGTGTCCGACAGGGATACTAGATTCACGTCAAGGTTTTGGAAGAAATTCAATGAAGCGATGGGCACTAGATTGAACATCAGCACAGCTTACCACCCTCAAACCGATGGTCAATCTGAAAGGACAATCCAGACCTTAGAAGACATGCTCCGAGCTTGTATCATTGACCTCGGTGGGAGCTGGGACAGCCATCTACCATTGGCAGAATTTTCATATAACAACAGCTATCATTCAACTATTGGCATGCCGCCATTTGAAATGTTGTATGGAAGGAGATGTAGGACTCTGGTTTGTTGGGGGGGAGATTGGACAGAAGGATTTTGCAAGTCTTGAAGTGGTCAAGGCTACTTCAGAGAAATTTGATCAAATCAAAGCTCGAATGAAAGCTGCAAAAGACAGACAGAAATCATACGCGGATAAGAGAAGGAGGAATTTAGAGTTTCAAGTAGGGGACATGGTACTGTTAAGGTATCACCATGGAAAGGAATCATCCGATTAAGAAAACGTGGCAAACTAAGTCCAAGGTTTGTCGGACCTTTCAAGATTTTAGCGAGAGTGGGTCAAGTTGCTTACAGACTCGACCTACCCGTTGAGCTTAGTGGAATACACCCTACCTTCCACGTGTCGCACTTACGCAAGTGCCTAGCTGACGACACAGCTCACATACCTTATGATGAGATCGAAGTGGATAACAGTCTAAATTATGTAGAGGAACCAATAGCCATTCTTGACCGAGCTGAGAAATGACTACGCAATAAGTCAATCCCATTAGTAAAAGTACAATGGAAACACAGAAAGTGTTCAGAAGCTACATGGGAAAAAGAAGACGAAATGAGAGGACTATATCCCCAGCTGTTTAACGATTAGCAGGTTTCGAGGACGAAACCTTTCTAAGGAGTGTAGACTTGTAACATCCCAAAAATAATAAAACGAATAAATATAGCGAGACCGGTGATTTAGTCGGAATATTTAAACAAAAGGGAGTGGGCTTGGGCTCGGCTTCAATGGGCCGAGGGAAGCCCAGGTATATAAGAGGCAGGGCAGCCCTCTTCTCTGCTCATTCCCCATTCACGCAACTTCTAGAGAGAGAAAAGAGAGCTCGGGTCTAGAGAGAGAAAGTTGATGGATCGTCCCGGAATTGAGAGAGCACGTTACTGCTAAGCTCGTGAGCAACAACTTCAAATCACAACCACAATCCAGGTAACGATTCGACTCTAAACTGAGTTTTTGTTTAATTTGGGATTTTCGGGTTTTGGCTAAAAAGGTAACGATTTTGCGGATGAAACTTGAAAATGAGCTTAGGTATAGCATCTAGAATGAAAACGAATGTTTTGATCTAATAAAATTGAGATATTGACTCGATCAGAGTCGCATGCAAAAACTTCAGATTTTTTGGGAAGACGATATGTGCAGACCCATCGAAACTACTTAGTTTCGATATGTGCAGACCCATCAAAACTACTCAGTTTCGATATGTACAAGCCCATCGAAACTACTCAGTTTCGATATGTGCAGACCCATCGAAACTACTCAGTTTCGATATGTGCAGACCTATCGAAACTACTCAGTTTTGATATGTGCAAGCCCATCGAAACTACTCAGTTTCGATATGTGCAGACCCATCGAAACTACCATAGTTTCGATATGAGCCCACGATCCGAAGCTAAGATTACACCTAAGTTACTTATCGAAACTACTAGGTTTCGACATAGGCAACTTATCGAAACTACCAAGTTTCGACATAAGCAACCTATCGAAACTATCAAGTTTCGATATAAGCAAATCCATCGAAACTACTAGGTTTAAGCATAGTAATGTCTAGTGTCATCTAGGAGTACTACCTTACAAGTATGACTTTATTATACAGATCGTGAGTGACATTAGTGACGCTCAGTAGCCAGCTAAGAGTATTTCAGAAACTACTCATCAGGTGAGTTCTATGTGCCCCCTTATATGTTATGTGCAAATCATTTTAAATGTTTTGGGGCTGAAGTGTATACACTAAATGAATAAATGCTATGAATGTCAATGTGATCATACGTGGTATACAAATATATATATACTTATACATGAAAATGAATAATGAACAAAGAATGAAACGTATGATTATAAAGAATGAATGAAAGAAGGACATAACATAAATGAATGAAATCTTGCTTTATATTATATATATTGCATGTTAAGAATGTATGTAAACTTTATGAACCCTTCTATGACAACGGCTACTTCGGTAGACGGACGACCACGTGACTATTTTGCAACCGGGACAAAAACGTTCCTTCGCAAGCTAGGACATATAAAAAGGCATTAATGGACGGTCGAAGCAAATGCCTTATTATATTTAGAACGATTGCATATATAATAGCCACGCGGGAAAGGGATGCCCTTGGGCAGACGGGCGAATGAACGGACTACGACGGTAGGACGGGTTTAAGAGCGGACAGACAAAGGTTGCCGGACGGATTTAAGTTTCGACGGACGGTTTTCTAGAGCCGGACGGTTAATGAAAAGGGCTACGACGGTAGTTCTCACTGCGATGTCTTTGTGACACTCGCGACAAGTGTGATGGGTTGATCTCCCTTAAGATTATGGCCAATAACTGTTCCCCCCCCCCCAAAGTAAATATGTATGTACATATGTATATACTTAATATGAATGTTATGTGAGAACAGTAAAGTAAATAATATGTAAAAGCATGAATAATACGTATGTTAGGTATACCTATATAAAATATTAACGATAAGATAAATATTATGTATGTTTGTCTTTAAACTAGAACTCACCAGCGTTCGCTGACTTTTAGTATACATTTCAGGTAAAGGAAGAAAAGGTCGTGCGATGGCGTGAAGGTTACCCGACACAAGACTGACATCCCATATTTATATGTTAAGACAATGTTTTGTATTTAATTGTTAAGACTTCCGCTGTTATGTCATGTTAGGTTACGTTATGTAATGATTGAATTCGAATGTTTTAAATTTAAGTTCAGTATTTATGGCTATGTTTATGAGTAAATCCAACAAGTGAGGTTACCCGGGAATGGGGCCTTACAGATTAACAACAGGTTTAAGCAAATTTGATGTTCAATACGATCGTGGTCGACGGTTTCAGTTTAATGCCCATCATTGGGTTTAATTCGCGATTGATGAAGTTGTTAATTGGTCTCATAATGGTCGTGAATGGTAATAATTTGAATAACGGTTACTAAATTAAACAGAACTCGGTTACAACTCACGAATTCAGGCTCAAGAACACCTGGTTTGACTTTCAAAAGTCATTCAAATCGAAATTGGGTAATTTACAAAACTAGTCCCTGTTGTTTCTTGAATCTGAGTTTGAAAGAATGGCAAAATGAGTCCTTGTAGTTTATATAACTTGTTGAGTTGACTGTTAAAGTCAACAGAATTTAAATCTTGGATTTTGACTTTACAAAGTCAAACATAATTAGGTTTAGACTAATTACATATTTAGTCCTTGTAGTTAGAGTTTGAGAAAATGACAGAATTAGTCCCTAGGGTTTTAGATAAGTTAACTAGGTTAACTTTAACTGGATTTAATTAACGAGGTTAGACTAAAAGTCCGGGTTGTCACATTATGCGCCTAGAACCTGATTAATCATTAAATAGAAATCTGGGTCGCCTGTTTACCTGAACCATTAACTTGTAGATTTTTGGGATGTTACATTAGGGCATCTAAATTTCAAAAACATAAACAAACTCGTTAAACAAAATCTTGTTCGTGGTTTACCCACAAAAGAATTTGTGTTTTTGGAAAAATGTATCGCGTGCTCTAAAGGAAAGCAACACCGAAAATCGCACAAGCCTAAGCATGATAACTATATATGTGCATTGTTGCAATTACTGCACGTGGCTAGTCTTCTTGCGTTACTTGGGTTGGTTGATCATTGTTTAATTAATGAAGTATTTTTAGTATGTTATGTTCTTAAAGTGTCTCCTTTAATCTATCTTAAAAAAGATAAGAATAAGTGATCTTTAAACCAACTTAATAACCTTAAATCTTGTGAGTTTCTTAAGCAACACTTCTTGTTTGAAAGCTTATTCGAGTTTGTACGGTCTATATACAAATCTTGGTGCTAACAAGCGGTCGAGTTAGTATAGGTTTAATATTATGGGTTGATTGGAGGTTTGGGTATTCAACGAGTTGTTCGAGTCCTAGATGTACCTTATAAAGCTTGTCGGTATTTCTTTGCTTCTCTTGTGTTAGCTTGCAGAGGACTTCTAGCGGGAGCCATGAGGCTTAATCTTGAGAATGAAAGTTATATTTATTTAAAATATTATTATAAGTAAAGACAACTATTTTAAGAATATAAATTGTTAGGTCCGAGCATTCATAAAGTACCTTTGGAGGAAGTTGTGCATTCCAACTTTCCATAAGAAGTTACACGACTTGACGTACGTCAGTCGACATGATAATCTTAGTCCGAATAATAATTCACGGGACAACCGAAGGACTTGAGACCCCGTTAGGATTCCGGACATTATTAGGAGCAGTTGACCGACCGTATCCATTGTTCCGTTACGAAATACTAACTCCCCTATCGAAAGGGTTAGTACTAGTAACTATGACCAACCTTACTAAAATACAACGTTAATTAACAAGTGATAACAACCGTTTCAACATCTTAAATGAGATAATATTCCTAATTACTTTTCTTTTCCTTTTTCCTTTCTTTTAAACAAAACCCTTTTTTCCAACTTATTATCCTAGTCAGACAATAGCGAGGGTTGAGTAAGGAATCCGTGTCCATGGTTCGATACTTGGTTCTTACCCAGACTATACCACGCTGTGATAGGCACACTTGCCTATTGTGTGTGTTTTATGTTGAAGTAATTATCATTTTAATTTATAAATATAAAACCTGATTTTGTGCAACTCTAAACAGAACATTATTAAAGATATATATTATGTCTCTCGTATTTGGCATCAAGTGTTTGGATCCATTACCAGGAACATGTATATATATATTTTTATAACCACACTAAAAACACGCTATCAGTAACCACAAAGTGAATACAATAAGAAGCGATAATGGGACTGGATTCAAGAACTTTGAGGTTTATTCTTTCTGTGCCAACAAAGGAATCTCTCGTCAATTCAGTGCTGCCAGAACAACGCAGCAAAATAGGGTTGTTGAGAGAAAGAATAGAACGCTTATTGAAGCTGCTCGCACCATATTGGTCGATTCTAAACATCCTATCATATTTTGGGCAGGGGCTTTTAACACAACTTGTTACGTTTTGAATCGGGTGCTGGTAGTGAAATCTCAGCAGAAGACCTCATATGAACTCTTCTACAATAGAAAACCACTATTGGACTTCTTTAGACCCTTTAGCTGTTCTTGCACATTGCTAAACACTCAGAATCACTTAAACAAGTTTGCTGCAAAATCCGACGAATGCTTCTTTGTTGGTTACTCTTCGTCACAAAAGGCATATCGGGTGTATAATAAACGCAAAAAAGATCATGCAATCATTTTATATGGATTAGCAGGAGTGCAACGCAACCAATACGGGAACTGGTCCGGATTGGTTCTATGATGTGGATGTAGTGTTTGTCACACCCCATCTAAGGCAGAAACATGGGTTGAGATAGATGTTTGGAATCATGAACACATGTTTTACTAAAGAAATACTAAATGCATTTATTTCTAAAATAATATTACATGAAACTTAGTTCTTAGTATATCTTGAAGAGTGATAATAGTTCAACTCAAATTATATAGTCTAATAAACATGTGCATAATCAACATTGAGAGCAATATTCAAAAAGTATTTAAGTAAAGCATATTTTTTCTCCAAAATGTTAAAGAAAAAAAGGGGCTACGAAAACTCACCTAATTAAATGGACGAGGACATAAGGAGTGATAATAGTTCAACTCAAATTATATAGTCTAATAAACATGTGCATAATCAACATTGAGAGCAATATTCAAAAAGTATTTAAGTAAAGCATATTTTTTCTCCAAAATGTTAAAAAAAAGGGGCTACGAAAACTCACCTAATTAGATGTGTAGATGATAAGGATCATGTGGTGGTAGTAACATCCTTACTCGGGTCCTACAATAGTTGGAACTCTAATGTGACATCTGCCCAATTTTCAGGTTTATAGCCCCATACATGATCCACATACTTTAATATCCTATGTGCATTCATTAGTACTTAGTTAACATCAAACTAGGTCAACAAACTATGTGCACCATCTATTCTATGTGCATTCTAGATCATGATGTTTGATAACAAGAACATTTATGGGTTGTATGATACAATGTACTTGTAATAACAAGTGGTAATCTATGACTAAGGTCAAACCATAAACACACCTTCAAAGATCAAAGAACTAGTCCATATACTTTATATTTTTGCTTTATATTTCTCTAGATCTTGATCTTGATAAAAAAAAAGGTTAATGGGTGTTATGATACCATCATACTTGTGTAAACAAGTGGTAATCTATGGCTAGAGCCAAACCATAAACATACCTTCAACACTAACTAGTCCATTTCAATTCATGTACTTACTTTATATGCACTTTATTTTTCATGTTCTTTGTTCTTACACCATTAATAATGATATACACATAATATAGTTTGGGTAAACATAAAAATAAAGTCTCTAACATCATTATAAGAAAACATTACCACAACATGTCATGTGTTAACTTAAAACCATGCATCACGTGGTGACTTTTTTAATAACATATCAAACACCTAAAAACTTGTTAGATTTACTTTTATTATATTATAAAATATGTATTTAAAAGGTTGGACGAGTTAAATAAGCTTAGAATAGTCACATGCAACTTAAACAAGAACGTACACCGTTTAAAAACCCGGTTTTTTACTAAAAATTATGACTTTAACTTCTTGACTTCTAAAAATTCCCATATTTTTTCTATAACTCCTACCTATTATAAAAAGACTCCGTATTAAATTTCATGATTTTTGGAGTTAGATAACTATGTTAATAAAATAAATCTTACGTAAACAAATGTTGTTTTTATAGTTAGACTTTTTATAAAATTCTCAAATATTTACGAAGTGACCTACTGGTCATAAGGTTGTTATAAAATAATAATCTTAATTTTTGGACATAATTAGCTATCCTTTCAAAATTTGTCTATCGTAAATAATTTTTGAAAAAAATACTAAATTAATTCAAATGAGTCTACAAAATTTCAGCAAGTTTCTAATATTTTATCAAGCCTAAAAACCAAATTTCATAAGAACTGGAGTTGGATAGCTATACTTTTAAAATTATGACTTATTTTGAGCGTTTACGATCAACACAAATGATAAAAACGTATTTGAACTCACATTCTTGACTCGACCAACTTTTGTAACTCTTATTGTAAATAATATAAGTCTACATGAGTCATCAAACTACTATTTTATCAAGAATCACGACCATATTATTGTTTTGTAAGATTAATACATTGAAAAACGTCGTAAAACGACAAGTTTAATTTAAGAATAACATTGTTCAAAACTATTTGAGTGTTTAAAACCTTATAAAACATAACATATATACTTTCCAACATGACGTATGAGCTTTAAGAAGTTTAACCAATAAAACTTTACATCTATCCTTAAAACGGTTTGCGTAATTTCAAGAACAAAGCTTTTAAATGACTCTTTAACGCATGTGTGACTTCTACTTATTTCCATCCCTCCGATCATTCTATTAAACCCTAACAAGAGTTTGACATAATCTCATTCAATATCCAAACGCCTAATATTTGACGGATACCGCCGTAAATCCAAAACATGCCACTATATAATTTACAAGAAACCAAGAACTAACATTTATACAAAGTGACACCTTAATCCAACTTAAACTAGAATAAAGTCCATAAAACTAATAGAGTCCCACCATTGTAGGACCCGAGTAGGACCATTATTCGACTCCAAGAACGCACTTTCATCATCACTAGGTGAGTCCTCGTAACCCTTTTTTCTCTTAAAGTTTTGGGGGAAAAATATGCTCAACTATTTTCATTATTTACTATTGTGACACCCGGCATTTCCATGTCAATATCTGTTCATAACATAAACGTGTTTGCATTCCAAATTTTCCTGGTTGACTTAATTGCATGAATTAGGTCCTAAAGTCTAGCAATAGCCATGCATTGATTTGTTCCTTACTTTGGTAATTTTAGGAATTACCGGGTCACGTATACACATAACCCAACTAATACGAACGTTGGTGACAAACGTAAAGGTCCAAAATAATGTCCAAAGATCCATAACACATGAAATATATGTTTATACATTCAAATATATATTTTAAAGTCTACATTTCATAAAACGATTCGTAACGACATAAATCAAAGTTTTCACCGCTTACCGTCAACCATAAACGTAATTACACACAATAAAATATATCTATAACCTATACAATACATGAATTAAGTGTTTTTCACTAAACTAGACATAAACTAGTTAACTTTAGTTTAAAATGTCATCAAAGAATCAAAAACCGCATTAAATTACTCTTTCGAGCCCTAACCGTGATTAATACACCCAATGACCTAAATATCTACACTAACTAACCATCTAACCACTTAAACTACCCCACCCACTCCCCTTGACCATTCTTGGCTGAAATCCATGTGGGGTCCTCCCCACACCCCATTTTCTTCCTACTTGATTTGTTTTAGGTACAAGTCCATACCCATTCATCCTTTATAACACTCAAGCCACTTACACACTTCTCATTTCACATCACTCAACTCATTTCAAGATCACACTACTTCTCCCTTTTCTCCCTCTCTTTCTATGGCCAAACACCCACATCCAACTTCATGTTCTTTGTTCAAAGTTATCATCCAAAAATCAAGTGCTTTCAAGAAGATCAAGATGTGTAGAAAGGTTTTTGGGCTTGGAACTTCCTTCTAAATCTGTCTTTCCTACTCGTTGTGAGTTATCTAGAATATATATCTTCATCATTTTCATTTTACTAGCAACTCAAGTAGTGGTCATGTATAAAAACTTCATCCAAAAGAATAACACTCAAAAACTAGCTTAAAGCATGATTTACATCTTTTAAACAAGAGGTTCTTTTAAAACTCATGATCAAGCTTTATGAACCTATTAAACATCTTAAACAAGAACTAAAATATAGTACCTACATGTTTTTATATAAAAATATGGTTAAGAATATGTTTAGTTGGTGAATTGGTGCATACATGTAAAAATCATGCATATATGACTTTTAAAAATAAGTCTTTAAGTTTTAGCTTGTTGGAACTTTGACTTAAAACTCATGGATCTAGTGTTTAGAATGAACAAATTCAGACTATGGAATTTAGAACATGTCATATCTAACTTAAACATCAACCATTTGGTACACAAGAGTCAAAACAAGTACAAAATTGAAATAGTTGTTGAAATTGAGTGTTATAGAACCAAAACAGTGAGCTGGCATAATTTTAAACCGACTTTACCATGCCATAAATCGTTCCATTCTCACCCAAAATTGTCGAATTTTCGGTCTACAATCAAGTATAAAGAGTCAGTAATCCAACCCAAGTGGTTTCGCAAACTTTTGTTGAGTTTTGATGCCCCAAAATGGTCTTACGAGAAAAGGTATCAAGGCTGTCATTTTCAGCAGAAATTTCATGTCACTTTTGAAGGTCATAACTTAGTCATAACAAGTCCAAATAAGTTGATTCCACTTCCTAAAGTCATTATTTTAAGTATAAAACAAAATTTGTAGGGTCTTGGGTCATGAAAATGGGCTTAAGTCAGTCAACTAAAAAGAAATTCCCAATGTACTCCAGGAAAGAACACTGCAGACCTCTCCTATCCAAATGAATTTTTAAAAATACCTAAGCACATCATAAATTGGTGATTCATATATCCCTGTAACCCTAATACATGTAGGTATCTTGGTATTAAATTTCGTGACTAAACGAGTTCGTTTGATTAATCAAAAGGACAACGCACGAATGACCTAAAATTCTGGAAATTTCAACAAACTATGGTTAAATTGATAACACGATATAAGAGAAATTCATATCAAAACCCTAACACGAGATATATATAACAAATTTTGGACACATATTTATACATGTAACATCAAACTTGTATATATTTCATGATTAAACACGTATACCTACCATGAAACTCAAAGTCAAATCACCAACGGTTCGTCAGGTCATATTTTTCTAAACATAACACTAACGTTTTTTAATCTAACATGATGGATGGACTTTGTACATGACCGACTTGTATGTTAACACTAAATGTAAATGTCATAATATAACCGTTACTATTTAGGTCACGATTAGAAAGGTCTTGCTTCCACTTGGACTATTTGCTAGCACATTCATAACGAAAGCTCACAAGGTGAGTCCACTGCCCCCTTTTTACTTTTAAATATTTTAGAAACATCGGGGAAGAAACATACTTGATTAACACGTTTGGAAAACATGAAACATCATCGTTTGATACATTTGAAAACATCATTGTTTGATACTTTTGAGAACATCATTACGTGATATGTTTTAGAAAACATGAAACATATTTGCTTTATACGTAGAAACAAGGAATCTTGACCGACCATTTATGTTTACATGAGACAATCTTGGAAGAGCTCGTAAAGTCACCTATGTAAACAGTTTATTAACCATTAACTTTAATAATCGGGATAATATGAATAGTACTATTGGGATTGACACTCCCAATCATGGTTAGTTACGCTAACCGAGAGTCCATATGGCCCAATGGCTGCATTTTATCTTAACTCGTGAGCTCGTGGGGAATGGGTGAGGGGCGAAACACCTGTGTTTGGTTTGGTTAGCACTCATGTAAAATAAACTTGATACGATTACTTGGTTTCATTTAATGTATACTTGAAATCGTTTTTGTGCACATGCATATACTTGATACTTGAAAACGTTTTTGTGCACAGGAAAACTTGAATACGTGAAACTTGAGATCATTTTCATGCAAATTGGTTTTGCCAATCGATTACATACAAATGGTTTTGCCATTCATTCATGTGCAAATGTTTTAGTCAATGTTTTCAAGAAAAATTGTTTCATATTATGGCTGTGTACGCATTTTAAATGTTTTCGAGGAAAAGCGTTTCATATTATGGCCACATGCACTTTATCAATGCTTTCAAGGAAAACCACTTTACACTGAGACAATTAAACATGTGAACTCACAAACTTTGTGTCGACACTTTTAAGTATGTTTTTCAGAAAATTCATAGCGATGGCACAGTTGGAATAGGTTAACCATTCGGATTAAACCCTAGAAGTTGAAGACGTATGATTGCCAAACCTCAAGTCGATTTTGATATATATGGATTTAGATCAATGTACTAATTCATGTTAGTATTGTAATGGTGTTCAACACCTTAGTTGTTTTTTTTAGCTTCCGCTATTGTGTAAAGTTACCAATCGTTACAACCTTAATTAATTTATTTATTTATTAAGTGAATAAATTTGGGGATGTGACAGATTGGTATCAGAGCCAATGGTTTTAGCGAATTAGGTTTCCTTAGTTTCACCTAGGCTCTAACCAGACTTATTTAGGGGCCAAGATTTCTAAGACTTTCATCACATTAAGAACACCCAAGACTTGAGTATAAAAATTACAACCGTTGCCGAACGACTTGACTAGATCATTAGTGTATGTAGTTACACTATAATATCATTATCTACACTAATACTTAATACAATTACACGTCACACGTAACGAACACTTAACACGGACAACAATGTGGAAATAATAGACACCTACAACGTTTCTCAACAAAGTGTCACTGTTTGGATTACAAATCAAGGATGACGGGTACTCAGAACACAGTAACCCTAGGAGATTGAGTTACGAGCAGAGCTTGGGCGACGATGGTAGCAATCGCCAGTCACCGATCTTAGCATCACAACAAGCTAAACCCGTACCTGAACCTGTACCTATACCTGCACCACACCTACAACTACTCCAGCCGTGGAGTCAACTTTCTTCCTAATATATGTGCAGTATATATACTCTCCTTCATGAATCGCTCGATTGGATGACTAGGACTTTAGCCATGAAATATGGCAGACGGGATTGCCTAAGCAGAAGGGAACCCGAGGTGGATAAGCAGGACTAAACGGGAGAGATCTTTACTAGGCAGGAGACCAATAGACTCATTAGGATCATGTGGATCCACACGTACAAACAAACTTGGAGCATGCTTTGCTCGACACAAACTTGAGGATCTCTGTCCTAACATAGTGTCTGACTTCCACCGCACACGTCATGTTATTAGAAGAAACAGGTTGTGTCTCTCTACCATTAAGTCCATCCAACAATAGCCTTAGTCGGCTAATTCATGAGTATTGGTACACATGATTAAGAGTAATCCGATATAACATACACACTCTTGCACGAGAGCGCAACACGATCTAATGAACATTTCAGCTCACATTTAACTGAGAGCTTGGGATAGGAGAAACACTATAGGGACCATGTAAAGTAAATTATCATTCCGGGTGCACATGTAATCATAATTTGAAGTGCATGAGAACTCTAGTGAGTCTTACTGTCCGATCGAAAGTTCATGATTAATCTGTATCCCTAATCCCAATTCTCACTCACTCGATTAATGATTGAAATCACCATAATCATAAGGGTTGAGCCAAAAGGCATTAGGTGATGTGATAAACTACCACAAGTGATGTGAAAATGTATATCAACTCCTTTATCTTCGAATCCTAATAAATCCAAAATCCCTGTCGAAATTTCATTGGCACGACAATTATTAACCAAAACTTTGAAGAGATCTATTCTTGGTGATTTGACTTCAGTATTTAGACTGAACATGGAAATTCCTTGTGGAGTACTGCTTCAACTTTTGAGATTACGCTTTAGGTTATTTCTTTTCGATTTTGTTATTTATCGATCAACACACGTGACTGATCTTTGGTCTAGCATGAATCAGACCTTAACATTTCTAATTCCCCTACTAGATCTTCATATACCATTCTCGCAGTTCGGTAGGAATGAGAGAAACTCGAATTTGACGTACCCAACTCTTAATGGATCTTGAACGATGAAGATCTCCCTCATCCGTTTGTACTTTCTAAAACATATCCTTTGAAAACACGTAAATTCCAGGTTACTCCTTGCAACGATCATCACTCACAGTAATTGTACAACTATTATCGGAGATCACGGCATAATCTCAGGTTTATCTTACAATTCAATATCACACTTACTTGAAGTCTACATCGGAAGTGCTATGCACTAACTCCTGTAATAGGATGGAAACTTACTTTGATCCTCTTACGCCTGACACCTACGGGGTATTGTGAAAACACAACCTGAGACAAGTAGGTAATCTGACATTTTAGAACTGTTGTAAAACGGGGTCGTTCTTACCACCTTTGACATTCAGTACACCATCAATCCCGAATAATATTTCAATGATAAATAAGCCATGATTTATGCTCAAGTGAGTATCAAGAAAACCTTAGTGTGAACTGTCGGCTATTGTCGGACCAGCAGGAGACTGGCATACAAGATTCTTAAAGTTGTCCCAAATGCGTGATTTCTTGCTAATCTCATTAGTTCATGTTATACATAAGGGACGTAAGCATAAATTTCTTCCAACAACCAATGGTGCACAAAGATCTGAATATGATAAACTTATATCCTTTTGTACTTACATTTCCCCAAGGATCATTTTGTTGGCTGAGTCTCTGATCTTAAACAACAGGAGAGACGTGTTCACATCTCTTACTCCCAGCCTTCTATAGTTAGAGAGCTTTAGAGAACCTACGGTTAGAAAATGACTTCTTAACACATGCTCAGGGAAAATGCAAAACTTTGACATTTGACTCCCATTATCTCAAATTTTATGGCTTAAACCCTTGTGTTAAGGACTTTAAGGCTATAACCGATATGAGTGAAATACATAATGGTAAGTTATGATAATATCACTCGAAAGCCAGGAAAGTTGCAGACATACTGTACTATCAAGTTGTTGACAACTACTAAAACTCTATGATCCATCCCGACCAACTTTGGTGGGAAATCAAGAACCTAAGTTGTAGTCTGAGGATTTAATTAGGTGTTCTACAATTGTTAACCGTTTTAAGTCGTACGCTACCAGAAAAGTGAACAAAGGATAAATCATATCTGACCTTGCTCTTTTGGAGGTCTACACATACATTTCTTTCGACTTCTCAACTTTCCTTCAAATTTCATATTCACTTTTCTCCAAGATATTTTGGGATGCGTATGCGTTATCCTTAAGGAACCTAAGGATATGACGTCCTCACGTTTTCCAAATCCCTTAGGTTATACGTGGTTCTAGTATTATTTTCTTACTGTCACACCCCTAAATTATATATTTAATAAATAAATAAATTACGGTGGTAATGATTGGTAACATTACACAACAACGGAAGCTAAATGAAAACTTCTAGAATATTGAACACCATTAAAATACTAACATGAAATAGTATATTGACCTAATCCTATATAGATCAAATTTGACTTGAGGTATGACAATCATACGTCTTCGGCTTCTAGGGTTTAAATCCGAATGGTTAACCTATTCCAACCGTGTCGTAGCTATGTATTACCTGAAAAACATACTTAAAAATGTCAACACAATGTTGGTGAGTTCACAGGTTTTAAATGAATACAATTGGAAAAACCATTTGTACGTAATCGTTTGGCAAAAACCATTTGTATGGAATCCTGCGACAAAAATCATTTGTACGAAATTGATTGACAAAACTGTTTGTACGGGTACTATTGGCAAAATCCTTTGCTCGAAGTTTACTGGCAGCCCATTGGTACGTACACCATTGGTGAAGCCCTTTTCTAGAAATTGTCTGGCAAAACCATTGGTACGTATACCATTGGCAAACTTTTGCTCGAATTTACTTTATGCATATGATAAACAAACACAAGTTAGCGATTGATTCATCGATGTCTAGCTAGCACAAACGAATTATGTGATGCATTAGCCTATAACCAAACCTTTAACGAATTATCGATTTTGCCCCATGCTAGTCGTGGTTAGCGCGACTAACCATGATTGGGGGTGTCAACCCGAATAGTACTATTCATATCGATCTATGGCTATGTCCATAGCTAATGGTTATAGTTCGACATACCGAGGACTTTTAGGTGTAACTCATGCACACAAAGGAATCAGATGCTTGTTTCTCTTTTTCTAGTTATCATACCATTTGAAATTAACATGTTTTCCCCCAAATATAGAAAACCGTATAAAAGGGCCGTGAAAATCACCTGATAATGTTACAGTAAAAAGCGTATTCCTCAAATACGTGACATTGCTGGGTATACATCCTATGTGACACCCAGCATTTCAGGTCAATATCCATATCATATAATTTCACATTCATGATTTATATTTTCTGGTTTATTATTATTTTAACATTATATTGTCAGGAAGTCTAGCAAAGGAACATGCATTATATTTTAGTAATTTTAGAATTACTAGGAAGTAAACAGTTATAACCCGCAAGGCATGTTCATTGGTGATTAATTTGACCTATTCAAGTAAAGTCTAAAGACACGTCTTAAAAATAAACACATAAATATTGGTGACCAAACTTTTAAAGAGTTGACATCTAAACGTTTGTTACGTGACTCTAAAGTTATTTATATGTGTACACATATATTATAGTTAAAGTATTAACTATGTCGGATGTAACTAGTAGACTATTAAAACTAGTTGATTCAACACAAAAATACATAGAGTTTTTAACATTTAAATGTTCATAGATCGGGTATTAGATCATGGGAACACTTACCGAGTATATACTACCTAAAAACAACCTAACTAGTACTTGGAATGGGACTAGAAGTAGGAACAAGAACCACCCCCCCCCCCTTGCGCTCCTTTCGACCGTAACCCACCAAACCACCACCAAACCATCACCAAATTTCTTACACCTTGTCATACTACACCATGCTCCTTCAACTTGATTATAAGCAAAGGTCAAATCTCATTCCATCAATCTTGTCTTGTAATGATGAAAGTTAGTATCACACCCTAACCGACGGCGGAATACGTCAGGGCGGGACATGGAGACTATTCACAAGCACATGATCCACTAAAGTTTGGATATATTAAAAGTTCCAATTTCCATAACATAAACTCAAGTAACAAGATCCAACATTACAAAGAAAATGAAATCCATCAACAAAGTTTAATTATTTAAATATCTAGGTCTTCAAACTTAAGTGTAGCAACTTGAATCATAACTCAATTATTCGTACCTGAAACATGATGAAAACAAGGTCAACTAAAAATAGTTGGTGAGCATACATATGTTTTGACACCACAAATAGATTTCAAGTGTTTATACAATTCATATGACACATGGTAAATAAGGCCTTTGTGGAGAATCTATAGTCAAACTGGGTGTACAATCAAACCTTTTGACTGAGGCATAATACGCAGGTTACCCTAATGTAATGTCGGCAACAAACACCCTACCTGGGTGGGTTTGTCAGAGACAATAGATCTAGCAATGTTACTGTTGGCTTGTACAGAGTTAATGATTGCACGAGTATGTCATGTATATGTTTAGTTTCAACTCATAGCATTCAAGCACTAAGCACAAATTACACATATGGTCATAAATGTAGAATTGTATGTTGTAATTTCAAATAGTTTCCAATGTATCATGAATCACCTAAAAATATGTAAAAAGTAAAAAGTAAAAAGAGGGGCTATGTAACTCACCTGTATTTGTTGTTTGAAGATAACACGAGCAATAGGTAGCACAAGTGATTAGTTAAATCACAATGTCAACCTATAAATGGATTTATGTATCTAATCAATGATATGCACAAAGTCTAAGGCAAAGCCTTGAGTTCTAAAGGGATTAAGTAAAAGTGCAGTAGTATGAACGTGGGGGTTTGTACAAAATGTTTATGTAATTTCATGATTTTTATATTGGAAAATGTTTATGTAATTTCATGAGTTTGTACAAAATGTTTATGTAATTTCATGAAATGATGGTGTGTAAGTTGCTATTTGTATTTGAATGAAAAAGGATTTAATGTGAAATCAAAGTATATATATGAATTAAAGAAAATAATAATTGTTTTAGGGTTTTATTAGAATAGACAAAGAATTTAAATAAATAAGTTCTTTTTATTTATTTATTTTTTATCATAGTAATGTGCCTTTAAAAAGGGGGAAAGTGTAAATATATGTACTAATATATAAATTTTAGGAAAATATTATATTTGTCTGAATAGGGTTTAAATTCTAATATATATGATTAATAGAAATGATTAATAACATTGTTTTTATGAAATTCTATTAAAGTGATAATGTATTTTATTACATCTTATAAAAGTAGGTATTTTATACGCTTTGTTTAGCAAATTAATAATGAAAAATAGATTTTTGAATGATTTTTATATTGGAAAATGAGGCCTTAAACAATTTAAATTGCAAAAATAATTATTTCATATAGAATATACGTTAATTATTGTGTTAATCAGTATTAGAGATAATGAGTTTTATGAAGTAATTTTTATAAAAGTTTTGGATTAACAATCAACTTAAAAAAATAAAAGAGATCCCGGGACTCGAACCCAGGTTGACGCTGAGCAGATCAAGAGCACAAACCATTGGACTAAAGGTCCAGTTGTGTTACTAAACCGGTCAGTTAGGTGATAGGCTTTGATTAAAAGGGGACCAGGTTTAGGACGTATATGCGCGCAAAAACCCTAGGTGTGGGGCACGGTCGAACCCGCGACCTTGCGTGAGTGAGGCCAGAGTCTTAACCGATAGAACTGGGCTTATGCCTTGCTTAATACTGGGTTTGAAATGTTTAAATCATCCAACCCCTGATCGTCTCCCTCCCCCCCCCCCCCAATTGTTCCCGTCTATACCCTAATATCTAGAGGATAACGGCTGAGGTTTTGGTTCCGGAGTTCCTCGAGTTCGTCAGAGAATGGCGTGCCTTTGAGAGTTTAGAATGCTCGTAAAAGGTGTCGCGGAGGTGCATGTTTTGTTTATATAGTTTGATTTTATCTGAAACCCTCAAATTGAATTGATCCGGTTAAGGAACGGTTACGGGAATTTGATATTGAATCAAATCATTGAAGAGGTGATAATTGGGTCGTTAATTTCATTTGAAACAGTTTGGTTAACATTTATGCATTATCTAAACCCATTAATTGTCATAAATTCCACGATCTGCATCTAAATTCAAATCAGTTTGACTTCAGAAAGTCAAACCAAGCATTTTCGAATTGAATTTGATCCTGGGCATGATTCTAGATGAATTAAGTCGTTAGGGGCATTTGTTTGAGGTCAGGAGTTGTTGCTGCAGGATCCCAAGTCTTTACTATTCATGAATTGGAGCTTGGAACCGGGTTCAAAGGGTTGTTTGACACTGTTGACTTTTTCTAAGTCAAAAGTTGTCTGGAAATGGTCCTTGTTGACTACTAGTAGTCAAAGTACGGGTAAAGGTCCGAATTGGGATTGATAATGGCTCAAAATGAAAGGTCTAACCACGTGGGGGTTCAAAAGGGAGTCTAAGTGTTCAAGTGGGGTTCAATCCATTTGGTTAAAGATAGAAATATATATATATAAATACATATATGATTTGGATTTGTTTTAAAGTGAATAAAATAAAATAAATTCTTGGATGTAATAGTGTGTGAATATAAATATATTTTCATAAAAAAAGAAGTGAATATTTATATAACTTTCCAATCTTTTATACATTGATATATAAGAAAAAGGGAATTATACATGTGTGTATGTGAAAATCTAAAATTATGAAATTGTATGGATGAGGCTTTAAAATTGAGATGTTTGTATAATCATAATGCATTGAGCTAGAAATAGAAATAGAAATTAAAATTTTGTTTGTTGCACTAAAACAAATACAAAGAGAAATCACTGATGTTACAGCTAGACTTACAATCCAACTCTTTGCCATCTATATACATATATACGATATACACACACATATGCATACATTTGAATCTTTAAAACCCAAGAGCAAGTCTAGAAAAGTTAGCTAGAAGCTTTGGAGATTCAAGAAGTATTGGAGCTAGGAGTCGGGTTTTGATAGCAATACAAGCATCCATCATCTTCTACTAGTGAATCGTCACCTAGCTTGACTATTGGTGAGAACCCGACACAAATCCTTTCTTTTCATCTCCACATTCTTGTTTAAAGCATGTTGTTCATCCTAATAAACAAAGTATTTGCAAGATATAAGGAGTTTTTATAAAACTTAACTTTATTAAGTTTAAAAATTTGAGTTTTGATATAAATATATATATATGGACCAAAAATTTAGTGGTTATGTGCATGATTTGTTGTTTTGTTCGTTTTGTGACAAGTTGTTGCATGATCATATGGTGTCAAGGTTTAAAACAAGGAAAAACTAAAAGATGTGTATATATATATATATATATATATATATATATATATATATATATATATGCCGAGATATGCATGCATATGTGTATACATGTTTGATTTGAGTAATGATTTAGAAATGGTTAAGTAGATGCATACATGTATAAAAATCATAAGTTGTATATAAGTATTTGTAGATGTTGTTGTTTAACCATTTGATGTTAAGAAGAGAATTTTAAATGGAAAGTATGATAATACCTGGATAAATGAGATATATGTAAATATATGTGTGTTAAAGTTTAATAACATGGAAAAATGGCTAAACATAAGAATATATATATATATATCCGTACGTATGTCACAAATTGTTGACTTGAATAAATGATTTGGAGTATGTGTGCGCGTTTAGAAACCGGACTATATATATGGGTGCATGATCATGAGTGGTAAGATATGGAAAAATTAGAAATAATGTGCATGTAAATATATAAATATAAGTCATGATATATAGGCATGTGGATGATGGAAAAATAGTTAACCCGGAATGAGTAATGAAATGACTAAATCATTGAAATCATTCATATGTTTAAAAGTTGTTTATAGTTGATAACATAGAACATTGATATGGATGCAAGAAACTTAATTACGTTCGGTTAAAAATAAATAAATAATCACATGATTATGTTTAAACACCCGTTGAAATATGAAAACATTTGTGTGCATATATGGGTAGAAATAGTTGCATGTGGACGTGTTAACGTGGTATATGTGCACGTAGGATAATTTACTCGCATAAAGTATACTTGCACGAAAATTGTGAAAATATATAATTATTGTTAAGAAATAATTATATGATTATACGTGGATTATAACATAAATATATTATAAGATATTACAAAAATAATATTTATTTTTGGTACACGTAACAAGTCACCGATATAGAAACATAATATTTTCTCAAAAAATAAGTAAGCGACTAGACTTGCATAATAATCACCAATGAGTCGTCGCGTTTAAACACTATTTTATTAATTAAAGATGTACTTAACGGGATTCGTTAAGTTGGGTGAACAACTTGCGTCATAGACGGTTAGTCTTAAAACGTATGGTATCCTTTTGTATTTAGGGTACGGATAAGCGGGGTTTATGGTTATTCAAGTTTTTTATAGCATTCTGTCGATGTGAGTTTCACGGCCCCCTTTTAACTCTTTACTGTTTTGTAAACATCGGGGGAGAAACATACTTAACTAAATATGTTTTGAAAACATGGATACTCTGGTTTTAACTCCTTGTGAGTTTCACTGTCCCCTTTCTCTATGTTTTTGAAATGTTTTGGGGAGGAAGCATACTTGAAACTATTTTCATATATAAATGAATAAACAAAAACAGATCGTTATGTGTGCATTGAGGGAACAATTATAGAGCTCGAAAAGTGCCCTGGAACAAACATATTTAGAAACCATTAGCTATGGTCTTTGCCTGGGATTATTTGAATAGTACTATTAGGAGGTGACGCCCCCGGTCATGGTTAGTTGCGCTAACCAGGGGTCCATATGGCCAATTGACCGCATATCGTCTTATTCTCGTGGTATAGCGAGGGAGGGGCATTCATTGTCATGGTTTGGTTACGGTCTCGTGCATTACATATTATTTGTATTCCTTGTAAGCTTACAAATGGGGTCAATTGGTCAAGAAATGTTCAATTCATTGATTATATATATATATATATACATACTATTTGATTGGAAAAACATATTCATTTGAGCGTTTGTAAATGTTGGAACTACAAGAATATTTGATCAAAACCTGTGAACTCACTAACCTCGTGTTGACACTTTTTAAGTATGTTTTTCAGGAAATTGAACGTCGTCACAATGGTTAGCAATGGAGGATTACATGCATGCATGAACGGATAGTGCTTTTTGGGAGATTTCCCTTGTATAACTCTTCGTTATGGGTCATATTTGTGAAATCTTAATCTTTTGTAAACTCAAATAGATATTTTGGGATGTAAAACTTTAAATTCGATTATGTATCCCATCATTATGTATGTGTTTGCGGTAATCATATGCTTTGGAAACCGGTGAACGTTACGCCTCGCGTTTCCGCCTAGGCGGGGTGTGACAGAACTTGGTATCAGAGCCATTGATTATAGCGAATTAGGAGTCTAAAACTGAACCTGGTCTATAATTTAGATGACTCATTAAAACGTTTTCATTGCATACGCATTGCATAACCATTCATCATGTCATATGGATATTGTAGTTACATCATGTCATCATACGATGGTCACATTCCCACTTTCGACTCTAAGGATGAGTCGTCAGAGCACCACTCACCTGCTGGGGAGGAAGCTCCCCCCACACACCCCCGGTATCGGGTTCAGACCCATAGTTCCATACCACCTGACGTAACTCTTGGAGAGCCACCTATCTGCTACCGCAAGAAGAGCGGAGGACCGATCACGGTCATGAGTGCCAGGAAGAGGACACGACTGTCCAACAAGAGAACATTGGCTGCACATGACCTCGAGGACCAGGAGACTGGTGAGGAGCCGCCCAGACAGCGACCTTTCTACCACCCTACCACGAGCGGGATGTCCTATACTCTTGCACGTTGGAAAGAGATGGATTGCATCCCTTCCACATTTAAGCTCGGGGAGTCATCAAACTCCCCGTCACAGCTTCCCCACAATAGGGAGGACATGCAGCTCACAATTCCTACTTTAGTAGCCCATGTACACACATGAAGAGCATCTTGATGACCTCCTAGATGACATTCTGGCACATGGGGATGCATCTACTCGGCTGTAGCAAGGGTTCGGATCCCGAGTAGAGACACTAGAGGACACCACCAGAGACCTACAGGGTACCACTGATTACTTGGAGATGAGGGCTGATATGGACGTTGTTGACTACCACGGTTCGAGACAGTATGGAGGCCCTGGGGGAGAGGACATTGGCTCTAGAGTTTGTAGCTAGAGCTAGTGTTGTCATGGCTGGACTTGCCATGATGATTGGGTTGTACTCTCACTTCTTTCAATAAACCTATTACGTTGTGCCCGTAACACATTATGTAGTTTGAACTTTGGTACTGATGTGGTCATGAGAACCCATCTGTTTTGTATCCTAATCTTTTGGAACAATGTACTGTGTATGTTTTAACTATTTATGTGTTGGTTTATGTTGCGATGATGGTTGTTTACGTTTGATGTTGTTGTATCCTTTATGTCATGTTATATCATTATTATTATATAATGTTGTTTCTTTTTAAATGTTATGTTAGAAAGAACACCATGGCACCTAAGCGAATGATGCCCCATGACACCACTGGCGACAACAACGATATGATTTCCCCAAACATGGAGCAACTCATATCACAACGGGTAGCTGCCTCCATGGAGCAGTATGAAGCCAATCGAAATAGTGGCGGAGGGAACGGCAGCGGTACCGGCGGAGGAGGTGCAGGAGGTAGCGGCATAACCAGAGGTTCTGGAGGTAAAGAACGAGTAATCACGTCCGTAACACATAGTCATGATCCAAATTAATGGTGTTATTAAAACAATGACTTGTGACCCTACAGATGCTTCAAGCAGGAAGTGCACCTACAAGGCCTTCCTATCCTGCAACCCTCGCAACTTCAATGGCACTGAGGGTGCAGTAGGCCTGATGAAGTGCATAGAAAAGATGGAATCGGTGATTGACATCAGTGAGTGCACCACTGATTGCATAGTGAAGTATTCTACATGCACGCTCAC
Source organism: Smallanthus sonchifolius (assembly GCA_023525975.1). Taxonomy (NCBI): domain Eukaryota; kingdom Viridiplantae; phylum Streptophyta; class Magnoliopsida; order Asterales; family Asteraceae; genus Smallanthus; species Smallanthus sonchifolius. The sequence goes on along the minus strand of CM042023.1, from coordinate 71,342,850 downwards.
TGATAAGGCATTGACCTGGTGGAATACCCAAGTGAAAACTTTGGGAAGACAGACAGCATATCAGTTGTCTTGGGAAGATATGAAAAACATGATGATCGAGGAATACTGTCCTCAAAACGAGTTACAAAAGATCGAGACAGAGATGCGGAATCTACAGATGATCAGAGATGATGTGGCGGGGTACACCGATCGTTTCAAAGAATTGGAAATTTTGGTACCCCACATGGTCACGCCAGAACATAAGCGTGTGGAAAGGTATTTGTGGGGCCTTGCGCCTCAAATTCGCAGCATGGTAACTTCATCCAATCCGATGGACGCCAAGAGTGCTATAACTTTAACATTCATGTTAAGAGATGATGCTGTGCGTAATGGATTGTTTGGGAAGAAAGAGAATGAGGAAAGTAAATCTGGGGAGAAGAGAAAATGGATAGGAAATTCGAGTAACAGGTCTGGGAAACAAAGAATTAAGAAGCAGGTAACTGTGAAGGCTTTTGCAGCCAACACAGTGGAAAGGAAGGGGTATTATAGGGGCCTACCGAGATGTAACAAGTGTGGATATCACCATGGGGGTGGGTGCATCAAGTGTGGGAAATGTGGTAGGTTTGGTCACACCACACAAAACTGTCGAGTTAACACCAACCCCACGGGTAAAGCTAAACATGTATGTTTCAAGTGTGGTGATCTGGGGCACTTAAAGAAAGACTGTCACAAATGGAAGAACCAGAACAACCCTCAGGCACCGGGGAGGGCATTTATGATGGGTGTAGGGGACGCACGCAAGGACCCGAATATCGTCACTGGTACGTTCCTGATAAATAATCACTATGCCTCTGTACTTTTTGATTCGGGTGCTGATATGAGCTTTGTGTCAAATGACTTTAAATCTGTAGGTCCCTGGAGCCTCGTCGCGCAGCGAAAATACACGGATCTGTTCTTCGATTTGTGTGGGAACAAATAAGAACGAGACAGAGAGAAACACGAACATAAAGAAGAGAATCAACACAAAAACGATACGTAATCCATAACAACGAAGTCATCTCACATTACATACCGAAGAAGTACACATCTCGCGTCTACGCTCACGGTCCAGGGGCGGGAGAGCTCATCCCGCCCGCACACCTCTCGACCTAGTTCCTAGAAGTTCCACCTACAAATTAAGACAAGTCTTCTATTTATAAGGGAATGAACACTACATGCGTACTTGGCTAAGTACGCAGGGTTTTGGTCATGCGTACTTGCTAAGTACGCAAGGCAAAAGCCTTGCTTACTTACTAAGTACGCAGGACTAACTGGTGAACAAGCTAAGTACGCAGGAACACCCTCCTGCATACTAGCCTAGTACACCAACACATAGAATTTAATCTATAGTTCAAAAACATGCTTCTACAAACTCCCTCTTAACTATAGCATCAAATTCTATCTATCACTAACACTGCTATGCATCAGTTTACAAAGAATGTCCTAACAGACTCCCTCTAAACTAATGACATCAAGTGTCTTCTGGCGAGACTTGATCATCTAGCATCCACTTGAGATCTTCAAATCTTCAAACTTCAGTCTTCAGTTGCCGAGTGATACACACGACTCCCTCATAACTGTAGCTTTCATTGTAGACCAAACCAAGTGCTTCAATAGGAACCGACTAACCCAACACACTTCATTGTAGTTCATCCTCTAAGTAGTAGCTTGCTCCACCCTGACTTAGAACTCTGAGTCTGACAATGTCTTCCTAACCAGGTAGACTAAGACAACTCCAAATCAGCTGGCATATGATAGAGAGTTTGAATTTCCAATAACCTGCATCAAACTAATTAGCTCCCATAGGAATTCCAGTAAGATAAACTTAAGTCTTCAACCAGATGTGTCCAACTCTATCCTGTATCTTCACGTGTCAACCATATTTCTGAAGATGTTCATTTCTAATTGCCCCTTTCAATGTAAGCTTCTCCTGACTAGACCAGAAACAAGGGAACGTTTCCTATCCCGTCGGCAAATGATAAAAGGTTCCATCTTCAACTAATAATCCAACGGATATCCAGCTTCATCTTGAAAACACATGATATAATCAAACACAAAAAATTAGTTTACACGAGAAATCACGGTTGATGATACATCCCCCCTTTCTCTGTAAACTATGACCAGCTTCATCATCACTTCACTCAAATCTTCAAAACCACAACTAGCCAACTCCAGGATTTTATTCTTTTATTCATTTGCAAAGATCCAAAATAGAAAATCATTGGGTTCAAGTTGTTCCAGTATTCATCCCCTATTAAAGAAGTATCTCGGATACTCGTAGCCTACATATTCAGGTTTGAATACATAAACAAGATGATTCTCTTTCCAAAAGACCCAAAGTAGCCACATCTACACAAATAGAATGAGACCTTTAGCCGATGACGACCCAATTGCTCCCATTAGTTCAACATTCATACCCTATTAAATAAGTATCTCGGATACTCGTAGCCCACATTTTCAAGTATGAACACTTAAACAAAATATGACAAGTGGTATCATCCAACAAAAATCTCGTCCGTGTTTCGCCAAGCCACAGCGTATCCAAATTTTGGTCCGAAAAAACCAAAATTACAATCTTCTAAAAAATGGCCCGAAATAAGCATACAAATGATCCCTAAAAAATTTGGCCAAGGAAAGTTTTCAAGCCAATTTTTTATTTATTATTATATTTTTTTAATCCTAGATGCTAGTTCGTGCGTACTTAGTAAATACGCACATAAAGGGTGTTCGTGCGTATTTATTAAATACGCAAAGCCAAGTACCCATGCGTACTTGTTAAGTGCGCAGAGAAATGCTCTTGCGTACTTAGCTAAGTACGCAGTTCACTTCTCATGCGTACTTACTAAGCACGCAGGGATAACCCATGCGTACTTAGCAAGTACGCAGAAAAGGTGATTCTGCGTACTTGTTCAGTACAACAGTGTTCTTGACGGATCTTGTGGAGAATGCTCGAAAAGTGATGGATCTGAGAAAGTGATGCTTCCAAAAGCTTAGAAAACATCATCTAACAAACCCTTAGCCTTCCAAACACCAAACGAAGTGATAACAAATTCGATTTTAAGGATTTTAGGTCTGAAAAAGTACGAACTCGTATCTGCTCAAAACCCTAAAAAATCGAAACTGGAACACAAATCAACTAACACCAAGGCTCTGATACCAGTTGTAGGTCCCTGGAGCCTCGTCGCACAGCCGAAATACATGGATATGTTTTTCGATTTGTGTGGAAACAAAGAAGAATGAGACAGAGAGAAATGTTAGGACATAGATTGAATGACAAAAGCTTTGTAATAGTTTAGTTCTTATTATCTTTATGTTCTGTATGTAATTGTTTAGATTTGTCTAAGTATAAATACAAGTTCAGCTAGAGGCGAACTTGATAAGTTCGCATGGTCTATTAGAGGCGAACTTAATTTGAAGCTAACTTGTTAAGTTCGCCTATTATAGAACATGTGTCTATAAATATAGAGTTTTGCAGAGTCTGTTCTGTACGCGTGAGATAGATTGAACAATCAAGTATTCTGTAAACTCTGTTTGGTGATATAAGAGAGAAAGTTTATTTACCTGCTGTTTCTATTGTCGATTGATATACAAAATGTTAAAGTTTATTTACCTGCTGTTTCTATTGTCGATTGATATACAAAACGTTAATACGGTAGGATTCCGCACTCCGCATTAACGATACCTCTTGTCACGAGATCGATCTAAGATGAGTCATGTGGACCTACAAGTGGTATCAGAGCGTTTGCTCCTGATTTGCGTTTGATTCTTGGTGATTAGAGACGTTTTTGTGTACAATTTGATAAGAAATTGAGCATTTTTGTATCCTTGGAGTTTTCAAGTTATTGAAACTGATTTTACTGCTGAATTCGTGAATTTGAGGTTGATTTTGGTGAAATTGATCCGATAGAAGTGTTCTAATTCATGAAATACTAAATCATACAGTTCAATTTCTTCAAATTCTTTCTAATCTGTGAGAAATGATGATTTTTGGTGTTGTTTGTTCGTGTTTGGGTTAAAGTTCTTGCTGAGTTTGTTTCAGCTGTTTTAGGTGAACTTAAAAAAAGTTGTTGCAGGCGAACTTATTAGGTTCGCTTCTTTCAGTTTAAGCGAACTTAGTAGGCGAACTTATCAGTAAGCGAACTTATTGGATTTCTTGGGTAAGCGAACTTGTCAAGTTTGCTTGATATCAAATTCGCTTGTTTGGCTGGAGCGAACTTATTATCTTCGCCTAAGGGAAGTTTGTGTTCAACACTTAGAAATTTTTTCTTAAAAATGGCAAATATGGTGCAAGTGACTAATATGTTAAATTACGACAATGAGATTGGTACCTCTGAGAAACCGCCCAAATTGTTAAGTCTTGCAGATTATTCCAACTGGAAAGATCGGTTTGATTAGTTCGTATATTTTACTGATACAAGTTTATGGATTCCAATTTTGGAGGGTTATACGCATCCGACATATACTTGGATGGGAAAGGATGATGTTGCAAAATCAGTATCTGCGTTAACCACATAAGAAAAACTATTGTTTGATAGAGAAAAGAAGGCAATGGCCAGTATCTCAATGTCTCTTTCTAAAGAAATTTATCACAGCTTTAAACAATTCAGAACTTCTCAACAATTGTGGGAGGCAATTCAGAAGAGGTGTGAAGGTAGTTTAGATGTTAAGAAAAGCCGAAAAGAATTACTGAAGAAGCAGTTCTTAGTATTCAAGCACTTTCAAAATGAATCTTTAGATGAACTAGCAACAAGATTCTATCATTTGCTAAGTGAGTTGTCAAGTGCTTCTGTGGTTTATGAGACTGAAGAAATAAATGATAAGTTTTTGGAGGCATTACCATCTAAATTTGATGTGTATACGGTTTTGATCAAAGAGAATGTCAAGTATAAAACTATGTCTCTTAAAGAGGTTCTTGGGAAGATTAAATAACATGATTTGAATATGAAGAAGGAAACCAATATGGAGCATATTCAAGATCCTTCAATGTATTTTGATAAGTCTTCTGTAAAAACTGGTGCAGGTGTTGCGTTCTTTTCTGGTGATACTCAAGATGTTTCTCACGATCATTGTTCTGGAGTTCCAAGTCATTCAGGTTTCTCTGCAAATACAAATTCTTCGTCATTTGGAACACATAGTTTGAATCAAAGAGTTGCTGATGAATATCTAGCAATGTTTTCTTCTTTTATGGCTTCTTATGAAAATTTTATTGGAGAAAAGATTCATGATCCAAAGGTTATTGAAGAAGATTTCAGACAGATTGATCCTGTTGATCTAGAAGAGATAAACATTCAATGGAACATGGCTATGCTTATGCGACAAGCAAAGGATTTTTTGAAGAAGACTGGAAGAAAGTATATTGGGTCTAACAGTCGTTCAAGCATGGGATTTGATAAAACCAAAGTTCGTTGCTATAATTGTCAAGAGTATGGTCATTTTTTCAAAGAATGTGTGAAGCCGAAAGTTGAATTTGATTCTCAGAAGAAGCCTAATAACTTTCAGAACAATCATAATCAGTCACATGGTTCTTCTAATTCTTGAAATTCTAATCATGCATCTGCATCATCTGCTTTGGTTGCTCAGAATGATGAAAATTATGACTGGGGTATTCATCTTGAAGATTTGGTTGGTTCGGTAAGTCAAGCATTTGTAGCTGAGATCCATTCTACTAAATCTGAAGAGTCAACTGATGATGATAGCTCAAGAGATGGTGAGAGTTTGTCAAGTGCTGATGAAGAAAGTGATCAAATACAAAATGGTGAGACTGAGATTGCATCTGGGGTATCTGAAGATGATATTGTTTTAACTCGAAATTCTTCTGAGGGTGCTGATTCTGAAAATATCCCGATTGCAAAAGTCTTCATGGCAGATATGTCAGATCCTTCAAAGGTAAAAGATTCTGTCTGTCACATTTATTGCTCAAATTGCATAAGTATAAAAGATAAAATGCAAAAAGTAATGGATGATAACACAAATTTAATTTGTGATACGAAATCGATGCATTCAGTTAATCAAAAATTGAAAGATAATGATAAATTGTTTATAGATAGAATTGAGTCTTTGAAAAGAGATTTGAACTCTTTAGGATTGAAATATTAGGAACAAGCATATCATCTGGATATGGCTTATGCTGAGATTGAGAAGCGAAATGAAATTGTCGCTCAGAAGAACAAAGAAATTTCTGATAAAGAATCTGAGGTGATCAAATTACATAGAAAGCTGGAAAACTTTGAAAATTCATTTGTTGTATTGGATTATTTTAATGTTGATGCTGATCCTACTAAAAGGGTTGCTGGATTTGGATTTGTTCCTCCACCATTCAATGCAAATTATGTGGTTGAACTAGAGATTATTCATGCAGAGGAAATTGATCCAAAGACAGTGTTGAAGGTGAATCCAGTAACTGGTGAATATATGATCTATGATTCTGATTTTGAGGATGAGGTGTTTGATGATAATAAGGTTGAAGGCATTACAAAGGAAGTGCAAATTAATGAACCAAAAGTAGTGAAGAATGTTACCCGTGATAGATGCATTTTAACAGAACCGGATGAGTTGAAAGTTGTTCAACCTAATCTTTCAAAAATGCTACAATCAAGTGGTTTTGTTGCTGCTGGTTATCAGAAGAAGAATTCATCGACGGTGACTAAACAAGTTTTTGTTCCAAAGAAGCCAGTCTACTGTTCAGAAAAATCTTCTGAAGCTTGTTCATCAGACGGGTCATCAAATTCAAGAAAAACTCCTTATATCAGAAATCATCAAGATAGAAGAGTTTGTTTTCATTGTATTGAGGCTGGTCATATTCTGATTCACTGTCCTTATAAGAATCAAGTTTGAGATTCCATATGTTGGAATTCCAAAAGAGTCTCAACCTGAGGTCAAACTTTCTACACCACAACAAAGAAGACGTAACAGAAAACTGAAGAAATTTTTGGAAATACCTGAATCTGATAATCATAAATCTAATAATGTTTTTCCAACAAATCATACTATGTCTTCTTTGAGAAAGTCTAATCATAAATCTTATGTTCCAAAGGTTGATGACAATGTTGATTGTGAGTTGCTTGAAGTTGTTTATTTTGATCCATCTGGACGACCCAAGACCACAATGGCTTGGGTTCCAATTTCTAACTAATTTTCTTTGTTTATGCAGGGACAACCAAGGAGGACTATCAACAATACGTGGTATGTGGATAGTGGTTGTTCTCGACATATGACAGGGAATATTCGTTTGTTGGAAGATGTGATTAATATTGATGGTGGTTATGTCGCTTTTGCTGGTAATAAAGGCGGGTACATAACTAGTCAGGGTACTTTAAAGAATGAAAAAGTCAAATTTGAGAAAGTGAACTATGTGGAGCAACTTGAACATAATCTTTTAAGTGTATCTCAAGTGTGTGACAAGAAATTTTCATTTCATTTCAATGATTCTGAGTTTATATCTTGAAACCGGGCTTTGTGGTTCCTGACGAATGGATTCTAATGAAGGCTTCAAGGAGAAATGACACATATGTCCTCGACATGAGTGTTGCTACTACTACGGATTCAATTCCTACTTGTTTACACTCCAAGGCGTCTGAGTCGGATTCTATTTTGTGGCACAGGAAACTTGCTCACATCAATTATCGGAAAATGAATTATCTTGTGAAGAATGATCTGGTTTTTGGTGTTCCGAAAATGAAATTTTCAGTTCCTGATGATTTTATTCCTTGCAAGAAGGGGAAACAACACAAGAAGTCCCACAAATCTAAGACAAAGAATTCTATTGTAACTCCTTTGGAGCTACTGCATATGGATTTGTTTGGACCGATTAGTATCAGGAGCATTGGTGGTAAATCTTACTGTATGGTGGTAACAGATGATTTCTCTAGATTTTCATGGGTTAAGTTCCTTGCTTCTAAAGCCGAAACCACAGAGTTGGTACAATTCTTAATCCTGGGTTTAGAGAATTTGTTCAAACAGAAAGTCAGAAGAATTAGGAGTAACAATGGCAGTGAATTAAAGAATAGCAAAATGGGGTTATTCTGTCTTCAAAAGGAAATTCATCATGAATTCAGTGTGCTATGTACCTCAACAAAATAGTGTTGCTGAACGAAAGAACAAGACTTTAATTAAAAATGCACGTACGATGCTTGCTGATTCTAAGCTTCCAGTAACTTTTTGGGCTGAGGCTGTAAATACTGCGTGTCATGTTTTGAACCGAGTCTTGACCATTAAGAGACACAACAAGACGTGCTATGAGTTGCTTAATAATCGTAAGCCAAATCTGGAATATTTACTACCTTTTGGTAATCCATGCACCCTTTTGAAAGTTTGTGATGTCCCAACCAAGTTCAATGCTAAGGCAATTGAAGGGATCTTTCTAGGGTATGTTGCTAATTCTACTACCAAGAGGGTTTATAATAAAGAGACTCGCCTGGTTGAAGAATGGTTTCATATTGACTATTCTAATCGGTCATTACCTCAAATGACGATAGGACCAGACTGGGCTTTTGATTATGAGAATTTATTCAAGTCTTTTCATTTACCTTCTGATATTTCTCCTGTGGAAGCTGCTGTTTTATATGAGTCATGTCAAGATGCACAGAATAGTGGTTTTCTACCGACTGCAGTTCCACATTCATCTGTTCCTTCTACATTTGCTCCAGATCCTAATGCTGCTTCTTGTTCGGGAACACAAGAGTCTGATAGTGAAGATGGAAATGTTATTTTCCAAGATTCTTCTGCTGATCCGTTGATAGTTGATGAACGTTCTAATTTATCACAGGATCAGGGGGAGATTCCTACAAATATGGACTCGGGGATACCAGTTAATCAAGATTTGTCTTATCAATCTGATACACCTCAAGTTGATGTGTTGCCAGTTCCTGAGGTTGCATCAATCATGGAACTCAAAGCTCATCCGATTTCAAATATCATTGGGGATTTGCGTGATGGAGTGCAAACGCGTTCTACTCTTGACAACACTTGCTTGTATACAAGTTTTAAAGAGACTGGTGTTTTTGATGTATGCTCACATTCCTGTTTTATTTCTCAGGTCGAACAAAAGAATGTCGAAATGGCGTTAAGTGATAACAATTGGATAGAGGCCATGCAGGAAGAACTTGCTCAGTTTGACAAACATAAATTTTGGAATCTTGTAGATCTTCCAAAGGGTGTGTATCCAATTGTTACAAAGTGGGTGTTTAAATGTAAGAAAGATGATCGAGGTGTTGTGGTGAGAAATAAGGCAAGATTAGTTATACAAGGTTTCAATCAACAAGAGGGAATTGATTACACCGAGGTTTATGCGCCTGTTGCTAGGCTTGAAGCTATAAGATTGTTTCTTGCTTTTGCTTCATACAAAGGGTTTAAGGTGTTTCAATTAGACGTAAAAAGTGGTTTCTTATATGGTAAAGTCAAGGAGGAAGTTTATGTGTGTCAGCCTCCAGGGTTTGAAGATCCAATTAATCCGTCCAAAGTTTTCAAGCTTGAAAAACCTCTCTATGGTCTTCATCAAGCTCCTTGAGCGTGGTATGAAACATTGTCCACACATTTTTTGGAGAATGATTTTGTTCGTGGACATATTGACTCGACTTTATTCATTAAGAAAGAAGGGGGAGATTACCTACTGGTACAGATATATGTAGATGATATTATTTTTGGCTCTACAAATGAAGGATTATGCAAAGAGTTTGAGAGTATTATGAAATCAAAGTTTGAGATGTCAGCTATAGGAGAGTTATCATTTTTCCTAGGTCTTCAAGTTAATCAGAAAGAAGATGGTTTCTTTATTCATCAGTCCAAGTATGTAAAGGACATCTTGATCCGATTCAAGATGGATGACTGTACCCCATATGATACTCCGATTCCGGTCAACCATAAATTGAATTCTGACCCGGATGGAAAAGAAGTTGATTGCCGACTCTACCGTGCAATGATTGGATCTCTCATGTACTTAACCGCTTCAAGGCCAGATATAATGTTAGCTGTGTGTATTTGTTCCAGGTTCCAAGCAAAACCAAAAGAGTCTCATTTGATTGTAGTAAAAAGAATCTTTCGTTATCTGAAAGGAAAACAAAGATTGGGACTATGGTTTCCTCATGGTTCTAACATTAAATTCAATGCTTACACTGATTTTGATTTTGGTGGTTGTTGTTTGGACAGGAAATCTACTACAGGTGGTTGCCAGTTCTTGGGTAATCGTCTTGTTTCCTAGCAATGCAAAAAGCAAACTACGGTCTCCATTTCAACATGCGAAGCAGAATACATTGCTGCTGCAAGTTGTTGTTCACAGATATTATGGATCCAACAGCAACTAAGAGACTACGGTTTGAATTTTACAGGAACCCCCATGTGTATTGATAATAATGCTATAATGTCTATTACAAATAATCCTGTTACGCACAGTAAAAGAAAGCACATTGAAATTAGATATCATTTTATTCGTGATTGTGCAGATGAGAAGTTGATTGAGCTGGTAAAGGTACATACAGATGACAATTTTGCTGATCTTTTTACTAAAGCATTTGATCGTACCAGGTTTGAATTTCTGATCAAAATGATTGGTATGATCAATCCCGAATAAAATTTTTCAAAACAATTTTCATGGAAGATTTTGTTTTCAATTTCTTTTATTGCTTTATTACATTTCTGCATTTTAAATTTCAGTCAAAAATTGTTATATATAAAAATTCAAAACAAAATGAAAAATATAAGATGGACATCACTTGAAGTTATAGAAGAAATGATAGTACATCAGTGAATAATTCAATACACATGACCTTAGTAAACCTTTGATATATGATAGTTTAAAGTATTTTGATTTGTTCTAAATTTCAAAGTCTGCATAAATAAGAAATGATAGTGTTTTGAATGCTCTAATCTTGATAACATTTTTTTAATTTGGATATGAGTTTGAAACTTGAATTGTCAATAGACTAAAAGCGTTTTTGAACCAATAATAGTGTGAAAATTAAATATGATATGATTACATCTGTGATTTGAATCCATTATATGCCTGAGTGTATGTGTTAGAAGATCATTATCAGATATAGAATATATGGTTTTAAGAATTTCATGAGACCAATATCGAATTATGTCTTTACCACAATCTCTTTCAGTTCACTTCACTGCCCATGCCCCGAAAAACATGCAAGGTGTTGATGAACTAAGATATGTTTCTGAAACCATATGTTAGAACATATATTCACCCTTGGATCAGTTAGATACATCTATTCTGATTTCATTGAAATTTATCCAGATAATAGTTGGAACCTCCTACCTGAATCTTTTGATTCTCATTATAAATCCAATTCATTAGAATCTTTCGATTCTGAATCATTCTAATTCTTATATCCTTTGGGATCTGCTATTCTATACTTGTGCTAATAGAGATAATTTCATCTTGGAGATTGATCAAATCTTTCAATAAACTGTGTATGTCTTGAGGATAATGCAAATTTAATTTTTGTTGGCATATATGTGGGGTACACGATGTTTTTCATCTAAATGGTACTAACTCACATGAATTTGGAAGAAAAATGCTTATAGTTTCAAAGCATATAATATTGACAATTTAAAACTTCATGCTTTGTATTGCAAATTCGGAATGAAAAATTGAGCATTTCATAACCTGATCTTGTTTACTTTGAATTTTATCGCGTATCATTTCAAGTATTATTCAAATAGATTGCAAAAGTTTCATAAAATTGAAAAAGTATGAGTTACATAAGTATGAGTTTGATTGTTTCATATCATAGGTTACCCTTAATTGATTATAAACTGTGTGATGAATTGCTCATATACTGATATGATTTCTTGCTCATGATGTTCATCCAAAAATATATATTTTAGTACTCATATAAAAACCAAAAATATGTGTTTTCAGTTTGTTCAGATAATAACAAAAAATATGTGATTCCGTTTGTACAGATAAAATCCAAAAATATTTTGTTTCTATCTTCCATGAAAATTTTATTTTTAAAATGTTTCGGGATTGGATTGAATACTTGCTACAGATGGAAGTCACAAGAATGTGTCGTGATTGAAAGTGAAGAATTTTTGTCAAAGGAAAAGGTTTGGAGCGAACTTAATATGTTCGCCTGGTTCTGAGTAAGCGAACTTAATATGTTCACCTGAGGTTTGTTAAGCGAACTTAACAAGTTCGCCTAATGGAGCGAACTTAATGGTGATTTAGTATTGTGTTCAGGCGAACTTATTCATTTATCCTCTTCACTGTTTTAGCGAACTTATACGAGCGAACTTACGAAATATTTTAGTGAACTTGTGATTTCAGATCTAGGGTTTCTGATTAGAATTTTGTGTGATTATTTCTGAATCGTTTTTCGATTGCGAATAATTCTAGGGTAATTTAACGAATTTTATCCGGTAAATCTTTTGGATTTTGCAATTTTTTACTCTGAGTTCTTCGTTTTGAAAATTTCACGTTTTCTGAGATTTGAACATAGTTTCTGTATTAACACTTGAATTTGATGATTTAAATTGTGTCGTGAGTCTTAATCGATGATATTGTTTATTTTTGAATTGAGAATTTATACTTGATTTAGACATGTTTGTGATTCTGTGTGGAATTTGTATCGACAGACAGGTTTAGGCGAACTTGTTCAGGTGAACATGTTCAAGTGAACTTGTTTAGGCGAACTTATTATGTTCGCCTCTTGAAACACTAAGCGAACTTAGTAAGTTCGCCTAAGGGCTCAGGAGTGTTTTGGACTTGTGAATTTTTTGTTGAAAATTTTTTTGTGTTAAAATTTTTTTTAAAAAAAATTCCTTTTTGTTTGTTTTGATTACTAATGTGTTTTTGTCCTCTACATTTACAGATGGCTCGTCGTGTTGAGTACAAACATAATCAAGTGGCATTATTGGATCCGAATATGTCTGAAGCTGTTAATTTTCAAGGAATTATCAACTTTCTAAATCGTTCAGGATTGCAAGTGGCTTTATCTGCTAATCCGTATATAAGTTTACCGTATATTCAACAATTATGGGATACCGTCCATCAAGATACGGATGTTGAACCTCCCGTACTTCGTTCTACAGTGAATAATACGGAGGTTGCTATTTAGTAGAAACTATTCGTGCTGCATTGGGATTAGGAGGTGCTGTGGACGATCCTATGTCATATCCTGGAACACTATTTATGGGGTGTTTTCAGCGGATGGGTTACAGAGGAAGACCGAATGATACACAAGCAAGAAAAGGAGGTTTAGTTGGCGAATGGAGATATTTTATGCACGTCATCATACAATTTCTGTCTAAAAGGAAGGCTGGTACTGATGGGTTGAAGAGTGCACTACAGGCTGCTATGGTTGCTTTGACACTCAACAAACGATTTAACTTTGCTTTATACTTCTACCGTGAGTTGGTCATGCAAATAAATCCTCTAGACGGACAAGGGTTCCTTGTAACATTTCTGATTTTTAGTATCCGTATTTTCAATTCAATGTAATGCGTTTCAAACTCAATTCTAGTGCACTGTTTTATTCTTTTTCGTACCATCAATTTAATACTATATTTCAATGTAAATCCGCAAATTTTACACGGTTATAACCTACAAAAACACTACATAAGTATCTATTTATACAAATATGTCAAAGACCAAAGTTACAAGGTCTGATGTTGAAAAGTAGCAAGAAACCCTAATAGACACGGTCGCGCTTAGTTCTGGCACGGTCGCGCCGAGTGCTTTGGCACGGTCGCGCGACTTGCTTTTGAACGATCGCGCCTGGTGCCCTAGCACGGTCACGCCGTATATGGGCACGGTCGCGCCTCGTACCAGTTGAAACGAAAATACAGCCTTTAATCACAGAGACGTTCGATTTCGTAACCGCTTTGCACGTTCCAACTATTAACAAACAGAGTTAAGCCACTTGATCATCCTAATTACAACAAATAAACGGAAATTCATAAAATCATCCAATAATCCACGAAATTGTCCACTAGACCATCGAATTCTCCAAATTACTTGCAATTCTCCCAAGCAAACGCACAAACGATTCTTCCAGAAGCTACTGACCCACTTGAAGAAGCCGGAGTTGCAGCAGAAGACGCCGGAGATCAAATCGTCGTCGCCGGAACAAGTCCTTACCGTACTCAATCGATTCGTTATTCTTTCGGGTAATTGAAACGTTCCACACTTTCGTTTCAGTTCATAGATCAAAAGCCCCATGATAATTTGGGCTTTCATTATGGAAATCACCACGAACCCAAATCCACATTTTCGTTAAAAATGATTTAATCGAATCGAACCTTAGACACGTTTTAAATCCAATTAATCTATACAAAAAGACTCGAAATAGTCTAAAGGATGAAAGCCCTATGATTTCCAACCCTATTATTATAAGAATCGGTCAATTCGTCCCTGATGTGGAACAGACACGGTCGCGCTAATCATCTAGCGCGGTCGTGCCTCATGAGACGCGGTCGTGCCGACTATCAGCGCGGTCGTGTCCTCCTGTCCAGACCCAATCATGCCCTATGGCTAATCTCAGTCGTGTCTTAGAATCATAGACACGATCGTGCCTGGCCGAGGCACGGTCGTGCCTAATGACTTAGTCAATCAAGCCCTCTGTTTGATCAACACAGTCACGCCATGACTAGCATGGTCGCGCCCATGGTTCGAGCACGTTCGTGCCTTTCCCAGGCACGGTCGTGTGTGAGTTAAAATCTTGGCAGAATTATAAAATTTTATATATTTTTCAAACCACAAATATTCTGATTAAATTACAAAATAAAAATAGTTGAATTTTATAAAAGTGCATTTAATCTTATTTAGAAAAAAAAATATTTAATAAATGGAAAATTATTTATTTAAAGTTTACAAAATTTAATTTACAATTATTGTTAAACCTTTCATATAAAAAGTATTTAAATGGTTAAGTTACATTTTATAAATAAATAAATAAATAAAATAATGATTATTTATTTACTTTATGTTTAAACAAAGACATTTATTTATTTACACTTAATTTCATTTAATACTTATAATATTTTCATAAACAATAATTATTTACATTACTTATTATTCAAACTCAAACTTTAATCAAAATGTTCTAAAAATATTATTTCAAACTTAATACATTTTATTCAATACCTCCAATTACAAATCAATGACCTTTTTACACAAGTCCAAATACAACTTTAGACTTAAACTTTGGTGCACACTATTAATACCATATACATTACACTTTAGGTTAACTTGTGCATTTCAAGGATCGTTATTCTATCTAGTATCTTTGTTAGCAACGCCTTCAAACCAAGTGACTATACATAGCCCCTTTTACTCTTTTACATTTTTGGGGTGAAACATGAACATTATTCAAATTACATGTTTACATTTACACAAACAACACAAGTACAAATCTTATTTACATTCATGTGTGCAATTTGAGCTTTATGCCCGAGTGCTAGGTGTGCTAACCTTTGTATGCGATTATGTGCAATCATTAACTATTCAAGCCGACGGTTTTCAATGATAGATCTATTGAGTCTGACAAACCCACCCAGATTGGGGTGATTGATACCGATAACACAATTTTGCATGCTAGTTACAAAGGTTTGGTTGTACATGGTTACACAATAGCTGCTCCCCATAAATGCCTTATTTATCATGATATGTATGGATTTGTTTTACAAACTATATGCTATCTATATAAACCTGTGTTATATTCACCAACTTTTTAGTTGACTTTTTTTTATTCATGTTTCAGGTTCTAACATGTGAGATTGTTCAAGATGTGCTACACATAGGATGGGACTTAGCTAATTTAAATAAAAGAACTCTATATTTTTCAATTTTGTTCTATCTGGATTTGGTTGTGTTGGATTATTTGAAATGAAATTTGATGTTTAATCTATTCAATTTAGTCAACCTTGTGCTATGAACAGTCTACATGTCCCGCCCCGATGATTCCGCCATCGGTCGGGGTGTGACATTCCTTATGTATCCTAGGTTCGTGCAAATGATTTTGAATCATTTAATTCCGGATTTACCTCAGCATCCAATCCGTTTAACTTTGATTCCTATGTCAAAAAGGATCTTTACTGATTGTACAAAGGTGAAACAACAAAATGCTGCTCTTATTCTTGTTCCGACTCCTTTGTTTGGTCACATAATCAATCCTGATTATGTTGAGCCACCTAATGATAATCATCCTGAGGAGTTAGTACAAGGTCAAGTCCAGAATCAAGTTCCAATTCCACAGCCAGTTCAAGCTCAAGTAAAACAAGTTTAAACTCAACAACAACAAGTTCCTGAACAACAACAACAAGTTCCTGCTCAACAACAACAACAACAACAAGTTCCTATACCATAAGAACAGGTTCAAATTCCTGTTAATGAACCAGTTCAAGAAGAGATTGCTCAAGATAATGATCAAGAGTTAGGTATGAAAATGGATGATTTTGATCATGAAGCTGTGAACTCACCTATTCAAGAAGCTGAAGGCAATGTTGAAAATACGAGTTCTGGTGATACTATAGTACCTGATTCTGAGCTGCCGATACTGATTCGTCTAGAGATTTTAGCTCATATCATTATTCAAGGTTGGCTACGTTACCATTGGCTAATGTGGGAAAACGTATTAAATCTACATCCAGAAAACCGAGGCGTAAGACTGTTCGGAATCCTCCTTCTGGATCAGTTCTTGGCAAGAGAACTTTAGTAGATGAAAGTTCTGACTCGGATAGTGATGCTATTCCAGTTCCTAAAGCTCAGAAGCTTATGTCTGCTTCTATTGCTACTGCTCATTCATCTCAGGGTGTAGAGGATGCAAATTTTGTTGCTTCCTTATTGATTACCCCTCCTGCTTCTAAACATACATCTCCAGTGCTTTCTCCACATGTTCCACACACATCTGAAGATGGTCCTTCAAAGCCGTCTGATTCTGATCGAATTACATTCCTTAAATCACAGGTGCTAGATTTACAAACTCAAGTAGATACTCTTGTGTCTACTGATTCTCAGAGACACTTGGTCCTCAAGCTCAAGCTACTCAGATTGCTGACATGCAATTATTGGTTTCTAAACATGTTGAGCTTCTTGACGCTCAGGGGAGTTAAGGATACATGATACGTGTCATGGTGAATCAATTCAATGAAAAGATAATGATGACAATGATCCTAGTGGTAATGTTGAGGGTGATCGTCAATACGCTGACATGAATCCAATATCCAGAGCTCAGGGGGAGTCGACATCACATACTATTGAAGGAACCAAGAATGATTATGGAGTGAATGAAGAAATATTGCTATTGGAATTCTTTCAAGATTCTGAAGAAGAAGAAGCTGAAAAATTAGAATGTATGGATGATATAGACGAGTTATTTGATGACGATGAAGAATATGTGTTGGATAATGATGTTGAAGAAGGAGAGATTGTAGAGATCGAAATAGAAAAGAGTAAATCTAAGGTTACATATGAAGGATGTGATGGTCTGAATGTTCCATATAACTTCATCCAAGATGATGTTATTCCTGAGTTTTCTTATGATGGAGTAACAGATTCTATGGACTCTGTTGAAGACATCACTACACCTGATGATACTGCTCAATCCAAGATAGATTATGATGTTGATACTACTCATGTTGTGTATCCTAAGTCGAATGAAGAACCTGTGATGTATACAAATACAGGTATGACTAGAGAACAGTGGAGATAAGTCGTTAACAGTTGGATGAAGGTACTACTAAAGTCACCTATACAACCTGCTCATAAAGAAAGATATGTGAATAAAGAGAGGTGTATTGGAAAGATCATAAGTTGGTTTTATGATGATGAAACTAAGCTGTTTGCTCTTAAAACATCTGATGGTGTTCAATACTTAAATCCTAGGATCAAGTATTTCAATACCTTGCCAAGGTGTGAAATGAATGGTCTAGCTACGAAACCATTGATTAATAGATCTAAGTGTGGATTAGCCGATGTGATTGCCAATTTGATAAAGAGAGAAGGTGGATCAGGGAAGTATGAAAGGTTAAAACCATAGAAGGGAAGAAGAGTGAAGATTATAGATCCAAAGACTAAGATTGTGACTTGGAAGTATAAGTTCAAGCAAGTACGTGTTGTACAAAAGATACCATTGAAGAAAATTCCACAAGATTTTCTGGGGAATATGAAATGGTGGTATGTTGATGTGAAGACTGGTGAAGCTAGGATTGATGATAAAGATAATAAGGTCATTGTTAGTTTCTATGATGCAATGAATCTTATCAATTTCTCAAAGAAAGATCAGAGGACGTTAAGAAAGAATGAGATCATGTTCACTGATGAATGGAGAGAACAAGGATTGCAGTATAAAAAAGTGTTAGAGATATGTTAAAGATATGGAGTGCATGCAGGAAGCAGATTACCAGACAACCGGAAGAGTTCGTCATAAAGACTGAAGATAGAAGATCAAGCTATTGTCAAGGGGGAGTCTGTTAGGACATAGATTGAGTGACAAAAGCTTTGTAATAGTTTAGGTCTTATTGTCTTTATGTTTTGTATGTAATTGTTTAGATTTGTCTAAGTATAAATACAAGTTCTGCTAGAGGCGAACTTATATTAGAGGCGAACTTGTTAAGTTCGCCTAAGCATCTTTGAAGCGAACTTGTTAAGTTCGCCTATTGCAGAACATGTGTCTATAAATATAGAGTTTGAAGAGTCTGTTCTGTATGCGTGAGATAGATTGAACAATCAAGTATTCTGTAAACTCTGTTTGGTGATATAAAAGAGAAAGTTTATTTACGTGATGTTTCTATTGTCGATTGATATACAAAACATTAATATGGTAGAATTCCGCACTCCGCGTTAACGATACGTCCTGTCACGAGATCGATCTAAGATGAGTCATGTGGACCTACAAGAAACACGAACATAAATAAGAGAATCAACACAAAAATGATACGTAATCCATAACAACGAATTCATCTCACATTACATACCGAAGAAGTACACATCTCTCGTCTACGCTCACGGTCGAGGGCCGGGAGAGCTCATCCCGCCCGGACACCTCTCGACCTAGTTCCCAGAAGTTCCACCTACAAATGAAGACAAGTCTTCTATTTATAGGGGAAGGAACACTACCTGCATACTTGGCTAAGTATGCAGGGTTTGGTCATGCGTACATGCTAAGAACGCAAGGAAAAATTCTTGCGTACTTACTAAGTACGCAGGACCAACTGGTGATTAAGCTAAGTACGCAGGAACACCCTCCTGCGTACTAGGCTTGTACACCGATACATAGAATTTAATCTATAGTTACAAAAACATGCGTCTACAAAATCTTTACTCGGTATTAAGGCCAGGAAACTAGAACAAAGTTATACAATTAAATTAGTACATGGGAAATTAATAGAAATCGGATAGGTCATTAAAGGTTGTCCTTTATGTCTAGAAAACCATACATTTAGTATAGACTTTCTACCTGTCGATCTGGGATGGATTGGTTATCGAAGAATCATGCCGAGATCGTATGCTTCAAAAAGATTGTACGCGTCCCACTACCAAGCGGAGAAATTCTTTCAATTCAAGGCGAAAGGTGTAGAACGATGTTGAAGATGATAAACTTCATGAAAGCTCATAAGTATCTACGTAAGGGTTATTGCGCATTCCTTGCCCATGTCGTCGAGAAGGAACCCGAGGAACGTCGACTTGAGGACATACCGATCGTTAGGGATTGGTTTACCGCCACCTAGACAAGTCGAGTTCCGGATCGACCCAGTACCAGGAGCCGCACCAGTTGCACGATCGCTGTATCGTCTAGCACCTTCTGAGATGCAAGAATTATCAAGCCAACTGCAAGAGTTACTTGATAAAGGCTTCATAAGACCGAGTTTCTCACCCTTGGGAGCTCCTGTCTTGTTTATGATTAAAAAGGATGGAACCTTTAGAATGTGTATTGATTACCGGGAGTTGAACAAACTGACAATAAAAAACCGGTATCCTCTTCCTCGAATAGACGATTTATTCGATCAACTTCAAGGTTCCAGCTTCTATTCTAAGATTGCTCTACGATCAGGGTATCATCAACTGAGAATCAAGGAGGAGGATATACCAAAGACGACTGTTAGGACTCGTTATGGTCACTACGAGGTTCTAGTTATGCCATTTGGCTTGACTAATGCGCCAACAGTTTTCATGGATCTCATGAACCGCGTGTGCAAGCCATACTTGGATAAATTCGTGATTGTGTTTATCGATGACATATTAATATATTCACGAACCAAGGAGGAACATGAACATCATTTGAAATTAATCTTGGAACTACTCATGAATGAGAAGCTTTATGCCAAATTCTCTAAGTGTGAGTTTTGGATCCGAGAAGTTCATTTTCTTGGGCGTGACATCAATAAGAAGGGTATCCACATGGATCTGTCCAAGATTGAAGCTATCAAAAACTGGGAAGCACCAAGAACTCCTACTGAGGTGCATCAATTTTTGGGTTTGGCAGGCTATTATAGGTAGAGGTGCACAAACCGGGTTTTTTGAACCGAACCGGTTCCAAACCGGCCCAGACCGGTTTGCGTTGACCAAACCTTAAACCGGTTTTGACTAAACCGGTTCGGGTTAAACCGGTTTATTTAATATAAAATCTCGAACCTGTTGAACCGGTTCAGTTCGGTTCTGGACCGGTTCGGGTTGGTGAACCGGTTTAAACTGGATTTATTAAAAAAAAATAAAAAAATAAATATTTAACAAATAAAAACATAAAGTTCAACGTTTATTCATATTGTAGGAGTTCGGAAATCACAAAATTAAACATTACAATTCGACAAAAACAAAAATATATTCATCGTTGTTGGTATGATTTTCACAACGCTAACTTCGTTAGAGGAAACACCAAAACTTGAATCTGCCATAGCGTTTTTTTCAGAGTTTCTTTTAGCGTTTTTTGAGCGTTTTCGAGCGTTTTTTATAAACGAGAGTGTAGAGAGCGGGTTTGAGAAGTGTGATTTAACCAAAACACCCACTACCTATTTATAAAGTGTTTGTGGGTTAAAATGGGTGAAAAAAACTGTCAAAAAAGGGTCTAACGGTCAAAAACGGCTATATAGCCGTTATCCCAATGGTTAGTTTTCGAAAGTTACCGTTAAACCGGTTTAAACCGGTTTGGCAAACCGGTTAAAAAAAAACCGTTCCTAAACCGGTAAATTGTATGTATAAGTAAACCGGTTCAAAACCGCCAGTTCAAACTAGTTTGAAACCGGTTCCCACTAAACCGGTTTGAAGTCGGGTCGGGTTTCGGTTTGAAACATGTTTGGATTTCCAAACTGGTTTTTTTGCCCACCTCTAATTACAGGCGTTTCATCGAATTTTTTTCAAAAATAGCCCTGCCTTTGACCACGTTAACCCAGAAGGACAAAAAGTTTGATTGGACTGATAAACAAGAATCAGCCTTTCAGTTGCTAAAGCAGAAGCTTTGTAGTGCACCAATCCTATCACTTCCCGAGGGAACCGACAATTTCATCGTGTACTGCGATGCATCACACCAAGGTCTAGGATGTATGTTGTTGCAGAGAGAAAAAGTCATAGCATATGCATCCATACAGATGAAAATCCATGAGAAAAATTATATGACTCACGATTTGGAATTGGGTGATGTCGTGTTTGCACTCAAGATTTGGAGACACTACCTCTACGGTACGAAATGTACTATCTTCACAGATCATAAGAGTCTCCAACACAATTTTAATCAGAAAGAACTCAACATAAGACAACGTCGTTGGGTAGAACTACTAAATGATTACTACTGCGATATCAAGTAACACCCTCGTAAGGCGAATGTCGTAGCAGACGCCTTGAGTCGTAAAGAACGAGTTAAAACTCTTCGTGTCCGTGCCCTAGGATTGAAGATCCAAACGAGTCTCACGACTCAAATTCGGATGGCACAACAAGAGGCAATCAAAGAAGAGAACATTGAGAAAGAAGCACTACGAGGAATGATTAGACAGCTAGAACAAAAGTCAGATGATACTTTATACTTTACAAATAGAATTTGGGTACCATGTTTTGGTAACTTATGGGAGTTGGTTATGGAGGAAGCCCACAAGTCCAGGTACTTCCTCCACCCAGGTTCGGATAAAATGTATAAGGATCTGAAGAAACTCTATTGGTGGCCAAACACGAAAGGAGAAATTGCTATTTATGTTGGCAAGTGTCTGACATGTTCAAAGTTAAAGGCAGAACATCAGAAACCGTCTGGCTTATTGCAACAACCCGAGATTCCTCAATGGAAATGGGAACATATTTCCATGGATTTCATTACAAAGTTACCCAAGACGTCGAGCGGGTATGACACCATATGGGTAATCGTCGATCGTTTGACGAAATCAGCTCATTTTCTACCCATCAATGAGACGGATAAAACCGAGAAACTTGCAAGGCTTTATATCAAGGAAATTGTGGCTAGGCATGGAGTGTCAATTTATATTATCTCTGATAGAGATAGCAAATTTATGTATAGAATCTGGCAATCATTACAAGAAGCCATGGGCACATGTCTTGAGATGAGCCTGACATATCACCCACAAACAGATGGTCAAAGTGAAAGGACCATTCAAACTTTAGAGGATAGTGCAATTGATTTCAGAGGCAATTTAGAGGATAGTGCAATTGATTTCAGAGGCAATTGATTACAAACTTTAGATGGTCAAAGCATTTAATTGGTCCTGAGGTTATTTAGGAGACCATTGACAAGATTTTCAAGATCAAGGATCATCTGAAGGCCGCCCGTGACAGGCAAAAGAGTTACGCGGATAATAGACGAAGACCATTAGAATTCCAAGTTGGGGACCGGGTCATGTTGAAGGTCTCACCTTGGAAGGGAGTTGTAAGATTTGGAAACCGTGGCAAGCTTAACCCTAGCTACATTGGACCATTTGAAAAATTGGCTAGGGTTGGCCCTGTAGCATACAAACTCTAGTTGCCACATGAACTAAGCAATGTACATGATACATTTCATGTGTCAAATCTAAAGAAGTACTTATTAGACGAGACATTAATTATACTGCCTGATGAGATTCACATAGACGATAAGCTGCACTTTGTTGAGGAACCCATTAAAGTCATGTGACATCCCAAAAATAAAACAACAGTTATAATAACGGGTTAAAATACGAGAACGAATGGAATAAACGAACTAGGCATGACGGGCCGGGTCGGATGGGCCAGCGAACTTGGGTGGCGAACATAGGGGATCTCTTCCCTATAAATAGCCTAAGTCACCACCCTTTCTCTCATATGAAACATCTAGAGAGAGAAACCGTTAAGAGAGAAAGTTGGCGGATCGACCCGAGATTGAAGAAGTGTGTTAATCGGAAGTTTGTTACAGGTAACAATCTGATCTAGATCTGAGTTTTTGTTTCTTTTTAGAGTTTTTGGGTTTTGGATAAAAAGATGGCATTTTTACGTATGAAACTTGAATATAAGCATAGATATCGCATCTATAACGAAAAACAAACGTTTTGAATGTAAAAAGTTCGGATCTTGACGAGGTCGGATCTGCATGCAAAAGTTAGGGTTTTGTGGGGAAGAAGACTGCCCACACTCAGGCCCTGCGTACATGTTAAGTACGCAAGAACAAGGCCCTACGTACTTGTTAAGTACGCAAGAACAAGGCCCTGCGTACTTGTTAAGTACGCAAGAACAAGGCCCTGCGTACTTGTTAAGTACGCAAGAACAAGGCCCTGCGTACTTGTTAAGTACGCAAGATCAAGGCCATGCCTACTTGTTAAGTACGCAAGAGCGAGGCCCGCGCAGGCATTAGTTCTATGGATATATATAGCTGGTAAGTGAAGACAGTATGTTCGCCAAATTCTGTATGGTTAACCCGTTAGAGTCGGGATTAGGTCTGATGTGTATTTTACTACTCAATCCAGATCGTACGTGACGTTGTTGGGCCTTCGATTAGGACAACTGAGACTAGCTTATCAGGTGAGTTCTAGATGCCCTTATTTAAATGTTTTAAACAAATGTTTTTGGGATGGTGTGCATAGTTAACGATATGGCTATTTTATAAAACGATGTTTATGAATGATGTATGTCACGTTTTATAAAATGATGTTTATGAACGATGTTTTGGAAGGGAAGGTTATGAAAGAAGTGTTTATGAAATATTTCAAAACTTTAGGCCCTAGGATTTCTTCACCAGAAGGACAGTACGGTGTTGATGGGCCTAGTGGTGGTGATCTTTAGGTTATTCCACCAGTATGCGATGTTTGGAATTGACGGTTACGAGAAGGTGCAAATTCGATATGTTCGTTGACTTATGTTTATGATGTTATGTTATGCTATTTCATGTTTTCGTACGCTTTTATTAATGAAGTTAAATGATATGTTTTTGGCGAATATTTGAAATTAAGGTTTTATGAAAAGCTAGAACTCACCAGCGTAGTTGACTTTTTAGTATACACATTCAGGTTAAGGCAGGTTATGATGATGGACGGTGATGCTGGGCGGCTTGATGAGTTACCCGGATGATATGAAGACTGGCATCCCGTTATGATTAGTTATGTTATGTTTATGTATTAGACTAAGTTACAATTCCGCATGTTGAACAATGTTATGATTATGTTTTAATGGAATTTTCTGCTGCGTTATTTTGATATTCAAGTTTAAGAACTGTTTGTCAATGAGTAATTCCAGCAAGTGAGGCCTCCTGGGTTTGGGGACTTACAAGTCACAGATTAGAAAGTTCATAAAACAAGGCATAGCCATGTTAAATTGGTTAAGGTATGTTGGAATTCAAAGCGTGGCCCCGAGTATACATGGGAACGAGAAGATCAAATGAAAGCCAAGTACCCATTCTTGTTCACGAACACTCTAAGTAAAGGTAACAATAACTGAATTTCGCGACGAAATTCTCTTTAACATGGGGAGAATGTGACACCCAACATTTCAGGTCAATATCCATATACACACATTTGCATCTTTCAAACCCAAGAGCAAGTCTAGAAAAGTTAGCTAGAAGCTTAGGAGATTCAAGGAGGATTGGAGCTAGGAGTCTGGTTTTGATAGCAATACAAGCATCCATCATCTTCTACTAGTGAATCATTACCTAGCTTGACTAGTGGTGAAAACCCGACATGAATCCTTTCTTTTCATCTCCATGTTCCTGTTTAAAGCATGTTGTTTATCCTAATAAATAAAGTATTTGCAAGATTTAAGGAGCTTTTATAAAGCTTAATTTTATTAAGTTTAAAATTTTGAGTTTTGATATAAATATATATATGGACCAAAAATTTAGTGGTTATGTGCATGATTTGTTGTTTTGTTCATTTTGTGACAAGTTATTGCATGATCATATGGTGTCAAGGTTTAAAACAAGGAAAAACTAAAAGATGTTTATATATATATATATATATATATATAAATATATATAAAGGCCGAGATATGCATGCATATGTGTATACATGTTTGATTTGAGTAATGATTTAGAAATGGTTAAGTAGATGCATACATGTATAAAAATCATAAGTTGTATATAAGTATGTGTAGATGTTGTTTTTTAACCATTTGATGTTAAGAATAGAATTTTAAATGGAAAGTATGATAATACTTGGATAAATGAGATATATGTAAATATATGTGTGTTAAAGTTTAATAACTTGGAAAAATGGCTAAACATAAGAATATATATATATATATATATATCCGTACGTATGTCACAAATTTTTGACTTGAATAAATGATTTGAAGTATGTGTGCGCGTTTAGAAACCGGACTATATATATGGGTGCATGATCATGAGTGGTAAGACTTGGAAAAATTAGAAATAATGTGCATGTAAATATATAAATAGAAGTCATGATATATAGGAATGTGGATGATGGAAAAATGGTTAACCCGGAATGAGTAATGAAATGACTAAATAATTGAAATCATTCATATGTTTATAAGTTGTTTATAGTTGATAACATAGAACGTTGATACGGATGCAAGAAACTTAATTACGTTCGGTTAAAAATAAATAAACAATCGCATGATTATATTTAAACACCCGTTGAAATATTAAAACACGTGTGTGCATATATGAGTAAAAATAGTTGCATTTGGACGTGTTAACGTGGTATATGTGCACGTAGGATAATTGACTCGCATAAAGTATACTTACGAAAATTGTGAAAATATATAATTATTGGTAAGAAATAATTATATGGTTATACGTGGATTATAACATAAATAAATTATAAGATATTACAAAAATAATATTTATTTTTGGTACACGTAACAAGTCACCGATATAGAAACATAATATTTTCTCGAAAATAAGTAAGCGTCTAGACTTGAATAATAATCACCAACGAGTCTTCGCGTTTAAACACTGTTTTATTAATTAAAGACGTACTTAACGGGATTCGTTAAGTTGGGTGAACAACTTGCGTCTAAGACGGTTAGTCTTAACACGTAAGGTATCCGTGTGTATTTAGGGTACGGATAAGCGGGGTTTACGGTTATTCAAGTTTTTGCTAGCATTCTGTCGAGGTGAGTTTCACGGCCCTCTTTTAACTCTTTACTGTTTTGTAAACATCGGGGGAGAAACATACTTAACTAATTATGTTTTGAAAAAATGGATACTCTAGTTTAACTCCTTGTGAGTTTCACTGTTCCCTTTCTCTAAGTTTTTGAAATGTTTTGGGGAGTAAGCATACTTGTAACTATTTTCATATATAAGTGAATGAACAAAGACCAGATCATTATGTGTGCATTGAGGGAACAATTATGGAGCTCGAAAAGTCCCCTAGAACAAACATATTTAGTAACCATTAGCAATGGTCTTAGCATGGGATTATATGAATAGTACTATTGGAGGTGACGCCTCCGGTCGTGGTTAGTCACGCTAACCAGGGGTCCATACGACCAATTGACCGCATATCGTCTTATTCTCGTGGTATAGAGAGGGAGGGACATTCATTGTCATGGTTTGGTTACGGTCTCGTGCATTACATATTATTTGTATTCTTTGCAAGCTTACAAATAGGGTTAATTGGTCAAGAAATGTTTAATTCATTGGTGTTATATATATACTATTTGATCAGAAAAACTTATTCATTTGAACGTTTGTAAACGTTAGAACTACTAGAATATTTGATCAAAACCTGTGAACTCACCACCTCGTGTTGACACTTTTTAAGTATGTTTTCAGGAAATTGAACGTGGTCGCAATGGTTAGCAATGTAGGATTACATGCATGCATGAACGGATTTGGATTTTTGGGAGATTTCCCTTGTATAACTCATCGTTTTGGGTCAAATTTGTGAAATCTTAATCTTTTATAAACTCAAATAGATATTTTGGGATGTAAAACTTTAAATTTGATTATGTATCCAA
The DNA here is from genome assembly GCA_023525975.1 of Smallanthus sonchifolius. Lineage (NCBI taxonomy): Eukaryota > Viridiplantae > Streptophyta > Magnoliopsida > Asterales > Asteraceae > Smallanthus > Smallanthus sonchifolius. The sequence continues at coordinate 71,315,525 of CM042023.1, read as the reverse complement.
TCATTATGTACGTATTTGTGGTAATCGTATGCTTTGGAAACCTGTGAATGTTATGCCTCGCGTTTCCGCCTAGGCGGGGTGTGACATCCTACTTGAGTCCCACGATACACGTAGGCACTATAAGTTTTGTGGACTACCCTAGAGGGGCATAAACCGGTTTTTTTCGGATCCGGATCTGGTTCGGTCAACGATGGTCAACGGTCGGATCCATTGGAACCGGTTCCGGATAGGATCCGGTTAAGGGAGTGGAGAGTTGGATCCTATTGGGACCGGACCAGATTTATGGAACCGGATCGAACAAAAAAAACCGGTTCCACCGGACGTTAAAAAAAAATTTAAAAATGAACAAAGATGCACTATAAAATACATGTTTTATTTATTTTTTAGCTTTTTTTAAGTGATTTAACAATTGTTCATACAAAAAAAATTACAAAAAACATAATTGAATCACAAAATATATATTATTTATTATGACTCGTTATTCGTTGTCTACTCGTCTTAGTCTTCGTAACATCGGTTTTCAATCTTCTTCGCTTGAGATACATTGGGCTTCATCATAAGCTTGTTCTTCGTCAGAAAGTGGATTCGCCGCCCCTTGTTCTACTTCGAATTCATGTATTTCTTGTTCAATGTCAAGCTCGCCTTCTAGTTTTGCAACATGTTGTACACGTTTGGCGGCATCCAAATGGTCCTTCAAGCAAAATCAACATCTCCATAGATTCCGGTGTAAGCCTCGTTCTTCGAATAGATAAAACCCTACCACTTAGAGAAAAAGCAGATTCCGAAGCTATCGTGGAAGCTTGGACGGTTAGTAAGTCACGGGCCATTGCGGCTAGAACGGGATATTGGGATTCCCTTCCTTGCCACTAACTCAAGATATCAAAGTTTTCAAACTCTTCGGATCTTAGAGTTGAAATAAAGTCGGTTGCTTGATATCTCCCAAGCTCGCTACTTGGTGTGCTTCCACGAGCTCGTTTAGTATTTTCGTTTCTTAAAGTGTTAAATACATTTAGCATCGGGTTCCTTGAACTACTAGAACTTGAACCCTAACCCATTGATTCACGTATGTTTGATGGATCACCACTTCCACCGCGTTTGTGTTATTTGAAGCGTTATCAAAAGATATTGCAAATATTTTTGGTTGAATTTTATAAGTTTGAATGACCGAGTCTAAAATATAAAATAAGTTTTCACCGGTATGTGGATATCCAAAATAATCAAACGCAATCGTACGCTTCATCATTTGCCACGACTTCGGTTGAACCCAATGTGCGGTAACGCAAAGGTACGATTCGGGTAAACCATGTGGAGCGGACCAAACGTCCGTTGTTAAGTTAATGCCGGTATTTAAATTTCAAAACCTAAAATTAATTCTTTTTTAGCACTTTTCCACATTTTTAAACAATCTCTTCTCAAAGTAGAACGACTTACATTTGTGTAACTCGGTTGAAGCGTCTCTTGTATCATCCTCGTCAAGCGCGGATTATCAAAATGATCAAAAGGCAAGCCTTCTTGAATGACGAAATGTGCCATTCTCTCACGAAACCCTCTCGACATTGTATTGCCAAACTCCTCCATCTCTACCAATTTGAGTTTGATCTTCACCTTGAGTGTGTTTTGCGTGACTACCAATATGTTTCCTCAAAGTGCTATTTCCCGTAGCACCCAAAATTTTACCACAACGTATGCAACAAGCCTTTTGCGAACCGTTTGACATTTCGCATAAATCAAAATAAGCCCATATCTCTTGGTTTCGGGAGCAAGGAAGTACTGTCACCACCGTGACATCGCTAGTAGAACCACCAACCGAATTTTGATTACTTGCGGAAGCGGAAGCGGAAGCGATGAGAGCGTTTTTTTTTTTACGTAAAGCGAGCGTTATTTTGCATTTTGAGAGCGTTTTTGAGTTTTGAGAGCTAGAATGTTGTGGTGAACTAACCCAATACCTATTTATACTAAGTTTCAAGCCTAAAAAAAAGGCCATATTAACGGCTATATAGCCGTTTTTTTTAACCCAACGGCTAGAACCGGTTCTATTTTGTCCCAAAAAAACCGGTTCCATGTAACATCCCAAAACTGGTAATAAATAAATAATGACACGATCAAAATTATAATTTTTAAATGGCGAAAGAAAAACGGATGGGCTTGGGCTCGGCTCCAACGGGCCGAAGGAAGCCCAAGTATATAAGGGCAAGGGCTGCCCCAAAACATTCATTTCTACCATTCACAAGTTCTAGAGAGAGAGAAGAGAGCTCGGGTCTAGAGAGAGAAAGTGACGGATCGACTCAGGAATTCAGGAGAACGTTGCTGCTGTGCTCGTGATCATCTCCTCCGAATCAGAAATCCAATCCAGGTAAGCGTTCGATCATAATCTGAGTTTTTATGATTTTTTTAGGATTTTCGGTTTTAGCCCAATAGATGATGATTTTATGGATGAAACTTGAAAATGAGCTTAGGTATAGCATCTAGAATGAAAACCAAATGTTTTGATCTAAGAAAATTGAGATATTGACTCGATCAGACTCGCATGTAAAAACTTTAGATTTTTGGGGAAGACGATATGTGCAGACCCATCGAAACTACTTAGTTTCGATATGTGCAGACCCATCGAAACTACTCAGTTTCGATATGTGCAAACCCATCGAAACTACTAAGTTTCGATATGTCCAGACCCATCAAAACTACCTAGTTTCGATATGCCCACGATCCGAAGCTAAGATAATACATAAGAATGAAGAAAGAAAAGTAAAAGCTATGAATACGTATGTATAGAAATGTATGTATATAATTATGTATACTTATAAAGAAAAGAATGATCATACTTAATAGTAACTAGAATTCACCAGCATTAGCTGACTTTTAGTATACATTTCAGGTACAGAAAGCAAGGGTCGTGCGAAGGCGTGAAGGTTACCCGGCACAAGACTGACATCCCATATTTATATATGTTAAGACAAATGTTATGTACTTAATTTTAAAAGACTTCCGCTGTTATGTCATGTCATGTCATGTTACGTTATGTAATGAATGAATTCGAATGTTTTAAATTTAAGCTCAGTGATTATGACTATGCTTATGAGTAAATCTAACAAGTGAGGTCACCCGGGAAAAGGGGCCTTACAAGTTGGTATCAGAGCAATAGTTTGAGAGATTCAGACATCCCTAAATGTCTGGACTCAAACTGATTATGGGACCAACACACGGATGTCAGTCATGGGTAACCAACGCCAACGCTAGCACGGTAAGTAAGTACTAGAGTTAATACACTTGGATAAGAATAGATACCTTAACTTAGAACCAATAGATATCAATGTCACAACCGATTTGAAGAGTTTTGAACCCGAAAAGCAATGTAAATTAGTTATCACAAACCGGTCACTATAATTAAAAATTTACCTTGCTCGTACTGTTCCAAACTATGATCTGAAGAAAATGACATTGATGTATTCCCTTTATGACCATCAGGAAACTAAAAACTATGGCTGGAGGAGGAAGAACAGGACGCCGAGGCGGTCGCACTGGCTGAGTCGGTAGGCCTCCACTGAATCCAAGACATCAAGAAGAAGAGGATGTGCACACGGAAACCACAGAAAGCGTGCGCCAAACTAATGTCACCCCAACTGGGGGCGACCATCAAGGGCCTCTACAGTTAGAACCCGAGGTCAGAGATGCTATTGCCCGTGAGGTCGTGCTCACTTTAAAGAATGTGTTGCCTGACTTGCTGTCTGAAGCCTTAAAGAAAATCAAGGAAGACGACGAATGTAACCACGAGGAAAAAGTATATGACAGCGACGGGGATGAAATAAAGATGGGATCAAGCAATAGGGGGTGCACTTATAAAGGTTTCAAGGACGAAGACCCACCCAAATTTGACGGGAACAAGGACTCGGTGGCCACCCTCAAGTGGGTCGAGAGGATGAACGCTGTCATCAACATCAGCGAGTGTCGACCAGACCAAGCTGTTAAGTACGTTGCTCATTCTTTCACCAACGAAGCACTAAGTTGGTAGAGGAACATTCAAAGAACTAAGTCACCCAATGCTATCAACAAGATGACGTGGGAAGACTTGAAAAAGCTCATAATTCAAAAGTTCTGCCCACAAAATGAGATCGATCGTGTGGAGAGCGAGTTCTTGAACTTCAAGGCTGGCAACAAGACTCATCGCCAGTATACCTCAAGATTCAATGAACTGACTCAACTAGTACCACACCTGGTGGAAACTGAAGATCGTTTGATCAAGTACTATGTTAAGGGATTGCCACAACGGGTCCGTGTTCATGTAAAAGCTAACCTACCCTCGACCTTCGAGTCGGTAGTGAATCTGAGCGGAATCGTCTACGACGATTATGCCAATGAGGACCCACCAAGAGAGACCCAAAAGAGAAAGTGGGAGAACCTGTGTAGAGGCACCGGAAGAGGGAACGTAACAACTAAAACTAAGAAGCCAAGGTCGGATAAATATGAAACATGCAAGAAATGTGGAAGACAACATCTTGGCGAATGTAAAATCGGCACCACCACATGCTATAAGTGCGGGAAGCCGGGGAACTTCTCTCGAGAATGTGTAAGAAACGTCAAGTGCCAAGTATGTGGATTGTTTGGACATCTGACAAAGAACTGTCGGAAGGCCGGCCAATCTGGTTCGGGAAAAGAGAGGGAAAAGGAACAGCCGCAGGCTAGGACTCGAGCCTATGCACTGACTGAGGAAGAAGCAAGAGGAAACCCTGATGTTGTGTCAGGTACGTTTCTAGTAAATGATGAAAATGCTGCTATTTAATTTGACTCTGGTGCTAGTAAAAGCTTCATATCAAATGCATTTAGCCGTAAACTGGATTGCACTATCAACACCATAGTAAAGGCCTTTAGCGTACAAACTGCCGTGGGTAAAAATTCGGCAGTATTCCAAGTAACAGAGGATTGTATCATAGAAATAGAGGGCCATAAGTTTCCTTCTATATTATTCCTTCTCACCTTAGGAGGATTCGATATAGTATTGGGTATGGATTGATTAGCTGCCAACGAAGCTCAAATCATATGTAAACGTAAGAGGATACACCTCAGAGCTCCTAGCGGAAGTCCAATTACGGTTTATGGGGATTGGAATTGCACAATGCCAAACGTCATTTCGATGATCAAGGACGAAAGTTACATGAGGCGCGGTTGCGAAGCTTATCTGGCATATGTTATTGACGATAGAATGAAAACGAAAGCACTCAAGAATGTACTCGTGGTGTGCAACTTTCTGGAAGTATTCCCTGAGGATCTACCTGGGTTGCCACCTGATCGGGAAATAGAATTTCAAATTGATTTACTGCCAGGAGCTGAGCCCGTTGCCAAAGCCCCCTACCGATTGGCTCCGTCAGAAATGAAAGAATTGATGACTCAACTACAGGTATTAACAGAAAAAGGATTTATTAAACCGAGCATTTCACCATGGGGCGCTCCGGTACTATTTGTAAAGAAGAAAGATGACAGCATGCGCATGTGCATTGACTACCGTGAACTGAACAAGAGGACAGTAAAGAACAAATACCCGCTGCCTAGAATAGATAACCTTTTTGATCAACTGCAAGGTGCGAGTTGGTTCTCAAAGATCGATCTTAGGTCGGGTTACCATCCGTTGAAAGTAAGAGAGGAAGACGTACCAAAGACCGCGTTTCACACGCGTTATGGGCATTATGAGTTTCTCGTGATGTCCTTCGGATTGACTAACGCACCAGCAGCGTTCATGGATTTGATGAATAGAGTATTTCAACCAATGTTGGATCGATCAGTGATAGTTTTTATAGATGACATACTGGTATATTCGAAAAGAGAGGGTGATCACCACTGTCACCTAAGAGAAGTTCTGGAGGTGCTACAGCAGGAAAAGTTGTATGCAAAATTCTCCAACTGTGCGTTCTGGCTTAGGGAAGTCCAATTCCTAGGTCATGTGATAAACCCAAACGGCATCATGGTAGATCCTGCAAAGATCGAGACAGTAATGGAATGGAACATCCCAAAGACACCAACAGAGATACGAAGTTTTCTGGGATTGGCAGGCTACTATCAAAGATTCATTCAAGATTTTTCAAGAATAGCCTTGCCACTTACTAAGTTGACACGGAAGGAAGTGAAGTATGAATGGGGTCAAACCCAAAACAACGTGTTTGAAGAACTTAAGGCACGATTAACCCAAGCTCCAGTCTTAACTCTACCTGAGGGAAATGAAGACTTGGTAGTCTATTCTGACGCTTCGGGGCAGGGTTTGGGGTGCGTACTTATGCAACGAGGAAAGGTAATTGCTTACTCCTCGCGGCAACTAAAGATTCACGAGGCTAACTACCCAACACACGATCTAGAGTTAGCAGCAGTAGTTTTCGCGTTGAAAATATGGAGGCACTATCTGTATGGAGTCAAATGCACCATTTACTCCGATCACAAAAGCCTGAAGTACTTTTTCGAGCAAAAGGAATTAAACATGAGACAAAGGAGGTGGTTAGAGCTACTGAAGGACTATGACTGTGAGATATTGTACCATCCAGGCAAGGCAAATGTGGTGGCTGACGCTTTAAGTAGAAAGGAAGAATCGACACTTATCCGGATCAAAGCGTGTCAGCTGATTATAACGCCAGATTTGATGAGTGAAATATCAAAGGCGCAAGATGAAGCACTATCAGAGGGAAATATAAAACGGGAAAGAATAGTAGGACAACAAGGGAATTTATATGCAAATGCATACGGTGTACGAACTAGGTTTGGCCGGATGTGGATACCTAAGATTGGCGAGCTTAGAGCAAAAATACTCGATGAGGCCCATAAGTCTCGTTATTCTATCCACCCCGGGACAAAAAAATGTATCAAGACTTGAAGAAGGAGTACTGGTGGCCGGGCATGAAGAATGATGTGACTAAATACGTTAACAAGTGCTTGACGTGTTCACTAGTTAAAGCCGAGCACCAGAAACCATGCGGTAAAATGCAACCTTTACCAATACCAGAATGGAAGTGGGAGGAGATCACGATGGATTTCATTACCAAGCTACCGCGAACAGCTAAAGGCAATGATACCATTTGGGTGATCGTCGACCGCTTGATGAAAAGTGCTCACTTCCTGCCAATACGTGAGACTTCTTCGTCAGAAAGACTAGCAGAAATATTTATCAAGGAAGTTGTGAGCAGACATGGTATGCCGTTGTCGATTGTGTCCGACAGGGATACTAGATTCACGTCAAGGTTTTGGAAGAAATTCAATGAAGCAATGGGCATTAGACTGAACATCAGCACCGCTTACCACCCCCAAACCGATGGACAATCGGAAAGGACCATTCAGACCTTGGAGGACATGCTCCGGGCCTGTATCATTGACTTCGGTGGGAGCTGGGACAGACATCTACCATTGGCAGAATTTTCATATAACAACAGCTATCACTCGACTGTAGGCATGCCGCCATTTGAAATGTTGTATAGGAGGAAATGTAGGACCCCGGTTTGTTGGGGGGAAATTGGACAAAAGGATTTTGCAAGTCTCGAAGTGGTCAAAGCTACTTCAGAGAAATTTGATCAAATCAAAGCTCGAATGAAAGCCGCAAAAGACAGACAGAAATCATATGCGGATAAGAGAAGGAGGAATTTAGAGTTTCAAGTAGGGGACATGGTACTGTTAAAGGTATCACCATGGAAAGGAATCATCCGATTCATAAAACATGGAAAACTAAGTCCAAGGTTTGTCGGATCTTTCAAGATTTTAGCGAGAGTGGGTCAAGTTGCTTACAGACTCGACCTACCCGTTGAGCTTAGTGGAATACACCCTACGTTCCACGTGTCGCACTTACGCAAGTGCCTAGCTGACAACACATCTCACATACCTTACGACGAGATCGAAGTGGATAACAGTCTAAATTATGTAGAGGAACCAATAGCCATTCTTGACCGATCTGAGAAGCGACTATGCAACAAGTCAATCCCATTGGTCAAGTTCAATGGAAGCACAGAAAGGGATCAGAATCTACCTGGGAGAAAGAAGACGAGATGCGGGAACTATACCCTCAGTTGTTTAACGTATAATTGGTTTCGAGGACGAAACCTTTCTAAGGGGGGTAGACTTGTAACATCCCAAAACTGGTAATAAATAAATAATGACACGATCAAAATTATAATTTTTAAATGGCGAAATAAAAACGGATGGGCTTGGGCTCGGCTCCAACGGGCCGAAGGAAGCCCAAGTATATAAGGGCAAGGGCTGCCCCAAAACATTCATTTCTACCATTCACAAGTTCTAGAGAGAGAGAAGAAAGCTCGGGTCTAGAGAGAGAAAGTGACGGATCGACTCGGGAATTCAGGAGAACGTTGCTGCTGTGCTCGTGATCATCTCCTCCGAATCAGAAATCCAATCCAGGTAAGCGTTCGATCATAATCTGAGTTTTTATGATTTTTTTAGGATTTTCGGTTTTAGCCCAATAGATGATGATTTTACGGATGAAACTTGAAAATGAGCTTAGGTATAGCATCTAGAATGAAAACCGAATGTTTTGATCTAAGAAAATTGAGATATTGACTCGATCAGACTCACATGCAAAAACTTCAGATTTTTGGGGAAGACTATATGTGCAGACCCATCGAAACTACTTAGTTTCGATATGTGCAGAACCATCGAAACTACTCAGATTCGATATGTGCAGACCCATTGAAACTACTTAGTTTCGATATATGCAGACCCATCGAAACTACCTAGTTTCGATATGCCCACGATTTGAAGCTAAGATAATACATAAGAATGAAGAAAGAAAAGTAAAAGCTATGAATACGTATTTGTAGAAATGTATGTATATAATTATGTATACTTATAAAGAAAAGAATGATCATACTTAATAGCTTTAAACTAGAACTCACCAGCGTTAGCTGACTTTTAGTATACATTTCAGGTACAGAAAGGAACGGTCGTGCGAAGGCGTGAAGGTTACCCGGCACAAGACTGACATCCCATATTTATATATGTTACAAATGTTATGCACTTAATTTTAAAAGACTTCCGCTATTATGTCATGTCATGTTACGTTATGTAATGAATGAATTCGAATGTTTTAAATTTAAGCTCAGTGATTATGACTATGTTTATGAGTAAATCCAACAAGTGAGGTCACCCGGGAAAAGGGGCCTTACATTCCAAAATATCCGATTTTTGTCCGATTTTTATCCGGTCCGTCAAAAACCCCTAAACCGGTTCTGGATCCGCCGGTTCTTAAAAAATCCGGACCGGTTCTAGCCGGATCCGGTTTCGAATAATCCGTCGAATCGGATTCGGATCCGGTTCTTTTGAGCACCTCTAGACTACCCTAAGTTCCATATAAACTTGTTAATATGTTTTTCAATGCACAAGTAGAATCATGCTCTAGTTCTACGTGTTCTGTGTTTAGAAACATGACTCGCCATCACGTCTCTCAAGTTCTAATTATTAACACTCGTGTATATATTCGGGGAGACGAAAAATATAAGTTTGATTAACTGGAAAATATATAATAGCGGATTCGTGTGTAGAAAATATTGTTCTTTACTTTGAAACATAATATATGTATGTATATATAGATTTAGTTAAAAGAATAACCAAGTGTAAAGTACTTAATGTTACTTCTGAATACTGATTATATGTATTAAATATAAAATACTTATTTCCAATCTATCCATGGACTCGTATAATCGATCTTATTCCACATATCTAATGTCATCAAAGTGTTAATAATATCAAAATTTATGTATTATAATAATTTGATGAGTTGATAGTAATGGCATGATGTTAACATCATAGTAACGCCAATATACAAATTGAATTAGTACTAAAATCATATACGTACTATCATTAGTAAAATAATATTGTTGAATAAACGTTCATATACGCTTCATCAACGATTGTTGTACCTAACATGAATAGGCTTGCTACTTATATAAATGGAAATTATAGTTTCCCTAATCTGATAATTAGGGTTTAGAGGGTGGGTGGACACCGCGTGTCAAACTGAAACGTCCATGTGTTCTCGTCCCTTTTCTGTGTTAATCCGTCCCGTTTTCCCGAAAATAGTTATGACGTATTAAATAATAATATTAATATTTTAAGGCAACAAATATAAAATACATACTTGTCGCAGTCGCGCATCCGCTATTGTCCTACGTTCAAGTACGTATAGCTTGCGTGTATATTTCTAAATAGTCATTTAGGTGAGTATTAATAATTATTATTAATATTTAATATTAGAAATTAAATATCGTGTCATGTGTCGGTTAATAACTATGAATGCGTTAATATATTTAACCGTACGTTAGGTGTTAATAATATGTTATCTCGAATCATTTAGTGATCCGTCAAGCAAATCAACATATCAGGTTCACCTATTGGGCCTACAACTAGGCCGTTAGTGGGTCAAACCCGTTATGGTGTATTTACTATTAAAAGTAGTTGGCCCTAATCTCAGGGTTGTCACACTTACATCTAATTTAAGGGATCAAGCCCCAGACTAGATTGAAAATGAAATCGTATCACAACCTACCAACTTAGTGGGTTGGCAAACCCATAGTAAATTTCGATGGACACTATTTCTATGAGACTATTTCAATGGTCCCACTGTTTACTTCCTCACCTAGACGAACTATGGCTAACCTAAACGAATTTAGAGCTTCTTGAGACTTATCTGCCTCATGGGCATGATAGTCAAGTCATGAATCTACAAATCATGACAGTTCAACCTTCTTGAGACTTATCTGCCTCATAGGCATGATAGTCAAGTCATGAATCTACAAATCATGACCGTTCAACCTAAATACTAGACTACAGTAGAAGTGTTGTGCAAACAATGGTTAATGAAGTATTAAACCCAATCTTCACCAGCGAATGGAAGATTCATTTACCTTTGATAACTATTGAGCCGAATCAATTCGATGATTCTCGAATACTCTAACATTTCCTCTTTCTTTATCTATATTCACCCTCATCTATACATGAACCACATAAATCTTGACAATTCAATGTTAATGTGAGATTTTCGTTGTCTCGAGTTATGGTTCGACATCTATTTCATTAAGAGATCAATCTAAACCAAGTTACGAATAACATTCGTGATAGAATTATCCGTGATGATATATGATAAAACCAAGGTCAACTTCAGGAAATCATATATTCATAAAATTTTATTCCATACCTTAGTGATGATGTGTTTTATATGTAGATAAAAATATAAATATATATCCTTGGCAACGACACCAAAAACTTGATGGCGTAGTTTTAGTAATAAATTTATTTTATTTGGAGCTACACAAAATCAGGTTTTATATTTATAAATTAAAATGATAATTACTTTAACTAAATACACACACAATAGGCAAGTGTACCTATCGCAGCGTAGTAAAGTATGGGTAAGAAACAAGTATCGAACCATGGACACGGATCCCGTACTCAACCCTCGCTATTGTCTGACTAGGATAATAAGTTGGAAAACAGGTTTTGTTTTAAACGGAAAATAAACAGATAAGAAATGTAATTAGAAATATTATCCCGTTTAAGGTGTTACTCTAGTTGTTATCCCTTGTTAATTAATGATATATTTAAAGTAAGGCTGGTCATAGTTACTAGTACTAACCCTTTCGATAGGGGAGTTAGTATTTCATAACGGAACAATGGATACGTTTGGCCAACTGTTCCTTAATGAATAAAACGGACCCTAAATGGGGTCTCAAGTCCGTCGGTATCTCACAATTCATTATTCGGACTAATATTATCCCTGTGACTGACGTACGTCTGGTCTTGTAACTTCTTCCGGTAAGTCGGAATGCACAACTTCCTCCAAAGGTACTTTATGAAAGCTCGGACCTAACAAATTATGTTCTTAAATAGTTGTCTTTAATTATAATATTATTTTAAATAAATAAGACTTTCCTTCTAAAGATCAAACCCCGTGGCTCTCGCTAGAACTCCTCTGCAAGCTGATACGAGAGAAGTAAAGAAATATCGACACAAACCGCCCGGTCTGGTTAGGGCTCAAACGACCTGCTGAATACCCAAACCTCCAATCAACCCATAATACTAAATCTATACTAATTGGCCATGATAGCACCAAGATTTGTATATAGAACGTACAATCATCGAATAAGCTTCCCAAACAAAAAGTCTTGCTTAAGTAACTTGTTGAAGCACTTTCCTGTGAAAAACACTCTGGATAGATTCTGGATAGACAGAGTCTTTGTTTATTGTTTAGTGCTTTCATGTATGTATTTGTCTTTGTTTGTAAGTGTCTGTATGTATTAGTTATCGAGTTGTATTTACTTTTACATATTAACTGTTGTAGATTTCTCTAAGTGTTTTGCGCACTTGTATGTACGCAGGAAGTAGTTCCTGCGTACTTAGCAAGTACGCAAGAATACCTATGCGTACTTGCTAAGTACGCATGAGCAAATTGCCCTGTGCACTTGCTAAGTGCGCATGCATCAGGTCATGTATAAATAGGAATGGTTGACAGTAGATAAGTACGCAATCATAGGCATTCAGATTAGCAAATACGCAGGCATACACTCAGACCTTGTATACTCAGTATTTCTCTCTGTAACCTTCAAGTGTTTATAATAGATGAAAGTTTAAAGTGGTTCTCTTGTCGGTTTACTTTGTGTTGTAAGACTCTCCACCTAGTCACGGGTATTCCGCACCCGGTCCGACTACTAGACCCACTTGCATGTGACGATCCGCCACACCCGAGGGACCTACAAGTGGTATCAGAGCATTGCTCTTGATTTCGAGTGTTGTGAGTGAGTTTGGAGAGTTTTCTACAGAGTTTTACAAGCAAAAGGAGGTGTTTTTGTTGATTTTTGTGATAAAATAGGGGTAGCTCTTGAGCACTTTTTAAGAAGCAAAAATCACTCAAAAAACCAACTTTTGTTATGTATTTTGAGTGTTTTAAGCATCAAAGGTTGGTTAGAAACAAGTTTATGATCCTTTGGCTCATTTTACATATTAACTGTTGCAGATTTCTCTAAGTGTTTTGCGCACTTGTATGTACGCACGAAGTAGTTCCTGCGTACTTAGCAAGTACGCAAGAATACCTATGCGTACTTGCTAAGTACGCATGAGCAAATTGCCCTGTGCACTTGCTAAGTGCGCATGCATCAGGTCATGTATAAATAGGAATGGTTGACAGTAGATAAGTACGCAATCATAGGCATTCAGATTAGCAAATACGCAAGCATACACTCAGTATTTCTCTCTGTAACCTTCAAGTGTTTATAATAGATGAAAGTTTAAAGTGATTCTCTTGTCGGTTTACTTTGTGTTGTAAGACTCTCCACCTAGTCACGGGTATTCCGCACCCGGTCCGACTAGTAGACCCACTTGCATGTGACGATACGCCACACCCGAGGGACCTACAAGTGGTATCAGAGCATTGCTCTTGATTTCGATTGTTGTGAGTGAGTTTGGAGAGTTTTCTACAGAGTTTTACAAGCAAAAGGAGGTGTTTTTGTTTATTTTTGTGATAAAATAGGGGTAGCTCTTGAGCACTATTTTAGAAGCAAAAATCACTCAAAAAACCAACTTTTGTTGTGTATTTTGAGTGTTTTGAGCATCAAAGGTTGGTTAGAAACAAGTTTATGACCCTTTGGCTCATTTTACATATTGACTGTTGTAGATTTATCTAAGTGTTTTGCGCACTTGTATGTGCGCAGGAAGTAGTTCCTGCGTACTTAGCAAGTACGCAAGAATACCTATGCGTACTTGCTAAGTACGCATGAGCAAATTCCCCTGCGCACTTGCTAAGTGCGCAGGCATCAGGTCATGTATAAATAGGAATGGTTGATAGTAGATAAGTAAGCAATCATAGGCATTCAGATTAGCAAATATGCAGGCATACACTCAGACCTTGTATACTCAGTATTTCTCTCTGTAACCTTCAAGTGTTTATAATAGACGAAAGTTTAAAGTGATTCTCTTGTCGGTTTACTTTGTGATGTAAGACTCTCCACCTAGTCACGGGTATTCCGCACCCGGTCCGACTACTAGACCCACTTGCATGTGACGATCCGCCACACCCGAGGGACCTACAAGTGGTATCAGAGCATTGCTCTTGATTTCGAGTGTTGTGAGTGAGTTTGGAGAGTTTTCTACAGAGTTTTATAAGCAAAAGGAGGTGTTTTGTTGATTTTTGTGACAAAATGGGGGTAGCTCTTGAGCACTATTTTAGAAGCAAAAATCACTCAAAAAACCGACTTTTGTTGTGTATTTTGAGTGTTTTGAGCATCAAAGGTTGGTTAGAAACAAATTTTTGACCCTTTGGCTCATTTTGATTGTTCATCCGTCCGATTTTTGCCATCTCCGGTGTGTTTCCAGTGACCGGAACAGTTTGGTGAGAGTTGGTGAAAAGGTGTTCTGCGTACTTACCATATCTGGCAAAAAGTACAGTCTTGCTGCGTACTTACTAAATACGCAAGACTCATCTTGTGCGTACTTAAGTTATATCCTGCGTACTTATCATTTACTCTTGCGTACTTATCAAGTACGCAAGAGCAAATCTTAAATACTCAAGACCATTCCTCTAAGTGCGCAAGGCCAGTATCAAGTGCGCAAGTGTCTCTGATTTTCTGAAATTTGACTAAGTGTTCACCATGTTGAATCTTCAGAACCTTGGAAACCTTTTAAACTATGACAATGAGATCGGTACTCCTCAGTAACCGCCAAAGCTGCTAAATGTAAATGATTATTCTAACTACAAGGCACGCTTTGAGCATTACATTTCATACACTGATTCTTCATTATGGATTCCAATTCTAGAAGGCTATAAGCATCCCACACACATTTATCTTGATGATGAACTGCCTAAGCCTATCTCTAAACTTGATGAAGAAGAAAAGAAAGCTTATGATCCAGAGAAGAAGGCTCTTGGTTCAATCACTATGGCATTAACTCGGGAGTTGTTCCACAGCTTCAGAGGTTATGAAAACTCTATGGATCTTTGGAAGGCGTTACAGAAAAGATTCGAATGGAATAGTGATATCAATAAGAGTAAACGGGATCTACTCAGGAAGTAGTATGAATGCTTTAAATTTTTGGAGAATGAGTCTTTAGATGACCTCATCTCTAGATTCTATCATCTGCAGACATAATTGAAAGCTTTTGAGCTCAAGTATACCGATGAAGAGTTGGTGGAAAAGTTTCTGGATGCTTTGCCACCCAGGTTTGAAATGTACACAACCCTGATGACAGAGAATCCAAAATTCTATGAAATGACAGTGGAGGAGGCAATTGGAAATGTTGAAGCTCATAACATGAACCTTAGAAAGAAGGAGAGCTCAGGAAGACCTCAGATACAAGACCCTTCTATGTATCATGGGACGTCTTCTACAACCAAATCTTCGGGCTCAGGAATTGCCCTCTTCTCTGGAAACTCTACTGAAGAAGACCACTCAAATGGTTGTGGTGGTCATGCATGCTATGCATCTGGATCAGGTTGTGGATCTCATCAACAACACACCTCAAGAAATCCTCCCGCTACAACTTCAGCTAACCAATCAGCTATAGCCAAAATAGCCGAAGATCATGTAGCACTATTCTCATCTTGTATGCTGGCCTACGAGAACTTCATAGGTGGCAAGCTTACAGATCCCGAGACAATTGAAGAAGATTTTAATCAAGTGGATCCTGATGACATGGAGGACATGGATATTCAATGGAATATGGCCATGATCTTGAGGAGAGCCAAGCAATTCCTAAACAGAACAGGAAGAAAGTTCATTGGCGGGCATTCTAATGCCAAGGTTGGTTTGGACAAATCCAAGGCCAAATGCTATAACTGTCTAAACTATGGACACATTGCTTGTGAATGTCAAAAAGACAGAGCACCGGCTTCGGGTTTCACCAGACCTAGCCAAGGAAACAGCTATGGCTACAACAACTCAAGCAACCATAATCAAAGCCAAACTGGAACGTCCAATGCACTGGTAGCACAACAGGACGACAACTTTGATTGGGGTGTTCATCTGGAAGATGCCATCATTACACAAACTCAAGTTGGTCTCATGGATGAGATCATGGAGTTGATGGAAGCTGAGAAAAAGGAAGCTGAGGAGAAGGTAACTGAAGAAAAGGAAGCTTTTGTAGCGGATCAAGAGGAATCTACTACTGTTGTTGCCCTCATGGCCATTGGAAAAGCAACAAGTTCATCGTCTGAGGTAGATTCTAATCCTTTTTCTGTTATTTCTTGTTCTAAATGTCTAGGCTTAAAACTTGAAAATTCTAAGCTCCAAGACAAGGTCGAACCCCTTTGTATTGCGGCTCTAAGTTATAAAGAAAACGAAAAACGATATAAAGATTCAATTGAAACATTGAAAAAGGAAAAACGTGATTACTCACTAAAATTGAGCGATCAACAGCTTCACTTGGATATTGCATATAAGGGGTTGGAGAAAAGGAACAATGAAATTAACAAGCTGCAAAATGAAATCTTGCAGTTGAAATATTCTAATGAGAAGTTGAAAAACTCCCGTTTTGTGGTGGAACACTACGAATCTGTAGTGAGGCAAATGAATGGCTTAGGGCTGGGTACTAATGCCATTCCTCCACCAGTTAGCGGGAAGTTTGTCAACAGCTTAGTAGACATTGATATAACTTGTTTTGATGAGTCCTCAGGAAAGGATGACTCCTCTAAAAGGGATGATTACTCAAGTAAGGCTAACTCCACATCTAATGAGGAGTTCTTTACTGCTTCTGATGATTGGTCGGTTAACACTTGCCCTGAACGAGTAGTATATGAGAAGTTGTTATCTGAACAGAAAGTCAAGAAAAACATTATCACTAATAGTGATAACTGTATTTTAACTGAACCCGATATCATTGAATCTAATGATAAATTAAAGGTAATGCTTTATGAGGGGGTATAAAAATCTTAATCAAGTAAAGAAAGAGGCTTTTTCAGCTCACTATGGGCTTGGTTACAAATAAATTTGTAAAAATACTATACTTCTAAGAACCAATTTGTATCGGGTCAAACTCCTGTTCATAAACCAACTCCTCCTGCTAATAATGCTGAGTCATCTAATGCCAAATCTAATGAGCCTAACTGGAGGACTTACACAGACAAGAGGACTTGCTTTCACTGTGGCTTGGTTGGTCACATTTTTGTGAATTGTCCTTCAAAGAACCAAGGGAAACGGCCTATTGTTTCACAACCAACTGTCATCCCTAAGTCGCCATCAGTGAAACCTCCCAAATGTCTAAAACAAAATGTGGTTAAACCACCAGTTAAACCGATGGCAAAACCAAAGATCAAATCTGAGGCCAAACCATCTGTTTCAAGAAAGGTAAAGCAACCTATTATACCTTGTGTATCTACCTCTGGTAGTACACGTACTGGTGAGAAACCTGTGGTGAAACTCTCTAAGCCACAGAGGAGGAAAAGGAATAAGAGGTTGAAAAAGCTAGAGCAGCTGACTTCAGTTCAATCAGGTGAAGCTTCCACAAGTTCACCTGATGTTGTTGAACCAAAGTCTATTGTTCCGGTTAGGAAAAAGAAGAGGTCCTGGACTGCCAAATCTAAAAATTCTCAATCTCCTGGTCCTAATTCTTTTAAAGAGTCATCCATTTTGAACAGTCATCATGACTGTGAGTTAAAAGAGGTAGTTTATTTTGAAAATGATAGACGACCCAAGACCACTATGGCTTGGGTCTCCAAATCTAACTAATTCTTTTTGTGACTCGTGTAGGGACGTCCGAAGGGTACTATCTCTAACCGCTGGTATGTTGATAGTGGATGCTCCCGGCACATGACAGGAAACATGGCCTTGCTTCAAGATGTGAAACCATTCAGAGGTGGCTATATGGCCTTTGCTAGAGAGAAAGGCAGCTGTATCACGTGTCAAGGCGTGGTATCAAATGGTTGTGTCAGTTTTGACAATGTCAACTTTTGCGACCAGCTGAAGCATAACCTGCTGAGTGTCTCCCAAATGTGCGACAAGGAGTACTTGGTGATGTTTGATAAGAATGAATGCTTGATTCTAAAGCCTGGTTTTGAAGTTCCTGAAGATTGGATTCTGATGAGAGCGCCAAGGACAAACCACACCTATCAGATTGATATGAGCGTGGCAACAACCGCCTCATCAGTTGCTACTTGTTTGCTTACCAAAGAGACAGAGCTTGACTCTATCTTATGGCATAGGAAACTCGGACATATTTCGTATCGTAAAATGAACCATCTTGTCCGAAACGGTTTGGTAACCGGGGTTCCTAAGCTGAGATTTACCGTTGCATATGACTGTATGCCCTGTAAAAAGGGCAAACAGCAACGGAAGTCTCACAAGCCCAAGCTCCAAAACTCCATTGATACCCCTTTGGAGCTATTACACATGGATCTGTTTGGACCCATAAGTATCAGGAGTATTGGAGTTAAGTCATTCTATCTGGTTGTAACTGAGGATTTCTCACGTTTTTTTTTGGTGCATTTTTTAGGTACTAAGGACGAGACTGCTGATATTCTTCAATACATGATCCTGAGCTTGGAATCTCTTTGCAAGCTGAAGGTTAGAAGAATAAGGAGTGACAACGGAACTGAGTTCAAGAATAATTTGATGGAACTTTTATGTCTCAAGAAGGGGATCCGTCACGAATTCAGCGCCCCGTATACACCTCAGCAGAATGGAGTTGCAGAACGGAAGAACAGAACATTGATTGAGACTGTAAGGAATATGATGTTGGATGCAAAGCTTCCTTTCACGTTCTAGGCAGAAGCAGTTAATACAGCTTGTCACGTCTTCAACAGAGTTCTGGTTGTGAAGAGGCATAACAAGACTTGTTACGAGTTGATCAACGATCGACTTCCCAATCTTGATTACCTAGTTCCGTTTGGTAGTCACTGTTCCTTATTGCTACAGTACAAAGACCGCCAGTCTAAGTTTCATGCAAAAGCGGTGGAAGGCATCTTCTTAGGATATGTTGCCAACTCGCCTTTCAAGAGAGTGTACAATATAGGAACTCATACTGTCGAGGAATGGTTTGAAGTGGATTGCAGTAAACACAACATTCCACCAGAACCAACAGGTCCAGCTTGGGGTTTTGATTATGATGCGCTATTCAAGTCATTCAATCTTCCTGATCTATCTGCAGTTGACGCCACAAATGTTTATGAATTATTGGGTGGCGGCGATGACTCCAGTTTCTCTACTCGTGCTACGGTACCGATTGTAACTCCTGATTCCAATGTTGCATCTGCATCAGGAACTCATGACAGTGATAACAGTGAAGATGTTCATGTTGATGGAGATGACGCTCAAGCTAATCCTAACACAACTGTAGGAAATGAAGCTCCAGCTGATCCAATTAACATTTAATCTTCTTCTTCTGGAACACGGGAAATGGGTGAGTTAAGCACGAATCTCGATTCAGAAATTCAGGAACCGAATGTACCAGAGACGAGAGTGCATAAGAATCATCCAATCGACAACATTATTGGTGATCCTCATGCCGGTGTTCAAACTCGTCATCGAACCATTGCAGAGAACACTAGTCTTTACTCGGAGATACTTGACACTGGTGTCATGGAAACATGTCTGCATGCTGCATTCGTGTCCCAGTTAGAGCCGAAGAATGTGAAGGAGGCTCTCGCAGACAACTGTTGGATTGAGGCGATGCAAGATGAATTGTCTCAATTCCAAATGTTGCACGTGTGGGATTTGGTTTACTTGCCAAAAGGCTTTTAGCCAATTGGAACCAGTCCTAGTTAGAGCAGAAGAATGTGAAGGAGGCTCTCACGGACAACTACTGGATTGAGGCGATGCAAGATGAATTATCTTAATTCCAAATGTTGCACGTGTGGGATTTGGTTAACTTGGAAAAAGGCTTTCAGCCAATTGGAACCAGATGGGTGTTCAAATGCAAGACGGATGATCGTCATGTGGTTGTGAAGAACAAAGCAAGATTGGTTTCAGGGTTTTTATCAACAAGAGGGCTTGGATTACACGAAAGTATATGCCACTGTTGCTAGAATTTAGGCCATTCGACTGTTCTTGGCTTATGCCACATATGTCGGCTTCAAGGTCTATCATCTTGATGTGAAGAGTGCTTTCCTATATGGAAAAGTTCATGAAGAGGTCTATGTCACTCAACTCCCCGGATTTGAAGATCCGCATAATATCAATAAAGTGTATAAGCTCGACAAAGAACTTTATGGTCTTCATCAAGCACCGCGGGCATGGTATGAGACATTATCTAAGCATCTATTTTCTAATGGTTTCGACCGTGGACAGATTGTCTCGATCCTCTTCATTAGGAAAGCAGGAGGTGACATTCTTCTTGTATAAGTCTACGTTGACGACATTATTTTTGGATCTACCAATGAAGGGATGTGTAGGGAATTCGAGCATGTGATGAAGTCCAAGTTTGAAATGAGTAACATGGGTGAATTGTCGTTCTTCCTGGTTCTGCAGGTCAGTCAAAGAGAGGATGGCATTTATCTACATCAAACTAAGTATGTGCAGGAAATCTTGTCAAAATACAAGATGAATGATAGCAGTACTTATGGCACACCTATCCCATTCAATCATGGTCTGCATCCTGACAAAGATGGAAAGGATGTGGATTGCAGATTGTACCGTGGGATGATCGGATATCTTATGTATCTCACAGCTTCAAGACCCGATATAATGTTTGCTGTGTGCTTGTGCTCAAGGTTTCAGTCTCAACCGAAGGAGTCACATATGATAGCCGTGAAGAGAATTTTCAGATACTAGAAAGGGAAACCTCGATTGGGTATTTGGTACTCTAAGCAGTAGTCATTCGACTTCAAAGCCTACACTGATTCAGACTATGGCGGTTGTAACCTTGACAGAAAGTCAACTTCTGGTGGATGTCAATTCTTAGGAGACAGACTGGTTTCCTGGCAGTGTAAGAGGCAGTCAACGGTTTCTGTCTCAACTTGTGAAGCAGAATACATTGCTGCGGCGAGCGGTTGTTCTCAGATATTGTGGATTCAGCAGCAATTGAGATACTACGGCTTGAACTTCACTGGAACTCCTTTGTTCATTGACAACAATGCCGCAATGTCCATCACAAATAACCCGGGGAAACATTCGAAAACTAAACATATAGAAATTCGCCATCATTTCATCCGTGATTGTGCTGAAAAGCATTTAATTGAACTTGTTAAAATTCACACGGATGGCAATCTTGCTGACCTTTTCACAAAGGCTTTTGATCGATCCCGTTTTGAGCATCTTGTCAACTTGATAGGAATGTTCAATCCTGAGTGAAAAAACTTGTTTTTCGTAAATCAATTCAATTCATGAAAGTTAAATTTTATTTTCTTTTAAGTTTTCTGTATAGTTTTTTTAACTTTCAAAAACATTTTACAAAATAAAAAACAAAATAGAAAATGTAGAAAATTTCAAAGTTAACTTGAGAAAAGAGGAAATGATAGTACATCAGAAATGATCTAAACGTCACAGACTGCTCATATGGGAAATGATTGCGTCATGCTTACTTAATTGTTTAAATTATTTTGTCTTTAATCTGCTTATTTACAAATAATTTGAATTGGCAGTAGGCTGCACTAGTAGTGTGGAAACTAATGTCTATAGTACAACTGTGATTTGAACCCATGTTTGCTAGTGTGTGTGCGTAAAAGAATAGAAAAGATCATTATCAGATAAAGGATGTTAGATTTTGGCAATAATTTTCTTTTGAGATCAGTTTCGGGTTATGTCGTTAGCACAATTAATGCGGTTCATCTCACTGCCCATACTCACAAGTATGCAATGAGAGATTGAATAAATACATGTCTCTATATCAACCGTTGAGCATGTATTCACCCTTGAATCACTCCTGATTCATTGAAATCAAATCCAGATAAAAGTTGGATTCCCTTACCTTATTCAAACACCATACTCATTATCTTGAATCATCGTACTGATATTCAATGAAGAAAATCAAATGAAACCAAGACATACGAATCACTCGATTCTGAATCTTATGATTTCTGATAATCCTTATGGATTCTGCTTGATTTTTCATGTGCTAATTGATGTAGCTTCATTATGAAAATTTAGAAAATCATTGGGAAAATCTTAGATGCCTAGAGATAGTGCAATTTACATTATTGTAGCATATCCATGGGGTGCACGTTGTATATCTTATAATTAATACCTTAATACACAAGAATGTGATACAAAGATGCTTATAGTTTCAAATCTTATAATATTGTTAACTTGAATTACTTGTTTATGTGCTTATTACGTACGGATAAATAGTAATCCATGACACGATCCCATATTCTTTGATGTTTATATTATATTATATCGTTTTTGCTATAAGTTAGCCTGATATGATCCTCTGCTCGTGTCTTTGATCAAAAATAGTTTGTGTAAGTACGTGTATATTTCTATCTAGAAACAATCAAAAAGATTTTAAGTTTATGAACAGTTCAATCTTAATCAGAAAAACCAAAAATATTTGTGTTTAACCTTCCTGAATTGATTATGAATCCTCTTGATTAAATGTTGTTTATCTTGTTTGTTATTTGACTTGAAAAAATCTTCATAATTTGAGTTAAAACTTTGCGCACTTAAGGGTTTCTGCGTACTTGTCAAGTGCGCATGAAGTAAGTCCTGCGTACTTAACAAGTACGCAAGAGTTAAGTCTTGCGCACTTGTAAGTATGCAGGAGTTAAAGCTTGCGCACTTAGCAAGTACGCACGACCTTTTGGTGTTGGGTATATAAACAGGAGTTAGAAAATTCCAGAGTTTTATCTCATTCAAACATATCGACTGTTCATTTTCCCTCTACAAAATTTTTACTCAAAAATCCAAGTGTTCCTAACCGATTTCCTGTCCCATCTCTAGTATCATCATCGTGTAACAATAAATCGGTGAGAATCTTGAGCCAATCCATCCACAAAAATCACGATTTTGGACTGATTTGAACATTTGAAAATTTTAGGGTTTAATGCGAGTTTTTTAGTCAAATTGTGGGTTGTTTGGGTAAAACCTTATAATTAAAACTTGATTAGAACCAATGATCGACCCTTAATCAGTCTGTTTAATCCCTTGATTTTGAACTTAGACCCTCGATGGCCGACGGTTCATCTGGGTGGTCGTTTAGGTCAAAATTAGACTAGTGTAGAAAGTTTTTGGTGTGAAGTTTGGTCCCATGGGCCGTGATCACTGATTCCGACCTTGTGGTGACCTAATCCACCTCCTTGTTTGAACATCTGTTGATTTTTACAACTTCTGAAAATTTGAACAAGTGTGTTTCCTGCGCACTTAACAAGTACGCAAGAAGCAACTCATGCGTACTTGTTAAGTACGCAAGAGAAAATTCCTGCGTACTTGCTAAGTACGCAGGACAAACACTTGGGAAAAATTTCTAAGTCTAAAATTTCAGTTCAAAGAGTAACTGCTATACTGCGTCATGTTTATTCATTTCCAATGAAACTTGTGTTCTGATTATGTTTTCTGTGTGTTTTTACAGATTATGGCTCGGGCATTTACGAACGAATTCAATCTGTTAGCTAATACTCAACCGGAATGGAAGGGCGCAGCGCTTCAGTATCGAGAGATAGTTGATTTCTTGAACCGTTCAAGAATCAGCTACGCTATTTCGGCTGACCCAATCGTTTCAAGACCTTATCTGGAGCAATTTTGGGAGACTACAGAGCATGATTGCAAGGTAACCCCCAATGTTATAAGGGCTACCGTGGCTGGTCATGACATCGCATTCTAAGAAGATACAATTAGAAGGGTGTTGCAATTCTGAGATCTCTCGACCGACCCGACAGCCTATCCAGACTACTTTGTGGGTGGCTGTTGGAGGCAACGAATGGGATATGTCGGTGCGAGAGACTATGCTTCGTATAAGAAAATGTGGGTGCTTGACCAGTGGAGATACTTTGCCCACGTCATGATCATGTGCATCTCCGCAAGAAAAGCGGGAAAGGATGCAATGGGTCATGACCTTGCCGCAGCCACGGTTGGCTTATCTCTCAACAAGGGCTACAACTTCTCACGATACATATTCAAAGCCATCAATGACCAGATCAACACGGCTGAGAGGTTCAGGTTCTTGTTATACCCTAGGTTTGTGCAACTTCTGATAAACGATGCGTTGCCAAAGCCAGGCAGTGTAGATCCTACCCCTGAGCACACATCACTCTTTGGCCACCTTATTAATGAAGCATACGTGGCACCAGGTGACTGGAGATGGTATAGTCACGATTCGGAGCCAGAGTTAAGTGAACATTCAGATGAACAACAACAACAAGCGGAAGATGAAAGTGAAGATGGATCTTCTGATAATGGAGACAAAGAAGGAGGACATGATGGTGCTGAGGGATCCGACTCGGAAGAGACTGAGTCTGATTCTTCTGATTCCGATGATGCACCATCTCAGGCACACCCAAGGAGAACGACAAAGGTAACCCTACCCGAGTCGTCCTCAAAGAGAAAGCGACAAGATTCAAGCAGCGAATATGAGCCAGATTCTGACTCTGACGCTGATATTCAAAGGTAAGGACGTGAAAGTGTTCATAAGAACATGGGGGATAGGCAGCAACAACCTATTCCTAGTGCGGTGGTGGTGAGTCCTCAGCAGCAAGTACATGTTTCAGCTGCGAGTTCTGATTCAGCTTCCACCCCACCTTCACAGCAGCTATACAGGAGACAGAGGAGGAGGCCACATGTATAACCTGACGTGGCAGTCACTTCAATCACAGAGGAGGATCCTGTGATAGTGACCCTCCCTATCACATCTGCCCAGGTGGCGGTGACTACTCCAATTCTCACGGAGTCAGTCACCATCACCCCTTCCATAACACCTACAACCGTCATCACATCCACAATCCCAACAACCACCATTAATCCTTTAAGCCAACCCTTCAACTATGGGGAATTTACTCAAGGGTTTGACTTCGACACCATCTTCTCCTCCCCAATTCACAATGCCGAAGCATCATCATCCAGATATCCTGATCCTAATGATGCAAGGATAGATGTTCTGGAGTTGCTGGATTATTGGAAACTATTCGGAAGTCAAAGGAGGAATCTGACGCTCAACAAGCACAGATTAATTCGTTGGTGGATGAAATTAGGATTCTAAGAAGCCAGAGAACGGGGACTGACGAGAGACTGAAGAACGTCATGGCCCAGAACGAGCTTCTAATCAGGACAAATGAAATGATTCTGGGTCACAGGTCATCTCTAGAACTGAGGTTTGATACTCAACAGAAAGAGCATGCGCTGATGGTCAAACTAACTGCTGATCTGACCAAGAAGCCTGATGCTCAGGGGGAGAAAGATAAGGAGAAGGAGAAAACTACTGGTGATGAGGCTTGTCATCCTGTTGACTTGACTAAGGATGACAACAAAGACAAGGATCCCGAAGCCGGTCCTAGTGGAGGTGAGCACCAAGCTTTAGCAATTGTGCACATCTCTGCTATTCCAATGGCTCAAGGGGAGTCTACTCATCAAGAGGGTGGTGATACCTCTGGTGGTGGTGACAAAGGAAAGTCAGCAGCTGATGTACTTAAGGATCTATCTGATGATGAGATCTTATACTTAGAGCCTGACTATTCCAAGGAAGCACAGATCGATGCTCTCTTTAACCTAGAAGAAGGAGAGATCGACTCTTGTAACATCCATGAATTTTAGGCCATAAAATTTCTTTAATCATTTTATTATTTAAGCATTTCAAACCCGTACATTGCTCGACAAAATATGTCGCACCAATTATTAATTTAACACGTAGCCATTTAAAGTTTCATCCTTATTCACACATATTATCTTCTAGTTGAATTTATACAACATATATATGTATATTTTTTATAGATGTATATATATGCTTTGTTATAATAAATAAATCAAAAATATACTTTATAAATCCTTAAGTATGTACCTACACTTTTTCATATACATGTATTCATATGTAATAACATATATATTTTTTATTAAATTATGTGTGTATTTTCACATAAATATATATATATATATATAGCTACATATTGTTATACTAATTATTAATATGTATATATATGGATGTATTTATTGAATAAATAGACGACACAATTTATAAATTTAATGAAAGTGAAAATTTGTTCTTTTATAAAATACATATTTTAACAAGTAATATTATAAAAACAGAGTTTTCTATATAAAATAGTTTATGATAAAATAAATAATGTTTTAGTTTACAAGTTTTTATAAAAACTATTTTATAACAAATAAATTGGTCTTGAACCCATTTTCCTTTATTTTGAACCTTGGGTTTTCCAAGGCTCAATTTTGACTTCTAAAAAGTCAAAACCCATTTCCATCCTTCTAAATCCGTTGAATCCGCAATCACAACTCATTTCTTTTGAATCCCAATAATTCTAGACCGTGTATTGAATGCGTAGCAAGCTTCGATTCGAGAAATTAGGACCGAAATCGTGGGGATTGGAAACCAATTTGGTAAGTTGCGTAAATGGTATGAGATTGCCTAATCACAAAAATCAAACCCCCAAATCCCTGAAATCTCGCGAGTCACTACTGTTAACGCGTTTCTAATCTCTGCTAACACATTTGATCAAAAAAAGAAAAAAAAAACGAAGCTTTGCACTCTCTTGTAAACGACTTCGGCTTGGGCTCGGGTTTCACGTTCTGTCATCGATTTGGCTTGTGTTGCGAGGAACAACTCCAGGTATTCACTTCTCCCCTTTATTTACGTCTGATTTTGCTCCAAATCTGTTTGGGGATGTTGCGATCTGTATTGTTTGTGTGAGGAAGAAGGAAGCGCAGAAACTGCTTATATATATGTCTGTTTCTGTGATCATAAACCAAACAGGAAGCCTTGGTCTAATGGTTAACTCGTTCAGATCCACAACAGAGGTCACGGGTTCTAGACCCGGCCACTACTGTACTTTGTTTTATTTTTCTATTTTACCTCTTCTCACTCACGAACACTCATACTCATTAATTAATTATGCTTCTAGTGAATAAAGACTATTAGATTTTTATTTTTAATGTCAAACTCCAAGATTTTGCATATTGTTTAATTATTTTAAACAAATTTATAATTACTAGTATTATGCTATGGTTAAAACCAATCCTCTTATAAACTTTCATGAGTCTTTTTTATCTTTTATAAATAAAAAAAGAGGGTATTTATAGATATGAACAATTGATTTCTAAAGACATTTTGTGATCATGTTTAGGTATATATATTTCTCTTTTCATTTTAAAACATGACGAACGCTATTATTTTATGAACATAACTTTAAAAGGGGTTTCGTTAACACCATAGGTTATTAACCGAAAGGAGCTTTATGATTATATTTAACCTAAACCTTTAAAAAAAAGAGCGGTCTATAATATACGTTATTAAGTGTTATTAATATCATTTTAATCATGTACTTTTATAGAGTATTAGTAATATTACAATTCGCTTAGAAAAATTTATTTATTTCAAAATTATATTCTTATGAACATTATTACCTCTTAATATCTCAAAATGATGATTATTATAAGAATTTAAACGTTTATTTACTTTTTGACATCGTGTTAATTATGCAAAGGTAGCATTAATCTATAGTTGATATATTTAATACTTAAATGCCAGGTTTTCTTTTATAAATAATATTTATAAAACTCTATTTTATGTAATTTGGTTTATATATTCACTTTATTAAACTTCGTATCAATAAAGTTCGGATCCTTATATACTTTCGTTCACTCGTCCATTCCAAAATCCTAAGATCCCAATCGTTCCTTTGTTGTTGTCTCTTAACCGCTCTTCATTATATTAACGTGTCTATTTAACTTAGGGCGTCCTTAATTCTTGTTGCTACAAGTTTCAAGTCCAACCCTCTACTTATCAAGGTGAGTATTACATAGCCCCTTTTACTCTTTTACACTTTTGGGGTGAATCAGGAACGCTATACAAACAATTGCTTACATTTACACAAACTACACAAACACAAATCCTCTTTACATTCATGTGTGTAAATTTGAGCTTTATATTTGAGTGCTAGGTGTGTTAACTTTTGTGTGCAGTTTATGTGCAATCAGTAACTATTCAAGCCGACGGTTAACAATGATAGATCTATTGAGTCTGACAAACCCACCCAGATTGGGGTGATTGTTACCGACAACACAATTTGCATGCTAGTTACAAAGGTTAGATTGTACTTTGGTTACACAATAGTTGCTCCCCATAAATTGTAAGGCCCCAAACCCGGGAGGCCTCACTTGTTGGATTTAATCATTCAATAACGCAGCGGAAAATAGTTGCTCCTCATAACTTGATTATGAAATAACGCAACGGAAAATACTTCAATAAAACATAACCATTACATTGTTTAACAACGGAAGTGTAATATAGTCTATTACATAAACATATCATAATCTAATCATAATGGGATGCCAGTCTTCATGATCAACCGGGTAACTCTTCTTGCTTGCCAAGCATCACCGTCCATCATCCATACCTGCCTTAAACTGAATGTGCATACTAAAAAGTCAGATACACTGGTGAGTTCTAGTTTTCATTCGATTTAAGAAATGGTTCATCATTCTAAACATTCATTAGGATTTCACATCACGTATAAGAAAACATGGCCTTTCGTTCATCATTGAAAACCTTGAAACATTTTTCCTCATCATAAACACATTGAACGGATCATTTGTTTAAAACATTTAACATTCATTTAAGTCATACATTACTATCTACAATCTGTATCTTTCTTTAAGCGTCTCTGTGTCCCCGAAGGAACCTTGCATGTGGTGGACAACCGTTACGTATCGCCGTCATTTCCACAACATTCCGTCAATTCCCTTTTGTATTACCCCCAAGGCTAACTGCACGAGGACCGACAATACCCATTCAGTTGCCCCTATGGCTCTCATGTCCATAGACCGACAACCTCCATCGACGGCTATGGCTCACGGCCATAACACCGTAGGATCATAATTTAACCTTACATAGGGTCACGTTAACCCCTGAGTAACCGTCGTTACTCCCTACAAGTTGTACAACATCAAACCATTGGCAGGCCACCAAGACACTGCCCCTGTTGCTCTTATGGCAACTATAGCTCGTTGTCCATAATCTACCACAAGGCTGGGAATTACATTCCCAGACTTCATTCGTCAATTCCATTCATTCGACATATTAGATTTGTAATGACTTCTTTAAAACCTTTGCCCTTTTTCTTTTCTTTTCATAAAACCTTTCATTCATTTTCGAAACCCTTTACCTTTAGTTTAAACCATTTCTTTATAAACATTTCGTTCGTAAACATTTCATTCATAAAACTTTCTTTCCATAAACCGTTCATTCCAAATAATTTCATTTTGTAAACATAGTTTCATAAGCATCATTTTATAAACATAGCTTCATAAACATCGTTTCGTAAAAACGTCATTTCATATGTATGCACACCAGCCCAAAAACATTATATAAAACATTTAAAAGAGGGCTTCTAGACCTCACCTGATAAGCTAATCCAGGTTGCCCTAAACAAAGGTCCCACTACGCTACTTCCGATCTGAATTGATTAGTTAATTACACATCAGACCAAATCCCGACTCTAACGGTTTAACCTTCTAAACATACCGACTTTACCTAATCAGCCTGATGCCAAGTGCGCAGACCCTGCTTCCTGCGTACTTGATAAGTACGCAGGGTCCTCTTCCTGCGTACTTGATAAGTACGCAGTGCCTTCTTCCTGCGTACTTGATAAGTACGCAGGACCTGCTCCGTGCGTACTTGATAAGTACGCACGACCTATTTATTCGCAAAACCCTAACTTTCGCATTCAGGTCTGATCACGTCAACATCCCGAACCTGTTTGCATTCAAAACCTTCGTTTTCCATTAAGGAACTCAAATCTATGTTTATCTTTCAGTTTTATCTGTGAAAACGTTACCTTTTCACCCAAAACCAGAAAAACTCAAAAACGAACAAAAACTCAGATTTAGGCCCGATCGTTACCTGAATCGAGTTTCTGATCCGGAGGTTCTTCTCACAAGCTATGGAGCAACACTTTGCTGAAATCTCGGGTCGATCCGCCAACTTTCTCTCTCTATGGTTTCTCTCTCTAGAACTTGCAAATGAGAGAAATGGTGGAGGTCTAAGCTATTTATAAGTTAGGCTCCCCTTCCAGCTCGCCGGCCCATCCGGCCCGGCCCGACCTGACCCGACATGCCTCGTTCGTTTATTTTGTCATTTTAACTGTCGTTTTATTTTTGGGATGTTACAAGTCTACCCCCCTTACAATAGGTTTCGTCCCCGAAACCTATCGTAAGTCAAATAGATGAGGGTACGACTCCTTCATCTCCTTCTCCATTTCCCAAGTGGCTTCCGATCCCTTTCGATGTTTCCATTGGACTTTAACCAATTGAATAATCTTATTACGCAAATGCTTCTCCTTCTTGTCTAAGGTGGCCACGGGTTCTTCGATGTAATTAAGGCTGTTGTCGACCTCGATGTCAGTAAGTGGTACGTGAGCTGATTCATCCGCCAAACACTTTCGTAAGTGTGATACATGGAAGGTAGGATGAATCCCACTCAACTCATCAGGCAACTCTAACCGATAAGCGACCTCACCAACCGCGTCGTTATCCTGAATGGTCTGACGAACCTCGGACTTAACTTTCCTATCTTCCTGAATCGTATTATTCCCTTCCAGGGTGACACTTTCAACATTACTCTGTCCCCAACATCAAACTCAATAGGCCTTCGTCGTTTATCCGCATAGGATTTCTGACGATCTTGTGCGGCCTTCATTCGTGCTTTGATTTGATCAAACCTTGATGACGTTTCCCTTACTACTTCCAGACTCCCTAATTCCTTTTGTCCAATCTCACCCCAACAAATCGGGGTCCTGCATCTCCTCCCATACAACATTTCGTATGGCGGCATGCGTATAGTCGTGTGATGACTATTGTTGTATGAAAATTCGGCTAACGGCAAATGACTGTCCCAACTGCCGCCAAAATCGATAATACAAGCGCGAAGCATATCCTCCAAGGTCTGAATGGTCCTTTCGGACTGACCATCTGTTTGTGGGTGGTATGCCGTGCTGATATTAAGCCTCGTGCCCATCGCATCGTGAAATCTTTTCCAGAACCTCGATGTGAATCGTGTGTCCCGGTCAGATACGATCGTCAAGGGCATCCCATGCCGTGCTACTACTTCGTTAATAAATATTTCCGCTAACCTTTCCGATGAGAACGCCTCACGAATAGGTAGGAAATGAGCACTCTTCGTTAAACGGTCCACAATTACCCAAATGGTGTCATGACCTTTAGCTGTGCGAGGTAGCTTGTTTATGAAGTCCATGGTAATGTGTTCCCACTTCCATTCCGGTATATCAAGTGGTTGAATCTTTCCATATGGTTTCTGGTGTTCAGCCTTTACTTGTGAGCAAGTCAAGCACTTGCTTACATACTTTGTCACCTCATGTTTCATCCCAGGCCACCAGTATTCCTTTCTCAGATCTTGGTACATTTTATTGGTGCCAGGATGGATAGAGTATCGAGACTTATGAGCCTCATCCAAGATTTTGGTTCTAAGCTCGCCACTCATGGGTATCCATACCCGCCCAAAACGTGTCCTAACACCAAGGGTGTTATATTCCAACTTGTCCTGTTGGCCAACCATCCTTTCCTTCTTAATGTTTTCTTCCTTAAGTGCCTCATCTTGAGCCTTTTCAATTTCTCTCATCACATCCGATGTTACCACCAACTGGCAAGCTTTCACTCTAATAGGAGTAGGCACATCCTTTCGGCTTAGAGCGTCAGCCACCATGTTTGCCTTTCCAGGATAGTATATTATCTCACAGTCATAGTCTTTCAACAGTTCCAACCATCGCCTCTGCCTCATATTAAGTTCCTTTTGTTCGAAGAAGTATTTTAAACTTTTGTGGTCGGAGTAAATAGTAAACTTCACCCCGTACAGGTAGCGCCTCCAGATTTTCAATGCGAATACGACAGCAGCAAGTTCCAAATCGTGGGTTGATTAATTAGCTTCGTGACTCTTCAACTGTCGTGACGCATACGCGATCACTCTTCCACATTGCATCAACACGCATCCCAATCCCTGTCCCGAAGCGTCAGAGTATACCACTAAGTCTTCATTGCCCTCGGGAAGGGCCAAGACTGGAGCTTGGGTTAGCCTCTTCTTCAATTCCTTAAACGCCTCATCTTGGGTCGAACCCCATTCATACTTTACCTCTTTCCGAGTCAACTTTGTCAACGACGAAGCTATTTTCGAGAAATCCTGGATGAATCTCCGATAGTAGCCTGCCAATCCCAAGAAACTACGGATTTCAGCTGGTGTCTTAGGAATATTCCATTCTCTTACCGTCATTATCTTCGCTGGGTCAACCATAATGCCGTTCGTGTTAATGACGTGACCTAGGAATTGGACTTCCCTAAGCCAGAACACGCATTTGGAGAACTTAGCATACAACTTTTCCTTCTTCAGAGCTTCCAATACTTCCTTCAAGTGACACGCGTGATCACCCTCATTCTTGGAGTAGATGAGGATATCATCGATAAACACGATTACCGATCGGTCCAGCATCGGTCGACACACCTTATTCATTAAATCCATGAACGCTGCGGGGGCGTTCGTCAATCCAAAAGACATCACGCGGAACTCGAAATGTCCATAACGCGTGCGAAATGCAGTTTTCGGTATGTCTTATTCCCTTACCTTCAACTGATGGTACCCGGATCGAAGGTCGATTTTCGAGAACCAACTTGCGCCCTGTAATTGATCGAACAGGTCGTCGATCCTTGGTAAAGGGTACTTGTTCTTCACCGTACGTTTGTTCAACTCGCGATAATCAATACACATTCTCATCGAGCCGTCTATCTTCTTCACAAACAACACCGGAGCACCCCATGGCAAGATGCTGGTTGGATAAATCTTTTCTCAAGTAATTCGTCTAGTTGTGCCATTAACTCTTTCATCTCCACTAGTGCTAGTCGATATGGAGCCTTGGCCACGGGCAAGGCATCTGGTACTAAGTCGATTCGAAATTTAATCTCTCTGTCGGGTGGTATCCCAGGCAAAACCTCTGGAAACACCTCCGGGTACTCGCGTACCATGGTTACATCGTCTAGCTCCTTCACTTCCTTACACTCGTCAGTTACGTACACCAGATAAGCCTCGCATCCCGCCTCAAGTAATCTGTTGCCTTAATCATCGAGATGACGTTTGGCATCGGGGCGTCACGATCTCCAAGAACCTCGACTTTGCTACCGTCCGAAGCCTTGAGTCGAATTATCTTTCGTTTACATATAATTTGTGCTTCATTGGCAGTTAGCCAATCCATTCCTAAAACGACATCAAACCCACCCAAAACCATAACAAACAATCTGACAGGGAACCTATGACCTTCTATTTTTATTGTGGAGTTGTCAACTACATCGGTCACTCTCGCAGTTCTACCCTCAGCGGTTTCTACGCTAAAAGCCCTTTCTAGCTTACTGACAGTGTACTTCACTCGTTTACAGAAAGTCGCAGATATAAAACTCTTACTGGCACCCGAATCAAATAACACAGAAACAAAAGTGTTGTCAAGGATGAACGTACCTGACGCCACGTCGGGGTCTGCCATGGCTTGGTCTTGCGTCAGTGCGTACGCACGAGTCTTTGCTCGGGGCCTCTCTTCTTTCTGTAGGTCCCTGGAGACTCGTCGCGCAGCGGAAATAACACGATCTGTTCTACGATTTGTGTGGGAACAAAGAAAACGAAGCAAAGAAAACACGAACAAAGATAAAAGATAATGAAACGAAACGTAATCCATAACAAAGAAGTCATCCCGTATTACAGACTACATACCGAAGGAACACACATCTCTCATCTAAGCTCACGGTCCAGGGGTCGGGAGAGCTCTTCCCGACCCGGACATCTCTCAACCTGTTCCAGAGTTCCACCTACAAATGAAGACAAGTCTTCTATTTATAGGGGCAGGAACACTTCCTGTGTACTTGACAAGTACGCAAGGCAAAAGCCTTGCGTACTTACTAAGTACGCATGGTTTGGTCATGCGTACTTGACAAGTACGCAAGGCAAAAGCCTTGCGTACTTACTAAGTACGCAGGACCAAACTGGTGTGCGGGCTAAGTACTCAGGAACACCCTCCTGCGTACTAGCCACGTACACCGATACATAGAATTTAATCTATAGTTACAAAACATGCTTCTACAAACTCCCTCTTAACTATAGCATCAAATTCTATCTATCTCTAACACTGATATACATCAGTTTACAAAGAATGTCCTAACAGACTCCCTCTAAACTAATGACATCACGTGTCTTCTGGCGAGACTTGATCTTCTGGCATTCCACTTGAGATCTTCAAATCTTCAAACTTCAGTCTTCAGTTGCCGAGTGATGACAAACCCGACTCCCTCTAACTGTAGCTTTCATTGTAGACCAAACCAAGTGCTTCAATAAGAACCAACTAACCCAACACAACTCATTGTAGTTCATCCTCTCAGCAGTAGCAACCTCCACCCTGACTTAGAATTCTGAGTCTTACAATGTCTTCCTAACCAGGTAACAATAGTAGACTAAGACAACTCCAAATCAGCTAGCATATGATAGAGAGTTTGAGTTTTCAATAACCTGCATCAAACTAATCATCTCCCATAGGAATTCCAGTAAGATAAACTTAAGTCTTCAACCAGATGTGTCCAACTCTATCCTGTATCTTCACGAGTCAACCAAATTTCCGAAGATGTTCATTTCCAATATCCCCTTTCAGTTTAAGCTCCATCTGACTAGACCAGAAACAAGGGTATGTTTCCTATCCCATCGGCCAATGATAAAAGGTTCCATCTTCAACTAATAATCCAATGAATATCCAGCTTCATCTTGAAAACACACGATAGAATCAAACACGAAAAATATAGTTTACATGAGAAATCACGGTTGAGATCCATGTTACGCCAAAGAGGTATATATATAGGAAGTACCAACGGCTTTTCCACCACCTCTTTAATGTCTCATGAATACTAGATTTTATCCCCCTCATTTCTCTGTAAACTATGACCAGCTTCATCACCACTTCACTCAAATCCTCAAAAAGCACAACTAGCCAACTCCAGGATTTTATTCTTTATTCCTTTGCAAAGATCCAAAAACAGCAAATCCTTGGGTTCAAGTTGTTCCAGTATTCATCCCCTATTAAAGAAGTATCCGAGGACACTCGTAGCCTACATATTCAGGTTTGAATACCTAAACAAGATGATTCTCTTTCCAAAAGACCCAAAGCAGCCACATCTTCACAAATAGAACGAGACCTTTAGCCGATGACGACCCAATTGCTCCCATCAGTTCAGCATTCATACCCTATTTAATAAGTATCCCGGATACTCGTAGCCTACATTTTCAGGTATGGACCCTTAAACAATGTATGACAAGTGGTATCATCCAACAAAAATCTCGTTCGTGTTTCGCCAAGCCACATCGTATACAAATTCTGGTCCGGAAAAACCAAAATTACTATCTTCTCAAGAATGGGCCGAAACACGCGTACAAATGATCACACAATTTTTTTTTTTTTTTTGAATCCAAGATGGTAGTTCATGCGTACTTAGTAAATACGCACATAAAGGGTGCTCATGCGTATTTAGCAAATACGCAAAGCCAAGTGCTCATGCGTATTTGACAAGTTCGCAAAATGCTCGTGCGTACATGCTAACTACGCAGAGGAAAATACTCATGCATACTTAACAACTACGCAGGACAACTTCTCCTGCGTACTTAGTAAGTACGCAGGACAAAACCCATGCGTACTTAGTAAGTACGCAGAAAAGCTGAATTTGCGTACTTATCAAAAAGTAACAGCGTTCTTGACGGATCTTGAGGAGAATGCTCGAAAAGTGATGGATCTGAGAAATTAATGCTTCCAAAAGCTTCGAAAACATCATCTAACAAACCCTTAGCCTTCCAAACACCAAATGAAGTGATAACAAACTCGGATTTAAGGATTGAGGTATTCAAATTTCCCTGATCTTGCTTCCCGCTGTAGTGTAACCCACAAACCCATTGCTATGGGTTTGTGGGTTACACTACAGCGGGGGTTAGAAAAACGGAACAATGAAATCAACAAACTGCAAAATGAGATCCTGCAGTTAAAATGTACAAATGAGAAGTTGAAAAACTCTCGCTTTGTGGTGGAGCACTACGAATCAGTAGTGAGGAAAATGAAGGGTATAGGTCTTGGTACCAATGCCATTCCTCCACCAATAAGTGGGAAGTTTGTCAATAGCTTGATAGACATTGATCTCACCTGTCTAGATGAGTCCTCTAATAAGGATGATTCCCCAAAAAAGGATGAATCCTCAAGTAAGGCTAATTCCACATCTAGTGAGAAGTATGTTACTGCTTCTGAAGATGGGTCGGTTGACACTTGCCCTGAAGGAGTAGTCTCTGAGGAGTTGTTGACTGAACAGAAAGTCCACAAAAACATTATCACTAATAGTGATAACTGCATTTTAACTGAACCTGATATCATTGAAACAAATGATAAACTTAAGGTAATGCTTTACGGGGGTTATAAAAATATTAACCAAGTTAAGAAAGAGGCTTTTTCAGCTCATTATGGGCTTGGTTACAAAGAGAATTTGCAAAAGTATTATACCCCTAAAAACCAAACTGAAAAAGGTCAGACTTCTGTTCATAAACCAACTCCTCCTGCTCATAATGGAGAGTTTTCTAAGGCCAGATTTAATGAGTCTTACAAGAGAACTTATGTAGACAAGAGGAACTGTTTTCATTGTGGCTTGGTTGGGCACATTGTTGTGAACTGTCCTTCTAAGAACCAAGGGAAACAGCATGTTGTTTCACAGCCTGCTGTTATCCCCAGGTCGCCACCAGTGAAACCATCTCCCAAAAGTCCAAAGCAGAATGTGGTGAAACCACCAGTACAACCCATGGGAAAACCGAAGATTAAATCTGAGGCCAAACCATCTGTTGCAAGAAAGGTAAAGCAACCTGCTGTACCTCGTGTGTCTACATCTGGTAGTACACGCACTGGTGAGAAATCTATGGCTAGACTCTCTAAGCCACAAAGAAGAAGAAGGAATAAGAGGTTGAGAAACCTGGAACAGCTGACTAAGACTCAATCAAGTGAAGCTTCCACAAGTTCACCGGCTGTGGTTGAGCCAAAGTCTACTGTTTTGGTTAAGAATCAAAAGAGATCCTGGAACAAGAAAGTTAAAGGTTCTCAATCTTCTGTTCCAAATTCATCCAAAGATTCACCAATTTTGAACAGTCATCATGACTGTGAGTTGAAAATGGTAGATTATTTTGAGAAGGATGGACGACCCAAGACCACAATGGCTTGGGTCTCCAAATCTAACTAATTCTTTTGTTACTCGTGCAGGGACGTCCGAAGGGTACTATCTCTAACCATTGGTATGTAGATAGTGGATGCTCCCGGCACATGACAGGAAACATGGCCTTGCTTCAAGACGTTAAACCATTCAGAGGCGGCTATGTGGCCTTTGCCGGAGAAAAAGGCGGCAGTATCACGTGTCACGGCGTGGTTTTGAACGGTTGTGTAAGCTTTGACAATGTCAACTTCTGCGAGCAGCTGAAGCATAACCTGTTGAGTGTCTCCCAAATGTGTGACAAGGAGTACTCGGTGATGTTTGACAAATCAGAATGCCTGATTCTCAAACCTGGTTTTGAGGTTCCTGAAGACTGGATTCTGATGAGAGCACCAAGATCAAACGACACTCATCAGATCGATATGAGCGTGGCAAAGACCACCTCATCAGTTGCTACTTGTTTGCTTACAAAAGATACAGAACTTGATTCCATCTTGTGGCATAGGAAACTCGGACATATTTCTTATCGTAAAATGAATCATCTTGTCCGAAACGGTTTGGTAACCGGGGTTCCTAAGTTGAGGTTTACCGTTGCAGATGACTGTATGCCGTGTAAAAAGGGCAAACAGCAACGGAAGTCTCACAAGCCCAAGCTCCAAAACTCTATCGATACCCCTTTGGAGCTATTACACATGGATCTGTTTGGCCCCATAAGTATCAGGAGTATTGGAGGTAAGTCGTTTTGTCTAGTTGTAACTGATGATTTCTCATGTTTTTCTTGGGTGCACTTTTTAGGTACAAAAGACGAGACTGCTGATATTCTTCAATACCTGATCCTGAGCTTGGAATCTCTTTGCAAGCTGAACGTTAGAAGAATAAGGAGTGACAACGGAACTGAGTTCAAGAATAATTTGATGGAACTTTTCTGTCTCAAGAGAGGGATCCGTCACGAATTCAGCGCGACGTACACACCTCAGCAGAATGGAGTGGCTGAACGGAAGAACAGAACACTGATCGAGACTGCAAGGACTATGCTGTCAGATGCAAAGCTTCCTGTCACTTTCTGGGCAGAAGCAGTTAATACAGCTTGTCACGTCTTAAACAGGGTTCTGGTTGTGAAAAGGCACAACAAGACATGTTATGAGTTGATCAACAATCGACTTCCCAATCTTGATTACCTAGTTCCTTTTGGTAGTCCTTGTTCCTTGTTGCTATAGTATAAAGACCATCAGTCTAAATTTCATGCGAAAGCGGTGGAAGGCATCTTCTTAGGATATGTTGCCAATTCGCCCTGCAAGAGAGTGTACAACATAGGAACTCGTACTGTCGAGGAATGGTTTGAAGTGGACTGTAGTAAACACAGCACTCCACCAAAACCAAAAGGTCCAGCTTGGGGTTTTGATTATGATGCGCTATTCAAGTCTTTCAATCTTCCTGACTTATCTGATGAAGACGCCGCAAATGTCTATGATTTATTTCGTGGTGACAATGACTCCAGTTTTTCTACTCGTGCTACTGTACCAATTACAACTCCTGATTCCAATGCTGCATCTGCATCTGGAACTCATGACAGTGATAACAGTGAAGGTGTTCATGTTGTTGGAAATGACGCTCAAGCCAATCCTAACACAATTATAGGAAATGAAGCTCCAGCTGATCCAATTAACATTGAATCTTCTTCCTCTGGAACACAGGAAATGCGAGAGTTAAGCACGAATCTAGATCCGAAAATTCAAGAACCGATTGTACCGGAGACGAGGGTGCATAGGAATCATCCAATCGACAACATTATTGGTGATCCTTATGCCGGTGTTCAGACTCGTCATAGAACCATAACTGAGAACACCAGTCTCTACACAGAGATATTTGACACTGGTGTCATGGAAACATGTCTGCATGCTGCATTTGTGTCCCAGTTAGAGCCGAAGAATGTGAAGGAGGCTCTCACTGACAACTGCTGGATTGAGGCGATGCAAGATGAACTGTCTCAATTCCAAAAGTTACACGTGTGGGATTTAGTTGACTTGCCAAAAGGCTTTCAGCCAATTGGTACCAGATGGGTGTTCAAATGCAAGACGGATGATCGTCATGTAGTTGTGAAGAACAAAGCAAGATTGGTTGTTCAGGGTTTTTATCAACAAGAGGGCTTGGATTACAATGAAGTATATGCCCCAGTTGCTAGAATTGAGGCCATTCGACTGTTCTTGGGTTATGCCACATATGTCGGCTTCAAGGTCTATCAACTTGATGTGAAGAGTGCTTTCCTTTATGGTAAGGTGCATGAAGAAGTCTATCTCACTCAACCTCCCGGTTTTGAAGATCCGTATAATATCAATAAAGTGTACAAGCTCGACAAAGCACTTTATGGTCTTCATCAAGCACTGCGGGCATGGTATGAGACTTTATCTAAGCATTTACTGTCTAATGGTTTCGACCGTGGACAGATTGACTCGACTCTCTTCATACGGAAAGCAGGAGGTGACATTCTTCTTGTGCAAGTATATGTCGACGACATTATCTTTGGGTCGACCAATGAAGGGATGTGTAGGGAATTCGAGAATGTGATGAAGTCCAAGTTTGAAATGAGCAATATGGGTGAACTGTCATTCTTTCTAGGTTTGCAAGTCAGTCAAAGAGAGAATGGAATTTATCTACATCAAACTAAGTACGTGCAGGACATCTTGTCAAAATACAAGATGAGTGATAGCACTACTTATGGCACACCAATCCCAGTCAATCATGGTTTGCATCCCGACAGAGATGGAAAGGATGTGGACAGCAGGTTGTACCGTGGGATGATCGGATCACTTATGTATCTCACAGCTTCAAGACCTGATATAATGTTTGCTGTATGTTTGTGCTCAAGGTTTCAGTCTCAACCGAAGGAGTCACATATGATAGCCGTGAAAAGAATTTTTAGATACCTGAAAGGGAAACCCCGATTAGTTCTTTGGTACTCCAAGCAGCAGTCATTCGACTTCAAAGCCTACACTGATTCAGATTATGGCGGTTGTAACCTTGACAGAAAGTCAACTTCTGGTGGATGTCAATTCTTAGGAGACAGGCTGGTCTCCTGGCAGTGCAAGAAGCAGTCAATGGTTTCTGTCTCAACTTGTGAAGCAGAATACATTGCTGCAGCGAGCGGTTGTTCTCAGATACTGTGGATTCAGCAGCAGTTGAGAGACTACGGCTTAAACTTCACTAGAACTCCTCTATTCATTGACAACAATGCCACCATGTCCATCACAAATAACCCGGTGAAACATTCCAAAACTAAACACATAGAGATTCGTCATCATTTCATCCGTGACTGTGCTGAAAAGCATTTAATTGAACTTGTAAAAGTTCACACGAATGACAATCTTGCTGACCTTTTCACAAAGGCATTTGATCGATCCCGTTTTGAGCATCTTGTCAACTTGATAGGAATGTTCAATCCTGAGTGAAAACTAAGTTTTCTTAACTCAATTCAA
The DNA here is from genome assembly GCA_023525975.1 of Smallanthus sonchifolius. Taxonomy (NCBI): domain Eukaryota; kingdom Viridiplantae; phylum Streptophyta; class Magnoliopsida; order Asterales; family Asteraceae; genus Smallanthus; species Smallanthus sonchifolius. The sequence goes on along the minus strand of CM042023.1, from coordinate 71,274,742 downwards.
TTCATGGAAGTTAAATTTTTAATTCCTTTAAATTTTCTGTATAGTTCTTTTATTTTTAAAATATTCTACAAAAATCAAAAACAAAATAGAAAATGGAGAAAATTTCAAAGTTAACTTGAGAAAAGAGGAAATGATAGTACATCAGAAATGATCTAAACTTCATAGACTGCTCATATGGGAAATGATTGCGTCATGCTTACTTATCTGTTTAAACTTATTATGTTTTTAATCTGTTTATTTACAAGTAATTTGAATTGCCAGTAGGCTGTATGCGTCTTTGAACACTAGTAGTGTGGAAACTAAATCTAAATTACAACTGTGATTTGAACCCATGTTTGCAAGCGTGTGTGAGTTAAAGATTCGAAAAGATCACTATCAGATAAAGGATGTTTGATTTTGACAATAATTTTCTTTTGAGATCAGTTTCGGGTTATGTTGTTAGCACAATTAATGCGGTTCATCTCTCTGTCCATACTCACAAGTATGCAAGGAGAGATTGAATCAAGACATGTCTCTACATTAACCGTTGAGCATGTATTCACCCTTGAATCATTCCTGGTTCATTGAAATCAAATCCAGATAAAAGTTGGATCCCCTTACCCTATAATCAAACACCATGTTCATTATCCCGAATCATCATACCGATATTCAAAGAAGAAAATCACATGAAACCAAGACAAAAGAATCACTCGATTCTGAATCTTATGATTCCTGATAATCCTTATGGATTCTGCTTGATTTTTCTGTGCTAATTGATGTAACTTCATTCTGAAAATTAAGAAAATAATTGAAAATAATCTTAGATGCCTTGAAGTTAATGCAAAATATCATAGCATATCAGTGGGGTACACGTTGTATATCTTATAATTAATACCTTAATACACAAGAACGTGATACAAAGATGCTTATAGTTTCAAATCCTATAATATTGTCAACTTGAATTACTTGTTTATGTGCTTATTACGTATGAATAAAGAGTAATACATGACATGATCCCATATTCTTTGATGTTTATTTTGTATCGTTTTTGCTAAAAGATAGCCTGATATGATCCTTTGCTCGTGTCTTTGATCAAAAATAGCTTGTGTCAATGATTGTATATATATATCTTGAAAAGAACAAAAAGATTTTAAGTTTTTAAGTTTATGCATTGTTCAAGTTTAATCAGAAAAAGCCAAAAATATTTTATGTTTAACCTTCATGAATTGTATTTGAATCCTCTTGGTTGAATATTTTTATCTTGTTCGTTATTTGACTTAAAATCTTCCTAATTTGAGTTGAAAGTGTGCGCACATAAGAGTCTCTGCGTACTTGATAAGTGTTGGAGGTAAACCCTGCGTACTTAACAAGTACGCAAGACTTAAGTCATGCGTACTTAGTAAGTACGCAGGAGTTAAATCCTGTGCACTTAGTAAGTCACGACCAATATGTGTTGGGTATAAATACAGGACTTAGACAATTTTTTAGGGTTTATCACTTTTTCAATCGTTTTTCTCCTGTGCTATTCCCTCCGAGCATTTTCTTAAAAAAAATATTTCGAGTGTTCCAACCGGATTTTTCATCCCAATCACATTGTCATCTTCGTATTTCATCTCAGTGGTGAGACTATAGGCCAATTCCATCCATCGATTCTTGACATTTGGACCGATTTTTGACTTAGAAAATATTAGGTTAAATCCGATACATTTTGGGGTAATATGGGGTTGTTTGGGTAACTTATTATCTGTAACAAGCTAATAGGAAGCTTTAATCGACTCCCTAATCATCTCATGGTCCTCGATTGATCCGTCATTTGAAGTTGAACCGACAGTGGGTCGGCGACGGGTCTAGGTCAAAAATTGGACGTGTGTAGTGTTGATAATGGTACCATAGGTTAGAATCCTTGATTCCGACCTAGTGGCGACCTAATCAACCCACATTTTGAACGAATTACAAGTTTCGGAAATTTTTGCTAAGGGTTGTTCTTGCGCACTTAGCAAGTACGCAAGAAATGCTTCTTGCGTACTTGTTAAGTACGCAAGAGGAAAATCCTGCGCACTTAGTAAGTGCGCAGGACCAACACTTAGAAATTTTTCCTAAGTCTGAAAATTTTTTCAAAGTGTAACTGCTATACTATGTCATGTGTGTCTACTTCCAGTGTTATAAGTGGTTCTGAATATGTTTTCTGTGTGTGTTTGCAGGCTATGGCTCATGCATTCACTGACAAATTCAACTTAGTGGCTAACACCGAACCAGAATGGAAAGGCGCAGCCTTGCAATACAGGGAGATTGTGGATTTTCTCAACAGATCAAGAATCAGTTATGCTATCTCAGCAAACCCAACAGTCTCAAGGCCTTACCTAGAGCAATTCTGGAGACTGCAGAGCACGATTGCACGGTATCCCCGAATGTCATACGGGCTACAGTTGACGGTCGGGCTATTGCTATCTCGGAAGATACAATAAGGAGAGTATTGCAATTCGGAGACCTTGCCACCGACCCGACATCCTATCCAGATTACTACATGGATGGGTGTTGGAGGCACAGAATGGGGTATGTCGGGGCAAGGGACTATGCTTCCTACAAGAAGATGTGGGTATTGGATCAATGGCGTTACTTTGCCCACATTATGATCATGTGCATCTCATCCAGGAAAGCGGGGAAAGATGCCATGGGTCATGACCTAGCAGCGGCCATGGTGGGCCTGTCTCTCAATCGGGGCTATAACTTCTCTCGCTATATCTTCAAAGCACTAAATGACCAGATAAATACAGCAGAGAGGTTCAGGTTCCTTTTGTACCCGAGGTTTGTGCAACTACTGATCGATGATGCACTGCCAAACCTACGCGCTATCGGGGAGAGACTGCAGGTAAAAGGGTGGACAAGAGAGTCTTTGCACAGTTTCTAAAGCCAGGCAGTGTAGAACCTACCCCTGAGCATACTGAACTCTTCGGCCACCTGATTAATGAAGCATACGTCGCTCCGGAGGACTGGAACTGGTATATTTCCAACTCGGGACCAGAGATGAGTGATCACTCTGATGAAGAACAAGATGAAGAGAATGAGGAAGATGAAGGTGATGATGAAGGTGATGTTGGTGGTGCAGAGGAATCCGATTCGAAGGCAACAGAATCAGATTCTTCTTATTCCGATGACGCACCATCACAGGTACATCCGAGAAGGTCGGCACAGGTAACCCTGCCTGAGTCGTCTTCAAAAAGAAAACGACAAAGCTCGAGCAGCGAATACGAGCCGGATTCCGACTCTGACGCTGCTCTACAAAGACGAAGGCGAGAGAAAGCCAACAAGCAAAGGGGCGATAGGCAAGAGGTTGCTATCCCCAGGGTTGAAGAGATTCCGACTGTGCAGCCAGTATAAGTTGAGGCTGCCCGTCTAGAGTCAGAATCTACCACGCCAGCACGGCAACTGTTTACAAGGAGGAGAAGGCCACTGGTATAAGCAGATGTTGCAGTCACGGCGGTCACAGAGGTGATTCCTATGACAGTGACCCTCCCTACTCCAACCGTCCAGGTGACGGTGACTGCTCCACTTCTCACGGAGTCAGTCACCATCACCCCAACCATAACTCCCATCATTTCATCCCCCATCCCAACACCCACCAAAGAGCCGTCAGGTCAACCCTTCAACTATGGTGATTTCTCACAGGGGTTCGACTTTGACACAATCTTCTCCTCTCCCATCCATAATGCCAAAGCCTCATCCTCTAGGCATCCTGATCCGAATGATGCAAGGATCGATGTGCTAGAAACCCAGGTTGCTGAACTATTGAAGACCATTCAAAAGTCAAAGGAGGAGTTTGATGCTCAACAAGCACAGATTAATTCTCTGGTCGATGAAGTTCGGATTCTCCATAGCCAGAGAACATGAAATGAGTAATTGAAGAATGTCATGGCACAGAATGAACTGTTAATGAAGACTAAGGAAATGATTCTAGGCCACAGAACTTCACTTGAGCTGAGGATGGACTTGTAGAGAAAAGAGCACGAAGCGATGGTCAAATTAGTTGGTGAACTGACCGCGATGCTAGGTGCTCAGGGGGAGAAAGAGACAGAGAAAGAGAAAGAGAAAGACAAAGAAAAGAAATCCACCGGTGCCGAGTCTTGTCATCCAGTCGATCTGACTAAGGATGATGATAAAGACAAGGATCCTGAAGTCGGTCCTAGTGGAGGTGAGCACCTAGCTTTGGCGATTGTGCCCATCTCTTCTGTTCCATTGGCTGAGGGGGAGTCTACTCAGCAAGAGGGTGGTGATACCTCAGGTGGTGGTGGTAGAGATAAAGGGAAGTCAGCGGCTGACGTGCTCAAGGACTTATCTGATGATGAGATCCTCTACTTAGAGCCTGACTATTCTAAAGAGGCACAGATCGATGCTCTCCTTAATCTGGAAGAAGGAGAGATTGACTCTGGTGATGACTGGAACGATGATGATGATGATGATGATGATGATGATGTGATAATCGAGATTCCCAAGGGCGACGGGGAACTAGAGTACGAGTTAGAGGATGGTGTGATCTTTGAAATACCATCGCTCGAATCTCTGCTCGAAACAGACACAGGCTCAGTTGACATAGCAAGTAATGTTGAAGCTACAACTGAAGCCTCCCCAGTCGACCCTACACCTGTGGACCCCGAGGTATCAAAAGAGAAAGTCATGCCTTCTGCATCTACAAAGGGTCCAGCTCCCGTGTGTCAAAAGACGTCTATCACAGACAAGCACGGAGCGAAAGGTATGATCTTGGCTGTTAGGTTTGAGGAAGACAAGCAGCTGTTCGCCATCAAAAGATCAGGGGGAGTTCAATACTTGAAACCCACCAGTGAGGCGTTCAACTCTTTGCCCAAGTACGACCTTGTGAACCTCACAAACCGTGACCTGCTGAGTCACTCGAGTAATGCAGTAGCAATGGGTTTGTGGGTTACACTACAGCGGGAAGCAAGATCAGGGAAATTTGAATACCTCAAGCCTCATGTGCCCAGAAGAGTCAAGGATAAGCACGTTGTGCATCCTGTGACTAAGAAACCCTTAAAGAGATTGGTATACAAGCCAGTGCGATGTGAAACTAAGATTCCCCTAAGCAAGTTACCTCAGGATATTCTTGGTGACATGTGGTACTGGTACGTTGATCCAAAAACGGGCGAGGCTGTGGTTATGGGTAAAGGTAAGTCAGATAGTGGAAACACAGTACCAAAGGAAGTGATCAGGGTTTTTGATGAAGTCTGCTTCATCAATTTCTCTGTGAACGATCTGGAGGTACTAGCAGACAAGTTCTGCATCCACACTGACAAATGGACAAAGCTTCTCTCGGCGAAATACGACAAGTTAATCAAGTTTTGCCTTGATTACAAGAAGAAGATGGAAGCTAAGGAACAAGTGCTGTGAAGACTGAAGAATGAAGACTGAAGACGATGAAGATCCCGAGCTGTTGTCAAGGGGGAGTTTGTTGATGCACTTTCCTGTGACAACACTCTGGATAGAGTCTTTGTTTGTATTTCTAATGTCTGTAATTTGTCTTTGTATGTAAGAGTCGTTATGTAATTGTTTATCGAGTTGTATTTACTTTTACATAATGTTTGTTGTTTTTCTGCTAAGTGTTTTGCGCACTTACATGTGCACAGGAGAAAGCTCCTGCGTAGTTAGCAAGTACGCAAGAACACCTCTGCGTACTTGTTAAGTACGCAAGAGCAATTGGTCCTGCGCACTTGCTAAGTGCACAGGCATCAGGTCTGTATAAATAGGATAGATTCACAGAAGCTAAGTACGCGGAAACCATTTTGTTCAGACGAACTCAGTTCTGCTAAGTACGCAGCTTGTATTCTCTCTGTAACCGTCGAGTGTTTATAATAGAAAGAACGTTTATTGTGACTCTCGTGTTTGGTTTACTTTGTTTTGTAAGACTCTCCACCTAGTCACGGGTATTCCGCAACCCGATCCGACTAGTAGACCACTTGCATGTGACGATCCGACACACACGAAGGGACCTACACTTTCCTTTACGGGCCTTTCCCATTCCCGGCTTCAACCATTCTCGGTTTCGGGCATTCCCTACTCAGATGACCGGCATCCCCACAATTATAGCACTTGAAGTGTTGTGGGCACTCACGGGAGTAGTGCCCTGTCTTGCCACACTTGAAGCACAAGTTAGATCCCAGTCTACATTCACCGGTATGCTTCCTTCCACACTTCTTACAAACAGTCGGCTCATTCACCCGAGCCCTCTTATCACGAGTCCCAAACATCCTTCCACCAGTTTGCTTGTTCGAGAAGCTCGGTCTCTTCTTTGGTTCCTCAATGGCAACGACATTCAGCGCCAGATCATCGAATACCACGCCGCTCAGTTCTACTACCGAGTCGTAGGTCGTAGGGGCGTTTGCCTTAACATAGGTGCGGACCTGGTCCGGCAGCCCTTGAATGTAACAGGAAATCTTTCTTTCCTCAGTCGTGATAAGGTGTGGAACCAGACGTGCCAGTTCATTGAATCTAGTTATGTACTGCCGGTGCGTCATGCTCCCGGCCTTCAAACCCAGAAATTCCCTCTCTACCTTCTCAATCTCGTTCCTTGGGCAGAAATTCTTGATCACCAAAGTTTTCAAGTCAGCCCACATCATCGCATCCACAACCTCGTTCCCTTTTGCTTGACGTACACCTTCCCACCAATGGGATGCTTCCTCTCTTAAGGAGTTAACAGCAAATTTCACAACTTGATCCGTTCGACATTCGCTCAGATGAATGGAAGCCTCCATATGAATTATCCAGTCAAAAGTAGCCACCGCGTCCTTCTTCCCAGTCAGGACTGGCAGGTCACATGCCTTGAAGGACTTATAATCGCAACCACGGTTAAGCGGTGTGTTGATTGCCTCAGTGTTCGGGGTATCAACCGCCGTGTTAGACCCACCCGTCTCATTAACCTTCTTTAATGCTTCTGCCAACAGTCCTGGCAAAGAAACTTTCATTAAGTCTGTGAACTCTCGAGCTATGGCTGCTCTCACTTCTGGTTCAAAAGTGAAAGGTTGTTCTTCAACCTGTGTCTGCTCGGTTCCAAGCACACCAACCGCCGGTTCAGTGTGAACACTTCCTTCTTCACTATACTCTTGGCGCGCAGGGGTCCTGTCGCGACCGCTGTTACGACCACCGGTACGGCTCCCACCACGCCTTTCGTTTCCTCTTCTTGCCATTTTGTTCTATAAGACAAGAATTCAATGTCATCACGCTAGTTAACAAATAAAATTCAGTAAGTACTGTAAGATGTTAATATACACTGGCCATCTGCAATTAACCATTACACTACCTTTCGATTTCTATTTGACCACCTTTGTGATTTCATCATAACACAAGTCCTTACCTAACCCTTTCTAAGGCATACTATATACGTAAATATATACTACCATCATACCTGATGCTGTGGCTCGAGTTAACCGAATTGGCATCCGCTTTCGGTCCCATTCACAGTTTAAATTCATACACCATGAGTGTCCAAATCTCTCAAACTATTGCTCTGATACCAACTTGTAAGGCCCCAAACCCGGGAGGCCTCACTTGTTGGATTTACTCATTCACAAACAGTTCTTAAACTTGATTATCAAATAACGCAGCGGAAAATACTTTAACAAAACATAACCATTACATTGTTTAACAACGGAAGTGTAATATAATCTATTACATAAACATATCATAATCTAATCATAACGGGATGCCAGACTTCATGATCAACCGGGTAACTCTTCTCGCTTGCCAAGCATCACCGTCCATCATCCATACCTGCCTTAACCTGAATGTGCATACTAAAAAGTCAGCTACGCTGGTGAGTTCTAGTTTTCATTCTATTTAAGAAATGGTTCATCATTCAAAACATTCATTAGGGTTTAACATCACGTATAAGAAATCAGGGCCTTTCGTTCATCATTGAAAACCTTCAAACATTTTTCCTCATCATAAACACATTGACCGGATCATTTGTTTAAAACATTTAATATTCATTTAAGTCATACATTACTATCTACAATCTGTATCTTTCTTTAAGCGTCTCTGTGTCCCCGAAGGAACCTTGCATGTCGTGGACAACCGTTACGTATCGTCGTCATTGCCACAACATTCCGTCAATTCCCTTTTGTATTGCCCCCAAGGCTAACTGCACGAGGACCGACAATACCCATTCAGTTGCCCCTATGGCTCTCATGTCCATTGTCACAACCCCGGGCTACCCCTGCCCGGGCGTCGCGAGACAATGCTGGTATCTGAATGAGGTCCCATAAATTTGGACAGCGGAAGTCTTTGTTTTTACTTGATGCCCTTTTTGTAATGAAATGTCATGTAAATAACCTCAAGGGTTAATTCTGTACTTTTTGTCAAAACTTGGGATCCACGTCCCTTTTCATTTCATGATAATAGACATTCAAAAGTCTATTATATAATGTACATCTGCTGAATTAATTTACATAATACAAGCCATTTAAAATGTTTAGGATCTACGTCCGTTCCAACATTTGGTCTTGTATTAGTCTGCCACAGGGATTTAAATATGCCTAAAGATCTTGTCTTTACTGCACCACCCTGAATTTAATGATTTCTTTCACTACCTGTGAAAAACGTTTTGAAAATGAACATCAGCATAAAGCCGGTGAATCACATTTAACTGACACGAAAATGATTTCTAACATAAACCAAATTAAAGCCTTTAAGCACGTTTCTGTATGGTAAATCTACACATTCAGCAGTCTTTTTCACCTGAAATATATACCACCTACATACACTGGGTTAACTGCCATGGGGTCAACTGGCTGAGCTCTATGTCTCAGACTGATAGCCTATTCCCAGGGTCGTGATGCTAAGAACCTTGTTCTTAGTCTTATATGATACTCAGGAACTCGTCCCTCGTATAATCTGCTAAGGAACCATATCCTTAGTCTTATGATACCCCCTTTCATGATCTGTACCCAGCCACGGACCGGACTTTCACCCGTCACATGTATACCATTTGATCAAATCTACGTATGCTTATGGCCTGAATGCTATCACGTAGATTACCCTTATGATTAAAGTATTTAATTTGTTTCATGCCGTTTTCGTAAATAAAATGGTTTTATCGTTTGAAAAGCGTTAAACGTGTTCACCTTGATTTTGATGGCTGGTAGGGTTGTAGGCTTCGGAATTTGAGCAGAACCTCAACACGTTTCTTCCTAGGGAAGACACGATTAACGAGAATATATATGAGAGAATATATATATAATTGCGGCTATATATATATATGAATAGTTTTAATAATACCTACTTCGCGGGATTTGGACGGAACTACGGCTTGAGCAGGGTTTCGTAGGATTCTTGAACAGCGCTTCGGGACGTTGTGGAGTTTTGAGAGATCGGGTTTGTGTGAAACGAATGTTTGGAAACTGTACAGAATTTCAATCCCGTTGAAGGCCTTTTATAGGCTGATTTTCCAGTCTCTCGCGTACCGCGAGACTGGCCAAGGAAATCTCTCGCGTACCGCGAGAGGATGAGGTGTCACGAACGGTGCTGAGTCAGCATGACACGTGTCGGCTGGTGGCAAGGGTGAATGACACGTGTTTTCTGGTCCTGACGCGTGTACTATTCCCTCGCGTACCGCGAGGCTTGGTTGGAAATCTTCTCGCGTACCGCGAGAAGATGATTTTCTGGCGCATAAGCAGTCCCCTCGCGTACCGCGAGGTTTTGTCAAAATCTCCCTCGCGTACCGCGAGGGAGTGAAATTTTGAATTTTATTTTCTTTTTATTTTGGGTGTTACATCCTCCCCTCCTTTAGAATAATCTCGTCCTCGAGATTCATTGAAAGAGATGTGGATACTTTTTGCGCATTTCTGACTCAAGTTCCCAAGTATATTCTGGGCCACGCCTGGAGTCCCATCTTACTTTGACCAATACCAATTGTTTCCGTTTAAGCTTTTTGATTTGTCGGTCTTCAATTTGTAACGGGCGTTCGATGAATTTGAGCTTTTCATTTACTTCCACATCTTGTAAAGGCATAAGCAAGGATTCATCAGCTAAACACTTACGTAGGTTTGATACATGGAATACATCGTGTACCCCACCCATCTCTACTGGTAGTTCAAGCTGATAGGCAACAGATCCGATTCGTTTAATGATTTTGAAAGGTCTAACAAAACGTGGACTTAACTTTCCTTTCTTTCCGAAACGAATAACACCTTTCCAAGGTGAAACTTTTAATAACACCTTGTCACCGATTTGGAATTCTAACGGCTTTCTTCGTTTATCTGCATAACTTTTCTGTCGATCTTTAGCCATTTTTAGACGTTCTCGTATTTGCAAGATTTTATCGGTAGTTTCTTGGACTATCTCTGGTCCTGATAGTTGATTTTCTCCGATATCTGACCAACATACAGGCGTTCGACATTTCCGTCCGTACAATGCTTCAAATGGTGCGGCCTGAATACTTGTGTGATAACTATTGTTGTATGAGAATTCCATTAGAGGTAAATGATCATCCCAATTACCTCCAAAGTCTATCACACAGGCTCGGAGCATATCTTCTAGGGTTTGTATAGTTCTTTCGCTCTGCCCATCAGTTTGTGGATGATAAGCAGTGCTAAGATTCAATCGAGTTCCTAGAGCTGTTTGAAAACTTTGCCAGAATCGAGATGTGAAGCGACTATCTCTATCTGACACTATGGATAGAGGCACACCATGTAACGTTACAATTTCATTAACGTAAATTTGTGCCATTTTGTCCATACTCATGGTGTCTTTAATAGGTAGAAAGTGAGCTGATTTGGTTAAACGGTCAATGATAACCCAGATTGCATTATTTCCACGAGTGGTTCGAGGAAGTTTGGTAATAAAGTCCATAGTTATCAATTCCCATTTCCAAACTGGTAATTCTAACTGTTGCAATAATCCAGCTGGCTTTTGGTGTTCAGCTTTGACTTTGGAACAAGTCAAACATTTTGCTACGTAGATAGCAATGTTCTTTTTCATACCAATCCACCAGTAACTTTCTTTGAGGTTTTTGTACATTTTATCACTTCCTGGGTGCATGGTGTATTTGGACTTGTGTGCTTCTTCGAGGATTCGCTCTCGAAGATCACCTGTAACTGGTACCCAAATACGTTTATTCATGCGAAGGATATTATCTTCTCCTTTGATCAGTAAATCAAGCATTCCTTTCATTCCTTCTTTTTCAAAGTTACCTTCCTTCAAAGCTAACTCTTGTGCCTCTTTTAACTGACTTACAAGATCAATTTGTAGTTCAAGTCTGAGAGAACGTACTCTCTTTGGCTTGACGTTTTCTTTTCGGCTCAAGGCATCTGCTACTACATTTGCCTTTCCTTCATGATAACAAATTTCACAATCATAATCATTCAGGATTTCCATCCATCTTCTTTGTCTCATATTTAACTCCTTCTGGCTAAATATGTACTTGAGACTTTTATGATCAGTGTAGATTGTGAATTTAATCCCATAGAGATAGTGTCGCCATAATTTCAAAGCAAAGATTATAGCGCCCAACTCTAGATCGTGGGTTGAGTAGTTTTTCTCATGAATTTTCAACTGACGAGATGCATAAGCAATGACTTTCTTGCGTTGCATTAATACGCAACCTAAACCAGTATGTGAGGCGTCGCAGTAAACTACGAAATCTTCAATACCATCTGGTAAAGATAGAATAGGTGCGTTTGTCAGTTTTTGTTTCAAAGTTTCAAAAGATTCAGATTGTTTGGGTCCCCATTCGTATTTTACAGATTTCCGAGTTAGGGATGTGAGTGGGATTGCTATACGAGAAAAATTTTGAATGAACCGGCGGTAATATCCCGCTAATCCCAGAAAACTACGAATTTCGGTGGGTGACTTGGGAATTTCCCATTTGGATATAGCTTCGATTTTTGAAGGATCTACTTGAATTCCGTTCACGTTGATGACATGACCAAGAAATTGTACTTCTGTTAACCAAAATCCGCATTTGGAAAACTTAGCATATAGTTTTTCCTTTCGAAGAAGTTCAAGTATGGTTCGAAGATGAGTTTCGTGTTCAACTTGGGTTTTGGAATAAATAAGTATGTCATCAATAAAAACTATGACAAACTTATCCAAGTAAGGTTTGCAGACACGATTCATCATGTCCATGAATGCGGCAGGAGCATTTGTAAGTCCAAATGGCATAACCGTGAACTCGAAATGTCCATACCGTGTTCGAAATGCAGTTTTCGAGATATCGTTATCATGCACTTTCAACTGATGATAACCTGAACGAAGATCGATCTTTGAAAAATGACAAGCTCCTTGGAGTTGATCGAATAAATCGTCAATCCGTGGAAGCGGGTATCGGTTTTTAATGGTAACTTTATTTAATTCCCGATAATCAATACACATGCGCATTGATCCGTCTTTCTTCTTAACAAAGAGAATTGGGGCTCCCCAGGGTGAAGAACTTGGTTGTATAAAACCTTTCTCAAGAAGTTCATCCAATTGTTTCTTGAGTTCTGCCATTTCTGTGGGTGCCAGTCTGTACGGGGATTTGGCAATTGGAGTTGCACCAGGTACAAGGTTGATTCGAAATTCTACCTCTCGTTCTGGTGGTAATCCAGGCAGTTCTTCAGGAAAAACGTCTGGAAATTCAGATACTACATGTACTGATTCTATCTTCTTCTCCTTTTCCAAGGTAGTAATTGATACCAGACATGCCAGATATCCTTTTCTTAAGCACTTGGTTGCTTTAAGTTTGGAGATTATCTGGATAGGTTTTGTGGGTTTATCACCTTGGATAGTTAGAGTTTTGTTTGTTGGTGAAATGAGTTTTACAACTTGTTGATTACAAAGGATTTCGGCTTGGTTATTGGATAACCAATCCATCCCCAAAATAATGTCAAAGCCAGTTATTGACATTGGTAACAATTGTACTGGGATAGTGAAACCAGCCAATGTAATGTAACAATTGTTCAGTGATTGGGATATTTTTATCAAATCACCGTTCGCTGTTTCTACTTCATATGTTTCAGCTAAGGGACTTAATGGTTCATTTAATAGATTACAAAAATTATAATCTATAAAACTCCGGTTCGCACCCGAGTCAAATAAGACCTTAGCATAAACATTATTAAGAAGAAATGTACCGGTAATTACGTCCGGCGTTCTCTCAGCTTGGTTAGCATTCATAACAAAAGCTCGTACGGTCTTTTTGTTTTCTGGAGTGATCTTGGCTCCTGATCCTCCAGCTCTTCCGGTCCTTGCAAACTTAGGGCAATTAGTGCTGATGTGCCCCAGCTCTCCACAACTAAAACAAGTTATTCCCTTTTTCTTGAAGCAATTCTCAGTAGAGTGACCTGAGACCTTGCAATAATTACAGAATGGAGTTTCAAAAACACACTTTCCACTATGCCTGCGTCCGCACGTTTTGCATGATGGATTGTTAAATGGTAACCCCTTTTGCCCAAAGTTCTTGCTAAATCTTTTGGCCTCGGGTTTTGATTTTATAGAGGATTCGACTTTCTTCTTTTCCTCTATATTTCTGATTAGTCCAGCCGTCATGGTACCGGTCAATTCTACGGTGGACTCAATGGTTTTTGGTGAGACAACCTTCACCAAATCACGGATCTCTGGAACTAAACCGTAAATATATCGAGTTATGAGAACTGACTCAGGTTTAGCCAGGTGAGGTGCCAAACGGGCATATTCAAAAAATTTGGTGGTGTACTCTCGATCGTTGGTACCCACCATTCGGTGCTCCAGAAATTTTCTTTCAGCTTGTTCTTTTTCAGTCTTGGGGCAAAATTTCTTTTTCACCTTTGCCCGAAATTCTTTCCAATCCATAGCATTGGTCTTTCTCCTCCCTTTGGCAGAAATGATTGAATTCCACCATTCCAACGCTTCATTTTTGAAGGAGTTTGAAGCATACAGTACTTGATCTTTCTTAGCACACTTGCTAATTGCTATTACTGACTCCATCTTCTCTAGCCAGTGAAGAGTAGCAATACCGCCTTCGGTGCCCTTAAATTCATAAGGTTTACAGTCCTGAAAGGTTTTATAAGAACACCCTTTGTGTCTATACCTTTTTGTTTCATTCTCTTCTTCTGAGCTTTCACTGCTTAGATTTAACGATTCTTCAGATTCAGAATACTTATTGCTTGATGTTCTGGATCTTTTCGAGGTTTGAGTTCTACGAGAGCTTGCTACTTGCTCTGTGTGGGTTTTCGAAGGGTTTTCTGTTCTTTTTGAATGAGAGGTTACATAGCTTGGAGTTTTGATGTTTTCTTGTACTTCCTTTATTATGGCAGGAAGCATTTCTTTAATGCTTTGTTTGACCAGTTGTTGCAATTCTGGTTGTTGAGTAGCTATTTCAGGATTATTATTAACTTCTTTTCCTTTTTCCTTGATAATGTAGGTAGCTGGACCGCTATTGTTATTTTGTTGAGACATCTAAGAATACAAGACAAGAATTTGGGTCAAAATTTGAAGTTTATTATCGCTTAAACTTCATCTATTTGTTACAAATACAGAAATATAGATATGCATCTATATCACTTAAAGTTAGCTAATTATACAAATACTATCATTAACTTTAATCGAGAAGCACATCTCCCAAATCTTGATAGAATCTCCCCAGGGTCTCGGTCATAGCACCTTTCTGGATCAACTGATCTGCCACCCATTGTTCTGCGTACTTCCTGTCTTCCTGGGCTAGTTCGTAGTCAAATATAGTTTGTTCGTTTTTAACTACGACTTGTCTGGTGAAGAACAGTTCAGCACGTAGATCGTCAGCCTCTCTAAGAGCACGATCGAGGTGTTCATCAATTGATTTTGGCAGTTCATCATGGTATCCATAACAAGGAGGTGGTTCCCTGTGTCCCATCCTAAGATCGTGATATGCTGAGTTAACAGACCACACGACTTTTCCGTCGGTTGCATACTGACGTCCATCGGAGGGATCTACATAGAAGAAAGGTTCCTTGAAAACGGGATGTTCTGGAATAGGATCAAAGAAATACTTTCCACTACTGCCTTCACAAACAGCAGCCTTGTCGGATTCAGAAATCGAATGTAGAGTTTCTTCACTTGGACTGGGTGGATGTTCTTGAATTGTTCCGGTATGATCTACCACGTCTAATGATTGAGGTAGTGGCATAGATGTCATAACAGGACGTAAAGATTCTCTTGAATCTTCCATTTCCACTGAATACTCTGATTCTTCCCTCAGAGGTTCAAGCCTTGCTTGAGTCTGCTCCACTTGTTCTGCGACCATTCTGTTCCAATTCTCCGGGGTCGGTAGGTAGTGGACATAATCATCATAGCTTGGTACTACTTGATTAGATGATTCTCCAGGAAAGAAGTTTAGGTAGTTATGAGGGTAATAGTATGGATCTGTCATCCTGAAATTTATTGGTTATGTTAAAGGCATCTTCCTACCGTTCGTTTAGTAGGCACAACTATTGGTTAAAGCTAAGATACTATCATACAAGTATCTAATTTTGCTAAAACCCTTAAATGCGGCTCTGATACCAACCTGTCACAACCCCGGGCTACCCCTGCCCGGGCGTCGCGAGACAATGCTGGTATCTGAATGAGGTCCCATAAATTTGGACAGCGGAAGTCTTTGTTTTTACTTGATGCCCTTTTTGTAATGAAATGTCATGTAAATAACCTCAAGGGTTAATTCTGTACTTTTTGTCAAAACTTGGGATCCACGTCCCTTTTCATTTCATGATAATAGACATTCAAAAGTCTATTATATAATGTACATCTGCTGAATTAATTTACATAATACAAGCCATTTAAAATGTTTAGGATCTACGTCCGTTCCAACATTTGGTCTTGTATTAGTCTGCCACAGGGATTTAAATACGCCTAAAGATCTTGTCTTTACTGCACCACCCTGAATTTAATGATTTCTTTCACTACCTGTGAAAAACGTTTTGAAAATGAACATCAGCATAAAGCCGGTGAATCACATTTAACTGACACGAAAATGATTTCTAACATAAACCAAATTAAAGCCTTTAAGCACGTTTCTGTATGGTAAATCTACACATTCAGCAGTCTTTTTCACCTGAAATATATACCACCTACATACACTGGGTTAACTGCCATGGGGTCAACTGGCTGAGCTCTATGTCTCAGACTGATAGCCTATTCCCAGGGTCGTGATGCTAAGAACCTTGTTCTTAGTCTTATATGATACTCAGGAACTCGTCCCTCGTATAATCTGCTAAGGAACCATATCCTCAGTCTTATGATACCCCCTTTCATGATCTGTACCCAGCCACGGACCGGACTTTCACCCGTCACATGTATACCATTTGATCAAATCTACGTATGCTTATGGCCTGAATGCTATCACGTAGATTACCCTTATGATTAAAGTATTTAATTTGTTTCATGCCGTTTTCGTAAATAAAATGGTTTTATCGTTTGAAAAGCGTTAAACGTGTTCACCTTGATTTTGATGGCTGGTAGGGTTGTAGGCTTCGGAATTTGAGCAGAACCTCAACACGTTTCTTCCTAGGGAAGACACGATTAACGAGAATATATATGAGAGAATATATATATAATTGCGGCTATATATATATATGAATAGTTTTAATAATACCTACTTCGCGGGATTTGGACGGAACTACGGCTTGAGCAGGGTTTCGTAGGATTCTTGAACAGCGCTTCGGGACGTTGTGGAGTTTTGAGAGATCGGGTTTGTGTGAAACGAATGTTTGGAAACTGTACAGAATTTCAATCCCGTTGAAGGCCTTTTATAGGCTGATTTTCCAGTCTCTCGCGTACCGCGAGACTGGCCAAGGAAATCTCTCGCGTACCGCGAGAGGATGAGGTGTCACGAACGGTGCTGAGTCAGCATGACACGTGTCGGCTGGTGGCAAGGGTGAATGACACGTGTTTTCTGGTCCTGACGCGTGTACTATTCCCTCGCGTACCGCGAGGCTTGGTTGGAAATCTTCTCGCGTACCGCGAGAAGATGATTTTCTGGCGCATAAGCAGTCCCCTCGCGTACCGCGAGGTTTTGTCAAAATCTCCCTCGCGTACCGCGAGGGAGTGAAATTTTGAATTTTATTTTCTTTTTATTTTGGGTGTTACATCCATAGACCGACAACCTCCATCGACGGCAATGGCTCACGGCCATAACACCGTCGGATCATAATTTAACCTTACATAGGGTCACGTTAACCCCTGAGTAACCTTCGTTACTCCTTACCAGTTGTACAACATCAAACCATTGGCAGGCCACCAAGACACTGCCCCTGTTGCTCTTATGGCAACTATGGCTCGCTGTCCATAATCTACCACAAGGCTGGGAATTACATTCTCAGACTTCATTCGTCAATTCCATTCATTCGATAGATTAGATTTGTAATGACTTCTTTAAAACCTTTTCCCTTTTTCTTTTCTTTTCATAAAATCTTTCATTCATTTTCGAAACCCTTTACCTTTAGTTTAAACCATTTCTTTATAAACATTTCGTTCGTAAACATTTCATTCATAAAACTTTCTTTCCATAAACCGTTCATTCCAAATCATTTCATTTCGTAAACATAGTTTCATAAGCATCATTTTATAAACATAGCTTCATAAACATCGTTTCGTAAAAACGTCATTTCATATGTATGCACACCAGCCCGAAAACATTATATAAAACATTTAAAAGAGGGCTTCTAGAACTCACCTGATAAGCTAATCCGGGTTGCCCTAAACAAAGGTCCCACTACGTTACTTATGATCTGAATTGATTAGTTAAATACACATAAGAACAAATCCCGACTCTAACGGTTTAACCTTCGAAACATACCGACTTTACCTAATCAGCTTGATGCCTATGCACTTAGCAAGTGCGCTTAGCAAGTGCGCAGACCCTGCTTCCTGCGTACTTGATAAGTACGCAGGGTCCTCTTCCTGCGTACTTGATAAGTACGCAGTGCCCTCTTCCTGCGTACTTGATAAGTACGTAGGACCTGCTCCGTGCGTACTTGATAAGTACGCACGATCTGTTTCTTCGCAAAACCCTAACTTTCGCATTCAGGTCTGATCACGTCAAGATCCCAAACCTGTTTGCATTCAAAACGTTCGTTTTCCATTAAGGAACTCAAATCTATGTTTATCTTTCAGTTTTATCCGTGAAAACATTACCTTTTCACCCAAAACCTGAAAAACCCAAAAACGAACAAAAACTCAGATTTAGGCCCGATCGTTACCTGAATCGAGTTTCTGATCCGGAGGTTCTTCTCACGAGCTATGGAGCAACACTTTGCTAAAATCTCCGGTCGATCCGCCAACTTTCTCTCTCTACGGTTTCTCTCTCTAGAACTTGCAAATGAGAGAAATGGTGGAGGTCTAAGCTATTTATAAGGGAGGCTCCCCTTCCAGCTCGCCGGCCCGACCTGATATGCCTCGTTCGTTTATTTCGTCATTTTAACTGTCGTTTTATTTTTGGGATGTTACATAAACGCCTTATTTTATCATGTTATTTAAGGATTTGTTTTTTTTCACATCTATACACTATTTATGTACAAATCTATGTATGCTCACCAACTTTTTAGTTAACCTTATTTTATTCATGTTTCAGGTGCTAATGTTTGATCAAGGCTTGCTACACATAGGCTTTGGGACTTAGTTAATTTTAAATCAAGAACAATTTGTATTTCATTTATGTACTTTGGAATTGGTTTTTGTTTGTCTGAATTGAAAAGGATTTAATATATTACAATTTAGTCAACGTTGAGCTCATGAACAGTCTACATGTCCCGCCCCGACGTATTCCGCCGTCGGTTGGGGTGTGACAACTCTGGTGATGACTGGGATGAAGATGATGAGGATGTAGTGATAGAAGTTCCCAAGGGTGACGGGGAAGGAGAATATGAGTTAGAAGATGGAGAGATCTTTGAATTTCCATCCTTCGAAGCTCAGCTCGACACAGGTTCAGTCGAGCATGCTAGTAATGTGGAAGCCTCGACTGAAGCCTCCCCAGTTGACCCTACACCTGTGGATCCGGAGGCACCTAAAGAAAAAGATATGCCTTCTACTTCATCTAAGGGTCCAGCTCCTGTTTGGCAAAAGACGTCTATCATAGACAAACAATGGGCAACAGGGATGATCTTGGCTGTAAGGTTCGAGGAGGATAAGCAGTTATTCTCAATCAAAAGATCTGGGGGGGGTTCAATACTTGAAACCAACTAGTGAAGCATTCAACTCCTTACCCAAATACGACCTTGTGAACCTAGCAAACCGAGAGCTGCTGGGTCATTCTAATCATTCAGTGGCGATGGGTTTGTGGGTGGTTCTACAGCGGGAAGCAAGATCTGGGAAGTTTGATATGTTCAAGCCTCAAGTGCCC
Organism: Smallanthus sonchifolius; assembly: GCA_023525975.1. Classification (NCBI taxonomy): domain Eukaryota; kingdom Viridiplantae; phylum Streptophyta; class Magnoliopsida; order Asterales; family Asteraceae; genus Smallanthus; species Smallanthus sonchifolius. The sequence goes on along the minus strand of CM042023.1, from coordinate 71,255,436 downwards.
AAGAGAGTCAAGGATAAGACAGCAAGACATCCTGTGACTAAGAAATTCTTAAAGAAATTGGTATACAAGCCAGTGCTATGTGAAACCAAGATTCCCTTGAGCAAGTTATCTCAGGATATCCTCGGTGACATGTTGTACTGGTACGTAGATCCAAAGACGGGCTAGGCTGTGGTGATTGGAAAGGTGAGGTCAGAAAGTGGATGCTTAGTGCCGAAGGAACTAATCAGAGTATTTGATGAAGTCTGCTTCATTAACTTCTCTGTGAAAGATCTGGTGGCACTAGCAGACAGGTATTGCATGCATACGGACGAATGGACAAAATTCCTTGCTTCTAAATATGAAAAGGTGATCAAGTTCTGCCTTGAATATAAGAAGAAGATGGAAGCTAAAGATGCATAGCTGTGAAGACGGAAGACAAAAGATCGAAGATGATCCAGAGCTGTTGTCAAGGGGGAGTTTGTTGATGCACTTTCCTGTGACAAACACTCTGGATAGATAGAGTCTTAGTTTAGTACTTTCATGTATGTATTTGTCTTTGTTTGTATGTGTCTGTATGTATTAGTTATCGAGTTGTATTTACTTTTACATATTGACTGTTGCAGATTTCTCTAAGTGTTTTGCGCACTTGTATGTGCGCAGGAAGTAGTTCCTGCGTACGCAAGAATACCTATGCGTACTTGCTAAGTACGCATGAGGAAATTGCCCTGCGCACTTGCTAAGTGCGCAGGCATCAGGTCATGTATAAATAGGAATGGTTGACAGTAGATAAGTACGCAATCATAGGCATTCAGATTAGCAAATACGCAGGCATACACTCAGACCTTGTATACTCAGTATTTCTCTCTGTAACATTCAAGTGATTATAATAGACGAAAGTTTAAAGTGATTCTCTTGTCGGTTTACTTTGTGTTGTAAGACTCTCCACTTAGTCACGGGTATTCCGCACCCGGTCCGACTAGTAGACCTACTTGCATGTGACGATCCGCCACACCCGAGGGACCTACATAACTCACAAGATTTAAGATTATTATATTGGTTTAAAATTCACTTATTCTTGTCTTTTTAAGATAAATTATAGTAAAGACTTTAAAAACATAACATGCTAAAAATACTTCATTAATTAATTAAAGTTCAACCAACTCGAGCAACACAAGAGAACTAGCCATGAATGACCATACAAGTGACTCCACTAACCTTTAGATAATGTGTGGAAGTGTTCCAACACCAAGGGAGAGCGGGTATAGGATGCCTCTTGTCTTACTCGAATGAGAAGAATTGCTTCATATTACAAGACTTTAAAAAGGAAATAAACGAAGAAAAGCTAAACAGACCAAAAACGAGAGAGTTCCGACTCTTAGGAGAGCACTAAGGCCTTCACACCTCTTGGTAATGGACACTTAAAACACTAGAATGAGCTTACTATTTATAGGCAAAGATTTTGGCAATGCACGGCTGTGCATTGGATTACACGGGCGTGCAAAGTACCCATTTCTTTCACGTGTGGAATCTAGCAGTATAGTAGAGTACAGGGAGGCAAAACAGGGGATGCATGACCGTGCAAGGCAATCCACGGCCGTGCATTGCCTTGTTTTGCTCCCTATTGACTTTTTAGCTTCCAGGGTTGACTTCCTGCGTCCGGTTTCGTTCAATTGGCCCCCGAATGCAGATTTCACCTTGTTTTTGAGTGTTTTCTTCCTGTTTTGGCATATCCGGGTCAATTATCCTATCGGAACACAAATGAGTTGATTAGGCATCAATTATTATCATATTGTCTCTAATTGTGATGATTTCGGGGATAATTATGCGTGTAAAACATGTATAATTTACGTCATATCATAATACCCCACACTTAAACTTTGCTTATCCTCATGGCTGATTATACCCATAGAAGTAGAGTACTGATAAAAAGTCAATCCAAAGCTGTTGTCCCAAACGGCTGAATGGCCTTCTTAAAAACAATGATTTGGTGGATATACCTTTCGAGTGTTTCTCCTAAAGAGGGTAGCAAGCCCAACATACTTGATTGAACTATGATTATGCACAAAATTACAGTGTCACAAATGTTCACTCAACACTCGGGTTTAATATATGGATAAGGTGTGTCAAGTAGTACACTCAATGCTATAATTAATGCTCACATAATCATAGGCTTGTATAAAAATCAAATCTCCACCAATTGACATAAAATATGTGCATAAATCAAGAGTGCTTTATAAAGGTTTGTAATGATTGGCTTAGGGTTAGGGTAGGAGGTGTTTGTAAAGGGTGGCTAAATGTTGAGAATCTAACTTGGCTTAATGATAAAAAGGTAAATGATTCCTTTATTCAACTTAGATTAGACATTGTGATTAATCTAAGGACTCTTGTAAGGTCATATTGTCAAGACCAAATCCCTTCCTTCAAGAATGTCAACTTCTTCGTATCGTTGAAATATTCATTGCTGTCAATTATTTATGAATCGTTGGACTGTTTCTTTCTAATACATTCACTTTGATCAGCTTTGCATACTCCAATTTTCTTTGGTTGCCGCCTTTTCTTTTCACAATAATTCTTCTTTTCATATTAAATGAGTTTCTTTCTTCGAATATAGGATGGATCTATAAACTTTCGATGGATAATCATTTCTTCATTCATAGCCAAGTCAATTTTCAACTAAAAGGGTTAAAAGATAAAAGGCTAATTTTTCGGGTTTAATGGTTTTGAGATATGGGTTTAGAAATGAAAAGGTTTAGGCTCAAAGGGGCTAACTAGGGAATAACATTTAGGGTAGGTAAAGGAAAAGAAAAGGCTAAAGAAAATGGGTTAATTCTAATGCCTCAATCATATTCATGCATTCTTTTAGTCCATGATCTTGAAATGTATATTTTATACAAGTTCTAACATGCAAAGCAATAATTAGCAGTCACTCTAACAAACGAAATGAGCATTTGATAATCAATGGCGTCAAAAACTTGATATGTTCGTGATAATGCTTGGATAGGTTCAAATTTTCTCACATGGAGACGGAAGGTAAAGGGTAATAAAGTAGAAATGTGCATAAACTTATTTCGTTCTTTCTGTTGTGCTTCCTAATCTTCCCTATTTGTTTCCTTGATTCATTTCAATGGTATTTCAAATTGCTGTTTTTATAAGCCTGTTTATGCCAATTGATTTTTAAGACTTTTGCTTTAAGATTATTTTTCAAAATATTTTTATTACTTCTATACATAAATTTTGATTTCATGGATTGGGTATTTGTTAATTATGCAATTGTAATACTTAAGACAAGATTAGGCAGTCAAAATATCAACGGGGTTCCACCCCACACTTAGTGTCGGACAATATGAATGTATGCAACATGAAATGTGTCATGAATAATAACAGTGTGGTGAACTAATACTCCAACAATGAGACGTAATTGTCGGGCGTGTAATCGATTCTCATCAATGCTTAGATCGTATTTTCGGGCACGAACCAAAATCAGTATCACCTGTAATGTTATGCAATGCTCAACACATAAAGTAAGTACTAAAAGAAAAAATTAAACTAATATTTGCATAACAAAGCGGCCGAATAAGGTTGGTGGCAGTGCCACCATGTCAACGGTTACTCCTGTAACCGGTAAAAATGTGACGTGTCTAGTAAACCAACGTCAAAAGTCAAGAACCACAAACTATATAAACAAAAGGAAGAGAGAGTTGCTACTGATATGGCGAGCGAGGCCACTGCTGGTATGGGCCAGGAGGCTGCTGATGTGGTTGGTGAGCATACGGGTCCTGTAGATGATCGTGAAAATACTGCTGCATGCCATCCATAGTATACCCTAGCTGACCCATACGGATAATCAAATCCAGCATAGAGGGATCCGCGGTTGTGTGGTAAATAGGCGGTATCCCATGCTGTTCTCCTTACCCCCCTCCTAGGTCTAGGTGTCCTTCCCCTACGTCATCATCTGATTCTTCAACTACCCCTGTCCAGATGTTACCTTTATGATTTATTAACCGATAGACTCTATTAATTTTCTTCAACATTCCTAAACAGATTAGCATCTGGCTATCAACAGTGGTGACTGGAAGTTCACCTCAAGTAGAGTCCCAAGGCGAGCAGGAGTTAAAAATCCCATGTTGGAGGCCAAACGAGTGATGAAAGGCCCTCCAAACACGTGGCTTGAAGAACAATATCCTGAAGCCCTAGTGAAAATTTTGGCTAAATTGTTAGCCAAGTTGCAGTCAACCTGATCAATGAGGCAGTGAAGGTGAAAGAGGTCCCTAAGGCACCCCTGTGCTGTCCTTTCTTCCTCCCAGGGTAAGGACTATACATCTGTGAAGGTATCGGTGGAGCGGGTGTTTTATTTTGGTGCCCTTTTGACTGTGTGGGTCGAATGGTCCAGACCCAATCCTTCCCCAGAATAGGGATGCCTCACCTTCACCAAACTCACTGTGGCTCTCAGTGAATATTGGCTGACTAATCTCTCTGTGCCTATACATTCCCATCCTCACCCCAAACTAGGCCAGTGACATCTCATGCCAATGCCTGGCCATCCTGAATCTGACTCATTCATGCAACTCCAAACTAATCACTTGCCTCGCAAATGAGAATGAGGCCAAGAACTCCAAGGTCAGCCCATAATAAATAGTGTCTCGGATAGAAAAAAACCTTTCCCATGGTTTAGTTATGAGTTCAGCACATTGATTTAGCAGCTTGATTTCCTCCACAGTGGTGCAGCAAATAGTCTTGTGGATGCCAAACTCCTATCCTAGAAGTTCCTAAAGCTTATGATAGGCTTCCACTTCTATAGCATCATCTGGGTCAAACACTAGCCAAGAATGCAATTCAAACTGTCCTTGTGGCATTGGGTGAGGGTGGTAGGGTGATGGTGGTGAAGGTGGAGAAGGTGGAGATCCATTGCCTCCGGACGTAGTTGGGGACGGCGTAGATCGGGATGAAGACCCCATCCGCCTTCATTTTCCAGCAGCTCGGGATGACTCCGCCATGCTCTATAATCACCAAAAGAAAAGAGTTAGTTCATAGAAACAAGAGTGATTCATCATATATATATTTTAACGGTGCCAAAAACTTGATAGTGTGTAAAGTACGATGCATATTGGTGCCAAAAACTCGATAAGAATCATGTTTTTATACAAATATATATGTATATAATTTTTTTTACCACACAAGGGGAACACAATTTCGTGCATGGTTATGGCACGGTTATGTTTCTCGAGTCCCAAAATGGTCAATTGCAGTCAATCGAACAAGGCGCAAATTCAAACGGTGTAATATGACTACCGAAATAGATGGTCAAAATGTTGACTTTTGAAAAGTCAAACCCGCCAAAATTTTTGACCTAATTCAATTAAACAATAATTTCCCACCCACTATGTTAAAACCTAAACACATTAAAGCAAGATTCTTGCTTCACTTTGTAATTCCAAGTTCAAGAACTCTAAGTCAAAATTCATAAACTCATCCAAACAAATCCTACCCAAACAAGGCTAAAATGAGCTACATTATGATCCTACCTAGTTAAATATGCTTCTAGATCAAGCATTGAGTTCATATTTAAGCATATTCAAACCAAAGTTCAAAACGAAATCGTAGCCTTATTTGAACAAGATTAGCCACATTTGAATCATAAATCACACTAAAATTGACAATGGACAGGTTTACATACCTCGGGGAAGAGATTGGAAGCAAAAATCAAGAGAAACCGTGAGAAATCGAGGGTTTTGGAGCGATTTGGCCAAAAGGTTTTGAGGAAAATGAGTTTTTTTTGCAATTTTAACACCAGACGTGCACGAAGCCCAATACACGGTCGTGCATTGGGTTGCACGGCCGTGCAATGCCCCCTGTTGACCAATTTGACTTTTTTAATAGATTAATAAAAAATAATTTAGATTTTATTAAAGTACTAATTTATTTAAAAATATTATAATAAATTGGTCAAGGGAGATTGTCACCATCAAAATCCCGATTATATGTTGGAAAACTTACCTTGATTATCGGCATCCAATTTCAAAGCATTAAACTTGTCATTATCAAAGATAAAGAATAATGTAAAATCTAAACAAATAAAACCGTTTGAAAGTGTTACGCCTATTCTTAAAATGCTTTCGAATGGCGTCACTTGTATTCGTTCATTTCTCTTAGAAATAATTCCTGTGTTGCGATACTTGAAAGTTACTGCAAAAATAGATTAGCTAGAACAAGTATCAAAATAAAAATAATAATAAAATAAAAATAAAAGGAAAATAAAGTTGAAATAAAACAAAAATAAAATAAAAATGAAGATAAAATCAAAATAAAAAATAAAGTAGAAATAAAACAAAAATAAAATAGAAATAAATAGTCAGTCCAACGACTTAGATCTTTCGCAGAATTACAGTGTCCCCAGCAACGGCGCAAAAAACTTGATCGTGTTTTTTTATGTAGATAAAAATATAAATATATATCTTTGGCAACGACACCAAAAACTTGATGGCGTAGTTTTGATAATAAATATATTTTATTTGGAGCTACACAAAATCAGTTTTAAATTTATAAATTAAAATGATAATTACTTCAACTAAGCACACACACAATAGGCAAGTGTACCTATCACAACGTAGTAAAGTATGGGTAAGAAACAAGTATCGAACCATGGACACGAATCCCGTACTCAACCCTCGCTATTGTCTGACTAGGATAATAAGTTGGAAAATGGGTTTTGTTTTAAAAGGAAAATAAACAGATAAGAAATGTAATTAGAAATATTATCTCGTTTAAGGTGTTACTCTAGTTGTTATCCCTTGTTAATTAATGATATATTTAAAGTAAGGCTGGTCATAGTTACTAGTACTAACCCTTTCGATAGGGGAGTTAGTATTTCGTAACGGAACAATGGATACGGTCAGCCAACTGTTCCTTAATGAATATAACGGACCCTAAACGGGGTCTCAAGTTCGTCGGTATCTCACAATTCATTATTCAGACTAATATTATCCCTGTGACTGACGTACGTCTGGTCTTGTAACTTCTTCCGGTAAGTCGGAATGCATGACTTCCTTCAAAGGTACTTTATGAACGCTCGGACCTAACAAATTATGTTCTTAAATAGTTTTCTTTACTTATAATATTATTTTAAATAAATAAGACTTTCCTTATCAAGATCAAACCCCATGGCTCCCGCTAGAAGTCCTCTGCAAGCTGATACGAGAGAAGTAAAGAAATATCGACATAAACCGCCCGGTTTGGTTAGGGCTCAAACGACCTGCTAAATACCCAAACCTCCAATCAACCCGTAATATTAAATCTATACTAACTGGACATGATAGCACCAAGATTTGTATATAGACTGTACAAACATCGAATAAGCTTCCCAAACAAGAAGTCTTGCTTAAGTAACTCACAAGATTTAAGATTATTAGAGTGGTTTAAAAATCACTTATTCTTGTCTTTTTAAGATAAATTATAGTAAAGCCTTTAAAAACATAACATACTAAAAATACTTCATTAATTAATTAAAGTTCAACCAACTCGAGCAACACAAGAGAACTAGCCATGAATGACCATACAAGTGACTCCACTAACCCTTAGATAATGTGTGGAAGTGTTCCAACACCAAGGGAGAGCGGGTATAGAATGCCTCTTGTCTTACTCGAATGAGAAGAATTGCTTCGTATTACAAGAATTTAAAAAGGAAATAAACAAAGAAAAGCTAAACAGACCAAAAACGAGAGAGTTCCGGCTCTTAGGAGAGCACTAAGGCCTTCACACCTCTTGGTAATGGACACTTAAAACACTAGAATGAGCTTGATATTTATAGGCAAAGATTTTGGCAATGCACGGCTATGCATTGGATAGCACGGGTGTGCAAAGTACCCATTTCTTTTGCGTGCGGAATCTGGCAGTATAGTAGAGTACAGGAAGGAAAAATAGGGGATGCACGATCGTGCAAGGCAATGAACGGCCGTGCATTGCCTTGTTTTGCTCCCTATTGACTTTTTAGCTTCCAGGGTTGACTTCCTGAGTCCGGTTTCGTTCAGTTGGCACCCGAATGCTGATTTCACCTTGTTTTTGAGTGTTTTCTTCATGTTTTTGCATATCCGGGTCAATTATCCAATCGGAACACAAATGAGTGGATTAGGCATCAATTATTATCATATTGTCTATAATTGTGATGATTTCGGGGATAATTATGCGTGCAAAACATGTATAATTTACGTCATATCACTTAGTTGTCTAATTCGCTACCTAAACAACTACTAACGGCTCTTCTAAACCATTCCATCCTATTTAAGAGAAATAGCTTATGAGGATGTTATTTCCTGGAACTCAATTGAACCAGTTTAATCCATGTACTGATTTAACAGATGAAATGCTAGTTAGAATCTTTTGCTCTATAAAGATTGAATGCATCAAGGCATTGACTGGTTGCTAGAAACAGCCAGGTACCTGATTTTGAACTAAGGCCTGAACATTCCATCAAACCATCTAACATATCTTACTGGACTTCTGATGATTTCTTTTAGTTTCAATCATGATTTAGTCTTCGTGCGTTAAGACACGTATATGAATAAAGAGTATGTGCCCACATACATTCAGAATTTCACGTGCTCGAGGCGTGGTTTCAAATGGTTGTTTCAGCTTCGACAACATCAACTACTGCGAGCAGCTGAAGCATAACCTGTTGAGTGTCTCCCAGATGTGCGACAAGGAGTACTCCATTATGTTTGACAAGACTAAATGCATGATTCTCAAACCTGGTTTTGAGGTTCTTGAAGACTGGATTCTGATGTGTGCGCCAAGAACGAATGATACCTATTAGATCGACATGAGCGTGGCGAAAACCACATCTTCAGTTGCTACTTGTTTGCTTACCAAAGCGACAGAGCTTGACTCAATCTTGTGGCATAGGAAACTCGGACACATTTCTTATCTAAAAATGAATCATCTTGTCCGAAACGGTTTGGTAACCGGTGTTTCTAAGCTGAGATTTGCCGTTTCAGATGACTGTATGCCTTGTAAAAAGGGCAAACAGCAACGAAAGTCTCACAAGCCCAAGCTCCAAAACTCCATCGATACCCCTTTGGAGCTATTACATATGGATCTGTTTGGCCTCATAAGTATCAGGAGAATTGGAGGTAAGTCATACTGTCTAGTTGTAACTGATAATTTCTCACATTTTTCTTGGGTGCATTTTTTAGGTACAAAGGATGAGACTACTGACATTCTTCAATACCTAATCCTAAGCTTGGAATCTCTTTGCAAGTTGAAGGTTAGAAGAATAACGAGTGATAACGGAACTGAATTCAAGAATAATTTGATGGAACTTTTCTGTCTTAAGAAGGGGATCCGTCATGCGTTTAGTGCCTCGTACACACCACAGCATAATGGAGTTGCAAAAAGGAAGAACAGAACCTTGATCGAGACTGCAAGGACAATGCTGTCAGATGCAAAGCTTCCTGTAACTTTCTGGGCAGAAGCAGTAAATACAGTTTATCACGTTTTGAACAGAGTTCTAGTTGTGAAAAGGCACAACAAGACCTGCTATGAGTTGATCAAAAATCGACCTCCCAATCTTGACTACCTAGTTCCTTTTGGTAGTTCCTGTTCCTTATTGCTACAATACAAAGACCGCAACTCTAAGTTTCATGCAAAAGCGGTGGAAGGCATCTTCTTAGAATAGGTTGCTAACTCGCCTTGCAAGAGAGTGTACAATATAGGAACTCGTACTGTCGAGGAATGGTTCAAAGTGGATTGCAGTAAACACAACATTCCACCAGAACCAGCTGGTCTAGCTTGGGGTTTTAATTATAATGCGCTATTCAAGTCTTTCAACCTTCCTGATTTGTCTGCCGATGATGCCGCAAATGTGTATGAGTTCTTTGGTGGCGGTGATGACTCCAGTTTCTCAACCCGTGCAACTGTACCGATTGTATCTCCCGATTCCAATGTTGCATCTGCATCTGGAACTCATGATAGTGATAACATTGAAGTTGTTCATGTTGACGGAAATGACGCTCAAGCTGATCATAACACTCGTGTAGGAAATGAAGCTCCAGCTGATCCAATCAACATTGAATCTTCTTCTTCTAGAACACATGATATGGGGGGGGTTGAGCACGAACCTCGATTCAGAAATTCAGGAACCGTAAATACAAGAGACGAGAGTGCGTAAGAATCATCCAATTGACAACCTTATTAGTGATCCTTATACCGGTGTTCAGACTCGTCATAGAACCATTGCTGAGAACACTAGTTTGTACTCTGAGGTACTTAACACTGGTGTTATGGAAACATGTCTGCATGCTGCATTCGTGTCCCAGTTGGAGCCGAAGAATGTGAAGGAGGCTCTCGCTAACAACTGTTGGATTGAGGTGTTGCAAGATGAATTGTCTCAATTCCAAAAGTTGCATGTGTGGGATTTGGTTGAGTTGCCAAGAGGCGTACAACCAATTGGAACCAGATGGGTGTTCAAGTGTAAGACGGATGATCGTCATGTCGTAGTGAAGAATAAAGCAAGGTTGGTAGTTCAGGGTTTTTATCAACAAGAGGGCTTGGATTACACAGAAGTGTATGCCCCAGTTGCCAGACTTGAGGCCATTCGACTGTTTCTGGCGTATGCCTCCTATGTCGGGTTCAAGGTCTATCAACTTGATATGAAGAGTGCTTTCCTGTATGGAAAAGTTCATGAAGAGGTCTATGTCACTCAACCTCCCGGCTTTGAAGATTCACATTATATCAATAAAGTGTATAAGCTCGACAAAGCACTTTATGGTCTTCATCAAGTACCTCGGGTATGGTATGAGACGTTATCAAAACATCTACTGTCAAATGGTTTCGACTGTGGACAGATTGACTCGACCCTCTTCATTAGGAAAACAGGAGGTGATATTCTTCTTGTACAAGTGTATGTCGACGACATTATCTTTGGGGGGAATTCGAACAGGTGATGAAGTCCAAGTTTGAGATGAGCAACATGGGTGAATTATTGTTCTTTCTAGGTTTGCAAGTCAGTCAAAGGCAGGATGGCATTTATCTGCATCAAACTAAGTATGTGCAGGACATCTTGACAAAATACAAGATGAATGATAGCAGTACTTATGGCACACCTTTCCCCGTAAATCATGGTCTGCATCCAGACAAAGATGGAAAGGATGTTGATTACAAATTGTACCATGGGATGATCAGATATCTTATGTATCTCACAGCTTTAAGGCCTGACATAATGTTTGTTGTATGCTTATGCTCAAGGTTTTAGTCACAATCGAAGGAGTCTTAGATGATAGCTGTCAAGAGGATATTCAGATACTTGAAAGGGAAACCCCGATTGGGTCTTTGGTACTCAAAGGAGCAATCATTTGACTTCAAAGCCTATACTGATTCAGACTATGGCGGTTGTAACCTTGATAGAAAGTCAACTTCAGGTGGATGTCAATTCTTGGAAGACAGGCTGGTTTCCTGGCAGTGTAAGAAGCAGTCAACGGTTTCTGTCTCAACATGTGAAGCAGAGTACATTGCTGCAGCGAGCGGTTGTTCTCAGATATTGTGGATTCAGCAGCAATTGAGAGACTACGGCTTAAACTTCACCGGAACTCCACTGTTCTTTGACAACAATGTCACCATGTCCATCACAAACAACCCGGTGAAACATTCCAAAACTAAACATATTGAAATTCTCCACCATTTCATCCGTGATTGTGTTGAAAAGCATCTCATTGAACTTATAAAGGTTCACACGGATGACAACTTTGCTGACCTTTTCACTAAGGCGTTTGATCGAACCCGTTTTGAACATCTTGTCAACTTGATAGCAATGTTCAATCCAGAGTGAAAACTTGTTTTTCTTAAATCAATTCAATTCAGGAAAGTAAATTTTATTTCTTTTAGGTTTTCTATATAGTTCTTTTACTTTTCAAATATTTTACAAAAATCCAAACAAAATAGAAAATGGAGAAAATTTCAAAGTTATATTGAGAAAAGATGAAATGATAGTACATCAGTAATGATCTAAACCCCATAGACTGCACATATGGGAAATGATTGCGTCATGCTTACTTGATGGTTTAAATTTTTGTGTTTTTAATCTGCTTATTTACAAGTAATTTGAATGGTCAGTAGGCTGTAGGCATCTTTGAATCATTAGTGGTGTGGAAACTAAATCTAGACTACAACTGTGATTTGAACCCATGTATGAATGTGTGTGCGTGTAAAAGAATACAAAAAGATCATTATTAGATAAAGGATGTAAGATTTTAGCAAATATTTTTTAAGAGACCAGTTTCGGGTTATGTCTTTAGCACAATTACTGTGGTTCATCTCACTGCCCATACTCACAAGTATGCAATGAGAGATTGAATCAAGACATATCTTTACATCAACCGTTGAGCATGTATTCACCCTTGAATCATACCTGATTCATTGAATTCAAATCCAGATAAAAGTTGGATCCCCTTACCTAAATCCTCAAACACCATATTCATTATCCTGAATCATCATACCGATATTCACTGAAGAAATCATATGAAACCAAGACAAATGAATCACTCAATTCTGAATCTTATGATTCTTGATAATCCTTATGGATTCTGCTTGATTTTTTATGTGTTAAACGATGTAACTTCATTCTAGAGATTTGAAAATCTTTGGGAAAATCTTAGATGCCTTGAGATAGTGCAAATTTCATTTCTGTAGCATAACAGTGGGGTACACGTTGTATATCTTAAAATTAATACCTTAACACACAAGAACGTGATACAAAGATGCTTATGGTTTCAAATCTTATAATATTGTCAACTTGAATTACTTGTTTATGTGCTTATTACGTATGAATAAATTGTAATCCATGACATGATCCCATATTCTTTGACGTGTACCTTGTATCGTTGTTGCTACAATTTAGCCTGATATGATCCTCTGCTCGTGTCTTTGATCAAAAACAGCTTGTGTGTGCATATGTGTATATCGTTACTCTAAAAAGATCAAAAAGATTTTAACTTTGTGTACAGTTCAATTTTAATCAGAAAAGCCAAAAATATTTGTGTTTAACCTTCTTGAATTGACTTTGAATCCTCTTGATTGAATGTGCTTATCATGTTCGTTATTTGACTTTGACTTCTTCATAATTTGAGTTGAAATTTGTGCAACACAAGGGTTTCTGCGTACTTGTTAAGTACACAAGAGTTAAGTCTTGCGCACTTGTTAAGTATGCAAGACCAAATTATGTGGGGTATATATACAAGACTTAGACTTTTTTTCGGACTTTATCTCATTTCAAACCTCTTTGACTCTATTGTATACCCGCTTCATATTTCTTCGAATCTTTGTGCGATTCCAAACATCTTTATCGTCCCGTTCATTGTTCCATCTTCATATAACAATCATTTGGTGAGAATCTCAGTCCATTCTATCCATTAAATCTCCAGTTATTGACATATTCTTCAAATTTTGAACCTAGAGTCTTGATAGTGAAACTTTGACCGATTTTGGATGTTCTTGATGAAAATTAAGACCTAAATATACTTATAAGTCACTAATCGAAGCTTCTTGACTCCTAAATTGTCTTTAACAAGGTTTGATTTTTTATTTTGACCCCTTGTTTGACCGTAGGTTACCGTCGGACCAAGGCTAGCTCAAAATCGACTAGTTTAGCAACACATTGCTGTTGATAGTGGTTCCATAGGTCCTATTCATGTATTTCGACATTGTGGTGACCCTAATCCACAGCAATATCTCACAACTGTTGACCTTTTGGAGTTTGAAATTTGGCTAAGTGCAAGTTTCTACGCACTTAACAAGTACGCAAGAAGTAATTCATGCGTACTGGCTAAGTACGCAAGAACTAACCCCTGCGTAGTTGCTAAGTACACAGGCAGGGCACTTCTGAAAAAGTTCTAAGTCTGAAATTCAGTTCATTATGTAATTTCTATATCAAGTCATGTTTTTATCCATTCCACCGATGCTTCTTGTTTCTATTGTGTTTATTGTTTGTTTTTGCAGTGATAGCTCATGCATTTACCAACGAATTCAATCTGCAGGCTCTAACACAACCCGAGTGGAATGGTGCTGCACTTCAATATAGGGACATAGTCGACTTCCTGAACCGCTTGAAGATCAACTATGCCATCTCTGCTGATCCTATTGGCTCAAGACCATATCTGGAGCAATTCTGGGAAACTGTTGATCATGACTGTATAGTAACCCCAAACTTCATTAGGGCTACTGTAGCAGGTCATGATATTGCTATTTCTAAAGACACCATCAGACGAGTACTACAGTTTAGAGACTTATCAACTGATCCGGTGAGTTACCCTGACTACTTTGTTGATGGATGCTGGAGACAGAGGATGGGATATGTTGGTACTATGGACTACTCCTCGTATAAGAAGATGTGGGTACTTGATCAGTGGCGTTACTTCGCGCATGTCATGATCATGTGCCTGTCTGCTAGGAAGGTAGGAAAGGATGCCATGGGGCATGACTTGGCAGCTGCAGTGGTTGCCCTCTCTCTTTTATAAGGGTTATAACTTTTCAAAGTATATCTACAAGTCTATCACCGATCAGATCAATGCTGCTGATAGGTTTAGATTTCTTTTATGCAGCTGTTGATTAATGATGCTGTACCCAATCTACCTCAGATTGGAGAGAGACTACAAGTCAAACGGGTGGACAAGAGAGTGTTTGCACAATTTCTAAAGCCAGGCAGTGTAGAACCTACCCCTGAGCACATTCCTCTATTTGGCTACCTAAGTAATGAAGCATATGTGGCCCCTGCTGACTTTAGATGGTATAGTGCAGAGTCTGAGCCTGAACACAGTGATGAACAATATGAAGAAGAGGAAGTTGAATCTGAAGATGATATGTCTGAAGATGAAGGAGACGAAGAACAGGGAGTTGGAGGTGCTGAAGATTCAGACTCAGAAACGACCGAGTAAGATTCATCTTATTCTGATGATGCACCATCCCAGGCACACCCAAGAAGATTGACGAAGATGACCCTTCCCGAGTCATCTTCCAAGAGAAAGAGACAAGAGACTAGCAGTGAATACGAGCCCGATTTTGATTCGGACGCTGCTACAAACACGCAGAAGAGAAAGTATAAACAAGCAACGGGGGGATATGCCGCACCTAGCTATCCTTCGTGAGGTACAAGTTAGTGCTCAGAGGCAAGAACATGTAACTGCTGTGAGTACTGATTCCACTTCTACCTGACCTTCACAACAGCTTTATAGGCGACAGCTGAGGAGGCCACGTGTAACACCTGATGTGGCTACCACTGCTACCACAGAGGAGGTTCCTGTGATAGTGTCCCTCCCTATGCAATCTGTCCAAGTGGCAGTGACAACTCCAATTCTAACAGAGTCTGTCACCATCACCCCTACCATCATACAAACAACCTCCATCCCCACCTCAATCCCAACAACTACCCTCCAACACATCAGTGAATCCTTTCATGACTTGGACTTCAATCAGGGGTTCAATTTTATAGAATTCTTTTCTTTCCCGACTAGTCAAGCTGAAGTATCATCTTCCAGGAGACCTGATCCTCGTGATACCTAGATCACTACCCTAGAGACTCAAGTCGCTGGTCTTCTAGAAATGCTACGGAAATCGAGAGAAGAATCAGACAAACAATAGGGGCAGATTAACTCTCTTATTGATGAGGTAGCCGCACTAAAGAAACAGCAGGCGGCTGATGACAATTAGCGTTTAGAGCATTACACTATGGTGAAACTTATCTGTGATATGGCCAAGATGCTTGCTGCTTAGGGGGAGAAGTTGAAAGAGATGTTGGAGAAGCAACCACCTAAGCCTAGCAGTGAAGAGGCTTGTCACATAGTTGATCTAACTAAAGATGATGATCAGGACAAGGATCCTAAAGCCGGACCAAGTGGAAGTGAGTAGCAATCGTCGGCTTTGGAGATTGTTCCCATTTCTGCCGTTCCTATGGCTGAGGTGGAGTCCACTCAGAGTTCATGTGGAAGTGATGCTTCAGGTGGTAATGAATGAAAGTCGGTGGCGGATGTTCTGAAAGATCTATCTGACGACGTGTCGAATGATGTGATCCTATTCTTAGAGCCAGACTATTCCAAAGAAGCACAGATCGAAGCTCTCTGCAATCTAGAAGAGGGATAGATCGACTCTGGTTAATGACTGGGATGAGGAGGATGATGATGTTGTAATCGAAGTTCCCAAGGGCGACGGGGAAGGAGAGTATGAGTTTGAAGATGGAGAAATTTTCGAAGTTCCATCCTTTGAAACTCATCTTGACACACGTTCAGTCGAGCCTACTAGTATTGTTGAGGCGTCGACTGAAGCCTCCCCTGCCGACCCTACACCTGTGGATCCAGAGGCACAGAAAGACAAACATATGCCTGCAAGTTCATCAAAGGATCCGACTCCTGTATGGCAAAAGACATCAATCATAGACAAACATGGAGTGACAGGGATGATCTTAGTTGTGAGGTTCGAGGAGGATAAGAAGTTGTTTGCAATCAAGCGAGCTAGGGGGTTCAACACTTGAAACCAACCAGCGAAGCTTTCAACTCCTTGCCAAGATACGACCTCGTGAACCTAGCAAACCGAGAGCTGCTGGGTCACTCAAATCACGCAGTAGCGATGGGTTTGTGGCAGGTTCTACATCAAGAGGTAAGGTCTGGGAAGTTTGAAATGTTTAAGCCTCAAGTGCCCAAGCGGGTCAGGGACAAGAATGTTAGACATCCCGTGACTCATAAAAGCTTAAAGAAACTGGTATACAAGCCAGTGTTGTGTAAAACCAAGATTCCCCTGAGCAAGTTATCTTAGGATATCCTCGGTAAGATATGGTACTGGTACGTAGATACTAAATCGGGCGAGGCAGTGGTGGTTGGAAAGGTGTGGTCCGAGAGTGGAAGCCTAGTGCCAAAGGAACTGATTAGAGTTTGTGATGAAGTCTACTTTATAAACTTTTCTATGAAAGATCTGGAGGCGCTAGCTGACAAGTACTGCATGTACACGGACGAGTGGACAAAGTTCCTTGCTTCTAAATATGACAAGGTGATCAAGTTCTGCCTTGATTACAAGAAGAATATGGAAGCTAAAGATGGGGAGCAGTGAAGACCAAAGACAATCCAGAGATGTTGTCAAGGGGGAGTTTGTTGAAGCACTTTTGTGTGATAAACACTCTGGATATTGTCTTAGCTTTTGTACTTGTCTTGTATGTATTAGTCTTTGTATGTTAGTGTCTGTATGTATTATTTATCGGATTGTAATTACTAATGTTTGTTCTTGTTGTCTGATTTCCCTAAGTGTTACTCCAAACATGGAATGACAGGGATGATCTTAGCTGTGAGGTTCAAGGAGGATAAGAAGTTGTTTGCAATCAAGCGACCTAGGGGGTTCAACACTTGAAACCAACCAGCGAAGCTTTCAACTCCTTGCCAAGATACGACCTCGTGAACCTAGCAAACCGAGAGCTGCTGGGTCACTCAAATCACGCAGTAGCGATGGGTTTGTGGTAGGTTCTACAGCGAGAGGTAAGGTCTGGGAAGTTTGAAATGTTTAAGCCTCAAGTGCCCAAGCGGGTCAGGGACAAGAATGTTAGACATCCCGTGACTCATAAAATCTTAAAGAAACTGGTATACAAGCCAGTGCTGTGTGAAACCAAGATTCCCCTGAGCAAGTTATCTCAGGATATCCTCGGTAATATATGGTACTGGTACGTAGATCCTAAATCGAGCGAGGCAGTGGTGGTTGGAAAGGTGTGGTCCGAGAGTGGAAGCCTAGTGCCAAGGGAACTGATTAGAGTTTGTGATGAAGTCTGCTTTATAAACTTTTCTATGAAAGATCTGGAGGCGCTAGCTGACAAGTACTGCATGTACACGGACGAGTGGACAAATTTCCTTGCTTCTAAATACGACATGGTGATCAAGTTCTGCGTTGATTACAAGAAGAAGATGGAAGCTAAAGATGGGCAGCAGTGAAGACCGAAGACAATCCAGAGATGTTGTCAAGGGGGAGTTTGTTGAAGCACTTTTGTGTGACAAACACTCTGGATATTGTCTTAGCTTTTATACTTGTCTTGTATGTATTAGTCTTTGTATGTTAGTGTCTGTATGTATTAGTTATCAAGTTGTAATTACTAATTGTTCTTGTTGTCTGATTTCTCTAAGTGTTTTGCGCACTTAGCATGTACGCAGGAATTACTTCCTGCGTACTTAGCAAGTACGTAAGAATACTCTGATTACTTGTTAAGTACGCAGGAACAATTTGCCATGCGCACTTGTTAAGTGCGCAGAGATCAGGTCTAGTATAAATAGGCTAGGTTAACAGAAGTTATGCACGCAGGCATTTGCACTCAGTTGTATTCTCTCTGTAACCTTCAAGTTTATAATAGATGGAGTTTGAAAGTGATTTCGTTGTCAGTTTACTTTGTGCTACTTGATTCTCTACCTAGTCACGGGTATTCCGCACCCGGTCCGACTAGTCACATACCCACACGTAACGATCCAAGACACCCGTTAGACAACTACTAACGACTTTTCTAAACCATTCCGGCCTATTTAAGAGAAATAGCATACGAGGATGTTATTTCCTGGAACTCAATTGAACCAGTTTAACGTACGTACTGATTTAACAGATGAAATGCTAGTTAGAGTCTTTTGCTCTATAAAGATTGAATGCATCAAGGCATTGACTGGTTGCTAGAAACAGTCAGGTACCTGATTTTGAACTAAGGCACGAACATCCCATCAAACCATCTAACATATCTTACTGGACTTCTAATGATTTCTTTTAGATTCAATCATTATTTAGTCTTCGTGCGTTAAGACACGTTTATGAATAAAGAGTATGTGCCCACATACATTCAGAATTTCACGTGCTCGAATGCACCTTTTCCTTTCATTACCAATGTTGATTATCATATAGTTCCACTCTGATGAGAGTGACCACGTAATAAAACCCATTTTTATTAGTTCACATCAATCAGAGAACATTTTAATTACTCACTCATTATATGGATGTGACCTTACTAATTGTAATCCCTTCTTGTCATGGGACTCTGACAATGATTTTATCCTTTAAGGGTATATCTAACTTCGTTCTCTTGGCATTTTATTCAAAGAATTTTCCTAAATCCGCTCGTTTGAGATAACGAATGTTCAACGACACCGATGCATTGTTACATTCTACTATAATACCTAGAATCCTTACACATTAAATATCTTTAGTCGGTGAGGTATTCCCTTTACATTCGAATACCAACTACTAAGTTTATTGAATCCAAAATTCTCCATATGACCTAGGAACGAACTAAGAATACGGGACTCTCATCTGGATAGAGTAAATCAGTCCTAAAGGTTAACTTAAACTAAGTTTCGAGGACGAAACTTCCTTAACGAGGGGAGAATGGGACGCCCGACATTTCCATGTCAATATCTGTACATAACATAAACGTGTTTGCATTCCCAAGTTTCCTGGTTGACTTAATTGCATGAATTAGGTCCTAAAGTCTAGCAATAGCCATGCATTGATTTGTTCCTTACTTTGGTAATTTTAGGAATTACTGAGTCACGTGTGACAAACCTAAAGGTCCAAAATAATGTCCAAAGATCCATAACATATGAAATATATGTTTATACATTCAAATATATATTTTAAAGTCCACATTTCATAAAACGATTCGTAACGACGTAAATCAAAGTTTTCACCGCCTACCGTCAACCCTAAACGTAACTACACGTAATAAAATATATCTATAACCTATACAATACATGAATTAAGTGTTTTTCATGAAACTAGACATAAACTAGTTAACTTTAGTTTAAAATGTCATCAAAGAATCAAAAACCGCATTAAATTACTGTTTCAAGCCCTAACCGCGATTAATGCACCCAATGGCCTAAATATCTACACTAACTAACCATCTAACCACTTAAACTAACCCACCCACTCCCCTTGACCATTCTTGGTCAAAATCCACGTGCGGTCCACCCCACACCCCATTTTCTTTCTACTTGATTTGTTTTAGGTACAAGTCCATACCCATTCATCCTTTACAACACTCAAGCCACTTACACACTCCTCATTTCACATCACTCAACTCATTTCAAGATCACACTACTTCCCCCTTTTCTCCCTCTCTTTCTATGGCCAAACACTGACACCCAACTTCAAGTTCTTTGTTCAAAGTTATCATCCAAAAATCAAGTGCTTTCAAGAAGATCAAGAGGTGTAGCAAGGTTTTTGGGCTTGGAACTTCCTTCTAAATTTGTCTTTCCTACTTGTTGTGAGTTATCTAGAATATATATCTTCATCCTCATCATTTTACTAGCAACGTAGGTAGTGGTCATGTATAAAAACTTCATCCAAAAGAATAACACTCAAAAACTAGCTTAAAGCATTATTTACATCTTTTAATCAAGAGGTTCTTTTAAAACTCATGATCAAGCTTTATAAACCTACTAAACATCTTAAACAAGAACTAAAATATAGTACCTACATGTCCTTATATAAAAAGATGGTTAAGAATATGTTTAGTTGGTGAATTGGTGCACACATGTAAAAATCATGCATATATGACTTTTAAAAACAAGTCTTAAAGTTTTAGCTTGCTGGAACTTTGACTTAAAACTCATGGATCTAGTGTTTAGAATGAAAAAAATATGGACTATGGAGTTTAGAACATGTCATATCTAACTTAAACATCAACCATTTAGTAAACAAGAGTCAAAACAAATACAAAATTGGAATAGTTATTGAAATTGAGTGTTATAGAACCAAAAAAGTGAGCTGGCAGTATTTTAAACCGAATTTACCATGCCATAACTCGGTCCAGGCTCACCCAAACTTGTCAAATTTTTGATCTAAAATCAAGTATAAAGAGTCAGTAATCCAACCCAATTGGTTTCGCAAAATTGTGTTGAGTTGTGAGCCCCAAAATGGTCCTACGAGAAAAAGTATCATGGTTGTCATTTTTGGCAGAAATTTTGTGTCACTTTTTAAGGTCATAACTTAGTCATAACAAGTACAAATAAGTTGATTCCACTTCCTAAATTCAGTATTTTAAGTATAAAACAAAATTTGTAGGGTCTTGGGTCGTGAAAATGGGCATAAGTCTATCAACTAAAAAGAAATAGAAAAGAACACTGCTGACCTCTTCTGTCCAAATGGATTTTTAAAAATATTTAAACACGTCATAAATTGGTGATTCATACATTCATGTAACCCTAATACATGTAGGTATCTTGGTATTAAATTTCGTGACTAAACAAGTTCGTTTGAATAATCAAAAGGACAACACACGAACGACCTAAAATTCTGGAAATTTCAACAAACTAAGGTTAACTTGATAACACGGTATAAGAGAAATTCATATCGAAACTCTAACACGAGATATATATAACAACTTTTGGACACATATTTATACATGTAACATCAAACTTGTACATATTTCATGATTAAACGCGTATACCTATCATGAAACTCAAAGTCAAATCACCAACGGTTCGTCGGGTCACTTTTTTCTAAACATAACACTTACGTTTTTGAATCTAACATGATGGATAGACTTTGTACATGACCGACTTGTATGTTAACACTAAATTTAAAGGTCATAAGATAACAGTCACTATTTAGGTCACGGTTAGAAAGGTCTTGCTTCCACTTGGACTATTTGCTAGCACATTCATAACGAAAGCTCACAAGGTGAGTTCACTGCCCCCTTTTCACTTTTAAATATTTTAGAAACATCGAGGGAGAAACATACTTGCTTAACACGTTTAGAAAACATGAAACATCATCGTTTGATACATTTGAAAATATCAGTGTTTGATACTTTTGAGAACATCATTACGTGATACGTTTTAGAAAACATGAAACATATGCTTTATACGTAGAAACAAGGAATCTTGACCGACCAGTTATGTTTACATGAGACAATCTTGGAAGAGCTCGTAAAGTCCCCTATGTGAACAGTTTATTAACCATTAACTTTAATAGCCGGGATAATGTGAATAGTACTATTGGGATTAAAACTCCCAGTCAAGGTTGGTTGCGCTAACCGAGGGTCCGTATGGCCCAATGGCTGCATTTTATCTTAACTCGTGAGCCCGTGGGGAATGGGTGAGGGGCAAAACACCCGTGTTTAGTTTGGTTAACACTCATGTAAAATAAACTTCATATGCCTAGCTAGCTATGATGGGTCAACTTGATAGGTCAAACTTGATATGATTACTTGGTTTCATTTAATGTATACTTGAAATCGTTTTTGTGCACATGCATATACTTGATACTTGAAAACGTTTTTGTGCATAGGAGAACTTGAATACTTGAATACTTGAAACTTGAGATCATTTTCATGCAAATTGGTTTTGCCAATCGTTTACATACAAATGGTCTTGCCATTTATTCATGTGCACATGTTTTAGTCAACGTTTTCAAGAAAAACTATTTCATATTATGGCCGTGTACGCATTTTAAATGATTTCGAGGAAAAGCGTTTCATATTATGGCCACGTGCACTTTATCAATGCTTTCAAGGAAAACCACTTTACACTGAGATATTTAAACCTGTGAACTCAGCAACCATTGTGTTGACACTTTTAAGAATGTTTTTCAGGAAATTCATAGCGATGGCACGGTTGGAATAGGTTAACCTTTCAGATTAAACCGTAGAAGTTGAAGACGTATGATTATCAAACCTCAAGTTGATTTTGATCTATATGGATTTAGATCAATACACTAAGTCATGTTAGTATTGTAATGGTGTTCAACACCTTAGTTGTCTTTTTTTAGCTTCCGCTATTTTGTAAAGTTACCAGTCGTTACAACCTTAATTTATTTATTAAGTGAATAAATTTGAGGGTGTGACAACTATATTAACTATTCACTTATCTATTTGATCATATAACTTGAGTTGAACTAGAATTATTATCACTTCTCAAGTCCCCTTTTTCCATAAACGAAACTAGTTAACTTTGCTAAGCCGATGGTTAAATATTGTTAGATCTATCGGGGTGACGCCCCGTTCATCCTTCTGACTGACATGTTAAAACAACAATAAATATGGTGAATGTTTATTTTCGATTCTAGAAACAGGAATTAATGCTCCATGATAAGGCATTAAGCAGGGGCAATTATACTTGGTCAACAGGTTTAGTTGCGGGCTCAATGTTTATATTATCTTGTTCATATGCATATTTTGTCAACATATTATGACAATCTTTCATATGCTATTGATACTTAACTATTTGTTCTGTTACCGTATACTTAAACCTACGAACTCACTAGCTTTATAGCTGACCACGTTTAGCATATTTTTCAGGTAACCCATGAAGAAATTAGAAGTGCATGGCATACATATACATGGAGATTTTAAGAAAAACAATCTTTTGTTAGGATAGCTTTTGTTAAGAAATCTCAATTTGTATTTTGAAACAATATGTCATGTAAAACTATTATTTTGGAAGTTATGAATGCGTAGTAAGTTTCTCTTATTAAACAATGTGTTCTTGATTTCTATACAACAGTCATGACCCGTGTTTTTGCGGGTGTGACAGAAGTTGGTATCAGAGCCATTGGTTATAGAGAATTAGGTCGTTAGAAAACCTAGACTATAACCTTAAGCTCTAAGAACTATTTGTGCATTGCATGTAGAACTTAGTGCATATATATAATTAACACTCACATTTCTTCTTATATGTTAGCTACCTTAACCATGACCGAGTATGGAAACGGATTTCTACCAGCGAAGAGCAGCAATAAGGAACCCTATGAGGTCCCGAATCACCACCACAAACCAGCCACGAGACCTCTGACTCGAGAGGGAGCCATTTAACGATGTCAGGCTATGAGCCAAGCAGTGACAACAATCACCCGGTGACTGGATACCCTGTTGAGCTATCTGATGACGCTTCTTTCGAAGAGAAGCAATCGACACCACCTACCATGAGGAACTAGAACCCAGAGATGCCTCACCGAGGAACTAGGGCTATGGCCCGAAAGACTACCTGGCTTGGTAAAATAGTGAAGTTTGAAGGTTGTCGTCCGATGTCTCCACCATCCATCCGAGAGACTAGAGAACCGTCGCATATAGTTGAGGCACCTACCGACTATTTGGAGGAGTACTAGCAGTGGAAGGCTGAACAAGGGGAGGAGCGCGAGAAGTTGTCAAATAGGATAACATATGTGTGGATTCGCGTGACGGAACAAAACTACTCTATTTTGTGTATCACTGATTCCGTAGAGCTGTTAGAGCAGGACATGATGACTTACAAGGATTAGCTCATAGCAACACGACAGGAAGCGCAAGAGGCGCGAGACCAATACTGCAATTGGGGCACAATCGTGACGCTGATGGTGTTCGCTTCGCTGATTCTACACTACCTTATTTAGATGGATCTGGATCTTCGACTAACCACTACTACTCTATCTATAAACTATGTACTAGATGATAAGCATATATGCTCTCGTCTATAGTAGGACTCTTTGTATTTCAAGAATTATGTACTATGTATTTCAAGAATTAAGCACAATGTATTTCAAGAATCATGTATTTCAAGAACTATGTATTAACTTATATGACTATGTGCCATGTTAATCTTTATAATTGCCTATAATACTTGCATGTTAATAATAACATAAATGTGAATCTAGAAAATGCCTCCGAGACGTGAAACCCGCAACACCACCAATGGTGACAACAACGAAAATCCCACAACGGCTCAAGTCTTTGCTCAACAACTGAATAACGCGCTCCCTGACATAGTTACCCAAGTTAGCAATGCCTTACGCAATGGAAATACTTTC
The DNA here is from genome assembly GCA_023525975.1 of Smallanthus sonchifolius. Classification (NCBI taxonomy): domain Eukaryota; kingdom Viridiplantae; phylum Streptophyta; class Magnoliopsida; order Asterales; family Asteraceae; genus Smallanthus; species Smallanthus sonchifolius. Next base: position 71,230,689 of record CM042023.1, on the reverse strand, counting down.
AACGACAACGATAGCGAGAGGAGCCATCGAAATGAGGGAGAAGGAGGTACTGGAAATGGAGCTAGAAGATGATGCTCCTAAAAATCTTTTGGTGCTTGTAAGCCGAAGGAATTCCATGGACATGAAGAAGCTCTTAGAATAATAAAATGGATTGAAAAGATGGAGTCGGTTATCAACATCAGTGAATGTGCCGACAACCAGAAGGTGAAGTACGCTGTTTGTTCTCTCTATGGCAAAGCTCTAACATGGTGGAATACCCAAGTTCGGGCACGAGGAACCAAGGCAATCGGAAAAATGTCTTGGGGTGAATTGAAAGCTTTACTGCTAGAGGAGTACTGTCCAAAGAATGAGATGCAACGATTGGAGTCGGAATTCTGGAATTTAACCATGGAGGGTGCATAGCATCAAACATACACGAGCAGATTCCATGAACTGACTTGCCTAGTACCTCACATGGTACCGACTGAAGAGAAGAAGATTGAACGCTACATCTAGGGTCTTGCTCCTCAGATACGTGGGATGGTTACCTCAAATGAACCAACCACACTGAAAGTTGTAATACTGCTAGCGGGGCAATTGATTGATGACACGGTGAGATCTGGAGTTCTGGACCAAGAAAGGTTCATTTAAAAAGAGAGAGAGAGTGGGCTGAGAAGAAGAAGGTTGGTGTTGACAAAAAGCCCAAAACCGCTAAAGCCTCTGTAGCGGTTGTTCCTGAAAGAAATCCCTACAGTGGACCACTACCCAAATGCAACAGGTGTCCACTACACCACAATGGAGTTTTTATTCAATACACGAAGTTGATCCTTAATATTAAGGATCAACATAAGAAGAAGGTTGGTGTTGACATCTCAAAATCACTACAGTGGACCACTACCCAAATGCTAACGTGGTTGTTCATAAGCACATGATCATCTATTAAATATGATAATATTTATTATTCGAATTAAAAACATCCGTTACAATTGAAAATAAGAAAACAAAGTGTTCAACATAATTAAAATTTAACTATGTCCAAGTTCTATGTGATCAAGTTGAATCCTCAAACTGGTGCACCTGAAACATGTGAGTAAATGTCAACTACAAGTAGTTGGTGAGAAAACATAGGTTTTGACACCAAACAATGTTAAGTATAGTTTAGAATTCAATATGTTCAAAGAATGTCTAAAGAATGAATGTGAAAACATACAAGGTTCCAAGCATACAATTCAATCCTGGTAATGGAAACCTAGATACGTAATCCCACTGATTGCCATTTTGAAAAAGGGGCAAGAGGGTACCCAAGTTGTAAGTTGATACCTAACAAAAACCAACCAAGGTTTTGTGGTAAGTTATAGTTTCGAATTCCCTTGTAAATGATCATAAAATGTACTACCTTAGGCTTGGACTGCATGTTAATGAATGTACTGACATGAACACATGTAATGCTCACCAGGTAGTTCAAGACATAAAGCATAAAGATCAAAGCATAAGAACATAGGTATTGAATTGTGTAAGTAAAGCGTTTGTAAACATGTTTCACCCCAAAAGTAATGTAAGTCCCCAAACCCGGGAGGCCTCACTTGTTGGATTTAGTCATTCACAAACAGTTATTAAACTTGAATATCAAATAACGCAGCGGAAAATTTCATTTCAAACATAACATAACATCGTTCAACATGCGTAAGCGTAACATAATATAACCAACTTCATAACGGGATGCCAGTCTTCATATCATCCGGGTAACTCATCAAACCGCCCAGCATCACCGTCCATCATCAGAACTTGTCTTAACCTGAATGTGCATACTAAAAAGTCAGCTACGCTGGTGAGTTCTAGTTTTAACATAAAATGTTAACTTCAAATATTTACCAAAAACATAACTTCATACTTCATTTAATAAAAGCGTACGTAAAATAATGAAATAACAAAAACATAACACATCATAACCCATAAGTCAACAAACACATCGAATCTGCGCCTTCTCGTAACCGTCAAATCCAAACGTCACATACTGGCGGAATAACCTAAAGATCACCACAACTAGGCCCTTCAACACCGTACTGTCCTTCGGGCGAAGAAACCTAGGGCCCGATACTTAGGTTATTCAACCGAAATTTAACCACGACATCATAAGGATGACACGTACCAAACTTCAAGCACTGCACCCCGTAAGGCACAAGTACCAAACTTCAAGCACTGCACCCCGTAAGGCGCAAGTACCAAACTTCAAGCACTGCACCCCGTAAGGCACAAGTACCAAACTTCAAGCACGACTACCCCGTAAGGTAAATCGTACCAACTTCAAGGATCATGATAATCCCCTTGGTGAACGTCATCACCCCAGTTGGCCAGCCACAAAGGCCCCTAAAAGGTAAGGCCCATAACATACATCCCATACCCATAACATCAATTCCCAAAGGAATAATGGCAGATTCGTTCGTTTGTGACTTTCATAAACATTCACTTCTTTTACTTCAAAACTTCAGTTAGAGCATTCGTACGTTTTATTAAAAATCATTCATTCATTCGTAAACACTTCGTAAACTTCTTTTGGCAAAATATTTCATAAACACTTCTTTCATAACCTTTCCTTCCAAAGCATCGTTCATAAACATCGTTTCATAAAACGTCACATACATCATTCATAAACATCGTTTTATAAAACAGTCACATCGTTACGTATGCACATCAGCCCAAAAACATTTATTTAAAACATTTAAATAAGGGCATCTAGAACTCATCTAAAATAAACAGGGTCAAGGGTCTCTAAAGGAACGAGTCGTTACCCGAATCGAGCGTCTGATTCGGAGGTCTTGCTCCCAAGCCATGTGGTAAGACGCTTCTTGAATCGTGGGCCGATCCGCCAACTTTCTCTCTCTATGGTTTTTCTCTCTAGAACTAGCAAACGAGAGAAAAGGTGGTGGTTTATGCTATTTATGGAGGGCTCACTTCCCTTGTTTGCCATCTTCATGCGCGCCTGGCCCATCCGGCCCGGCCCATCGTGCCTTGCTTGTTTATTCGGCTCGTCTCATGTTTAACCCGTGAATAAAATTTTTGTTTTATTTTTGGGATGTTACAAGTAAAAATGGTAAAAAGGGGTTATGTATACTCACCTTACGATGAGCAGCTTGATAATCACACAGATAAGTTGTTGCACAATTGTCTAGCTAACAATAAGGTCAACCTATGTTTGATGGCATACGTGTATCAATGACTTTTGTATAAATGAAATAGGAAATCTTAAAATGCACAGGGATTGATGTAGGTGTCCTTATTTAAATAAAATAATTGTTTGAGTTTTAATAATGTTTGTTTGAATCTTGATAAGTAATTTGTATTTTAATTTGAATAATGAAAGAATAAATGAACAGTGTTCCTTTGTTTGAAATTGGTGATTAAGTAAATAAATAGTTTTCCTTTGTGAATAAGTGAATAAATAAAAGAATGTGTAAATTATTAGTGGAATAAATAATTATCTTAATTAGATAAATACTTAATAGAACCTTTCATTTATTTAGTTTGATTTCCATGAAATTTAAGTGTAACAATAGTGATCCAAATAATCAAATTAAAGTATACGTTTGTTATAAAACTAAAAGAATGTACAAACCTTTTTAAGGTAATGGGTTTAAAAAAATCTCACTTATTTTCAAATAATGTTTATAAATTTAGGGTTTCAACCATATAATTATTTTAAAGTGTTTAATAAAATTTATTAAGTTTTCAACTTCAAGATAACGGATAAAGGTTGTTTCCTTCAAAACTTAATAATTTAAAGATTAAGGTTTACCGTTTTATAAAATGAAATTATAAAAAATGAATTAGTTAGGAAAATCGTGTTTATAGTTACATTTATCAAGTTTGAGAATATATAATAAAAACATTCATGTAAATAATAATGCTCATGATAATAATCGTTTAGACATGTTTATGAACATGTATATTTTCATTTAAAAGGATATTAAATGAAAAAAAAGTAATGAAAATCTTTATATGAAGATTTATAAAAGTAATGTATAGATGTTAAAGTTTACTTGTTTATGTTTTGCTATAATTAAAGTTTAGGAAAACATTCTATATATTTCAAGAAAATATGAGTTAATACATATATGTGTGTGTATAGTAAGAAGAGCCTTGCATAAAAAAAGAAAAAGGGAAAAGAAAATGGTCTATCCGGATTCGAACCCGTGAACTATTCTCTATGGAGGAAGTGATTTAACCAAGTGCTCTGGGCAACTGCCTTGAGTTTAATCAGAAAAAAACGATGTTGACTGTTGCATCGTTTATCTCCCCGCCCATCCTTCCCCTCCCAATCGCAAACCAAGACCTAGAGGGTTCTAGCCTCAAATCGATCAGAAGGGCTTACAAACCGAAAACAAAGCTTTAGGGCTTTTAACCAGAAGGTAAAAACGAGTTGAAATTTACCTGCATTCATGATTTGATTCGTCTCGCAATGAGGAGTTCGATCTCATGCCTGGTCGCGACGGGAGGAAGAGAAAAAAAATGGTTTAAGGTGGATTCGAGTGGTCATGTGGTACAGGGGCTTTAAGAGATGATTGACACAAACGTTACAAACCTCAATCGACAGGAAAATGCGAGATTTGAATGTGATTTATGGGATTTGTTTCATGGTTTTTAAGCTTAACCAAGTGGCTTCAATTTGGTCATAAAAACTCATGATTTCACATTTAACCATAGAATAATTCCTCTTAGATGATTGTAAGTGAGTGGAGAAACGGTTACAAAGGATTTGGATTCTGAATTTGAAAGGTTTTGTGTGTTGTCAATGCGGGTTGACTTTTTATGAGTCAAAATTGATTTGGTTGTTCCAGGGTTCAATTGAAGGTTCAAGGATGGGGTTCATAGGTTTGAGGGGTTTTAAACTATGGGAGGGGGTTCAAGTGATCTAGAATAGGTTCAAATCTAAATTGCATATGTTTAAATCATTTTTAATTACTAATAAAAATCGTATTTATAACCTTTATAACAATTTAGTTATTACTTATAAATATTTCATAAAAGTCCAACTTTCCATTTTCATTAAACTTGTAATTTATATAACATCAAATGTATGTAATTACATATATATTTTTTTATACATAAAGACTTATATTTGTATAAAAGGATGTAAAAGCGTGACTAAGGATGTATAAGTCTTATATCGAAAATTGTATAATTGATTTATTTAGTATAATCACTATATATACTTACATGTATATTTGTATTTAAATTCACATATATATATATATATGTATATAAAAGAAGGATTTGCATCGTTAATAAATTTTCATCTTTGGTTTATACATTAAAACGAGCTGTGTATATATATATATATATATATATATATATATATATATATATATATATATGTATGTATATCTATGTGCACACATATGTTATATATATATAAAAGAAAATAATATGTTAATTTCAAGGTTGAAACTTCGAATTGATACATGTTACAGTAGTAGTTAATGTGGCTCATTGTGTTGAACAAATACGGGATTGAAATGGATGATTACTATTGTATAAATAAATAAATAAATAATGTCGCAAAATCATAGATGTTATAGTATCCCCAAGTTGAGGGAATTTCGTCCTGGAATTTAACCGTTGGAGGCTACTGAATCAGGAAGGAGATGTGAGCTTGGATTTTCAACGAGCTTTGATTGTCGGTTTGAGGAGTATAATTGATGACAAGGTTCATGTCTGATCATTGTGACAGGTATGAAAGGTGATAGTGGATTTAGTTTGAAAAGGATTAAGGAAAAACTGCCCTAGAAAAACTTTGGACTCCAAGGATGGAATGCATCACTTGCAACGAGAGCGATGAGAATCTGATGATCAAAACATGTTTAGGATAAAGCTTAATATGTTCAAGGCATCACTGGATAAAGATTTTACAGACATTGGTCAAGGTCAAAGTAATAGAAAAACTTTTCGTGACACGAACAACGCTACTACTGACAATATGACAGGGACACTTATATATAGGATGTACCAGCAGTATATCCCCTATGCCCTTATCATATCCCGTTAGTTTCTATACTGTATATCACCATAGGTTTTATGTCATCACACACGACATAATTTACTATGTTTTCCATGCACTGAATTTTATAATTACGTGTGCACCCGTATTACTCAAATCGTTGTATGGTCCGTACAGGTCATTCTATTATATGTGGGTATAGAGTGGGGAAAACACCCAAAAACATTTAGTTTATTATTGTTTTCATGTATGAGTTTCTAATAAGTAATTGTGTGTCTAGGTGGTAAAGTCAATCAGGGAGTAAAGGCTAACAAGGTGGCACAACCCCATACATGGGTGCCCTAAGTAGATGTCATACCCTCCAGGTAACCCATAAAGTTTATAGCTCTCTCGTGTTTGAACAAGAATATGTCAAACCCCGAGTAACTCAAAGTTTATAGCTTCCTCGTGTTTGAACAAGAATACGTCAAACCCCGAGTAGCTCAAAGTTTATAGCTATCAACTTTTATGGATAAAGTGAACGATCATGCCTTATGTATATAGTGGGCAATTAATTTGCAAACAATGTAAACAGTCTAGTTTCGTATGTAATGTAAATACTCAAGTTTCATGTATAACGTTAATGATCTAATATCATGCATATTGCAAACAACCAAGTATCATGTATCATGTGAACAAGCTAGTATCATCTATATTGCAAACGAGTAAGCTTCAAGTATGATATGAGCAATCTTGTATCATGCATGTTGCAAACAACCAAGCTTCGTGTGTAATGTGACCAATTAATTTTTGTGTATAATGTAAACAAATTAGTTTTCACGTACAATGTGAACGTTCATATGTAAATATTTGACTCTCATGAGTAACGTAAGCTATCAAATTTCGTAGGTGGTCGAGTTTCGCAGACAAGCGTGTTGCTTGACATTCATGTATCATGTAGGTAGATGGATTTTAATTTTTTAATTTTTGTTGAGATTTATATGGGTGGTTAACGCCTACGTGAAATGATTCATCTCCTAGAAGTGATTAGTAAGCTCATACATTCCCAAAGGTGCAAGGTGATGGGAAGGTTTTGGAGGTTATCAGAATAATGTGTACATGAATATCTAATTTGTGCCTTTTGTTTGTAAATAAACAAGTAGTTGAAATTTTACCCTTGTTTGTAAATTTATAAATAAGTGAAAGTAATAATTTGAGTGGATGGATAATTGGTTAAATAAAAATCTCTTATTTATTTAATTCAATTATCATAAAGAAGATGTTTCAAAGATAATAATGGCCTTATTATTTAATAAATAAGCCAAGATTTAAATAATGATTAGTTTAACGAAATAAGAAGTCATAATAAAATAATTAATCAAGTCATTATTAAAAGGATGAAATATTTGTTAACACTTTTATAAAACAATTTGTACAAAACGTGTATTAAGTTTCTTTACGAGGTAAAGGGTTTGTAAATAGTTTATACTCTAGATAACATCTATAAACCAAGGGTTTGATAAAGGTTTTGTTTAAACAAGATAACTATGTTAGTTAAATCGAGAAATAACAAAATAATTAGTTTACAAGGAAGGTTTAGATGTCAACCACTACGGCTAGCCAATAATAATATTTATATTCGGGTACAGGATATGGATTTCAATTTAAAATTTTTAGAAAAATGAAAAATAGGGTATCCGGCTAACATCTCAGATAGTTTTACACTAGGAAGCAGATGGGCACCAAGACGAACATCGTTGTGGTTATTCGTATTGCAAACCAGGCTTCAGCCCTAGTTATTTCCGTATGTGCATCAAGTATTCCCTAGTCTCCATTCCTTGCTTCAGAAACTCTGCGGTCCTTACATATAGGTGATTGGTATCAGCCGGAACTCCTAAGGCACTGGTAGGTTCCTTGGCTTGTCCTGCTCCTGGTTCTAGGTGGTAGAGGTTAGGTGCTAGATAAGGGTCTCTCGAAGGTGGTGATTCAGATGCTCGGAGTCTCAAGTCTGCTCCTAAGTCAATCTGCTCTATGGTCAAACATAGATCTGGCAGCTAGTCATGTCGGTAACTGGCTATCTGCTGGCAGGGACCCAAAGTCTTCCTCTTGTTTTGAATCTGCTTCGAGGTGATTCTCAAGGGAATGAGGAGGGTAAGGGACCATGTCTAGCACGAAAGGGTCGTAAGAGTAATCATAACACTGAGTTCTTATAATAATATATCGGGAGTAACACTTGACCTATAAGTAGTGTACCCACGAAAAGGATTTCCAGGAAAGAGAGGTGGGTCACGAGGGTCACACTGAAGTACTCAGTCTTTCCTTAGTCAGAATCTTCCATAGGTTTACACTCACTCTTCCAGCCATCATGTACCATTAACATTATTATTTGAACTCATGGTTATGGTGAGAATCCTTAGGGATTGTGTCTTGTGGCTCCAAGGTGTGCTTCACCTCTTCAAGCAACTTTCCTTCCTTGAGGGATGTAAGGCCCCAAACCCGGGAGGCTTCACTTGTTGGATTTACTCATTCACAACACAATTATTAAACTTGAATATCAAATAACGCAGCGGAAAATTTCATTAAAACATACTCATAACATTGTTCAACATGCGGAAGCGTAACAAAGTCTAATACATAAACTAATCATAACGGGATGCCAGTCTTCATGATCAACCGGGTAACTCTTCTCACTTGCCAAGCATCACCGTCCATCATCCATAACTGCCTTAACCTGAATGTGCATACTAAAAAGTCAGCTACCCTGGTGAGTTCTAGTTTTTCATTTGATTTAATAAATGGTTCATCATTCAATAATTCATTAGGGTTTAACATCATGTACAAGAAAACATGGCCTTTCGTTCATCATTAAAAACCTTCAAACATTTATCATCATCATAAACACGTTGAACGGATCGTTCATTTAAAACATTTAACATTCATTTAAGTCATACATTACTATCTAAATCTGTGTTACCATTCGTCCCGTCATTTAGTATTGTATAAGGCTTAACTGCACGACGACCGACAATACAATACATTCCGTCAATTCCCTTTTGTATTGCCCCCAAGGCTTAACTGCACGAGGACCAACAATACCCATTTAGTTGCCCCTATGGCTCTCATGTCCATAAACCGACAACTTCCATCGACGGCTATGGCTCATGGTCATAACACCGTCGGATCATAATTTAACCTTCATGGGGTCACGTTAACCCCTGAGTAACCGTCGTTACTCCCATACCAGTTGTACAACATCATAACCATTGGCAGGCCTCCAAGACACTGCCCCTGTTGTTCTTATGGCAACTATGGCTCGCTCTCCATAATCTACCACAAGGCTGGGAATTACATTCCCAGACTTCATTCGTCAATTCCATTCATTCGACAGATTAGATTTGTAATGACTTCTTTAAAACCTTTGCCCTTTTTCTTTTCTTTTCATACCTTTCATTCATTTTCGAAACCCTTTACCTTTAGTTTAAACCATTTCTTTATAAACATTTCGTTCGTAAACATTCCATTGATAAAACTTTCTTTCCATAAACCGTTCATTCCAAATAATTTCATTTCGTAAACATAGTTTCATAAGCATCATTTTATAAACATAGTCTCATAAACATCGTTTCGTAAATCATCATTTCATTTGTATACACACCAGCCTAAAAATATTATATAAAACATTTAATAGAGGGCTTCTAGAACTCACCTGATAAGCTAATACGGGTTGTCCTAAACAAAGGTCCCACTACGTCACTTTCGATCTGAGTTGATTAGTTAAATACTCATCAGACCAAATCCCGACTCTAACGGTTTAACCTTCTAAACATACCGACTTTACCTAATCAGCCTGATGCCTGCGCACTTAGCAAGTGCGCAGTGCCTTTCTCTTGCGTACTTAATAAGTGCGCAAACCTTGCTTCATGCGTACTTGATAAGTACGCATGATCCTCTTCCTGTGTAATTGATAAATACGCAGGACCCTCTTCCTGCGTACTTGATAAGTACTTGATAAGTACGCAGGATCTGTTTCCCCGCAAAAACCCTAACTTTCGCATTCGGGTCTGATCTCGTCAAGATCCCGAACTTGTTTACATTCAAAACATTTGCCTTTCATTAAGGAACTCAAATCTATGTTTTTCTTCCTGTTTCATTCGTAAAAAACGTCAGATTTCATCCAAAAACCCGAAAAAACTAAAAACGAACAAAAACTCAGATGTAGGTTGGATCGTTACCTATATCGAGCTTCTGATTCGGAGGTTCTTCTCACGAGCTATGGAGCAACGCACTTCTTCAATCTCGGGTCGATCCACCAACTTTCTCTCTCTACGGTTTCTCTCTCTAGAACTTGTAAATGAGAGAAATTTGGAGTGACTTAGGCTATTTATAGAGGAAGCTCCCCTATGTTCGCCCGTTCAAGCCCGCCGCCCCGGCCCGTCATGCCTCATTCGTTTATTCCGTTATTATAATTGTCGTTTTATATTTTGGGATGTTACAAGTCTACCCCCCTTACAACAGGTTTCGTTCCCGAAACCTATCATAAGTCAAATAGTTGAGGGTACAACTCCCTCATTTCCGTCTCCATTTCCCAAGTAGATTCCGATCCCTTTCGGTGCTTCCATTGGACTTTAACCAATTGAATAATCTTATTACGTAAACGCTTCTCCTTTCTATCTAGGATGGCCACGGGTTCTTCGATGTAGTTAAGGCTGTTGTCGACTTCGATGTCAGTAAGTGGTACGTGAGCCGATTCATCCGCCAAACACTTTCGCAAGTGTGATACATCGAAGGTAGGATGACTCCCACTTAACTCATCAGGCAACTCTAGCCGATAAGCGACTTTACCAACCCGTGCCATTATCCTGAATGGTCCGACAAACCTCGGACTTAACTTTCCTCTCTTCCTGAATCATATGATTCCCTTCTAGGGTGACACTTTCAACATTACTCTGTACCCAACATCAAACTCAATAGGCCTTCGTCGTTTATCCGCATAGGATTTCTGACGATCTTGTGCGGCCTTCATTCGTGCTTTGATTTGATCAAACCTTTCTGATGTTTCTCTTATTACTTCAAGACTCCTTAATTCCTTTTGTTCAATCTCACCCCAACAAATCGGGGTCCTGCATCTCCTCCCATACAACATTTCGTAAGGCGGCATGCCTATAGTCGTGTGATGACTATTGTTGTAGGAGAATTCGGCTAACGACAGATGACTGTCCCAACTACCGCCAAAATCGATAATACAAGCACGAAGCATATCCTCCAATGTCTGAATGGTCCTTTTGGACTGACCATCCGTTTGTGGGTGGTATGCCGTGCTGATATTAAGCCTCGTGCCCATCGCCTCGTGAAAAATTTTCCAGAACCTCGATGTGAATCGTGTGTCCCGGTCAGATACGATTGTCAAAGGCATCCCATGCCGTGCTACTACTTCGTTAATAAATACTTCCGCTAACCTTTCCGACGAGAACGTCTCGCGAATAGGTAGGAAATGAGCACTCTTCATTAAACGGTCCACAATTACCCAAATGGTGTCATGACCTTTAGCTGTGCGAGGTAGCTTGGTTATGAAGTCCATGGTAATGTGTTCCCACTTCCATTCCGGTATATCAAGTGGTTGAATCTTTCCATACGGCTTCTGGTGTTTGGCCTTTACTTGTGAGCAAGTCAAGCACTTGCTTACATACTTTGTCACCTCATGTTTCATCCCAGGCCACCAGTATTTCTTCCTCAGATCTTGGTACATTTTATTGGTACCAGGATGGATAGAGTACCGAGACTTATGAGCCTCATCCAAGATTTTGGTTCTAAGCTCGCCACCCAATGGTATCCATACCCGTCCAAAATGTGTCCTAACACCAAGGGTGTTATATTCCAACTTGTCCTGTTGGCCAACCATCCTTTCCTTCTTTATGTTTTCTTCCTTAAGTGCTTCATCTTGAGCTCTTTCAATTTCCCTCATCACATCAGATGTTACCTCCAACTGGCAAGCTTTCACTCTTATAGGAGCGGGCACATTCTTTCGGCTTAGAGCGTCAGCCACCACGTTTGCCTTTCCAGGATGGTATATGATTTCACAGTCATAGTCTTTTAATAGTTCGAACCATCGTCTCTACCTCATATTAAGCTCACTTTGTTCGAAGAAGTACTTCAAACTTTTGTGGTCGGAGTAAATAGTAAACTTCACCCCGTACAGGTAGTGCCTCCAGATTTTCAATGCGAATACGACAGCAGCAAGTTCCAAATCGTGGGTTGGATAATTAGCTTCGTGAATCTTCAACTATCGTGACGCATACGCGATCACTCTTCCGCGTTGCATCAACACGCACCCCAATCCCTGACCCGAAGCGTCAGAGTATATCACTAAGTCTTCATTGTCCTCGGAAAGGGCAAAGACTGGGGCTTTGGTTAGCTTTTCCTTCAATTCCTTAAACGCCTCATCCTGGGTCGAACCCCATTCATACTTTACCTCCTTCCGAGTCAACTTTGTCAATAGCGAAGCTATTTTCGAGAAATCCTGGATGCATCTCCGATAGTAGCCTGCCAATCCCAAGAAACTACGGATTTCAGTTGGCGTCTTAGGAATATTCCATTCCCTTACCGTCATTATCTTCGCTGCGTCAACCATAATGCCGTTCGGGTTGACGACGTGACCTAAGAATTGGACTTCCCTAAGCCAGAACGCGCATTTAGAGAACTTATCATACAACTTTTCCTTTTTCAGAGCCTCCTACACCTCCTTTAAGTGACATGCGTGATCACCCTCATTCTTGGAGTAGATGAGGATATCATCGATGAACACAATTACCGATCGGTCCAGCATCGGTTGACACACCCTATTCATTAAATCCATGAACGCTACGGGGGCGTTCGTCACCTTCAACTGATGGTACCCGGATCAAAGGTCGATTTTTGAGAACCAACTTGCGCCTTGCAATTGATCAAACAGGTCGTCGATCCTTGGTAATGGGTACTTGTTCTTCACCGTTCGTTTGTTCAACTCGCGATAATCAATACACATTCTCATCGAACCATCCTTATTCTTCACAAACAACACCGGAGCACCCATGGCGAGATGCTCGGTTGTATAAATCTCTTCTCAAGTAGTTCGTCTAATTGGACCATAAGTTCTTTCATTTCCACAGGTGCTAGTCGATATGGAACCTTAGCCACGGGCTGGGCATCTGGTACTAAGTCGATTCGAAATTCAATCTCTCTGTCAGGTGGTATCCCAGGAAACTCCTCTGGAAACACCTCCGCGTACTCGCGTACCACGGGTACATCATCTAGTACCTTCACTTCCTTACACTTGTCAATTACGTATATCAGATAAGCCTTGCATCCGCGACTCAAGTAATTTGTTGCCTTAATCATCGAGATGACGTTTGGCATCGGGGCGTCACGATCTCCAAAAACCTCGACTTTGCTACCATCCGGAGCCCTGAGTCGGATTATCTTTCGTTTACATATGATTTGTGCTTCGTTGGCAGTTAACCAATCCATACCTAACACGACATCAAACCCTCCCAAAACCATAACAAACAATCTGACAGGGAACCTATGACCTTCTATTTTTATCGTGGAGTTGTCAACTACAACGGTCACTCTCGCAGTTCTTCCCTCAGCGGTTTCTACGCTAAAGCCCCTTTCTAGCTGACTGACAGTGCACTTCACTCGTTTACAATACGTCGCAGATATAAAACTCTTACTGGCACCCGAATCAAATAATACAGAAACAAAAGTGTTGTCAAGGATGAACGTACCTGACGCCACGTCGGGGTCTGCCCTGGCTTGGTCTTGCGTCAGTGCGTACGCACGAGTCTTTGCTCGGGGCCTCTCTTCTTTCTTCTCGGTGTCACACCCCAACCGACTGCGAAATACGTCAGGGCGGGACATGTAGACTATTCAAAAGCTCAAGCTTTACTAAAGTTTAAATAATTAAACAACCAATTTCATATCGCAAATAAACATAAATCCAACAATACAAGGAAAATATAAATACATAAATAGTCTCTTTAAATTAAATTCTAGGTCATCGGTCCTAAGTGAAGCATCTTGTACTTATTCTCAAGCATTAGTACCTGAAACGTGATGAAAACAAGGTCAACTAAAAAGTTGGTGAGCATACATAGGTTTTGACACACAACCAAGTTTAAAGTGTTTTATACAATTCATACGATACACGTGCATAAGGCATTTATGGAGAATCTATAGTTAAACTAAGTGTATACAATCAAACCTTGTGACTAAGGCATAACACGCAGGTTACCCTAATGTAAAGTCGGTAACAAACACCCTAACCGGGTGGGTTTGTCAGACACAATACATCTATCAATGTTAACCGCTGGCTTGTACGGAGTTAATGATTGTACTAATGTCATGTATATGTAGTCTTAACTCATAGCATTCAAGCATAAAGCACATAACACATAATATCATATTATTGAATTGTAATTAAGTCTATGCAAAAAGGTTTCAAAAAGTAAATCACGTTTCACCCCAAAAGTATAAAATGAAAAAGGGGGCCATGTAAACTCACTTGAATCAAGGGTGTAGCTAGCACGCGAGTCTAGGTGGCAAAACGATCATTGTAACTCACCACGTTAACTTAGTGTATATTGTATATTGGGTTAATAGTGTGTTCATAAGTCTATGTCTAAGTCTAGGGTTCAACGGGTTTTGATGTGTGTGGGTTTGTACAAAGAGGTTTGTGTTATTCCATGTAAAGGCATACTATGCTTGTATAAGAATTTTAATGTGTATTATGAGTTCAAGGTATATATGTATGAACTTGATAGTCATTGGCTTAGGATTAGGATTTAAATAAGTTTTAAATAAATAAATAATTTTATTTAATTATTTGTGAAAATTACGTTAAAATATATAAAACGTAAATATATGTTTAGAAAAAAAGAAATTCTATTTATGTGGATAGTGTTTGATTTAAATAGATAAAATAGCCAAATAATTTCATTTATTTAAATAAATCAAATAAATAAATAATTTTTATTTAATCATTTGTGAAAAGTACGTTAGATCGTAAATATATGTTTAGAAAGAGAAATTTTACTCATGTGGATAGTGTTTCTTTTAAATAAATAAAATAAATAAATAATTCTATTTATTTATTTGTGAAAAATATGTTAAAATTTGTAGAATATAAATATATGTTTAGAATAAGAAAAAAGAAAACCTTTTTATTTGTGTATTGTAATAAATAAATTTTTATTTATTTATTATCTCTAAAATAAATACCAGTTTGCTTTAAATGAGTTAATATTTTATAAACTTTTATAAAATTTATTGCTTTTATTTAGAAATTAATTTTAGGTATTTAAAGTTTTTGTTTTAAAAGTTTAATGTGTAAATTTAACCATATAATTTGGATTAAATATGAATTTATATTGGAAATTATAAATTCTGGTTTTATTCTGTTATAAATATCTTAAGGTTTATAAAAATATTTTTTTTAAATAATTTTAGAGCCTTAAAAACGGGTTTTAAAATTTAATGGGCTCGCCGGGAATCGAACCCGTGTCTGCCCGGTACAAGCATCACGGTTTAACCACAGGACCAGGGGCGTAACCCTGTTACAGCACTTGTCCAGATTTTATTTCATATCAAAACGTAATGGAGCCGGACTGGGTTACAAGGAAATGCGCTAAAACAAGCCGGTGATGTGGGTTTCGAACCCACGCCATCTGGTCCGATGGTGCAATGACTTAGCCAGTCGGATCAGATGGTTTCGCTGATTGAATAAGAACCCATTAAACTAAATACGCAAAAAGAATCAATCGAAATCCCCGAATCAACATCGTATGAACAGGTTTAAGAATTCGACAGAAATCGAACCCGATACAAAAGTTTGATACGAATTGATAAGGGGCTTTTGATGTACGCTTGAAAACGAATTGGAAGAGACTAACCTCACTTGATTTGGCTGGGTATCGAAGGCTGACGGCTACAAGTTTAGTTCCGATGTTCTTTGTGCTCGATCGGTGACTAGAGGTGATATGCAGATTGATTGAATGTTCAGAGAGTTTGTAACAAGTTATGCGAAGATGAATGAGTGGTTTAATTCAATTAATTTCACCCAACCCATACGATTTGGTTGTGATTCGGTGGTAATGGCTGTCGAGTAGAATTACGCGTCAATTAGGTCGATTAGGATTGAATTTAGTCGTATTCAGGTCGGAATACATTCGAGGGACGATCGAGCGTGATTTGCGGGATTGATTACTCATTGATTTGTATAGATTGAGGGTGAGTTACTACGGGTTTGACTAATTGAGTCAAACTCATTTGAATTTCAATTGTACCGCTCCTGTGAATGAATTGGGCTGGTAATCGAGTCGGTTCTTGTTTGGGTAACCATGTGGAGTCCAATTCAACAGAAATCCGTCGATGGATGCCTCGAATTGTTACAGTTTTGGCCCTTTTGACTTTTGAATGTCAAACAAATTAAGAAAAGTCAAAATTTATGTTTTTAGAAGTCAAAATTGAGTGTAGGGTTCCAATTTAGGGTTCAAATGGTTTGGGTTCAAACTAGTGTGCATGTATATGTGTATGTACTTGTATAATGCTTGAGTATATATATATATATGTATATATATATATGTGTATATGTACTTGCATGATGTATAAACATATATATATATATATATATACATATGTGTTCAAATATTTATATGTATATAGGGATTCTAGAATAAATGCGGGTGGAAATTGTGAAGCTGTAATTTATAAAAGTAGGGCTTGATATAATCATTTCACTAAGATTGAAATTCATACATGTTTTATTGTTCCAAAATGAAAACATGAAAGTCAAAAAGGTTACGGTATCCCCATGTTGAGGGAATTTCGTCCCGAAATTTTAGCTAGTTGAGGCGACTGTATCAGCAAAGAGGTGAGGGTACTTGAGCTTCATTTGGTCCTCACGTTCCCAAGTAAATTCAGGTCCATGCTTAGATTCCCATCGTACTTTGACTATAGGGATACGGCTTCGCTTGAGTTGCTTGATCTCGCGACCCATGATCTCCACTGGTCTCTCCACGAAGTGCATCGTTTCATCAATGCGCACATCATCAAGAGGTATATGGAGATTCTCATCAGCAAGACATTTCTTTAGGTTGGACACGTGGAAAGTAGGATGTACATTAGCAAGTGATGGAGGTAATTCGAGTTGTAAGCCACTTTCCCGATCCTTTCGAGGATCTTGAATGGACCCACGTATCGAGGTGCTACTTTACCCTTCTTCCCGAAGCGAATCACCCCCTTCCAAGGAGAAACCTTTAGAAGTACAAAATCACCGACTTGAAATTCCAAGGGTTTACGTATCTTGTCGGCATAGCTCTTTTGCCGACTCCTTGCTACTTGAATGTGTTGCGGAGCTGAAGGATCTTGTCGGACGTTTCTTGGATTAATTCGGGACCGGTGATTTGTGCTTCACCAATCTCGTTCCAACAGATAGGATAGCGACACTTCCGACCATAGAGAGCTTCAAATGGAGCCATGTTGATGCTTGTGTGGTAGCTATTGTTGTAAGAGAACTCAATGAGGGATAGATGTGAATCCCAATTGCCACCAAAATCAATTACACAAGCTCTAAGCATGTCCTCGAGCTTCTGGGTTGTTCGCTCGGTCTGACCATCAGTTTGGGGATGGTAAGCCGTGCTTAAATCCAAGCGTGTACCAAGAGTAGTTTGGAGATATTGCCAAAAGAGGGAGGTGAAACGAGCATCCCTATCAGAGATTATGTTAAGTGGGACCCCGTGACGACTCACAATTTCGTCAATGTAGACTCGGGCTAGTTTCTCTACCCGATAGTCTTCTCGGATGGGTAGAAAGCAGATTTGGTGAGACGGTCAATGATCACCCAAATGCTATCATAACCTCTAAAAGTACGAGGGAGTTTGGTAATGAAATCCATGGCTAGATTTTCCCACTTCCACATTGGAATTTCCGGTTGTTCAAGTAAACCAGAAGGACGTTGATGTTCAGCTTTGACCTTGGAGCAAGTTAGACATTTTGCAACATATAGTGCAATGTCTTTCTTCATCCCGGGCCACCAGTATTGTTGGTGAAGACCCTTGTACATTTTATCAGCCCCGGGATGGACGGAGTAACGAGTTTTGTGTGCCTCGTTCATAAGGACTGCGCGAAGGTCATCACGATCGGGGACCCAGATATGATTCAAGTAATAGAGGAGGCCATTAGGTTTGGTTTCTAATAGGAGTTCAACACCACATGACATTTCGTTATACAGATTACCCTCGGTGACCGAGACGTGTTGAGCTTCTAAGATACGATTTTGAATATCGTTTTGAATCCTAACACAATGAAGCATAACGTGGTCCTTACGACTCAAGGCATCGGCTATAACATTTGCTTTACCGGGATGGTACCGAATCTCACAGTCGTAGTCGTTGAGGAGCTCGACCCAACGTCGTTGCCTCATGTTGAGTTCTTTTTGATTGAAGATGTGTTGGAGACTTTTGTGGTCAGTGAACACCACACATTTCGTGCCATAGAGATAATGCCTCCAAATCTTTAATGCGAAGACGACCGCACCCAACTCAAGATCGTACGTCGTATAATTCTTTTCGTTAATTTTCAGTTGTCTTGATGCATAAGCGGTCACCTTGCCCCGTTGAATGAGAACATAGCCGAGACCTTGGTTTGATGCATCACAGTAGACAACTAGGTCATCGTTGCCATTAGGAAGAGGGAGGATAGGAGCATTGCACAATTTTTGCTTGAGGAGTTGGAAGGCTTCCTCTTGTTTTGGTCCCCACTCACAGTGTTTACCCTTATGGGTCAAAGCCGTGAGAGGGACCGCAATCTTGGAAAAGTTTGAGATGAAACGACAGTAATAACCAGCAAGACCAAGAAATGAACGAACTTCGGTAGGGGTCTTAGGGGTACTCCAATTCTTAACGGCCTCGATCTTTGCGGGATCAACATGAATTCCCTTTTCGTTGACAATATGACCCAAAAATTGAACTTCCTTTAGCCAAAATTCACACTTGGAGAACTTAGCATATAGTTGTTCCTTTCTTAAAAGGTCTAAAATCAACTTAAGGTGTTGCTCATGATCTGATTTGGTCTTGGAGTAGATCAAGATGTCGTCAATGAAAACGATCACGAATTTATCTAGGTATGGTTTGCATACGCGATTCATGAGATACATGAAAACCACGGGGGCATTGGTTAGCCCAAAAGGCATAACCATAAATTCATAGTGACCGTATCTTGTACGAAAGGCAGTCTTTGGAATATCCTCCTCTTGTACACGAAGTTGGTGATATCCGGATCGAAGATCAATCTTCGAGAAGTAGGTGGAACCTTGGAGTTGATCAAAGAGGTCATCAATCCTAGGCAAAGGATAACGGTTCTTATGGTAAGTTTGTTGAGTTCACGGTAGTCAATACACATCCGGAATGAGCCATATTTCTTCTTCACGAATAGGACGGGTGCACCCCATGGTGAATGACTGGGATGAATGAAACCTTTATCGAAAAGTTCTTGAAGCTGACTTGCAAGTTCTTGCATTTCAGAAGGTGCTAGACGGTATGGAGCTTTAGCCACAGGATTAGCTCCAGGTACAAGGTCGATACGAAACTCTACTTGACGAATGGGTGGAAGACCGAATAGGTCTTCAGGGAATACTTCGGGAAAGTCACAAATGATGGGGATGTCTTGAATACTCTTCTCTTGGTCCTTCTTTTGAACGATATGGGCTAAAAAGGCCACATACTTCTTTCGTAAGTACTTTCGGTGTGACACCCGACAATTCAGGTCAATACCCGTACATGTTATAAACAAGTTTACATTATAATTGTTTTGTGATTTACTTAATTTCACAAACAAGGACACTAAGGTCTAACAAAAACTGTACAGGGTCTCATTTTAAATCTTTGGTAATTCTGGGAGTTACCGGTTCACATACCAGTATAAACCGAATTTAATTACCATTTGAAACTCTAAATAATATATACCTAAAACTAATTGTTTGATAAATCAAACAATCCAACCCACTTGCTTGACTTTCTCGGCCAAAAGTCAGGGGAGCCATTCTCCCACTTGCTAATACACTCAAATTCAGATAAAAACCATATCTCCTCAGTCGAAATCCCACAATCCCTTCCATACTTCTCATTTTCATACGGCAATTTCCCAATTCTCCTTCTAGTCGAAGTCCAGTTTAAGGCAGAAATCCACCACAATTCGGTATTTTAAGAAGATTTCAAGTGTTCTAAAGAAAGTTTAACAGAAGATTCAAGACTCTTCTCTGTTTTCTTTCATCATCTTCTACTCGGTTTTAAGGTAAAAACTCGATATGATCCACTTTATTTTCTTTAAAACCGTATCTAAGCATACAAAAGGTTCAATCGCAAGTAAGATAACAAGAAAAGTGTGTCAAATTCAAGATTTGAACATAAAAATATTCAGGACGAATTATGTCAATCAAAGTGCAGTAATCGAAACTAGGAGTTTCGATACCTGTTCAATCGAAACTAGGAGTTTCGATACCTATCCAATCGAAACTAGGAGTTTCGATACCAGTTTACTTAATCGAAACTGGGAGTTTCGATACTAGTTGTTCAATCGAAACTAGGTAGTTTCGATACCTAACTACTCAATCGAAACTATGAAGTTTCGATACTCAATTGCCCAATCGAAACTAGGAAGTTTCGACACCTGTTCATCAGTCACATTGGGCAGTAACTAAGATCTGTTTTATAACAAAACAAGTATTGAACAACTAAGAGGATATTTTAAACAAAAGCAACCAGATTTACAAAGTCGGTGAACAATTTGCAATATAAGACATTCGGTCATAACACGAATTACCCTTTTTGAAATTAGGGTACGAATGGTCAAGTTGACTAGAACAATTATCATTGCAAGCATACACAAACTCAAGGTGAGTTCACGGCCCCCTTTTAACTCTTTACTGTTTTATAAACATCGGGGGAGAAACATACTTACTTGTTATGTTTGAAAACATGAATTACATTTGCTTCCAAGTTTGACATCATGAACATTTAGGTCTAACTCCTTGTGAGTTTCACTAATCCCCTTTTTCTAAGTTTTTGAAATGATTTGGGGTGGAAACATACTTGTAAAAGACTTTTGTGTATAAATGAATGGAACTAATGATCTGACCGTATGTATGTATTGAGGGAACAATAAAGCGCTTAAAGTCCTCGTAATAAATTAGTAACCATTAGCTATGGATTTAGCCCGGGATTATATGAATAGTACTATTGGGGGTGACGCCTCCGGTCATGGTTAGTCGCGCTAACCAGGGGTCAAAATGGCCGAATGACCGCATATTGTCTTACTCGCAGAAAGGCGAGGGGAGGCACAGAAAGTTGGGGTTTGGTTACGGTCTCGTACATTACATACTATTTTGTATTCCTTGCAAGCTTACAAATGGGGTCAATAGATCGGATTAGTAATCATATTCATTGGTAATACATACAAAAGAGTTCTGATCAGGGTAAAGTGATCAGGTTTTACACAAAAGGGTTCTGATCAGGTTAAAATGATCAGGTTTTACACAAAAGGGTTCTGATCAGGTTAAAATGATCAGGTTTTACACAAAAGGGTTCTGATCAGGTTAAAATGATCAGGTTTTACACAAAAGGGTTCTGATCAGGTTAAAATGATCAGGTTTTACACAAAAGGGTTCTGATCAGGTTAAAATGATCAGGTTTTACACAAAAGGGTTCTGATCAGGTTAAAATGATCAGGTCTTACACAAAAGGGTTCTGATCAAGGTAAAGTGATCAGGTTTTACACAAAAGAGTTCTGATCAAGGTAAAGTGATCAGGTTTAACAAAAGAGTTATGATCAAGGTAAAGTGATCAGGTTTTACACAAAAGAGTTCTGATCAAGGTAAAGTGATCAGGTTTATCAAAAGAGTTCTGATCCGGGTAAAGTGGCCAGGTTTTAAAGTAAAGAGTTCTGATCAGGATAAAATGATCAGGTTTAACAAAAAGAATTCTGATCAGGTTAAAGTGATCAGGTTTAAACGAAAGAGTACTGATCGGGTTAAAAAGATCAGGTTTAAACATATTTTATGACGGTAAAGTCATGAACAAGTTTTCGGGGAAAAACTATAAGCAATAATATAACTAACTCTGTGAACTCACCAACCTTTGTGTTGACACTTTCAAGTATGTTTCTCAGGTGACCTCTAGCCATGGCGCGGTTGGAATAGGCTAGCTATGTTGGATCAATTCCTAGTAGCTGGAAGGGCGTAGAATATCAAGTCTCAAGTCTGTCGTTGATCTAGAAGAACTTAGATCATAGTATTTCTTAGTTTTAGTAATTGTATATGTAATCAAGTCTTAGAAATCATTATTACAGCTTCCGCTATCGTGTAATGAACCAATCGTTACAACCTGTATTTATTTAATAAGTAAATAAATATGGGGGTGTGACAGATTGGTATCAGAGCAATGGTTTTAGCGAATTAGGTGTCCTTAGTGATACCTAGGCTCTAACCAGACTCATTTAGGGACCAAGATTTCTAAGACTTGCATCACACTAAAAACACCCAAGACTTGAGCATAGGAATTCCAACCGTTGCCGAACAATTTGTGTAGACTATTAGTGTATGGAAATTACACTAGGGTACCATTAGCTACACTAATACAATTACATGGTACATGTAATGAACACTTAAACACATACAACGATGTGAAAATAATAAATACTTACAACATGTTACTATTCGGATTACGAGTCAAGAATAACGGGTACTCATCATACTGCAACCATAGAAGATCGAGTTACGAGCTAAGCTTGAACGACGACGGCGGCGATCGTCAGTTACCGATATTGGTATCACAACAGGTTGAACTCGTACCAGGATCTGTACCTATACCTGCACCACAACTACTCCAGCCATGGAGGCAACTATCCTTCTAACGTATTTGCGGTATAAATACTCTCCTTCATAAGTTGTCGGATCGGATGCCTAGACTCTCGCCATGATATATGGCAGGCATGATTGCCCAGACAAAAGGGAATTCAAGGTGAATAAGCAGGACTAAATGGGAGAGAACTCCAAGGGTCAGGAGACCCAGACATACATCAGGATCATGTGGATCCATGCATATATACAGACTTGGAGCATGAGTTGCTCGACACTCGTTTGAGGATCTCTGCCCAACACATAGTGCCTGAATTTCACCATACACATTTTTTTTAAGAGACACTGGTGGTGCCTCTCTACCCTTAGCCTCATCCGACAACTGCCATATTCAGCAGATTCATGAGTATTGGTACACATAATTAACAGTAATCCGATAAAACAATACACACTCCTGTACAAATGTGCAAACGCAATCTAATGATTATTTCAAGTCCCTTTTGATTAAAAGCTAGGGATAGAAGAAACACTATAGGGATCAGGCAAGGCAAATTATCATTACGGGTGCACACGTAATCATAATTTGCAGTGCATGGGAACTTTAGTGAGTCTTGCTGTCTAAGCTGATGATCAACTCATGTTCTCAATCACTTGATTAAGGATTGGATCTCAACAAATCAGACTTCTCAATTAGGTGCTCACAAAGCATTCTCCTAGTTTTGGAGGAACGAGAGAAATTCAAATTGAATTCAACCAATCCTTAGTGAATCCTGAACGGCGAAGGAATCCGCACATTCATTCCTTGAGATTCTACTGGTCAAGATAGCCCTAAATTGAGCATTACCACAACCCACGCTTACAATAATTGCACAACTATTGTGGGAGATTATAGCGTAATCTCAGGATTCATTATACAGTTTAATCTCACAATTGCTTGAAAGTTGCGCCAAGAGTGTTATGCACTAACTTCAGTAATAGGGCAGGATATTATTCTGACCCGCATACACATGGCACCTATGGATATTGTGGAAGCTCGACATGAGACAAGTAGGAAATCGGACATTTCAGAATGTCGGTCAAACAGGATTGCTCTCGCAGCCATTGACATTCAATATACCTTTAAGTCTGACTATTCTCTCTGCAATGGATAAGCCGGGGGTTGATGCTCAAGCGAATGCCAAAGAAACCTAAGTGTGGACTAACAACTATTGTCGCACTAACCAAAACGACATGCAAAACTCTTAAAGGAGTCCCAAATGCAGAATTTCATGCTAATCTCATTAGTTCATGATATGCATAAAGGACGTAAGCTCGAGCTATTCACAACAGGTCACTGTCCACAAAGAATTGAGAAGAATAATTTATTACTCTTTTGTACTAGCACTTCCCCAAAGTTCATCTTGTTGGATGGATCTCAGATTTAGCCTAGAAGAGAGGTGTGACTACATCTTTCACTACTAGTTTTCTATAATTGGA
Source organism: Smallanthus sonchifolius (assembly GCA_023525975.1). Taxonomy (NCBI): domain Eukaryota; kingdom Viridiplantae; phylum Streptophyta; class Magnoliopsida; order Asterales; family Asteraceae; genus Smallanthus; species Smallanthus sonchifolius. The sequence goes on along the minus strand of CM042023.1, from coordinate 71,206,375 downwards.
AAGCTCTAGAGCAACTATTGTTAAGAAATGATCTCTTGGAGTAGACTCAATTAGAATACAAAAGTCTCGACGTTCAATACTCATTACCTCAAATTTATCCTTGTGCTAAGGATTTTAAGGCTATAATCTGAATGAGTGGAATACATAATGGTAAGTCACCAAAGTACCATTCAAACACTAATGGAGTGCATACACACCGTATAACTAATAGTTGACTATCAGCTCTTTCTGCCAACTTAATGAGTTGACAAACCCATAGCCCATTTTGGGGAAAACACTAATTCGATGAGACCATTCTTACAGTATTATTATTCATTCCCTCAGCTAGACGGAATATGAATATCCCAAACAAACATCAAACTTCGTATGGCTTACATACTTTGAAGGTATGGTAGTCGAGACATGAGTTTACATATCAGGACGCTACAACCCAAAGGCTAGTCTGCCTCGAAAGGTAGGGCGAGCAAAGGTGTAAAGTGGTGATTAGACTCGAAGTTCGCAAATAAGAGCTCCCAAGGAACATCAATTCCTAGCTCCATGAAGGCACATGGAGAGGAAAATCATAGAAAAGATGAAACCTGAAATAAGAGAAAAGTCTTAGTCCGGGAAAATGCTTTCGAAAAACATAAGAGGGACAAACATAAAGTTTCATTTTCATACTTTTTCATTTCTACCCAATATACAACAAAAACTTAGACACCTCGCCGAGTAATTCTTTCATAAGACCGAGTTTCTCACCATGGGGAGTTCCGGTCCTGTTTGTAAAGAAAAAGGATGGAACCTTTAGAGGGTGCATCAATTATCGGGAGTTGAACAAGCTGACAATCAAAAACCGGTATCCTCTTCCTCGAGTAGACGATTTGTTTGATCAACTTCAAGGGTCCAGTTTCTATTATAAAATTGATCTACAATCAGGATATCCTCAACTGAAAATTCAGGAAGAAGATATACCAAAAATGACTTTTAGGACTCGTTACGGTCACTATGAGTTCCTAGTTATGCCATTTGGCTTGACTAATGTACCGGCCGTTTTCATGGATCTAATGAACCGCGTGTGCAAGCCATACTTGGATAAATTCGTGATTGTATTTATCGATGACATATTAATATATTCACAAACCAATGAGGAACATGAACATCATTTGAAATCAATCTTGGAACTACTCCGGAATAAGAAGCGTTATGCCAAATTCTCTAAGTGTGAGTTTCGGATTCGAGAGGTTCACTTTCTCGGACACGTCATCAATAAGAAGGGTATTCACGTAATCCCAACCAAGATTGAAGCTATCAAAAACTGGGAAGCACCAAGAACTCCGACTGAGGTGCGTAAATTTTTGGGTTTGGCCGGCTATTACAAACGATTCATCGAGAATTTTTCGAAAATAGCCTTGCCTTTAACCACATTAACCCAGAAAGAAAAGAAGTATGATTGGAGTGACCAGCAGGAGTCAGCTTTCCAATTACTGAAGCAGAAGCTGTGTAGTGCACCGATCTTATCCCTTCCGGAGGGAATCGACAATTTTGTTGTGTACTGCGATGCATCACACCAAGGACTTGGTTGTGTGTTAATGCAAAAAGACAAAGTCATCGCATATGCCTCACGACAACTAAAAGTGCACGAAAAGAATTATACGACCCATGACTTGGAATTGGGCGCAGTTGTATTTGCACTCAAAATTTGGAGACATTACCTTTACGGTACAAGATGTACTATCTTTACTGATCACAAGAGTCTCCAACATATCTTTGATCAAAAGGAACTTAACATGAGACAACGTCGTTGGGTAGAACTACTAAATGATTATGATTGTGATATCAAGTACCATCCCGGGAAAGCCAATGTTGTAGCGGACGCTTTAAGTCGCAAAGAACGAGTTAAAACTCTTCGTGTTCGTACCTTAGGATTGACAATTCATACGAATCTTACTACTCAAATTCGGATGGCACAACAAGAAGCACTTAAAGAAAAGAACATCCAAAATGAAGCACTACGTGGAATGATCAAACAATTGGAGTCTAAGTCAGATGACACTTTATACTTCATGAATAGAATTTGGGTGACACGTTTTGGTGACTTACGGGAGTTAGTTATGGACGAAGCCCACAAGTCTAGGTATCCCATTCACCCAGGTTCGGATAAAATGTATAAGGATCTGAAAGAACTTTACTGGTGGCCGAACATGAAAAGAGAAATTGCTATTTACGTCGGTAAATGCCTGACATGTTCAAAGGTAAAGGCAGGACATCAGAAACCGTCAGGATTGTTATAACAACCCGAGATACCTCAATGGAAATGGGAACAAATTACAATGGATTTCATTTCAAAGTTACCCAGAACACCTAGCAACTATGATACTATATGATAATCGTCAGTCGTTTGACGAAATCCGCGCATTCCCTACCAATAAAGGAGACAGATAAAAGTAAGAAGCGTACAAGGCTAAATATTAAAGGAATTAAGGCTAGGCATGGTATGCCAGTTTCCATTTTCACAAAAAGGGACCGTCGATTCATGTCAAGAACCTGGCAGTCTGTACAATAAGCCTTGGGCACACGCCTTTACATGACCACTGCATATTATCCCTAGATGAACGGTCAAAGTAAAAGGACCATCCAAACTTTAAAAGATGTGCTCCGTGTGTGTGTAATCGATTTAAGAGGAAATAGGGATACTCACCGCCGTTGGATGAGTTTTCATATAATACCAACTACCATACCAGCATTAAAGCCGCTCCGTTGAGGCTTTGTATAGTTGTAAGTGTCACTCATCGCTATATTGGGCGGAGGCTAGCGAAAAGCATTTGACTGGTCCTGATATTGACTAGGGAACCATTGACAAAATCGTCGAAATAAAAGATCGTCTGAAAGTCACTCAAGACAGACGAAAGAGAGTTGAGATAGCAACAGACGAAAACCATTAGAATTCCAAGTGGGAGATAAAGTCACATTGAAGGTCTCACCTTGGAAAGGAGTTGCAAGATTTGGCAACCGTGGCAAGCTTAACCGTAAGTGCATTGAACCATTTGAACGAGAGGATCAAATGAAAACAAAAATACCCATCCTTGTTTAAGGATACAACAGTTCAAGAGGACACAAATTGAATTTCGGGACGAAATTCTTTTAACATGGGGAGAATGTGACACCCGACAATTCAGGTCAATACCCGTACATGTTATAAACAAGTTTACATTATAATTGTTTTGTGATTTACTTAATTTCACAAACAAGGACACTAAGGTCTAACAAAAACTGTACAGGGTCTCATTTTAAATCTTTGGTAATTCTGGGAGTTACCGGTTCACATACCAGTATAAACCGAATTTAATTACCATTTGAAACTCTAAATAATATATACCTAAAACTAATTGTTTGATAAATCAAACAATCCAACCCACTTGCTTGACTTTCTCGGCCGAAAGTCAGGGGAGCCATTCTCCCACTTGCTAATACACTCAAATTCAGATAAAAACCATATCTCCTCAGTCGAAATCCCACAATCCCTTCCATACTTCTCATTTTCATACGGCAATTTCCCAATTCTCCTTCTAGTCGAAGTCCAGTTTAAGGCAGAAATCCACCACAATTCGGTATTTTAAGAAGATTTCAAGTGTTCTAAAGAAAGTTTAACAGAAGATTCAAGACTCTTCTCTGTTTTCTTTCATCATCTTCTACTCGGTTTTAAGGTAAAAACTCGATATGATCCACTTTATTTTCTTTAAAACCGTATCTAAGCATACAAAAGGTTCAATCGCAAGTAAGATAACAAGAAAAGTGTGTCAAATTCAAGATTTGAACATAAAAATATTCAGGACGAATTCTGTCAATCAAAGTGCAGTAATCGAAACTAGGAGTTTCGATACCTGTTCAATCGAAACTAGGAGTTTCGATACCTATCCAATCGAAACTAGGAGTTTCGATACCAGTTTACTTAATCGAAACTGGGAGTTTCGATACTAGTTGTTCAATCGAAACTAGGTAGTTTCGATACCTAACTACTCAATCGAAACTATGAAGTTTCGATACTCAATTGCCCAATCGAAACTAGGAAGTTTCGACACCTGTTCATCAGTCACATTGGGCAGTAACTAAGATCTGTTTTATAACAAAACAAGTATTGAACAACTAAGAGGATATTTTAAACAAAAGCAACCAGATTTACAAAGTCGGTGAACAATTTGCAATATAAGACATTCGGTCATAACACGAATTACCCTTTTTGAAATTAGGGTACGAATGGTCAAGTTGACTAGAACAATTATCATTGCAAGCATACACAAACTCAAGGTGAGTTCACGGCCCCCTTTTAACTCTTTACTGTTTTGTAAACATCGGGGGAGAAACATACTTACTTGTTATGTTTGAAAACATGAATTACATTTGCTTCCAAGTTTCACATCATGAACATTTAGGTCTAACTCCTTGTGAGTTTCACTAATCCCCTTTTTCTAAGTTTTTGAAATGATTTGGGGTGGAAACAAACTTATAAAAGACTTTTGTGTATAAATGAATGGAACTAATGATCTGACTGTATGTATGTATTGAGGGAACAATAAAGCGCTTAAAGTCCTCGTAATAAATTAGTAACCATTAGCTATGGATTTAGCCCGGGATTATATGAATAGTACTATTGGGGGTGACGCCTCCGGTCATGGTTAGTCGCGCTAACCAGGAGTCAAAATGGCCGAATGACCGCATATTGTCTTACTCGCAGAAAGGCGAGGGGAGGCACAGAAAGTTGGGGTTTGGTTACGGTCTCGTACATTACATACTATTTTGTATTCCTTGCAAGCTTACAAATGGGGTCAATAGATCGGATTAGTAATCATATTCATTGGTAATACATACAAAAGAGTTCTGATCAGGGTAAAGTGATCAGGTTTTACACAAAAGGGTTCTGATCAGGTTAAAATGATCAGGTTTTACACAAAAGGGTTCTGATCAGGTTAAAATGATCAGGTTTTACACAAAAGGGTTCTGATCAGGTTAAAATGATCAGGTTTTACACAAAAGGGTTCTGATCAGGTTAAAATGATCAGGTTTTACACAAAAGGGTTCTGATCAGGTTAAAATGATCAGTTTTTACACAAAAGGGTTCTGATCAGGTTAAAATGATCAGGTCTTACACAAAAGGGTTCTGATCAAGGTAAAGTGATCAGGTTTTACACAAAAGAGTTCTGATCAAGGTAAAGTGATCAGGTTTAACAAAAGAGTTATGATCAAGGTAAAGTGATCAGGTTTTACACAAAAGAGTTCTGATCAAGGTAAAGTGATCAGGTTTATCAAAAGAGTTCTGATCCGGGTAAAGTGGCCAGGTTTTAAAGTAAAGAGTTCTGATCAGGATAAAATGATCAGGTTTAACAAAAAGAATTCTGATCAGGTTAAAGTGATCAGGTTTAAACGAAAGAGTACTGATCGGGTTAAAAAGATCAGGTTTAAACATATTTTATGACGGTAAAGTCATGAACAAGTTTTCGGGGAAAAACTATAAGCAATAATATAACTAACTCTGTGAACTCACCAACCTTTGTGTTGACACTTTCAAGTATGTTTCTCAGGTGACCTCTAGCCATGGCGCGGTTGGAATAGGCTAGCTATGTTAGATCAATTCCTAGTAGCTGGAAGGGCGTAGAATATCAAGTCTCAAGTCTGTCGTTGATCTAGAAGAACTTAGATCATAGTATTTCTTAGTTTTAGTAATTGTATATGTAATCAAGTCTTAGAAATCATTATTACAGCTTCCGCTATCGTGTAATGAACCAATCGTTACAACCTGTATTTATTTAATAAGTAAATAAATATGGGGGTGTGACATTCGGGCCGTAGTGCACGACATGATCTTAAGCCCACTACATGGTTTCTCACCAAAGACTTTTAATGTATCACCCGAGGGGAGAGGGATTCGGATGCACTTCTCGAAACAAACGACCTCGGCATGATGACTAGATAGCCAATCCATGCCTATGATGATATCAAAGCTTCCCAGTTGCATAGGTATGAGGTTGACGGGAAAGGAATATTCATTAAGTTCGATGAAACAATCGCAGATAATGGAGTCAACGATGATGGGGTTTCCATCCGCTACTTCAACGGTAAACCTTTTCTCTAACTTAGTTTGGGTTTTAGCAAGCAAAGGTTCAAAATTAAGTGAAACAAAACTCTTATCGGCACCGGTATCAAATAGTATGGAAGCATATTGGTTATTAACGAGGAACGTACCGTTGACCACATCATTGTTGGCTTGGGCTTCATTAGCATTTATGTTGAAAGCACGCCCTCAAGCTCCACCTTGATTAAAGTTGGTAAGTTTTGGGCATTGGTTTCGGAAGTGGTTTGGGTTACCACATTCAAAGCAAGCATTCCCATTAGTGATAGTTGGAACCCCTTTGTTTCCCTGGTTAGCTGTATTGCCGGGTGGTTTGACCCTGCAGGTGTTGGCTAAATGCCCATATCTTCCACAGCTGGTACATATCCGACACGGTATATTTGGGAAATGATGGTAATTGCACGTGTTGCACAAAGGGCTGCTGCCCACATAATGTTTCTTGGCTGAATTCTGAGTCATAGGAGCAACGTGATTGACTGGGGCAGCCAGGGTAACAACAGCAAAGTTCCTAGTCTTTCGTTTCTTGTTGTTGGAGAAAGGTTCTAGTTTGATCCCTTTGGAGGGCTCAAAAGGTGTTGCCTTGTCTAGGACTTTCTTAGCACCCTTCCTTGTTAGCGTACCCGCCCTTACATGGTTATCGGTTAATGTGGCGGATAGGCGGACGGCATCTTCAAGGGTAGCTGGGTTCCTCCCTAAAACAGTGTCTTGGATCTTCATCGACAGACCACCGATGTACTTTGCAATACCCTGAGCCAAAGGTGTGACCATATGAGGTACTAGAAGACTTAGCTCATGGAAACGGGTGGTGTAGGCTAAACTTTCACCACTATCTTGGGCAAGATCCCAAAATTCGGCCTCTAACTTCTTCATTTCATTGCGAGGACAGAACTCCTCGGTCATGAGCCGTTTGACTTCATCCCATGGCAAAGCCATTGCCACATCCATGCCCCTATTCCTCTTTTCACCATTCAACCAAATGAGCGCTCGTTTTTGGAAGACGCTGGTGGCATAGCGGACCCGGAGGTTGTCGGGGAAATCGCTGTTGAGAAAAGTGCTTTCAATGCTCTTGAACCATTGCAAGAGACCCGTGGCTCCTTTGGTGCCATAAAACTTAGTGGGGTTGCACGAGTTAAAGTGCTTGAAAGTACATTGCGATGGGTTGGCACCACCACCCCCCCATTAGTTCCATGGGTACCACTAATGGCTCCATTAGCTTGGGTGAGTTGAGTTACAAGTTGTGCAAGGATAGCATCAATGTCAGTGTTGTTGTTGGTCACGGTAGCACGATGGGGAGGCATTCTACAGATTTTCACAAGACAAGAAAATATGTAAGAACTTATGAAAGTTGATTGAATTAAAAAGGGAACAAAATAATAGATGAAGTAGTAAATCATAGTTTGGATTGTACTCAAATAGTGACATAATCACTTGAATACTATGACACATTAAGGTCAATTAAACTCATATAATTTTCAAGGAGACGTGCTTTAGCCTATAAGTAAACACTCATCCCGGGAATTCCCAGGAAAGCATACAGGTCCCTCGGTTGATTGGGATTTTTACGAAATGCTTTCCTAGACAGAAAACCCAGAATACAGGTGTCACCCTTCTAGATTGCACATGTCCTCTAATAATTAACAAAGTTTAAAACCTTAACGAGGAAGTAAGAAATTTTATAGATTTAAATTCATGAAGTTTCCACATACTATGATGATGACAGAGAAGTAGGTAAGAAGTTATGAGGCTTAGGGTATGGGTAGGGATATTGTTTATTTAATTTAATATTTAAGTATAGTCTAATAATTCATGAATTTTAACAAATAAAGTATCAAAATATAATAAGCAAGTAACACATAGCATGTAGCATATCATATAATCATAGAGCATGGTAAATAATGGGTGTCTTAAGGTTATAGTCTAGGTCAAAGGTGTCTAATAACCTAATTCCCTATAACCAAGGCTCTGATACCAATCTGTCACACCCCAACCGACGGCGGAATACGTCGGGGCGGGACATGTAGACTGTTCAAAAGCTCAAGGTTTACTAAAGTTTAAATAATTAAACAACCAATTTCATATCTCAAATAAACATAAATCCAACAATACAAGGAAAATAGAAATACATAAATAATCTCTTTAAATTAAATTCTAGGTCATCGGTCCTAAGAGAAGCATCTTGTACTTATTCTCAAGCATTAGTACCTGAAACGTGATGAAAACAAGGTCAACTAAAAAGTTGGTGAGCATACATAGGTTTTGACACACAACCAAGTTTAAAGTGTTTTATACAATTCATACGATACACGTGCATAAGGCATTTATGGAGAATCTATAGTTAAACTAAGTGTGTACAATCAAACCATGTGACTGAGGCATAACACGCAGGTTACCCTAATGTAAAGTTGGTAACAAACACCCTAACCGGGTGGGTTTGTCAGACACAGTAGATCTATCAATGTTAACTGTTGGCTTGTACAAAGTTAATGATTGTACTAATGTCATGTAAATATAGTCTTAACTCATAGCATTCAAGCATAAAGCACATAACACATAATATCATATTATTGAATTGTAATTAAGTCTATGCAAAAAGGTTTCAAAAAGTAAATCACGTTTCACCCCAAAAGTATAAAATGAAAAAGGGGGCTATGTAAACTCACTTGAATCAAGGGTGTAGCTAGCACGCGAGTCTAGGTGTCAAAACCATCCTTGTAACTCATCACGTTAACCTAGTGTATAATGTATATTGGGTTAATAGTGTGTTCATAAGTCTATGTCTAAGTCTAGGGTTCAACGGATTTTGATGTGTGTGGGTTTGTATAAAGAGGTTTGTGTTATTCCATGTAAAGGCATACTATGCTAGTATAAGAATTTTAATATGTATTATGAGTTTAAAGTATATATGTATGAACTTGATAGTCATTGGCTTAGGATTGGGATTTAAATAAGTTTTAAATAAATAAATAGTTTTATTTATTTATTTGTGAAAAATACGTTAAAATATATAAAACGTAAATATATGTTTAGAAAAAAAGAAATTCGATTTATGTGGATAGTGTTTGATTTAAATAGATAAAATAATAAAATAATTTTATTTATTTAAATAAATTAAATAAATAAATAATCTTTATTTAATCATTTATGAAAAGTATGTTAGATCGTAAATATATGTTTAGAAAGAGAAATTTTACTCGTGTGGATAGTGTTTCTTTTAAATAAATAAAATAAATAAATAATTCTATTTATTTATTTGTGAAAAATATGTTAAAATTTGTAGAATATAAATATATGTTTTGAATAAGGAAAAGAAAACCTTTTTATTTGTGTATTGTAATAAATAATTTTTTATTTATTTATTATCTCTAAAATAAATACTAGTTTGCTTTAAATGAGTTAATATTTTATAAACTTTTATAAAATTTATTGCTTTTATTTAAAAATTAATTTTAGATATTTAAAGTTTTTGTTTTAAAAGTTTAATGTGTAAATTTAACTATTTAATTTGGATTAAATCTGAATTTATATTGGAATTTATAAATTCGGTTTTTATTCTGTTGTAAATATCTTAAGGTTTATAAAAATATTTTTTTTTATAATTTTAGAGCCTTAAAAACGGGTTTTAAAATTTAATGGGCTCGCCCGGAATCGAACCCGGGTCTGCCCGGTACAAGCATCACGGTTTAACCATAGGACCAGGGGCGCAACCCTGTTACAGCACTTGTCCAGATTTTATTTCATATCAAAACGTAATGGAGCCGGACTGGGTTACAAGGAAATGCGCTAAAACAAGCCGGTGATGTGGGTTTCGAGCCCACGCCATCTGGTCCGATGGTGCAATGACTTAGCCAGTCGGACCAGATGGTTTCGCTGATTGAATAAGAAACCCATTAAACTAAATACGTAAAAAGAATCAATCGAAATCCCCGAATCAACATCGTATGAACATGTTTAAGAATTCGATAGAAATCGAACCCGATACAAAAGTTGGATACGAATTGATAAGGGGCTTTTGATGTATGCTTGAAAACGAATCGGAAGAGACTAACCTCACTTGATTTGGCTGGGTATCGAAGGCTGACGGCTACAAGTTTAGTTCCGATGTTCTTGGTGCTCGATCGGTGACTAGAGGTGATATGCAGATTGATAGAATGTTCAGAGAGTTTGTAACAAGTTATGCGAAGATGAATGAGTGGTTTAATTCAATTAATTTCACCCAACCCATACGATTTGATTGTGATTCGGTGGTAACGGCTGTCGAGTAGAATTACGCGTCAATTAGGTCGATTAGGATTGAATTTAGTCGTATTCAGGTCTGAATACATTCGAGGGACGATCGAGCGTGATTTGCGGGATTGATTACTCATCGATTTGTATAGATTGAGGGTGAGTTACTACGGGTTTGACTAATTGAGTCAAACTCGTTTGAATTTCAATTGTACTGCGCCTGTGAATGAATTGGGCTGGTAATCGAGTCGGTTCTTGTTTGGGTAACCATGTGGAGTCCAATTCAACAAAAATCCGTCGATGGCTGCCTCGAATTGTTATTGTTTTGGTCCTTTTGACTTTTGAAAGTCAAACAGATTAAGAAAAGTCAAAATTTGTGTTTTTAGAAGTCAAAATTGAGTGTGGGGTTCCAATTTAGGGTTCAAATGGTTTGGGTTCAAACTAGTGTTCATGTATATGTGTATGTACTTGTTTAATGGTTGAGTATATATATATATATGTATATGTATTTGCATGATGTATAAATGTGTATATATATATACATATGTGTTCAAATATTTATATGTATATACGGATTCTAGAATAAATGCGGGTGGAAATTGTGAAGCTGTAATTTATAAAAGTTAGGCTTGATATAATCATTTCACTAAGATTGAAATTCATACATGTTTTATTGTTCCAAAATGAAAACATGAAAATCAGAAAGGTTACACTCGGCACCCTTCCCTTTCCCAGATTCGCCCATCTTCGGTTTCGGGCATTCCCTACTCAGATGACCGGCATCCCCACAGTTATAGCACTTAAAATGTTGTGTGCACTCACGGGAGTAGTGCCCGGTCTTGCCACACTTAAAGCACAAGTTAGATCCCAGTCTACATTCACCTGCATGCTCCCTTCCACACTTCTTACAAACAGTCGGCTCATTCACCCAAGCCCTCTTATCACGAGTCCTAAACATCTTTCCACCAGTTCGCTTGTTTGAGAAGCTCGGTCTCTTCTTCGGTTCCTCAATGGCGGCATCGTTTAATGCCAGATCATCATACACCACACCACTGAGTTCCACCACCGAATCATAGGTGCTAGGGGTGTTTGCTTTGATAAAGGTGCGGACCTTGTCCGGCAGCCCTTGAATGTAACAGGAAATCTTTCTTTCCTCAGTCGTGATAAGGTGTGGCACTAAACGTGCTAGTTCATTGAACTGTGTGGTGTACTGCCGGTGCGTCATGCTCCCGGCCTTAATCCCCAGAAATTCCCTTTCTACCTTTTCGATCTCATTTCTTGGACAGAAATTCTTGATCACTAAAGTTTTCAAATCAGCCCACATCATCGCATCCACAACCTCGCTCCCTTTTGCTTGACGTACACCTTCCCATCAATGGGATGCTTCCTCTATCAAGGAGTTAGCAGCAAATTTAACAACTTGATCTGTTCGACACTCGCTCAGGCGAACGACAGCTTCCATACGGATTACCCAATCAAAAGTAGCCATCGCGTCCTTCTTCCCAGTCAGGACCGGTGGGTCACATGCCATAAATGACTTATAGTCGCAACCACGGTTAAGCAATTGATTTCCGTTGGAAATTAGGAATAGATGGCAATGCGTTGATTGCCTCAGTGTTCGGGGTGTCAACCACCGTGTTAGACCCACCTTCCCCATTAACCTTCTTCAATGCTTCAGCTAACAGACCTGGCAGAGAAGTCTTCATCAACTCTGTGAACTCTCGAGCTATAGCTGCTCTCACTTCTGGTTCAAAAGTGAAAGGTTGTTCTTCAATCTGTGTCTGCTCAGTTCCATGCACACTAACCGCTGGTTCAGTGTGAACACTTCCTTCTTCATTATACTCTTGGCGCGCAGGGGTCCTGCCACGCCCACCATTTCGACGGCCGGTACGACCACCGGTACGGCCCCCACCACGTCTTCCGTTTCCTATCCTTGCCATTTCATTCTATAAGACAAGGAATCCAATGTCATCACACTAGTTAACAAATAAAATTCAATAAGCACTGTAAGATGTTAACATACACTGGCCATCTGCAATTAACCATTACACTACCTTTCGATTTCTATTTGACCACCTTTGTGATTCCATCAGAACACAAGTCCTTACCTAACCCTTTATAAGGCATACTATACATGTAAATATATACTACCTTCATACCAGATGATGTGGCTCGAGTTACCCGTATTGGCATCCGCTTTCCTTCCCATTCACAGTTTAAGTTCAGACACGGGGAGTGTCTGAATCTCTCAAACTATTGCTCTGATACCAACTTGTAAGGCCCCAAACCCAGGAGGCCTCACTTGTTGGATTTACTCATTCACAAACATTTATTAAACTTGAATATCAAATAACGCAGCAGAAAATTTCATTAAAACATACTCATAACATTGTTCAACATGCGGAAGCGTAACATAGTCTAATACATAAACATAACATAAATTAATCATAACAGGATGTCAGTCTTCATGATCAACCTAACTCTTCTCGCTTGCCAAGCATCACCGTCCATCATCCATAACTGCCTTAACCTGAGTGTGCATACTAAAAAGCCAGCTATGCTAGTGAGTTCCAGTTTTTCATTCGATTTAATAAATGGTTCATCATTCAATATTTCATTAGGGTTTAACATCATGTACAAGAAAACAGGGCCTTTCGTTCATCATTAAAAACCTTCAAACATTTATCATCATCATAAACACGTTGAACGGATCGTTCATTTAAAACATTTAACATTCATTTAAGTCATACATTACTATCTAAATCTGTGTTACCATTCGTCCCGTCATTTAGTATTGTATTGCCCCTAAGGCTTAACTTCATGAAGACCGACAATACAATACATTCCGTCAATTCCCTTTTGTATTGCCCCCAAGGCTTAACTGCACGAGGACCGACAATACCCGTTTAGTTGCCCCTATGGCTCTCATGTCATAAACCGACAACTTCCATCGACGGCTATGGCTCACGGCCATAACACCGTCGGATCATAATTTAACCTTCATGGGGTCACGTTAACCCCTGAGTAACCGTCGTTACTCCCATACCAGTTGTACAACATCATAACCATTGGCAGGCCACCAAGACACTGCCCCTGTTGTTCTTATGGCAACTATGGCTCGCTGTCCATAATCTACCACAAGGCTGGAAATTACATTCTCAGACTTCATTCGTCAATTTCATTCATTCGATAGATTAGATTTGTAATGACTTCTTTAAAACCTTTGCCCTTTTTCTTTTCTTTTCATAAAACCTTTCATTCATTTTCGAAACCCTTTACCTTTAGTTTAAACCATTTCTTTATAAACATTTCGTTCGTAAACATTCCATTCATAAAACTTTCTTTCCATAAACCGTTCATTCCAAATCATTTCATTTCGTAAACATAGTTTCATAAGCAACATTTTATAAACATAGTTTCATAAACATCGTTTCGTTAAACATTATTTCATTTGTATGCACACCAGCCTGAAAACATTATATAAAACATTTAAAAGAGGGCTTCTAGAACTCAATTGATAAGCTAATCCGGGTTATCCTAAACAAAGGTCCCACTACGTCATTTCCGATCTGAATTGATTAGTTAAATACCCATCAGACCAAATCCTGACTCTAACGGTATAACCTTTTAAACATACCGACTTTACCTAATCAGCCTGATGCCTGCACACTTAGCAAGTGCGCAGGGCCTTGCTCTTGCGTACTTAATAAGTGTGCAAACCTCGCTTCATGCGTACTTGATAAGTACGCATGATCCTCTTCCTGCGTACATGATAAGTACGCAGGACCCTCTTCCAGCGTACTTATGCTTCCCCGCAAAAACCCTAACTTTCGCATTCGGGTCTGATCTCGTCAAGATCTCGAACTTGTCTACATTCAAAACGTTTGCCTTTCATTAAGGAACTCAAATCTATGTTTTTCTTCCAGTTTCATCCGTAAAAAACGTCACATTTCGTCCAAAAACCCGAAAAACCCAAAAACGAACAAAAACTCACATCTAGGTTGGATCGTTACCTGTATCGAGCTTCTGATTGGAGGTTCTTCTCACGAGCTATGGAGCAACGCACTTCTTCAATCTCGGGTCGATCCGCCAACTTTCTCTCTCTACGGTTTCTCTTGTTGGGTATTTTGGCCAGTGGTGATCAGTTAGATTAGTTATCAAAAACGGTTAATAAATAATTTTAGATTAATAATAAATATTTAGTAATTATTAATACGCAGCGGAATGAAACCGATTCAACACAATATAAAACCCGACAGGATCTGGGTTACGAAAACATACGAATACGGAATAAAATATTTAATCTACCAATGAGATTAATTATACCTTAGTGGTTAATGATTAACCGATCTAGACACCGAGTTACAACGAACCGATGCTAGATCACGAACCGAACGCAAGACACAGGAAATGTCGGGGCTGGGAAGAAACGGGACAGCAGCGGAGCAGGGTTGTCCGGCTTGGGCTGGTTTGGTGGTTCCGGAAGTCACAAAGGGGTATTTTCCTTCGGTTTTTGTCGCTAGCTCCCTTGGGAGAAAAGCAAAACCAAACTTGCGAAAATCCTCGACTTGCGGCTGACAAACCTTGAATCTTATCACAAATAATTAGGTTATAATCATATATAATAATTATAAACCCTAATAATTGTTTCCGGGCCCAAAATCCAATACGAGATGAAAAGCATGTACCCATTTAATTGTTTTATTAAAAAGATTAAAACAATAAATATTTATTATTTATAAACCAGTATAAATAATAATTCCCGTGTAACGAATATATATAAATATATATTGTCTCGCTAACAGATCGTAATTACCAGTTAAGCGGGTTAAGTGGATTTAATGTTCGTTGCCTAAGGTGTAACTCTTACGGGTCATAACTCGGTCAGTCACGTTGTCCATCGGGTCGGTCCATAAAATCCAACAATCTCCCACTTGGACGATCCACGATAAATCAACGCAAACAGTCAGCGGCGCTCTAGCTGCACATGGCTGTCCCTAACAAGGTATGACGCTTTAAAGTCATTAACCAAATATCTTGGTGTTAGTAATAGCTAACTAAAGCAAGACAATAGACTTGTGGCAATAGTTATCATTCATCCTTTCCGTATAAGACATCAATTGAATCAATGAGACATGGATTTAGTTCATTCTCATATGGCGTTCAATTATTATTGTTCTCGTTCAAGATTCATAGTGGTCCAATCAAACACACGGTCAGTTTGGGTAAGGACTTACACTTCACTAGTTTGAATCATGAGGGCGCCACGATGTCTAACTGTTACATATCATGTAAGAGTACAGAATCCCTTATCGACTATATACAACTCCCACTGAACTTCAGATCTGTTCCTAACCAATGCCTTTATGACTGGCAGTTACGCGACAGCGGTTGACAGAGATTAAAGAACAGCCCTTGGTAAACGAAAGTTCTAGTATGCATCTTAGGTCAAAGGATACTAAATGAGTATACCAATATAAAAACATCTTATGATTAAAATCCATGAAGATGATTTGAAGCGAGTTACATCCAACGTCATCCAAGATGAGGTCTGTGAAATTGGAAGCTAACTACTTGAGTCCAAGTTCAGAATAGTCTTAATTCAGAGTCGTTCCCACTATTCTGATCGACTACGGATGATTAAGAATACAAGATTCATGGATTAAACGTATTAAAATCGAACACAGTTGTAAGAATTCAGAATTGCATTTAAATCAGTAAACCAAAAGAATTCAAAAGTACAATTGTTTAATTGTTCACACATTCAAAATACTAAATCAAAACATATCACTAGCAAATCTAAGACCAATAGCATCTCTGTGAAGATCATGCTTGTCCTGAGTCATGGGCTTAGTAAACGGGTCCGCTTGGTTCTGATCTGTGTCTACTTTGCTTATCACGATGTCACCACGTTCCACAATTTCCCGTATATAGTGGAACTTTTTGAGAATGTGCTTGGCTTTGTGATGAGATCTGGGCTCTTTGGCTTGAGCTATAGCACATGTGTTATCAAAAAGTATCTCGATTGGTTGGCGAATACTCGGAACCACATCGAGGTTAGTAATGAATTTTTCATCCAAGCAGCTTCCTTAGCAGCATCTGATGCAGCTATATACTCAGATTCGGTGGTTGAATCCGCCACCACACTATGCTTGGAGCTCTTCCAGGAGATAGCTCCTCCGTTTAGAGTGAATATGAATCCTGATTGTGAGCGAGAGCCATCTCGGTCAGTTTGGAAGCTGGCGTCAATGTAACATCTTACAGTGAGCTCTTCTTCCACTCCTCCAAATATTAAGAACATGTCTTTAGTCCTTCTCAAGTACTTCAGGATGTTCTTGATTGCAGTCCAATGGGCAATGCCAGGACTTTGCTGAAAACGACTGGTCATGCTTAAAGCATACGAGACGTCAGGCCTGGTACATAACATTGTATACATGATAGAACCAATCGCCGAAGCATATGAAATTGCTTCCATACGTTTGGTTTCAATGTCCGTTGAAGGAGATTGCGATCTGTTCAGCACGGTGCCTTTAGTCATAGGAACACCTCCTTTCTTGGAGTTTTCCATATGAAAGCGTGCCATGACTTTGTCTATGTATGTGCCTTGACTAAGCCCTAGAAGCCGCTTAGATCTATCCCTGTAGATCTTGATTCCTAGAATGTAGGCTGCTTCTCCAAGATCTTTCATTGCAAAACAAGTTCCCAACCGGTGTTTAACATCGTTAAGCATAGGGATGTTGTTTCCAATGATAAGTATATCATCCACATACAAGATGAGTAATGATATAGTGCTCCCACTAGCCTTTCTGTAAACACAAGGCTCATCTTCATTTTTGACAAAACCAAACTCTTTGATCTTTTGGTCAAAACGAAGATTCCAGCTTCGAGATGCTTGTTTGAGTCCATAAATAGACTTATTCAGTTTAGATACCCTATTAGGATATTTTGGATCAACAAAACCATCAGGTTGTACCATATAGACATATTCAGAGAGATGCCTATTAAGGAAAGCGGTTTTGACATCCATTTCCCATATCTCGTAGTCATAGTACGCGGCTATGGCAAACAATATCCTGATCAATTTGATCATAGCAACAGGAGAGAAGGTTTCATCATAGTCAATGCCTTGAGTCTGAGTAAAACCTTTCGCAACTAGCCGTGCTTTATAGGTGTGTATATTTCCATGCATGTTGGTTTTTCTCTTGAAAATCCATTTGCTCCCTACTGCCTGAGATTCGGGGGGTAGCTTAACCAAGTCCCAGACTTGATTATCACGCATAGATTGCATCTCGGCGTTCATGGCTTCTAGCCATTTTGCAGATTCTGGATCTGAAATAGCAGATTTGTAGTTAGTAGGTTCGTCATTAGACTCGGATACTAATAGGACCTCGGTACTATCAAGATGCCATAGGTATCTGTCAGGTTCTTTGCGAGTCCTTACACTTCTGCGAACGCTTGTGTTTATGTCTGATTCACCAGTAACAACTTCTTATTGTTCAGACGCTCCGACTTCATCAGCGATTGTTTGTGGTTCTCGAATTTCTTCAAGATCCACTATATTATCTCCAGTTCCTCGTTCAAGAATTTCTTTCTCGAGGAAGTGTGCCTTTCTTTTCATGGAAATAACATTTGCATCAAGATGGTAGAAATAATATCCGCTTCTGTTATAGTATCCAACGAAAACGACCTTTTCGCCTCTAGGATCGAGTTTGTCATCAGAATCGCTGGTGACATATGCATCAGATCCCCATACTCTAAGGTAAGACAGATTGGGTTTAGACCCATGCCATATCACATATGGAGTCTTGTTTACCTTCTTAGTCGGTGCCAGATTGACAATGCGGGCGGCGGTCATAAGAGCATAACTCCAGAAGGAGTGAGGCAAGTTTGTTCTACACATCATCGATTGAACCATATTAAGTAGGGTTCGATTTCTCCTCTCGCTCACGCCATTAAGTTGGGGTGTGCCAGGTGGAGTAGGTTGTGAAACTATTCCACGCTCCTTGAGATGATTTATGAACTCTGTGCTGAGATATTCACCACCTCGATCTGATCGAAGTGTCTTTATCGTTTTACCGAGTTGGTTTTCCACTTCGTTTTGAAACTCTTTGAACTTTTCAAAAGTTTCATGCTTGTGTTTCATAAGATAGACATAAGCATATCGACTATAATCGTCGATGAATGAAACGAAGTATCTTTCATGATTTCTAGACATGGTTCTGAAAGGGCCACATACATCAGTGTGCATGAGTCCTAGAAGATCCTTGGCTCGTTCACCAACGCCGGTGAAGGATCCTTTAGTGAGTTTGCCAGCTAAGCAAGACTTGCAGTCTTCAAAGGATTCTTGTCCGGTGGATTCAAGGATCCCTTCGGATTGGAGCCTTTTCATGCGGGCCTTGCTTATGTGACCAAGTCTACAATGCCATAGAAATGTATCATTAATGCTAGATTTGATACGTTTAGAAAGATTGTATATGTTATTATTAGTTTGAACATCAACCTCATAAATTCCATTTCGAGGTTTAGCCTCAAAATAGAAAATATCATTTAAGTAAGTAGAAATATTAATTCCATTAAAAACGTACTTAAAACCTTGTTCAAATAATAAGGAAACTGAAATAATGTTTCTGGTTAAACCAGGTGCAAACAAACAGTTATTTAAGATAACTACAAGGACAGAAGGACATGAAAGGTGAAATGTTCCAGTTGCAAGAACTGGTACTCTCTTCCCATCACCAACGATGAGTTCCATGTCGCCTTGTTTCAGCTTCTTCCACTTTTCAGGCTCGTGTAATACATTAACGATGTGATAAGCACATCCGGTATCAAATACCCATGTGTCGCTAGAGATAGTGAAAAGTTCAATAACATAGATAGAAATACCAGAAGAGATGCCTTCACCATTTGCTCTCTTCGATCTCAGCTTAGCTAGATATTCAGGGCAGTTACGTTTCCAGTGCCCCATATTGTTGCATTCAAAACACTGACGCTCCTTGGGAGGGGGTGTTTTGCAACTTGCTTGTTTTTGTTGGTGGTATTCTTGGCAGCAACAATAACTTGCTTCTTACCTTTGCTGTTATAACCCCTTTTCTTGGTTTTGGGCTTGTTAACACCAGCAGATTTGACCATCAACTCTTGATTAGTCTCACTTGATATTCTCATCTCGACCGTTTCCTGCATGCCATGCAGTTCGGGCATAGTCTTCTCCCATGTGTTCATATTTAAGTTCATTACGAAGTTGTCATAAGAACTAGGGAGAGAGTTCAAGATGAGGTTGGTGTCATTCGGTTTTTCATTCTAAAGCAAAGACTTGAGAGAGAAGGAGGAGTGAGATTCCTTTTCAGTAGACATCTGTTAAATAAGAAAATTAAATGTTAATTGGTATTTTGGATGTAATAAATTCTTATATTAATGACCCATGGCAAGAATAGATTAAGAATAGAGAATCTGGTTATATCAATTAGTAATGGCGGCTGTGGCACGCAACATTAGTAAGTGATTTAGGCAGACTGACAATAATTGCCAATTGTGGAAAAATGCACAATTCTCGAGTATGAGGCCGCTAAGACAACTCTTGTCTATGCATTGATACGTTTAGCCTCATCCATGCCCACTTTTGGTCTCTATACAGCTGGGGCATGTAATAGAGAGAAAAGTAATAGTCGCCGTAGTACAGGTACATGTGGAAGGGCCGGATGTGTCAACGAAACAATTGCACCTTGGAGGGATAGGTTACGCACCAAGTGCGGTGCTGTGGCTCCAAACACTGGTGTTTCACGTTATGCCCCAAGTGTTCCTTATAGTAGGATGGCATAGACTAAAGATTATAAATATGGGATTTAATTTTAGTGTTTACCAAATAGGGTCAAACACAACGAATGATAAATCATACGTGTGTTGTAAAAGCCAGTTTTACTATATATTAGATTGTGACAACGTGATGAACCCTTTCATCTCTCAGGACACTTAATTTTAAATAACCTATTAATACTAAGTTTGTCGCGATGTAATTAACCAATTAAAAGTTAATAGTTTAAATAAACTATTAAGTTATTCGTTTTGAAATTTTAAAATTAGTTTAAATTGCAAAACTTTATTGGTTATAATTTATTTTAAAAACAAACTGTTTGTTTTAATATAAAGTATCCACAAGTTGTAAAAAAAAAATTTAGAACTTGTTATTATTTTGATTGTGAAAATTTTGGTATTTGGTCGGTACGTTATAACATTTATAAGATAAAAGCAACCACAATAGCAAACATAAAAATATGTAAATCATATGGCCAAAGAAAAAGTGTTTGATCTTGCTAGAGCCTAATAGCAAGACCAAACTAGGTCACGGGGTCACAACACATAAACAACCACAAGGATGAACTTCGTGCATGCATTTAGATATTCCGTGTGACTACCACTAAATCCAAGATCTTGTCTCCGTCTTCTGTTTTGTCTTCGGGTCTTTATCTTTACAATATTTATATAGAATACAAAAAAAAACCCTAAGCTATTACAACTTTGAGCCATCAAAGTGGGCCAAAACATAAAAGCTAATCTATTACAATTTTGAGCCATCAAATGGGCCAAACCATAAAACCAAAAACATAAAACAAACACAAGACAGGGTCGAGCCAGATTTATGTTTTTAATACAATCAAATAACTGGGCAATCCTTTTGATCAATAAATAAATAAAAAAACTTTGACCAAAATAAATAAATAAAAATTGCCCTAAAAAGATCTAGATCATAAACTTTAAACAAGTTAAAGTTTGTGATCTATAACCGGTTAAACGACCGGATCCGATTCGTATGTCGTAACCAAGGCTCTGATACCACTGTTGGGTATTTTGGCCAGTGGTGATCAGTTAGATTAGTTATAAAAAACGGTTAATAAATAATTTTAGATTAATAATAATTATTTGGTAATTATTAATACGCAGCGGAATTAAACCGATTCAACACAATATAAAACCCGACAGGATCTGGGTTATGAAAACATACGAATACGGAATAAAATATTTAATCTACCAATGAGATTAATTATACCTTAGTGGTTAATGATTAACCGATCGAGACACCGAGGTACCACGAACCGATGCTAGATCATGAACCGAACGCAAGACACAGGAAACGCCGGGGCTGGGCGGAAACGGGACAGCAGCGGGGCAGGGTTGTCCGGCTTGGGCTGGTTTGGTGGTTCCGGAAGTCACAAAGGGGTATTTTCCTTTGGTTTTTGTCGCTAGCTCCCTTGGGAGAAAAGCAAAACCAAACTTGCGAATATCCTCGACTTGCGGCTGACCAACCTTGAATCTTATCACAAATAATTAGGTTATAATCATATATAATAATTATAAACCCTAATAATTGTTTCCGGGCCCAAAATCCAATACGAGATGAAAAGCCTGTACCCATTTAGTTGTTTTATTAAAAAGATTAAAACAATAAATATTTATTATTTATAAACCAGTATAAATAATAATTCCCGTCTAACGAATATATATAAATATATATCGTCTCGCTAACAGATCGTAATTACCAGTTAAGCGGGTTAAGTGGATTTAATGTTCGTTGCCAAGGTGTAACTCTTACGGGTCATAACTCGGTCAGTCGCGTTGTCCATCGGGTCGGTCCATAAAATCCAACATCTCTCTCTAGAACTTGTAAATGAGAGAAATGTGGAGTGACTTAGGCTATTTATAGAGGAAGCTCCCCTATGTTCGCCCGTTCAAGCCCGCCGGCCCGTCCCGTCATGCCTCATTCGTTTATTCTGTTATTATAATTGTCGTTTTATATTTTGGGATGTTACAAGGGATATGGTCTAAGGGTTTAAATCTCTTGCAAATGATAATAAGGGTGATAAAATCTCCAAAGCATAAGGATGAATGGGTATAGTTGACTTATATATGATTAAGTGTAAGGATCAAATAGGAGGTTTAGACTTGTGTAACAATTTATAATAATTAAGAGAATGATGTTTAGGTTGTAGTTATTTGGGGCATAACCCAATGGATATTGCGACAATCAAAGTGATTTGAGTTCGTATACTTTGTAGGTCCCTCGGGTGTGGCAGATCGTCACATGCAAGTGGGTCTACTAGTCGGACAGGGTGCGGAATACCCGTGACTAGGTGGAGAGTCTTACGACACAAAGTAAACCAACAAGATAATCACTTTAAACTTTCGTCTATTATAAACACTTGAAGGTTACAGAGAGAAGTACTGAGATTATAAGTTATGTAGGTCCTCATGGCACTTCTACAGATCGTTCTCGTGATAAGACGTGTCGTTAACTCGGAGTGCGGAATCCACCGAATCAACGATTGCATTCATAATAGACAATAAAGACAATCACGTAAATAAACTTCATGCTTGTATTCCAATTCACAATAGAGTTTACAGACTCAATCTATCATTCATTGTTCTTTCTCTCTGTTCTATATCTAGAACTAACTCTGTAAACATCTATATATAGAATACAAACTTGCATTAAGTTCGCCTCTAACAGACTAAGCGAACTTAACAAGTTTGCCTCTATTAGACTAGGAGAACTTAACTTGTATAAAAACACTTAGAACATTAATACATACAAAAACATAAAGACATAAGATCTATGTCCTAACAGACTCCCCCTTGACAATAGCTTGATCTTCAGTCTTCTGTCTTCATGATGAGCTCTTCCAATTATCCGACAATCTGCTTCCTGCATGCACTCCATATCTTCTACATATCTCCAATACTCGCTTGTACTGCAAACCTTGTTCTTTCCATTCATCAGTGAAAATGATTTCATTCTTTCTCAGTGTTCTCTGATCTTTCTTTGAAAAATTGATAAGGTTCATTGCATCGTAGAAACATACAATGACCTTGTTCTCTTTGTCTTCAATCCTTGCTTCACCAGTATTAACATCAACATACCACCATTTCATATTCCCAAGGAAATCTTGAGGAATCTTCTTCAATGGTATCATGTGTACAGCACGTACTGGTCTGAATTTGTACTTCCATATTACTTTCCCAGTCTTATGATCTGTGTTCTTCACTCTCTTTTCTTTTTGAGGCTTTAACCTTTCATACTTCCCTGAACCATCTTCTCTCTTAATCAGATTTGCAATCACATCAGCTAATCCATTCTTGGCTCTATTAATAAGTGGCTTTGAAGATAGACCATTCATTTCACACCTTGGCAAGGTATTGAAATACTTGATCCTCGGCTTTAAGTACTGAACACCATCAGATCTTTTAATAGCAAATAGTTTTATGTCATTGTCATAAAACCAGCTTATAATTCTTCCTACACACCTCTCTTTATTCACATAATTTTCTTTCTGAGCAGGTTGTGCTGGAAACTTGGGTAGCACCTTCATCCAACTATTCACTACTTCTCTCCACTGTTCTCTGGTCATACCTGTATTTCTGTACATCACAGGTTCTTCATTCACTTTTGGAGACTCGGTGTGAGTAGTATTAGCTTCAGCATCTGTATTAGATTGAAGATTTTCTTCATCAGTATCAATTTTAGAATCAGCAGTATCTTCAGGCAGTGTGATGTCTTTAAATGAGTCCATAGAATCTGTTGCTCCTTCATAATTAAACTCAGGAATAACATCATCTTGGATGAAGTTATAAGGGACATTAAGACCATCACAGCCTTCATAAATCACTTTGTCTTAACTTTTCTCAATCTCTATCTCCACTATCTCCCCTTCTTATATCTCAGTATCTGACACATCATCTTCTATGTCATTGAATAATTCATCTATGTCATCAAGACATGCTATCTTTTCAGCTTCTTCCTCCTCAGACTCAGCAAAGAACTCCAATAACAAGACTTCTTCGTCATTAACTCCAGAAGTATCTTTGTTTCCATCAATTGATTGTGATGTCGACTCCCCCTGAACTTTTGAAATAGGATCAACGTCAGCGTATTGACGATCACCCTCAATATTACCCGAAGGATCATTGTCTTCATCATCATGTCGCTGAATAGACTCAGTATGACATGCATCACGTATCCTTAACTCCCCCTGAGCGTCAAGACGCTCAACAAGCTTGGATACTAACGCCTGCATAGCAGCAATCTGCGTAGCTTGAGTCTGAATCACTAGCTGTCGTTGAGTATCTGTAGATACAAGAGTATCCACCTGGTTTTGTAAGGCAAGCAATTGTGATTCAAGGAAAGTAATCCTGTCAGAATCAGAAGGCTTAGACGGACCAGCTGATGATTGAGGAACAGAAGTACTGGTAGTAGGAATCACTGGAGGAACAGGAGTGTGAACAGGAGATTGTTCCTTAGAACTTGGAGGTGTGACAATCAATGAAGAGACAAAAGTAGCATCCTCCACACCTTGAGAAGATTGGGCAGCAGCAATTGAAGCAGCCATAAGCTTTGGAGCTTTAGGATCCGGATTAAAATCACTATCCGAACTCTCATCTATTAACGTTCTTTTACCAAGTACTGATCCGGAAGGAGGATCCAGAACAGACTTTCGTCATTGTCTTCTGGCTGTAGATTTAAGGCGTTTGCCAGCATGAGCCAAAGGTATACGAGCCAATCGTTCATAATGACCTGAAGAAAAATCTCTAGACTCATCAGAATCGGTATCTTTAGAAATAGGTAGGATTGTATCACTTGAGCTAGAACTCGACTCATTCTCAGTCACCACATTCCCTTCAGCTTCATGAATGGGCGAGTTCACAGCATCATCAACAAAGTCATCCATATCCATTGCTAGATCTTGTTCATGAACGACCTCTTCTAGAACAAGCTCATTTACAGGTATATCAACCTAAGCTTGTGGAACTGGAACTTGTTCTGGAATAGGGATTTGATGTTGTATGGGAACATGTTGTTGTAGAGCTTGATGCTGTGGAACTTATACCTATGGAATAGGTTGTTGTTGTTGTTGTTGTTGTTGTGGGTGAACATTTTGACCTTGCCCTTGAGCTAACTCAGCAGGATGAAACCAGTTATCATTTGGTGGTTCAACATAATCATGATTGATTAAGTGACCAAACAATGGAGCATTTACTGGAATCAATGCTTGATTCTGTTGTTTCACTTTAGTACAATCCGTAAAGATACGCTTAGACATCGGCGTCAAAGTCAATCTTATCGGATGTCGTGGGAGATCAGGAAGAATATGATTTTGAATCATCTGGATAAACCTTGGATACATCAAAAATCCTTGCCCTTCAGCGGGTGTAATTTGCATAACCATCTCCCTATATATATATCTTGCAAAATTGAATCGTTTATTCAATGTCAAAGCTACCATTACAGCTTGTAAAGCAGTCTTTAACCTATCAGTACCAGCTTTACGTGGAGAGAGACACTGAATAATCACGTGCATGAAGTATCTCCATTCTCCCACCAAACCACCTTTACGTGCCTGAGTATCATTTGGGCGTCCACGATAACCCATTCTTTGAAAGCATCCCATGATCAAAGGATATAGGATCTTCAGCAGCACCACCTAATGCAAGAGCTGCACGAATAGTGTCTTCAGATATAGCAATCTCAGTATTGTTGACTGTGGCACGAAGAACGTGAGGTTCTACGCCAGTGTCTGAATGTTCAGTGTCCCAGAACTGTTGAATATACACCAGACTGATGTATGGATCAGCAGATAAGGCAACACGTAGTCGTGAGCGATTCAGAAATCCTATAATTCCTTGAAAGTGTATGGCCTCTGACATGTTAGGATCTAACAATGCCACCTGGTTGTGCTTGTATTCAACACGACGAGCCATCTGAAAAATATTTGGACAACAAACACATATTAGACAAATAACAAAACACAAACAATATGAACAACAAATTTAAAAACAAAAAAAAAACAAAACAAAAAAAATTTTAAAAAAAAATTCAAACACAAAAAAAAAATCACAAGTCCAAAACTTCTCTGACCCCTAGGCGAACTTAATAAGTTCGCTTAGTGTTTCAAGAGGCGAACTTATTAAGTTTGTCTGGACAAGTTCGCTTGAACAAGTTCGCTTGGAACAAGTTCGCCTGAACCGTCTGTCGTTTCGAATTCAACCCAGAAATCAAAATCTTTCAGTTTGTGTTAAAATCAAGAAATAACAATTGCAAACCCATTGACTAGTACCATGAAGTTAATATCCATAAACAGTTTCAAGATTTAACACTGAAATATCCTTAATTTTGGGCAAAAACAACTCGGGATTATAATCGAGACAAAAAACTTGATTTTCTCTCAATTTATCGGACAAAATTCAATGAAAATACCTTGGTTAGATTCGCAATCCAATTTTGATTTAGAATGTGAACCAATTAACAACACAACAACCACTGAATTTGAAATCTCAAAAATTTTTGAATAAGTTCGCTTAACAAACTGAGAAGACGATGAAGTGGTTAAGTTCGCCTGGATACACCCTTATACAGATTAAGTTCGCTTAACAAGCCCTAGGCGAACATGCTAAGTTCGCTTCCCCAATTTCAGGCGAATATGTTAAGTTCGCTTCACCAGAAAGAGGCGAACTTAATGTTTTTTCAACATTTGCCTTGAACAAAATTTTTACAAACTGTCAATCCGTCACATCTTGAACTTCCGTCAGCAGCATGTATTTGATCCAATCCCGAACAATTTAATAAAATATTAAAATTTTCATGAAAAATAAAAAAACAAAATCTTTTTGAATTTTATCTATACAAACGGAAACACATATGTTTGGATTTTTATCTGAATAAACTGAAATCACATATTTTTGAATGAACATCATGAGTAAGAAGATCATATCAGTATCCGAGTAGTTCATCACACATTTTAGCAATAACCAAGGGTAACCTATGATATGAAACAATCCAACTCATCTTGTACACTATGTATCTTTTCCAGTATATGAAACTCATTCAATTTGAATAATATTTGAAATGATACGCGATAAATTTCAAAGTAAATAAGATCAGATTATGAAATGCTCTTTTATTTATACCGAATTTGAAATATAAAGCATGAATTCTTAAATTTGTCAATATTATATGATTTGAAACTATAAGTGTTTATTCTCCAAATTCATGTGATTTAGTACCATTTTGATGAAACACATCGTGTACCTCACATATATGCCAAACAGAAATATAATTTGCACTATCTTCGAGACATATACAGTTTATGTTAAGATTAGATCAATTTCCAAGATGAAATTATCTCATTTAGCACAAGAATAGAAGCAGAACCCAAAGGATATAAGAATCATGATGATTCAGAATCAGAAGATTCTAATGAATTGGCTGTATAATGAGAATCAACAGATTCAGGTATGAGGATCCAACTATTATCTGGACAAATTTCAATGGAGTCAGATTAGATAATGTATCTAACTGATCCAAGGGTGAATATATGTTTCAACAGATTTTGAAAGCATATCTTGGTTCAACAAAACATTGCATGTTTTTCGGGGCATGGGCAGTAATGTGAACTGAAATAGATTTGTGCTAAAGATATAATTCGATATTGGTCTCATGAAATTCTTTAAAACCATATATTCTTCACACACCCAGGCATATAATGGATTCAAATCACAGATGTAATCAAATTATATTTAATTTTCACACTACTATTAGTTTCAAAACGCTTTTAGTCTATTGACAATTCAAGTTTCAAAACTCGTACACAAATTTGAAAACAAATTATCAAGATTAGAGCATTCACAACACTATCATTTCTCATTTATGCATACTTTGAAATTCAGATCAAATCAACTCAGTTTAATCAATCTTATATCAAAGGTCTACTAAGGTCGTGTGAAATGAACTAATCACTGATGTACTATCATTTCTTCTCTAACCTCAAATGATGTCAAATTTTATATTTTTCAATTTATTTTGACTTTTTATAAATTAAAAACTTTTTGACTGAAAATTTAAAATGCAGAAATGTAATAAAGCAATAAAAGAAATTAAAAACAAAATTTTCCATGAAAATTTGATTTTGAAAAACTTTTATTCGGGATTGATCATACCTATCATTTTGATTAGAAATTCAAACCTGGTACGATCAAATGCCTTGGTAAACAAATCAGCAAAATTATCATCAGTGTGAACCTTTACCAGTTCAATCAACCTTTTCTCTGCACAATCACGAATAAAATGATATCTAATCTCAATGTGCTTTGTGTTTACTATGCTTCACAGGATTATTAGTTATAGACATTGTAGCATTATTATCAATAAGCATAGGGGTTCCTGTGAAATTCAAACCGTAATCTCTTAATTGTTGTTGTATCCATAGGATCTGTAAACAACAACTTGCAGCAGCGATGTATTCTGCTTCGCATGTAGAAATGGAGACTGTGGTTTGCTTTTTGCATTGCCAGGAAACAAGTCGATTACCCAAGAACTGGCAACCACCTGTTGTAGATTTCTTGTCCAAACAACAACCACCAAAATCAGAATCAGTATAAGCATTGAAATCAAAGTTAGAACCATGTGGATACCATAGTCCCAATCTTTGTTTTCCATTCAAATAACGAAAGATTCTTTTTACAGCTATTAAGTGAGATTCTTTTGGTTTTGCCTGGAATCTAGAACAGATGCACACAGCGAACATTATATCTGGCCTTGAAGCGGTTAAGTACATGAGAGATCCAATCATTGCTCTGTAAAGTAAACAATCCACATCTTTTCCATCCGAGTCTGAATTCAACTTATTATTGACCGGAATAGGAGTATCATATGGGGTACAGTCCTCCATCTTGAAACGGCTCAAGATGTCTTTGACATACTTGGACTGATGAATAAAGAAACCATCTTCCTTTTGATTTACTTGTAAACCTAAGAAAAACGATAACTCTCCCATAGCAGACATTTCAAACTTCGACTTCATTACACTTTCAAAATCTTTGCATAACCCTTCATTTGTTGAGCCAAAAATAATATCGTCCACATATATCTGCACCAGTAGGTAATCTCCCCCTGATTTCTTTATGAATAAGGTCGAGTCAATATTGCCCCGAACAAAATCATTTACCAAAAGATGTGCGGACAATGTTTCATACCACGCTCAAGGAGCCTGATGAAGACCATAGAGGGCCTTATCAAGCTTGAAAACCCTATTCGGATGAAGTGGATCTTCAAACCCCGACGGCTGGAAAACATAAACTTCATCCTTGACCTTTCCATATAAAAATGCACTTTTCACATCCAATTGAAACACCTTAAAACCTTTATAAGAAGCAAAAGCTAGAAACAGCCGTACCGCTTCAAGCCTCGCAACAGGCGCATAAACCTCAGTGTAATAAATTCCCTCTTGTTGTTGAAGCCCTAGACAACTAATCTTGCCTTGTTTCTTACCACGACACCTCGATCGTCTTTCTTACATTTAAACACCCATTTAGTACCAATCGGATATACACCCTTCAGAATATCTACAAGATTCCAATCCTTAAGTTTATCAAACTGAGCAAGTTCTTCCTGCATAGCCTCTATCCAATTGTTATCATTTAAAGCCATTTCAACATTTTTGGGTTCGGCCTGAGAAATAAAACATGAATGTGAGCAATCATCAAGAACACCAGAATCTTTAATACATGTATACAAACAAGTATTGTCAACAAGAGAACGTGTTTTCACTCCATCCTGCAAATTTCTGATTATATTCGTCACTAGATGATCTTTGAGTTCCTTGATGGAAGCGACCTCAGGAACCTGTAACACCTCAACACGAGTTGTATCAGATTGATAAGATAATCCATGATTAATTGGAATTTCCGAGTCTAAATTTGTAGGAATCTCCCCTGAATCCTGTGTCGAAGGTAAAGAATCATCACCCAATAAAGGATCAGCAGAAGAATCTTGAAAAATAGCATTGTCATCCTCACTCTCTGAATCTTGTGGTCCCGAACAAGAAGCAACATTATGATCAGGAACAGAAGTAGATGGAACCGATGAATGTGGAACTGTAGTTGGTAGAAATCCATTGTGTTATGCATCCTAACATTAATCATAGAGAACAGCAGCTTCATTAGGAGAAATATCAGAAGGTAAATGAAAAGACTTAAATAAGGATTCATAATCAAAAGCCCAATCTGGTCCAATCGCCATTTGAGGTAAAGACCGATTTGAACAGTCTATATGGAACCATTCTTCAACTTGGCACGTCTCTTTGTTATAAACCCTCTTGGTAGTCGAATTAGCAACATACCCCAGAAAAATCCCTTCAATAGCCTTAGCACTGAATTTTTTTGGGACATCTCGAACTTTCAACAGGGTGTAAGGATTACCAAAAGGTAGTAAATAATCCAGATTCGGCTTTCGATTATTCAGTAACTCATAGCAAGTCTTGTTGTGTCGCTTGACGGTCAAGACCCTGTTCAAAACGTGACACGCGGTATTCACAGCTTCAGCCCAAAAAGTAACTGGAAGCTTAGAATCTGCAAGCATCGTGCGTGCCGTTTCAACCAACGCCCTGTTCTTTCGCTCAGCAACACCGTTCTGTTGAGGAACATATGGCGCACTGAATTCATGATGAATTCCCTTTTATAGACAGAATAAGCCCATCTTGCTATTCTTAAATTCGCTGCCATTGTCACTCCTAATTCTTCTGACCTTCAGATTGAATAAAATTTCCAAACTCAGGATTAAGTATTGTACCAACTGAGTGGTTTCAGCCTTAGAAGAGAGAAACTTAACCCATGAAAATCTGGAAAAATCGTTAGTGACTACCAAACAATATGATTTTCCACCAATGCTCCTGATACTAATCGGACCAAACAAATCCATATGCAGCAGCTCCAAAGGAGTTACGATAGAATTCTTCGATTTAGATTTGTGTGATTTCTTCCGTTGTTTCCCCTTCTTGCAAGGAATACAATCATCAGGAACTGAGACTTTCATCTTCAGAATACCAAGAACCAGATCATTATTAACAATGTAGTTCATCTTCCGATAGTTGATATGAGCTAGCTTCCTGTGCCACAAAATAGAATCTGATTCCGACGCCTTGGAGAGTAAACATGTAGGAATTGAATCTGTTGTAGTAGCGACATGAGTGTCAAGGACATACGTGTCATTTCTCCTTGGGGCCTTCATGAGAATCCATTCATCAGGAATAACAAAGCCAGGTTTTAGGATATAACACTCAGCCTCATTGAAATGGAACAAAAACTTCTTGTCACAAACTTGTGATACACTCAAAAGATTGTGTTCCAGCTGCTCCACGTAATTCACTTTCTCAAATTTGACTTTATCATTCTTTAAAGTTCCCTGTCCAGTTATGTACCCGCCTTTATTCCCCGCAAAAGAGACATAACCTCCATCAATCTTTTTAACATCTTCAAGCAATTTGATATTCCCTGTCATATGTCGAGAGCAACCACTATCCACATACCATGTATTGTTGATAGTCCTCCTTGGTTGTCCCTACATAAACAAAGAAAATCAGTTAAAAATAGGAACCCAAGCCATTGTGGTCTTGGGTCGTCCATATTGATCAAAATAAACAACTTCTAGTAATTCACAATCAATGTTATCATCAACCTTTGGAATAGAAGTTTTACCAACATACTTTTTCAAAGGAGACAACTTTTGATTATTTTGAAAAACATTATTTGATATATTATTATCAGATTCAGATGTTTCCAAAATTTTCTTCAATTTTTTGTTTCGTCTTCTCCTTTGTGGTCTAGACAATTTTACTTCAGATTAAGAATCCTTTAAAATCCCAACATGAGGAATCTCAGGTTTCTCTTGACACACAAATGATTTAGATTTCAATTTATCCTGCTGTTTAAATCCAGAGGATTTAATAAAAGAACTACAGGACATATTTTGCTCCAAACTAAATGATGACTTTCCCTCATCTGTTCTTTTCAGAATCTTCACCACTTTCTGTTGTGAAGGAACAATCTTCAATTTTCCATTATTCTTATAAGGACAATTGATCAGAATGTGACCAGCTTCTTTGCAATGAAAGCAAACTCTTCTCTCTTTAAAAGTTCTAAAGTAAGAAGAATTCTTTGAATTTGAGGAGCCATCAGATGAATAAGCTTCAGAAGATTTTTCAGAAAATTTTACTGTCTTCTTTGGAACATAAACCTGTGTAGGCACCTTTGATGAATGCACCTTTTGATGACCAGCAACGACAAACCCACTTGACTATAAAATTGGAGAAAGCTTAGGGGTAACAACCTTCACCTCATCAGGTTCAGTCAGAATGCATCTATCACGGGTAACAACTTTTGCAACAGTTGGTTCATCAAGTTTTACCTCTTTCGGAATACCTTCCACCTTCTTTTCATCAAATTCCTCATCTTCAGAATCCGATTCATACACCATATCCTCACCAGTTAGCGGGTTCACTTTCAATACTGTTTTTGGATCTATTTCCTCTTCATGAATGATTTCAGGTTCAACCACATAATTTGCATTAAATGGTGGAGGAACAAATCCAATCCCAGCCACCCGTTTAGTAGGATCAGCATTTGAATTAAAATAATCCAAAACAACAGAAGAATTTGTAAAATTTTCCAACCTTCTATGAAGTTTGACCACCTCAGACTCTTTGTCAGAAACTTCCTTATTCTTTTGAGCAATAACCTCAGTTCGTTTTTCTATTTCAGCATAAGCCATATCCAGATGATAAGCTTGTTCTTTATATTTTAAACCCAGAGAATTTAAGTCTCTTTTCAAAGACTCAATTCTATCGATGCACAATTTATCATTATCTTTTAGTTTCTGATTAACAGTATGCATCGATTTCATGTCACAAATCAAGTTTGTGTTATCATCTATGACTGTTTGCAATTTATCTTTAACAGTAATGCAGTTAGAACAGAAAATATGACAAACAAAGTCTTTTACCTTTGACGGATCAGACATGTCTGCCATGAAAACTTTGACAATGGGAATATTCTCTGAATCAGCACCACCCGAAGCATTTTGTTTTAAAACAATATCATCTTCAGCAACACCTGATGCAACATCAGAATCAATATTCTACTCTTGTTCTACCTATTCATCAATAACCTGCACACTGTCACCATCACTCGAACCATCACTTGAACTCTCACTTGAACCATCGTCATCAGCCACTTCTTCTGATTTTTCATAATGAATTTCTGCTACAAAGGCTTGACTTACAGCACCCACTAAATCTTCCAAATGAATACCCCAGTCATAGTTCTCATCATTTTGTGCAACCAATGCCGATGATGCAGATGCATGATTTGAATTTCCAGATGAACCATGTGATTGATGACGATTATTCTAAAAATTATTCTGCTTCTTCTGAGAATCAAACTCAACCTTTTGCTTCACACACTCTTTAGCAAAGTGACCATACTCTTGACAGTTATAACAACGCACTTTCGTTTTATCAAAACCCATGCGTGATCGACTATTTGATCCAATATACTTTCTGCCAGTTTTCTTCAAGAAATCCTTTGCTTGACGCATTAACATAGCCATATTCCATTGGATGTTCATTTCTTCCAGATCAACAGGGTCAATCTGTCTAAAATCTTCTTCAATAACCCCAGGATCATGAATTTTCCCTCCAATAAAATTCTCATATGAAGCCATGAATGAGGAAAACATAGCTAGATAATCATCAGCAACCTTTTGATTTAAATGAGATCCAGAAGATGTAGAAGCTGTTGTTGCAGAAAAACCAGAATGACTAGAATGACCAGAATGAATAGGAACTCCAGAACACTGATCATTAGAAGAATCTTGAGCTTCTCCAGAAAAGAATGCAACTCCAGTACCAGTTTTACCAGTAGTCTTGGCAAAATACATTGAAGGATCCTGGATGTGGTCCATGTTAGTCTCCTTCTTCTTCATATTCAGGTCATGCGATTGAATCTTCCCAAGAACTTCTTCAAGAGACATGGTTATTTTCTTTGATCAAAACCGTGTACACATCAAATTTTGATGGTAATGCCTCCAATAACTTATCATTAATTTCTTCAGTTTCATACACCACAGACGCACTCGACAGTTCACTAAGCAGATGATAAAATCTGGTAGCAAGATCATCCAAGGATTCATTTTGAAAATGTTTGAAGACCAAGAATTGCTTCTTCAATAACTCTTTTCTACTCTTCTTTACATCTAAGCTGCCTTCACATATTTTCTGTAATGCTTCCCACAGTTGTTGAGAAGACTTGAATTGTTTGAAACTGTGATATATTTCCTTCGGAAGAGACATCGAAATACTTGCCGTCGCCTTCTTTTCCCTATCAAAAAGCACCTTTTCTTCATTTGTTAACGCTGATACCGGCTTTGGAACATTATCCTGTCCCATCCATGAATAAGTTGGATGCGTATAACCTTCTAAAATAGGAATCCAGAGACTGGTGTCGGTGAAAGGTACGAAATGATCAAACCTGTCTTTCCAATTTGAATAATCAGCAAGATTCAACAACTTCGGTGGTTTTTGAGATGTACCGATCTCGTTATCATAATTGAACATATTCATTACTTGAACCATATTTGCCATTTTCCTGAAAAATTTCCAAGTGTGAAACACCCTCTACCCTTAGGCGAAGATAATAAGTTCGCTTCTGTGATACCCAAGCGAACTTAATAAGTTCGCTTGAACCAAAAACCTGAAAATCCAATTAATTTCGCCTAAAAATAAGTTTGCTTAATCTGTGAGAAGCGAACTTGACAAGTTCGCCTGCACAAGAAATCAACAAGTTCGCTTGCTTCAGCAGATTATAACTCAAGAACAGATCAAACAAAAACCGCGAACCAGAAAGCACCAAAAATCTTCATAATTCACTGTTTTGAAGGAATTAGTCAAAATCAAACCATAGGATTGTGTAATTTCTCAATTACAACGTTTTTATCGGATCAATTTCTTCAAAATCCTTTTCAAAAACACCAAATCAGAATCAAATTTGTCTTGAAAACTCCATGGAAATGAAAATGTCAAAGATGATGAATTTCTTGTCAATTTGCATGCAAAACCGTCTAGAATCACCAAGAATCACGAGCAATAGCTCTGATGCCACTTGTAGGTCCTCATGGCACTTCTACA
This sequence comes from Smallanthus sonchifolius, assembly GCA_023525975.1. Lineage (NCBI taxonomy): Eukaryota > Viridiplantae > Streptophyta > Magnoliopsida > Asterales > Asteraceae > Smallanthus > Smallanthus sonchifolius. The sequence goes on along the minus strand of CM042023.1, from coordinate 71,171,050 downwards.
GATCGTTCTCGTGATAAGACGTGTCGATAACTCGGAGTGCGGAATCCACCGAATCAACGATTGCATTCATAGTAGACAATAAAGACAATCACTTAAATAAACTTCATGCTTGTATTCTAATTCACAATAGAGTTTACAGACTCAATCTATCTTTCACTGTTCTATCTCTCTGTTCTATATCTAGAATACAAACCTGCATTAGGCAAACTTAACAAGTTCGCCTCTAACAGACTAAGCGAACTTAACAAGTTCGCCTCTATTAGACTTGGCGAACTTAACAAGTTCGCCTCTAGCAACTTCTATAAAAACACTTAGAACATTAATACATACAAAAACATAAAGACATAAGATCTAAACTATTACAAAGCTTTTGTCATTACAAACTATGTCCTAACAAGTTGTGCGTATTTGCTACTGTGACTGAGTCTATGATTGCGTACTTATCTACTGTCAACCATTCCTATTTATACACGACCTGATGCCTGCGCACTTAGCAAGTGCGCATGGCAAATTGCTCATGCGTACTTAGCAAGTACGCATAGGTATTCTTGCGTACTTGCTAAGTACGCTGGAACTATCCCCTGTGCACATACAAGTGCGCAAAACACTTAGAGAAATCTGCTACAGTCAATATGTAAAAGTAAATACAACTCGATAATTAATACATACAGACACTTACAAAAAAAGACAAATACATACATGAAAGTACAAAACTAAGACTCTATATATCCAGAGTGTTTGTCATAGGAAAGTGTTTCAACAAACTCCATCTTGACAACAGCTTTGGATCATCTTCGATCTTTAGTCTTCAGTCTTCGGTCTTCAGTCTTCACATCTATGAATATTTAGCTTCCATCTTCTTCTTATAGTTAAGGCAGAACTTGATCACCTTGTCATATTTAGAAGCAAGGAATTTCGTCCATTCGTCCGTGTGCATGCAATACCTGTCTGCTAGTGACTCCAGATCTTTCACAGAGAAGTTAATGAAGCAGACTTCATCAAATACTCTGATTAGTTCCCTCGGCACTAAGCATCCACTTTCTGACCTCACCTTTCCAATCACCACAGCCTCCCCCTTCTTTGGATCTACGTACCAGTACCACATGTCACCGAGGATATCCTGAGATAACTTGCTCAGGGGAATCTTGGTTTCACATAGCACTGGCTTGTATATCAATTTCTTTAAGAATTTCTTAGTTACAGGATCTCTTGATGTCTTATCCTTGACTCTCTTGGGCACTTGTGGCTTGAACATATCAAACTTCCCAGATCTTGCTTCCCGCTATAGAACCACCCACAAACCCATCACCACTGCATGATTAGAATTACCCAGCATCTCTCGGTTTGCTAGGTTCACAAGGTCGTATTTGGGTAAGGAGTTGAACGCTTCACTGGTTGGTTTCAAGTATTGAACCCCCCAGATCTTTTGATTGTGAACAACTGCTTATCCTCCTCAAACCTTACAGCCAAGATCATCCCTGTTGCCCCTTGTTTGTCTATGATAGACGTCTTTTGCCAAACAGGAGCTGGACCCTTAGATGAAGTAGAAGGCATATCATCAATTAGATCCTTAAGCACATCAGCCGCTGACTTTCCTTTCTCACCACCACCAGAGGTATCACCACCCTCTTGATGAGTAGACTCCGCCTGAGCCATTGGAATAGCAAGATGGGCATAATTGCTAAAGCTTGGTGCTCACCTCCACTAGGACCGGCTTCGGGATCCTTGTCTTTGTCATCATCCTTAGTCAAGTCAACAGGATGATAAGCCTCATCACCAGTAGTTTTCTCCTTCTCTTTCTCCTTATCTTTCTCCCCCTGAGCATCAAGCTTCTTGGTCAGATCAGCAATTAGTTTGACCATCAGCTCATGCTATTTCCGTTGAGTATCAAACCTCAGCTCTAGAGATGACCTGTGACCCAGAATCATTTCATTTGTCCTGATTAGAAGCTCGTTCTGGGCCATGACGTTCTTCAGTCTCTCGTCAGTCCCCATTCTCTGGCTTCTTAGAATCCTAACTTCATCCACCAACGAATTAATCTGTGCTTGTTGAGCGTCAGATTCCTCCTTTGACTTCCGAATAGTTTCCAATAATCCAGCAACTTGGGTTTCCAGAACATCTATCCTTGCATCATTAGGATCAGGATGTCTGGATGATGACGCTTCGTCATTGTGAATTGGGGAGGAGAAGATGGTGTCTAAGTCAAACCCTTGAGTAACTTCCCCATAGTTAAAAGGGTTGACTTAAAGGATCAATGGTGGCTGTTGGGATTGTGGATGTGATGACGGTTGTAGGTGTTACGGAAGGGGTGATGGTGACTGACTCCGTGAGAATTCGAGTAGTCACCGCCACCTGGGCAGATGTGATAGGGAGGGTCACTATCACAGGAACCTCCTCTGTGAATGAAGTGACTGCCATGTCAGGTTGTACCTGTGGCCTCCTCCTCTGTCTCCTGTAAAGCTGCTGTGAAGGTGGGGTGGAAGCTGAATCAGAACTCGTAGCTGAGACTTGTACTTGCTGCTGAGGACTCACTGCCACCTCACTAGGAATAGGTTGTTGCTGCCTATCCCCCCTGTTCTTATGAATGCTTTCACGTCGTTGTCTCTGTATAGCAGCGTCAGAGTCAGAATCTGGCTCATATTCGCTGCTTGAAGCTTGTCACTTTCTCTTTGAGGACGACTCAGGTAGGGTTACCTTTGTCGTTCTCCTTGGGTGTGCCTGAGATACTGAAGCGCTGCGCCCTTCCATTCCGGTTGAGTATTAGCTAACAGATTGAATTCGTTAGTAAACGCCCGAGCCATAATCTGCAAAAACACACAGAAAACATAATCAGAACAACAAGTTTCATTGGAAATGAATAAACATGACGCACTATAGCAGTTACTCTTTGAACTGAATTTCCAGACTTAGAAATTTTTCCCAAGTGTTGGTCCTGCGTACTTAGCAAGTACGCAAGAATTTCCTTTTGCGTACTTAACAAGTACGCATGAGTTGCTTCTTGCGTACTTGTTAAGTGCGTAGGAAACGCATTTGTATATTTTTTTTTGGAAATCAAAAATTCAACAGATGTTCAAACATTGGGTAGATTAGGTCACCACAAGGTCGGTATCAATGATTACGACCCATGGAACCAACATCAACACCAAATCACTGCTACATTCCTCCAATTTTGACCTAATCGATGACCAGTCGTACCGACGGTCAACTCCAAGCCCAATGGTCAAAATCAAAGATTAGACGGACGATTAAGGGTCGATTACTAGTTTTAATTAGGTTTTAATTATCAGTTTTTACACAGACAACCAAACTTATGACTAAAAACTCGAATTAAAAACCCTAAGTTTTAAGTCTCTGAATCGGTCCAAAATCGCGAATTTTGTGGATGGATTGGCTCAAGATTCTCACCGATTGATTGTTACACGATGATAATACTAGAGATGGGACAAGAAATCGGTTTGGAACACTTGGATTTTTGAGAAAATTTGCAGAGGGAAAATGAACAGTCGATATGTTTGAATGAGATAAAACTCTGAAATTTTCTAACTCCTGTTTATACACCCAACACCAAAAGATCGTGCGTACTTGCTAAGTGCGCAAGCTTTAACTCCTGCGTACTTACAAGTGCGCAAGACTTAACTCTTGCGTACTTGTTAAGTACGCAGGGCTTACTTCATGCGCATTTGACAAGTACGCAGAAACCCTTAAATGCGCAAACTTTCAACTCAAATTATGAAGATTTTTCAAGTCAAATAATGAACAAGATAAACAAAATTCAATCAAGAGGATTCACAATCAATTCAGGAAGGTTAAACACAAATATTTTTGGCTTTTCTGATTAAGATTGAACTGTTCATAAACTTAAAATCTTTTTGATCGTTTCTAGATAAAAATATACACGTATTTACATAAACTATTTTTGATCAAATACACGAGCAGAGGTTCATATCAGGCTAACTTATAGGAAAAACGATACAATATAATATAAACATCAAAGAATATGGGATCATGTCATGGATTACTATTTATTCGCACATAATAAGCACATAAACAAGTCATTCAAGTTGACAATGTTATAAGATTTGAAACTATACGCATCTTTGTATCACGTTCTTGTGTATTAAGGTATTAATTATAAAATATACAACGTGTACCCCACTGATATGCTACAATAATGTAAATTAAACTATCTCAAGGCATCTAAGATTTTCCCAGTGATTTTCTAAATTTTCAGAATGAAGCTACATCAATTAGCACAGGAAAAATCAAGCAGAATCCATAAGGATTATCAGGAATCATAAGATTCATAATCGAGTGGTTCATATATCTTGGTTTCATTTGATTTCTTCATTGAAAATCGGTATGATGATTCAGGATAATGAGTATGGTGTTTGAATAAGGTAAGGGAATCCAACTTTTATCTGGATTTGATTTCAAGGGTGAATACACGCTCAACGGTTGATGTAGAGACATGTCTTGATTCAATCTCTCCTTGCATACTTGTGAGTATGGGCAGTGAGATGAACCGCATTAATTGTGCTAACGTCATAACCCGAAACTAACCTCAAAAGAAAATTATTGCCAAAATCTAACATCCTTTATCTGATAATGATCTTGTCTATTCTTTTACGCACACACACTAGCAAACATGGGTTCAAATCACAGTTGTAATTTTAGATTAAATTTCCACACTACTAGTGATTCAAAGACGCATACAGCCTACTAACAATTTAAATTACTTGTAAATAAGCAGATTAAAACCATAATAATTTATACAATTAAGTAAGCATGATGCAATCATTTCCCATATGAGCAGTCTGTGACGTTTAGATCATTTCTGATGTACTATCATTTCCTCTTTTCTCAAGTTATCTTTGAAATTTTCTCCATTTTCTATTTTGTTTTTGATTTTGTAAAATGTTTTTGAAAGTTAAAAGAACTATACAGAAAACTTAAAAGAAAATAAAAATTTAACTTTCATGAATTGAATTGATTTAAGAAAAACAAGTTTTTCACTCAGGATTGAACATTCCTATAATGTTGACAAGATGCTCAAAACGGGATCGATCAAAAGCCTTTGTGTTAAGATCAGCAAGATTGTCATCCGTGTGAACTTTAACAAGTTCAATTAAATGCTTTTCATCACAATCACGGAAGAAATGATGGTGAATTTCTATATGTTTAGTTTTGGAATGTTTCACCGGGTTATTTATGATGGACATTGTGGCATTGTTGTCAATGAACAAAGGAGTTCCAGTGAAGTTCAAGCCGTAATTTCTCAATTGTTGCTGAATCCACAATATCTGAGAGCAACCGCTCGCTGCAGCAATGTATTCTGCTTCACAAGTTGAGACAGAAACCGTTGAATGCTTCTTACACTGCCAGGAAACCAGTCTGTCTCCTAAGAATTAACGTCCACCAGAAGTTGACTTTCTGTCAAGATTACAACCGCCATAATCTGAATCAGTGTAGGCTTTGAGGTCGAATGACTGCTGCTTAGAGTACCAAATACCCAATCGAGGTTTCCCTTTCAAGTATCTGAAAATTCTCTTCACGGCTATCATATGTGACTCCTTCGGTTGAGACTGAAATCTTGAGCACAAGCACACAGCAAACATTATATCGAGTCTTGAAGTTGTGAGATACATAAGTGATCCAATCATCCCATGGTACAATCTGCAATCCACATCCTTTCCATCTTTTTCAGGATGCAGACCATGATTGACTGGGATAGGTGTGCCATAAGTACTGCTATCATTCATCTTGTATTTTGATATGATGTCCTACACATACTTAGTTTGATGTAGATAAATGCCATCCTTTCTTTGACTGACTTACAGACCCAGGAAGAACGACAATTCACCCATGTTACTCATTTCAATCTTGGACTTCATCACCTGTTCGAATTCCCAACACATCCCTTCATTGGTAGATCCAAAAATAATGTACGTATACTTGTACAAGAAGAATGTCACCTCCTGCTTTCCTAATGAAGAGGGTCGAGTCAATCTGTCCACGGTCAAAACCATTAGACAATAGATGCTTAGATAATGACTCATACCATGCCTGCGGTGCTTGAGGAAGACCATAAAGTGCTTTGTCGAGCTTATACACTTTATTGATATTATGCGGATCTTCAAAGCCGGGAGGTTGAGTGACATAGACCTCTGTAGGATCGTGAAAGTACAAGATGGTTCTGTTCTTAGTTGAAATTGGCGGAAACAATAACAACTACACAAGTATAATCGAGTAAACAGAATGAATACTAATAAGAACATTGTTATATTAAGCTTTGTGAATAAACTATTACAAATGAAAACTCAGTGAAGAAGCACAAAAAGCACACATACAATGAAGTGTTTACAGATTATTTATACTCACTTGGAATCAAGACATCCCCTTGATTCTAAGGATCAGATCTAACACAGATCGTTGATCTGTTGTATCTAGCTAACTATTACACGGTTTGTCTATATCTAGTTAACTTTATTGAAGCGTCTTCTTTATGCATTATTGCTTGCATGTCTGGAGAAGAGCATTGTCGTTCGTCATTGGTTGCACCATTGAGGTTCCTTCTGCTTTGAGTGTGTCAGTCGCTTTTGCAGAAAGTTGTTAGTGACACTTGGCATGGATAGTCAGATGCAACGATTTGTCTTCAAGGAACACAGCTATCAGCAGCAAGAATGAGAATGATGCTGCTGATAAGCCTATCAGCAACAACAAGTGTTGAATGCTGCTGATAAGCCTATCAGCAGCAACATATGTTAAATGCTGCTGATAAGCCTATCAGCAGCAACATGTGTTGAATGCTGCTGATAAGCCTATCAGCAGCATTTGTACTTATAATAATTTAGAAGCAATCAGTCTTTGGTTCTACAAACTCCCCCTAGACTGATGCGACCAAAATTCTTCTAATCACCTTGCTGCTGAAGCTTTTGCATATGGCTGACTATCCTTTCAACTTCATATCCTCTTGGATCCTTGCTGGGATTGTTCAGTGGAAGTGCAGACAGAGTCTTGATGTCTTTATGTGGCATTTTGTAGATTGTTTTGCTTGAACATCTCATCTTCTGCTTCCTTACATCAGTTAAAGTGAACTCGTCCAAATCAGCATTATAGGACCAACTTACAAATGGAGAGTGGGACTTGAGTGGTTTGATGTCAATGATCACATCTTCGCTAGGGTTGAAGTAGTGTTTGATGGCTAGCACAAGAAGTTTCCCACCCTCATTTGCAGGCTCGTGAGCTTTACTCAGCTCCAAAATTCTGCCAAGATCTGAATCTGGCAATTGCAGAACTTCATCAACAGATCTATGGATAGATCTTCTTCTTTCAGTTCTCCCCATGAAGATCTCAAACCTTTGATCCTGTGGATTATAGACCCAATCAACTATGTCTCTTGAGTCTTCTTGTTTAGGTGTGGGTTTGGATTTCTTCAATGGAGGATGTTGATGAGTGGGAGCTGGGTGGAATGGTTTGGACTTTTTGGGTGGAGGATTGGAAGGTTTGGGGAGGAGAGTGGAAGGTTGTTGGACTGAGAAAGAGGTAGGTGAGGGAGAAGGCTTGGGTTTCTTTGCATTTGTTTCTTCTTCTTCTTCCTGAATGGGTACCCTTTTCTTGGAGCCCTTCTTCCCCAATCTTTCTTCCACATCCTTCTTGACTTTGAAGTAGAGGGCTTGCAGGTTCATGAAGTTCATGGGACCTAGTCTCTTTCCATTCTCTCCTCTAGCCTTAAGGAAGTCAATCATGACATTCCTTTCTTCATGGGTCCGTTTATTAAAGGCAATTGTCTTTTTGGACTTTTGTTTGGCTTTTTCTTCTTTTTCAGCCTGTTTCTTCTTTGCTAATTGACCCTGCTGACCCATGAAGGCTCTGTAGACTTCTTTATTTGATAGTTTCTCAAGGTAGTCTGCATCCTCACCTTGAGAAACTAGAGCCTTTACCCACTCCTCCCTCATTTCTTTGGCTAGTTCAGAATCGGTTATTCTGAACTTAGCTTCTTCTTTCTTCTTCTTCTCCAATTCTTCATCTTCTCTGTTAAATTGTTCCTGTAGTTAAAGAGCAAGAGCTGCATCTTCTTCAATCTGGTCAACTGCAGGAATCTTTCTTTTCAGTTCATCCAGCTGTCTAGCATACAGCTGGATGGTTTGTTCTCTGAGGAGAATGGTTGTTTTTCTTTCTTGAGCCTTGTTAATGTCAGCCATGTCCTCTTCTTCTCTTCTTCTTCTTCTCTTCTCTTCCCCCTCTCTTTTCTCTTTTAGCAATCTCTCTTCATCTTCATCTATCATAATTCTCTTTCCCTTGTTTATATTGGATGCCTCTGCTTCGGCTTCACTGACCACAACAGCAGATGATGGTGCTGCTATTGGGATCTCAGCCTCAGCTTCATTGGCACATTGAGAGGTGAACAGGGGAAGGTCATTGGCTTCATCCGTTTTGCACTCAGGACCTGTGAATTCTTTTAGCATTTCTTTGATAGTGATCTTGACTCATATGCTGCAGCAAAGATGTCTACTCGAGGGGAAGCTGAGTCAGTATGAGTGTCAGAGTTTGACATATATACTTCCTCAGTAATTCTTCCTTCTTGTTCAAGATGGGCTCTGACAGTAGCTATCATTACCTGGCTTTCAAGGGAGTTGACATTGCAGATATTTGCCCTGAGTTGAAAGATCTTGTAGAGAAAATCTGTAGGAAGTGACAGGATGTTCCTGGTGTTGATGGTGAGAGAGGAGCTGTTGCTTAGTAAGAAGGTGTTATCAAGAGACTTAGTGCTTATCCATCCCAGCACATCTAAGTCTTTGACAATGAAGGAGTACAGAAATCTTCTTAAGCAGCAAACTTCTTCTTTAGTGAGAAGACTGCTCCTTATAATTTCAAGTCTTCTAGGAGACAGTCTTCTTTCTGCTGCTGCCGAAGATTCAGGATAAGCTACCCGTTTTGCTGTTTGTATGAGTCTTTCGAAGTTGGGTAGATTATCCTCCATCAAGTCATAGAACCCGCCAATGGCAAGTTCTGCTGAGAGATCTGATGAAGTGTTGATGCAGTTAGTTAAATACAGTTGTAGGACTTGGAGGGTATTGAGAGAGTTCTAGTTTAGCTCTTCTACTCCACTAAACTCCCATCCAATCCAAAATCTCTCAGCTGATCCATCATACCCCCAAGCTAGAATGGAGTCAAATTCTAGCTTCTATGAAGTTTGAAAGAGTTGGGGGGTAATGGATTGACTTATGATGGCTGCTGCTTCAGGGAGGATGCTGAAAGCTGTATATTTTTGTTCTTTGTCTTCAGCTTCATTTAGCACCTCATCAACAGCCCTGACGACTAACTTCCAGTCTTCAGTTGTTTCTTCTTCTTCGTTATCTGAAGCTGGCAAGTCATGGACCTGTACAAAAGCTGTCTTGGAAAGTGTACTCTTGAAAAACAGCCTGTTCATGAACTTTTCCATATAGGAAAGCACTATTAACATCAAGTTGATAGACCTTGAAGCCGACATATGTGGCATAAGCCAAGAACAGTCGAATGGCCTCAATTCTAGCAACTGGGGCATATACTTCCGTGTAATCCAAGCCCTCTTGTTGATAAAAACCCTGAACAACCAATCTTGCTTTGTTCTTCACAACCACATGACGATCATCCGTCTTGCATTTGAACACCCATCTGGTTCCAATTGGCTGAAAGCCTTTTGGAAAGTCAACCAAATCCCACACGTGCAACTTTTGGAATTGAGACAATTCATCTTGCATCGCCTCAAACTAGCAGTTGTCCGCGAGAGCCTCCTTCACATTCTTCGGCTCTAACTGGGACACGAATGCAACATGCAGACATGTTTCCATGACACCAGTATCAAGTATCTCTAAGTAAAGACTAGTGTTCTCTGCAATGGTTCGATGATGAGTTTGAACACCGGCCTGAGGATCACCAAAAATGTTGTCGATTGGATGATTCTTATGCACTCTCGTCTCTGGTACATTCGGATCCTGAATTTCTGAATCGAGATTCGTGCTTAACTCCCCCATTTCCTGTGTTCTAGAAGAAGAAGATTCAATGTTAATTGGATCAGCTGGAGCTTCATTTCCTACAGTTGTGTTAGGATTAGCTTGAGCGTCATCTCCATCAACATGAACATCTTCACTGTTATCACTGTCATGAGTTCCAGTTGCAGATGTAGCATTGGAATTAGGAGTTACAATCAGTACAGTAGAACGAGTAGAGAAACTGGAGTCATCGCCGCCAACCAATAATTCATAAACATTTACGGCGTCAACTGCAGATAGACCAGGAAGATTGAATGACTTGAATAGCGCATCATAATCAAAACCCCAAGCTGGACCTGTTGGTTCTGGTGGAATGCTGTGTTTACTGCAATCCACTTCAAACCATTCCTCGACAGTACGAGTTCCTATATTGTACACTCTCTTGCAAGACGAGTTGGCAACGTATCCTAAGAAGATGCCTTCCACCGCTTTTGCATGATACTTAGACTGGCGGTCTTTGTACTATAGCAATAAGGAACAGGGACTACCAAACGGAACTAGGTAATCAAGATTGGGAAGTCGATTGTTGATCAACTCGTAACAAGTCTTGTTGTGCCTCTTCACAACCAGAACTCTGTTCAAGACGTGACAAGCTGTATTAACTGCTTCTGCCCAGAATGTGACAGGAAGCTTTGCATCCGACAGCATAGTCCTTGCAGTCTCAATCAATGTTCTGTTCTTCCGTTCTGCAACTCCATTCTGCTGAGGTGTATACGGGGCGCTGAATTCGTGACGGGTCCCCTTCTTGAGACAAAAAAGTTCCATCAAAATATTCTTGAACTCAGTTCAGTTATCACTCCTTATTCTTCTAACCTTCAGCTTGCAAAGAGATTCCAAGCTCAGGATCAGGTATTGAAGAATATCAGCAGTCTCGTCCTTTGTACCTAAAAAAATGCACCCAAGAAAAACGTGAGAAATCCTCAGTTACAACCAGACAGAACGACTTACCTCCAATACTTCTGATACTTATGGGGCCAAACAGATCCATGTGTAATAGCTCCAAAGGGGTATCAGTGGAGTTTTGGAGCTTAGGCTTGTGAGACTTCCGCTGCTGTTTGCCCTTTTTACAAGGCATACAGTCATCTGCAACGGTAAATCTCAGCTTAGGAACCCCGGTTACCAAACCGTTTCGGACAAGATGATTCATTTTATGATACAAAATATGTCCGAGTTTCCTATGCCACAAGATAGAGTCAAGCTCTGTCGCTTTGGTAAGCAAACAAGTAGCAACTGATGAGGTGCTTGTTGCCACTCTCATATCAATCTGATAGGTGTCGTTTGTCCTTGGCGCTCTCATCAGGATCCAATCTTCAGGAACTTCAAAACCAGGCTTGAGAATCAAGCATTCATTCTTATCAAACATCACCGAGTACTCCTTGTCGCACATTTGGGAGACACTCAGTAGGTTATGCTTCAGCTGCTAACAAAAGTTAACATTGTCAAAACTGACACAACCATTTGATACCACGCCTTGACACGTGATACTGTCGCTTTCTCTCCAGCAAAGGCAACATAGCCGCCTCTGAATGGTATCACATCTTGAAGCAAGGCCATGTTTCCTGTCATGTGTCGGGAGCATCCACTATCAACATACCAGCGGTTAGAGATAGTACCCTTCGGACGTCCCTGCACGAGTCACAAAAAGAATTAGTTAGATTTGGAGACCCAAGCCATAGTGGTCTTGGGTCGTCCATCCTTTTCAAAATAAACTACCTCTTTTAACTCACAGTCGTGACGACTGTTCAAAATGGATGAATCTTTAAAAGAATTAGGACTAGGAGATTGACAATTTTTAGATTTGGCAATCCAAGACCTCTTCTTTTTCTTAACCGGAACAGTAGACTTTGGTTCAACAACAGCTGGTGAACTTGTGGAAGCTTCACCTGATTGAACTAAAGTCAGCTACTCTAGCTTTCTCAACCTCTTATTCCTTCTCTTCCTTTGTGGCTTAGAGAGTTTCACCACAGGTTTCTCACCAGTACGTGTACTACCAGAGGTAGATACACAAGGTATAGCAGGTTGCTTTACCTTTCTTGAAACAGATGGTTTGGCCTCAGATTTGATCTTTGGTTTTGCCATCGGTTTAACTGGTGGTTTCACCACATTTTGTTTTGGACATTTGGGAGGTTTCACTGATGGCGACTTAGGGATGACAGCCGGTTGTGAAACAATAGGCCGTTTCCCTTGGTTCTTTGAAGGACAGTTCACAAAAATGTGACCAACCAAGCCATAGTGAAAGCAAGTCCTCTTGTCTGTGTAAGTTCTCCTGTAAGGCTCATTAGATCTAGCATTAGATGACTCAGCATTATGAGCTGGAGGAGTTGGTTTGTGAACATGAGTTTGACCTGATACAGATTGGTTCTTGAGAGTCTAGTATTTTTGTAAATCTTCTTTGTAACCAAGCCCATAGTGAGCTGAAAAAGCCTCTTTCTTTACTTGATTAAGATTTTTATACCCCCATAAAGCATTACCTTTAATTTATCATTAGATTCAATGATATCGGGTTCAGTTAAAATACAGTTCTCACTATTAGTAATAATTTTTTTTTGACTTTCTGTTCAGATAACAACTCCTCAGAACTACTCCTTCAGGGCAAGTGTTAACCGACCCATCATCAGAAGCAGTAAAGAACTCCTCATTAGATGTGTAGTTAACCTTACTTGAGGAATCATCCCTTTTAGAGGAGTCATCCTTTCCTAAGGACTCATCAAGACAAGTTAGATCAATGTCTACTAAGCTGCTGACAAACTTCCCGCTAACTGGTGGAGGAATGGCATTAGTACCCAGCCCTAAGCCATTCATTTGCCTCATTACAGATTCATAGTGTTCCTTTTCAACTTCTCATTAGAACATTTCAACTGCAAGATTTCATTTTACAGCTTGTTAATTTCATTGTTCCTTTTCTCCAACCCCTTATATGTAATATCCAAGTGAAGCTGTTGATCGCTCATTTTTAGTGAATAATCATGTTTTTTCCTTTTTCAATGTTTCAATTGAATCTTTAAATCGTTTTTCGTTTTCTTTATAACTTAGAGCTGCAATGTGAAGGGGTTCGACCTTGTCTTGGAGCTTAGAATTTTCAAGTTTTAAGCCTAGACATTTAGAACAAGAAATAACAAAAAATGGATTAGAATCTACCTCAGACGATGAACTTGTTGCTTCTCCAATGGCCATGAGAGCAACAGCAGTAGTAGATTCCTCTTGATCAGCTACAGAAGCTTCCCTTTCTTCAGCTTCTATCAAGTCCATGATCTCAGCCATGAGACCAACTTGAGTTTGTGCAATGATGGCATCTTCCAGATGAACACCCCAATCAAAGTTGTCGTCCTGTTGAGCTACCAGTACATTGGACGTTCCACTTTGGCTTTAATTGTGATTGTTTGAGTTGTTGTAGCCATGGTTGTTTCCTTGGCTAGGTCTGGTGAAACCCGAAGCCGGTGTTCTTTCTTTTTGACATTCACAAGCAAAGTGTCCATAGTTTAGACACTTATAGAATTTGGCCTTGGTTTTGTCAAAACCAACCTTGGCATTAGAATGCCCGCCAATGAACTTTCTTCCTGTTCTGTTTAGGAAACGCTTGGTTCTCCTCAAGATCATGGCCATATTCCATTGAATATCCATGTCCTCCATGTCATCAGGATCCACTTGATTAAAATCTTCTTCAATTGTCTCGGGATCTGTAAGCTTGCCACCTATGAAGTTCTCGTAGGCCAGCATACAAGATGAAAATAGTGCTACATGATCTTCAGCTATTTTGGCTATAGCTGATTGGTTAGCTGAAGTTGTAAATGGAGGATTTCTTAAGGTGTGTTGTTGATGAGATCCGCAACCTGATCCAGATGCATAGCATGCATGAACACCACAACCATTTGAGTGGTCTTCTTCAGTAGAGTTTCCAGAGAAAAGGGCAATTCCTAAGCCCGAAGATTTGGTTGTAGAAGACATCCCATGATACATAGAAGGGTCTTGTATCTGAGGTCTTCCTGAGCTCTCCTTCTTTCTAAGGTTCATGTTATGAGCTTGAACCTTTCCAATTGCCTCCTCCACTGTCATTTCATTGAATTTTGGATTCTCTCTCATCAGGGTTGTGTACATTTCAAACCTGGGTGGCAAAGCATCCAGAAACTTTTCCACCAACTCTTCATCGGGATACTTGAGCTCAAAAACTTTCAATTCTGTCTGCAGATGATAGAATCTAGAGATGAGGTCATCTAAAGACTCATTCTTCAAAAATCTGAAGCATTCATACTGCTTCCTAAGTAGATCCCGTTTACTCATCTTGATATCACTATTCCTTTCGAATCTTTTCGGTAACGCCTTCCAAAGATCCTTAGAGTTGTCATAACCTCTGAAGCTGTGGAACAACTCCCGAGTTAATGCCATAGTGATTGAACCAAGAGCCTTCTTCTCTCGATCATAAGCTTTCTTTTCTTCTTCATCGAGTTTAGAGATAGGCTTAGGCAGTTCATCATCAAGATAAATGTGTGTGGGATGCTTATAGCCTTCTAGAATTGGAATCCATAACGAAGAATCAGTGTATGAAATGTAATGCTCAAAGCGTGCCTTCCAGTTAGAATAATCATTTACATTTAGCAGCTTTGGCGGTTTCTGAGGAGTACCGATCTCATTGTCATAGTTTAAAAGGTTTTCAAGGTTCTGAAGATTCGACATGGTGAACACTTAGTCAAATTTCAGAAAAATCAGAGACACTTGCGCACTTGATATTGGTCTTGCGCAGTTAGAGGAATGGTCTTGCGTATTTAAGATTTGCTCTTGCGTACTTGATAAGTACACATGAGTAAATGATAAGTACGCAAGATATAACTAAGTACGCACAAGATTAGTCTTTCGTATTTAGTAAGTATGCAAGAGATTAGTCTTGCGTATTTAGTAAGTACGCAGCAAGACTGTACTTTTTGCCAGATATGGTAAGTACGCAGAACACTTTTTCACCAACTCTCACCAAACTATTTCGGTCACTGGAAACATGTAACATCCTAAAAATAGTAAATAAGTAAATAATAATACGATAGAGATTTAAACGCCATAAAACGAAATAAGAACGGATGGGCTTGGGCTCGGCTCCAACGGGCCGATGGAAGCCCAGGTATAAAAGGGGCTAGGCAGCCCACTTTCTCCACTTCACCTTCATTTCACCATCTAGAGAGAGAAAGGGGAGCTCGGTTCTAGAGAGAGAAAGTGACGGATCGACTCGGGAATTCAGGAGAACGATGCAACTGTGCTTGTGATCATCTTCTCTGAATCATAACTCCAATCCAGGTAAGCGTTCGATCATAATCTGAGTTTTTATGATTATTTTAGGATTTTCGGTTTTAGCTAAATAGGTGAAGTTTTTATGGATGAAACTTGAAAACGAACAAAGATCTAGCATCTAGAATAAAAACCGAACGTTCTGATCAAGGAAAATTTAGATATTGACATGATCAGACCCGCATGCAAAAAGTTAGGGTTCTTACGCCTGAATCAGATCCTGCGTACTTATCAAGTATGCAGGAAGAAGGGTTCTGCGTACTTATCAAGTACGCATGAAGTAAAGTCTGCGTACTTACCAAGTGCGCATGAAGTAAAGTCTGCGTACTTACCAAGTGCGCATGAAGTAAAGTCTGCGTACTTACCAAGTGCGCATGAAGTAAAGTCTGCGTACTTGTCAAGTACGCATGACCAAGGCCCTGCGCACTTGCTAAGTGCGCAGGCATCAGAATGGTTAAGTAAAGTCAGTATGTTTAGAATGATTAAACCGTTAGAGTCGAGATTAGGTCTGATGTGTATTTAACTACTCAATTCAGATCAGAAGTGACGTTGTTGGACTTTGTTTAGGACAACCCAGACTAGCTCATCAGGTGAGTTCTATGTGCCCCTTTCTATGTTATATGCAAACCTTATTAAATGTTTTGGGGCTGAAGTGTATACACTAAATGAATAAATACTATGAATGCCAATGTGATCATACGTGATATACAAATATATATATATATATGAAAATGAATTTTGAACAAAGAATGAAACGTATGTTTACAAAGTATGAATGAAAGAATGACAAAACATGAATGAATGAAATATTGCTTTATATGATATATACTGCATGTTATGAATATACGTGAATGTTATGGATGCTTCGATGCTAACGGCTACTATGGTAGACGGACGACCACGTGACTATCTTGCAACCGGGACAAAAATATTCCTTCATCAGCTAGGAAATAAAAAGGGGCATTAATGGACGGTCGAAGCAAATGCCAAATCATATGTAGAACGGTTGCAAACATGGTAGCACATGGGAAACGGATACCTTCGGGTAGACGGGCGAAAAGGACGGACTACGACGGTAGGACGGTTTACGACGGACGACCGATGGTTGGCCGGACGGTTTTAAGGCGGACGGTTTCTAGGACCGGACGAGTCAAAGGGCTACGACGGTAGCTTCATGGCATATGTATTTGTGACATACGTAGTAAAAGACGGGTTGATCACCCTTATGTGTACGACCAAATGAATGTTAAGGAAAAACTAAAGGTGAATGCATATCAATGTAGTCACTCAAGAATGATGAAAGAAATGTAAAAGTTAAAAATATTATGTTCTTTATATATAAACTTATGTATACTTTTGAAGAAATAGTGTTTATATCTAATCTTTTAAACTAGAACTCACCAGCGTTAGCTGACTTTTAGTATACATTTCAGGTAACAAAGAAAAGGGTCGTGCGAAGGCGTGAAGGCTGCCCGGCTAGAGACTGACATTCCGATTTATGTTTTCTTTTGTTAAACAATGATATATGTTTTAAATTTTGAGACTTCCGCTGTAATGTACTCAAACGTGAATGTTTTTGTTGTTAATTGAACGTGTTAAATTTAAAGTTCAGTATTAATGACTTTGTTTATGAGTAAACCCAACTAGTGAGGTTACCCGGGATAAGGGGCCTTACAAGTTGGTATCAGAGCAATAGTTTGAGAGATTCAGACATCCCTAAATGTCTGGACTCAAGCTGATTATGGGACCAACGCACGGATATTAGTCTGGGTAGTCAACACCAACGCCAGCAAGGTAAGTAAGTACTAAGGTTAATACACTTGGATAAGAATAGATACTCTAACCTAGAACCAATAGATGTCAATGTCACGACCAATTTGAAGAGTTTGGAACCCGAAAAGCAATGTAAATTTCTAATCACAAACCGGTCACTGTAATTAAAAATTTACCTTGTTCGTACTGTTCTAAGACTATGATCTGAGAGAATGACATTGATGTATACCCTTTATGACTATCAGGAAATCTAAAGACAATGGCAGGTGGAGGGAGAACAGGACGCCGAGGCGGTCGCACGGGCCGAGTCGGTAGGCCTCCACTGAATCCAAGACATCAAGAAGAAGAGGATGTGCACACGGAAAGCACAGAGAGTGTGCACCAAACTAATGTCACCCCAACCGGGGGCGACCATCAAAGGTCTCTACAGTTGGAACCCGAGGTCAGATATGCTATTGCCCGTGAGGTCGTGCTCACTGGCAATAGCATGTATTGCCTGACTTGTTATCTGAAGCATTAAAGAAAATTAAGAAAGATGATAAAGTAAACCATGAGGAAAAAGTATATGACAGTGATGGGGACGAAATAAAGATAGGATCAAGCAATAGGGGATGCACCTATAAAGGTTTCAAGGACGGAGACCCACCCAGGTTTGATGGGAACAAGGATTCAGTGGCTACGTTCGAATGGATTGAGAGGATGAACGCTGTAATCAACATAAGCGAGTGTCGACCGGACCAGGCCGTTAAGTATGTTGCACATTCTTTCACCAATGAAGCACTAGGTTGGTGGAGAAACATTCAGAGAATAATGTCGCCAAACGCTATTGCCAGAATGACATGGGAAGACTTGAAGAAGCTGATAATCCAAAAGTTCTGCCCACAGAACGAGATTGATCGTGTGGAGAACGAGTTCCTGAACTTCAAGGCTGGCAACAAGACTCATCGCCAGTATACTTCGAGATTCAATGAGCTGGCCCAACTGGTACCACACTTAGTGGAGACTGAAGACCATCTGATTAAGTACTATATCAAGGGTTTGCCGCAAAGGGTCCATGTCCATGTCAAAACTAACCTACCCTCGACCTTCGAGTCGGTAGTGAATCTGAGCGGAATCATCTATGACGACTACGCCAATGAGGACCCGACACCTGAGACACAAAAGAGAAAGTGGGAGAACCCGTCTAGGGGCACCGGGAAAAGGGATGCAGCAACTGAAGTTAAGAGACCAAGGTCAGATGAATATGAAACTTACAAGAAGTGTGGAAAGCACCATCTTGGCGAGTGCCGAATCGGCACCATCATGTGTTATAAATGCGGGAAGCCGGGAAACTTCTCCCGAGAGTGTTTAAAGGATGTCAAGTGCCAGAGTTGTGGAAAATATGGACACCTGACTAGGGATTGCAGGAAAACCAGACAATCCGGCTCGAGAAAGGAAAAGGAAGCTGAAAAGGAACAGCCAAGGGCTAGGACTCGAGCCTATGCCCTGACTGAGGAGGAAGCAAGGGGAAACCCTGATGTTGTATCAGGTACGTTTCTAGTAAATGATGAACATGCTGCTATCTTATTTGACTCTGGTGCTAGTAAAAGTTTTATATCAAATGCCTTTAGCCAAAAACTAGATTGCACTGTCAACACCATAGTAAAAGCCTTTAGCGTACAAACTGCCATTGGTAAAAATTCGGTAGTATTCCAAGTAACCGATGATTGTATCATAGAAATAGAGGGCCATAAGTTCCCCTCTAGATTATTCCTTCTTACCTTAGGAGGATTCGATGTAGTACTGGGTATGGATTGGTTAGCTGCCAACGAAGCTCAAATCATATGTAAACGTAAGAGGATACACCTTAATGCTCCTAGCGGAAGTCCAATTACGGTTTATGGGGATTGGAATTGCACAATGCCAAACGTCATTTCGATGATCAAGGCCGAAAGTTACATGAGGCGCGATTGCGAAGCTTATCTGACGTATGTTATTGACGATAGAATGAAAACGAAAGCACTCAAGAATGTACCCGTGGTGTGCAACTTTCCGGAAGTATTCCCTGAGGATCTACCTGGATTGCCACCCGATCAGGAAATAGAATTTCAGATTGATTTACTGCCTGGAGCTGAGCCCGTTGCCAAAGCCCCCTACCAATTGGCTCCGTTTGAAATGAAAGAATTGATGTCTCAACTACAGGAATTAACAGAAAAAGGATTTATTAGACCGATCATTTCACCATGGGGCGCTCCGGTACTATTTGTAAAGAAGAAAGACGGCAGCATGCGCATGTGCATTGACTACCGTGAACTGAACAAGAGGACAGTAAAGAACAAATGCACACTGCCTAGAATAGATGACCTTTTTGATCAACTGCAAGGTGCGAGTTGGTTCTCAAAGATCGATCTTAGGTCGGGTTACCATCAGTTGAAAGTAAGAGAGGAAGACGTATCAAAGACCGCGTTTCGCACAAGTTATGGGCATTATGAGTTTCTCGTGATGTCCTTCGGATTGACCAACGCACCAGCAGCGTTCATGGATTAGATGAATAGACTATGTCGACCAATGTTGGATCGATCGGTGATAGTTTTTATAGACGACATACTGGTATATTCGAAAAGTGAGGGTGATCACCACTGTCACCTAAGAGAGGTTCTAGAGGTGCTAAAGCAGGAGATGTTGTACGCAAAATTCTCCAAATGCGCGTTCTGGCTTAGGGAAGTCCAGTTCCTAGGTCATGTAATAAACCCAAACGGCATTATGGTGGATCCTGCAAAGATCGAGACAGTAAAGGAATGGAACATCCCAAAGACACCAACAGAGATACGAAGCTTCCTGGGATTGGCAGGCTACTATCGAAGGTTCATTCAAGATTTCTCAAGAATAGCCTTGCCACTAACAAAGTTGATACGGAAGGAAGTGAAATATGAATGGGGTCCAACCCAAAACAACGCGTTTGAGGAACTTAAGGCACGATTAACCCAAGCTCCAGTCTTGGCACTACCTGAGGGAAATGAAGACTTAGTAGTCTACTCTGACACTTCGGGTCAGGGTTTAGGTTGCGTACTTATGCAACGAGGAAAGGTAATTGCCTACGCCTCACGAAACCTAAAGATTCACGAGGTTAACTACCCAGCACACGATCTAGAGTTAGCGGCAGTAGTTTTCGCATTGAAAATATGGAGGCACTATCTGTATGGAGTTAAATGCACCATTTACTCCGATCACAAAAGCCTGAAGTACTTTTTCGGGCAAAAGGAATTAAACATGAGGCAAAGGAGGTGGTTAGAGCTACTGAAGGACTATGACTGTGAGATATTGTACCATCCAGGCAAAGCAAACGTGGTGGCTGACGCTTTAAGCAGAAAGGAAGAATCGGAACCTATACAGATCAAAGCGTGTCAGCTGATTATAACACCATATTTGATGAGTGAAATATCAAAGGCACAAGACGAAGCGCTATTAGAAGGAAATATAAAACGGGAAAGAATAGTAGGAAAACAAGGGAATTTGGATGCAAATGCATACGGTCTACGAACTAGGTTTGGCCGAATATGGATACCTAAGATTGGCGAGCTTAGAACCAAAATACTCGATGAGGCCCATAAGTCTCGCTATTCTATCCACCCCGGGACAAACAAAATGTATCAAGACTTGAAGAAGGAGTACTGGTGGCCTGGCATGAAGAATGATGTGACAGAATACGTGAGCAAGTGCCTAACGTGTTCTCTAGTTAAGGCCAAGCACCAGAAACCATGCGGTAAAATGCAACCTTTACCAATACTGGAATGGAAGTGGGAGGAGATCACGATGGACTTCATTACCAAGCTACCGCGAATAGCTAAAGGCAATGATACCATTTGGGTGATCGTTGACCGTTTGACGAAAAGTGCTCACTTCTTGCCAATACGTGAGACTTCTTCGTCAGAAAGACTAGCAGAAGTATTTATCAAGGAAATAGTAAGCAGACATGGTATGCCACTGTCGATTGTGTCCGACAGGGATACTAGATTTACATCAAGGTTTTGGAAGAAATTCAAAGAAGCGATGGGCACTAGATTGAACATCAGCACCGCTTACCACCCTCAAACCGATGGTCAATCTGAAAGGACCATTCAGAACTTGGAGGACATGCTCCGGGCCTGTATCATTGACTTCGGAGGGAGCTGGGACAGCCATCTACCATTGGCAGAATTTTCATATAACAACAGCTATCACACAACTATTGGCATGCCGCCATTTGAAATGTTATATGGGAGGAAATGTAGGACCCCAGTTTGTTGGGGGGAAATTGGACAGAAGGATTTTACAAGTCTCGAAGTGGTCAAAGCTACTTCCGAGAAATTTGATCAAATCAAGGCTCGAATGAAAGCCGCAAAAGACAGACATAAATCATACGCGGATAAGAGAAGAAGGGATTTAGAGTTTCAAGTAGGGGACATGGTATTGTTAAAGGTATGACCATGGAAAGGAATCATCCGGTTCAGAAAGCGTGGCAAACTAAGTCCAAGGTTAGTCGGACCTTTCAAGATTCTAGCGAATGTGGGTCAAGTTGCTTACAGACTCGACCTACCCATTGAGCTTAGTTGAATACACCCTACGTTCCACGTGTCACACTTACGC
The DNA here is from genome assembly GCA_023525975.1 of Smallanthus sonchifolius. Taxonomy (NCBI): domain Eukaryota; kingdom Viridiplantae; phylum Streptophyta; class Magnoliopsida; order Asterales; family Asteraceae; genus Smallanthus; species Smallanthus sonchifolius. The sequence continues at coordinate 71,149,370 of CM042023.1, read as the reverse complement.
AAGTGCCTAGCTGATGACACAGCTCACATACCTTACGACGAGATCGAAGTGGATAATAGTCTAAATTATATAGAGGAACCGATAGTCATTATTGACCGAGCTGAGAAACGACTACGCAATAAGTCGATTCAGTTAGTTAAAGTACAATGGAAGCACAGAAAAGAGTCAGAAGCTACGTGGGAGAAAGAAGACGAGATGAGGGGACTATACCCTCAATTGTTTAACGTATAGACAGTTTCGAGGACGATACCTCTTTAAGGAGAGTAGACTTGTAACAACCTAAAAATAGTAAATAAGTAAATAATAATATGATAGAGATTTAAACGTCGTAAAACGAAATAAGAACGGATAGGCTTGGGCTCGGCTCCAACGGGCCGATGGAAGCCCAGGTATAAAAGGGGCAAGGCAGCCCACTTTCTCCACTTCACCTTCATTTCACCATCTAGAGAGAGAAAGGGGAGCTCGGTTCTAGAGAGAGAAAGTGACGGATCGACTCGGGAATTCAGGAGAACGATGCTACTGTGCTCGTGATCATCTATCTCTATGTAATTTCCCTTTGGGAGTTGTGTTTTAATTTAAAAGAATATAATCCAGGTAAGCGTTCGATCATAATCTGAGTTTTTATGATTATTTTAGGATTTTCGGTTTTAGCTAAATAGGTGAAGATTTTTTGGATGAAACATGAGAATGAACAAAGATCTAGCATCTAGAATAAAAACCGAACGTTCTGATCAAGGAAAATTTAGATATTGACATGATCAGACCCGCATGAAAAAAGTTAGGGTTCTTACGCCTGAATCAGATCCTGCGTACTTATCAAGTACGCAGGAAGAAGGGTTCTGCGTACTTATCAAGTACGCATGAAGTAAAGTCTGCGTACTTACCCAGTGCGCATGAAGTAAAGTCTGTGTACTTACCAAGTGCGCATGAAGTAAAGTCTGCGTACTTACCAAGTGTGCATGAAGTAAAGTCTGCGTACTTGTCAAGTACGCATGACCAAGGCCCTGCGCACTTGCTAAGTGCGCAGGCATCAGAATGGTTAAGTAAAGTCAGTATGTTTAGAATGATTAAACCGTTAGAGTCGAGATTAGGTCTGATGTGTATTTAACTACTCAATTCAGATCAGAAGTGACGTTGTTGGACTTTGTTTAGGACAACCCAGACTAGCTCATCAGGTGAGTTCTATGTGCCCCTTTCTATGTTATGTGCAAACCTTATTAAATGTTTTGGGGCTGAAGTGTATACACTAAATGAATAAATACTATGAATGCCAATGTGATCATACGTGATATACAAATATATATATATATTTATATATATATATATATGAAAATGAATTATGAACAAAGAATGAAACGTATGTTTACAAAGTATGAATGAAAGAATGACAAAACATGAATGAATGAAATCTTGCTTTATATAATATATACTGCATGTTATGAATATACGTGAATGTTATGGACGCTTCGATGCTAACGGCTACTACGGTAGACGGACGACCACGTGACTATCTTGCAATCGGGACAAAAATATTCCTTCATCAGCTAGGAAATAAAAAGGGGCATTAATGGACGGTCGAAGCAAATGCCAAATCATATGTAGAACGGTTTCAAACATGGTAGCACGTGGGAAACAGATACCTTCGGGTAGACGGGCGAAAAGGACGGACTACGACGGTAGGACGGTTTACGACGGACGGCCGAAGGTTGGCCGGGCGGTTTTAAGGCGGACGGTTTCTAGGACCGGACGAGTCAAAGGGCTACGATGGTAGCTTCATGGCGTATGTCTTTGTGACATACGTAGTAAAAGACGGGTTGATCACCCTTATGTGTACGACCAAATGAATGTTAAGGAAAAACTAAAGGTGAATACATATCAATGTAGTCACTCAAGAATGATGAAAGAAAAGTAAAAGTTAAAAATACGTATTTATGTTCTTTATATATAAACTTATGTATACTTTTGAAGAAATAATGTTTATATCTAATCTTTTAAACTAGAACTCACCAGCGTTAGCTGACTTTTAGTATACATTTCAGGTAACAAAGAAAAGGGTCGTGCGAAGGCGTGAAGGCTGCCCGGCTAGAGACTGACATTCCGATTTATGTTTTCTTTTGTTAAACAATGATGTATGTTTTAAATGTTGAGACTTCCGCTGTAATGTACTTTAACGTGAATGTTTTTTGTTGTTAATTGAACGTGTTAAATTTAAAGTTCAGTATTAATGACTTTGGTTATGAGTAAACCCAACAAGTGAGGTTACCCGCGATAAGGGGCTTTACAAAACACACCGGAGATGGCAAAAACCGGATGGATGAACAATCAAAATGAGCCAAAGGGTCAGAAACTTGTTTCTAACCAACCTTTGATGCTCAAAACACTCAAAATACACAACAAAAGTCGATTTTTGAGTGATTTTTGCTTCTAAAATAGTGCTCAAGAGCTACCCCTATTTTATCACAAAAATCAACAAAAACACCTCCTTTTACTTGTAAAACTCTGTAGAAAACTCTCCAAACTCACTCACAACACTCGAAATCAAGTGCAAAGCTCTGATACCACTTGTAGGTCCCTTGGGTGTGGCGGATCATCACATGCAAGTGGGTCAACTAGTCGGACCGGGTGCGGAATACCCGTGACTAGGTGGAGAGTCTTACGAAACAAAGTAAACCGACAAGATAATCACTTTAAACTTTCGTCTATTATAAACACTTGAAGGTTACAGAGAGAAGTACTGAGATTACAAGTTGTGCGTATTTGCTACTGTGACTGAGTCTATGATTGCGTACTTATCTACTGTCAACCATTCCTATTTATACACGACCTGATGCCTACGCACTTAGCAAGTGCGCAGGGCAATTTGCTCATGCATACTTAGCAAGTACGCATAGGTATTCTTGCGTACTTGGTAAGTACGCAGGAACTATACGCAGGAACTATCTCCTGCGCACATACAAGTGCGCAAAACACTTAGAGAAATCTGCAACAGTCAATATGTAAAAGTAAATACAACTCGATAATTGATACATACAGACACTTACAAACAAAGACAAATACATACATGAAAGTACAAAACTAAGACTCTATCTATCCAGAGTGTTTGTCACAGGAAAGTGCTTCAACAAACTCCCCCTTGACAACAACTCTGGATCATCTTCGATCTTTAGTCTTCAGTCTTCGGTCTTCAGTCTTCACAGCTATGCATCTTTAGCTTCCATCTTCTTCTTATAGTCAAGACAGAACTTGATCACCTTGTCATATTTAGAAGCAAGGAATTTCGTCCATTTGTCTGTGTGCATGCAATACCTGTCTGCTAGTGCCTCCAGATCTTTCATAGAGAAGTTAATGAAGCAGACTTCATCAAATACTCTGATTAGTTCCCTCGGCACTAAGCATCCACTTTCTGACCTCACCTTTCCAATCACCACAGCCTCCCCCGTCTTTGGATCTACGTACCAGTACCACATGTCCTCGAGGATATCCTGAGATAACTTGCTCAGGGGAATCTTGGTTTCACATAGCACTGGCTTGTATACCAAATTCTTTAAGGATTTCTTAGTCACAAGATGTCTTGTTGTCTTATCCTTGACTCTCTTGGGCACTTGAGGCTTGAACATATCAAATTTCCCAGATCTTGCTTCCCGTTGTAGAACCACCCAGAAACCCATCGCCACTGCATGATTAGAATGACCCAGCAGCTCTCGGTTTGCTAGGTTCACAAGGTCGTATTTGGGTAAGGAGTTGAACGCTTCACTGGTTGGTTTCAAGTATTGAACCCCCCAGATATTTTGATTGCGAACAACTGCTTATCCTCCTCGAATCTTATAGCCAAGATCATCCATGTTGCCCCTTGTTTGTCTATGATAGACGTCTTTTGCCAAACATGAGCTCGACCCTTAGATGAAGTAGAAGGCATATCTTTTTCTTTCGGTGCCTCCGGATCCCCAGGTGTAGGGTCAACTGGGGAGGCTTCAATCAAGGCTTCCACATTACTAGCATGCTCGACTGAACCTATGTCGAGCTGAGCTTCGAAGGATGGAAATTCAAAGATCTCTCCATCTTCTAACTCATACTCTCCTTCCCCGTCTCCCTTGGGAATTTCAATTACTACATCCTCATCATCATCCCAATCATCACCAGAGTCGATCTCTCCTTCTTCTAGATTAAAGAGAGCATCGATCTGTGCTTCCTTGAAATAATGAGGCTCTAAGTATAAGATCTCATCATCAGATAGATCCTTAAGCACATCAGCCGCTGACTCGGGTGTGGCGGATCGTCACATGCAAGTGGGGTCTACTAGTCGGACCGGGTGCGGAATACCCGTGACTAGCTGGAGAGTCTTATGAAACAAAGTAGACCGACAAGATAATCACTTTAAACTTTTGTCTATTATAAACACTTGAAGGTTACAGAGAGAAGTACTGAGATTACAAGTTGTGCGTATTTGCTACTGTGACTGAGTCTATGATTGCGTACTTATCTACTGTCAACCATTCCTATTTATACACGACTTGATGCTTACGCACTTAGCAAGTGCGCAGGGCAAATTGCTCATGCGTACTTAGCAAGTACGCATAGGTATTCTTGCGTACTTGCTAAGTACGCAGGAACTATCTCCTGCACACGTACAAGTGCGCAAAACACTTAGAGAAATCTGCAACAGTCAATATGTAAAAGTAAATACAACTCGATAATTAATACATATAGACACTTACAAACAAAGAAAAGTACATACATGAAAGTACAAAACTAAGACTCTATCTATCCAGAGTGTTTGTCACAGGAAAGTGCTTCAGCATACTTTTAAGAAGACATGCTTTAGCCTATAGGTGGACACTCACTTCGGGAATTCCCAGGAAAGCATACAGATCCTTCGGTTGATTTGGATTTATATGAAATGCTTTCCTAGACAGAAGACCCAAGGTACAAGCATCCAACCTTCCGAATTGCACATGTTCTCTACTAATTTTCAAAACTCAAAACTTTGACGGGATTTTAAAATTTTAATAGGCATTGGGTCTAGGAGTTTGAATCTTTCCATAAGTGATTAGTGATGATGTGTAATGATGAAAGTGTATGGCAAAGCTTATGATAGTATTTAGTGATATAAAATAGGTATTGTGCAGACAATTCAAATAGTGTAGCAAATAAGGTATCACAGGAGTAGTAGTTTTTGTAAACATGTAGGTTATCAAGTAACATAGCACATAAGATAATTCGTATTGTATCATGCAATGTAATACACTAGATAATCTGCAGGATAATTACACCAATGTATCCTAAGATTATAGACTATAGACTAAGAATATGTTTCAAGTATTCCATGCAGTTTCAAATAGTTTCATGTAGTCTCTTGAATGCTTAAGTTCATGTATTTGCACTACGTAGATAGAAATAGGTAGATGTAGATAGGTAAGTGGATGTAAGTATGTGTATAATGAGTATAGAGTGGAGTTCCTAGTAAAAGACACGAGTTAAACTCACGTTTGGGACTCCTAGGTTATAGTCTAGGTCATGTGTGTGTAATAACCTAATTCCCTATAACCATGGCTCTAATACCAATCTGTCACACCCAGGCCGCAGTTGTTCATAAGCACATGATCATCTATTAAATATGATAATATTTATTATTTGAATTAAAAACATTCGTTACAATTGGAAATAAGAAAACAAAGTGTTCAACATAATTAAAATTTAACTAGGCCCAAGTCCTATATGATCAAGTTGAATCCTCAAACTGGTGCACCTGAAACATGTGAGTAAATGTCAACTACAAGTAGTTGGTGAGAAACATAGGTTTTGACATCAAACAGAGTTAAGTATAGTTTAGAGTTCAATATGTTCAAAGCATGTCTAAAGCTTGAATGTGAAAACATACAATGTTTCAAGCGTACAATTCAATCCTGGTAATGGAAAACAAGATACGCAATCCCACTGATTGCCATTTTGAAAAAGGGGCAAGAGGATACCCAAGTTGTAAGTTGATACCCAACAAAAACCCGCCAAGGTTTTGTGGTAAGTTATAGTTTTGGATTCCCGTATAAATGATCATAAAAGGTGCTACCTTAGGCTTGGGATGCAAGTTAATGAATGTACTAACATGAACACATGTAATGGTCACCAGGTAGTTTAAGACATAGAGCATAAAGATCAAAGCATAAGAACATACGTATTGATCTGTGTAAGTAAAGCGTTTGTAAACATGTTTCACCCCAAAAATAAAAATGGTAAAAAGGGTATGTAAACTCACCTTACGATGAGCAGCTTGTTAATCACACAGATAAGTTGTTGCACAATTGTCTAGCTAACCACAAGGTCAACCTATGTTTGATGGCATACGTGTATGAGTGATTTTTATATAAATGAAATAGGAAATCCTAAAACGCACAGGGATTGATGTAGGTGTCCTTATTTAAATAAAGTAATTGTTTAAATTCTAATAACGTTTGTTTGAATCTTGATAAGTAATTGTATTTTAATTTGAATAATGAAAGAATAAATGAACGGTGTTCCTTTGTTTGAAATTGGTGATTAAGTAAATAAATAGTTTACCTTTGTGAATAAGTGAATAAATAAAAGAATGTGTAAATAATTAGTCGAATAACTAATTATCTTAATTACATAAATACTAAATAGAACCTTTCATTTATTTAGTTCATGAAATTTAAGTGTAACAATAGTGATCTAAATAATCAAAATAAAGTATAAGTTTGTTATAAACTAAAAGAATGTACAAACCTTTTTAAGGTAATGGGTTTAAAAAAATAATCTCACTTATTTTCAATTAATGTTTATAAATTTAGGGTTTCAACCATATAATTGGTTTAAAGTGTTTAATAAAATTAATTAAGTTTAACCTCAAGAGAACGGATAAAAGTTGTTTCCTTCAAAACTTAATAATTTAAAGATTAAGGTTTACCGTTTTATAAAATGAAATTATAAAAAATGAATCTATACTAATAAATAAAGGTTTTCTATGCCACGTGTCGCCTCCACATTCATTCTCATCATTTTTTTCCCGCTTCTCTCTCCTATTAATTACACCACTATCCAATAATAATAGTAATATATTTATAAATAAAATAATAATCTTTATATTAATAAATCTGTAACATCCCAAAAATAATAAAACGAATAAATATAGCGAGACCGGTGATTTAATCGGAATATTTAAACAAAAGGGGGCGGGCTTGGGCTCGGCTTCAATGGGCCGAGGGAAGCCCAGGTATATATATAAGGCAAGGCAGCCCTCTTCCCGGCTTTTCCACACTCACGCAGCTTCTAGAGAGAGAAAGGAGAGCTCGGGTCTAGAGAGAGAAAGTCGACGGATCGTCACGAGATTGGATGAGCACGTTACAGCTGAGCCCGTGAGCAAAACCTCCGAATCAGAATTACAATCCAGGTAACGATTCGATCACATTATGAGTTTTTGTTCGTTTTGGGAAGTTTCGGGTTTTGGCTAAAAAGGTAACGATTTTGCGTATGAAACTTGAAAATGAACTTAGGAATGGCGTCTAGAATGAAAACCGAAAGTTTTGATCTAAGAAAATTGAGATATTGACTTGATCAGACTCGCATGCAAAAACTTCAGATTCTTGGGTAAGACGACAGGTGCAGACCCATCGAAACTACTTAGTTTCGATAGGTGCAGACCCATCGAAACTACTTAGTTTCGATCGGTGCAGACCCATCGAAACTACTCAGTTTCGATATATATATATATGCAGACCCAACGAAACTAGCTAGTTTCGATATGCCCACGATCCGAAGCTAAGATAATACATAAGCAACCTATCGAAACTACCAAGTTTCGACAGAAGCAACCTATCGAAACTACCAAGTTTCGACAGAAGCAACCTATCGAAACTACCGAGTTTTGACAGAAGCAACCTATCGAAACTACCGAGTTTCGACAGAAGCAACCTATCGAAACTACCGAGTTTCGACAGAAGCAACCTATCTAAACTACCAAGTTTCGACAGAAGCAACCTATCAAAACTACCAAGTTTCGATATAAGTAAATCCATCGAAACTACTAGGTTCAAGCATAGTAATGTCTAGTGTCATCTAGGAGCCCTACCTTACGTGTATAACTTTATTATACAGATCGTGAGTGACATTAGTGACACTCAGTAGCCAGCTAAGTGTATTTCAGAAACTACTCATCAGGTGAGTTCTATGTGCCCCCTTCTATGCTATGTGCAAATTTTATTAAATGTTTTGGGGCTGAAATGTATTCACTAAATGAATAAGTGATATGAATGCTCATGTGATCATACGTGATGTACTAATATATATTTTATATATATATATATAAAGAATGAATTTTGAACAAAGAACGAAACGTATGTTTACAAAGAATGAAGGAAAGAATGGCATAACGTAAATAAATGAAATCTTGTTGTATAATTATTTATATTGCACGTTATAAATGTAAGTATACGTTATGGACGGAAACGAAGTTAATGGCTACTTCTGTAGACGGACGACCACGTGACTATTTTGCAACCGGGAAAGATACGTCCTTCGCAAGCTAGGACGTACAAAAAGCATAAAAGGGCGGTCGAAGTAAATGCTAAAATAGTATAACGGTTGCATAAACAATAGTTCGCGAGGGAAATGGATGCCTTAGGGCAGACGGGCGAATATGACGGACTACGACGGTAGGACGGCAAAGAAGGACGGCCGAAGGTTGGCCGGACTAAAGTTAAGGCGGACGGTTTCTAGGACCGGACGAGTAAAAGGGCTACGACGGTAGCTCAAGGGCGCATGTCTGTGTGATATACGTACCGTAAGATGGGTTGATCACCCTTATGTGTATGACCAATAAATGTTAAAGAAAGAAAAGGTGAATACATATCTATGTAATCGCATAAGAATGAAGAAAGAAAAGTAAAGGCTATGAATACGTATTTGTAGAAATGTATGTATATATTTATGTATACTTATAAAGAAAAGAATGATCATACTTAATAGTTTTAAACTAGAACTCACCAGCGTTAGCTAACTTTTAGTATACGTTTCAGGTAACAAAGGAAAGGGTCGTGCGAAGGCGTGAAGGCTGCCCGACATGTGACTGACATCCCACCTTATGTTTTGTTTAGACAATGGTTAATGTTTTGAATGTTAAGACTTCCGCTGTAATGTACTCAAATGTTGAATGTTTCCGTTGTGTTTGAATGTTTTTAATTAAAAGTTCAGTAATTAATGACTATGTTTATGAGTAAATCCAACAAGTGAGGTTACCCGGAAAGAGGGCCTTACAAGTTGGTATCAGAGCAATAGTTTGAGTGATTCAGACATCCCTAAATGTTTGGACTCAAGCTGATTATGGGACCAACGCACGGATGTCAGTCTGGGTAGCCAACACCAACGCCAGCACAGTAAGTAAGTACTAAGGTTAATACACTTGGATTAGAATAGATACTCGAACCAAGAACCAATAGATGTCAATGTCACGACCAATTTGAAGAGTTTGGAACCCGAAAAGCAATGTAGATTTCTAATCACAAACCGGTCACTGTAATTAAAAATTTACCTTGTTCGTACTGTTCCAAGACTATGATCTGAGAGAATGACATTGATGTATTCCCTTTATGACCATCAGGAAAACTAGGAACTATGGCTGGAAGAGGAAGAACTGGACGCCGAGGCGGTCGCACTGGCCGAGTGGGTAGACCTCCATTGAATCGAAGAAGTGAAGAGGAAGAGAGTGTGCACGTAGAACACACTGATAGTGTGCACGAAACTAATGTGACCCCAACTGGGGACGACAATCAAGGGCCTATACAGTTGGAACCCGAGGTTAGGGATGCTATTGCCCGCGAGGTTGTACTTACTCTGAAGAACATATTGCCTGACCTACTATCTGAGTCACTAAAGAAAAGCAAGGAAGAGGATGAAGGGAACAATGAAGAGAAAATTTATGACAGTGACGGGGATGAAGTAAGGGTGGCATCAAGCAGTCGTGGGTGTACTTACAAAGGTTTCAAGGATGGAGACCCACCCAAGTTTGATGGTAGCAAGGATTCAGTGGCAACACTCGAATGGATTGAGAGGATGAACGTTGTAATCAACATCAGCGAGTGTCGACCGGACCAGGCGGTTAAATATGTTGCTCATTCTTTCACCAATGAAGCACTAGGTTGGTGGAGGAACATCCAGCGGACAAAGTCCCCAAACGCTCTTGCAAGAATGACATGGGAAGACCTAAAGAAACTAATAATTCAGAAGTTCTGTCCCCAGAATGAAATTGATCGAGTGGAAAATGAATTCCTAAACTTTAAGGCTGGCAACAAGACACACCGCCAGTATACTTCTAGGTTTAATGAGCTAGCTCAACTGGTACCCCACCTGATGGAGACAGAGGAGCGAATGATCAAGTATTATGTGAAGGGCCTACCTCAAAGGGTCCGTGTCCACGTGAAAGCCAACCTACCCTCGACCTTCGAGTCGGTAGTAAATTTGAGCGGAATCGTCTATGACGATTATGCCAATGAGGACCCACCAACAGAGACACAAAAGAGAAAGTGGGAGAACCCGTCTAGAGGCACCAGAAGAGGGAATGTAACAACTGAAACTAAGAAGCCAAGGTTGGATGAATATGAAACATGCAGGAAATGTGGAAGGCAACATCTTGGCGAATGTAAAATCGGCACCACCACATGCTATAAGTGCGGGAAGCTGGGGCACTTCTCTCGAGAATGTGTAAGAAACATCAAGTGCCAAGTATGTGGATTGTTTGGGCATCTGACAAAGAACTGCAGGAAGGCCGGCCAATCTGGTTCGGGAAGAGAGAGGGAAAAGGAACAGCCGCAGGCTAGGACTCGAGCCTATGCACTGACTGAGGAAGAAGCAAGAGGAAACCCTGATGTTGTGTCAGGTACGTTTCTAGTAAATGATGAAAATGCTGCTATTTTATTTGACTCTGGTGCCAGTAAAAGCTTCATATCAAATGCATTTAGTCGTAAACTGGGTTGCACTATCAACACCATAGCAAAGGCCTTTAGCGTACAAACTGCCGTGCGTAAAAATTCGGCAGTATTCCAAGTAACAGAGGATTGTATCATAGAAATAGAGGGCCATAAGTTTCCTTCTAGATTATTCCTTCTCACCTTAGGAGGATTCGATATAGTATTGGGTATGGATTGGTTAGCTGCCAACGAAGCTCAAATCATATGTAAACGTAAGAGGATACACCTCAAAGCTCCTAGCGGCAATCCAATTACGGTTTATGGGGATTGGAATTGCACGATGCCGAACATCATCTCGATGATCAAGGCCGAAAGTTACATGAGGCGCGGTTGTGAAGCTTATTTGGCATATGTTATTGATGATAGAACGAAAATGAATGAACTCAAGGAAGTAACCGTGGTGTGCAACTTTCCGGAAGTATTCCCTGAGGATCTACCTGGGTTACCACCCGATCAGGAAATAGAATTTCAGATTGACTTATTGCCAGGAGCTGAGCCCGTTGCCAAAGCCCCCTACCGATTGGCACCGTCAGAAATGAAAGAATTAATGTCTCAACTAGAGGAACTAACAGAAAAAGGATTTATTAGGCCGAGCATCTCACCGTGGGGCGCTCCGGTACTATTTGTAAAGAAGAAAGACGGCAGCATGCGCATGTGCATTGACTACCGTGAGTTGAACAAGAGAACAGTAAAGAACAAATACCCACTGCCTAGAATAGACGACCTTTTTGATCAACTGCAAGGTGCGAGTTGGTTCTCAAAGATCGATCTTAGGTCGGGTTACCATCAGTTGAACGTAAGAGAAGAAGACGTACCAAAGACCGCGTTTCGCACGCGTTATGGGCATTATGAGTTTCTCGTGATGTCTTTCGGATTGACCAACGCACCAGCAGCGTTTATGGATTTGATGAATAGAGTATGTCAACCCATGTTGGATCGATCAGTGATAGTTTTTATAGACGACATACTGGTATATTCGAAAAGCGAGGGTGATCACCACTGTCACCTAAGGGAGGTTCTGGAGGTGCTAAAGCAGGAAAATTTGTACGCAAAATTCTCCAAATGCGCGTTCTGGCTTAGGGAAGTCCAATTCCTAAGTCATGTAATAAACCCAAACGGCATCATGGTGGATCCTGCAAAGATCAAGACAGTAAAGGAATGGAACGTCCCAAAGACACCAACAGAGATACGAAGCTTCCTGGGATTGGCAGGCTACTATCGAAGGTTCATTCAAGATTTTTCAAGAATAGCCTTGCCACTAACTAAGTTGACACAGAAGGAAGTGAAATATGAATGGGGTCAAACCCAAAACAACGCGTTTGAGGAACTTAAGGCACGATTAACCCAAGCTCCAGTCTTAACACTACCTGAGAGAAATGAAGACTTGGTAGTCTACTCTGACGCTTCAGGGCAGGGTTTAGGTTGCGTACTCATGCAACGAGGAAAGGTAATTGCTTACGCATCGCGGCAACTAAAGATTCACGAGGTTAATTATCCAACACAAGATTTAGAGTTAGCAACAGTAGTTTTCGCGTTGAAAATATGGAGGCACTACTTGTATGGAGTTAAATGCACCATCTACTCCGATCACAAAAGCTTGAAATATTTTTTCAAACAAAAGTAACTAAACATGAGGCAAAGGAGGTGGTTAGAGCTACTGAAGGACTATGACTGTGAGATATTGTACCATCCAGGCAAAGCGAACGTGGTGGCTGACGCTTTAAGCAGAAAGGAAGAATCGGAACCTATACAGATCAAAGCGTGTCAGCTGATTATAACACCAGATTTGATGAGTGAAATATCAAAGGCACAAGACGAAGCGCTATTAGAAGGAAATATAAAACGGGAAAGAATAGTAGGTCAACAAGGGAATTTGGATGCAAATGCATACGTTGTACGAACTAGGTTTGGCCGAATGCGGATACCTAAGATTGGCGAGCTTAGAGCCAAAATACTCAATGAGGCCCATAAGTCTCGCTATTCTATCCACCCCGGGACAAACAAAATGTATCAAGACTTGAAGAAAGAATACTGGTGGCCTGGCATGAAGAATGATGTGACAGAATACGTGAGCAAGTGCCTAACGTGTTCTCTAGTAAAGGCCGAACACCAGAAACCATGCGGTAAAATGCAACCTTTACCAATACCAGAATGGAAGTGGGAGGAGATCACAATGGACTTCACTACCAAGCTACCGCGAACAGCTAAAGGCAATGATACCATTTGGGTGATCGTTGACCGCTTGACAAAGAGTGCTCACTTCTTGCCAATACGTGAGACCTCTTCGTCAGAAAAACTAGCAGAAATTTTTATCAAGGAAATTGTGAGCAGACATGGTATGCCGATGTCGATTGTGTCCGACAGGGATACTAGATTTACATCAAGGTTTTGGAAGAAATTCAATGAAGCGATGGGCACTAGATTGAACATCAGCACCGCTTACCACCCCCAAACCGATGGACAATCGGAAAGGACCATTCAGACCTTGGAGGACATGCTCCGGGCCTGTATCATTGACTTCGGTGGGAGCTGGGACAGCCATCTACCATTGGCAGAATTCTCATATAACAACAGCTATCACTCGACTATTGGCATGCCGCCATTTGAAATATTGTATGGGAGGAAATGTAGGACCCCGGTTTGTTGGGGGGAAATTGGACAGAAGGATTTTGCAAGTCTCGAAGTGGTCAAAGCTACTTCCGAGAAGTTTGATCAAATCAAGGCTCGAATGAAAGCCGCAAAGGACAGACAGAAATCATATGCGGATAAGAGAAGAAGGGATTTAGAGTTTCAAGTGGGGGACATAGTACTGTTGAAAGTATCACCATGGAAAGGGACCATCCGATTCAGAAAGCGTGGTAAACTAAGTCCAAGGTTTGTCGGACCTTTCAAGACTTTAGCAAGAGTGGGTCAAGTTGCTTACAGACTCGACCTACCCGTTGAGCTTAGTGGGATACACCCTACGTTTCACGTGTCGCACTTACGCAAGTGCCTAGCTGACGACACAGCTCACATACCTTACGACGAGATCGAAGTGGATAACAGTCTAATATTTGTAGAGGAACCGATAGCCATTCTTGACCGAGCTGAGAAACGACTACGCAATAAGTCGATACCGTTAGTCAAGATACAATGGAAGCACAGAAAAGGGTCGGAAGCAACGTGGGAAAAAGAAGACGAGATGAGGGGACTATACCCTCAATTGTTTAACGTATGAACAGTTTCGAGGACGAAACCTCTTTAAGGAGGGTAGACTTGTAACATCCCAAAAATAATAAAACGAATAAATATAGCGAGACCGGTGATTTAGTCGGAATATTTAAACAAAAGGGAGCGGGCTTGGGCTCGGCTTCAATGGGCCGAGGGAAGCCCAGGTATATATATAAGGCAAGGCAACCCTCTTCCCTGCTTTTCCACACTCACGCAGCTTCTAGAGAGAGAAAGGAGAGCTCGGGTCTAGAGAGGGAAAGTCGACGGATCGTCACGAGATTGGAGGAGCACGTTACAGCTGAGCCCGTGAGCAAAACCTCCGAATCAGAATTACAATCCAGGTAACGATTCGATCACATTATGAGTTTTTGTTCGTTTTGGGTTTTGGCTAAAAAGGTAACGATTTTGCGGTTGAAACTTGAAAATGAACTTAGGAATAGCGTCTAGAATGAAAACCGAAAGTTTTGATCTAAGAAAATTGAGATATTGACTCGATCAGACTCGCATGCAAAAACTTCAGATTCTTGGGTAAGACGACAGGTGCAGACCCATCGAAACTACTTAGTTTCGACAGGTGCAGACCCATCGAAACTACTTAGTTTCGATAGGTGCAGACCCATCGAAACTACTCAGTTTCGATATATATATATACAGACCCACCGAAACTACCTAGTTTCGATATGCCCACGATCCGAAGCTAAGATAATACATAAGCAACCTATCGAAACTACCAAGTTTCGACAGAAGCAACCTATCGAAACTACCAAGTTTCGACAGAAGCAACCTATCGAAACTACCGAGTTTCGGCAGAAGCAACCTATCGAAACTACCAAGTTTCGACAGAAGCAACCTATCAAAACTACCAAGTTTCGATATAAGTAAATCCATCGAAACTACTAGGTTCAAGCATAGTAATGTCTAGTGTCATCTAGGAGCCCTACCTTACGTGTATGACTTTATTATACAGATCATGAGTGACATTAGTGACGCTCAGTAGCCAGCTAAGTGTATTTCAGAAACTACTCATCAGGTGAGTTCTATGTGCCCCCTTCTATGCTATGTGCAAATCTTATTAAATGTTTTGGGGCTGAAATGTATACACTAAATGAATAAGTGATATGAATGCTCATGTGATCATACGTGATGTACTAATATATATTTTATATATATATATATAAAGAATGAATTTTGAACAAAGAACGAAACGTATGTTTACAAAGAATGAAGGAAAGAATGGCATAACGTAAATAAATGAAATCTTGCTGTATAATTATTTATATTGCACGTTATAAATGTAAGTATACGTTATGGACGGAAACGAAGTTAACGGCTACTTCTGTAGACGGACGACCACGTGACTATTTTGCAACCGGGAAAGATACGTCCTTCGCAAGCTAGGACGTACAAAAAGCATAAAAGGGCGGTCGAAGTAAATGCTAAAATAGTATAACGGTTGCATAAACAATAGTTCGCGAGGGAAACGGATGCCTTAGGGCAGACGGGCGAATATGACGGACTACGACGGTAGGACGGTAAAGAAGGACGGCCGAAGGTTGGCCGGACTAAAGTTAAGGCGGACGGTTTCTAGGACCGGACGAGTAAAAGGGCTACGACAGTAGCTCAAGGGCGTATGTCTGTGTGATATACGTACCATAAGATGGGTTGATCACCCTTATGTGTATGACCAATGAATGTTAAAGAAAGAAAAGGTGAATACATATCTATGTAATCGCATAAGAATGAAGAAAGAAAAGTAAAGGCTATGAATACGTATTTGTAGAAATGTATGTATATATTTATGTATACTTATAAAGAAAAGAATGATCATACTTAATAGTTTTAAACTAGAACTCACCAGCGTTAGCTGACTTTTAGTATACATTTCAGGTAACAAAGGAAAGGGTCGGGCGAAGGCGTGAAGGCTGCCCGACATGTGACTGACATCCCACCTTATGTTTTGTTTAGACAATGGTTAATGTTTTGAATGTTAAGACTTCCGCTGTAATGTACTCAAATGTTGAATGTTTCCGCTGTGTTTGAATGTTTTTAATTAAAAGTTCAGTAATTAATGACTATGTTTATGAGTAAATCCAACAAGTGAGGTTACCCGGAAAGAGGTCCTTACAAAATCTTATGACATATTTTGACGAGGGTATGTATTAACAAATTGTATTGTATTTCACGGGTTTATTCAACCCGTGTAAAACACGAGTTTTTAAAAAAATAATTTTTTTATTACTTAATATATAATATTATATTTATTTAACCCGTGTAATACACGGTATTTTAACCTAATCTATACTATATAATAAATAAAGGTTTTTCCATGCCACGTGTCGCCTCCATATTCAATCTCATTATTTTTTTCCCGCCTCTCTCTCTCTCTTATTAAATACACCTCTATCTTTTAATAATAATTATATTTAAAAAAATACTAATTATACTAACAAAACACATTTATTTTAAATTATCTATTATTATAAGAGATTTTGAAATCTAATTACGTAACTTTTTTTTTCGATCAAATAGTAAATGAAAGTCAAATTAAATTAAATAGTAATTAACGTTTTTACAAAACCCAATTATATATTAATTTTTACATATTTTAAATTTTGTTTATAATCCTTAGTATATGTAATACATTTTTACACATGTAAAATATATACGAAAAGATTTAAGAATTCTATGTATTGATATTTTTCACCCCGTGTGTAAACACGGGGTTCTAAACTAGTTAGTTAATAAAATCGTGTTTATAGTTACATTTATCAAGTTTGAGAATATATAATAAAAACATTCGTGTAAATAATAATGTTCATGATAATAATCTTTTAGACATGGTTATGAACATGTATATTTTCATTTAAAAGGATATTAAATGAAAAAAAAAGTAATGACAATCTTTATATGAAGATTTATAAAAGTAATGTATAGATGTTAAAGTTTACTTGTTTATGTTATGCTATAATTAAAGTTTAGCATAACATTCTATATATTTCAAGAAAATATGAGTTTATACATATATATGTGTGTGTATAGTAAGTGCCTTGCATAAAAAAAGAAAAGGGATAAGAAAAAAGTCTATCCGGATTCGAACCCATGACTTATTCTCTATGGAGGAAGTGATTTGACCAAGTGCTCTGGGCAACAGCCTTGAGTTAATCAGAAAAAAAACGATGTTGATTGTTGCATCGTTTATCTCCCTGCCCATCCCTCCCCTCCCAATCGCAAACCAAGACCTAGAGGGTCCTAGCCTCAAATCGATCAGAAGGGCTTACAAACCGAAAACAAAGCTTTAGGGCTTTAACTAGAACGTAAAAACAAGTTGAAATTTACCTGCATTCATGCTTTGATTCTTCCTGCAATGAGGAGTTCGATCTCATGCCTGGTCACGACGGGAGGAAGAGAAAAAAAAATGGTTTGAGGTGGATTCGAGTGGTCATGTGGTATAGGGGCTTTAAGAGATGATTAACACAAACGTTACAAACCTCAATCGACTGGAAAATGCAAGATTTGAATGTGATTTATGGGATTTGTTTCATGGTTTTTAAGCTTAACCAAGTGGCTTCAATTTGGTCATAAAAACTCATGATTTCGCATTTAACCATGGAATAATTCCTCTCAGATGATTGTACGTGAGTGGAGAAACGGTTACAAAGGATTTGGATTCCGAATTTTAAAGGTTTCGTGTGTTATCAATGCGGGTTGACTTTTTATGAGTCAAAATTGATTTGGTTGTTCCATGGTTCAATTGAGGGTCAAGGATGGGGGGTTCATAAGGTTTGAGGGGTTTTAAACTATAGGAGGGGGGTTCAAATGATCTAGAATAGATTCAAATCTAAATTGCATTTGTTTAAATCCTTTTTAATTACTAATAAAAATCGTATTTATAACCTTTATAACAATTTAAATATTACTTATAAATATTTCATAAAAGACCAATTTTCCATTTTCATTAAATTTGTAATTTATATAACATCAAATGTATGTAATTACATATATATTTTTTTATACATAAAGACCTATATTTGTATAAAAAGATGTAAAAGCGTGATTAAGGATGTATAAGTCTTATATCGAAAGTTGTATAATTGATTTATTTAGTATAATCATTATATATACTTACATGTATATTTGTAATTAAGTTCATATATATATATATATATGTATATATGTATATATATATGTATATGTATATATATGTGTATATATGTATATAAAAGAAGGATTTGCATCGTTAATAAATTTTCATCTTTGGTTTATACATTAAAACGAGGTGTATATATATATATATATATATATGTATATCTATGTGCACATTTGATGTTATATAAATTACATATGTATATAAAAGAAGGATTTATATACATATGTATATAAAAGAAGGATTTATATATATATAAAAGAAAATAATATGTTAATTTCAAGGTTGAAACTTCGAATTGATACATGTTAAAGTAGTAATTAATGTGGCTCATTGTGTTGAACAAGTACGGGATTGAAATGGATTATTATTATTGTATAAATAAATAAACAAATATTGTCGCAAAATCATAGATGTTACAACTTCCTCCAGTACGACAAATCGAATTTCAAATCGACTTAGTACCTGGTGCTGCACGAGTTTCTAAATCTCCCTATCGATTAGCACCATCGGAGATGCAAGAATTGTCGAGTCAACTATAGGAACTCCTAGAGAAAGGATTTATCTGACCAAGCTTTTCACCTTGGGGAGCACCAGTTCTATTCGTCAAGAAGAAAGACGGATCGTTTCGAATGTGCATTGATTACCGAGAACTTATTAAGCTAACCATTAAAAATCGGTTTCCTCTTCCAAGGATCAACGATCTTTTTTTTGGTAAAGGGGATGGTACCCCAGGTAAATTTTATTAATTAAAGGAAATAAGTACAAAAAAGGGGGAGTCTAGCAGCCAGCCAAAGGACAGGTCCCTAAGGCCAGAAACCCACTAGACCCTGAAAAACAAACAAACGACCACCACGTAGGTGATTCCGTCCATAAGTTCTATCCACGCTATACAACCAATCCAAAATAACAAAACAGACGAAAACCAACCATACCTGCACATAAACATAACATAAGGAAATAAAATAACCACATTAAAACCATTAATCTTATGTCTTCGATTCCTATGGCCAATGAGCTCCTCATATCTTCTAGTATAACCATCTTTCATAGCCATATTCTTGTAGTCCTGGTGTCTCAAAGCTGCGCTCAGCTTCCTGGTAAGCAGTCTAAAGTTATCAGCCGCTTTACCGGGCCCCGGGTTGTTCTTCATGCGCTTACTTATGATGATTCTCTTGTAAAGGTAGTTCCCATTATTATTTTGTTTAACCTGTCCGTCTCTCTGTCCAACAAGGTCGATTGTGTCCCAATACCCATAGGAATTACCCACATAGGCAGCTGAATCTTTATCCGAAACTTCCATGGCCGGGTAGCATTGAAACTTCATTGCGTGAACCTTATCCATTTCGTTCCAAACCCGGGGCCAAGACCAGCCGACCTGCCAAACAGAACCATACCATATAGCAATAAACCAACTTGTACATCGACCCCAGTTCCCGTCCCCTCCCGTTAGGGTGAAATATCTCCCATCTCTTTTTTTTTGTGGTTGCGCGTGTGCAAATTGTACCAAACCATCCCGACCCAGCCATTAGTAACCATAACGGGTCCCAACCCATCCGAATAAACCCCGCAATACTCACACTCTCAGCACTTAGAAAGGAGGTGTTTTGTGTGCAATTTGTTCCAACCCCCACCCGGACGTTCCCGGACGTAGGCTGCATGTTAATGTCTCTCCCCATGCAAACCTCGATAATAATGTCCGAATGCAAACCAATCCCCAACTTATCCCAGAATAATCCTTCTATGTTTGTAAACCTCACCCAACTCGAGTAAACCCTGGTGCAGTGTGTGAGAGGTGTACCAAACCATTTTCCAGATCTCCCAGAAAAACATAGAAGGGCCAACCCATTCCCGCCCACCCAAGCTTTAGGTTCAAACCAATATAATATCCCAAACCACATCCAGTGAATGTGCTCTCCCCAACCCATTCGAAGTCTCGAGTTCAGGACTACCCATAATCTCCCATCTCTCGCAAGCAAAGTGTAGTGTGCCTGGTGTACCACCCCTTCCCCATCCCAACCCGAAATAGGTATGCATGCACAACCCATCCCTCATGCATGACCTAATACTCCATGCAGTAATGTCTTGATTATATTCCTGCATCATACACAAGTAAAAGTAATTAGCCCAATCCGCCAAGCCCTTCCCAAGGTATCTCCCCACAGTGTTATGGACAACTCTTTTTCTCTCGCCAAACGATGTGTGGTGTGTGCATTTTGTACCACCTTTTCCCATATCCCCCAATAGAAAACACTGCGGGTGCATCCCAGCCCCACCCCCTATCCTATATTTCACGCTCAGGATAATACAAAGACTTATATACTTTAAAAGGATTCTCATGTAGTGGATATTCATGTGTATGTCAGCCCACCGAGGATTCAGACTATCAACACAAATATTATTGAACCGGCCACCCTTCTTAAACTCCATTCAACTGATTAGTGTGTAAAGCATTCCACTTCACTCGGAATCCCCATCTTTTTTCCAGCTCCATCGACCGTTTACTAGGCCGAATAGACAAGCTTTTCAGTCTAGCTTGCACGGTATCCTCAATGTTTCTGCATACAACCCCAACAGGAGTAGTCTCGTCTTGGAACAGTCTTGCATTCCTTTCCCTCCAAATGTGGTATATGGTTGAGGCAAACAACAGCCTCCAAATAATACTATCAATAGATTTATCTCTCCTGAGCTTATTAAGATGCTCAATGCATTGATTCCAGTCCGGCGGAGGACGTTTAAAATCACTCATGGTCCTAATTTGTCTCCAGACCTGGTTCGGGTAGTCACATTCGAAAAAAAGATGGTTATGGCTATCCTGTTGAGCATTACAGAAAGGGCAAACCATATTATTATTTTTGTCCCATCTGCCCATTCTGTCTTGAGTTAGCAACCGATGCTGCAAGGCCAGCCAGGAAATAAAAGCATCAACGATCTTTTCGACCAACTACAAGGATCTACTTATTTCTCAAAGATCGATCTCAGGTCTGGGTATCACCAACTAAGGATTCAAGAGAATGACATACCAAAGACTGCTTTCAGAACTAGGTATGGACATTATGAATTCTTAGAAATGCCTTTTAGGTTAACCAATGCACCAGCGGTATTCATGGACCTAATGAATCGCGCATGTAAACCCTATTTAGATTAGTTTGTGATCGTATTCATCGATGATATCCTAATCTACTCAAGGAATCTAGAAGATCATGAGAAACATCTGGTTAAGAGAAGTGCAATTTCTTGGTCATGTGATTAATGAGAAGGGTATTCATGTTGATCCAAGCAAAATTGAAGCAGTCGGAAGCTCCAAAGACACCCACCGAGATCTGACAATTTCTGGGATTAGCAGGGTATTATCGAAGATTTATTGAGAACTTCCCAAAAATCGCCCAACCTTTAACCATGCTAACTCAAAAGGATAGAAAATTTGACTGGGTTCAGAAACAAGAGGAAGCATTTTCTTCACTCAAACAGAAATTGTGTCACGCACCCATCCTAGCTCCATCGGAAGGCACTGAGAATTTCGTGGTGTACTGTGATGCATCACACCAAGGTCTTGGTTGTGTACTAATGCAAAGGGATAAAGTGATCATTTATGCTTCATGACAACTCGAAGTACACGAAAAGAACTACACCACACATGATCTGGAACTAGGAGCGGTGGTTTTCGCATTAAAAATCTGGAGACACTACCTTTACGGTACAAAGTGTTTAATCTACTCCTATCATAAGAGCCTTCAACATATTTTTGATCAAAAGGAAATGAATATGCGCCAAAGGAGATGGGTAGAGTTGTTGAATGATTACGATTGAGAGATATGATATCATCCAGGGAAGGCCAACATTGTGGCCGATGCTCTAAGCCGCAAGGAGAGAGTAAAACCTATCCGAGTACGAGCACTAGGGATGACAGTTCAAACCAGCTTAAAGGCACAAATCCTTGAGGCACAACAAGACGTTGTACAAAAGAATGAACTGAAGGACGAGCTACCTTGTGGCGCCGAGAAATAATTGGAAATCAAAATACGATAAAGTTCTCTACTTTAAGGATAGAATGTGGATTCCACAATCTAATGAATTAAGAAAGTTAATCTTGGACGACGCTCATAAGTCCAGATACTCTGTTCATCGAGGAGCTGACAAGATGTATAAAGA
The DNA here is from genome assembly GCA_023525975.1 of Smallanthus sonchifolius. Classification (NCBI taxonomy): domain Eukaryota; kingdom Viridiplantae; phylum Streptophyta; class Magnoliopsida; order Asterales; family Asteraceae; genus Smallanthus; species Smallanthus sonchifolius. The sequence continues at coordinate 71,126,891 of CM042023.1, read as the reverse complement.
TCTCAAGGAATTCTATTGGTGGCCGGGCATGAAGAAAGATATAGCTTTGACATCAAAAACCATCTGGTTTATTGACTCAACCAGAGATTCCCTAGTGGAAGTGGGAACAGATATCTATGGATTTCATTACAAAGCCACCAAAGACGTCCAGTGGCCACGATTCTATCTGCGTTATTGTAGATAGACTAACCAAATCAGCTCATTTTCTAGCCATTCGAGAAGACTACAAAATGGAAAAGCTGGCCAAAATGTACATCAACGAAGTTGTGACCAGGTATGGGGTACTTGCCTCCATTATCTCTGATAAAGATGGATGCTTTACTTCAAGATTTTGGCAGTCACTGCAAAATGCACCTGGAACAAGACTCGATCTAAGTATAACATATCATCCCTAGACCGATGGTTAAAGCGAAAAAATAATCCAGACTTTGGAAGATATGCTTCGGACTAGCGTGGTAGACTTTGGTGGAAGCTGGGACTCCTACGTACCCCTAATTGAATTTTCATATAACAATAGCTACCACACGAGTATCAAGTGTGCACCATTCAAAGCACTTTATGGACGAAAAGTGTCGGTCTCCTATCTGCTAGACTGAGATTGGTGACAGCCAGATAATAGGACCAGAGATCATACAAGAAACTACCGATAAGGTCTCTCTAATAAAAGAAAGGATTAAAACTACCAGAGACCGTCAGAAAAGTTATGCTGACAACCGTTGAAAGCCTCTGGAGTTTACAAGGTTATCTTAAAGGTATCACCATGTAAAGGAGTATTCCAATTTGGTAAAAAGGGCAAACTTGCCCCACGATATGTCGGACCTTTCGAAATCATCGACAGGATTGGCACTGTGCCCTACAAGCTCAAACTACCACAGGAACTCAGAAGTGTGCATGATACATTCCACGTATCAAATTTAAAGAAATGCCTAGCTGATGAGTCCTTACACATCCCTCTAGATGAGGTTCAAATTGACAACAAGTTACATTTCATTGAGGAACCAGTGGAAATTATGGATCGAGAAGTAAAGAAGCTCAAATGAAGTCGAATTCTGATAGTCAAGGTAAGATGGAACTCTAAACGAGGTACATAATACACTTGGAAATGAGAGGAAAATATGAATCTTAAATACCCGCACTTGTTCAAAGATGAATCAGTCGAAGAAAGTACCAGTTGAATTTCGGGACGAAATTCTCTTAACTGGGAAGACTGTGACATCTGCCCAATTTTCAGGTTTATAGTCCATACATGATCCACATACTTTAATATCTTGTGTGCATTCATTAGTACTTAGTTAACATCAAACTAGGTCAACAAACTATGTGCACCATCTATTCTATGCTAATTTCATGAAAACATGAGAGTTCAAGACTCTAAACTATGATCTATGACATAAAATCACCTATAATAGGTTAAACTATGTCTAATCCTACACTAATTGCTTAGTTATACACTAATCATAGTGTAATTAACTTAATTTGGTCTTATTCCATGCTAATCAACTTAGTTATACCATAATCTTGGTATAATTAACTAAACTATGTCAAATTACTACACTAATATCATTAAACTTGGTATTATTACCCAAACTATGTCCATATATATTTAGGTAAAACCATATCATATGTAAATGATTTAAAAACCCTAATTCATATATTCCATGACAAATTTATATAAATCATTTTATAAACATTTTCTTATATAACTATACTAGGTTAGTACCCATATACTACACGGTTGATGAAAAAAAACATATATCATTCATAAATGTCTAATACAATTTCATAAACAAAATAATAATTCACTTTCTGTTATAAATATATGCAATTTATGGTTATCAACGCCTAAAATAGATTAGGTTTGTTGCACAAGTTTTCCTCTCCTATATATATTATATTGTATCTCATTGTATTATACACTTGATCAATGAATAAAAGATCTCTTTCTCCCTATATCACTTCTCATATTGTTTTGCTTTTAGGCTAGTTTTACAACACGTTATCAACACAAAAGTGCTCTCACCAATAACCCCAGTTTCTAGAGCCGCCACTACCATATAACCACCACCGAAACCAATCGCACACAACCTCTTCATTGTGTTTTCCATTGAGGCTAGGAGCGACGTAGATATCAATCGTGTAGGGTCCACGATTTTTCGATCATGCTATATTCATTGTTTTCTGAACCGTCTCATGATAAAATTAATAAATTAAACTGTCCTTTGTTAATGCATACACTTAAATTATTTGGATATGGCTATTGTGATTGTTGGTTTGCTCCTGCGACTAAAACACAGTTAAATTTAAATTACTTTCTATAGCATACGAATCATTGTAAAATATAAAAATATATATATGTTTGTTTTGACTTCTCTTTGTTAACCAATTTACTAAAATATAACTAGGACATGGGCTTCTAAATTGCATCCATTACTCTTAAAAGTAAGTATTTGTTTTTCTGTGAATCAAATTGACGCCAATTGTTTCATATTATTAGTGGGTTTTAATTGTAAAAGGAACCTCACAAATAAAACGTAAAACAATAAAACTGTTTCATTTTTTTTCAGAATAATTTTCTCGGTTAATAAGATAGAATGAAGAAAAATTAGGATTCCATTAATTGTTTTCTTAATTCTTTATCGGATTAATATTTCTATTAAAAGAGCGGAAGCTTTGTTTTTCCTGTCCTCAATCTTGGATCGAATATGTTTAAATCAATATGTTTTCGGTTTAAAAAAAATATGGCATCAAATCATCTTCATGGTTATAAATAAAATTGATTTTAGTATAAATGAAAGTGAGTAAATGTAACATCCTGAGTTTTAGAGCGCGAAATAATTCACGAGAATTAAAACATAAATAAGAAAAAGGGAAGCGGGCTTGGGCCGAGGTGTATGGGCCGAAAGGGCCAAGGGTTTGGGCCCTTATAAGCCTCAAGACCAACCCCAAAGCCTCATTAACTTCACCATTTTCGGATTCCTAGAGAGAGAAAGTGAGAGAGAGCCTAGAGAGAGAAAGTCCCGGTTTTTTTATTAGAGCTTCAAGGATCATTAGTAAAAGTCTCTTGAGTGTTTAGCAACAAAAAGGAGGCGATTTCAGGTAACAATTCGTTCCAGATCTGAGTTTTTATGTTATGTTGGGTTTTGAAGAAAAATCAAGTAAAGGTTGGGCTTTTACATTTAAAAATGGAAACAAAGTATAGATCTAGACTCTCGGTTAGAAAGCACAAGTTTTGAACGTAAAAAGTTTGGATCTTGACAAGGTCGGATCTGCATGCAAAAGTTAGGGTTTTGTGGGGAAGAAGACTGCCCACAGGCAGGCCCTGCGTACTTGTTAAGTACGCAATAACAAGGCCCTGCGTACTTCTTAAGTACGCAAGAACAAGGCCCTGCGTACTTGTTAAGTACGCAAGAACAAGGCCCTGCGTACTTGTTAAGGACGCAAAATCAAGGCCCTGCGTACTTGTTAAATACGCAAGAACAAGGCCCTGCGCACTTGCTAAGTGCGTAGGCATCAGGTCTATGGGTATATATAGCTGGATAGTGAAGTCAGTATGTTCAACAGGATAGAAAGAGGCGAACTTAGCCTTAAGTTCGCCTAGCCAGAAATGGTGAAACCGTTTAGCGTCGAGTTAAGTCTGATACGTGTCAAATTGTTATGATTATTCATATTGGGTGAGATCCAGTAGGCCATTACGGCTAAGATACTAGGTGAGTTCTAATCCCCTTTTTGCCTGCTTTAGGGTGGTGTGCATACTTAGTGGAAAGTGTTTATTACATATTTTATATTAATAAACAAAGTGAAAAGCTATGTTTAGTGTAAAGTTTAAAAGAGGCAAATGTACGTTTTGAGCAAAGTATACCTATATTATTGGTAAGCGTTTACTATATTTCCATATACATAAACAAAGACATAATATATGTGTTAGTATTTTCAAGTAAAGCAAGATATATATTTTGGCAAGCGTTTACTATTTTTTCATATATATAAACAAAAGCATGATATATGTGTTAAGATATATTTCAGTAAAAGTAAAGGTATTTATGGCAAGCGTTTACTATATTTTCTTATACATAAACAAAGGCATAAATACATGTTAAGTTATGAACAAGGCAGATAAAGTTTTATAAACAGAAAGTGAATAGATGTCCTACGGGAATGTATACCAGCTATAAAGGTCCTTGGGACAGATGTTACTTGTACAAGATATCATATATGGGTTCTACCCATTAGTAAGAACCTTTGGGTTCACTAACGGTTGTACAACTGGGATGAGTGATGGCGGTTGCTCGGGAGGTCCACGCAACCTCCTCGTAGTGTTAAGCGGTATTGTCGGTTCATGGTCGTTAATCATGGGGGCATTGACCAGGTACTCGTCGGTTCATGGTCGTTGACCATGGGGGCGGTACAATAGTGACAAGGGAATTCATGGATAAGTGGTAGTGTCGGTTCATGGATGTAAGCCATGAGGGCAGTACAGTAAAGAGGAATTGACGGTTTATTATATGTTTTAAACTGTTTGAAAAGTAAAGTATGTAAAGTTTTTGCTTATTGGCAGTATATATGTATTAGTAAATCTTTTGTATGATTGATTTAAAGTAAACGTTAGAACTCACTCAGCGTTGCTGATTTTCAGTATGCACATCAGTTAAGTGTAAGTGGCAGTAGATGGAAGCGATTGCTTGGATTGGCGAGAATAGTTACCCGAAGATCAGCATCTAGCATCCCGTTTATGTTATGTTTTAGTTTGATGTTGTTTAAAGTTCATGCGGTTTCAGAAAAGTTATGTTTAGACATGTTATGTTTCCGCTGCGTATGTTGAGATTTTAATTCGTTTCCGCTGTTAGTGATATATGTTTTATGTTTAAGAGCTATGTGTTGATGAGTAAATCCAATACGTGAGGCCTCCCTGGTTTGGGGTCTTACAGTAAATGCTTCGATTATCTATAAAGTAGTTCTAAATTAATGATTTTATCATTTTTTTATCTACCGTGATATTCTTAAATATTATTATATATGTCTGTTAAAAAAATATATTATTATATATGTGTTCAAAGGAAAGTGACAGATATTTATGTAAGATATACTTGTAATTGATGAAAACAAAATCGCCTTACTTTATAAAGTTTACTTATTTTGTATGACTTCATGTTAAGAGACCTGTATCATATGCCTTGTATTCTATCGCTATCATTTATTTAAATAAATAGTATTAAATAGAACAAATAAACAAAAGTTTTTTATTATCACTCAAATGAAAGAGTATAAATATGCTTACATACAACATCTGAAGTGTCGCACTCCTTAAATCTCATTATCAATTTACAAACGGTCATAAGATTTGCGTACTAATGGGTGGGACATGGGATTGCTGGTGATTGAATAACAACCATGTGGTAAAGATTCATTAACTCACCAACTTATGACCCAGTTACTTTTAAAGATTGTGTAGGTAAATCTGTTAGTGGCATTCCAGTTAGACTGTAGATATAGATGGTTGTATGGTGTGACACCCGACAAATTCCAGTTAACATTGTTAACTTAAACCCAGTTATCTCACTCTAACTCAGTTAGTTCAGTTAACTCAGTTAACTCAGTTACAAACTTCAGGGACTGTTTCTGCCAATTCCTAAACTGATGTGCATGAAACTATAGGGACTAAATCTGAGATTAACACATTCTTGATTTCGTTTGACTTTTGAAAGTCAAACCGTATAACCTTGATCAAATTCGAATCCCATGATCTTCCTTAATTGAAAATCGAAACTGAAACTACTCGGATTCGGCCATTAATAGTCTTAACCATCGAATTAATCATCATCATTGCACAAATTAATCCACTTAATGGCCAATTATGTCGTAACCGTCGACTTCGGACACCATTTCATCAAATTCGTCGAATTTGAGTATTGCCGTCTCAAATCAAACTCATTCTCACCTTAGTCGCATATCCCAGAAGCTATTTTCCATACCAATTTGGTCGGAGAGGTAGCCGGAATCACCATAGACGTGATCACTCGAAGTCGGAACCCTAACTAGTCATTCTCCTTCAATTCGACATCAATTCAGGTAACAAATCACACCTGCACACTCGTCTCCACCTCTTGAATGAAAGCCCTATGATTATCGGGGCTCATAACATCGAATTGATCGAAACCCAGAATCTAGGGTTCATGCGAAATCCGAATTAGGGCTTTTGATTCTAGACTCGTTTTCAATTCAATTAAATCATACTATTAGTTTCGCAATTTTCAATTTAATGAAAGCCCCATGTTAATTGAATCAAACAACACCCAATTTTACAAGATCCGGAATCTAGGGTTCTTCCTATAACGATTTGGGGGTTTCAAACCTAGACTTAACCAAAATGAAATTTATTTATATGGTTAGATTCGCAATCTTCCACTGATCATTAGCCCCATGAATCCAGCAACGGATATTACAAGAATTGAGCAAATCGATCTAGGGTTCTAATCTAGGGTTTCGGTTTCTAATCAGGATAATTAACAGACTTAAAATCGATGTTTTCTCAATTAAACTCACACCTAGATTAGCTATACCCCGATTAACAATACCCACATGTCACCTTGTTGAATCGCGATCAAATTGGTGGGTTTTAGTCATGGCCGATCGCGATTGAGGATGGGGAAGAGGCTCTCTGGACCTTTGATTAAAACCGGTTAGATACAAATCTTGTTGCGATTACCCTAGCGGGTGGGACTGGTTAAGAGTGTGTGCTGGTGTGGGAGAGACCTGGGTTCGAGTCTCTCCACACCCTTTTGTTTTTAAAAATTGTTTTTATTATTATTTCAATATAAAATCAATATCCTATAATATTATATTAATATATTAACGTGTTTTGAAACCCAGAAACAACTGTAGGCTCGGGTTTGGGTTGTAAACCATATTTACTATTAAAAACTCATTTATAAAATAATATTTATATTATTTTCAACCCAAAACTCCAACTAAAAATAATATATTTATATATATATATATATATATATATATTATTTTCATCACATTCATAAACATTTTTGTAGCGTTTCAAAGTTATAAATAATATAATTATTCGTATTATTTACACTCGTTACATTTTCGAATTAAAATAATAAATTATTATTTTTGTCACGCAATTTAATTGTTTACGTTACTTAACTAAACTTAAAAATAATATAATAAACTATATTATTTTCCTATACTTCTAGTTAACGACAAAACGCTCGAATATATTTATTATATAGTATTTTGTCATTCGTCGCGTAACGTATACATCTTAATTACTAATTAAAGAATTCTTATTCCCGTGGACACGTTCGTCTACTCTTGATTATTAGAGCGTTACTTTAGGACATTCAATCTCCCGTGTTGTCGTCACATATTCCATTGTATCCCTAATTGTTATGTGTATAATTCTAGGGCATACGTAAGCCGTTGCAGGCTAACACTCGTAGTTCCAATCGTATTCTAATGTGAACTACCTACGCCGTTCAGGTGAGTTTTCACGGCCCCTTTTACTGTAATTCATATGTTATCACTGTTGAGGCTAAGCGTAACACACTATCACTGAAAGTCCTCATCACACATCGAACCGTTAATATGGATCTTAGCGAGATAATGTTTAGTAGTACTACTGGGTTTGACAAATCCCACCCGCGTTAGTCGCGCTAACTCGACTTGAGGTTGAACGGGTGAAATGTTAACCTACTCACATCACCAGAGTTGATAGACCTGGCAGGAGGCAAATAAACAAACAGCCAGCTTCGGTTGCGAGCGCTTAAGTTAAACATGAATATAGGTTAGCTACCTATGGATACATATTGTATGATCAATAATCTGGTAAACGTTTATTTATATATTGAAACTTGTGAACTCACCAACCTCGTGTTGACATCTTTTCTTACATGTTTTCTCAGGTCGCTAAGATAAGGCACATGTGCACATATAGGACATGCATGAGATTCTCCTATTGATTGATGTTTTATTAAATTGCTTCGACTTTGTTTTTAATTATGTTTGGTTTGGACTTTTGGGCTTTTTGGGCGCGTGTGTTTTGCGCATTTACTTTTCTTTACGCTTCCGCATTAAACTCTGATTAATATGATATTTTCATTTGAGTCCCATGTAGAGTCGTTCGATGTAACTAATGACTGAGATCCTAGTGTGTCACCTCCCAAACGGTAAAACTTCATTAGTGGAATTTGGGGGTGTGACATATGGACGAACAAAGGATTGTGAGAGTGGATGAAGGCATGCTTGGTAGAGCTATAAGCCCTGTGGATATTTTGAGTTCCTTGAAAGGAACTGATGTTTGTTAGTTTGTAAAAGAAGTTTGGTTCATGATGTAAAACAATTTAGTTATTAATGAAAGAGATTTATGAATTAGCTTCCACTGTGTGTTTTTGGTATTAATGTCACAATAACTAGAAGGCGACCTTCTGACCGGTATGTAGTTATCTGACGAACGGAATATTTTGTCTAAGGAAAGAACGGTGTATAAATCTCTCCTAGACCCGTTGTTCTTTCCTGGGAACATATCTGTTGGAGGTACTACTCTAGTTAGATAACTGTCATGTGTTACGTGTGTGACAATTTGTAAGGTATTTATAAGGTAAAATTGATGATTACTTACAATTAAAGAAATAAACTGATTGAATTAAAAATAGAAAACGAGGAGATTACATTGAATGGAGCCAATACAGCAGAAAACGAGGAGACTAAATTGCTTGGGTCATCACAACAGAAAACGAACCGAGAATCGATCCCAATTCATCTCCAATATGTACCGAAAACGGTCGAAATTCATGTTTGGTACAAGGAATTCGAACGATTTGGATCGCCGTACCAGAACGAATTGGATCGCGGTACCGAATCGATTTGGATCGCTGTACCGGAGCGATTGAGGACGATGCGAATTCCGATTGGGTACAGCGCGATCTAATACGGGGATCGCGGGTATTATAGCGAATTCGGTAACTATGGTATAAATCGTTTAGGTTACACTTTATCTGAAATGGGTCACTTCAAAATATTAAGCAAGGGAACGGGTCAAATGCGAAATAGGTCAAAAGTCGATTAAAGTGTGCTTTTAATGCATACGACCTCTGTCCATTTAGGTTACATTTTATCTGATCATATTATAATTTTTAGAAATGAACGAGTCAAATGGGTAATCGGTTGAATGTCGAACAAAGTATGTTTTATATGCATACCTCTTAAATTGTTTCGATTAAAGCATCAATAGAAACATATTGCCGTTCACTCAAAATAACATGGGTCAGTTAATTTAAAAAAAAATCCTGAAATAAGAACATTGTTCCTTGTATTACCTTGATAATAGTTGCACGAGCTTGTAATTCACTTGATACCACCATCACAATTGGCCACATAAACCCAACTCCGGATAATATTTGACCACTTTCTGATCCACTGCCATAAAGAATATACACAAGGCACAAATTTTAGCTTTGAAACAATAGGTACACAAGTAATAACCAAAGAATTAGTGTAAGGCCCCTTTCCCGGGTGACCTCACTTGTTGGATTTACTCATAAACATAGCCATAAATACTGAACTTAAATTTAAAACATTCTTCATTCAATTACATTACATAACAGCGGAAGTCTTAACAATTAAAAACACAACATTGTCTTAACAAACAAAAGTGGGATGTCAGTCTTGTGCCGGGTAACCTTCACGCCATCGCACGACCTTTTCTTCCTTTACCTGAAATGTATACTAAAGTCAGCTAACGCTGGTGAGTTCTAGTTTAATGCGTTTAGATATAAACATTCTTTTCTTTACTTCATAAGTAAACATTATTATAAAGTCATTCATATAAATACGTATTCATAACTTTTGCTTTTCTTTCATCTTTCTTTTTCTTTAATAATGTGATTACATATATATATATATGCGTTCACCCTTTTCTTTCACTTTTCTTACCATTCTTTCTTTATCTTTCTTACGTGATTACATAGATATGCATTCACCTTTACTTTCTTTACCATTTATTGGTCATACACATAAGGGTGATCAACCCATCTTACGGTACGTATATCACAAAGACATACGCCCTCGAGCTACCGTCGTAGCCCTTTTTCTTAACCGTCCGGCACTAGAAACCGTCCGTCATATCTTTACCGTCCTACCGAAGTAGTCCGTCATATCTTTACCGTCCTACCGTCGTAGTCCGTCATATCTTTACCGTCCTACCGTCGTAGTCCGTCATATTCGCCCGTCTGCCCTAAGGCATCCGTTTCCCACTTGAGCTAATTATGCAGCCGCATATTGTTTTAGCGACTTACTCCACCGTAGTGGCCTTTAATTAGTCTAACTTTCTAGACTTCCTTCTCTAGCTGCATAATAGTCAAGTGGTCGTCCGTCTACCGAAGTAGCCGTTATCATCGAAGCGTCCATAACGTTTACTTATACTTGGCAAGCAATATATACATGGATATAAAGCAAGATTTCATTCTTACACGTTATGTCATTCTTTTCATACTTGGCAAGCAATATATACATAGATATAAAGCAAGATTTCGTTCTTACACTTTGTGTCATTCTTTTCATACTTGGCAAGCAATATATACATAGATATAAAGCAAGATTTCATTCATTTACGTTATACCATTCATTCATTCATTCTTTGTAAACATACGTGTTGTTCTTTGTTCATAATTCATTATTCACTTTCATATGTATCTACACATATACCTTAATATATCACGTATGGTCACATTGACATTCATTTCATTTATTCATTTAGTGTATACATTCCAGCCCCAAAACATTTAAAATCATTTGCACGTAGCATATAGGGGGCACATAGAACTCACCTGATAGGCGGGTCCCTGAAGTATAATAGCTGGTTTCGAAACGTCACTAAGGTCACCCACTATCTGTATAATAAAGTCATACATATAAGGTAGGGCTCCTAAATGACACTAGACATTACTGTTCTTAAACTCAGTAGTTTCGGGAGGTGGGTCGCATCGAAACTATGGTAGTTTCGAGCTATGGTCTTACACTCGAAACTAGGTAGTTTCGAGTCATAATCCTTCTATCGAAACTAGGTAGTTTCGAGTCATTAACTTACGAAAATCTTAGTTTAGGTTCAAGGTGACACTCGAAACTAGGTAGTTTCGAGTCCTGAGTTCCTATCGAAACTATAGTAGTTTCGAGTCATTGGCTGCTATCGAAACTAGGTAGTTTCGAGTCAAACATGACTATCGAAACTAGAGTAGTTTCGATGGGTCTGCATGTATCGAAACTATAGTTTCGAGTCATGGGTCTGCATCTTCCCTGACCAGAACCTTGCTCCAGCCAACTTATTTCCAATCGATTAAACTTTGAACATTTTACGTTAAACACCTTCCTTTATCGTTCTTGAGTTCAAATACGTGATTTGTTTCAAGTTTCATATGCGAAAATCGTATCTTTATTTGATTTAAACCCGAGACATGCAAAGACTCAGAATCAGAGGCGATGCTTACCTCAACAGGCCCGATTTCTGTTGCTATGCGCTGAAATGGTGGAGACGGATGATTCCCGAGCCCTTGAGTCTTCTCCTTGCGGTTTTCTTCATAAGCCGATCGCTCTCTCTCTCTCTCTCTAGTGTTCTTGCGCAGGAAGATGAAATGAGAGAGGGTTTGGGTTGAAGCTGCTGTTTTGTAATGGGTTTCCCCCTTTTCTTTTCGGCCCATGGGCCGAAATTTTGGCCAAGCCCACTTTATTTCCCTTTTCTATTTGTCTTGTCATTATTTGGGATGTTACAAGTCTACCCTCCTTAATGAGGTTTCGTCCTCGAAACCTGTTACACGTTAAACAACTGGGGGTACAGTTCCTTCATCTCGTCTTCTTTCTCCCAAGTAGCCTCGGACCCCTTTCTGTGTTTCCATTGTATTTTGACTAAAGGGATCGACTTATTGCGTAATCGTTTCTCGGCTCTGTCAAGAATAGCTATTGGTTCTTCTACATAGTTCAAGTTGTTATCCACTTCGATTTCGTCATAAGGTATGTGAGCCGTATCGTCAGCAAGGCACTTGCGTAAGTGTGATATGTGGAATGTAGGGTGTATTCCACTAAGCTCGACGGGTAGGTCGAGTCTGTAAGCAACTTGACCCACTCTTGCTACAATCTTGAAAGGTCCGACAAACCTTGGACTTAGTTTGCCACGCTTTCTGAACCGAATGATTCCTTTCCACGGTGATACTTTCAACAGTACCATGTCCCCTACTTGAAACTCTAAATCCCTCCTTCTCTTATCCGCGTATGATTTCTGTCTGTCTTTTGCGGCTTTCATACGAGCCTTGATTTGATCAAATTTCTCAGAAGTAGCTTTGACCACTTCGAGACTTGCAAAATCCTTCTGTCCAATTTCCCCCCAACAAACCGGGGTCCTACATTTCCTCCCATACAACATTTCAAATGGCGGCATGCCAATAGTCGAGTGATAGCTGTTGTTATATGAAAATTCTGCCAATGGTAGATGGCTGTCCCAACTCCCACCGAAGTCAATGATACAGGCCCGGAGCATGTCCTCCAAGGTCTGAATGGTCCTTTCCGATTGTCCATCGGTTTGGGGGTGGTAAGCGGTGCTAATGTTCAGTCTAGTGCCCATTGCTTCATTGAATTTCTTCCAAAACCTTGACGTGAATCTAGTATCCCTGTCAGACACAATCGACAGCGGCATACCATGTCTGCTCACAATTTCCTTGATAAATACTTCTGCTAGCTTTTCAGAAGAAGAAGTTTCTCGTATTGGCAAGAAGTGAGCACTCTTTGTCAAGCGGTCGACGATCACCCAAATGGTATCATTGCCTTTAGCTGTTCGCGGTAGCTTGGTAATGAAGTCCATCGTGATCTCCTCCCACTTCCATTCCGGTATTGGCAAAGGTTGCATTTTACCGCATGGCTTCTGGTGCTCGGCCTTAACTAGAGAACACGTTAGGCACTTGCTCACGTATTCTGTCACATCATTCTTCATGCCAGGCCACCAGTATTCTTTCTTCAAGTCTTGATACATTTTGTTTGTCCCGGGGTGAATAGAGTAGCGAGACTTATGGGCCTCGTCAAGGATTTTGGCCCTAAGTTCACCAATCTTAGGTATCCACATCCGGCCAAAACGAGTTCGTACACCGTACGTATTGGTTTCCAGGTTACCCTGTTGTCCAACTATTCTTTCGCGTTTCACATTTCTCTCTAACAGTGCTTCACCTTGTGCCTTTACTATTTCATTCATTAAATCTGGTGTTATAATCAACTGACACGCCTTGATTCTAATAGGTGTCGACTCTTCCTTCCTGCTTAAGGCGTCAGCCACTACATTTGCCTTGCCTGGGTGGTATAATATTTCGCAATCGTAGTCTTTTAGTAGTTCCAACCACCTTCTTTGTCTCATGTTTAATTCCTTCTGCTCGAAGAAGTACTTCAGGCTCTTGTGATCGGAGTAGATGGTGCATTTAACCCCGTACAAATAGTGTCTCCATATTTTTAACGCGAAAACCACTGCTGCCAACTCCAGATCGTGAGTCGGGTAGTTAACTTCATGAATCTTTAGCTGCCGCGAGGCATAAGCAATAACTTTTCCCCTTTGCATAAGTACACAACCCAATCCTTGACCCGAAGCGTCGGAGTAAACTACCAAGTCCTCGTTCCCCTCAGGTAAGGTCAAAATTGGAGCTTGGGTTAATCGTGTCTTCAATTCTTCAAATGCGTTATTTTGGGATGGGCCCCATTCATACTTTACTTCCTTACGTGTCAGCTTCGTCAGTGGCGAGGCTATTCTCGAGAAATCCTGAATGAATCTCCGATAGTAGCCTGCCAATCCCAGAAAACTTCGTATTTCCGTTGGCGTTTTCGGGATGTTCCATTCTTTTACCGTTTCGATCTTTGCAGGATCCACCATAATGCCGCCTGGGTTTATGACATGACCTAGGAATTGGACTTCTCTAAGCCAGAACGCGCATTTGGAGAATTTTGCGTACAACTTTTCCTGCTTTAGCACCTCCAATACTTCCCTTAGGTGACAGTGGTGATCACCTTCATTCTTTGAATATATGAGGATGTCATCTATAAAAACTATTACTGATCGATCCAACATGGGTCGGCATACTCTGTTCATTAAATCCATAAATGCTGCTGGTGCGTTAGTTAATCCGAAGGACATCACGAGAAATTCATAATGCCCATAACGCGTACGAAACGCAGTTTTCGGTACATCTTCCTCTCTTACTTTCAATTGATGGTAACCCGACCTGAGATCAATCTTTGAGAACCAACTCGCGCCTTGTAATTGATCAAAGAGGTCGTCTATTCTAGGCAGTGGGTATTTGTTCTTCACTGTTCTCTTGTTCAGTTCACGGTAGTCGATGCACATGCGCATGCTGCCGTCCTTTTTCTTTACAAATAATACCGGAGCGCCCCATGGTGAGATGCTCGGTCTGATAAATCCTTTCTCTGTTAATTCTTCAAGTTGGGACATTAATTCTTTCATTTCTGACGGAGCCAATCGGTATGGTGCCTTGGCAACGGGCTCAGCTCCTGGCAGTAAGTCAATCTGAAATTCTATTTCCCGATCGAGCGGCAAACCAGGTAGGTCCTCTGGGAACACTTCTGGAAAATTGCACACCACGGGTACATCTTTTAGCTCTTTCGTTTTCATTCTATCGTCAATAACATACGCCAGATAAGCTTCGCAACCGCGCCTCATGTAACTTTCGGCCTTGATCATCGAGATGACGTTCGGCATTGTGCTATTCCAGTCACCATAAACCGTAATCGGACTGCCGTCAGTGGCCTTGAGATGTATCATCTTTCGTTTACATATGATTTGAGCTTCGTTGGCAGCTAACCAATCCATGCCCAATACTACATCGAATCCTCCTAAGGTTAGAAGGTACAATTTAGATGGAAACTTATGGCCCTCTATTTCTACCATGCAATCGTCAGTCACTTGGATGACTACTGAGTTTTTACCAATAGCAGTTTGTACGCTAAAGGCCCTTAAAAGGCTAGTGATTGTGCAGTCTAATTTGCGGCTAAAGGCAGTGGATATAAAACTTTTACTAGCACCAGAATCAAACAGAATAGCAGCATGTTCATCATTTACTAGGAACGTACCCGACACGACGTCAGGGTTTCCTCTTGCTTCTTCCTCGGTTAAAGCATAGGCCCGAGTCCTAGCCTTTGGCTGTTCCTTTTCCTTTTCTTTTCCCGAACCAGATTGGCCGGCCTTCCTGCAGTTCTTTGTCAGATGTCCAAACAATCCACATACTTGACACTTGACGTCTCTTACACATTCTCGAGAGAAGTGCCCCGGCTTCCCGCACTTATAGCATGTGATGGTGCCGATTTTACATTCGCCAAGATGTTGCCTTCCACATTTCTTGCATGTTTCATATTCGTCCGACCTTGGCTTCTTAGTTTCAGTTGTTACGTTCCCTCTTCCTGTGCCTCTAGACGGGTTCTCCCACTTTCTCTTTTGGGTCTCTGTTGGTGGGTCCTCATTGGCATAATCGTCGTAGACGATTCCGCTCAGATTCACTACCGACTCGAAGGTCGAGGGTAGGTTAGCTTTTACATGAACACGGACCCGTTGTGGCAATCCCTTAACATAGTACTTGATCAAACGATCTTCAGTTTCCACCAGGTGTGGTACTAGTTGAGCCAGTTCATTGAATCTTGATGTATACTGGCGATGAGTCTTGTTGCCAGCCTTGAAGTTCAGGAACTCGTTCTCCACACGATCAATCTCATTTTGTGGGCAGAACTTTTGGATTACGAGCTTTTTCAAGTCCTCCCATGTCATTCTGGCAAGAGCATGTGGTGACTTTGTTCTTTGAATATTTCTCCACCAACCTAGTGCTTCATTGGTGAAAGAATGAGCAACATATTTAACAGCTTGGTCTGGTCGACACTCGCTGATGTTGATGACTGCGTTCATCCTCTCGATCCATTCGAACGTGGCCACCGAATCCTTGGTTCCATCAAACTTAGGTGGGTCTCCGTCCTTGAATCCTTTGTAAGTACACCCACGATTGCTTGCTGCCACTTTTACTTCATCCCCGTCACTATCATAAATTTTCTCTTCATTGTTCCCTTCATCCTCCTCTTTACTTTTCTTTATTGCCTCAGATAGTAGATCAGGCAATACCTTCTTTAGTGTGAGCACAACTTCACGGGCAATAGCATCCCTGACTTCGGGTTCCAACTGTATCGGCCCTGGATTGTCGTCTCCAGCTGGGGTCACTTCTGTTTCGTGTACACTCTCGGTGTGTTCCGCGTGCACACTCTCTCCTTCTTCTAATCTTTGATTCAACGGAGGTCTACCTCGTCGGCCAGTGCGACCGCCTCGGCGTCCAGTTCTTCCTCCGCCAGCCATAATTTCTTAATTTCCTAATAGTCATAAAGGGAATACATCAATGTCATTACTTCAGATCATAGTTTGGAACAGTACGAGCAAGGTAAATTCTTAATTACAGTGACCGGTTTGTGATTACTAATTTAC
The DNA here is from genome assembly GCA_023525975.1 of Smallanthus sonchifolius. Classification (NCBI taxonomy): domain Eukaryota; kingdom Viridiplantae; phylum Streptophyta; class Magnoliopsida; order Asterales; family Asteraceae; genus Smallanthus; species Smallanthus sonchifolius. The sequence goes on along the minus strand of CM042023.1, from coordinate 71,110,384 downwards.
ATTGCTTTTCGGGTTCAAAACTCTTCAAATCGGTTGTGACATTGACATCTATTTGTTCTAAGTTAAGGTATCTATCCTTATTTAGAGCATTAGCTTTATTACTTACTTATCGTGCTGCGTTGGCGTTGGTTACCCATACTGACATCCGTGCGTTGGTCCCATAATCAGTTTGAGTCCAGACATTTAGGGATGTCTGAATCTCTCAAACTATTGCTCTGATACCAACTTGTAAGGCCCCTTTCCCGGGTGACCTCACTTGTTGGATTTACTCATAAACATAGCCATAAATACTGAACTTAAATTTAAAACATTCTTCATTCAATTACATTACATAACAGCGGAAGTCTTAACAATTAAAAACACAACATTGTCTTAACAAACAAAAGTGGGATGTCAGTCTTGTGCCGGGTAACCTTCACGCCATCGCACGACCTTTTCTTCCTTTACCTGAAATGTATACTATAGTCAGCTAACGCTGGTGAGTTCTAGTTTAATGCGTTTAGATATAAACATTCTTTTCTTTACTTCATAAGTAAACATTATTATAAAGTCATTCATATAAATACGTATTCATAACTTTTGCTTTTCTTTCATCTTTCTTTTTCTTTAATAATGTGATTACATATATATATATATGCGTTCACCCTTTTCTTTCACTTTTCTTACCATTCTTTCTTTATCTTTCTTACGTGATTACATAGATATGCATTCACCTTTACTTTCTTTACCATTTATTGGTCATACACATAAGGGTGATCAACCCATCTTACGGTACGTATATCACAAAGACATACGCCCTCGAGCTACCGTCGTAGCCCTTTTTCTTAACCGTCCGGCACTAGAAACCGTCCGTCATATCTTTACCGTCCTACCGAAGTAGTCCGTCATATCTTTACCGTCCTACCGTCGTAGTCCGTCATATCTTTACCGTCCTACCGTCGTAGTCCGTCATATTCGCCCGTCTGCCCTAAGGCATCCGTTTCCCACTTGAGCTAATTATGCAGCCGCATATTGTTTTAGCGACTTACTCCACCGTAGTGGCCTTTAATTAGTCTAACTTTCTAGACTTCCTTCTCTAGCTGCATAATAGTCAAGTGGTCGTCCGTCTACCGAAGTAGCCGTTATCATCGAAGCGTCCATAACGTTTACTTATACTTGGCAAGCAATATATACATGGATATAAAGCAAGATTTCATTCTTACACGTTATGTCATTCTTTTCATACTTGGCAAGCAATATATACATAGATATAAAGCAAGATTTCGTTCTTACACTTTGTGTCATTCTTTTCATACTTGGCAAGCAATATATACATAGATATAAAGCAAGATTTCATTCATTTACGTTATACCATTCATTCATTCATTCTTTGTAAACATACGTGTTGTTCTTTGTTCATAATTCATTATTCACTTTCATATGTATCTACACATATACCTTAATATATCACGTATGGTCACATTGACATTCATTTCATTTATTCATTTAGTGTATACATTCCAGCCCCAAAACATTTAAAATCATTTGCACGTAGCATATAGGGGGCACATAGAACTCACCTGATAGGCGGGTCCCTGAAGTATAATAGCTGGTTTCGAAACGTCACTAAGGTCACCCACTATCTGTATAATAAAGTCATACATATAAGGTAGGGCTCCTAAATGACACTAGACATTACTGTTCTTAAACTCAGTAGTTTCGGGAGGTGGGTCGCATCGAAACTATGGTAGTTTCGAGCTATGGTCTTACACTCGAAACTAGGTAGTTTCGAGTCATAATCCTTCTATCGAAACTAGGTAGTTTCGAGTCATTAACTTACGAAAATCTTAGTTTAGGTTCAAGGTGACACTCGAAACTAGGTAGTTTCGAGTCCTGAGTTCCTATCGAAACTATAGTAGTTTCGAGTCATTGGCTGCTATCGAAACTAGGTAGTTTCGAGTCAAACATGACTATCGAAACTAGAGTAGTTTCGATGGGTCTGCATGTATCGAAACTATAGTTTCGAGTCATGGGTCTGCATCTTCCCTGACCAGAACCTTGCTCCAGCCAACTTATTTCCAATCGATTAAACTTTGAACATTTTACGTTAAACACCTTCCTTTATCGTTCTTGAGTTCAAATACGTGATTTGTTTCAAGTTTCATATGCGAAAATCGTATCTTTATTTGATTTAAACCCGAGACATGCAAAGACTCAGAATCAGAGGCGATGCTTACCTCAACAGGCCCGATTTCTGTTGCTATGCGCTGAAATGGTGGAGACGGATGATTCCCGAGCCCTTGAGTCTTCTCCTTGCGGTTTTCTTCATAAGCCGATCGCTCTCTCTCTCTCTCTCTAGTGTTCTTGCGCAGGAAGATGAAATGAGAGAGGGTTTGGGTTGAAGCTGCTGTTTTGTAATGGGTTTCCCCCTTTTCTTTTCGGCCCATGGGCCGAAATTTTGGCCAAGCCCACTTTATTTCCCTTTTCTATTTGTCTTGTCATTATTTGGGATGTTACAATTAGATGTGGCAAAATGGGTGGATTTGGAAACTGGTCAAAATGTCTTCAACTCTAAACTGACATTTTTAGCACGATCAACGGCTTAGGTTGAACTTTTGTTTGTTTTAAAGAAATCAATAAATAATTAATGAGTTAAATATTATTTGGATGGCTTCCTACACATTTGACCCATTTTGCTTTTTGCAAATTTTATTAACTATTCTACTCATTAGAGATAATGGAGAGAGTGGTGGATCACAATTTGAAGGTTAAACGGATCGAAATGACGCAAACTGTATTTTCAACGCATAAAACCTCATAAATAAGTTTCTTATGTCAAACTTGCTTATAAACAACATGAAGGATGTTTTCTGCATATGTCAAAAAACAAAAGTGATGAATATTATTGATGATAAAAACATTATATAAATAATTTATGAACCAAGAAAGATAACATTTTTAACCTCAAAACATTTTTGTTTTAGGACCCATTCAAAGAGTTCTTTCGTCTCCATAATTCGGTTCTTATTTTCATCCTTCGATAAGGTTTGATCATACCCGGAAAACAGTTAAAATAGATCAAGTCACAATAATGTTTAGAGTTGTAAGCTGTTAAATATTAATCAAACGTATATGGTATAAATAATCTTACTTGCTAATAGCAGCACAAAATATGACGGTTGTTACACCGTCAAATGAATGAATCCATTTCCTTCACTCATTTCTCTTGCCTCCAACATCATAAAGTCTATATACTTCACCACTTTTTTTGTTTTCCCCAACAGGGCTGCATGCAGGCAAACATTATAAGTGGGTTTACCTTAATCCAATCAACAAATTGAGGCAAAAAAATAGATAGCCCTGTTTTATTTTCATGATGCGTGAAGAAATTAATGGGGCCTGTTTACTTGATTTGAAGTGAAATATATCCAGGACCCACAAATTGCAGAATTGGGAATAGAGAAAAACGGTATAAAAATGGAACCTAATTATTAACAAAAAATCTAATTCTTGAGAACAGAAAACATAAGCAATTGGAAAGTAAGAGAAATATTTTTTCTTGGAAACAAACTTTACCTGAACTGGGTTTCTACTGCACCTGTTTGTTAAGTCGTTGTTATTATTATTATTATTATTATTGTTATTATTAATATTATTATTAACGACGGATTAGTATTTTTATTTTGGTTTAATTGGGGTGCTTATTGTAACATCTTGGTTTATTTATATCATTACGTATCCTATGAATAAAATATGAGATTTGAGATAATTTCCTTCCTTCTTTATAGTATTCTCTGTTCTTTTTTGTTCTAACCCTATCAAGGGTATCAAAGCTTTCTCCAGGCGATCTTAATCGGATTCGCTACCGCTACCATGACAAACACTCGTAATCAAGAAGTAGACAAGGCTCTCAAGGATCATGACAAGGCGATTTCTGACCTCAAGGCAACTCTAGCCGCCATCATGAAACAACAAGAGAAATCTATGAAGCAGCATGAACAATCGTTGAGACAACAGGAACAGATACTCCAATCATTCAAAGAACACTCGAACGCCGGCAGTCGCGGCGGCGGCTCTGGTTCGTCCTCGTTCGGTGATGTCGATTCCCTCGAAAAGGCGGAGTTTTCCAGGTTTTCAGGGGAGGATGTTGCAGAGTGGATCTATCGTTGTGAGCATTTTTTTCACCATTGATGAGCCATCAGACCACATGAAACTGAGGTACGCTGTCATCCAGTTGGAATGAGATGCTATTCAATGGCATCAATCGTTCATGAGGACTAAGGGTGCAACCGTGGTTGAACTTCCATGGGAAGATTATGTCCGGTCTATCTCCAATCGTTTTTCCAATGCCATGTTTGAAAAAGCAATGGAAGAAATCACATCGCTGATCCAAACAGATTCATTAAAGGACTATAACAATTCCTTTGATTGTTTACTGAACAAGGTAACAATTAGTGAGACTTACGCTGTTAGCTTGTATTTAAAGGGGCTGAAACCTGAAATCAAAGGACCCGTAAAGATGTTCAAGCCTCAAACGCTGCATGAAGCGTATGGGTTAGCAAGAATTCAAGACATCAACAATACGAGCTTAATGAATCAACTCAAAGATGTTAAGGGTGGGTTGCAACATGTCAAGAGTGATGATGAATCGGCCGAGGTAATATCATCTGCCATTAAACAGACAACTAACAACTCGAAGCGTTTGACCAGTGAGGAACTCGAGTTAAAAAGATCAAAAGGGGAATGCTTTTGGTGCACGAAAAAGTTCGTTCTAGGGCATAAGCGCAAGAAGAAACAATTTTTTGTAATTGAAGTGGAAGATGACAACGAACCTGAACAAGACGACAACGGTTGATGCTTGAGTTTTATTAGCTTACTTTTTTAGGGCAAAAAGTAGGTTAAGTGGGGAGTATTGTTACGTTATTTTTATTATTATTATTATTATTATTATTATCATCATCATTAAGGAGGGATTAATATTTTTATTTTGGTTTAGTTAGAGGTGCTTATTGTAAGATTTTGGTTTATTTATATCATTACGTATCCTATAAATAAAACATGAAATTTGAGATAATTTGCTTTCTTTTTATATGGTATTCTCTGCTATTTTTGGTTCTAACCCTATCACTGTTGTACGAACACGGTCATGAAGAACAACCTTTATTAGCAATAAAAAGATACAAATACTTCATGATAGTGATATATTTTGGTAATGTCATGTAGATCTGTATTATCCCCAAACATATCGAAAATAAACAGATTTAAACATGATTAAAACATCAAACGAAAAAACAATTAGCAATCATTACAAAAAAAAACAATTAGGAAGCTCTACTTCTTCAAAAGCCTGTTAATTTTGTTAGATTTTATGGACCGACCCGATGGAAAACGCGGCTGACCGAGCTATGACCCGTAAGGGTTACACCTAGGGCAACGAACTTTAAATCCACTTAACCTGCTTAACTGGTAATTACGAACTGTTAGCGAGACGATATATTATATATATATTCGTTACACAGGATTTATTATTTATACAGGTTTATAAATAATAATTCATATTTATTGTTTTAATCTTTTTATTAAAACAATTAAATGGGTACAGGCCTTTTATCTCGTATTGGACTATGGGCCATAAAACAATTAGTAAGGTTTATTATTATTATATAATAATTATTATTATATAATAATAATCTATTAAATAAGTTTTTAACAAAAGAGAAAAAGTGAGCCGCCATTTTTCCAAGAAGTTTTTTGTTTACTAGCGACCAGGAAGAAAAAAGGAAAAATGCATTTTGCCTTTGTCAGTTCCGGCCACCACCCTTGCCATCATCCGCCGCCTTGTCCGGCGCTTTCCGGTGCCACCTGTTCTTGCGTTTCGGTTCGTGATCTAGCATTGGTTCGTTGTACCTAGGTGTCTCAACCGGTTAATCATTAACCACCAAGGTATAATTAATCTCATCAGTAGATCAATTGTTTTTTTTGTGTTTGCGTGTTCATAACCAGATCCTGTTCGGTTTGTCAGTGCTGTTAAATAGGCTATGATTTTATTTTCCGCTGCGTATTTATTAATTAACTGAATTAATTAATTTCTCTGTCAAAACCCGTTTTGATAAAAAAAAAAAGTCAAACTGATCACCACTGAATCCCAACAGGTTATAACACGCAAATCGGAACCGGTCTGGTTTCACCGGTTAGATTAATCACAAACTTTAACTATCTTGAAGTTTCTGATCTGATCTGTTTTTTTTGGGGAAATTTTTATTTATTAATTTGGTCGATTTTAACTTTTTTATTTGACCAAATTTATTGCCCGTATGTGATTGTGTTGAATATGTAAATCTGGCCCGACCCATGTGATTGAGTTGTTTGTGTTTATTATTCAGTTTTTGGTTTTATGGTTTTGGCCCACTTTTGATGGCTCAAAGTTGTAATAGAATATTTTTTTTTATTTTATGTAATGTTAAAAAACCCGAAGACAAATCTGAAGACGCAACAGGAATCATGGAGTCAATGGGAGTCATTCGAGATGACTAGATGCACGAAAGTCCATCAATGTGGTTGTTTTAATTTTATGAACCCCGTGACCCGTTTGTTCTTGCTAACTGGCTCTAGCAAGATCAAACAAACGTGGCCCTAAAATATTTACATATTTATTTGCTTTATGGTTGCTTTTATTTTTATTTTTTTATAACTTAAATTTATAATAAACCAACCAAACGCCAAACGTTTTAAAAGGAGTTTTAAAATGTTACAATCTGTCACCACAAGTCCTAATTTTACAACTTGTAGAATTTTATAAAAATTAACAATTGGCTTTTTTTTATAAAATAAATAACCACTAAAGTTTTGCAATTTAAACTAAATTTAATTTCAAAACTTATAACTTAATAGTTTTCAACTATTAACTGGTTATTTAAGTCGCGACAACCTTAGTTTTAATAGGTTATTTAAAATTAAGTGTCCTGAGAGGTGAAAAGGTTCATCAAATCTGTCATGACTTTAAATAGTAAAACTGGCTTTTACAACACACATATGATTTAATCATTCGTTGTGTTTGACCCTACTCGGTAAACACTAAAATTGGAACCCATATTTAAAACCAATGGTCTATGCCATCCTATTATAAGGAACACTTGGAGCATAAAACAAAACATCGGTGTTTGGAGCCACAGCACCGCACTGGATGCGTAGTTTATCCTTCCAAGGTGCAAGGGTTTCGTTGACACATCCGGCCCTTCCGCAAGTACCTGTTTTAGGACGACTATTACTTTTCTCTGTTGTTACATACCCCAGCTGTCAAGAGATTAAAAGTGGGCATAGATGAGGCTAAACGTATCAATGCATAGACATGTCTTGTCTTAGCGGCCTCATACACGAGAGTTGTGTATCTTTCCACAATTGACACTAATTGTCAGTCTAGTTACCCACTTACTAATGTTGTATGCCACAGCTACCATTAGTGACTGATTTAGCTAGATTCTCACTCCTTATTCTAATTTCTGTAATTAGGTCATAAATTAATAAGGATTTTTCACTTTCTTTATACTAATTTATTTTCTTTGCTTATCTTGACAGATGTCTACTGAAAATAATAATACTAATAACTCCTTCGCTCTCAAGTCTATCCTTGAGAATGAAAAGCTGGATGACACCAACTTTCTCTCGTGGCAGTGCAATCTGAGAATAGTTCTCAAGATGGCCAAGAAGCTCTATGTTCTCGATGCACCAGTTCCTGAGGCACCAGATGGTAACACGGCTGTCGCTCGTAAGGCCTGGGAAAACAAAGAGATGATGCCACTGAGGTGGCTTGCCTAATGCTAGCCTGCATGTCCCGTGAGCTCCAAAAGAGCATGGAGGACCTGAGTGCCTTTGACATGATTGAGCAACTTAAGGGCATGTTCCTGAAACAAGCCCGACAAGAACGCTATGAAACCATGTCTCAGCTCATTCGTTGCACGATGCAAGAGGGCACGCCTGTTAGTACTCATGTACTTAAGATGAAAGGGTACATCGACCAGATGAACAAACTTGGATATCCCATGAAGGATGACATGGCTACTGATTTCATCTTAAACTCTCTCCCAAGCTCCTATGCTCAATTCGTAATGAATTTTGTGACGTTTCGGATTTTCATTAGCGCATCTGTAATATAATTATCGTGTAATTATTCTAATTAAATAAAATACAAGTGTTTTTATTAATTTTATACAAATAGGTATTTTATTTTACGGATTTAAAAGTAATTAAAATTTTATAAGTTTTAAAACTTATATAAAATTTTATATAAAAATCTAGATTTAAAAGTTGCATATTTAATAAAATAACCTATTTAAATAATATTTTTATAAAAGTTATTTATAATAATAATAATAAAATAAATTTATAAAATATAAATAGATTTAAAGAAATTAAATTAATTTATTTAATAAAAAGTTTAGGGGTCGTTTAGTAATTAATCAAAGTAGAAGGTTTTAAAACTGAAATCTGTTGAGGGACCATTCCTGGACAAAGCAAACTATAAGGTTTTATCCGAAGTTATTCCAGGGACTAAATTAAATCAAAATCAAACTTCAGGGACTGAAACTGCCAAAACCAAATGCGCGAATCCGGTCACCCCTCTCGTTGGTCCGTCGGGTAAAGACTTTTCCGGCGACACCCTACCCGACTGTTTCTCTGCACCTCGACAGCCGACAAAGGCGTCTCTGGCTTCGTCTCTCCCACGCGAACAATACCCCCCGACCAATTTGTTCCCCCAACATAGGGATCGTCCGATCCTGTTGGTGGCCGAGATACCTACGTCCAAATTCGTGCCCGACAGGCCACCTCCACGCCTGTCGAATGTCTGATTAGCTTCGCCTCGTCCAGAATAATGTCGGGACGTGCCCAATTGCACGTTTGAACATAAGAATCGGGCTCGACTATAAATAACCACGGTCGGCCCTGCACGAGCTCGCTACCATCCTTCCACCTGCTCTCACTCCAAATTGAGGATACCCTCACCTTCGTCGACCCTGAGTGAAGCTGTGACAAGGATTCCAGAAGCAAATTCCACTCGGAAATCGACTTCCACTTGTGACTTTTTCAAGTTCTAAAACTGTGCCAACCAGACCTGTTGCAACTCGGTTCGAGCCTCAAATCGATTCCTCTGTCTTCTATTTATCCCTGGTAAGCCATTCGAATCAAAATCGCAGCATTCGCACGAGGATTACCGAGCAAACCCAGTGTCCTCGGACACGGTTTGCCGGTCACCGAGAACCAGCGACCTGTCTTGCTGTTGTGTATTTAATTTACCCGTTACACACATAACCAGCGATGGGCAGTAGCCCGGCTGGTTATGCGTGTTTGTGTTCGAAGCAGAGGTCGCGGGTTCGAGTCTTCTGGCCTCCGGCCCAACCCCATTTTGCTTCTGTTATCATTTTTTTTTTATTTAATTTTCTTAACTTATTTTAATATTATTTTAATACACTAAAGACTAAAACGAGTCGGTTTGATCGTTCGTTTATTTTGAAATCGATTAAACAATCTTTTTATCTATAAACTATTCCATTTGTACAAAATCTTGTAATATTATTTAAATACATTTTCTTATATATAAAATATCCCCTATTTTTATAAATATTATTTAATTACGTTTTTATATATAAAATGTCATATATTTTTATAAATCTTGTAACATTTTTATAAACTTATTAAAATACATTTAATATATAAAATGTCTCATTTTTTTTGTATGAACCTAGCAATATTTTTAATAAACTTGTTTAAATAAATTTTAAATATCAACATAACTAATCAAATAATGATTCTTATTTTCTTTGTTATTATTATATAAATACATTGAATATAATAATACTTGTTTAAAACAATATATATATATATATATCCTTATAAGTTAAAGTTTTACAAAAACCATTATCATTCTATTTCCATACTTTATACAAATAAATATTAAGGAAAATTATATTAAAGCCTACATACATTTAAATACAAATACACACCTATACGCATACAATAATACTCATTTGTCTACATAGGGTATCAACGTGCTTAGGCTTTCACATACTTATCACCTACACGCGTGGAAAAATACCCGCTTACAAGGTGAGTTACATAGCCCCTATTTTACATATTTATACGTTTTAGGGTGAAACATTATACATGCTACTCACATTGTTTATACGTGTTATACATGAGACTATATGCTTATTCTTTGGATGTACATACATTTAACACAAGATAACCAACTGTAATATTGATAGATCTATTGTGCCTGACCAGCCCATCCGGTTAGGGTGTTTATTACTGCATACTCGGATATAACCGCGTGTTGTATTCAATCATATCGAATATAGTGGGTAACTATATTGAAACATACCGGACTTAGCTGTTGTGCTCTGTTCAAGCGCGTCAAACTCGGTTTGAATTGTGATTAAATAAATGGTACATCATACATACTATGTTTAACAGGATAAACAATGAGTTGCAAAAACGATTTACAACTACTATTTATCGGAATTACTAAACCTATGTACTCACCAACTTTTTAGTTGACACTTGATTTAAATAATGTTTCAGGTTTGGATATGTGACTGCTTGCCGAAGATTTCTCCACTTAGGAACTATGGACCTAGTTAAATAAATCAATGTTTTGAACTAGACTAGGTTACTTGAAATGTATTGTATTTGGATCTTGTTGTCTTTAAATTTAATTAATGAATTATGCAACCTTTTAGTTACCATGTGCTTTTGAACAATCATTCGATTGTCCGCCTCGATGATTCCGCGGGGTGTGACAAATTTCAACATGAATGGCTTGGAGAAGACAGTGGCCGAGCTACATGGTATACTAAAAACGCCCGGGATGAATATCCAAGGAAAGAAAAATCAAGTTCTGATGGTTAGATCTGCTGGTGTTAAAAAGCCTAACCCCAAGAAAAGAGGTTTTAATAGCAAAGGCAAGAAGAAGGTTAATGTTGCTGCTAAGCCTGCCACCAACAATAACAAGAAAGCTTCAAAAGCACCCCCTCCTGAGGAGCGCCAATGCTTTGAATGCAACAAAATGGGGCACTGGAAACGTAACTGTCCTGAATATCTAGCCAAGCTGAAGCTGCAGAGGGCCAGTGGTGAGGGCACCTCTTCAGGTATTCTCATTTATGTTATTAAAAATTTTACTGTTTCTAGCAACACATGGGTATTTGATACCGGGTGTGGATACCACATCATTAATGTCTTGCAGGAGCCTAAAAGTTGGAGGAAGCTGAAACAAGGCGACATGGAGCTCATCGTTGGTGATGGGAAAAGAGTACCAGTTCTTGCAACTGGAACATATCATCTCTCATGTCCTTCTGGCCTTGTGGTTGTTTTGAACAATTGTTTGTTTGCACCTGGTTTAACCAGAAACATTATTTCAGTTTCTTTATTGTTTGAACAAGGATTTAAGTACGTTTTTAATGGTATTGCTATTTCTGCCTACTTAAATGATATCTTTTATTTTGAGGCTAAACCTCAAAACGGTATTTATGAGATTGACGTTCAAACTGACAATAACATATATAATCTTTCTAAACGTATCAAATCTCGCATTAATGATACTTTTCTATGGCATTGTCGACTTGGCCACATAAGCAAGGCATGCATTAAAAGACTCCAATCCGAGGGAATTCTTGAACCTACCGGACAGGACTCATTTGATAATTGCGAGTCTTGTTTAGCTGGCAAACTCACAAAGGACCCCTTCACCCATGTTGGTGAACGAGCCAAGGATCTGCTAGGCTTTATACACACGGATGTGTGTGTCCCTTTCAGAACCATGTCTAGAAATCATGAAAGATACTTCGTTTCATTTATTGACGATTATAGTCGATATGCTTATGTCTATCTTATGAAACATAAGCATGAAACATTTGAAAAGTTCAAAGAGTTTCAAAACGAAGTAGAGAAACAACTCGATAAATCTATCAAGACACTTCGATCAGATCGAGGTGGCGAGTATCTCAGCTTAGAATTTCTTAATCATCTGAAGGAGCACGGAATTATTTCTCTGCCCACTCCTCCTGGCACACCCCAACTTAATGGCGTGAGCGAGAGGAGAAATCGAACGCTACTTAATATGGATTGATCGATGATGTGTAGAACTAACTTGCCTCACTCCTTCTGGAGTTATGATCTTATAACCGCCGCCCGCCTTGTAAATCTGGCACCGACTAAGAAGGTGGACAAAACCCCATATGAGATATGGCATGGGTCTAAACCCAATTTGTCTTACCTTAGAGTATGGGGATGTGATGCATATGTCACCAGCGATTCTGATGACAAGCTCGATCCCAGAGACGAAAAAGTTGTTTTCGTCGGTTACTACAACAAAAGCGGATATTATTTCTATCATCCTGATGCAAACATTGTTTCCATCAAAAGGAAATGACGCTTTCTCGAGGAAGATCTTCTAAATCGAGGAACCGGAAATAATATTATGGATCTTGAAGAAATTCGAGAAACACAAACAACCGCTGAGGAAGTCGGAGCGTCTGATCAACAAGAAGTTGTTGCTGATGAATCAGACATAAACACAAGCGTTCGTAGAAGTAGCAGGTCTCGTAAAGAACCTAATAGATACCTATGGAATATTGAAGCTTTAAAGTCATGTTAGTAGCTGAGTCAAATGACGAACCTACAAACTACAAATCTGCTATCTCAGATCCTGAATCCGAGAAATGGCTTGAAGCCATGAACGCCGAGATGCAATCTATGCGTGATAATCAGGTCTGGGACTTGATTGAACTACCCCCCGGTTCTCGGGCAATAGGGAGCAAATGGATTTTCAAAAGAAAAACCGACATGCATGGTAATGTACAAACCTATAAAGCATGGCTAGTTGCAAAGGGTTTCACTCAAACTAAAGGTATTGACTATGATGAAACTTTCACACCCGTTGCTATGATCAAATCGATCAGGATACTGCTTGCCATAGCCGCGTACCATGATTACGAGATATGGCAAATGGATGTCAAAACCGCTTTTCTTAATGGACATCTCTCTGAAGATGTCTATATGGTTCAGCCTGACGGTTTTGTTGATCAAAATTATCCTAGTAGGGTCTGCAAACTGAATAAGTCCATTTATGGACTTAAACAGGCATCTCGAAGCTGGAATCTTCATTTTGATAAGAAAATCAAAGAATTTGGTTTTGTCAAGAATGAAGATGAGCCTTGTGTTTACAGAAAGGCTAGTGGGAGCACTATATCATTTCTCATCTTGTATGTGGATGATATACTGATCATTGGAAACAACATCCCTGTGCTTGACAAAGTCAAACAATGGTTAGGACCTTGTTTTGCAACGAAGGATCTTGGAGAAGCTGCTTACATTCTAGGAATCAAGATCCTCAGAGATAGATCTAAGCGGCTTCTAGGGCTAAGTCAGAGTACTTACATAGACAAAATGGTGACACGCTTTAGGATGGAAAACTCCAAGAAAGGAGGTGTTCCGATGACTAAAGGCACTGTTTTGAACAAATCACAATCTCCTTCCACGGACATTGAAATTAAGGAAATGGAAGCAATTCCATATGCCTCAACGATTGGTTCTATCATGTATGCTATGTTGTGCACTAGACCTGACGTCTCGTATGCTTTAAGCATGACCATCCGTTTCCAGCAAAGTCCTGGCATTGCCCATTGGACTACAGTCAAGAACATCCTGAGGTACTTGAGAAGGACCAAAGACATGTTCTTAATATTTGGAGGAGTGAAAGAGGAGCTCACTGTACGGTGTTACACTGATGCTAGCTTTCAAACTGACCGATATGACTCTCGCTCACAGTCGGGTTTCGTATTCACTCTTAATGGAGGAGTTGTTTCATGGAAAAGCTCCAAGCAGAGTGTAGTGGCGGATTCAACCACCGAATCTGAGTATATAGCTGCATCAAATGCTGCTAAGGAAGCTGCTTGGATGAAGAAATTCATTACTGACCTCGATGTGGTTCCGAGTATTCGCCAACCAATCGAGATACTTTGTGATTACACAGGTGCTATAGCTCAAGCCAAAGAGCCTAGATCTCATTACAAAGCCAAGCACATTTAAAGGAAGTTCCACTATATACGGGAAATTGTGGAACGTGGAGACGTCGTGATAAGAAAAGTAGACACAGATCAAAACCTAGCGGACCCGTTCACTAAGCCGATGACTCTGGAAAAGTATGATCAGCACAGAAATGCTATCGGTCTTAGTTTTGCTAGCGATATGTTTTGATTTAGTATTTTGAATGTGCGAACATTTAAACAGTTGTACTTTTGAATTCTTTTGGTTTACTGATTTAAATGCAATTCTGAATTCTTATAACTGTGTTCGATTTTAATACGTTTAATCCATGAATCTTGTATTCTTAATTATCCGTAGTCGATCAGAATCGTGGGAACGACTCTGAATTAAGACTATTCTGAACTTCGGCTCAAGGAATTGACTCCGAACTTCACAGGCCTCATTTTGAATGACGTTGGATGTAACTCGCATCAAATCATCTTCATGGATCTTTGTCATAAGATGTTTTGCTATTGGTATACTCATTAGTATCCTTTGACCTGAGATACTTACTAGAACTGCCGTTTACCAAGAACCATTCTTTAATCACTGTCAAACGCTGTCGCGTAACTGCCAGTCATAAAGACTTTGATTAGGAATAGTTCTGAAGTTCAGTGGGAGTTGTATGTAGTCAATAAGGGATTCTGTACTCTTGCATTATATGTAACAGATAAGCATCGTTACGCCCTCGTTGATTCAAACTGGTGAAGTGTAAGGCCTTACCCAAACTTACTGTGTGTTTGATTGGACCATTTTGATTCTTGATCGAGAACAATAATAATTGAACGCCATATGAGAATGAACTAAATCCATGTCTCATTGATTCAATTGATGTTTTAAACGGAAAGGATGAATGACAACTATTGCCATAAGTCTATTGTCTTGCTTTAGTTAGCTGTTACTAACACCGAGATATTTGGTTAATGACTTTAAAGCGTCATACCTTGTTAGGGACAACCATGTGCAGCTAGAGCGCCGCTGACTGTTTGCGTTGATTTATCCTGGATCGTCCAAGTGGGAGATTGTTGGATTTTATTGACCGACCCGATGGACAACGCGTCTGACCGAGCTATGACCCGTAAGAGTTACACCTAGGGCAACGAACTTTAAATCTACTTAACCTGCTTAACTGGTAATTACGAACTGTTAGCGAGATGATATTTTATATATACTCGTTACACATGATTTATTATTTATACAGGTTTATAAATAATAATTCATATTTATTATTTTAATCTTTTTATTAAAACAATTAAATGGGTACAGACCTTTTATCTCGTGTTGGACTATGGGCCCTAAAACAATTAGTAGGGTTTATTATTATTATTATATAATAATAATCTATTAAATAAGTTTTTAACAAAAGAGAAAAAGTGAGCCGCCATTTTTCCAAGAAGTTTTTTTGTTTTTGCCTGGTTCTTCGACAGAAGAAACTAGCGACCATGAAGAAAAAAGGAAAACGGCACTTTGCCTTTGTCACTTCCGGCCACCACCCTTGCCACCGTCCGCCGCCTTGTCCGGCGCTTTCCGGTGCCACCCGTTCTTGCATTTTGGTTCGTGATCTAGCATCGGTTCGTTGTACCTAGGTGTCTCAACCGGTTAATCATTAACCACCAAGGTATAATTAATCTTATCAGTAGATCAATTGTTTTTTTTGTGTTTGCGTGTTTATAACCAGATCCTGTTCGGTTTGTCAGTGCTGTTAAATAGGTTATGATTTTATTTTCCGCTGCGTATTTATTAATTAACTGAATTAATTAATTTCTCTGTCAAAACCCGTTTTGATAAAAAAGTCAAACTGATCACCACTGAATCCCAACAAATTTAACGTCGTGATACCCTAAATAATTGCAGCGATGAAAGCACTGTGTCAAAAATGGCCTACGGCCACACTAAAAACGTGTGACCGTAGGTCTTTCGCCACACATTTTTTTCCAGCTCAAGTGTGACCAAAGCTCAAGTTATCGTAGGTATCATACGACACATTTCTTGCTAGAATAAAAAATTCTCTATATTAAGTGTGGCTAAAGGGTAGCAACGGGCACATGACTTTACTTTAAGTGTGGCTAACGGGTCGCAATGGTCACATGAATTTACTAAAAAGTTTGTTTTAGCCACACTTATTTAATAAAACCGTGACAAAAGGGTTGTTGTGATCAAGAATTTTACCCCAATAAGTGTGGCTAAATGGTAACAATGGCCACATGAATTTACTCTAAGTGTGGCCGTTTATATTATATAGTCACATCAATTTATTGTAACAGTGGCTAAAATCTTTTACTTGACACACAAAAAATTATTGTAATTTTAAGTGTGGCTATTGTCTAACCTTTGGCCACTCATAATTGTTTTTTCCCATAACGTTTGGTATCATTCCGTAACACAAACAAAAAACAAAGCGACTATAGTGTGGCTAATGGTTAATTTATAGCCACACGATTTTTGTAAATTTAAGTGTGGCTATTGTCTTAACTTTGGTCACACACATTTTTTTCTTATGACGTTTGCTATCATTTTGTCACACAAACAAAATACAAAGTAACTATGATGTGGCTAATGGTTATTTATAGCCACACAAAATTTTAGAATTTTAAGTGTGGCTATTGTCTTACTTTTGTTCACACAGAAAGTTTTTTTCCATGACGTTTGCTATTATTCAGTCACACTAACAAAAAACAAAGTGACTATGGTGTGGCTAATGGTTATTTATAGCCATATGAAAGTTTGTAATTATAAGTGTTGCTATTGTCTAACCTTTGGTCACACATATTTACTGGGGTTCTATGTGGCCATTTTTGTGTAATTAGCCATTTTATTTTCATTTTTTTGGGTAAAATAATTGAAAACAGCAGTAAACATGCATGAGAAAACCTAAAAACTAAATAACATTAAGAATAATAAACCAAAATGTTTACATAAGTTTTTAACCTAAATACTAAAACTATTTCTGGGCTGATGGTTTCCTTCTTCTTGCTCTTTCGGTATTTTGGCCAAATCTACTGGTAAAATTGCTGCCACCTTTATAACTTGATCAAAAGATGCTCAATAGCAATCATCTAGGTACTGCTTGCTCATCCTAAACACATGTTTGTGAAACATTGAGAAACAATCCCGACACCAGTCTCACAGGTCACCTGAATAGATATAAACAGCAGACCATTAATAAAATGTGTCACAATTGGGGGAAAACTTGCTTACTTTAATTGGGTCATATCTGGTTGCGTTATGTCTACCGGGTCAAATTGAAAAAAAATCTTATATGAAATCAGGTTAAAGTAAAAAGTCAATGAACATATATTTTTATACATAAAAAAGATGTTACTATAAATTATATAATATGTCACTGAATTGGCACAGATTTATACAAAAGATTGAAGTATACTGATAATAAACAAATCCAGTGTGTCAAAATTTAATACCATAAAGAGAGCCATTGTTGTCTGACAGAATGACAATAAGCAAATAAATTTCCTTTCTGTTGCATTGAGGTTAGTAATGGCATCATGGAAATGAGCTCTATATTCATGCCATTGAATTGTTGTCCACATGATAAAGGTTCACTTTCGATATGCAAAAATAAATGTCAAAAAAATATGCAGTTAGATGTTTTTTAACAAAGTAAACATTTATTATACTAAATCGTGGGATCCTGAAAAGAACTGTTGAAAATCGATTGCCAAAAGTCCAGTTGTTGACCAGCACTTTACTAAAGAATAAGACTTTGATTCTACAAAGTGCAAACTGGTGATTCCCTCCAAGCATTGAACCTCTGGTTACAACTGCTGGTTACAAGAACTGTTGTTGATGTTGTTCACCAGCAGTTCCCCCAAAACCAGCAGTTGTGTCCATTCCAGCTGTTTACTAACTGTTGAGAAACAGCCTACTTAGATGTCACTATCTAGGTGATGTCACCAATAGTTCTCATTAATGTATAGATATAATCAAGTTTGTTAGCCTAATTAGATGTCACTATGAGTTATCGGCTTTACCTTTCAAAACACTAATCCTGGCTAGTGACAATTTTACCCTTCAGCCTTATCTCACCACTCAAACTCTATTAATTAACTAAGTTTGACAATGATTTGACTTAAACATTATTTCCAACAGTTTTAAGAAAAAACTTACTAATTTATCTGAAATGACTTTGACATTAGTATTCTTGTATTCTCCCTTTTTGTCATCCCTTGCTTTCCTCCACATTAAAATCATTTTCTGTACCTCGTAATATATACAACAGAAAGAAGTAGACACACACATCAGACATACAACCAAAAACTCACTATACACAAAGAAAAACACACATGAATTAGAGAATGAAGTTACCACTTTATCTCTTAGATAAGTATATCTTCCTTGTCCCAGGTGATGATCACAAATGTACTTTGATCGCGCTACTTTTCTTGTTTTCTCCACCACTGGACTTATACCGCACTCTTGTCTTCTAAAACTCCGAAGAAGGTGACCAAGCAGATTCATTCCAGCTCGTATATGACATGCAATATATAATAGAGATTGTTAGTAGTAGAGAGTGGACACACACACACACACATATATATATGTATATATATATATATTATGTTAATATAGCTAGGTGTGATGCTTATTGTATTGAGCTACATACTATTGAGATGATATGAGATATATCATCTAAAATTACTTTATGTATCTTTCTTAGCCTAACATCTAAACATGCTTATTGTTTTGAGTTACTCTTTGTCTCTTGGTTTATGTATCTTTCTTCCACCCCTAATAAGCTTTTATTTAGGTTGGTATTATGTTTCATTAGCCTAACATCTAATCATACAGTTAGCAAAACTAAGGAGGTAAATTGTAAATTCACTAATTTGATTAAAAAAACAAGACAATTTACTGTCTTAATGCAGTGAATAGATGGCATATGAAGTTCTATAATAACAATCCAACCACAAAAAACTGTCACTAATTTGGTTATGAATTGACTTGTCCATTTTATGCCTATATTCTTTTTCCTATAAACAATGCCTTCTCTATTTGTATGCAAGTCAAGATTCTGAAATTTACAAGTCTAAAGGTAGCATTTTTAATCTATTTTTAGTATAATAATATTGTTTTTATGTCTCCTGATCTCAAAGCTCAATCAGAAAGCAATAATTATTTATAAAATGGACAAAAAGAGCTTGTAGGTCAATCGACCAGATATCACAATCATGACACATTCTCTGTCCTCGTAATCTTTTATAAATCCATATTTTTGTACAAATAAACAAATATCTTTCTTTATAAGATATACTGGTTCGTTTAGGTTAAGATATATGAGTGTAGTGTAAGAGGACGGAGGTGGAAGTTGTTAGGGTTGGGGCACAAGTTTTGGTACTAATTAACAAAATGAATTCTCAATATTTTAGCGTTATTTTTTTGTTTAAGACCCCGCCATGTGATTTTTGGGGAATTTTGAAACCTAATTCACTTTCTGGGTTTAAAAGAGGGACAAAATGTGTCTGGAGGAAGACACGTGTATTGAAAATGTGTGTGAAGTAGGTCTGTTTTTTTAGCACGTGTATGGACAGGAGGCATGTTTTATATATTGTACACCATGCTTAATATAGAGTAATAATTTACGGATTCTATAATATATTTGAAAAAAACAAAAACTAATTAAATTCTACAGAATTTTTATAAAATTAACGTTATAATAAACATACATAAAACATTACATAAATAAAAAAAATTGCATATATAAACCACTTAAATTAAAAATAAAAAATTACATAAACCACATAAAAACATAACTTAATAACCAGATAGGGAGTCGGGCAATGAGCAGCCACAATCACTTTGACGCCTGTCCAACCTCATGTATTCATAGGAGGAGCAGTCGGATGGATAAACCATTTCTTCATCCGACCTTGTTACGTATTCCGCACCATGGCCGGTTTCGTACCCTCAGCCCAAGTTGGCACTTCTTGTGTTGGACAGAGATTTGCCACAGGAGAACAGTTTGATAGCGGAGGACGACGGTTTGGCACTGTAGGAGGGTTTGAAGTGAAACTCCTTTGAGAATCACCAATTCATAGTCCGTCGTTGGGTTGTGACGAAAGGTATAATCTTACAAAAGTGTTCAACTCCTCGTCCATCAAATTAGTTTGAGCATCGGCTATATAGTTTTCCCATGGAGAGGGGTCACACTAGTTGCGGGTTATTGGTTATAAGTAATAGGTGACATGGGTTGAGGCATTACAAGGCTTTTCACTTCATGGGTTATAATGACATAACCCATATCACCATGGCCCATGGCTTATTTGACACATAAGCCTTATAGGAGTCACAAATGGTTGTGGGTTATTGGTTTTGAGTCATGGGTGACATGTGTTATGTCATCACAAGGCTTTTTGTGTCATGGATTATAATGCCATAAGGGCCATAACCCATATCACCCATGATCCATGGCCTATTTGACCCATAAGCCTTTTAGGGTCATAGTGGTTATGGGTTATTGGTTGTGAGTCAAGGGGACACATGGGTTATGAGCATTACAAGGCTTATGAGCCATCATGAACGTCATATGGTTTATATCATTATCACCATCATCAACATCAGTTGTCATGGGTTATAATGCCATAAGGCCCATATATAACCCATATCACCCATGACCCATGGCCCATTTGACCCATAAGCCTTATAGGGGTGACACTGGTTGTGGGTTATTGGTTCTGAGACACGGTTGGCATGGGTTATGATCCTTAAAAGGCTTATGATCCATCATGATCATCATGTGGTTTATATTCATTATCACCGTCATCAACATCAGTTGTCATGGGTTATAATGCCATAAGGCCCATATATAGCCCATATCACCCATGACCCATGGCCCATTTGACCCATAAGCCTTATAAGGGTGACACTAGTTGTGGGTTATTGGTTGTGAGACATGGGTGGCATGGGTTATGAGCCTTACAACGCTTATGAGCCATCATGATCATCATATGGTTTATCATTATCATCATCAACAACATCAGCATCATCATCATCAGCATCAACATCATTATAATCATCATCTCGACAACATCATTATATCATCACCATCAAATAGGTTATCATAATAATCATAATATTCACCATCATAATATGGGTTATCATCATATGGGTCATCATCATCATTATATATGGGTTATCATCATCATCACCATCACCATGTCATATGGGTTATCATCATCATCACCATCACAACCATCATCATCATCATAATCATCATGCATGCATCATGGGTTGTCATTATCACCATCATATGGGTTATATATCAACACCATCATCATATATACGGGTTATGACCGATCATCATCATCATTTGGGTTATCATCATCATCATACATGTTATCAACATCGATCATATGGGTTATCATCATCATCATCAACAACAACTATAAATCGTACATTTTAAGTTTTTTAATTTATATATTTTTTTTAAACTATAAGCCGGTATGATCTCTAAAGTTTTTATTTAATTACAAATTGTAACATCTATGATTTTCCTGCACCTTGTTTTATGCAATAATGACAATTTCAATTTCATTTTCTTGTTCAGTACATTGTGACACACCCATTATTATTTCAATGAGTAATAAATTCAAAGTTCCAATCTTTGCAATTACATATTATTTTCCTACTATATATATATATATACATATTTATACTTGGTTGTAAGCTTATGAATTTTTAATCATATATTTATAAATATATATATATATATTTGATTTTATTAAATAAACCATTTATATAATTTGTAATTTTTATAAAGATGGAATTTATTCCTTTATAAAATATTTTTAATAAAAGAATTTATGTTTAGTTTTTATAAATTTTATAAAATCAATCTTATAAATAATTACAATGATTTTAAAAACAAATAAAATTGACCTTGAACCGCATCCTTTAGCTTTGAACTCCCTTGAACACATTTGGACCCCTGAATGAACCCCCTCACCCTTCAATTTGAAACTTTTTATACTTTTGATCCCAAATCCCTCAATTTTGACTTCATAAAGTCAACAGGAACGAAAATTCGTTTCAAAACCAACGAATTCATGTGTAATAACTTCTAATAATCATCATAAACGTTTAAACGGTTGTTTCGAACATGCTTGATAAATCAATTACAACAATTCAATGATTAAAATTAAGACTTAATCCTGAAACCGTCCTAATCATAACTCAGATTCAATTCGCATGTTTGGTGTAAAATTGAATCTATAATTAAGTTCATTTGTTGCATATCAAAGTTCGATCAATTCATATCATGCATCGGTAATTCAGAGAATTACCGGGTCACACACTAGTCCGGTCACACACGAAAGTTGGTGATATCTAAGTATGATTCATAATATAAAAATTATACATAACACTGCGAATTATTATTTCTAGTCAAAAATAAAAGTTTGAGAATTTTTAACAAACGTTTTATTTTGAACACAGTCCGGATAACACTGTGTATTACACTGTGATTTGTTGATGCATAGAAGAATTAAATTAATTATTACAATATATTAATAATTAATTATATAAATTAATTAATATCTTTTAAAATCTCCATTAATCACTCCCACCCTCCAACACAGCATCATTATAACCACCCTACTCTTACACCCTACACCTTACACCACCAATCCACCACCACCCACCACCCCTCATTAATAGTTATTTTCTTTTTTCATTTAAAATCCTCCATCTCTCTCTCCTCCCATACTATAAATACCACCTTATACCATTTAATTTTTCACACCATTCTTCTTCACTAACTCAAGAGAATTCTACTTCCTCTCTCTCACTCTTGCCATTTTCGGCCACCACCACCATTTATTTTTTTATTTCAAGATTCAAGTGTTCAAGCCTCATTTGGGGTTTTTCTCTAGTGCTAGGATTAAAGCCATCATCTTTTTCGATCCTTCTAAGTAAGAAACCTATCTTTTTTAGCTTTTTATTTCTTTGATTCAAGTATTATGTCTTAATCATAATACACAACAACAACTTACATTCTTTTATAAAAGAAACCTAAATATGTAACATGCATCATGTAAAAATTAGTTTATATACTTTCTTTTATGATTTATTGCTTCTATATATCTTATATGAAATATGCATGTTGATGGATCATCATTTTGATCACATGCATGTTGATGGATGGTGTTTCTAATAATAGTAACTTTGTTGTTTATAAAAATGGGTTTTATACTAGACATGGATCTTTTGTCATTTGAATTTACAAAAAGTATTTCTATATAAAATATAAATATATTTTATGTTTAGATCATCATTTTTACTACATACAAGTCATTAGAATCATGTTCTATTTAACGAAACTTTGTTAAATAAAAATCCGGGTTCTTATCCTTGTAATGGTGTTGATGATGAAACTATTTTTGTTAATATTTATACACCTATTTTTAAACTCCTAGATGATTTAAAAATACCTTATTTATTTGCATGCATATATCTTTAAACTTGACTAAATAGCATTTGGATATTTGTATAATATTTCAATCATCAAAATAAATATATACCTTAATATTTCAAAAGTATATTTTATAACATGCATGATTTCCATCATACGATATACTATTAATATTTATTTTTGGGAAATAAATATATTTTTATCTATTCTAACAAGTCACCAACGTGTCGTCAAGTCAAAAATGGTCAAACCCAAAAAGATAAACATATTTTACAAAGAGTCGAGTTAGGTGGATTGATCGCATAATCAAGCACAACATTTCATAGAACTTACGTCCTTACATATTATAAGACACGTGTAGTTCGGGCATTTTCACGTATCTAGTACTTACACTACTCATACCAGGTGAGTTACATAGCCCCACATTTTACATTTTTACATTTTTATGGTGAAAGATGATTACAATTGAACTATTTGCAATTTATACAATTCAAACATCGTGTACATGTGTGTATCTTTGTGCCTTATGCTTGTACACTATGAGCTAAACTACATTTATTACAAGTACAATCATTAACTCCGTACAAGCCAGCGGTAACAATGATAGATCTATTGCATTTGACAAATCCACCCAGGTAGGGTGATTGCTTACCGACAATACAAAAAGGTAACATTGAGTGTTATGCCTAACATGTCACAAGGTTTGATTGTGCACCCGATTTATTATAGTGGTTCTCCATAATTGCCTATTTATACCATGTTACATGTGAATTGTACACAACATTTTGAACATTATTTGTAGAGTCAAAACCTATGTATGCTCACCAACTATTTTTAGTTGACCTTGTTTCCATCATGTTTTCAGGTGCAAATGTTTGAGATCATATTCAAGATGCTTCACTTAGGATCGAGGCCTAGTTGAATAATAAATTGAACTTTTGATGTATTCTGTTTTGGATGTTTGTTTGAAATCATGTATGAAATCTTGGTTTATTAATTTATATGACTTTTAGTATGATCATGTGTTTATGAACAGTCTTCATGTCCCGCCCCGACGTATTCCGTCGTCGGTTGGGGTGTGACAGATTAATATAAGAGCCATGGTTATAGGGAATTAGGTTGTTAGAAACCAATTACCAAGACTATAACCTTAGGATGTCCATTTTGTGATATGTTATATGCTACTTGTTATCTTCTACACTATGTGCTAAATTACTTGATGCCTTACTTGTTAGACTATGTGACTTACTAATTCTAACCCTAAATGATAACTAAATAATTATATAATAATACTTCTATCCTATGTATCTTATCCTTATTTCCCCTACTATGCCTTGATCATCTTCACATGTGGAACATCATACTCATAGACGCAAGCCTATTAAAAATTCTAGAAAACCCTGTCAAGGTTTTAATTTCTATTAATTAGTAGAGAACATGTGCAATCTAGAAGGGTGACACCTGTACTCTAGGTTTTAGGTCTAGGAAAGCATTTCATATAAATCCAAATCAACCGAAGGATCCGTATGCTTTCCTGGGAATTCCCGGGGTGAGTGTTTACTTATAGGCTATAAAATGTCTTCTTGAACGTTATATGAATTTAAATAACTTTGATGTGTTAAAGTATTCAATTGGTTATGTTACCAAGTGAGTGCAATCCAAATATGATTCATTTTACGTGTTACATAATGTGACATGTGTTTGTTTCATCCTTATTAATATCTAAAGTCTCATGATTCTTATTCTTATCATTGTATTGTCTTCTTTTATAGCATGCCTCCCCATCGTGAAAACTACACCAACAATGGCAACAATAATGATCTTGCTACCCTCATCACACAACATGTAACCCAACTTGCTCAAGCAAACAAAAATGGTGGTGGTGGTAGTGGTGCCAACCCACCCCAATTGTGACACCCGACATTTCAGGTCAACATCCGTACACAATATAAACAAGTTTATATTATATTTGTTTTCGTGATTTACCTAATTGCATAAATTAGGACATTAAAGTCTAAGAAAAGCCGTACATTGTTTCATTTCATATTTTGGTAATTCTTGGAGTTACCGGTTCACATACCCGTATAACCAGACTAAATACGAACGTTAGTAATTAAATTAAATAACCAAGAAAAATATCTAGACATATATATATTACACGAACTTTACGTTGGACAATAACTCATTTTTAGACTAAAATAAATATAATAATACGTAAAAGTAAACTAACGAACTCTTTCGAAGATATTACCTAGTAGCGTCAACTTTAGATATTTATACCTACAAATAATCACCTCAACGAATTATACAATCCAAGATTTCAATATCTTTCGTTAACGAGCCATAAACTTAATAAATTTATAATACCGTGGGGAACCTAAACCAAATTAAATTACCCCTTTTAAATCTCTAATTGATATTAATACCATTAATAAATTAATTCTTAAATCTAATCATTATTAACCCAAACCACCCTTGACTTTCTCGACCAAAATCCCTGGGAATACTCCATTTCCACTCCCTGTGACCTATATCCCATACCATACCTGAGAAAACTCAGATAAAACCATACCTCCTCAGTTTCAAAATCTCACAATCCCTTTCATACTTCTCATTTTCTTACGGAAATTTCCTCACATTCCTTCAAGTCGAAGTCCAGTTTAAGGCAAAATCCACCATATTTCGGTGCGCTATAAGAAGAATTCCAAGTGGTTTCCTCAAGAATCAAGCTAAGGAACTCAAGATCATTCTCTGTTTTCTCTCAAAATCATCATCTCTGTTTAGAGGTAAAAACTCGATACCATCCATATTATTTTCTTTAAAACCGTAGCTAAACACACAAATCATTCGAACGCAAGTAAGATAACAAGAAAGGTGTGTCGAATTCAAGTTTAAAACATAAAAATATGCAGGACTGATTCTGTCAAAACGAAATGACAATATCGAAACTATAGTTTCGATACCTGTTTCTTAATCGAAACTAGGAGTTTCGATACCTGTTTCTCAATCAAAACTAGGAGTTTCGACACCTAGTACTCAATCGAAACTAGATAGTTTCGATACTCAGTTTGCTTAATCGAAACTAGGTAGTTTCGACCTCTGTTCTATTCTGTTCTGTTCAATCGAAACTAGGTAGTTTCGATACCTGGTCATCAGTCCCATTTAGCAGTAACTTAGAACTGTTTTTACTACAAATCAAGTGTTGAAAAACTAAGAAGATATTTTAAACAAAAGCAATCAGATTTACTAAGCCGGTGAACAATTTGCATATAAGACGTTCGGTCTTAACAAGAATTACCCTTTTTGAAATTAGGGTACGAATAGTCAAGGTTGACTAGAACATTTATCGTTGCTAACATACTCAAAACAAGGTGAGTTTCACGGCCCCTTTTTACTGTTTTCAATATTTGGGGGAAGAACATACTTATAACTATTTTTATATGATAACAAGAAAACAAGACCCGACCTTTATGTATGCATGAGTTGATACATTTGGAGCTCTTAAAGTCCCCTGACCATCATATTTATAACCATTAGCTATATATTAGCCTGAGATTCTATGAATAGTACTATTGGGTCTGACACCCCCGGTCATGGTTAGTCGCGCTAACCATGGGTCCCTTTGGCCAAATGACTGCATAGTGTTCTAATATTGCTCGTGAGGTACGAGTGAGGGGCAAAACACCTGGTCTTGGTTTGGTTATGCCTCATGTATGTACATATTATTTGTATTCCTAGGTAGTTTACAAATGGGTCAAACATTACTTGTTTTGCTTATCATATATGTAAAATCATTTTCATGCAATTGGTTTGCTCATTGTATTCATATATGAAACCTGTGAACTCACCAACCTAGTGTTGACATTTTCAAGTATGTTTTTCACGAAATTAATCGCGGAAACAAGAGTAATACTACGTAGGGTTCATGCATACATGGTGGATACAACTTTTGAAGATTTTCTTGTATAACCCATGATGTTCGGGTCATATTTGCAAAATCTTACTAATTTGTAACTTCAACTACTATTTTGGGCTGTAAAAACCTTAAACTTAATTTATGTATCCAGTTGTATGTATGCGTTTGCAATAATTATATGCTTTGAAAAACCATGAACGTCGCGCCTCGCGTTTCCGCCTTGGCGGGGTGTGACAGATTGGTATCAGAGCCATTAATTATAGCGAACTAGGAGTCTAAAAACTGAACCTAGTCTATAATTTAAATGACTCACTGAGACGTTTTTCATTGCATATGCATTTCATAACTTATCATCATATTGTACGGATATCGTAGACACCGAATATCGTCACACACTAACCCCATTTCGACTTCAGACCCATGGCACCCAAAAGAAGGACACCGCGTGACACTACTGGTGAAAACAACACGATGATTTCCGCAGAATTTGAGCAACTCATATCACAACGTGTAGCCGCCGCCTTGGAGCAGTACGAAGCCAATCGGAATAACGTCGGAGGAAATGGTAGTGGTAGCGAAGGAGGTGCAGGAGGCAGTGGCACTACTGGAGGTTCTGGAGGTAACATAATGTGTAATCACCTCTGTAACACAGTCACGATCTAAGTTAACAACATTATTAAAATATTGACTTGTGACCCTACAGATGCTTCGAACAAGAAGTGCACTTATAAGGCCTTTCTATCCTGCAACCCTCGCAACTTCAATGGCACCGAGGGTGCAGTAGGCCTGATGAGGTGGATTGAGAAGATGGAATCTGTGATTGATATTAGTGAATGCACAGCCGACTGTATGGTGAAATATGTCACTTGCACACTTGTTGACAAAGCATTAACCTGGTGGAATTCTCAGATGAAAACATTGGGAAGACAGACTGCCTACCAGCTATCTTGGGATGATCTAAAGGCCATGATGATCGAGGAGTACTGTCCTCGAAATGAATTGCAGAAAATTGAAACTGAAATGTGGAACCTTCAGATGATAGGAGATGATGTGGCTGGTTACACTGACAGGTTCAATGAACTAGCAATCTTGGTGCCACACATGGTCACGCCAGAGTACAAAAAGGTTGAAAGGTACTTGTGGGGTCTTGCACCTCAAATTCGTAGTATGGTGACTTCGTCGAACCCCATGGATACCAAGAGTGCCATAGTCTTAGCCTACAAACTAAGGGATGATGTTGTTCGTAATGGTTTGTTCGAGAAAAAGGAAACTGAGGAAAGAAAGTTAGGAGAAAAGAGGAAATGGGTGGGAAAACCAAATAACCAATTTAGGAATCAAGCCTATAAGAGACAAGAGACTGTGAAAGCTTTTGCTGCTAACGCTGTGGAGAAAAGGGGTTATGCTGGCCCCTAACCGAGGTGTGATAAGTGCGGGTATCACCATGTGGGGAAATGCACTCAATGTGAAAGGTGTAGAAAGTTTGGGCATCGAGCGCAGACATGTCGACTCAATGCCAACCCCACCGATAAGATTAAGCAAGGATGCTACGAATGTGGAGATCTGAAGCACTACAGGAAAGATTGCCCCAAGTTGAATAATCAAAATAACAATCAGGCCCGAGGAAGAGCGTTCGTGATGGGAGCTGGGGACGCACGCCAGGACCCTGACATTGTCACTGGTACGTTCCTGATAAACAATCATTATGCTTCTATACTTTTCGATACGGGTGCTGATATGAGTTTTGTGTCAAATGACTTTAAGTCCCTACTTGGTATTAAGTCCAGCAAACTAGACCAAAATTATACAATTGAATTAGCAAACGGGAAATTAATTAAAACCGAAGAAGTCATTCAGGGTTGTACTCTATGTTTGAAAGACCACACCTTTAGTATAGACCTGTTACCTATTGACTTGGGAAGTTTTGACGTTGTTATTGGTATGGATTGGTTGTCGAAGAATCACGCCGAGATCGTTTGTTTTGAGAAGATTGTTCATATTCCTCTCCCAAACGGAGAAGTTCTTTCGGTACAAGGTGAGAAAAGTAGAGTGACATTGAAGATGATAAACTGCATGAAAGCTCGTAAGTATCTACGTAAAGGCTATTGCGTATTCCTGGCGCACGTCGTCGAGAAGAAACCCGAGAAACGTCGACTTGAAGACCTACCAATCGTTAAGGATTACCCCGAAGTTTTTCCTGAAGACTTACCTGGATTACCACCACCGAGGCAAGTCGAATTCCGAATCGACTTGGTACCAGGAGCCGCACCGGTTGCGCGATCACCGTATCGACTAGCACCTTCCGAGATGCAGGAATTATCTAATCAACTGCAAGAATTGCTTTATAAAGGTTTCATAAGACCGAGTTTCTCACCTTGGGGAGCTCCGGTCCTATTCGTAAAGAAAAAGGATGGAACCTTTAGGATGTGTATTGATTACCGAGAATTAAACAAACTGACAATCAAAAACCGATATCCACTTCCTCGAATAGACGATTTGTTCGATCAACTACAAGGTTCTAGCTTCTACTCTAAGATCGATCTACGTTCGGGGTATCATCAACTAAGAATCTAAGAAGAAGATGTACCAAAGACGACATTTAGGACTCGTTATGGCCACTACGAATTTCTAGTTATGCCGTTTGGTTTGACGAACGCACCAGCTGTTTTTATGGATCTCATGAACCGAGTGTGCAAACCATACTTGGATAAATTCGTGATAGTATTTATTGATGATATATTAATATATTCACGAACCAAGGAGGATCATGAACATCACCTGAGATTAATTTTGGAACTACTCAGAAACGAGAAACTTTACGCTAAATTCTCTAAGTGTGAGTTCTGGATCCGAAAAGTGCATTTCCTTGGACATGTCATCAATAAGGAAGGAATTCATGTTGATCCATCTAAGATAGAAGCGATCAAAAACTGGGAAGCACCAAGAACTCCGACTGAGGTACGTCAATTTCTAGGTTTGGCAGGATACTACAGACGATTCATCGAGAATTTTTCAAAAATAGCCCTGCCTTTAACCACATTAACCCAGAAAGAAAAGAAGTTTGATTGGAGTGACAAGCAAGAGTCAGCTTTCCAATTCCTGAAGCAGAAGCTGTGTAGTGCACCGATCTTATCCCTTCCTGAGGGAATCGACAATTTTGTCGTATACTGCGATGCATCACACCAAGGACTTGGTTGTGTGTTAATGCAAAGAGACAAAGTCATCGCATATGCCTCATGACAACTAAAAGTGCACGAAAAGAATTATACGACCCACGACTTGGAGTTGGGCGCAGTTGTGTTTGCACTCAAGATTTGGAGACATTACTTATACGGTACAAAATGTACTATCTTTACAGACCACAAGAGTCTCCAACACATTTTTAATCAGAAAGAACTCAACATGAAGCAACGTCGTTGGGTAGAACTACTGAATGATTACGACTGTGATATCAAGTATCACCCTGGTAAAGCCAATGTCGTAGCAGACGCCTTAAGTCGTAAAGAACGGGTTAAAACACTCCGTGTTCGTGCCCTAGGATTGACAATTCATACGAGTCTCACGACTCAAATCCGGATGGCACAACGGGAGGCAACCAAAGAAGAAAACATTCAGAGTGAAGCTTTACGATGAATGACCAGACAGTTAGAGCCAAAATCAGATGATACCTTATACTTTGCAAATAGAATTTGGGTGACATGTTTTGGTAATTTACGGGAGTTAGTTATGGACGAAGCCCACAAGTCCAGGTACTCCATTCACCCAGGTTCAGATAAGATGTATAAGGATCTGAAAGAACACTATTGGTGGCCGAACATGAAAGGAGAAATTGCTATTTATGTCGGTAAATGCCTGACATGTTCAAAGGTAAAGGCAGAACATCAGAAACCGTCGGGATTGTTACAACAACCCGAGATACCTCAATGGAAATGGGAACAGATTTCTATGGATTTCATCACGAAATTACCCAAGACGTCCAGTGGTTATGATACCATATGGGTAATTGTCGACCGTTTAACGAAATCATCTCATTTTCTACCTATCAAAGAGACGGATAAAACCGAGAAACTTGCAAAGCTTTATATCAAGGAAATTGTAGCTAGGCATGGAGTGCCAATTTCTATTATCTCTGATAGAGACAGCAGATTCGTGTCTAGAATCTGGAAATCATTACAAGAAGCCATGGGCACACGTCTTGACATGAGCACGGCATATCACCCACAAACAGATGGGCAAAGCGAAAGGACCATTCAAACTTTAGAGGATATGCTCCATGCGTGTTTAATTGATTTCGGAGGAAATTGGGATACTCATTTACCGTTGGCATAGTTTTCCTATAATAACAGTTACCATACGAGCATTAAGGCAGCTCCGTTTGAAGCTTTATATGGTCGTAAATGCCGCTCACCGTTATGTTGGGCGGAAGTTGGCGAAAAACATCTGACAGGCCCTGAGATTGTCCAAGAAACCACTGATAAGATCTTCAAAATTAAGGACCGTCTGAAAGCGGCCCGAGACAGACAGAAGAGCTATGCTGATAACAGACGGAAACCATTAGAATTTCAAATTGGTGACCGAGTAATGTTAAAAGTCTCACCATGGAAAGGCGTTGCAAGGTTTGGTAACCGTGGTAAGCTCAACCCTAGATACGTTGGACCATTTGAAATACTGGCTAGGGTTGGTCCTGTAGCTTACAAGCTCAAACTACCACAGGAACTAAGCAACGTACACGATACATTTCATGTGTCAAATCTCAAAAAGTGTTTGTCCGACGACACTTTGATCATACCGCCTAATGAAATTCACATTGATGATAAACTTTATTTCATCGAGGAACCGATTGAGATATCAGATTGGAAGGTTCAAAGGCTGAGACGCAGTCGAATCAAACTGGTTAAGGTACGTTGGAACTCAAAACGTGGTCCTGAGTATACATGGGAACGAGAAGATCAAATGAAGACGAAATACCCTTCCTTGTTCAAGGAAACAACAATTCAAGGAGACACGAATTGAATTTCAGGACGAAATTCTTTTAACATGGGGAGAATGTGACACCCGACATTTCAGGTCAACATCCGTACACAATATAAACAAGTTTATATTATATTTGTTTTCGTGATTTACCTAATTGCATAAACTAGGACATTAAAGTCTAAGAAAAGCCGTACATTGTTTCATTTCATATTTTGGTAAATCTAGGAGTTACCGGTTCACATACCCGTATAACCAGACTAAATACGAACGTGAGTAATTAAATTAAATAACCAAGAAAAATATCTAGACATATATATATTACACGAACTTTACG
This sequence comes from Smallanthus sonchifolius, assembly GCA_023525975.1. NCBI lineage: Eukaryota > Viridiplantae > Streptophyta > Magnoliopsida > Asterales > Asteraceae > Smallanthus > Smallanthus sonchifolius. Next base: position 71,077,684 of record CM042023.1, on the reverse strand, counting down.
TTGGACAATAACTCATTTTTAGACTAAAATAAATATAATAATACGTAAAAGTAAACTAACGAACTCTTTCGAAGATATTACCTAGTAGCGTCAACTTTAGATATTTATACCTACAAATAATCACCTCAACGAATTATACAATCCAAGATTTCAATATCTTTCGTTAACGAGCCATAAACTTAATAAATTTATAATACCGTGGGGAACCTAAACCAAATTAAATTACCCCTTTTAAATCTCTAATTGATATTAATACCATTAATAAATTAATTCTTAAATCTAATCATTATTAACCCAAACCACCCTTGACTTTCTCGACCAAAATCCCAGGGAATACTCCATTCCCACTCCCTGCGACCCATATCCCATACCATACCTGAGAAAACTAAGATAAAACCATACCTCCTCAGTTTCAAAATCTCACAATCCCTTTCATACTTCTCATTTTCTTACGGCAATTTCCTCACATTCCTTCAAGTCGAAGTCCAGTTTAAGGCAAAATCCACCATATTTCGGTGCGCTATAAGAAGAATTCCAAGTGGTTTCCTCAAGAATCAAGCTAAGGAACTCAAGATCATTCTCTGTTTTCTCTCAAAATTATCATCTCTGTTTAGAGGTAAAAACTCGATACCATCCATATTATTTTCTTTAAAACCGTAGTTAAACACACAAATCGTTCGAACACAAGTAAGATAACAAGAAAGGTGTGTCGAATTAAAGTTTAAAACATAAAAATATGCAGGACTGATTCTGTCAAAACGAAATGACAGTATCGAAACTATAGTTTCGATACCTGTTTCTCAATCGAAACTAGGAGTTTCGATACCAGTCTGATCGAAACTGGGAGTTTCGATACCTATTTCTCAATCGAAACTAGATAGTTTCGATACTCAGTTTGCTTAATCGAAACTAGGTAGTTTCGACCTCTGTTCTATTCTGTTCTGTTCAATCGAAACTAGGTAGTTTCGATACCTGGTCATCAGTCCCATTTAGCAGTAACTTAGAACTGTTTTTACTACAAATCAAGTGTTGAAAAACTAAGAAGATATTTTAAACATAAGCAATCAGATTTACTAAGCCGGTGAACAATTTGCATATAAGACGTTCGGTCTTAACAAGAATTACCCTTTTTGAAATTAGGGTACGAATAGTCAAGGTTGACTGGAACATTTATCATTGCTAACATACTCAAAACAAGGTGAGTTTCACGGCCCCTTTTTACTGTTTTCAATATTTGGGGGAAGAACATACTTATAACTATTTTTATATGATAACAAGAAAACAAGACCCTACCTTTATGTATGCATGAGTTGATACATTTGGAGCTCTTAAAGTCCCCTGACCATCATATTTATAACCATTAGCTATAGATTAGCCTGAGATTCTATGAATAGTACTATTGTGTCTGACACCCCCGGTCATGGTTAGTCGCGCTAACCATGGGTCCCTCTGGCCAAATGACTGCATAGTGTTCTAATATTGCTCGTGAGGTAAGAGTGAGGGGCAAAACACCTGGTCTTGGTTTGGTTATGCCTCATGTATGTATATATTATTTGTATTCCTAGCTAGTTTACAAATGGGTCAAACATTACTTGTTTTGCTTATCATATACGTAAAATCATTTTCATGCAATTGGTTTGCTCATTGTATTCATATATGAAACCTGTGAACTCACCAACCTAGTGTTGACATTTTCAAGTATGTTTTTCAGGAAATTAATCGCGGAAACAAGAGTAATACTACGTAGGGTTCATGCATACATGGTGGATACAACTTTTGAAGATTTTCTTGTATAACCCATGATGTTCGGGTCATATTTGCAAAATCTTACTAATTTGTAACTTCAACTACTATTTTAGGCTGTAAAAACCTTAAACTTAATTTATGTATCCAGTTGTATGTATGCGTTTGCAATAATTATATGCTTTGAAAAACCATGAACGTCGCGCCTCGCGTTTCCGCCTTGGCGGGGTGTGACACCAATGCACCTTTAAGCACTTTAATTCCTGTAACCCCACCAAGTTCTATGGTACCGAAGGTGCTACCGGCCTTCTCCAATGGTTTGAAAGCATTGAGAACATCTTTCTAAATAGTGATTTCCCCAACAATCTTCGTGTCCATTATGCTACGAGCGTCTTCCAAAAGCGAGCACTCACTTGGTGGAACGGTGAAAAACGTACTCGAGGTGTTGATGTGGCAGTGGCCTTGCCATGGGATGAGGTGAAAAGGCTGATGACCGAGGAGTTTTGCCCTCGGAATGAGATGAAGAAGTTGGAAGCTGAGTTTTGGGATCTTGCCCAAGATAGTGGTGAAAACCTAGTTTACACAACTCGTTTCCATGAGTTGAGTCTTCTCATGCCACACATGGTTACACTACTATCCCGTTGCATTGAGAAGTACTAAGTGGTCTACCTATGAAGATTCAATACACCGTATTGGGAAGAAATCCCACAACTCTTGAGGACGCCATACGCTTAGCCGCCACGTTGACCGACAATCACGTGAAGGCGGGCACATTAACAAGAAAAGGTGCCAAGAAAATCAATGACACAGAAAATCCAGCTGAAACGACCAAAGAGGACAAGCCCGAAGCTTCTTTCAACAACCACAAGCGTAAGGTTAGGAAATTTGCTATCGTTACTCATGCTGTACCGATCAATCAAGTTGCTGCCGTGGTCCAAAACCCGATCAAAAAGCCATATGTGGGCAACAATCCCCAATGCAAAACTTGTAAGTACCATCACTTCCCAAATATACCATGCCATCTATGTACCAACTGTGGAAGGTATGGTCATGTGGCCAACACCTGCCGATCTAAGCCTCCTGTTAACCAAGTCAACCAAGGAAACCGAGCCAATCAACAAGTTGCTAACCAAGTTCCACCGGCTATTGCAAATGGGTGTGCATGTTTTAAGTGTGGTGATCCAAACCACTTTCGGAACCATTGCCCAAGATTGGCTAATTCAAACCAAGGTGGTGCTCGTGGGCGTGCTTTCAACATAAATGCCAATGAAGCCCGAGCCAACAATAATGTTGTTAATGGTACGTTTCTTGTTAATAATCAATATGCTTCCATTTTATTTGATATCGGCGCCGATAGGAGTTTTGTATCACAAAAATTTGAGTCCTTACTTGTAAAAACACGAACTAAGTTAGAGAAAACATTTACTGTTGAGGTAGCGGATGGAAACCCCATCACTATTGACTCCATTATTCATGATTGTTCCCTTGAGGTTAATGAACACACCTTTCCGGTCAACTTTACCAATGCGACTGGGAAGTTTCGATATCATCATAGGTATGGATTGGTTATCTAACCACCATGCTGAAGTCATTTCCTTTGAGAAGTGCATTCGAATTCCTCTTCCATCGGGTGATACGTTAAGAATCTTTGGTGAAAAGCCATGTAGTGGACTCAAACTCATGTCTTGTACTATGGCCCAAAAGTACTTAGGAAAGAAGTACATAACCTTCTTAGCCCATGTTGTTGAAAAGAAGGATAAAGGGAAGAGTATTCAAGACATTCCTATCATTCGGGATTTTCCAGAAGTGTCACCCGAAGATATATCCGGTCTCCCACCCATTCGACAAGTGGAGTTTCGTATCGATCTCGTACCCTGAGCGAATCCCGTAGCCAAAGCTCCATACCGACTCACACCTTTCGAAATGCAAGAACTTGCAAGTCAACTCCAAGAACTCTCTGATAAAGGTTTTATTCAGTCACACCACGCCAAGGCGGAAATGTGAGGCGTAACATTCACCGGTTTCCAAAGCATATGATTACCGCAAACACATACATGATAATTGGATACATAATCAAGCTTAAAGTTTTACATTCCAAAATATCTATTTGAGTTTACAAAAGATTAAGATTTCACAAATACGACCCATATGCGATGAGTTATAAAAAGAGAAATCCCCCAAAAGCCGTATCCATTGGGCATGCATGTAACCTACATTGCTAACCTTGCGACCACGTTCAATTTCCTGAAAAACATACTTAAAAAGTGTCAACACGAGGTTGGTGAGTTCACAGGTTTTGATCAAATGTTCTTGTTGTTCCAACGTTTACAAAAGTTCAAATGAATAAGTTTTTCCGATCAAATGGTTTATATATAACCAATGAATTGAACATTTTCTGACCAATTGACCCCATTTGTAAGCTTGCAAGTAATACAAATTGTAGGTCTAGATTTCAATCGAAAATCACTCAACATATCGATTACACACACACAGGCGGAATCTGTGTGTATGGTGGTGAAACAGAGGGTTGAAACATAATTGTAAGAACAACAAATGAAATAACTCCATTTGTGTATTGATTCAGAAAAAAACTGTGAAAGAGAATTTCAGGGTTACAGCCGCTATCCACACCCTAGAAATTCTCTAACTAGGCTATTTATAGTAAGTTAATAGGCATCGAAACTATGCTTACCGAAACTACTAGTTTCGGTGAAGCATTTACAAGTGTGATAAGCCTGTCGAAACTAAACTATCTATCGAAACTACTAGTTTTGATTGAACAAACCTCAATCGAAACTAAGTAGTTTCGATGGCCCAGACTTAGAAATAAAATAGGCAATTACATTAAAATGAAAATATAAGTAAATAAACTAACTAAACAATGTTCAAAAGAAATACATTGATGACAACAACTTATACAATAATAAGACTCTACAATCTCCCCCTAAGTTGCTGCATCAATGTCTTCAACTCTTCTCTAAGCAGTTGGCCCTTGACTTGGTTTCTGAAAAAATGGTTTGACATTCAATGACACCACTATCTGATATGCCTTAGCATCAGCTTCATCATCTCCATGAAAGAGCTTGATGGGGTTTTTGAACAAAACTTCAAGATCTTCAGGTTGAAACTTTAGAAGCTCCATGGGCTCAAAGATCACAATATCTTCCTTGCCTTCACACTCGATCATAGCACTTCCGATGGTTGAGTTGTAAAACCATTTTCTAAAATTTTGTAGCTGTACAGGTACTGATTGTTGCAGAACTATGGATTTGACAGTTTCAGCAGGCTTGTACCGAAGGCTTACCCATGGCTTTTGAGTTCTAGGATGAATCCTGGTTTTGGATATAATCCTCTTTGGAAGAGTGGTCTTCATTGACCTGAAGTCAGTGAGAGCTTGTTGTTTCAGAAACTGTTCAAAGTTGCATGCCTCGTTGACTTTTCTAGGATTTTGTAGGGGTAATTTGGCAAGTCCCCTAAGATCATATATAGGGAGTGAGCTGAACTCATGAGAAGTTTTGAAGTGTTCTACTCCTCCCTTGTACCTCCTGACAATGTATAATCTCCTTTTATTGGCATATTTCCATCCCACGGGGGGTCTCTTCAGCTCTTGGTACTCCGCGAACCATTCATAATACTTGGGAGGCACCTCTACAGGCAGTCTCCTCATCCAAGGCCTTTTTGGGTCGCGATAGTCTGGATTTGGTTTAGGTGGTTGAAGTGGTTCAGATGGGGTGGATTCAATGTGAGTTGTTTGAGATGGTTCAATGGGGGTTGGTTCAGTGTGTACCAGATCAACTTTAACATTGGCTTCATCTTTATCATCGTCAGAGAGTGCCTGGATCTCTTCTCCTTCCTCAGTGAAGTATCGCACCTTCTCTTCGTGTAGATCTTCTGTAGCCAAAATTTCTAAATAATCTTCATTAAATCCATAATTGTCAATCTCTTCCAGAAGAGCATTCAGCTCGTGATCTGACCCAATCTCTTCTTCATCAAGGATAACCATATCAGCACTTGATTCTTTTCCTTTTCCTATCTCTCTAGCAGCTCTCCGTTCACTAACTGATGGAAGATCATACCCGGTTTCTTCTATCTTGACTTCTCAGCATCCTTTTTCTTGGCAGCTTGGCCAGTGAAGATTGTTAGTGCAGACTGAGGATTTGACACAAAGGCAGGGGAAGATGGTCCACCAGCAGAAGTGGTCTCCCCCTAAGCTGTGGAAGGGGTTTTCGGTTGAGAAGATTTAATCAATGAAGCCTTGATTTGTTCAACAACATCAGATAAGGCTTTGAACTCTTGTTGTTGCCGAGAGATTATCTTTTGTTGGGTTTCCAGCTGGGTTTGCTGAACATCAAGTTGGGTATGTAAGCCGCCAACTTCCAGCCTTAGATCTTTCACTTCTTCCTTGCATTCTCTCAGTTCAGTCTTCAGATTTTTTCAATCTCTTCATCTTGTTTTGTTATGGTTTCTTGTAACCTCTTTACACTCTTAGGAAAAATGGTGATGGATCTGGGACAGGGGATGCAGGAGGTGTAGGAACAGGTGTATGTGGTAGAGATGGTTGTGGTGAGGGTGGTGGAATATGAGTAGGTGAGTGAGAGGGGGTTAAGTGTTCAGGAATGTCAAACAGTGATTCATCAGAAGATGTTAAGGACTCCAATCCTGTCTTGATTTTCTTTGCAAGAGGTTCTTCTTGTTCATAATCAAACTCAGAATCAACTCATATGTTGGAGGAGGATGCAGGAGGTTCAGTCTGTTCCTCATCTTCAAACTCATAGTCAGATTGATTATACTTAGTGCCATAGATGCCTTCATCCAAGGTGTCACTAGACTCAGCTTCAGTTTCAACACTTTCCTGAACTTCATCATTAACATTTTCTTCAGCTTCTATGTTTACATTAGGCTACTCTTCAATTACAGGTTCAAGATTCACTAATAGTTGATCCATAAAAGGAGCCTCTAAGATAGGCTGTTCAATATCTTGCTCAATCTGTTGGTCAGCATCAACATCTGGCTCTTGGTTCCCTTGATCTTGTTCTCTCTTCTTCTTCTTCAGATGATGAATCAACTTGTAGTTGTGGATCTATATCAAGAACATTCTCTTCTTCTTCACCCAAGATATGACCAAATAGAGGAATGTCAGCAATCACTCTGTTGGTTCTTGTAGGTCCCTCGGGTGTGGTGGATCGTCACATGTAAGTGCGTTCCTAAGTCGGACCGGGTGCGGAATACCCGTGACTAGGTGGAGAGTCTTACAACACAAAGTAAACCGACAAGAGAATCACTTTAAACTTTCATCTATTATAAACACTTGAAGGTTACAGAGAGAAATACTGAGTATACAATGTCTGCGTACTTGTCTACTGTCAACCTATCCTATTTATACACGACCTGAACTCTGCGCACTTAGCAAGTGCGCAGGGCAAATTGCTCATGCGTACTTAGCAAGTACGCAAGGTCAGGAACTAATTCCCGTGCACATACAAGTGCGTAAAATACTTAGAGACTTCAACAACTATCAACATGCATTAGTAATTGATAACTAATACATACAGACACTTACAAACAAAGACAAATAAATGCAATGAAAGTACAAAACTAAGACTCTATCCAAAGTGTTTGTCACATAAAAGTTCTTCAACAAACTCCCCCTTGACAACAGCTCTTGATCATCTTCGGTCTTCAATCTTCAGTCTTCACAGCTCTGCATCTTTAGCTTCCATCTTCTTCTTGTAGTCAAGGCAAAACTTGATCACCTTGTCATATTTAGAAGCATGGAACTTCGTCCATTCGTCCGTATGCATGCAATACATGTCCGCTAGTGCCTCCAGATCTTTCACAGAGAAGTTGATGAAGCAGACTTCATCAAATACTCTGATTAGTTCCCTCGGCACTAAGCATCCACTTTCTGACCGTACCTTTCCTATCACCACAACCTCACCCGTTTTAGGATCTACGTACCAGTACCACATGTCATCGAGGATATCCTGAGATAACTTGCTCAAGGGAATCTTGGTTTCAGATAGCACTGGCTTGTATACTAGTTTCTTTAAGCATTTCTTAGTCACAAGATGTCTAGCATTCTTATCCTTGACTCGCTTGGGCACTTGAGGCTTGAACACTTCAAACTTCCCAGATCTTGCTTCCCGCTGTAGAACCTGCCACAAACCCATCGCCACTGCGTGATTTGAGTGGCCTATCAACTCTCGGTTTGCTAGGTTCACGAGGTCGTATTTAGGTAAGGAGTAGAACGCTTCACTAGTTGGTTTCAAGTATTGAACCCCCCAGATCGTTTGATTGTGAACAACTGCTTATCTTCCTCGAACCTTACAGCTAAGATCATCCCTGTTGCTCCTTGTTTGTCTATGATAGACGTCTTTGGCCAAACAGGAGCCGGATCCTTTGATGAACTAGCAGGCATATCTTTATCTTTCTGTGCCTCTGGATCCACAGGTGTAGGGTCGTCCGGGGAGGCTTCAGTCGATGCTTCAACATTACTAGCAGATTTGACTAAACCTGTGTCGAGCTGAGATTCAAAGGATAGAACTTCAAAGATCTCTCCATCTTCGAACTCATACTCTCCTTCCCCGTCACAATTAGGAACTTCAATAACTACATCATCATCTTCATCCCAATCATCACCAGAGTCGATCTCTCCTTCTTCAAGATTGTAGAGAGCATCGATCTGTGCTTCCTTGGAATAGTCAGGCTCTAAGTATAAGATCTCATCGTCAGATAGATCCTTTAGAACATCAGCCGTTGACTTTCCTTTATCACCACCAGAAGTATCACCACCTTCCGGATGAGTAGACTCCCCCTCAGCCATTGGAATAGCAGAAATGGGCACGATTGCCAAAGCTTGATGCTCACTTCCACTAGGACCGACTTCGGGATCCTTGTCTTTGTCATCATCCTTCGTCAAATCAACAGGATGACAAGGCTCATAACCGGTAGGTTTAGATGTCTTCTCCTTCTCTTTATCTTTCTCCCCCTGAGCATCTAGCTTCTTTGTCAAATCAGCAATTAATTTGACCATCATGAAATGCTCTTTTCGCTGCAGATCAAACCGAAGCTCTAGAGATGACCTGTGTCCCAGAATCATGTTGTTTATCTTGATCAGTAGCTCGTTCTGGGCCATCACATTAGCTAGTCTCTCCTGCGTCCCAGCCCTTTGGCTTCTCAGAATGGTAACCTCGTCCACCAACGAATTTATCTGAGCCTGTTGGGCATCAGATTCCTCCTTTGATTTCCGAACAGTTTCCAGTAGAGCAGCCACTTGGTTTTCCAGAGTTTCTATCCTTGCATCATTAGGATCAGGATTCTTGGATGAAGACGCTTCAGCATTATGAAGTGGGGATGAGAAGATAGTATCAAAGTCAAAACCCAGAGTAAAATCGCCATAGTTGTAGGGTTGATTGATCGGTTCAATGGTGGTTGTAGGGATTGTGGATGTGATGATGGTTGGAGGAGTGATGGAAGGTATGATGGTGACTGACTCTATAAGAATCGGAGTAAACAGCGCCACAAGGACAGATGATACAGGGAGTGTCACTATCACAGGAACCTCCTCTGTGATAGAAGTGACCGCCACATCAGGTTGTACCTGTGGCCTTCTCCGTTGTCACCGGTATAGTAGCTGTGAAGGTGGGGTAGATGCTGAATCAGTACTTCCAGCTAAAACTTGTACTTGCTGATGAGTATTAACCTATACCTCACTGGGAATAGCATGTTGCTGCCTATCCCCCTACGTTTGGTTACACTTTCACGTCTTTGTCTTGAATAACAGCGTCAGAGTCAGAATCTGACTCGTATTCACTGCTTGTTGACCGTCGCTTTCTCTTCGAAGACGACTCAGGAAGGGTCACCTTCGTCGTTCTTCTCGGGTGTGCCTGTGATGGTGCATCATCAGAATCAGAGGAATTAGACTCTGTAGCTTCGGAGTCGGATCCTTCAGCACCATCATGAACTGCTTCTTCGTCTCCACTTTCAGACGATTCATCCACACTTTCAACTTCCTCCTCTTCTTGTTGTTAATCCAAATGTTCACTTAGTTCTGGCTCCGAGTCGTGGCTAAACCATCTCCAGTCATCCGGTGCCACATACGCTTTGTTTATCAGGTGGCCAAAGAGTGTTGTGTGCTCAGGGGTAGGTTCTACACTGCCTGGCTTTAAGAATTGTGCAAACACCCTCTTGTCCACCCGCTTGACTTGCAATCTCTCCCCAGTAGCAGGTAGGTTTGGCAACGCATCATCAATCAGTAGTTGCACAAACCTTGGGTATAACAGGAACCTAAACCTCTCAGCCGTATTTATCTGATCATTTATGGCTTTGAAGATGTATCTTGAGAAGTTGTAGCCCCTGTTGAGAGACAAACCAACCATGGCTGTAGCAATATCATGACCCATTACATCCTTCCCTGCCTTTCTTGAAGAGATGCACATGATCATGACGTAGGAAAGTATCTCCATTGATCGAGCACCCACATTTTCTTGTATGAAGCATAATCTCTTACACCGACGTATCCCATTCCAACATCCATCAACAAAGTAGTCAGGATAAGCTGTTGGGTCGGTGGAGAGATCTCAGAATTGCAAGACCCGTCTAATGGTGTCCTCAGAAAAGGCGATGTCATGACCCGCCACGGTAGCCCGTATAACATTGGGGGTTACCGTGCAATCATGTTCCGCGGTCTCCCAGAACTGCTCTAGATACGGTCTTGATACTATCGGGTCTGCTGAAATAGCATAGCTGATTCTTGAACGGTTCAAGAAGTCAACTATCTCTCGGTATTGTAGTTCAGCACCCTTCCATTCTGGTTCAGTATGTGCTAGGAGGTTGAACTCACTTGTAAATGCATGAGCCATAACTGTAAAACACACAGAAAACATAATAAGAACAAGAAGTTTCATTGGAATTGAATACACATGACTTAGTATAGCAGTTATTCATTGAACTGAAATTTTAGACTTAGAAAATTTTCACAAGTGTTGGTCCTGCGTACTTAGCAAGTACGCAGGAGTTTGTTCTTGCGTACTTAACAAGTTCGCATGAATTACTTCTTGCGTACTTGTTAAGTGCGCAAGAATTGCACTTGTTCAAATTTTCAGAAATCCAAATTTTCAACTGATGATGAACATTGATGTGGATTAGGTCACCACAAGGTCGAAATCAGTGATCAAGACCCATGGAACCAATATCAACACCAAATAGCCGCTACATTAGTCACATTTTGACCTAAATGACTACCCAGACGAATGACGGTCAATCGAGGGGTCAAGGTCAAAATCAAGAATCAATAAGGACGATTAAGTACTGATTAAGGTTCGATTGATGATTTTAAACATGTTTTTAATCTTAATGTGTTACCAAATCGACTAATAAACGTCCAAAATGAAGATTCAAACCATTAGAAATTTCAAAATCTATAATGGTCCTTAATTCTCGATTTAGCGGATGGAATGCCTTTAGATTCTCACCAAGTGATTGTAATACGATGATGGAACTAGAAACGGGACGGAAAAACCGGTTAGGAACACACAAAATTTTATGAGTAAAAGGAGCAGAGGGAATTCAACAGTCGAAAATGATTTGAATGAGATAAAATTCTGAAATTGCCTAAGTCCTGTATATATACCCAACACAAAAAGGTCTTGCGTACTTACTAAGTGCGCAAGACTTAACTCCTGCGTACTTACTAAGTACGCATGACTTAAGTCTTGCGTACTTGTTAAGTACGCAGGGTTTACCTCATGCGCACTTATCAAGTACGTAGATACCCTTGTGTGCTCAAACTTTCAACTCAAATTATGAAGATTTCAAGTCAAATAACGACCAAGATAAAAACATTCAATCAAGAGGATTCAAAATCAATTCAGGAAGGTTAAACACAAATATTTTTGGCTTTTCTGATTAAACTTGAACTGTACACAAACTTAAAATCTTTTTGATCATTTCTAGATAGAAATATACACATATTTACACAAACTATTTTTGATCAAAGACACGAGCAAAGGATCATATCAGGCTAACATATAGCAAAAACGATACAATATAAACATCAAAGAATATGGGATCATGTCATGGATTACTATTTATTCATACGTAATAAGCACATAAACAAGTAATTCAAGTTGACAATATTACAAGATTTCAACTATAAGCATCTTTGTATCACGTTCTTGTGTGTTAAGGTATTAATTATAAGATATACAACGTGTACCCCACTGATATGCTATAGTAATGTAAGTTGCACTATCTCAAGGCATCTAAGATTTTGCCAATTATTTTCTAAATTTTCAGAATGAAGCTACATCAATTAGCACAGGAAAAATCAAGCAGAATCCATAAGGATTATCAGGAATCATAAGATTCAGAATCGAGTGATTCATTTGTCTTGGTTTCATTTGATTTATTCAGTGAACATCGGCATGATGATTCAGGATAATGAATATGGTGTTTGAGTATTAGGGTAGGGGAATCCAACTTTTATCTGGATTTGATTTCAATGAATCAGGAGTGATTCAAGGGTGAATACATGCTCAACGATTGATGTAGAGCCACATGTCTTGATTCAATCTCTCATTGCATACTTGTGAGTATGGGCAGTGAGATGAATCGCATTAATTGTGCTAATGACATAACCCGAAATTGATCTCAGAAGAAAATTATTGCCAAAATCTAACATCCTTTATCTGAAAATGATCTTTTGCAATCTTTTACACACACACACTAGCATACATGTGTTCAAATCATAGTTGTAGTCTAGATTTAGTTTCCACACTACTAGTGATTCAAAAATGCATACAGCCTACTAACAATTCAAATTACTTGTAAATAAGCAGATTAAAAACATAACAATTTAAACAATTAAGTAAGCATGACGCAATCATTTCCCATATGAGCAGTCTATGACGTTTAGATCATTTCTGATGTACTATCATTTCCTCTTTTCTCAAGATTACTTTGAAAATTTTTTCCATTTTCTATTTTGTTTGAAGTTTTGTAAAATATTTGAAAATTAAAAGAACTATACAGAAATTTTAAGAGAAATAAAATTTAACTTTCATGAATTCAATTGATTTAAGAAAAAAACAAGTTTTCACTCAGGATTGAACATTCCTATCAAGTTGACAAGATGCTCAAAACGGGATCGGTCAAACGCCTTAGTGAAAAGGCCAGCAAGATTTCATCCGTGTGAACAAAGTTCAATTAAATGCTTTTCAGCACAATCACGGATGAAGTGATGGCGAATTTCTATATGTTTAGTTTTGGAATGTTTCACCGGGTTATTTGTGATAGACATGATGGCGTTGTTGTCAATGAACAGCGTCGAAGCACTTTCCTGTGACAAACACTCTGGATAGATAGAGTCTTAGTTTTGTACTTTCATGTATGTATTGGTCTTTGTTTGTAAGTGTCTGTATGTATTAATAATCGAGATGTATTTAATTTTACATATTGCTTGTTGCAAATTTCTCTAAGTGTTTTGCGCACATACAAGGAATTAGTTCCTGCGTACTTAGCAAGTACGCAAGAATACCTTTGCGTACTTGCTAGGTACGCATGAGCAAATTGCCCTGCGCACTTGCTAAGTGCACAGGCATCAGGTCGTGTATAAATAGGAATGGTTGATAGTAGATAAGTACGCATTCATAGTAGCAAATACGCAGAATTTGTAATCTCATTATTTCTCTCTATAACCTTCAAGTTTTTATAATAGACGAACGTTTAAAGTGATCATCTTGTCGGTTTACTTTGTGTTGTAAGACTCTCCACCTAGTCACGGGTATTTCGCACTCGGTCCGACTAGTAGACCCACTTGCATGTGATGATCCGCCACACCCGAGGGACCTTCAAGTGGTATCAGAGCATGTGCTCTTGATTTCGAGTGTTGTGAGTGAGTTTGGAGAGTTTTCTACAGAGTTTTACATGCAAAAGGAGGTGTTTTGTTGATTTTTGTGATAAAATAGGGGTAGCTCTTGAGCACTATTTTAGAAGCAAAAATCACTCAAAAAATGACTTTTGTTGTGTATTTTGAGTGTTTTGAGCGTCAAAGGTTTGTTAGAAACAAGTTTATGACCCTTTGACTCATTTTGATTGTTCATCCGTCCGATTTTTGCCATCTCCGGTGTGTTTCCAGTGACCGGAATAGTTTGGTAAGAGTTGGTGAAAAGGTGTTCTGCATACTTACCATATCTGGCAAAAAGTACAGTCTTGCTGCGTACTTACTAAATACGCAAGACTAATCTTTTGCGTACTTAAGTTATATCATGCGTACTTATCATTTACTCATGCGTACTTATCAAGTACACAAGAGCAAATCTTAAATACGCAAGACCATTCCTCTAAGTGCGCAAGGCCAATATCAAGTGTGCAAGTGTCTCTGATTTTTATGAAATTTGACTAAGTGTTCACCATGTCAAATCTTCAGAACCTTGGAAACCTTTTAAACTATGACAATGAGATCGGTACTCCTTAGAAACCGCCAAAGATGCTAAATGTAAATGATTATTCTAACTGGAAGGCACGTTTTGAGCATTACATTTCTTATACCGATTCTTCGTTATGGATTCCAATTCTACATGGCTATAAGCATCCCACACACATTTATCTTGATGATGAACTGCCTAAGCCTATCTCTAAACTCGATGAAGAAGAAAAGAAAGCTTATGATCGAGAGAAGAAGGCTCACGGTTCTATCACTATGGCATTAACTCGGGAATTGTTCCACAACTTCAGAGGTTATGACAACTCTAAGGATCTTTGGAAGGCACTACAGAAAAGATTTGAGGGGAATAGTGATATCAAGAAAAGTAAACGGGATCTACTCAGGAAGCAGTATGAATGCTTCAGATTTTTGAAGAATGAGTCTTTAGATGACCTCATCTCTAGATTCTATCATCTGCAGACAGAGTTGAAAGCTTTTGAGCTCAAGTATCCTGATGAAGAGTTAGTGGAAAAATTTCTGGATGCTTTGCCTCCCAAGTTTGAAATGTACACAACCCTGATGAGAGAGAATCCAAAATTCTATGAAATGACAATGGATAGGCAATTGGAAAGGTTCAAGCTCATAACATGAACCTTAGAAAGAAGGAGAGCTCAGGAAGACCTCAGATACAAGACCATTCTAAGTATCATGGGACGTCTTCTACAACCAAATCTTCGGGCTCTGGAATTGCCCTTTTCTCTGGAAACTCTACTGAAGAAGACTACTATAATGGTTGTGGTGGTCATGCATGCTATGCATCTGGATCAGGTTCTGGATCTCATCAACAACATACCTCAAGAAATCCTCCGGCTACAACATCAGCTAACCAATCAGCTATAGCCAAAATAGCTAAAGATCATGTAGCACTATTTTCATCTTGTATGCTGGCCTACGAGAACTTCATAGGTGGCAAGCTTACAGATCCCGACACAATTGAAGAAGATTTTAATCAAGTGGATCCTAATGACATGGAGGACATGGATATTCAATGGAATATGGCCATGATACTGAGGAGAGCCAAGCGTTTCCTGAACAGAACAGGAAGAAAGTTCATTGGTGGGCATTCTAATGCCAAGGTTTGTTTTGACAAATCCAAGTGTCTAAACTTTGGACACTTTGCTTGTGAATGTCAGAAAGACAGAGCACCGGCTTTGGGTTTCACCAGACCTAGCCAAGGAAACAGCCATGGCTACAACAACACAAACAACCACAATCAAAGCCATGGTGGTTCGTCCAATGCACTGGTAGCTCAACAGGATGACAACTTTGATTGGGGTGTTCATCTGGAAGATGCCATCATTGCACAAACTCAGGTTGGTCTCATGGATGAGATCATGGAGTTGATGGAAGTTGAGAAAAAGGAAGCTGAGGAGAAGGAAGCTTCTGTAGCTGATCAAGAGGAATCTACTATTGTTGTTGCTCTCATGGCTATTGGAGAGGCAACAAGTTCATCAACTGAGGTAGATTCTAATCCTTTTTCTGTTATTTCTTGTTCTAAATGTCTAGGCTTAAAACTTAAAAATTCTAAGCTTCAAGACAAGGTCGAACCCCTTCGCATTGCTGCTCTAAGTTATAAAGAAAATGAAAAATGTTTTAAAGATTCAATTGAAATGTTGAAAAAGGAAAAACGTGAGTATTCACTAAAAGTGAGCGATCAACAGCTTCACTTGGATATTGCATACAGGGGGTTGGAGAAAAGGAACAATGAAATTAACAAGCTGCAAAATGAAATCTTGCAGTTGAAATGTTCTAATGAGAAGTTGAAAAACTCTCGTTTTGTGGTGGAACACTAAGAATCTGTAGTGAGGCAAATGAATGGCTTAGGGCTGGGTACTAATGCCATTCCTCACCTAGTTAGCTGGAAGTTTGTCAACAGCTTAGTAGACATTGATCTAAGTTGTCTTGATGAGTCCTCAGGAAAGGATGATTCCTCTAAAAAGGATGATTCCTCAAGTAAGGCTAACTCCACATCTAATGAGGAGTTCATTACTGCTTCTGATGATGGGTCGGTTAACACTTGCCCTGAAGGAGTAGTATCTCAGGAGTTGTTATCTGAACATAAAGTCAAGAAAAACATTATCACTAATAGTGATAACTGTATTTTAACTGAACCCGATATCATTGAATCTAATGATAAATTAAAGGTAATGCTTTATGGGGGGTATAAAAATCTTAATTAAGTAAAGAAAGAGTCTTTTTCAGCTCACTATGGGCTTGGTTACAAAGAAAATTAGCAAAAATACTATACCCCAAGAACCAATCTGTAGCGGGTCAGACTCCTGTTCACAAACCAACTCCTCCTGCTCATAATCTTGAGTTATCTAAGGCCTGATCTAATGAGCCTTACAAAAGGACTTATACATACAAGAGGACTTGCTTTCACTATGGCTTGGTTGGTAACATTTTTGTGAACTGTCCTTCAAAGAACCAAGGAAAACGGCCTATTGTTTCACAACCGGCTGTCATCCCTAAGTCGCCATCAGTGAAACCTCCCAAATGACCAAAACAAAATGTGGTGAAACCACCAGTTAAACCGATGGCAAAGCCAAAGATCAAATCTGAGGCTATACCATCTGTTTCAAGAAAGGTAAAGCAACCTGCTGTACCTTGTGTATCTACCTCTGGTAGTACACGTACTGGTGAGAAACCTATGGTGAAACTCTCAAAGCCACAGAGAAGGAGAAGGAATAAGAGGTTGAAAAAGCTAGAGCAGCTGACTTCAGTTCAATCAGGTGAAGCTTCCACAAGTTCACCTGCTATTGTTGAACCAAAGTCTACTGTTCCGGTTAAGAAAAAGAAGAGGTCCTGGATTACCAAATCTAAAAATTCTCAATCTCCTAGTCCTAATTCTTTTAAAGATTCATCCATTTTGAACAGTCATCAAGACTGTGAGTTAAAAGAGGTAGTTTATTTGGAAAAGGATGGACGACCCAAGACCACTATGGCTTGGGCCTCCAAATCTAACTAGTTCTTTTTGTGACTCATGCGGGGACATCCGAAGGGTACTATCTCTAACCGCTGGTATGTAGATAGTGGATGCTCCCGGCACATGACAGGAAACATGGCCTTGATTTAAGACGTGAAACCATTAAGAGGCGGCTATGTGGCCTTTGCTGGAGAGAAAGGCGGCAGTATCACGTGTCAAGGCGTGGTATCAAATGGTTGTGTAAGTTTTAACAATGTCAACTTTTGCGAGCAGCTGAAGCATAACCTGCTGAGTGTCTCCCAAATGTGCGACAAGGAGTACTTGGTGATGTTTGATAAGAATGAATGCTTGATTCTAAAGACTGGTTTTGAAGTTCATGAAGACTGTATTCTGATGAGAGCGCCAAGGACAAACGACACCTATCAGATTGATATGATCGTGGCAACAACCACCTCATCAGTTGCTACTTGTTTGCTTACCAAAGCGACAGAGCTTGACTCTATCTTGTGGCATAGGAAACTCGGACATATTTCTTATCGTAAAATGAACAATCTTGTCCAAAACGGTTTGGTAACCCGTGTTCCTAAGCTGAGATTTACTGTTGCAGATGACTGTATGCCTTGTAAAAAGGGCAAACAACAGCAGAAGTCTCACAAGCCCAAGCTCTAAAACTCCATTGATACCCCTTTGGAGCTATTACACATGGATCTATTTGGCCCCATAAGTATCAGGAGTATTGGAGGTAAGTCATTCTGTCTGGTTGTAACTGATGATTTCTCACGTTTTTCTTGGGTGCATTTTTTAGGTACAAAGGACGATACTGCTGATATTCTTCAATACCTGATCCTTTGGAATTTCTTTGCAAGCTGAAGGTTAGAAGAATAAGGAGTGACAATGGAGCTGAGTTCAAGAATAATTTGATGGAACTTTTCTATCTCAAGAAGGGGATCTGTCACGAATTCAGCGCTCCGTACACACCTCAGCAGAATGGAGTTGCAGAACGGAAGAACAGAACATTGATTAAGACTGCGAGAACTATGTTGTCGGATGCAAAGCTTCCTGTCACTTACTGGGCAGAAGCCGTCAATACAGTTTGTCACGTCTTAAACAGAGTTCTGGTTGTGAAGAGGCACAACAAGACTTGTTACGAGTTGATCAACAATCGACTTCCCAATCTTGATTACCAAGTTCCTTTTGGTAGTCCCTGTTCCTTATTGCTATAATACAAAGACCGCCAGTCTAAGTTTCATGCAAAAGCGGTGGAAGGCATCTTCTTAGGATACGTTGCTAACTAGCCTTGCAAGAGAGTGTACAATATAGGAACTCGTACTGTCGAGGAATGGTTTGAAGTGGAATGCAGTAAACACAACATTCCACCAGAACCAACAGGTCCAACTTCAGGTTTTGATTATGATATGCTATTCAAGTCATTCAATCTTCCTGATCTATCTGCAGTTGACACTGCAAATGTTTATGAATTATTGGGTGGCGGCGATGACTCCAGTTTCTCTACTCGTGCTACTGTACCGATTGTAACTCCTGATTCCAATGCTGTATTTGCATCTGGAACTCATGACAGTGATAACAGTTAAGATGTTCATTATGATGGAGATGAAGCTCCAGCTGATCCAATTAACATTGAATCTTCTTCTTCTAGAACACATGAAATGGGGGAGTTAAGCACCAATCTCGATTCAGAAATTCAGGAACCGAATGTACCAGAGACGAGAGTGCATAAGAATCATCCAATTGACAACATTATTGGTGATCCTCATGCCGGTGTTCAGACTCGTCATCGAACCATTACAGAGAACACTAGTCTTTACTCGGAGATACTTGACACTGGTGTCATGGAAACATGTCTGCATGCTGCATTCGTGTCCCAGTTAGAGCCGAAGAATGTGAAGGAGGCTCTCGCGGACAACTGCTGTATTGAGGTGATGCAAGATGAATTGTATCAATTCCAAAAGTTGCACGTGTGGGATTTGGTTGACTTGCCAAAAGGCTTTCAGCCAATTGGAACCAGATGGGTGTTCAAATGCAAGACGGATGATCGTCATGTGGTTGTGAAGAACAAAGCAAGATTGGTTGTTCAAGGTTTTTATCAACAAGAGGGCTTGGATTACACGGAAGTATATACCCCAGTTGCTAGAATTGAGGCCATTCGACTGTTCTTGGCTTATGCCACATATGTCAGCTTTAAGGTCTATCAACTTGATGTGAAGAGTGCTTTCCTATATGGAAAATTTCATGAAGAGGTCTATGTCACTCAACCTCCCGGCTATGAAGATCTGCATAATATCAATAAAGTGTATAAGCTCGACAAAGCACTTTATGGTCTTCTTCAAGCACTGCGGGCATGGTATGAGACATTATCTAAACATCTACTGTCAAATGGTTTCAACCGTGGACAGATTGACTCAACCCTCTTCATTAGGAAAGAAGGAGGTGACATTCTTCTTGTACAAGTATATGTCGACGACATTATTTTTGGATCTACAAATGAAGGGATGTGTAGGGAATTCGAGCAGGTGATGAAGTCCAAGTTTGAAATGAGTAACATGGGTGAATTGTCGTTCTTCCCGGGTCTGCAAGTCAGTCAAAGAGAGTATGGCATTTATCTGCATCAAACAAAGTATGTGCAGGACATCTTGTCAAAATACAAGATGAATGATAGCAGTACTTATGGCACACCTATCCCAGTCAATCATGGTCTGCATCCTGACAAATATGGAAAGGATGTGGATTGCATATTGTACCGTGGGTTGATCGGATCACTTATGTATCTCACAGCTTCAAGACCCGATATAATGTTTGCTGTGTGCTTGTGCTCAAGGTTTCAGTCACAACCGAAAGAGTTACATATGATAGCCGTGAAGAGAATTTTCAGATACTTGAAAGGGAAACCTCGATTGGGTCTTTGGTACTCTAAGCAGCAGTCATTCGACTTCAAAGCCTACACTGATTCAGACTATGGCGGTTGTAACCTTGCAGAAAGTTAACTTCTGGTGGATGTCAATTCTTAGGAGACAGACTGGTTTCTTGGCAGTGTAAGAAGCAGTCAACGGTTTTTGTCTCAACTTGTGAAGCAGAATACATTGCTGCGGCGAGCGGTTGTTCTAAGATATTGTGGATTCAGCTGCAATTGAGAGACTACGGCTTAAACTTCACTAGAACTCCTTTATTCATTGACAACAATGCCACCATGTCCATCACAAATAACCCGGTGAAACATTCCAAAACTAAACATATAGAAATTCGCCATCATTTCATCCGTGATTGTGCTGAAAAGCATTTAATTGAACTTGTTAAAGTTCACACGGATGACAATCTTGCTGACCTTTTCACAAAGGCATTTGATCGATCCCGTTTTGAGCATCTTGTCAACTTGATAGGAATGTTCAATCCTGAGTGAAAAACTTGTTTTTCTTAAATCAATTCAATTCATGAAAGTTAAATTTATTTTCTTTTAAGTTTTATGTATAGTTCTTTTAACTTTCAAAAACATTTTATAAAATCAAAAACAAAATAGAAAATGGAGAAAATTTCAAAGTTAACTTGAGAAAAGAGGAAATGATAGTACATCAGAAATGATCTAAACGTCACAGACTGCTCATATGGGAAATGATTGCGTCATGCTTACTTAATTGTGTAAATTATTATGGTTTTAATCTGCTTATTTACAAGTAATTTGAATTGCCAGTAGGCTGTATGCGTCTTTGAATCACTAGTTGGGTGGAAACTTAATCTAAAATTACAACTGTGATTTGAACCCATGTTTGCTAGTGTGTGTGCGTAAAAGAATAGAAAAGATCATTATGAGATAAAGGATGTTAGATTTTGATAATAATTTTCTTTTGAGATCAGTTTCGGGTTATGTCGTTAGCACAATTAATGCGGTTCATCTCACTGCCCATACTCACAAGTATGAAAGGAGAGATTGAATCAAGACATGTCTCTACATCAACCGTTGAGCATGTATTCACCCTTGAATCACTCCTGATTCATTGAAATCAAATCCAGATAAAAATTGGATTCCCTTACCTTAATACTCAAACATCATATTCATTATTCTGAATCATTATACCGATATTCAATGAAGAAATCAAATGAAACCAAGACAAACGAATCACTCGATTCTGAATCTATGATTCCTGATATTCCTTACGAATTCTGCTTGATTTTTCCTGTGCTAATTGATGTAGCTTCATTATGAAAATTTAGAAAATTATTGGGAAAATATTAGATGCCTTGAGATAGTGCAACTTACATTACTGTAGCATATCAGTGGGGTACACGTTGTATATCTTATAATCAATACCTTAACACACAAGAACGTGATACAAAGATGCTTATAGTTTCAAATCTTATAATATTGTCAACTTGAATTATTTGTTTATGTGCTTATTACGTATGAATAAATAGTAATCCATGACATGATCCCATATTCTTTGATGTTTATATTGTATCGTTTTTGTTATAAGTTAGCCTAATATGATCCTCTGCTCGTGTCTTTGATCAAAAATAGTCTATGTGAATACGTGCATATTTCTATCTAGAAAAGATCAAAAAGATTTTAAGTTTGTGTATAGTTCAATCCTAATCAGAAAAACCAAAAATATTTGTGTTTAACCTTCCTGAATTGATTTTGAGTCCTCCTGATTGAATATTTTTATCTTGTTTGTTATTTGACTTGAAACCTTCATAATTTGAGTTGAAAGTTTGCGCACTTAAGGGTTTCTGCGTACTTGACAAGTGCGCATGAAGTAAGCCCTACGTACTTAACAAGTACGCAAGAGTTAAGTCTTGCGCACTTGTAAGTACGCAGGAGTTAAAGCTTGCGCACTTAGCAAGTACGCAAGACCATTATGTGTTGGGTATATATACATGAGTTAGAAAATTTTTTAGATTTTTATCACATTCAAACTCAAACGCCTGTTCAATTCCCTCCGCAAATTTTCCTCAAAAATCCGAGTGTTCCAAAATGTTTTTTCATCCCATCTCTAGTATCATCATCTTCTTACAATCATTTGGTGAGAATCTAGATCCAATACATCCACAAAAACACATTTTATGGACCGATTGAGACATTAAAAATTTTAGGGTTTAATCCGTTGATTTTAGACAAATTTTAGGGCATATTAGTAAAAATTTATGACTAAAACTTGTTAAGAATCATCAGTCGTTCCCTTAATCACTCGATTTCGTCCTTGATTTTGCCCTTTGACCCTCGATTGACCGTAGGTTCATCTGGCTGGTCGATTAGGTCAAAATTGAACTTGTGTAGCTAGTATTTGATGTGAATGTTGGTCCCATATGCTAGAATCATGCATTCCGACCTAGTGGTGACCTAATACACATCAAATCTTAAACATCTGTTGATTTCTTCGATTTCTGGAATTTTGAACAAGTGCGTTTCCTGCGTACTTAACAAGTACGCAAGAAGCAATTCATGCGTACTTGTTAAGTATGCAAGAGGAAATTCCTGCGTACTTGCTAAGTATGCAGGACCAACACTTGGGAAAAATTTCTATGTCTGGAAATTCAGTTCAAAGAGTAGCTGCTATACTGAGTCATGTTTATTCAATTCCAATGAAACTTGTTGTTCTGATTATGTTTTCTGTGTGTTTTTTGCAGATTATGGCTCGTGCGTTTACGAATGAGTTCAATCTTCTAGCTCATACTAAACCTGAATGGAAAGGTGCAGCTCTGCAGTACCGAGAGATAGTTGATTTCTTGAACCGTTCAAGAATCAGCTATGCTATTTCAGCTGACCCTATAGTTTCAAGACCGTATCTTGAGCAATTTTGGGAGACCGCGGAGCATGATTGCACAGTAACCACCAATGTTATAAGGGCTACCGTTGCGGGTCATGATATAGCCTTTTCTGACGACACTATTAGACGGGTCTTGCAATTCAGAGATTTTTCCACCGACCCGACAGCCTATCCTGACTACTTTGTGGAGGGCTGTTGGAGGCAACGAATGGGGTATGTCGGTGCGAGAGACTACGCTTCTTATAAGAAAATGTGGGTGCTTGATCAATGGAGATACTTTGCCCACATCATGTTCATGTGCATCTCCTCAAGAAAAGCTGGAAAGGATGCAATGGGTCATGACCTTGCTGCTGCCATTGTTGGCTTATCTCTCAATAAGGGCTACAACTTCTCACGATACATATTCAAAGCCATCTATGATCAGATTAAAACGGCTGAGAGGTTCAGGTTCTTATTATACCCAAGGTTTGTGCAACTTCTGATTGACGATGCGTTGCTAAACCTACCTGTAATTGGGGAGAGATTGCAAGTTAAAAGGGTGGACAAAATAGTGTTTGCCAGTTTTTAAAGCTAGACAGTGTAGAACCTACCCCTGAGCATACATCACTTTTTGGCCACCTAATAAACGAAGCATATGTGGCACCGGCTGACTGGAGATGGTATAGTCACGATTCGGAGCCAGAGTTGAGTGAACATTCAGATGAACAACAACAACACCATGAGGAGGAAATTGAAAGTGTAGATGGATCGTCGGAAAATGGAGACGAAGAAGAAGGTCATGATGGTGCTGAGGGATCCGACTCGGAAGAGACAGAGTCTGATTCTTCTGATTCCGATGATGCACCATCGCAGGCTCACCCGAGGAGAACGACGAAGGTAACCCTACCTGAGTCATCCTCAAAGAGAAAGTGACAAGCTTCAAGCAGCGAATATAAGCCAGAGTCTGACTCTGACGCTGCTATACAGAGACAGAGGCGTGAAAGTGTTAACAAGAACAGAGGGGATAGGCAGCAACGTGCTATTCCCAGTGAGGTGGAGGTTACTACTATGCAGCAAGTACAAGTTCCAGCTGCAAGTACTGATTCAGCCTCTACCCCACCTTCACAGAAATTATACCGGAGACAGAGGAGGAGGCCACATGTACAACCTGAAGTTGCAGTCACTTCAATCACAGAGGAGGTTCCTGTGATTGTGACCCTCCCTGTCACATCTGTCCAGGTGGCGGTGATTACTCCAAATCTCATGGAGTCAGTCACCATCACCCCTTCCATAACACCTACAACCGTCATAACATCCTCAATCCCAACAACCACCATTGAACCGATAAGTCAACCCTTCAACTACGGAGAATTTACTCAAGGGTTTGAATTCGATACTATCTTCTCCTCCCCAATTCACAATGTTGAAGCATCTACCTCCAGACATCCTGATCCTAATGAAGAACAAGTTGCTGGTCTGTTGGAAACTATTCAGAAGTCAAAGGAGGAATCTGATGCTCAACAAGTACAGATTAATTCGTTGGTGGACGAAGTTAGAATTCTACTAAGCCAGAGAACGGGGACAGACGAGAGACTGAAGAACATAATGGCCCAGAAATGAGCTTCTAATCAAGACAAACAACATGATTCTGGGGCACAGGTCGTCTCTCGAGCTGAGGTTTGATATGCAAAAGAAAGAGCATGAGCTGATGGTCAAACTAGTTGCTGATCTGACCAAGAAGTTTGATGCTTAGGGGGAGAAAGAGAAGGAGAAAGAAAAGACAACTACTGGTGATGAGGCTTGTCATCCTGTGGATTTGACAAAGGATGACGACAAAGACAAGGATCCTGAAGTCGGTCCTAGTGGGAGTGAGCACCAAGCTTTGGTAATCGTGCCCATTTATGCTATTCCAATGGCTGAGGGGGAGTCTACTCATCAAGAGGGTGGAAATACTTGTGGTGGTGGTGGTGGTGGTGACAAAGGAAAGTCAGTGGCTGATGTGCTTAAGGATCTATCTGACGATGAGATCTTATACTTAGAGCCTGACTATTCCAAGGAAGCACAGATTGATGCTCTCTACAATATAGAAGAAGGATAGATCGACTCTGGTGAGGATTGGGATGAAGATGATGAGGTTGTAGTGATAGAAATTCCTAAGGGCGACGGGGAAGGAGAGTATGAGTTAGAAGATGGAGAGATCTTTGAAGTTCCATCCTTCGAAGCTCAGCTTGACACGGGTTCAGTCGAGCATGCTAGTAATGTTGAAGCCTCGATTGAAGCCTCCCCAGTTGACCCTACACCTGTGGATCCAGAGGCACCGAAAGAAAAAGATATGCCTTCTACTTCATATAAGGGTCCAGCTCTTGTTTGGCAGAAGACGTCTATCATAGACAAACAAGGGGCAACAGGGATGATCTTGGCTGTAAGGTTCGAGGAGGATAAGCAGTTGTTCGCAATAAAAAGATCTGGGGGGGGGTTCAATACTTGAAACCAACCAGTGAAGCGTTCAACTCCTTACCCAAATACGACCTTGTGAACCTAGTAAACCGAGAGCTGCTGGGTCTTTCTAATCATGCAGTGGAGATGGGTTTGTGGCAGGTTCTGTAGCGGGAAGCAAGATCTGGGAAGTTCGAAGTGTTCAAGCCTCAAGTGCCTAAAAGAGTCAAGGATAAGAAAGCTAGACATCCTGTGACTAAGAAGTACTTAAAGAAACTGGTATACAAGCCAGTGCTATGTGAAACTAAGATTCCCCTGAGCATGTTATCTCAGGATATTCTTGGTGACATGTGGTACTGGTACGTAGATCCAAAAATGGGCAAGGCTGTGGTGATAGGAAAGGTACGGTCAGAAAGTGGATGCTTAGTGTCGAGGGAACTAATCAGACTATTTGATGAAGTCTGCTTCATTAACTTCTCTGTGAAAGATCTGGAGGCACTAGCAAACAGGTATTGCATGCATACAGACGAATAGACGAAATTCCTTGCTTCTTAATATAACAAGGTGATCAAGTTCTGCCTTGACTATAAGAAGAAGATGGAAGCTAAAGATGCATAGCTGTAAAGACTGAAGACCGAAGACTGAAGAGTAAAGATCTAAGATGATCCAGAGCTATTGTCAAGGGGGAGTTTGTTGAAGCACTTTCCTGTGACAAACACTCTAGATAGATAGAGACTTAGTTTTGTACTTTCATGTATGTATTTTTCTTTGTTTGTAAGTGTCTGTATGTATTAGTAATCGAGTGGTATTTACTTTTACATATTGCTTCTTGCAAATTTCTCTAAGTGTTTTGCGCACTTGCTAAGTGCGCATGCATCAGGTCGTGTATAAGTAGGAATAGTTGACAGTAGATAAATACGCATTCATAGTAGCAAATACGCAGAATTTGTAATCTCAGTATTTCTCTCTGTAACCTTCAAGTGTTTATAATAGACGAACGTTTAAAGTTTTCATCTTGTCGGTTTACTTTTTGTTGTAAGACTCTCCACCTAGTCACGGGTATTCCGCACCCGGTCCGACTAGAAGACCCACTTGCATGTGACGATCCGCCACACCCGAGGGGCCTTCAAACAGAGGAGTTCCAGTGAAGTTTAAGCCGTAGTCTCTCAATTGCTGCTGAATCCATAATATCTGAGAACAACCGCTCGCTGCATCAATGTATTCTGCTTCACATGTTGAGACATAAACCGTTGACTGCTTCTTACACTGCCAGGAAACTAGTCTGTCTCCCAAGAATTGACATCCACCAGAAGTTGACTTTCTATCAAGGTTACAACCGCCATAGTCTGAATCAGTGTAGGCTTTGAAGTCAAACGACTGTTGTTTAGAGTACCAAAGACCCAATCAGGGTTTCCCTTTAAGGTATCTGAAGATCCTCTTCACAACTATCATATGGGACTCCTTCAGTTGTGACTGAAACCTTGAGCACAAGCACACAGCAAACAGTATATCGGGTCTTGAAGCTGTGAGATACATAAGTGATCCGATCATCCCATGGTACAATCTGCAATCCACATCCTTACCATCTTTGTCAGGATGCAGACCATGATTGACTGGGATAGGTGTGCCATAAGTACTACTATCATTCATCTTGTATTTTGACAAGATGTCTTGCACATACTTGGTTTGATGTAGATAAATGCCATTCTCTTTTTGACTGACTTACAGACCAAGGAAGAACGACAATTCACCCATGTTACTCATTTCAAACTTGGACTTCATCACCTGTTCAAATTCCCTACACATCCCTTCATTTGTAGACCCAAAGATAATGTCGTCGACCCAAAGATAATGTCGTCGACGTACACTTGTACAAGAAGAATGTCACCTCCTACTTTCCTAATGAAGAGGGTCGAGTCAATCTGTCCATGGTTGAAACCATTTGATAGTAGATGTTTAGATAATGTCTCATACCATGCCCGTGGCGCTTGATGAAGACCATAAAGTGCTTTGTCGAGCTTGTACACTTTATTGATATTATGCGGATCTTCAAAGCCGGGAGGTTGAGTGACATAGACCTCTTCATGTACTTTTCCATACAGGAAAGCACTCTTCACATAGAGTTGATAGACCTTCAAGCCAACATATGAGGCATAAGCCAGAAATAGTCGAATGGCCTCAAGTCTAGCAACTGGGGCATATACTTTCATGTAATCCAAACCCTCTTGTTGATAAAAACCCTGAACAACCAACCTTGCTTTGTTTTAAACCACAACATGACGATCATCCGTCTTGCATTTGAACACCCATCTGGTGCCAATTGGTTGTACGCCCCTTGGCAAGTCAATCAAATCCCACACATGCAACTTTTGGAATTGAGACAATTCATCTTGCATCACCTCAATCCAGCAGTTATCAGTGAGAGCCTCTTTCACATTCTTCGGCTCTAACTGGGACACGAATGCAGTATGCAGACATGTTTCCATGACATCAGTGTCAAGTATCTCCGATTAGAGACTAGTGTTCTTAGTAATGGTTCGATGACGAGTTTGAACACCGGCATGAGGATCACCAATAATGTTTTCAATTGGATGATTCTTATGCACTCTCGCCTCTTGTACATTCGATTCCTGAATTTCTGAATCGAGGTTCGTGCTTAACTCCCCCATATCTTGTGTTCCAGAAGAAGAAGATTCAATGTTAATTGGATCAGCTGGAGCTTCATTTCCTACACTACTGTTAGGATTAGCTTGAGCGTCATCTCCATCAACATGAACATCTTCACTGTTATCACTGTCATGAGTTCCAGATGCAGATGCAGCATTGGAGTCAGGAGTTACAATCGGTACAGTAGCACGTGTTGAGAAACTAGAGTCATCACCGCCACCAAATAATTCATATACATTTGCGGCATCAACTGCAGACAAATCAGGAAGATTAAATGACTTGAATAGCGCATCATAATCAAAACCCCAAGCTGGACCAGTTGGTTCTGGTGGAATGCTGTGTTTACTACAATCCACTTCGAACCATTCCTCGACAGTACGAGTTCCTATGGTGTACACTCTCTTGCAAGGCGAGTTGGCAACATATCCTAAGAAGATGCCTTCCACTGCTTTTACATGAAACTTAGACTTGCGGATTTTGTATTGTAGCAACAAGGAACAGGGACTACCAAAAGGAACTAGGTAATCAAGATTGGGAGGTCGATTGTTGATCAACTCATAACAAGTCTTGTTGTGCCTCTTCACAACCAGAACTCTGTTCAAGACGTGACAAGCTGTATTAACTGCTTCTGCCCAGAAAGTGACGGGAAGCTTTACATCCGACAACATTGTCCTTGCAGTCTCAATTAATGTTCTGCAACTCCATTCTGCTGAGGTATGTATGGGGCACTAAATTCGTGACGGATCCCCTTCTTGAGACAGAAAAGTTCCATCAAATTATTCTTGAACTCAGTTCCATTGTCACTCCTTATTCTTCTAACCTTCAACTTGCACAGAGATTCCAAGCTCAGGATCAAGTATTGAAGAATATCAGCAGTTTCGTCCTTCATACCTAAAAAAACACCCAAGAAAAACGTGAGAAATCATCAGTTACAACCAGACATAATGACTTACCTCCAATACTCCTGATACTTATGAGGCCAAACAGATCCATATGTAATAGCTGCAAAGGGGTATCGATGGAGTTTTGGAGCTTGGGCCTGTGAGACTTTCGTTGCTGTTTGCCTTTTTTACAAGGCATACAGTCATCTACAACGGTAAATCTCAGCTTAAGAACACCGGTCACCAAACCGTTTCGGACCAGATGATTCATTTTACGATAAGAAATATGTCCGAGTTTCCTATGCCACAAGATAGAGTCAAGTTCTGTCGCTTTGGTAAGCAAACAGGTAGCAACTGATGAGGTGGTTGTTGCCACGCTCATATCGATGTGATAGGTGTCGTTTGCCCTTGGCGCTCTCATCAGAATCCAGTCTTCAGGAACTTCAAAACCAGGTTTGAGAATCTGGCAATCTGACTTGTCAAACATCACCGAGTACTCCTTGTCGCACATTTGGGAGACACTCAACAGGTTATGCTTCAGCTTCTTGCAGTAGTTGACATTGTCAAAGCTGACACAACCATTTGACACCACGCCTTGACACGTGATACTACCGCCTTTCTCTCCAGCAAAGGCCACATAGCCGCCTCTGAATGGTTTCATGTCTTGAAGCAAGGCCATGTTTCATGTCATGTGCCGGGAGCATCCACTATCTACATACCAACGGTTAGAGATAGTACCATTTGGATGTCCCTGCACGAGTCACAAAAAGAATTAGTTAGATTTGGAGACCCAAGCCATAGTGGTCTTGGGTCGTCCGTCTTTTTCAATATAAACAACCTCTTTTAACTCACAGTCATGGCTGTTCAAAATGGATGAATCTTTAGAAGAATTAGGACTAGGAGATTGAGAACTTTTAGATTTGGCAATCCAGGATCTCTTCTGTTTCTTAACTGGAACAGTAGACTTAGGTACAACAACAGCCGGTGAACTAACGGAAGCTTCACCTGATTGAACTCCAGTCAGCTGTTCTAGCTTTCTCAACCTCTGTGGCTTAGAGAGTTTCACCATAGATTTCTCACCACTAGGTGTACTACCAGAGGTAGATACACATGGTATAGCAGGTTGCTTTCCCTTTCTTGAAATAGATGGTTTAGCCTCAGAGGTTATCTTTGGCTTTACCATCGGTTTTACTGGTGGTTTCACCACATTTGTCTTTGGACTTTTGGGATGCTTCACTTGTGGTGACTTAGGGATGACAGCTGGTTGTGAAACAATTGGCCATTTCCCATGGTTCTTAGAAGGGCAGTTCACAATAATATGACCAACCATACCACAGTGAAAGCAAGTCCTCTTGTCTGTGTAAGTCCTCCTATAAGGCTCATTAGATCTGGCATTAGATGACTCATCATTATGAGCAGGAGGAGTTGGTTTGTGAACAGGAGTTTGACCCGATATAGATTGGTTTTTGGGAGTATAGTATTTTTGCAAATTTTCTTTATAACCAAGCCCATAGTGAGCTGAAAAAGCTTCTTTCTTAACTTGATTAAGATTTTTGTACCCCCCATAAAGCATTACCTTTAATTTATCATTTGATTCAATGATACCGGGTTCAGTTAAAATACAATTGTCACTATTAGTGATAATGTTTTTCTTAACTTTCTGTTCAGATAACAACTCCTCAGATACTACTCCTTCAGGGCAGGTGTTAACCGACCCATCATCAAAAGCAGTAAAGACCTCCTCATTTGATGCGGAGTCATCATTACTTGAGGAATCATCCTTGTTAGAGGAATCATCCTTACCTGAGGACTCATCAAGGCAAGTTAGATCAATGTCTACTAAGCCGTTGACAAATTTCCCGCTGACTGGTGGAGGAATGAGATTAGTACCCAGCCCTAAGCCATTCATTTGTCTCACTACAGATTTGTAGTGTTCCACCACAAAACGAGAATTTTTCAACTTCTCATTAGTACATTTCAACTGCAAGATCTCATTTTGCAGCTTGTTGATCTCATTGTTCCTTTTCTCTAACCCCTTGTATGCAATATCCAAGTGAAGCTGTTGATCGCTCATTTTAAGTGAATAATCACTTTTTTCTTTCTTCAACGTTTCAATTGAATCTTTAAATCGTTTTTCGTTTTCTTTGTATCTTAAAGCTGCAATACGAAGGGGTTCGAGTTTGTCTTGAAGCTTAGAGTTTTCAATTTTTAAGCCTAAACATTTGGAACATGAAATGACAGTAAAAGGATTAGAATCTACCTCATTCGATGAATGTGATCCCTCTCCGATAGCCATGAGGGCAACAATAGTTGTAGACTCTTCTCGGTCAGCCACAGAAGCTTCCCGTTCATCAGCTTCCATCATCTCCATAATCTCAGCCATGAGACCAACCTGAGTTTGTGAAATAAGAGCATCCTCCAGATGAACGCCCCAATCAAAACTATCGTCCTGTTGAGCCACCAATGCATTGGACGTTCCACCTTGGATTTGATTGTGGTTGTTTGAGTTGTTGTAGCCTTGGTTGTTTCCTTGGCTAGGTCTGGTGAAACCCGAAGCTGGTGCTTTGTCTTTTTGACATTCACGAACAAAGTGTCCATAGTTTAGACACTTGTAGCACTTGGCCTTGTATTTTTTAAAACCAACCTTGGCATTAGAATGGCCACCAATGAACTTTCGGCTAATTCTGTTCAGGAAACGCTTTGCCCTCCTCAAGATCATGGCCATATTCCATTTAATATCCTCCATATCATCCGGATCCACCTGATTAAAGTCTTCTTCTATAGTTTCAGGATCTGTTAGCTTGCCGCCAATGAAGTTTTCATAGGTAAGCATGCATGATGAAAATAAAGCCACATGATCTTTAGCTATCTTTGCTATTTCTGATTGGTTAGCTGAAGATGTGGGAGAAGGATTTCTTGAGGAGTTCTGATGATGAGATCCAGAACCTGATCCGAATGCTGCATAGCATGCATGACCACCACAAGCCTTCACAGTTTCTTCCTCATGAGAGTTTCTAGAGAAAAGGGCAATTCCAGAGCCCGATGACTTGGTTGTAGAAGACGTTCCATGATACATTGAAGGGTCTTGTATCTGAGGTCTTCCTGAGCTCTCCTTTATTTTAAGGTTCATGTCATGAGCTTCAACCTTTCCAATTGCCTCATTAATTGTCATCTCATAGAACATAGGATTCTCTCTCATCAGGGTTGTATACATCTTGTTGAAGCACTTTCATGTGACAACACTCTGGATAGAGTCTTAGTTTGTATTTTCATGTCTGTAATTGTCTTTGTATGTAAGAGTCTTTATGTATTAGTTTATCGAGTTGTATTTACTTTTACATATTGAATGTTGCATTTCTTTCTAAGTGTTTTGCGCACTAACATGTGCGCATGAGAATGCTCCTGCGTACTTAGCAAGTACGCAAGAATACCTTTGCGTACTTGTTAAGTACGCAAGAGCAATTTGCCCTGCGCACTTGTTAAGTGCGCGGGCATCAGGTCAGGTATAAATAGGATAGGTTGACAGTAGTTAAGTACGCAGGCTTTAGTGCAAATACGCAGATTGTAACCTAAGTGCTTCTCTCTATAACCTTCAAGTGTTTATAATACAAAGAAAGTTTAAAGTGTCTTCTCTTGTCGGTTTACTTTGTTTAGCTAGACTCTCCACCTAGTCACGGGCATTCCGCACCCGGTCCGACTAGTAGACCCACTTGCATGTGACGATCCGCCACACCCGAGGGACCTACAAGTGGTATCAAAGCATTTGCTCCTGATTTCGAGTGTTGTGAGTGAGTTTGGAGAGTTTTTACAAGAAAAAAGAGGTATTTTTGTTGATTTTTGTGATAAAATAGGGGTAGCTCTTGAGTACTATTTTAGAAGCAAAAATCACTCAAAAACTGTTTTTTGTTGTGTATTTGAGTGTTTTGAGCATCAAAGGTTGGTTAGAAACAAGTTTCTGACCCTTTGGCTCATTTGCATTGATCATCAGATGAATTTTTACCATCTCCGGCGAGTTTCAGGTGACCGGAAAAGTTTGGTGAAAGTTGCTGAAAAGGTATCCTGCGTACTTACCATTTCTGGCAAAAAGTACAGTTTTGTGCGTACTTACTAAATACGCAAGACTTATCTCCTGCGTACTTATAAGTGCGCAAGACTGAACTTGTGCGAACTTAAGTTATATCCTGCGTACTTAGATTTACTCCTGCGTACTTACAAGTATGCAAGAGGAAATCTAAATACGCAAGACTATTTCTCTAGTGCGCAAGGCCAAAACCAAGTGCGCAACTGTGTCTGACTTTTCTGAAATTTGACTAAGTGTTCACTATGTCGAATCTTCAGAATCTTGGAAACCTGCTGAATTATGATAATGAGATCGGTACACCACAGAAACCACCAAAGTTGCTGAACGTGAACGAATATTCTAATTGGAAAGCACGTTTCAAGCACTACATTTCTTATACCGACTCATCACTATGGATACCAATCCTTGAGGGATATAAGCATCCCACACACATCTATCTTGATGAAACCATGCCCAAACCTATCTCTAAGCTTTCTGACGAAGAAAAGAAAGCTTATGACCGTGAAAAGAAGGCACTTGGTTCGATCACTATTGCATTAACTCGGGAATTGTTCCACAGTTTCCAAGGGTATGACAATTCTAAGGATCTCTGGAAAGCTTTACAGAAGAGATTCGAAGGAAATAGTGACATCAAGAAGAGTAAGCGGGATCTTCTCAGGAAGCAGTATGAGTGCTTCAGATTTTTTGAGAACGAATCTTTAGATGACCTCATCTCTAGGTTCTATCATTTACAGACTGAGTTGAAGGCTTTTGAACTTAGGTATCCGGATGAAGAAATGGTGGAAAAGTTTTTGGATGCTTTACCACCCAAATTTGAGATGTACACAACCCTGATGAGGGAAAATCCTAAATTATATGAGCTGACAGTTGAAGAGGCAATAGGAAAGGTTCAAGTTCATGACATGAACCTAAGAAGAAAGGAGAGCTCTGGAAGACCCCAGATACAAGACCCTTCTATGTATCATGGGACGACTTCTACATCCAAGTCATCGGGCTCTGGAATTGCCCTCTTCACTGGAAATCCTACTGAAGAAGACCACTCAACTGGGTGTGGTGGTGATGCTTGCTATGCTTCAGGATCAGGGTTGGGGTCTCATCATCAAAATACCTCAACAAATCCTCCTGCTACGTCTTCAGCTAACAACTCAGCTATAGCCAGAATAGCTGAAGATCATGTAGCACTATTCTCATCTTGTATGCTTGCATATGAAAATTTCATAGGTGGCAAGCTTACTGATCCAGAGACGATTGAAGAAGATTTTAATCAAGTGGATCCTGATGACATGGAGGACATGGATATTCAATAGAATATGGCCATGCTATTGAGGAGAGCCAAGCGTTTCCTGAACAGAACAGAAAGAAAGTTTATTGGCGGGCATCCTAGTGCCAAGGTCGGGTTTGACAAATCCAAGGCCAAATGCTACAAGTGTCTGAACTATGGACACTTTGCTCGTGAGTGTTAGAAAGACAAAGCACCTGCCTCTGGTTTTACCCGACCCAGCCAAGGAAACAGCCATGGCCACAACAATC
The DNA here is from genome assembly GCA_023525975.1 of Smallanthus sonchifolius. NCBI lineage: Eukaryota > Viridiplantae > Streptophyta > Magnoliopsida > Asterales > Asteraceae > Smallanthus > Smallanthus sonchifolius. The sequence goes on along the minus strand of CM042023.1, from coordinate 71,043,180 downwards.
CAAACCACCACAATCAAAGCCAAAGTGGAACGTCCAATGCACTGGTAGCACAACAGGACGACATCTTTGACTGGGGTGTTCATCTTGAGGATGCCAACATCGCACAAACCCAGGTTGGTCTCATGGCTGAGATCATGGAGATGATGGAAGCAGAGAAAAGGGAAGCTTCTATGGCTGACCTAGAAGAATCTACAACTACTGCTACAGAGAAGGTGAAGGAAGCTGAAGAAATGGAAGCTCATGTAGCTGATGAAGAGGAATCGACCATTGCTGTTGCTCTCATGGCCATTGGAGAAGCAACAAGTTCATCGTCTGAGGTAGATTCTAACCCTTTCTCTGTTATTTCATGTTCTAAATGTCTAGGGCTAAAACTTGAAAATTCTAGGATCCAAGACAAAATCGAACCCACAAGTTTGGCAGCTCTAAACTATAAAGAAAATGAAAAACGTTTTAAAGATTCTATTGAAACGTTAAAAAAGGAAAAAATCTGAATATTCTTTAAAAATAAGTGATCAACAGCTTCACTTAGATGTTGCATACAGGGGGTTAGAAAAACGGAACAATGAAATCAACAAACTGCAAAATGAGATCTTGCAGTTAAAATGCACTAATGAGAAGTTGAAAAACTCTCGCTTTGTGGTGGAACACTACGAGTCTGTGGTGAGACAACTGAATGGGTTAGGTTTGGGTACTAATGCCATTCTTCCACCAGTGAGCGGGAAGTTTGTCAATAGCTTAATAGACATTGATCTCACTTGTCTAGATGAGTCCTCTGATATGGATGATTCCTCTAAAAAGGATGAATCCTCAAGTAAGACTAACTCCACATCTAGTGAGGAGTTTGTTACTGTTTCTAAGGATGGGTCGGTTAACTCTTGCCCTGAAGGAGTAGTATCTGAGGAGTTGTTGACTGAACAAAAGGTAAAGAAAAACGTTAACACTAATGGTGATAATTGCATTTTAACATAACCCGATATCATTGAAACAAATGATAATCTAAAGGTAATGCTTTATGGGGGGTATAAAGGTCTTAACCAAGCAAAGAAAGAAGCTTTTTCAGCTCATTATGGGCTTGGGTATAAAGAAAATTTGGAAAAATATTATACTCCCAAAAACCAAACTGGTAAGGTTCAGACTAATGTTCATAAACCAACTCCTCTTTCTCATAATGCTGAGTTATCTAAGGCCAGATCTAATGAGCCTTACAAGAGAACTTATGTAGACAAGAGGAACTGTTTTCACTGTGGCTTGGTTGGTCACATTTTGGTGAACTGTCCTTCTAAGAACCAAGGGAAAATGCCTGTTGTTTCACAACCAGCTATTATCCCCAGGTCGCCACCAGTGAAACCATCTCCCAAACATCCAAAGAAAAATGTGGTGAAACCACCAGTCAAACCGATGGTAAAGCCTAAGATCTTATCTGAAGCTAAACCATCCGTTCCAAGAAAGGTAACGCAACTGCTGTACCTCGTGTATCTACCTCTGGTAGTACACGTACTGGTGAGAAACCTGTGGCAAGACTCTCTAAGCCACAGAGGAGGAGACGGAACAAGAGGTTGAGAAAGCTTGAACAGCTAACTTCAGTTCAATCAGGTGAAGCTTCCACAAGTTCACCTGCTGTAGTTGAACCAAAGTCTCTTGTTCTGGTTAAGAAATAGAAGAGATCCTGGACTGCCAAATCCAAAACTTCTCAATCTCCTAGTTCTATTTCTTCTAAAGATTCATCAATTTTGAACAGTCATCATGACTGTGAGTTAAAGGAAGTAGTTTATTTTGAAAAGGATGGACGACCCAAGACCACAATGGCTTGGGTCTCCAAATCTAACTAATTCTTTTGTGACTCGTGCAGGGACGTCCGAAGGGTACTATCTCTAACTGCTGCTAAGTAGATAGTGGATGTTCCAGGCACATGACAGGAAACATGGCCCTGCTTCAAGATGTTAAACCATTCAGAGGCGGCTATGTGGCCTTTGCCGGAAAAAAAGGCGTCAGCATCACGTGTCAAGGCGTGGTTTCGAAAGGTTGTGTCAGCTTTGACAATGTCAACTTCTGCGAGCAGCTAAAGCATAACCTGTTGAGTGTCTCCCAAATGTGTGATAAGGAGTACTCGGTGATGTTTGCCAAGTCAGAATGCATGATTCTCAAACCCGGTTTTGAAGTTCCGGAAGATTGGATCCTGATGAGAGCGCCAAGAACAAACGACACCTATCAGATCGATATGAGCGTGGCAACAACCACCTCATCAGTTCCTACCTGTTTGCTTTCTAAAGCGACAGAGCTCGACTCCATCTTATGGCATAGGAAACTCGGACATATTTCGTATAGTAAAATGAATCATATTATCCGAAACGGTTTGGTAACCGGCGTTCCTAAGCTGAGGTTTACCGTTGCAGATGACTGTATGCCTTGTAAAAAGGGTAAACAGCAACGGAAGTCTCACAAGCCCAAGCTCCAAAATTCTATTGATACCCCTTTGGAGCTATTACAATTAGATCTGTTTGGCCCCGTAAGTATCAGGAGTATTGGAGGTAAGTCGTTCTGTCTAGTTGTAACTGATGATTTCTCACGTTTTTCTTAGGGTGCATTTCTTAGGTACTAAAGACGAGACTGCTGATATTCTTCAATATTTGATCCTGAGCTTGGAATCTCTTTGCAAGCTGAAAGTTAAAAGAATTAGGAGTGACAACGGAACTGAGTTCAAGAATAATTTGATGGAGCTTTTCTGTCTCAAGAAAGGGATCCGTCACGAATTCAGCGCGCCGTACACGCCTCAGCAGAATGGAGTTGCTGAACGTAAGAACATAACACTGATTGAGACTGCAAGGACTATGCTGTCGGATGTAAAGCTTCCTGTCACTTTCTGGGCAGAAGCCGTTAATACAGCTTGTCACGTCTTAAACAGAGTTCTGGTTGTGAAGAGGCACAACAAGACTTGTTACGAGATTATCAACAATTGACTTCCCAATCTTGATTACCTAGTTCCTTTCGGTAGTCCTTGTTCCTTGTTGCTACAGTACAAAGACCGCCAGTCTAAGTTTCATGCAAAAGCGGTGGAAGGCATCTTCTTAGGATACGTTGCCAACTCGCCTTGCAAGAGAGTGTACAACATAGGAACTCGTACTGTCGAGGAATGGTTTGAAGTGGATTGTAGTAAACACAGCATTCCACCCAAACCAACAGGTCCAGCTTAGGGTTTTGATTATGATGTGCTATTCAAGTCATTCAATCTTCCTGATCTATCTGCAGTTGACACCGCAAATGTTTATGAATTATTGGGTGGCGGTGATGACTCCAGCTTCTCTACTCGTGCTACTGTACCAATTATAACTCCTGATTCCAATGCTGCATCTGCATCTGGAACTCATGACAGTGATGACAGTGAAGATGTTCTTGTTGTTGGAGATGACGCTCAAGCCAATCCTAACACAACTGTAGGAAATGAAGCTCCAGCTGATCCAATTAACATTGAATCTTCTTCCTCTGGAACACAGGAAATGGGGGAGTTAAGCACGAATTTAGATCCAGAAATTCAGGAACCGGTTGTACTGGAGACGAGAGTGCATAGGAGTCATCCAATCGACAACATTATTGGTGATCCTTATGCCGGTGTTCAGACTCGTCATCGAACCATCACTGAGAACACCAGTCTTTACACAGAGATATTTGACACTGGTGTCATGGAAACATGTCTGCATGCTGCATTCGTGTCCCAGTTAGAGCCGAAGAATGTGAAGGAGGCTCTCACTGACAACTGTTGGATTGAGGCGATGCAAGATGAACTGTATCAATTCCAAAAGTTGCACATGTGGGATTTGGTTGACTTGCCAAAGGGCTTTCAACCAATTGGAACCAGATGGGTGTTCAAATGCAAGACGGATGATCGTCATGTTGTTGTGAAGAACAAAGCAAGATTGGTTGTTCAGGGTTTTTATCAGCAAGAGGGCTTGGATTACATAGAAGTATATGCCCCAGTTGCTAGAATTGAGGCCATTCGACTGTTCTTGGCTTATGCCACTTATGTCGGCTTCAAGGTCTATCAACTTGATGTGAAGAGTGCTTTCCTTTATGGTAAAGTTCATGAAGAGGTCTATGTCACTCAACCTCCCGGTTTTGAAGATCCGCATAATATTAATAAAGTGTATAATCTAGACAAAGCACTTTATGGTCTTCATCAAGCACCGCGGGCATGGTATGAGACATTATCTAAGCATTTACTGTCTAATGGTTTCGACCGTGGACAGATTGACTCGACCCTCTTCATTAGGAAAGCAGGAGGTGACATTCTTCTTGTACATGTATACGTCGACGAGATTATCTTTGGATCTACCAATGAAGGGATGTGTAGGGAATTCGAGCAGGTGATGAAGTCCAAATTTGAAATGAGTAATATGGGTGAATTGTCGTTCTTCCTGGGTCTGCAAGTTAGTCAATGAGAGGATGACATTTATCTACATCAAACTAAGTATGTGCAGGACATATTATCAAAATACAGATGAATGATAGCAGTACTTATGGAACACCTATCCCAGTCAATCATGGTCTGCATCCTGACAAAGATGGAAAGAATGTAGATAGCAGATTGTCCCATGGGATGATCGGATCACTTATGTATCTCACAGCTTCAAGACCCGATATAATGTTTGCTGTGTGCTTGTTCTCAAGGTTTCAGTCTCAACCGAAGGAGTCACATATGATAACCGTGAAGAGAATTTTCAGATACCTGAAAGGGAAACCTCAATCAGGTCTTTGGTACTCTAAGCAGCAGTCATTCGACTTCAAAGTCGACTTCAAAGCCTACACTGATTCAGATTATGGCGGTTGTAACCTTGACAGAAAGTCAACTTCTGGTGGATGTCAATTCTTAGGAGACAGACTGGTCTCCTGGCAGTGTAAGAAGCAGTCAACGGTTTCTGTCTCAACTTGTGAAGCAGAATACATTGCTGCAGCGAGCGGTTGTTCTCAGATACTGTGGATTCAGCAGCAGTTGAGAGACTACGGCTTAAACTTCACTGGAACTCCTCTATTTATTGACAACAATGCCACAATGTCCATCACAAATAACCCTGTGAAACATTCCAAAACTAAACATATAGAGATTCGCCATCATTTCATCCGTGATTGTGCTGAAAAGCATTTAATTGAACATGTAAAAGTTCACACGGATGAAAATCTTGCTGACCTTTTCACAAAGGCATTTGATCGATCCCGTTTTGAGCATCTTGTCAACTTGATAGGAATGTTCAATCCTGAGTGAAAATTAATTTTTCTTAATTCAATTCAATTCATGGAAGTTAAACTTTATTTCTTTTAAATTTTCTGTATAGTTCTTTTAGTTTTTAAAATATTTTACAAAAATCAAAAACAAAAATAGAAAATGGAGAAAAATTTCAAAGGTAACTTGAGATAAGAGGAAATGATAGTACATCTGAAATGATCTAAACGCCATAGACTGCTCATATGGGAAATGATTGCGTCATGTTTACTTAATTTTTTAAATTATAATGTTTGTAATTTGTTTATTTACAAGTAATTTGAATTATCAGTAGGCTGTATGCGTCTTTCAATCACTAGTAGTGTGGAAACTAAATCTAAATTACAACTGTGATTTGAACCCATGTTTGCAAGTGTGTGTGCGTAAAAGAATAGAAAAGATCATTACCAGATAAAGGATGTCAGATTTTGGCAATAATTTTCTTTTGAGATCAGTTTCGGGTTATGTCGTTAACACAATTAATGCGGTTCATCTCACTGCCCATACTCACAAGTATGCAAGGAGAGATTGAATCAAGACATGTCTCTGCATTAACCGTGGAGCATTTATTCACCCTTGAATCACTCCTGATTCATTGAAATCAAATCCAGATAAAAGTTGGATCCCCTTACCTTATTCAATCATCATATATATTATCCTGAATCATCATTCCGATATTCAATGAAGAAAATCAAATGAAACCAAGACAACTGAATCACTTGATTCTGAATCTTATGATTCCTGATAATCCTTATGGATTCTGCTTGATTTTTCCTGTGCTAATAGATGTAGCTTCATTCTGAAAATTTAGAAAATCATTGGGAAAATCTTAGATGCCTTGAGATAGTGAAAGTTAGAATAGCATATCAGTGGGGTACACGTTGTATATCTTATAATTAATACCTTAATACAAAAGAATGTGATACAAAGATGCGTATACTTTCAAATCTTATAATATTGTCAACTTGAATTACTTGTTTATGTGCTTATTACGTACGAATAAAGAGTAATCCATGACATGATCCCATATTCTTTGATGTTTATTTTGTATCGTTTTTGCTAAAAGATAGCCTGATATGATCCTCTGCTCGTGTCTTTGATCAAAAATAGTTTGTGTGAATACTTTTATATTTCTATGAGAAAAGATCAAAAATATTTTAAGTTTATGCATAGTTCAATTTTATTCAGAAAAGCCAAAAATATTTGTGTTTAACCTTCCTGAATTGTATTTAAAACCTCGTGATTGAATATTTTTATCTTGTTCGTTAGTTGATTTGAAAAACTTCATAAATTTTGAGTTGAAATTTTGCGTACTTAATCGTTGTGCGTACTTGTCAAGTTCGCACGAAGTAAGTCTTGCGTACTTGTAAATGCGCAAGAGTAAAACTTGCGCACTTATAAATGCGCAAGAGTTAAAGCTTGCGTACTTGTAAGTACGCAAGAGTTAACTCGTGCGCACGACTTATTGTGGCTGGGTATATAAGGGACACTTAGAAGTTTTTCTCAGTTTCATCGCATTCAAACCGAATTTTTCCCTCTGCAAATTTCACTCAAAATCAAAGTGTTCCTAAACCATCTTTTCGTCCCGTCTATTGTTTCATCATCTCATTTCATCGATTTGGTGAGATTCTAGGCTAAATCCATCCGTAATTTCGTGACTTTTGGACCGATTGTAGACTTAAATTTTTTTAGGGTTATTCTTGAATTTTTGGATAAAATTGGGAATTGTTTGGGTAATTTCTTATCACTGATCCGGATTAGAAAACTTAATCGACTCTTAATCATCCCGTTTGGTCCTTGATTTGATCCGTCGGTTGAAGTTTAATCGGCAGTGGGTCGAGGGCCGTTTTAGGTCAAAATTTGGTCCTGGTTAGGTAGATTGTGGTGTTGATACTGGTCCCATAGGTTATAATCGTTGATTCCGACCTAGTGGTGACCTATTCGACCCGCTTTTTGAACGATCCAACAAATTCTAAAATTTCTAGAATTTTTCTTAAGTGCTGTTCTTGCGCACTTATCAAGTACGCAAGAGGTAGTTCTTGCGTACTTGTTAAGTACGCAAGAAGAAAAAGGTGCGCACTTGCTAAGTGCGCAGCACCAACACTTAGGAAATTTTCTAAGTCTGAAATTTCTGTTCAAAGAGTAACTACTGTACCGTGTCATGTTTGTTCATTCCCAATGATACATGTTGTTTTGATTATGTTTTCTGTGTGTTTTTGCAGATTATGGCTCGAGCGTTTACTAACAAATTCAACCTGTTAGCGAACACTCAACCCGAATGGAAAGGTGCAGCATTGCATTATAAGGAGATAGTTGACTTCTTGAACCGCTCAAGAGTCAGCTATGCTATCTCAGCTGACCCGACCGTGTCAAGACCTTACTTGGAACAATTCTGGGAGACGGCGGAGCACGACTGCACGGTATCCCCCAATGTCTTTAGGGCTACCGTTGTAGGTCAGGCTATTGCTTTCTCTAAAGATACTATAAGAAGGGTCATGCAGTTCAGAGACCTCGCTACCGACCCGACAGCCTGTCCAGATTACTATGTGGATGGGTGTTGGAGGCAAAGAATGGGATACGTCGGAGCGAGGGACTATGCTTCATACATAAAGATGTGGGTATTAGACCAATGTCGGTATTTCGCCCACGTCATGATCGTGTGCATCTCGTCAAGGAAAGCGGGTAAAGATGCCATGGGTCATGACCTTGCAGCAACCATAGTGGGCTTGTCTCTTAATAGGGGCTACAACTTCTCGCGCTACATCTTCAAAGCAATCAATGACCAGATCAACACATTGGAGAAGTTTAGATTCTTATTGTACCCTAGGTTTATGCAACTCCTGATTGATGACGCGTTGCCAAACCTTCCTGCTATAGGGGACAGACTACAAGTCAAGAGGGTGGACAAGAGAGTATTCGCTCAATTCCTAAAGCCAGGCAGTGTAGAACCTACCCCTGTGCATACAGAACTCTTTGGCCACCTTCTAAATGAAGCATATGTGGCACCTGAAGATTGGAGATGGTACAGCCACGACTCGGAGCCTGAATTAAGTGAGCATTCAGATGAACAGCAGGAACAACAAGAAGAGGATAATGAAAGTGATGACGGTGACGACGAAGGCGGTGATGGTGGTGCTGAGGAATCTGATTTAGAAGCAACATAATCAGATTCTTCTGATTCCGATGACGCACCATCGCAGGCACACCCCAGGAGAGCGGCACAGGTAACCCTACCTGAGTCGTCCTCCAAAAGAAAGCGACAGAGCTCGAGCAGCGAATATGAGCCAACCTCTGACTTTGACGCTGCTCTACAAAGACAAAGACGAGAGAGTGTTCATAAGAACAGGGGAGATAGGCAAGAGGTTGCTATCCCCATTGTGGTAGAGGCCCCAGCTCAGCAGCAAGTACAAGTTCAAGCTGCCAGTACAGATTCAGCCTCTATCCCACCAGAACAGCAATTGTACCGTAGCAGGAGAAGACCACAAGTTCAAGCTGACGTGGTAGTCCCGGCAGTCACTGAGGAGGTTCCTGTGACGGTGACCCTCCCTACAACATCATCCAAGTGGCGGTGACTACTCCAATTGTCACGGAGTCTGTCACCATCACCCCTACCATAACACCCACTCCCATCATCTCATCCCAAATCCCAACACCCACCATTGATCCTCCAAGTCAACCCTTCACTTATGAAGATTTCTCACAAGGTTTTGACTTTGGTACCATCTTCTCCTCCCCTATCCATAATGTTGAAGCGTCATCGTCTAGGCAACCTGATCCGACTGAGTCAAGGATCGATGTGCTAGAAACCCAATTTGATGGACTGCTGAAGACTATTCAGAAGTCAAAGGAGGAATCTGATGCTCAACAAGCACAAATTAATTCACTGGCCGATGAAGTTAGGATTCTACATAGCCAGAGAACGGGGACTAATGAGCGACTGAAGAATGTAATGGCACAGAATGAGCTGTTAATGAAGAAAAATGAAATGATTCTAGGCCACATAACGTCACTTGAGCTAAGGCTGGATTTACAAAGAAAAGAGCACGAAGCGATGGTCAAATTAGTTGCAGAACTGACCAAGAAGCTTGATGCTCAGGGGAGAAGGAGAAAGAGAAAGAGAAAGAAAAGAAATCCACTGGTGCTGAGCCTTGTCATCCAGTCGACTTGACTAAGGATGACGCTAAAGACAAGGATCCTGAAGCCGGTCCTAGTGGAGGTGAGCACCAAGCATTGGCAATTGTGCCAATCTCTGCTATTCCAATGGCTTAGGGGAGTCTACTCAGCAAGAGGGTGGTGATACCTCTGGTGGTGGTGGTGATAAAGGGAAGTCAGCAGCCGATGTGCTCAAGGACTTATCTGATGATGAGATCCTTCATCTTGAGCCTGACTATTCCAAGGAAGCACAGATCGATGCTCTCCTTAATCTGGAAGAAGGAGAGATCGACTCTGGTGATTACTGGAATAATGATGATGAAGACGTGGTGATAGAGATTCCCAAGGGTGACGGGGAAGGAGAATACGAGTTAAAAGATGGAGAGATCTTTGAGTTTCCATCCTTCGAAGCTCAGCTCGATACAGGTTCAGTCGAGCAAGCAAGTAATGAGGAAGCCTCGATTGAAGCCTCCCCAGTTGACCCTGCACCTGTGGACCCAGAGGCACCAAAAGAGACAGATATGCCTTCTACTAGTTCAAAGGGTCCAGCTCCGGTGTGGCAAAAGACGTCTATCATAGACAAGCACGGAGCAACAGGGATGATCTTGGCTGTAAGGTTCGAGGAGGATAAGCAGTTGTTCGCTATCAAAAGATCTGGCGGGGTTCAATACTTGAAACCCACCAGTGAAGCGTTCAACTCTTTACCCAAATATGACCTTGTGAACCTAGCAAACCGAGAGCTACTGGGTCAGTGTAATCATGCAGTGGCGATGGGTTTGTGGGTGGTTCTGCAGTGTGAAGCAAGATCTGGGAACTTTGAAATGTTCAAGCCTCAGGTGCCCAAGAGAGTCAAGGATAAGCACGATGTACATCATGTGACTAAGAAGCACTTAAAGAAATTGGTATACAAGCCAGTGCGATGTGAAACTAAGATTCCCCTGAGCAAGTTATCTCAGGATATTCTTGGTGACATGTGGTACTTGTACGTAGATCCAAAAACGGGCGAGGCTGTCATCATGGGAAAGGGACGTTCCGAGAGTGAGAACTTAGTGCCAAAAGAACTGATCAGAATATTTGATGAAGTCTGCTTCATCAACTTTTCTGTGAAAGATCTGGAGGTACTAGTTGATAGGTATTGTGTCCACACGGACGAATGGACAAAGCTCTTTGCTTCTAAATATGACAAGGTGATCAAGTTCTGCCTTGAATACAAGAAGAAGATGGAAGCTAAGGATGGACAGCTGTGAAGACTGAAGATTGAAGACTGAAGACGATGAAGATCCCGAGCTGTTGTCAAGGGGGAGTTTGTTGAAGCACTTTCAGGTGACAACACTCTGGATAGAGTCTTAGTTTGTATTTTCATGTCTGTAATTGTCTTTGTATGTAAGAGTCTTTATATATTAGTTTATCGAGCTGTATTTACTTTTACATATTGAATGTTACATTTCTTTCTAAGTGTTTTGCGCACTTACATGTGCGCAGGAGAATGCTCCTGCGTACTTAGCAAGTATGCAAGAATACCTTTGCGTACTTGTTAAGTACGCAAGAGCAATTTGCCCTGCGCACTTGTTAAGTGCGCAGGCATCAGGTCAGGTATAAGTAGGATAGGTTGACAGTAGTTAAGTACGTAGGCTTTAGTGCAAATATGCAGATTGTAACCTAAGTGCTTCTCTCTGTAACCTTCAAGTGTTTATAATACAAAGAAAGTTTAAAGTGTCTTCTCTTGTCGGTTTACTTTGTTTAGCTAGACTCTCCACCTAGTCACGGGCATTCCGCACCCGGTCCGACTAGTAGACCCACTTGCATGTGACGATCCGCCACACCCGGGGGACCTACACATATCAAACTTGGGAGGCAAAACATCCAGAAACTTTTCAACTAATTCTTCATCAGGATACTTTAGCTCAAAAGCTTTCAACTCGGTCTGCAGATGATAGAATCTAGAGATGAGCTCGTCTATAGATTCGTTCTCCAGAAATCTGAAGCACTCATACTGCTTCCTGAGGAGATCCCGTTTACTTTTCTTGATGTCACTATTGCCCTTGAATCTTTTCTATAACGCCTTCCATATATCCTTGGAGTTATCATATCCTCTGAAACTGTGGAATAACTCCCTATCAAGGCCATATTGATAGAACCGTGAGCCTTCTTCTCTCGATCATAAACTTTCTTTTCTTCTTCATCGAGTTTAGAGATAGGCTTGGGCATTACTTCATCAAGGTAAATGTGTGTGGGATGCTTAAATCCCTCTAGAATTGGTATCCATAAAGAAGAATCGGTATAAGAAATGTAATGCTCAAAGCGTGCTTTCCAGTTAGAATAATCATTTACATTTAGCAACTTTGGCGGTTTCTGAGGTGTTCCGATCTCATTGTCATAGTTCAGAAGGTTACCGAGGTTCTGAAGATTCGACATGGTGAACACTTAGTCAAATTTCAGAAAGGTCAAAGACACTTGCGCACTTGATACTGCCTTGCGCACTTAGAGAAATGGTCTTGCGTAGTTAGGATTTGCTCTTGCGTACTTGATAAGTACGTAGGTGTAAATGGTAAGTACGCATGAAATAACTTAAGTACGCACCAAGATTGGTCTTGCGTACTTGATAAGTATGCAGCAAGACTGAACTTTTTGCTAGATAAGGTAAGTACGCAGGTAACATTTTCACCAACTCTCACCAAACTATTCCGGTCACTGGAATCTCACTAGAGATGGCAAAAATCGGACAGATGAACAAACAAAATGAGCCAAAGGGTCAGAAACTTGTTTCTAACCAACCTTTGTTGCTCAAAACACTCAAATACACAACAAAAGTCGGTTTTTGAGTGATTTTTGCTTCTATAATAGTGCTCAAGAGCTACCCTTATTTTATCACAAAAATCAACAAAAATACCCACTTTTGCTTGTAAAATCTCAGTAGAAAAACTCTCCAAACACACTCACAACACTCGATTTCAAGTGCAATGCTCTGATACCACTTGTAGGTCCCTTGGGTGTGGCGGATCGTCACATGCAAGTGCGTTCCTGAGTCGGACCGGGTGCGGAATACCCGTGACTAGGTGGAGAGTCTTACAACACAAAGTAAACCGACAAGAGAATCATTTTAAACTTTCGTCTATTATAAACACTTGAAGGTTACAGAGAGAAATACTGAGTATACAATGTCTGCGTATATGACTGCGTACTTGTCTACTGTCAACCTATCCTATTTATACATGACCTGAACTCTGCGCACTTAGCAAGTGTGCAGGGAAAATTGCTCATGCATACTTAGCAATTACGCAAGGTATTCTTGCGTACTTGCTATGTACGCAGGAACTAATTCCTGCGCACATACAAGTGCGCAAAACACTTAGAGATTTCAGCAACTATCAACATGCATTAGTAAATACAACTCAATAACTAATACATACATACACTTACAAACAAAGACAAATACATACAATGAAAGTACAAAACTAAGACTCTATCCAGAGTGTTTGTCACACAAAAGTGCTTCAACAGTTCTTTTGCTTGAACTCTTCATGTAGCTTAAGGTCTTGGCAGTCATGTGATCAAAGACAAATATATGGCCATCCTGTTGCAAGTTAGGATGGATATGATTAATAATAATCTGAAGAAACCTAGGGTAGACCAAGAACTTTTCCTTCACTCCACCAGTCAAGTTTTCCTTTAATTGCCCAAATACTAGCCTAGAAAAATTATAATCTCTCCTTTTAATCAATCCTAAGATTGCTGATGCCACCATGGCATTTGCTGAATCAAATCCGCCTTTTCTAATAGACAGGCAATGAATGAAGACATGTATAATGTATATCCATAGAGGTGGAAGGGCATTCTTGATAATATGTCCGACGTTGAATTCATCTAGATGCCCCAATCTTCTGAAACATTCTTTAACATAAAAACTTGGAAAATCCACCGATGCTTTATGATTATCATTAAAGTGCAGCACCTCTCTGATAGTTGCCTCAGAAAAAAAAGAACTTCTTGATTATGAACTGTAGCCCTGATATGCTCCACATTGTCTATAACAGTTGTAGTTGCAGTACTCCGGAATTGCCTTATAGTAGTTTCAAACACTGGTAGATTGTGGCTTATAGCAAAGCTGATGTTGGAGTTGGCTAGGAAATCAAGTACAGGTAAGAAGTCTGCATTTTTGGGATCAGTAGTATGCAATACAGCACACACATTGTGCCTTTTGACAAATAAGAGATCCATATCGAGATTTTTTGAGGAAATCTGATGAAGACGACGACGGAGGAATCATATAAAGGAGACTGATTTCGTAAACTTAGACCGGAGAATCGAGCTTTTGTGTGTGAAAACGAAGGTGAAAATGGTTTCGAGTGAGTGAGAGTGAACGAAGCATGAAGAATAACCTGATTATCAAAACATTCAATTTGAGCTTAACAAAAGACTAAAATGCCCTTGTCGAAACTATTAGTTTCGATAGAACAAAGTAGTTTCGGGTGGGAGGTAGTTTCGGGCGGATTGAGTAGTTTCGATGACAATATTGTTTCGGGTGAAAAAGAGATACTTGATCAGAAACAAAGGAAAAAACACTCATATGTACAAAATTTAAACAAGCTAATAAGGAAGATTCAAAAATTTATAGAGAAAAATAAAAGTAAAAAACAATAAAAGATATAAACCCGAACACTTAGCCTAAGAAAAGATCAAACGTGAGATCATGTCTGGTCAAACCCTTGAAACACTTCATTTTGCACTCAACTACTGTGAATCCCTGAAGATAGCTGATATTTGTGCAAGATAAACCCGAACATTTGCTTGTACAATGTTTTCATGTGATTAAGAGGTACCATTTGAGTACGAAACACGGCGTACCCCAGATTTTGAAGTAAAATGGTTTTGAAAGCCTATCAATCCTTAAGAAATACCCGCATTCATCTGATCATCTCTTACAGGTTAACTAGGGTAACATCTTGGTACGTCAAAATCACCGCCAAATGTAAAACAAAATCCAACTTGATATAAGAAGTTGTAAAATGAAAAAATATCCAAGTGGATATTAAAAACGTACGAACATTCTAGATCTTTGCGTAAGTAAAACAGAAGAAGTCGTAAAATTATCCAAACGGATAGGAAAAGTTTGAACACTCGAGATCTTTGCGTAAGCAAAACAGACGGGGTCAAATCATCCAAGTGGGTGAGAAAAAGATGAACTCCCGAGATCTTTGCGTAGGCAGAACAGACGGGGTCATCGGCGGTAACTCTCGTTACTTTGACGGTCACCTGGATCATGAATTAGAATCCAACACGTAAGTCTATATCTGATTGAATCGGTTTTCTTAGCTTTAAGATGGGTTAGATATTTCAAAATGGGTTCAAACACACGTGTACGATTGAGAATTATGTTTTCACACTACTAAGGAGTTATAACCATATGTCGGGCCTACCGGCTATACCTCAGTAAGCACCATCGCTTATGGTCCATTCCATGTTCAAGAAGTCTGATCAGACTCTATCATTTCTCAAAAGGTCGGATCCGATTTTCCTGAAACAAAAACATGATACTCACAGTGAGTTTTTCTTAAGCAAACAATAAACGAATAAAAAAAAATTACTTTTCTTTTTGACTATACAATGCAAATCTTTTTCTTTCTAACAACAAATTTCAATTTCTCCCCCAAAAGTTTTGCTTTCACAAACTGAAAAAGAAAAAAACTATACAGAAAAATAATTTTTTTTTGGAAATCTTCCCGATTAACAAGTTTAAATAAAAGAGACAATATGCACAAAGGTTACTGAATATTGATCATGCCGAGCATCTCCACCAATTTCTCAAATCTGGCAGAATCAAATGCTTTTGTAAAGATGTCGGCGGTTTGCTTGTCGGTTTTAACTTCAACGATTTTGATGTGTTTCTTTTCGACACTATCACGGATGAAGTGGTGTTTGATCTCAATGTGTTTGGTTTTAGAATGCTGAACATGATTTTTGATGATATGGGGAACATCGGTGTTGTCACACAGGATGGGAGTTTCATGTAAGGTGATCCCGTAATCAAGCATTTTATGGTGGATCCACCTTACTTGGGAACAACAAAGGGCTACGGCAATGTATTCGGCTTCGGCTGTGGATTGGGATATGGTGGTTTGTTTCTTACATTGCCAGGAGACGAGGCGGTTGCCAAGGAACTGACAATCCCCATAAGTGGACTTTCGGTCTAAGTTGCATCCTCCGTAGTCTGAATATGAATATGAATAAGCCAAAAGATCAAACAAGTTATTTTTGGGATACCAAAGCCCAAGTTTTGGCTTGTACTTCAAATATCTTAAAATACGTTTGACAGCAATTAAATGAGAGAGTTTAGGATTAGCCTGAAAGCGTGCACACAAGCACACTGCAAACATGATGTCTGGTCTGCTAGTAGTGAGATACAGAAGAGATCTTATCATCGAGCGATAGAGGTGCTGATCAACGCTTTCACCATCCAAATCAGGAGACAGACAGTGTCGAACTTCCATCGGAGTCTTGTAAGGGTGAGACTCAGTCATTTTGAACTTATTCATGATTTCTTTGACATACGTCTCTTGATGGATAAGAATTCCCGACTCAGACTGATCTACTTGCAAACCAAGAAAGAACTTCATTTCTCCCATAGAACTAATTTCAAACTTAGAACGCATCACTTCCTAAAATCTTTACACAACCGAGGATTTGTGATCCGAAAATGATATCATCAATGAAGATTTGCACCAAAATGGTATCCGCACCATCCTTTTGTTTGAAAAAGTTTGGTCAATTGCCCCTCGTGTGAAACCATTATCAAGCAGATGCGTAGAAAACGTCTCATACCACGCACGAGGTGCTTGATGAAGACCGTACAATGCCTTGTCAAGTTTGTAAACTCTGTCAGTATAGCTTGGATCAATGAAACCCGGTGGCTGCTTGATATAAACTTCCTCTTGAACTTTTTCATACAGAAATGCGCTTTTGACATCCATCTGATGAACTGTGAAGTCCATATAGGCTGCGTATGCGAGAAACATTCTGATGGCTTCCAAGCAAGCCACTGGTGCAAAGACATCCTCAAACTCAATTCCTTCTTCTTGATAAAACCCCTGAACCACCAAGCGGGCTTTGTTTCGAATCACGATTCCCCCTTCGTCCTTTCTGTTACGAAATACCCAACGAGTGCTGATTGGAACTTTGTTTTAGGAAGGTCTACCAGATTCCACACATATAACTTACTGAACTGCTCAATTATTCCTGCATGGCCTCTACCCAACTGTTATCAAGCAAAGCAGCTTTGATATTCTTAGGTTCAACTTGAGATATGAAGTGAAGAGACCGTCATTCATTGCTTCAGTGGCACTACGAGTTCGGACACCCACATTTAGTGGACCAATGATGTTGTCTGTAGGATGATCCTTGTGAATTCTCAACTGTGGAATATCATCTTCATCCAAGTGATCTTCCAGATTGGTAACGTTGATGTCAGGAATAACAGCTTCCTCATTGATAGGACCTTCATTGGATGATTGTGGAGCAACATCCACTATTTGAGGAGTTTCTTCCTCAACAGCTTCACTTGTTGCCACAGAATCCAAAGAATCCTGAGTGGATTTAGCATTAGATATAATAGGAGGAACATCTATATGCTGACTTGACGAATAGGAGCTTGAAGCAATTGTAGAAGAGGTACCTAGGATATTCACAGACATAAGAGGATTAGATGAGACAGATATGTTAGTGAAATCAGGAAGATTAAATGATTTTAACAAAGAATCGACATCAAAAAGCCAATCAGGACCGTCCCCAGCGTCCGTATGATTGCTTTCATGCCAGTTTATATCAATGGACTCCAGCACAATCCTTCGTCTCTTGTTGTAAACATGAAAAGTTCTTTGGTTAGAGGAATAGCCCACGAAATAGCACTCATCCGTTTTGGCTTCAAATTTGTTCAGCTGATCAGAAGTATTCAGCATTGTGCAAACACACCCTAATTTCCTGAAGAAATCAATAACAGGCTTGCACATGTACATAATTTCATAAGGAGTCTTGTTGCAGCTTTTGGTGATGAGAACTCGATTTTGCATAAAACATGCGGTATTGACTGCCTCGGCCCAAAACGTGACAGGAAGCTTAGAATCAACGATCATAGTTCTTGCTGCTTCTATTAACGTGCGATTTCTTCGTTCAGCTACACCATTTTGTTATGGAGTGCGAGGTGCACTGAATTGCCGAGAGATACCCTTACTTTCACAGAAAGAATCTAGAATGGCATTCTTGAACTCTGTGCCATGATCACTGCGAATAGTCTTCACACTTAAACTGAACATGTTCTAGATTTGAAGCAGATGAATCTTCAGAGTCTCTGGCGTCTCATCTTTCTTTGCCAGGAAGAATACCCAAGTAAACCGAGAGAAGTCATCGGTTACCACCAAACAGTAAGATTTCCTACCATGACTCATGACACTCACAGGACCGAAAAGATCCACGTGAAGCAATTGAAGGGGAGAGTCAATGGAATTAGAGGTTTTGGGTTTGTGAGAAGATTTGTGTTGCTTGCCCTTGGAACAAGAGAGACAATGTTCCATGGGTAAGAAATCTTTCAAAGGTAAATCGGTGACAAGGTTTCATCGAACAAGGCGGTTCATTGTCTTGAAATTCACATGTCCTAATCTTTTGTGCCAAAGAAAGGACTCATCCTCTAAAGCTTTTGAAAGAAAGCAGGATTCGATGTGACAACCCGACTTTTCAGGTTAACGCGGCTGGTAAATTCCGTTAACTTCCTGTTAAAAACCTAACCCCGTTAGCTAATCCAGTTAAATTCAAACCCCAAGGACTAATCCTGTCAATATCTGAATTCAAACTTCAGGGATCAAAGTTGTAATTAACCCAAACTCAATCTGTTGACCATGTACAGTCAAAATTGAGTGTAACTAGTTTATGTTGACTTTTAAAAGTCAAACCATTTGTGTTCTTGGTCTTAATCCGAATTCACACTCGAAAATATGCCCAAATTCGTAACGGTAATGTGTAGTAATGACTAAACCGTACACCATTATAGCAGTATAGTACGTAATTGCACAAATTAATTCCAATTATGAGTAATTAACCCTTAACCGTAGAGTTCTTCACTAATTATCACCGATTCACAAAATTCGTGAATCATCCCTCAATCATCCACCCTGCGCACCCCTAGAGATTCTCTAAGAACCAGTTGCACACACAAATTCGATAGAAAGCAAAGCAAGAATCACTGGAGATCAAACACGTCGAGCCGGAACTCCATTTACTCGATCATCACCAATCCAACACCTATTCTGGTAATTGTTTACATGCTTAGTTTCGAATATGTGTCTAGATTGAAAGCCCTAACCTTTTGAAAGTTTACAACATCGAATTAATCATAAACCAGATTCTAGGGTTCTTATGAAACCGGTTTGATTGATCACCACTCTAGACCCTGTTTAAATGCAATTAAATCATACCTTTAGTTTCGCAGTACATTTTATGGTGAAAACCATATGTTAATTTAATCACACAACATCGAATTGTCAAGATCTGTAGTCTAGGGTTTGTTCTTAAAATATTTTGGGGCTTTCGATCCTAACAACTTTATAAATCAAATTAAACTAAATGGTTAGTTTCGCAAAGCCCTAATCAGTAAAAGCCCCAATAATTTAACAAGTTCTATTACAGGATTTAATCAATCGAATCAGTGTTTAAATCTAGGGTTTACGGCTTTTCTTTTGAGAAATTAACAACCCTACACTCGATGTTTTTAAGATAAAACTTACATACATATTCGCACATTACTGATTATCAAAACCCCTATGGATCCTTGGTCAATCGCGATCGATCGGATTGGTTTTGGAACTGGTTTTTGATTCGGTTCGCAAAGAGGGAAGGACACCAAGAGTATTCATGTTAAAACCATTCCTGTCCGGGTTCTAACGCGATTGCCCTAGCGGGTGGGTTGGTTAGTATGGTATGTTGGTGGGGAGGGGACCCGGGTTCGAATCCCTCCACCCCCAATTCTTTTTAAACCACATTTTAATTATTATTTTCATTATAAAAACTATCCCAATATTAATATATTATTATATTAATATGTTTTGAGCCCGTAAACCACCCGTAGGCTCGGGTTTGGTTTTATAACCTATTTTTTATTCCTACTTTTAAAATAATATATTTATATTACTTTCAAACCACGAATTCAGATAAAATAATACGCTTATATTATTTTCAACCCGTGACTTCTAGTATAAAATAATATATATTTTATATTATTTCACCTCGTTTATTTACCTCGTGTAACGTTTCAAACAAATTAATAATATAAAGGTTTATATTATTTACTCACGTTTATATCCTTGAATAAAAATAATATATTTATTATTTTTGTCACGTAAATGACTATCGTATATTTTATACGAGTTCAAAAATAATATATTAATTATATTATTTTCCTAAACCATTATTGAATGGTACAAACGCACGGATATATTTAATTATTATTATATTCGTAATTAAGAAACCTTCGACACAAAGCGTATTTATCTTAATAATTATAATAAGAAACCCTATATTCCCGTACACACGTTCGTCTACTCATTGACCCTTAGAATACGTTAAGACGTTCTAACCTTCCGTGTCATTGTCACAATTCCCATCTTTATCCCTAATTTATGCGTTTATAATTTTAGGGCATTCGTAAGTCGTTTGAGACTTACACTCGTGGTTCCAACTTGTCCATTGTGTGATACTACCTACAACGCAACGCAGGTGAGTTTTCACGGCCCCTTTTTACTGTTTTTAAACTGGGGGAGAAAACATGATACAAACTCTTTTGAGTTTTGTACTACATTTTATATCAGTTGTTATGACTATGCGTAAACTCTATCATGAAAGTCCTCACATCGAACCGTTTAAATATGAATATAGCGAGGTATGTTGGGTAGTACTACTGGGTTTGACAAACCTCACCCGCGTTAGTTGCGCTAACTCGATTGGATATCGAACGGGTGCAATATTGACCTAAACGTGCACCGTGGTTGATAGACCTAGTGGGAGGCAATACAAACAGTCAGTTTACGGTTGCGAGCGTAATAGCAAACATGAACATGGGTTAGCTACTCATTGGTATATATTTGTTGATTGTACATTAATCTGGTAAACGCTTTATTACTATACTGAAACCTGCGAACTCACCAACCTTGTGTTGACACTTTTCTTACATGTTTTCTCAGGACGCTAAGCTAAGGCACAGGTGCACGTTAGGGCATGCATGGTGTCAACATGATATATTCAATAATTGTCAATCTGTTGAACAATTATTATGTATCCGTTATTGTTAGACTTGGGCGCGTTGTTATGCGCATTTACTCTCTTGTTTAAACGCTTCCGCATTTACTCTAAACTTTTATAATATTTCAATTTGAGTCCCATTTAGTGTCGTTTGATGTAACTAATGACTGAGATCCTGGTTAGTCACACACCAAACGGTAAAACTCCGTTAGTGGAAATTTGGGGGTGTGACAGATTGGTATCAGAGCCATTGGTTATAGAGAACTAGGATTTCATACTAGACTATAACCGCACACATGCATTAGTTACACGGCACAGACACTCATACCTGATATATATAGCATCTATACATACATTGTAGTGCAGGTATGTAACACCATCCGTATCACCCTCAGTTGGCGAGGGACACAACATTTGCATTGCATCATCATTCCCAGTGGCGACACTCGGGGAATCACCAGAATATCATCCACTCCCGTTCGAGGGCAGCGAGACGGAGCCTTCGGAGGAGTCACTTACATCACCATAACCTGTTGGGTATGGTGGGCTTTCTCAGGTCCATGTTATGGACGACACTCAGCACTAACGCGTATCTCCTTGGGAATTGGGATCGTCGGAGGCGAGTCCCTACTATACACACCAGCAACAATACGCCGAATGAAGGCAGACCGTTGCACGCATTATTTCCGAATCCATTGGCACGTAGATGTCATCACTTTACCGAGCCATGGGCTCGCGTCTTTGATCGATATTCTGTTGAGAATGGATCGAATACAAATCTGAGAACGCATTGTTCAATGCATACTTAAACCCTATCTTGACTCAGTTGAAAGGACGGCTACCTTGCTGCTTCCTATAACTTGTATTCATGAATTAGTTTCATTTCTCGAAGTCGCATTTCGTGTACATGATTGCTTCATGCTTTCATCTACAATCCGCTGGATTGGACTCTTGTATTGTGTTTCAACTCGAGTGAATAGTCGGATCAAACGATTTCTTGACTACTCATCCTGATATGAGTTCTAATTGATCAACTTATGGTTGATGACTAAACTTTTCGATGACTTATCATATCTGACAACACTCTGTACTCAGCAATACAAACTAAAGGACATTATAGCACAGGACGGGGAGAACTAGGGTGAACATGCAAAGCAAATTATCATTACGGGTACACACGTAATAATAATTTGAAGTGCATGTAAGTCCTGGTGAAACCTAGTGTGTGGATAAATGGTCCTAATCAGTGATCTACAAACTTAAACTTCCACTGTCAGTAGAAGTTCTTGTAACCTACTCAACGACTAGTTGGTATCGTTAAACTCGTTCAACAGTTGATAGACGCGACTATCAGGTTGAAGATGTCTATGGACACATAGAACTATCATTAATGAAATCCATCAATGTTATTCTCACTCATGTAAGAGTCTTAGTGAAATTAAGACACTCATCTAAACGTGATCACAGAAACCATCTTGATTGAAACTCTAATAGAATCTCATAGCAAACTTATCGATTCCAACTATGTACACGGAATTTGAGAAATTCTTTCTATGCTAACACGTTATTCCTTACACTCCAACAATAGATCGCATTTGACCTTATTACCTTATCTTGTGACTAATCCTTAGTCTAACTTCGAATTTTACTCCAGCATATTCAATCCTGTAAACGGATTTCTTTCTTCATGAAATGATCCCGTTGATCCAATGACATTAGGAAACGAAGGTTTAACCTACCCAACCATCTGTTGAACGCAATTACTCGAACATACATCCTATCTCTTATGCTACTGGAATCTATATCTCATTATACTTTTCTTTCCTACATGTGAACCTCTTTCCTTAGCCTATGCGTTGACTGACACTTGCTTTATAAGCGCGGGTCTCACTATAAGTCTCAGCACGATTTCACAAATTCCATATTAGTGCGTAGTGCTCTAACTCTATTAAAAGCCAAGTATACTATTGAGATAATAGACTGTAATATCCCGCATCGGTTGAGGGGGAGAACAATACGTTCCTTATTAGGAGGCGGATACCTTCTCTATTGAGACGCGTTTTGCCTGGGCGAGCAACTCGTCGGTAAAAACAAAACCGTGAGTTCCTGGATGGGCAACCCATCGTGGGCAAAGCGGACAATATCTTGATACGGTTTGCTTGGGCTGTTATAGATAACAACTCGCATTCTTGCAGATGTAAACTAGCAATGGTTAGTAATAAACTTGACATTAACCGTCTGCCAGTTACGCTTGGCAGTTTCGACCTTATTATCGGTATGAATTGGTTATCCAAGAACCAACCTGAAGCCATCTGTTATGACAAAAATGTTTGCCTTCCTCTCATGAGAGGGGAAATCCTTCCTGTCCAAGGCAAAAAGAGAGAGGTGCAGTCGTTGGCATCATATCCTTCATGGAAACACAGAAATGTCTTCGAAAAGTTCATACTACCATTTTGGCTCTCGTCGTCGAGCAGCCACATGAGGAGAAGAAAAGTGACGACATCCCGATCGTTCGTGATTATCCGGAGGTATTTCCCGAAGATCTACCAGGTCTTCCACCGCATCTTCAAGTCGAATTCCAAATTGATCTAGCACCCGGAGCGGCGCCTATTGCTCGGGCACCCTGTAGACTTGCACCCAGTGAATTGCAAGAGCTATCTACACAACTGCAAGAGTTGTTAGATAAAGGTTTCATTCGACCGAGCTCATCACCATGGGGAACTCTAGTCCTGTTCGTCAAGAAGAAAAACGGGACTTGCCGCATGTGCATCAATCAACGTAAGCTGAACAAAGTAACTATATAGAACCGTTACCCTTTACCTCGCATAGATGACCTCTTTAATCAACTCCAAGGATCAAGATTCTATTCCAAAATAGATCTTAGGTCCGGTTACCATCAGTTAAGAGTCCGAGAAGAAGATATCTCAAAGACTGCATTCAGGACTAGGTACGACCATTACGAGTTTATGGTCATGCCTTTCAGTTTAACCAACGCACCCGCGGTATTCATGGACCTCATGAACCGTGTGTGTAAGCCATGTCTTGATCAATTTGTCATCGTTTTCATCGACGACGTTCTCATTTATTCCAAGAACAAGGAGGAACATGAGGAGCATCTGCATTTGATTCTGGAATTACTTAAGCAAGAGCAATGGTATGCTAAATTCTCCAAAGTGCGAATTCTGGATTCGCGAAATGAAAATTCTAGGACATGTAGTCAACGAGAAAGGAACACATGTCGATCCAACTTAAGTAGAAGCAATCAAGAATTGGGCGGCACCTACAACGCAAATGGAGGTGCGTCAAATTCTGGGGATTAGCTGGTTACTACCATCGTTTCATTGAAGAATTTTTCCAAGATTACTCAACCCCTCCCTGCTTTAACTCAGAAGAGAAAACCTTATAACTTGGGTGATACCCAGGAATCAGCATTCCAACTTTCGAAGCATAAACTCTTCAGTGCACCTATCCTATCTCTGCCAGAGAGGACGGATGATTTTGTGGTATATTGCGATACATCCATTCAAGGTCTTGGTTGTGTGTTGATGCAACGCGAAAAGGTTATCGCATACGCTTCCCGTCAATTGAAAGCTTATGAGAAAAACTACACTACCCATGACCTAGAATTGGGAGATGTAGTGTTTGCTTTGAAAATCTGTAGACATTACTTGGACGATACCAAGTGCACGATTTGCACCGATCACAAGAGTCTTCAACGCATATTCGAACAGAAGGAGTTGAACATCCAACAACGCCGTTGGATAAAACCTTTGAACGACCATGATTGTGCTAGCAAGTATCATCCGGGCAAGGCTAACGTAGTAGCCGGTGCCCTAAGTTATAAGGACACCAAACCTAAACGAGTTCGAGTATTACAACTTACTATTCACCCCGGGTTACCTGACCAAAATCCAAAGTGCTCAACTCTAAGCTCTTAAAGAGGAAAACCTACCGTTAGAAGCTACACGCGGTACGGAAGGACAACTGGTAGTCAAATCAGATGGCATTCGCTACCTTGCAGAGTGAATATGGGTTCCAGTGTATAGGAACTTAAGAGGACTGATTATGGATGAAGTTCACAAATCTTGATACTCTATTCATCCAGGTTCCGACAAGGTGTACCATGACCTAAAGGTTCTATATTGGTGGCCAAAGATGAAGGCTGATATAGCCACCTATGTGAGAAAGTGTCTGACTTACGCAAAGGTCAAGGTGGAAAACCAAAAGCCTAATGGTCTACTTCAACAACCAGAGATCCCAATGTGGAAATGGGAACAAATTCTTATGGACTTCATAACCAAACTACCCCGAACTCCTAGCGGATGCGACACCATCTGGGTGATCGTGGATCGTATGACTATATCCGCTCATTTCTTAGCCATCAAAGCAACTGACAAGATGGAGAAACTTACTCGTATTTGCTCGAAGGAAGTAGTCTCTCGGCACGGAGTGCCAATATCTATCATTTCGGATCGTGATGTACGATTCACCTCTCATTTCTGGCAATCGTTACATAAGGCCTTAGGCACGCGTCTAGATATGAGCACAGCATACCATCCTCAAACCGATGGCCAAACTGAACGTACTATCCAAACCCTGGAGGACATGCTACGAGCTTGTGTGATTGATTTCGGTAACACTTGGGAGTCTCACCTACCGTTGGTGGAGTTCTCCTACAACAACAACTATCACACTAGCATCAAGGCAGCTCCATTTGAAGCACTTTATGGATGGAAATGTCGTTCTCCCATTTGTTGGACCGAGGTTGGGGGTAGCCAACTCACAGGTCCTGAACTTGTATATGAAACTTCCGAAAAGATCGTCCAAATTAGAAATCGTATGGTGGCAACTCGTGATCGTCAAAAGAGCTATGCCGACAAGTGTCGTAAACCGTTAGATTTTCAAATGGGTGATATGGTCTTACTCAAAGTCTCACGTTGATGAACAATTACGTTTCATCGAAGAACCTATGGAAATTATGGATAGGGAAGTCAAATCGTTAAAGCACAGTAAGATCCCTATTGTCAGAGTTCGTTGGAACTCGAAACGCGGACCGGAATTCACGTGGGAGCGCGAGGATCGGATGATGCGCAAATATCCTAATCTGTTCAAGCACTCCGCGTCAAATTCTCAAGGTACTATTTAATTTTCGGGACGAAAATTCTTTCAACTATGGGATGATGTGATATCCCGGGAATTTTTTTTTTTTTAAGTTAATTTTCGGGACGAAAATTCTTTCAACTAGGGGATGATGTGACAACCCGACTTTTCAGGTTAACGCGGTTAGTAAATTCCGTTAACTTCCTGTTAAAAACCTAACCCCGTTAGCTAATCCAGTTAAATTCAAACCCCAAGGACTAATCCTGTCAATATCTGAATTCAAACTTCAGGGATCAAAGTTGTAATTAACCCAAACTCAATCTGTTGACCATGTACTTTCAAAATTGAGTGTAACTAGTTTATGTTGACTTTTAAAAGTCAAACCATTTGTGTTCTTGGTCTTAATCCGAATTCACACTCGAAAATATGCCCAAATTCGTAACGGTAATGTGTAGTAATGACTAAACCGTTCACCATTATAGCAGTATAGTACGTAATTGCACGAATTAATTCCAATTATGAGTAATTAACCCTTAACCGTCGAGTTCTTCACTAATTATCACCGATTCACACAAATTCGTGAATCATCCCTCAATCATCCACCCTGCGCACCCCTAGAGATTCTCTGAGAACCAGTTGCACACACAAATTCGATCTAAAGCAAAGCAAGAATCACTGGAGATCAAACACGTCGAGCCGGAACTCCATTTACTCGATCATCACCAATCCAACACCTATTCTGGTAATTGTTTACATGCTTAGTTTCGAATATGTGTCTAGATTGAAAGCCCTAACCTTTTGAAAGTTTACAACATCGAATTAATCATAAACCAGATTCTAGGGTTCTTATGAAACCGGTTTGATTGATCACCACTCTAGACCCTGTTTAAATGCAATTAAATCATACCTTTAGTTTCGCAATACATTTTATGGTGAAAACCCTATGTTAATTTAATCACACAACATCGAATTGTCAAGATCTGTAGTCTAGGGTTTGTTCTTAAAATATTTTGGGGCTTTCGATCCTAACAACTTTATAAATCAAATTAAACTAAATGGTTAGTTTCGCAAAGCCCTAATCAGTAAAAGCCCCAATAATTTAACAAGTTCTATTACAGGATTTAATCAATCGAATCAGTGTTTAAATCTAGGGTTTACGGCTTTTCTTTTTAGAAATTAACAACCCTACACTCGATGTTTTTAAGATAAAACTTACACACATATTCGCACATCACTGATTATCAAAACCCCTATGGATCCTTGGTCAATCGCGATCGATCGGATTGGTTTTGGAACTGGTTTTTGATTCGGTTCGCAAAGAGGGAAGGACACCAAGAGTATTCATGTTAAAACCATTCCTGTCCGGGTTCTAACGCGATTGCCCTAGCGGGTGGGTTGGTTAGTATGGTATGTTGGTGGGGAGGGGACCCGGGTTCGAATCCCTCCACCCCCAATTCTTTTTAAACCACATTTTAATTATTATTTTCAATATAAAAACTATCCCAATATTAATATATTATTATATTAATATGTTTTGAGCCCGTAAACCACCCGTAGGCTCGGGTTTGGTTTTATAACCTATTTTTTATTCCTACTTTTAAAATAATATATTTATATTACTTTCAAACCACGAATTCAGATAAAATAATATGCTTATATTATTTTTAACCCGTGACTTCTAGTATAAAATAATATATATTTTATATTATTTCACCTCGTTTATTTACCTCGTGTAACGTTTCAAACAAATTAATAATATAAATGTTTATATTATTTACTCACGTTTATATCCTTGAATAAAAATAATATATTTATTATTTTTGTCACGTAAATGACTATCGTATATTTTATACGAGTTCAAAAATAATATATTAATTATATTATTTTCCTAAACCATTATTGAATGGTACAAATGCACGGATATATTTAATATTATTATATTCGTAATTAAGAAACCTTCGACACAAAGCGTATTTATCTTAATAATTATAATAAGAAACCCTATATTCCCGTAGACACGTTCGTTTACTCATTGACCCTTAGAATACGTTAAGACGTTCTAACCTTCCGTGTCATTGTCACAATTCCCATATTTATCCCTAATTTATGCGTTTATAATTTTAGGGCATTCGTAAGTCGTTTGAGACTAACACTCGTGGTTCCAACTTGTCCATTGTGTGATACTACCTACAACGCAACGCAGGTGAGTTTTAACGGCCCCTTTTTACTGTTTTTGAACTGGGGGAGAAAACATGATACAAACTCTTTTGATTTTTTAACTAAATTTTATATCAGTTGTTATGACTATGCGTAAACTCTATCATGAAAGTCCTCACATCGAACCGTTTAAATAT
Organism: Smallanthus sonchifolius; assembly: GCA_023525975.1. NCBI lineage: Eukaryota > Viridiplantae > Streptophyta > Magnoliopsida > Asterales > Asteraceae > Smallanthus > Smallanthus sonchifolius. The sequence continues at coordinate 71,015,043 of CM042023.1, read as the reverse complement.
GAATATAGCGAGGTATGTTGGGTAGTACTACTGGGTTTGACAAACCTCACCCGCGTTAGTCGCGCTAACTCGATTGGATATCGAACGGGTGCAATATTGACCTAAACGTGCACCGTGGTTGATAGACCTGGTGGGAGGCAATACAAACAGTTAGTTTACGGTTGCGAGCGTAATAGCAAACATGAACATGGGTTAGCTACTCATTGGTATATATATGTTGATTGTACATTAATCTGGTAAACGCTTTATTACTATACTGAAACCTGTGAACTCACCAACCTTGTGTTGACACTTTTCTTACATGTTTTCTCAGGACGCTAAGCTAAGGCACAGGTGCACGTTAGGGCATGCATGGTGTCAACATGATATATTCAATAATTGTCAATCTGTTGAACATTTATTATGTATCCGTTATTGTTAGACTTGGGCGCGTTGTTGTGCGCATTTACTCTCTTGTTTAAACGCTTCCGCATTTACTCTAAACTTTTATAATATTTCAATTTGAGTCCCATTTAGTGTCGTTTGATGTAACTAATGACTGAGATCCTGGTTAGTCACACACCAAACGGTAAAACTCCGTTAATGGAATTTGGGGGTGTGACATTCGATTCCTGATTGGTTATTCATATCCAGACTGTAAGTATTGAATCTTCGAGGAGCATGCATGAGGATTAGGTCTTCGGGAATAATCACTCCAGGCTTTAGAATCAAACATTCCTTGGAGTTGAAGAGTGCACAAAAGTCTTTATCACAAATATGGGACACACTCATCATATTATACTTCAGTTGTGGGACGAAATTGACATTCTCCAAGCTATTTGCACCGTTAGACATAGTTCCTTGACCCTCAATATTTCCACCTCTTGGATTTCCTGCAAAGGTGACAAAATCTCCATCCATTAGATGATAATCTTGCAATAAATAAAAATGACCAGTCATATGTCTTGAGCAACCACTGTCGACATGCCAGATATTGTCTCCAGTCCTCCTCAATTATCCCTACACAAAATGAATCATTTAGACATTGGTACCCAAGCCATTGCTAACTTGGAACTTCTTAATTTTACAAGAAGCATTTCGGAAGTCGTCGGGTTAAAAGCTGACCGGTGTCAGGTTTCCAAAAATCAGTGCATCATAGCAGGACATGAAGGCAGTCATGATAGGCAGATACTCATCAGGAATCATAGTGGTTGGTTTCTGAGAGTTGGATGAAGTAGTAGGCTGAACTCAAGAAATCGAAGGTGGGACATCAATTTGAAAATAAGCCATTGTAGTTTTGTTGGATGAAGTGGAGGAACCTTGACCTGCAAGAAGAGCTGTGTTTCCAGACTGATTAGTTGGAGTGACTGCACCCTTCTTTATCTCCAACTCATAAGACTCTAGAATGCTGAAGAGTTCTTATTGTGACAAGTCACTTAGTTTTTCAGTTTTCTTGATCATAATCCGGTACATATTCCATTCCTCAGGCAGTGAATCAAGCAGCTTCTTGTTTAACTCAACAGTGGGATACTCAGTTCCCAAAACCTTCAACTTAGAGACAATGCTTGAGAATCGGTTGATCAGTTCAAACATGGGTCTCTTCAGGGACACTGCTAAACATTTCATATTGCTTCTTGATCAAATCCCTCTTGCTTTCTCTAACCTCAGCACTTCCCTCATACCTGGTACATAAAGCAACCCAAAGATCTTTGGCAGTTGTATACTCAGCAAATATGTTGAACACTATAGGTCCAGGTAACTCAACTACTGATCGAACTCGTGATATGACGTTCCTATAACACGAAGTGCGGAATCCTTCGTGTTAACGTTTGTATACTAACCGACAATTCCAAAAACAACAAGCGTAAATAAACTTCTCAAATATATTCAGAATCACAATGGTTTACAGACTCAATCAGACAAATCGTTCTCTCTGTTCTCTCTGTTCGGTTTTTGTCTAATGACTTTGTAAACTCATATATATAGAAACTAACCTGCTGTAAGCGAACTTGTTAAGTTCGCCTGAAACAGACTAAGCGAACTTAACAAGTTCACCTCAGTTAGACCTAAGCTAACTTATTAAGTTCGCCTCTGATAGACCAGGCGAACTTAACAAGTTCGCCTCTAGGCACACTTGTACAAACACTTAGCAACTTTAAACAATTACATAACAAAACGTAAAGACATAAAATCTAACTATTACAAGCTTTTGTCATTACAAATCTATGTCCAAACAGACTCCCCCTTGACAATAGCTTGATCTTCTGTCTTCAGTCTTTATCTTGAACTCTTCCAGTTGTCTGGTAGTCTGCTGCCAGCATGCATACCGTATCTTCTGCATATCTCCAAAACTCTTTTGTACTGTAGACCTTGTTCTCTCCATTCATCAGTATACATTATCTCATACTTTCGCAGCGTCCTCTGATCTTTCTTTGAAAAATTAATAAGATTCATTGCGTCATAGAAACACACAATGACCTTATTATCTTTATCTTCAACCCTTGCTTCACCAGTATTAACATCAACATACCACCATTTCATATTCCCAAGAAAGTCTTGAGGAATATTCTTTAATGGTATCTTGTATATAGCACGCACTGATCTATACTTGTATCTCCAGGTTACTTTCCCAGTCTTAGGATCTGTAATCTTCACTCTCTTTCCTTTCTGTGGTTTCAACCGTTCATACTTACCCGAACTACCTTCTTTCTTTATCAGGTTTGCTATCACATCAGCCAAACCATTCTTCGATCTATTTATGAGTGGCTTTGAAGCTAGACCATTTATTTCACACCTCGGCAAGGTATTGAAATATTTGATCCTTGGCTTTAAGTATTGAACGCCGTCAGAGCTTTTGATTACAAATAATTTTGATTCACCATCATAGAACCAACTTATGATCCTTCCTACACACTGCTCTTTATTCACATATTTCTCTTTCTGAGCAGGTTGTGCTGGAGACTTGGGTAGCACCTTCATCCAACTTTTTATAACTTCTCTCCACTGTTCTTGTGTCATCCCTGTATCTCTGAACATCACAGGTTCTTCATTAATCTTCGGAGACTCAGTGTGAGTAGTTTCAGTTTCAGCACCCTTATTGAATTAAAGATTCTCATCATCAGTATCCATCTTTGACTCAGCTGTATCATCAGGCAGTGTAACGTCTTCAATAGAGTCCATAGAGTCAGTTATTCCATCATAAGAGAACTCAGGAACAACATCCTCTTGGATGAAGTTATACGGCACCTTAAGACCGTCACAACCTTCATAGGTAACACTGTCTTTATCTTTCTCTATTTCAATCTCTACTATTTCACCTTCTTCTATCTCAGTGTCTGACATATCTTCGTCCATGTCATTGAATAAATCATCAATGTCATCAAGACATTCAATCTTTTCAGCTTCCTCTTCTTCTGAGTCTTGAAAGAATTCTAATAACAGAATTTCTTCGTCATTAGTACCAGAAGTATCTTTGTCCTTGTTTCCTTCAAGAGATTGTGATGTCGACTCCCCCTGAACTCTAGATATAGGATTAGCGTCAGTGTATTGACGATCACCCTCAATATTTCCAGCAGGATCATTGTCTTCATCATCACGTCTTTGAATTGACTCTGTGTGACAAGTATCAGGTATCCTCAACTCCCCCTGAGCGTCAAGACGCTGAACGAGTTTGGACACTAAGACTTGCATATCAGCAATCTGTTGAGCTTGAGTCTGAATCACCAGCTGCCGTTGTGAATCAATAGATACGAGTGAGTTAACTTGTGTTTGTAGTGACAGCACTTGAGATTCAAGGAAAGTAATCCTGTCAGAATCAGAAGGCTTTGACGGACCAGCTGTTGATTGTGGAATAGAAGGACTTGAAGTAGTAGGAATGACTGGAGGAACAGGAGTATGAACTGGAGATGGATCCTTAGACCGTGGAGGAGTAATGATCAGAAAAGCAACAAAATTAGCATCTTCAACTCCTTGAGAAGATCTTGCAGCAGCAATTGATGCATACATTAACTTTTGACGTGAAGGATCTGGATTAAAGTCATTGTCAGTGTCAGAACTCTCATCTACCAACGATCTTTTTCCAAGTACTGATCCGGAAGGAGGATCCCAAACAGACTTGCGTCGTGGTCGTCTGGCTTGAGACTTAATGCGTTTTCCAGCATTAGCCAGTGGAATAGCAGCCAACCGTTCATAATGACCTGGAGAAAAATCCCTAGACTCATCAGAATCAGTGCTATCATCAACAGATGATGTTGTATCACTTGAACTGGAACTAGACTCAGCGTCTGTCACCACATTCCCTTCTTGTTCATGAATGGGCGAGTTCACAGCTTCATCAACAAAATCATCCATGTTCATACCTAGATCTTGATTAGGATCATGAGCGACCTCTTCTTGAACTGGTTCCTGAATTGGAATATTAACTGCAGCCTGTGGAATAGGAACTTGTTCAGGAATAGGAATTTGAATTTGTGGTTGTTGAACTTGAAGTTGTGGAACTGGTATCTGTTGTTGTTGGGCAGGTTGTTGTGGTTGTTGCTGTTGTTGTTGTGCTAGAACGTTAACTCCTTGAGCTTGAGCAAGTTCATTAGGATGAAACCAGTTATCATTAGGTGGTGCAACATAATCAGGATTGATTAAGTGCCCAAACAGAGGTGTATTAACTGGAATCAAAGCAGCATTCTGCTGTTTCACCTTTGTACAGTCAGTAAAGATACGTTTTGACATTGGAGTCAAAGTCAATCTTATAGCATGATGTGGAAGATCCGGAATAAGATGATTTAGTATCATTTGAATAAATCGTGGATACATTAAGAAACCTTGACCTTCAGCCGGATTTATCTGCATTACCATCTCCCGATAAAAATAAAGCGGAAAATTGAATCTTTTATTCAAAGTTAAGGCCACCATTGCTGTTTGAAGAGCCATCTTCAAGCCATCTGTACCAGCTTTTCGCAGAGAGATGCATTGTATAATCACATGCATAAAGTATCTCCATTCACCTACTAGTCCACCTTTCCTAGCTTGTGTATCATTTTGTCGTCCACGATAACCCATCCTTTGAAAACAACCCATAATAAGAGTGTTAGGATAAGATATTGGATCTTCAGCATTTCCACCCAAAGCGAGAGCAACACGAATTGTCTCTTCTGAAATGGCAATCTCGGTATTATTGACTGTTGCACGAAGGACATGTGGTTCCACATCGATATCTTGATGTACCGTATCCCAGAATTGTTGGATGTACACCAAGCTAGTATAAGGATCCGCAGATAATGCAACATGTAGTCTTGATCGATTCAGAAAATTGATAATGCCCTGAAAATGAACTGCTTCTAGCAAATTAGGATCTAACAATGCCACTTGATTATACTTATATTTGACATGTCGAGCCATCTGTGAAAAAATTCGGACAACACAACAAACATTAGTAGACTAACACATATATGAAACAACAAAAAAAAAATCAAACAAAAAAAAATCTTTAAAAAATTTCAAACAAAACAAAAAAAATTTTAAACAAAAAAAATATCACAAGTCCTTTTCACTACTGACCCCTAGGCGAACTTTATTAGTTCGCTTAGTAGTGCAAGAGGCGAACTTATTAAGTTCGCCTGACAAGTTCGCTTCGAACAAGTTCGCTTGGAACAAGTTCGCCTGAACTAGAGATGTTTCAAATTCAACACACAGATTTTCAAACTCCGGCAAATCGATCATTATCATGAAATAACCATGTACAAGCAATCGAATAACACATTACAAGCAAAAATGATGATCAATTTTAGATTTAGGGCAAAAATTAGGTCAAAAATGTTACTGTAACCGTTCGACGAAATCCGAAACAAAAAAAACCTCGAATACACTCAAGTTAGTGGATGAAAATCAACAACACTACCTTTGTTAGATTCGCAATGCGATTTCGATCAAGAGGCAACCAGAAATTAACACTCACAACACCGATTTAAATTTTCAAAAAATTTGGGCAAGTTCGCTTATTTTCTGATGAAGACGATGAGAGACAAGTTCGCCTGATTCAACACTTATTGAGATTAAGTTCGCTTGACTAAGCGAACTTGTTAAGTTCGCTTAACAAGCCTTCGACGAACTAGATAAGTTTGCTTCACCCTTAAGTTCGCTTCACCCCAGACAGTAAATTTAAGTTCGCTTCAATGATTTAAGCGAACTTATTAAGTTCGCTTCACTGTACACAGGCGAACTTAATTACTTTACAACCTTTTTGCCTTGAACACAAATTTTACCAACTTCAACCTTTCAAATCTCAAACTTCCGTCAGCAACACATATTTGATTCAATCCCGAACAATTTTAATAAAAGTTTAAAATTTTCATGGAAAATATAAAAATCAAAATCTTTTTGAATTTTATCTATACAGACGGAAACACATATTTTTTATTTTTCTCTGTACAAACTGAAATCACATATTTTTGGTTTTTCTCTATACAAACAGAATCACATATTTTTTATTTTTACCTGAATAAACTGAAATCACATATTTTTGGTTTGTACATCATGAGCAAGAAGATCATATCAGTATTCAATTAATTCATCACACATATTGTCAATAACAAAGGGTAACCTATAGTAGTAGACCATTCAACTCAATTTTGTGCATTTTGCATCTTTTTCTTTTGAAACTCATTTAATTTGAATAATTTTTGAAATGATACGCGATAAATTTCAAAGTAAATAAGATCAGGTTATAAAATGCTCTTTTATTTATAACAAATTTGAAATATAAAGCCTGAATTCTTAAAATTGTCAATATTATATTATTTGAAACTATAAGCGTTTATTCTCCAAATTCATGTGATTTGTAGAAGCATGTTTTGTAACTATAGATTAAATTCTATGTATCGGTGTATGTGGCTAGTACGCGGGAGGGTGTTCGTGAGTACTTAGTCCGCACACCAGTTTGGTCCTGCGTACTTAGTAAGTACGCAAGGCTTTTGCCTTGCGTACTTGTCAAGTACGCATGACCAAACCATGCGTACTTAGTAAGTACGCAAGGCTTTTGCCTTGCGTACTTGTCAAGTACGCAGGAAGTGTTCCTGTCCCTATAAATAGAAGACTTGTCTTCATTTGTAGGTGGAACTCTGGAACTAGGTTTATCCGGGTCGGGAAGAGCTCTCCGACCCCTGAACCGTGAGCTTAGATGAGAGATGTGTGTTCCTTCGGTATGTAGTCTGTAATACGGGATGACTTCTTTGTTATGGATTACGTTTCGTTTCATCTTCTTTTGTCTTTGTTCTTGTTTATTTGTCTAGTTTCTTTGTTCCCACACAAATCTCAGGACAGATCGTGTTATTATCCGCTGCGCGACGAGGCTCCCGGGACCTACAAGTGGTATCAGAGCCTCGGTGTTCGTTGATTTGTGTTCCAGTTTCGATTTTTTAGGGTTTTGAGCAAAACGAGTTCGTAACCTAAAATCCTTAAAATCGAGTTTGTTATCACTTCATTTGGTGTTTGGAAGGCTGAGGGTTTGTTAGATGATGTTTTCGAAACTTTTGGAAGCATTAATTTCTCAGATCCGTCACGTTTCGAGCATTCTCCTCAAGATCCGTCAAGAACACTACTGTACTGAACAAGTACGCAGAATCACTTTTTCTGCGTATTTGCTAAGTACGCATGGGTTAGCCCTGCGTACTTAGTAAGTACGCATGAGAAGTGACCTGCGCACTTAGCTAAGTACGCAAGAGCATTTCTCTGCGCACTTAGCAAGTACGCATTTGTACTTGGCTTTGCGAACTTACTAAATACGCAGCAACACCCTACATATGCGTATTTACTAAGTACGCATGGACTAGCATCTGGGATTCAAAAAAAAAAAAAAAAAAATTTGGCGGGAAAACCTTCCTTGTCCAAAATTTTGTGTGATCATTTGTACGCGTGATTCGGCCCATTCTTGAGAAGATAGTAATTTTGGTTTTTTCCGGACCAGAATTTGTATAAGATGTGGCTTGGCGAAACACGAACGAGATTTTTGTTGGATGATACCACTTGTCATACATTGTTTAAGGGTCTATACCTGAAAATGTAGGCTACGAGTATCCGGGATACTTATTTAATAGGGTATGAATGCTGAACTAATGGGAGCAATTTTCTATTTGTGAAGATGTGGCTGCTTTGGGTCTTTCGGAAAAAGAATCATCTTGTTTAGGTATTCAAACCTGAATATGTAGGCTACGAGTGTCCTCGGATACTTCTTTAATAGGGGATGAATACTGGAACAACTTGAACCTAAGGATTTGCTGTTTTGGATCTTTGCAAAGGAATAAAGAACAAAATCCTGGAGTTGGCTAGTTGTGCTTTTTGAGGATTTGAGTGAAGTGGTGATGAAGCTGGTCATAGTTTACAGAGATATGAGGGGGATAAAATTTAGTATTCATGAGACATTAAAGAGGTGGTGGAAAAGCCGTTGGTACTTCCTATATATATACCTCTTTGACGTAACATGGATCTCAACCGTGATTTCTCGTGTAAACTATATTATTCGTGTTTGATTCTATCGTGTGTTTTCAAGATGAAGCTGGATATTCGTTGGATTACTAGTTGAAGATGGAACCTTTTATCATTGGCCGATGGGATAGGAAACATACCTTTGTTTCTGGTCTAGTCAGATGGAGCTTAAACTGAAAGGGTATACTAGAAATGAACATCTTCGGGAATTTGGTTGACTCGTGAAGATACAGGATAGAGTTGGACACATCTGGTTGAAGACTTAAGTTTATCTTATTGGAATTCCTATGGGAGCTGATTAGTTTGATGCAGGTTATTGGAAACTCAAACTCTCTATCATATGCCAGCTGATTTGGAGCTGTCTTAATCTACTATTGTTACCTGTTTAGGAAGACATTGTCAGACTCAGAAGTCTAAGTCAGGGTGGAGGTTGCTACTGCTGAGAGGATGAACTACAATGAGTTGTGTTGGGTTAGTTGGTTCTTATTGAAGCACTTGGTTTGGTCTACAATGAAAGCTACAGTTAGAGGGAGTCGGGTTTGTCATCACTCGGCAACTGAAGACTGAAGTTTGAAGATTTGAAGATCTCAAGTGGAATGCCAGAAGATCAAGTCTCGCCAGAAGTCACGTGATGTCATTAGTTTAGAGGGAGTCTGTTAGGACATTCTTTGTAAACTGATGATTATCAGTGTTAGTGATAGATAGAATTTGATGCTATAGTTAAGAGGGAGTTTGTAGAAGCATGTTTTGTAACTATAGATTAAATTCTATGTATCGGTGTACGTGGCTAGTACGCGGGAGGGTGTTCCTGAGTACTTAGTCCGCACACCAGTTTGGTCCTGCGTACTTAGTAAGTACGCAAGGCTTTTGCCTTGCGTACTTGTCAAGTACGCATGACCAAACCATGCGTACTTAGTAAGTACGCAAGGCTTTTGCCTTGCGTACTTGTCAAGTACGCAGGAAGTGTTCCTGCCCCTATAAATAGAAGACTTGTCTTCGTTTGTAGGTGGAACTCTGGAACTAGGTTTATCCGGGTCGGGAAGAGCTCTCCCGACCCCTGAACCGTGAGCTTAGATGAGAGATGTGTGTTCCTTCGGTATGTAGTCTGTAATACGGGATGACTTCTTTGTTATGGATTACGTTTCGTTTCATCTTCTTTTGTCTTTGTTCTTGTTTATCTGTCTAGTTTCTTTGTTCCCACACAAATCTCAGAACAGATCGTGTTATTATCCGCTGCGCGACGAGGCTCCCGGGACCTACATGATTTAGTACAATTTAGATGATAAACATTGTGTACCCAACATATATGTCAAATAGAAAATAAATGCACTATCTTCAAGACATATATAAGATTTTACTAAAGATTATCCGAATATTCAGAATGAGGAGACATCACTTAGCACATGAATAGTAGAATCCAAATTGGATTGTAAAAGAATCAATGAGATTCAGAATCGAATGATTCAATATTTTTGCTTATATTTGTGGAATCATAAGATTCAGGAACGTGGATCCAACTGTTATCTGGATTATGAATTCAATGGAATCAGTAAAGATGATATATCAATATGATCCAAGGGCTAGTATATGTTTGACAAATGTTGTCAAGTACATATCTTGATTATACTTCAAATTGCATGCTTTTCGAGACATGGGCACTGAAGCAAATCGAATGAATAGTGCTAAGGATATAACCCGAAACTGATCTCATAGGAAAATCCTTATTAAAAGCTAATATTCTTTATCTGATAGTGATCTTTTAACACACACACCCAGGCATATAATGGATGTAAATCACAGAAGTAATCATATTATATTTAATTTTCACACTACTATTAGCTTCAAAACGCTTTTATCCTATTGACAATTCAAGTTTCAAATTTTATACACAAATTATAAAACAAATTATCAAGAATAGAGCATTCACAACACTATCATTTCTTATTTATGCAGACTTTGAAATTTAGATCAGATCAACTTATTTTAATCATTCAGATATCAAGGTCAATTAAGGTCGTGTGAAATGAACTAATCACTGATGTACTATCATTTCTTCTCAAAACCTCAAATGATGTCAAATTTTATATTTTTTAATTTGTTTTGACTTTTTATAATTTAAGCTTTTTGACTGAAAAAGTAAATGCAGAAATGTAATAAAGCAATAAAAGTACTTAAAAGAAAATTTTCCATGAAATTCTGATTTTGAAAAACTTTTATTCGGGATTGATCATACCAATCATTTTTATCAAGAATTCAAACCTGGTACGATCAAATGCCTTAGTAAACAAATCAGCAAAATTATCTTCAGTGTGTACCTTGACCAGCTCAATCAACCTTTTCTCTGCACAATCACGTATAAATGATATCGAATTTCTATGTGCTTAGTTTTACTATGTTTAACAGGATTATTCGTTATGGACATAGTAGCATTGTTATCAATAAACATAGGGGTTTCTGTGAAATTCAAACCGTAATCTCTCAATTGTTGTTGTATCCACAGGATTTGTGAACAGCAACTTGCAGCAGCAATGTATTCTGCTTCGCATGTAGAAATCGAGACTGTGGTTTGCTTTTTGCATTGCCAAGATACAAGTCGATTTCCTAAGAATTGGCAACCACCTGTTGTAGATTTCCTGTCCAGACAACAACCACCAAAATCAGAATCAGTATAAGCATTGAAATCAAAGTTAGAACCATGAGGATACCATAGCCCTAAACATTGTTTTCCTTTTAAATACCGAAAGATTCTTTTTACAGCAATTAAGTGAGATTCTTTGGGCTTTGCCTGAAATCTGGAACAGATACACACGGCGAACATTATATCCGGCCTTGAAGCGGTTAAGTACATGAGGGATCCAATCATAGCTCTGTAAAGTCGACAATCCACATCTTTTCCTTCCGAGTCAGAATGCAGCTTATGATTGACCGGAATTGGAGTATCGTATGGGGTACAGTCCTCCATCTTGAACCGGCTCAAGATGTCTTTGACATACTTGGACTGATGAATAAAGAAACCATCTTCCTTTTGATTTACTTGTAAACCTAAGAAGAACGATAACTCTCCCATAGCAGACATTTCAAATTTCGACTTCATAACACCCTCAAAGTCTTTGCACAACCCTTCATTTGTCGAGCCAAATATAATATCATCCACATAAATCTGTATCAGTAGGTAATCTCCCCCTGATTTCTTTATGAATAAGGTCGAGTCTATCTTTCCATGAACAAAGTCATTCGCCAAAAGATGTTTAGATAAAGTCTCATACCATGCACGAGGAGCCTGATGAAGACCATAGAGGGCCTTATCAAGCTTGAAAACCATGTTCGGATTCAGTGGATCTTCAAACCCCGGTGGCTGACACACATAGACTTCCTCCTTGACCTTTCCATATAAAAATGCACTCTTAACATCTAATTGAAACACCTTAAAACCTTTAAAAGAAGCAAAAGCTAGAAACAGCCTTATAGCTTCAAGCCGCGCAACCGGCGGATAAACTTCGGTGTAATCAATTCCTTCTTGTTGATTGAAGCCCTGGACAACTAATCTTGCCTTATTGCGTACCATGACACCTCGATCGTCCTTTTTACATTTAAACACCCATTTTGTTCCTATCGGATACGCACCTTTCGGAAGATCAACCAGATTCCAAACCTTAAGTTTGTCAAATTGAGCAAGTTCTTCCTGCATAGCTTCTATCCAGTTATTGTCATTTAAAGCCATCTCTACATTCTTGGGTTCAACCTGTGAAATAAAGCAAGAATGTGAACAATCATCAAGAACACCAGAATCTTTAATGCAAGTATACAAACAAGTATTGTCAACAAGAGAACGAGTTTTCACTCCATCCTATAAATTTCCAATTATATTTGTTACTGGATGATCTTTGTGTTCCTTGATGGATGCGACCTAAGGAACCGACAACACATCAACTTGAGTAGAGTCAGATTGATAAGAATAATCTTGAGGAATTGGAATTTCCGAGTCTAAATTTGTTAGAATCTCCCCCTGAACCTGTGTCGAAGGTAATGGATCATCACTCAACAACGGATCAGCAGAAGAATCTTGAAAAATAGCATTATCCTCCTCACTCTCTGAATCTTGTGGACCTAAACAAGAAGCAACATTTGGATCTGGAGAAGAAGTAGATGGAATCGATGAATTGGGAACTGCATTTGGTAGAAATCCATTGTGCTGAGCATCTTGACAAGAATCATAGATAACTGCAGCATCTTCATCAGAAATGTCAGAAGGTAAATGAAAAGACTTGAATAACTTTTCATAATCAAATGCCCAATCCGGACCTATCGCCATTTGTGGTAAAGACCGATTTGAACAGTCAATATGGAACCATTCTTCAACTTGACGTGTCTCTTTATTATAAACCCTCTTGGTAGTTGAATTTGCCACATACACAAGAAAAATCCCTTCAATACCCTTTGCACTGAATTTTGTTGGGACATCTCTAACCTTCAGTAGGGTACACGGATTACCAAAAGGTAATAAGTATTCCAGATTCGGCTTTCGATTATTTAGAAATTCATAGTAAGTTTTGTTATGTCGCTTTACGGTCAAGACCCTGTTCAAAACATGACACCCAGTATTCACGGCTTCAGCCCAAAAGGTGACTGGAAGCTTAGAATCTGCAAGCATCGTGCGAGCTGTTTCGACCAACGTCCTGTTCTTTCGTTCAGCAACACCGTTTTGTCGAGGAACATATGGCGCACTGAATTCATGATGAATTCCTTTTTGCAGACAGAATAAGCCCATTTTGCTATTCTTAAATTCGCTGCCATTGTCACTCCTGATTCGTCTGACTTTCAGATGGAATAAATTTTCCAAACCCAGGATTAAGTATTGTACCAACTCAGTGGTTTCAGCTTTAGAAGAAAGAAACTTAACCCATGAAAATCTGGAGTAATCATCAGTTACGACCAAACAATACGATTTCCCACCAATGTTCCTAATACTGATAGGACCGAACAAATCCATATGCAGCAACTCCAAAGGAGTTACGATAGAATTCGTCGACTTCGATTTGTGAGATTTCTTTCTTTGCTTCCCCTTCTTGCACGGAATACAATCATCAAGAACTGAGAATTTCATTTTCGGAATACCAAGCACAAGATCATTCCTAACAATGTAATTCATCTTCCTGTAGTTTATGTGAGCGAGCTTCTTATGCCACAATATTGAATCAGATTTCGACGCCTTGGAGAGTAAACATGTTGGAATTGAATCCGTTGTAGTGGCGACACTCATGTCAAGGACATACGTGTCATTTCTCCTTGGAGCCTTCATGAGAATCCAATCATCAGGAATCATAAAACCCGGTTTCAGAATATAACATTCATGATCATTGAAATGGAACGAAAACTTCTTGTCACAGACTTGTGATACGCTTAAAAGATTGTGTTCCAACTGCTCAACATAATTCACCTTATCAAATTTGACTTTGTCATTCTTTAACGTTCCCTGGCCTGTTATGTACCCGCCTTTATTACCCGCAAAAGCGACATAACCACCATCAATTTTAATCACATCCTCAAGCAATCTAACATTCCCTGTCATATGTCGAGAGCAACCACTATCCACATACCATGTATTGTTCATAGTCCTCCTTGGTTGTCCCTAAATAAACAACGAGAATCAGTTAGAAAGTGGAACCCAAGCCATCATGGTCTTGGGTCGTCCGGATTGATCAAAATAAACAACTTCTTGTAATTTACAATCAATTTTATCATTCACTGTTGGAACAGAAGTTTGACAATCAGACCTATTCAAAGAAGAACCATTTTTATTATTTTGAAAAGCATTATTTGATATATTATTGTCAGATTCAGATGTTTCCAAAATTTTCTTTAATTTTCTGTTTCTCCTTCTTCTTTGATGTCTAGACAATTTAACCTCCTGAAAAGTATCTTTTGAAATCCCAACTTTTGGAATCTCAAGATTTTCTCTGCAGACAAAAGATTTAGTATGCAATGTATTCTGTTGTTTAATTCCATGAGAATTAACAAAAGATCGTCCAGTCATATCTTTATCCAAACTAGAAGACGATTTTCCTTCATCTTTTCTTTTCAGAATTTTCACCACTCTCGGTCGTGAAGGAACAGTTTTCATTTTACCCTTGTTCTTGGATGGACAATTAATCAAAATATGACCAGGCTCATTGCAATGAAAACACACTCGTCTTTCTTGATAACTTCTGAAATACGATGTTTTCTTTGAAATTGAAGAACCACCAGAAGAAGAATCTTCGGATGAATGCCCAGAACAATTTACCGGCTTCTTAGGAACGTAAGTCTGTTTTGGCACAATTGAAGAATTCACCTTTTGAAAACCAGCCGCAACAAACCCACTTGACTGTAAGATTGAAGAAAGTTTAGTTGGAACCACTATCACCTCTTCAGGTTCTGTCAAGATGCACCTATCCCGAGTAACATTCTTTACAACCTTTGGTTCCTCAATTTTCAGTTCTCTCGGAATGCCTTCAACCTTTGAATCATCAAACACTTCATCCTCTGAATCAGAATCATACACCATGTCTTCACCCGTCACTGGATTCACTTTTAATACTGTCTTGGGATCAATCTCCTCTTCATGAATGATTTCAGGCTCAACCACATAATTTGCATTGAACGGAGGAGGAACAAACCCAATAACAGCAATCCTTTTTGTGGGATCAGCATTAGCATTAAAATAATCCAACATTACAGATGAATTCTCAAACTGTTCCAACTTTCTATGTAACTTTATCACCTCAGATTCTTTTTCAGAAATCTCCTTGTTCTTTTGAGCAACTACTTCATTTCGTTTTTCAATTTCAGCATAAGCCATGTCTAGATGATAACCCTGCTCTTTGTATTTTAACCCAAGAGAATTTAAGTCTCTTTTCAAAGACTCAATTCTATCAATGCATAGCTTATCATTATCTTTCAGTTTCTGATTAACTGAATGCATTGATTTCATGTCACAAATCAAATTTGTGTTATCATCCATGACTTTTTGTAGTTTATCTTTAACAAAAATGCAATTAGAACAAAATATAGGACAAACAGAGTCTTTTAGCTTAGTCGGGTCAGACATGTCTGCCATGAATACTTTGGCAATCGGAATATTCTCTGAATCTTCACCAACTGATGCATTTTCTGTAAGAACAATTTCTTCCTCAGCAACCCCTGTCACAGCATCAGAATCAATACTTTGCTCTCTTTCTTCCTCATCATCAACACTTGGAACACTATCACCATCACATGAATCATCACTAGAACTTTCATCATCAGTAGACTCTTCTGGTTTTTCTGAATGAATTTCTGCAACAAAAGTCTGACTCACAACACCCACCAAATCTTCCAGATGAATGCCCCAATCATAGTTTTCGTCATTTTGAGCAACTAAAGCTGATGATGCAGATGCATGATTTGTATTTCCAGAAGGACCATGATTTTGATTACTAGATGAACCATGTGGCTGATTCCTATTATGCTGAAAGTTAGATTGTTTCTTTTGAGAATCAAATTATACCTTTGGCTTAACACACTCCTTAGCAAAGTGACCATACTCTTGGCAATTGTAACACCTAACTTTGCTCTTATCAAAACCCATACGAGATCGACTATTTGAACCAATATATTTTCTGCCAGTTCTCTTCAAAAAATCTTTAGCTTGTCGCATTAACATAGCCATATTCCATTGGATATTCATTTCTTCCAGATCAACAGGGTCAATCTGTCTGAAATCTTCTTCTATTACCTCAGGATCATGTATTTTTCCTCCAATGAAATTCTCATATGATGCCATGAATGAAGAAAACATAGCCAAATAATCATCAGCAACTTTCTGATTCACATGAGATCTAGATGATGTTGAAGCAGTAGTAGCAGAAAATCCAGAATGGCTTGTATGACCAGAATAAATTGGAACTCCATAACACTGATCATTTGTAGACTCTTGAGCATCACCAGAAAAGAATACCACTCCAGCACCATATTTACCAACAGATTTGGCAAAATACATCGAGGGATCCTTGATATGCTCCATATTAGTCTCTTTCTTTTTCATATTCATGTCATGTGACTGAATCTTTCCTAGTACTTCTTCAAGAGACATGGTTTTGTATTTAACATTTTCTTTGATCAAAACCGTATACACATCAAACTTTGATGGTAAAGCCTCCAAGAATTTATCATTGATTTCCTCTGTCTCATATACCAATTATGCACTAGCCAGTTCACTAAGAAGATGATAGAATCTTGTAGCAAGATCATCCAAAGATTCATTCTGAAAATGTTTAAAAACTAGAAACTGCTTCTTTAGTAACTCTTTTCTACTTTTCTTCACATCTAAACTCCCTTCACACCTTTTCTGTAGTGCTTCCCACAGTTGTTGAGAAGACTTGAACTGTTTAAAACTGTGATAAATTTCCTTTGGTCGAGACATCGAAATGCTAGCCATTGCTTTCTTTTCTCGATCAAATAACAGCTTCTCTTCAGTAATTAAAGCTGACACTGGTTTTGGAACATCATCTTTTCCCATCCATGAATAACTAGGGTGTGTATATCCTTCCAAAATTGGAATCCACAAACTAATATCGGTAAAAGATACGAATTGGTCAAACCGATCTTTCAAATTTGAATAATCAGCTAGATTCAGCAACTTCTGAGGTTTTTGAGATGTACCTATCTCATTGTCATAATTGAACATGTTTGTGACTTGAACCATATTTGCCATGTTAACAAATTTTATGAAAAATTTCTAAGTATTGAGTTGTTTTACCCTCAGGCGAACTTAATAAGTTCGCTTTAGTGAGTACTAAGCGAACTTGATATCAGGCGAACAAGACAAGTTCGCTTAAGGAGGAAATCTGGTAAGTTCTCTTAACAGCTAAGTTCGCTTGAAAATGTAAAGCGAACTTATTAAGTTCGCTTGCACAGGAACTCAGCAAGTTCGCTTAAACTGCTGTAATAGATTCAACAGAATCTTCATCCAAACACGAACCGAAACGTTCAAAATTCATGATTTCTCAGCGAATTGATGGAATTTAAGGAAATTGAACCGTAGGATTATGAATTTTATCAAATAGAAAAGTTCTATCGGACTAATTTCGTCAAAAACACTTCCAAAATCACGAATTCAGCAGAGAAACAATCTTCAAGAACTTGAAAAACTCCATTGTTGCAGAAACTTCAAAAATATTGAATTTCTTGTCGAATTGTACACAAAAACCGTCATTAATCACCGAGAATCGTACTTAATTCACGAGCATAAGCTTTGATACCACTTGTAGGTCTAGGTAACTCAACTACTGATCGAACTCGTGATATGACGTTCCTATAACACGAAGTGCAGAATCCTTCATGTTAACGTTTGTATACTAACCGACAATTCCAAAAACAACAAGCGTAAATAAACTTCTCAAATATATTCAGAATCACAATGGTTTACAGACTCAATCAGACAAATCGTTCTCTCTGTTCTTTCTGTTCGGTTTTTGTCTAATGACTCTG
This sequence comes from Smallanthus sonchifolius, assembly GCA_023525975.1. Classification (NCBI taxonomy): domain Eukaryota; kingdom Viridiplantae; phylum Streptophyta; class Magnoliopsida; order Asterales; family Asteraceae; genus Smallanthus; species Smallanthus sonchifolius. The sequence goes on along the minus strand of CM042023.1, from coordinate 70,997,082 downwards.
TAAACTCATATATATAGAAACTAACCTGCTGTAAGCGAACTTGTTAAGTTCGCCTGAAACGGACTAAGCGAACTTAACAAGTTCGCCTCAGTTAGACCTAAGCGAACTTATTAAGTTCGCCTCTGATAGACCAGGCGAACTTAACAAGTTCGCCTCTAGGCACACTTGTACAAACACTTAGCAACTTTAAACAATTACATAACAAAACATAAAGACATAAAATCTAACTATTACAAGCTTTTGTCATTACAAATCTATGTCCTAACAAACACATCCATAGGAAGAGCCATAGCAATAGATCCGTAAGCCTTGTTATCTCTAGCAATTAAGGCAATATCATTTTCATCATATTGAGACACAAGCTTGGGACGTTAAACATCTGCAGTGGTAGTAACTGGCTTGTGTGGACCATCAGTGATTGACTACAACAGAGTATGGTCATGGAACTGAAAGAAAGTCTTCATTTTCTTGGTCCAATCATCAAAGTCTCTAGTGGACACCAAGACAGGTGGTTTGTTTCTTCCAGCATATTCACTATTGCTTGAAGATGCCATAACTCAGAGAAGTTAAAAACAAACAGTAGCTAGTTTTGGGTGAACAGGGATGATCGAAACAACTAGTTTCGATAGAGAAATAGCTGATCGAAACTACTAGTTTCGATAGAACAAGTCTTGCCCGAAACTTCTAGTTTCAATAGAAGAAACAGAATCCAAAAACAACAAGTTTCTATGAAGAAGACTTAGCAGAAAATCCAGCAAACTCAGTAGAAACCACAAGTTTCAATTGAAACTAGTTTCGATAGTGCAGTATGTGACACCCGACAAATTCCGGTTAACCCCGTTAACCTAAACTCCGTTATCTCACAAACTACATGGATCAAACTTGTCAAATCTCAAACCAATACCAAACTACAAGGACTATTTCTGTATTTAACCAAAACCCAAGTTGGCACGGTCGCACTAGGTGCGCGAACACGGTCGCGCCTAACGCCAGGCACAGTCGCGCCTCATACAGTCAAGATGCAAATCAATTCAGCAACGTCCCAAACCGTTTGAATATGAAATTGTAACGTAACTTGTTTAATGGCGATCATCATTGAGCCATTATCTTGCGAATAAACACTCGTAATGATCAAATTAAACTCCATTATGGTCCTTAATCTCATAACCGTCGATCCCATTATCAAATACTTCGAATTCGACCATTTGGGATCACCTCTGCGCAAACAAACCACACACACACGTTGTACGAACATCTGTGAAGCCTTTGCACACTCTAGTTTGGCCATAGAAGAAGCCGGAGATCAAGTCGGGACTCCATTTGGTCGAGCTCTATCAATTCGATAGCGTTTAAGGTAACTAAACACATCCTCAGACTCATTTCAATCCCTTGAGTGAAAGCCCTAACCCATTCAAGCCTTATATCATCGAATTAAACTAGAATTAGACCTAGGGTTCATCACGTTTTTGGTTTAATCGAACCCTGGTCTAGACACGATCTCAATCTAATTAATTCTCAAGGTTAGATTCGCAAACACCCACTCAGTGAAAGCCCCATGATTCCAACAGTTAATCTTACAAGATTTAATCAATTTGTTTTCAGGAAAAGTCCAGACATGGTCGTGCTAATCGATTAGCACGGTCGTGCCTCGTGACCAGGCATGATTGTGCCTCCTGGCTAGGCATGGTCGCGGCCCATGCCTAAGCACAGTCATGCCCATACCCTGGCACGGTCGTGTGTCCCTTTGGTCTTTTGAACAGAATACATTCTATGTTATTATAATATTATAATTAGTTCCATTCGTTACCGAAAAAAACCCGTGTGCTCGGGATTGAATTTCTAATTAATTATAAATGTTATTTTCATTTTAAAAATAATATATTTATTATTTTCGTTTAAACAATTGTTTCGTTCACAATATCACACGGATTAATATTAAATATTTTATGTCGAGTTTGGTAGTGTTTTTCACATACCACATCCGTGTTAGAAACCAATTTAGTGATTCTTTTATCGCGATGACAAGATTGTATAGTCGTCGTTCAAAAGCATATTTAGCAATTCCGGTCTTTCCCATGTCGTCGTGACAAAATCCTTTGTGTTCCTAACAATTGTAAACATTTTCTAGGGCATTCGTAGACTGTCCACGTATGATCCATTTGTGGTTTTGTTGAATCCTTGTGGGGTGCTAATTAGTACGCATTACACAACTCATGTGAATTTACATAGCCCCTTTTTCACTTTTACATTCTTTGGGGTGAAACATGATTACATACAAACTATTTGCAATTATTACAATTCAAACCTTATGATCATGTGTGCAATTTGTGCCTTATGCCTGAACACTATTTGTGCAAACAACATTTACATACTTTTTGTGCATAGTGTAAGTGCGATCATTAACTCTCTACAAGCCGATCGTATACAATGATATATCAATTGTGTCTGACCAACCCACCCGGTTAGGGTGATTGTTGCCGAAAACACTTAAGGATAACTGTTGTGTTATGCCTCACACTTAAGGATAACCATTGTGTTATGCCTAACATCTAAGGATAAATGTTGTGTTATGCCTCACACTAAAGGATAACTGTTGTGTTATGCCTAACATTTAAGGATAACTGTTGTGTTATGCCCAACATTTAAGGATGACCTAATTATTTGTGACAACCCGGACTTTTCCAGTTAACTCCGTTAACAAAATCCAGTTAAAACTAAACTAATTAACTTAACTCAAACTTCAGGGACTAATCCTGTCAATAATCCAAACCTAAACTCCAGGGACTAGTTATGTAATATCCCTAAAGTTGACTGTTGACTTTTAGAAAGTCAAAATCCCAGTTCTGTTGACTTTTGAGGTCAAACTAACAAGTTCTAACCTCAATCCTAACTACAGGGACCTTTCCTGCCTTTTCCTAAACCCTTATTCATGAAAATTCAAGGATTAAACCCGTAATTTAACTAAAGATGATTTGTTGACTTCTGAAAGTCAAAACTCGTAATCTTTAATCCAAATTCGAATCTTAAACCTCGAATTCGTTTGATTTTGAAACCGCTATACACGATCAGATCATTAACAAACTTAATCAATGCTTTAATCATCACCATTATATCGAATTAAGTCCGAATAATGGACATTAAACCGAAACCGTCGACCTTATTGTTCTTATCAACCAAACCAGATCAATTCGATGTCACTCCATCAAATTGATCACCTTCACACATTGAACGAAACCCTGTGAAGCTATTATACGCATCAATTTCACCGGAATCCCAACAGAAGTCGCCGGGAACCAAACTAGTCATCGTTGGCCTTGGTCTTAGTCGACCACACTCGATTCGTCATGTATTCCGGTAATTATCTACACCTATAGCTTTGTTTTTAACCGTAGAATGAAAGCCCTAAACCAATTAGGGCTTATAACACTGATTCGATCAAGAACAGATTCTAGGGTTCATCGTATGAACTTGGTAATCGAATCCTAACCTAGACTCTGTTTCAATTCAATTAAGTTACATGAAAAGCTTCGAAATCTTCCAATCTTTGAAAGCCCTCTGTTTATTCAACCTTATAATATCGAATTTATAATAATCTGGAAGTTAGGGTTGTTTATAAACCAAATTGGGGGTTTTGATCTTAGGCTTAACCTCAATCCAATTAAACCACACGGATAGTTTCGCAAGGTCTAAATCTATAAAAGCCCTATGTTTTCAACAAATTTTAATATCGATTTTGATTAGATTGATTCTATGTTCATATCCAGAGTTTTCGACCCTTAATTCCGTAATAAAACGATTGAAAACTAGATCATTGTACAATTAAAACCCACCCCAGTTTCGCAATCACCCAATCAACAAAACCTCTTTGCTGTTTTGATCGATCATTATCGAAATCGACGGTTTTGAGCTGGGATCGATCGTGCATGTATTCGGGAAGGGGGACTCACGGGAGTTATTGATTAAAACAAATTAGAACCGGATCCTAATGCGATGACCCTAGCGGGCGGGACTGGTTAAGTGTGTGCTTGTGTGGGAGAGATCCGGGTTCGAGTCTCTCCACACTGTTTTATTTTTTAAACATTTGTTTGGTATTATTTTAATATAAAAATCAAACCCTATAATATTATATTATTATATAAATGTGTTTTAGCCCGGATAACAACCCGTAGGCTCGGGTTTGAATTATTAACCCACTTTTGTTATTATTTCCCCACTTTTAAAAATAATATATTCACCAAAGTTGTATAAAATAATATGTTTATATTATTTTCAACCCGTGACTCGTGTTATTAAATAATATATGAATTTATATTATTTTGTATCGTTTTGTAACCTTGTATAACACTTGAAACTAAATAATAATATAATTAATTATATTATTTACTCGCATTTATCGCGTTCGTAAAAATAATATATGTATTATTTTGTACCACGAATGAGTAATTAGAATATCCTTTCGAAACAAAAAATAATATATTAAATTATATTATTTTCTTAATTTTTGTAAATGACAAAACGCTCGAATATATTTATTATTATTGTTGTCATTCGTCGCGCAACGTATATATATAATCCAATTACTAATTAAAGAATTCCTATTTCCGTGGACACGTTCGTCTACTCTCGGTTACTAGAGCGTTTCTTTAGGACGTTTCTCTATCCGTGTCATTGTCACAATTCCTATTTTTATCCCTAGTTTATGTGTTTATAATTTTAGGGCATTCGTAAGTCGATTGAGACTTACACACGTGGTTCCAACTTGTCCTTTGTGTGATACTACCTACAACGCAACGCATGTGAGTTTTCACGGCCCCTTTTACTGTTTTAACTTGGGGGAGAAATTATGACTAAACAATTTTGGATTTTTAATTCGTATGATATCAATGTTAAATGCTGAGCGTAACACGCTATCACAGAAAGTCCTCAACTAATATCGGACCGTTAATATGGATCTTAGCGAGGTAATATTTAGTAGTACTACTGGGTTTGACAAATCCCACCCGCGTTAGTCGCGCTAACTCGATTAGATATCGAACGGGTGAAAAGTTAGCCTACTCACACCGCTAGTGTTGATAGACCTGGCAGGAGGCAATAAACACACAGTCAGCTTCGGTTGCGAGCGCTTGAGCTGAACATGAACATAGGTTAGCTACCTATAGATACGTACTGAATGAACATAAATCCGGTAAACGCTTATTTACATATATTGAAACCTGTGAACTCACCAACCTCGTGTTGACTTATTTTCTTACATGTTTTCTCAGGTCGCTAAGATAAGACACAGGTGCACGTTAGGGCATGCATGGGATTCAACTGCTTTTATTATAACTTATTTATGTTTGTTTGAATTATTCTATTGTACTTGTTTTGATTGGACGTTTGGACTTTTTGGACTTTTGAACTTTGGTTTTGGGCGTGTGTATTTTGCGCATTTACTTTCTTTACGCTTCCGCATTGATACTCTGATTTAAATGATATTTCCATTTTGAGTCCCATGTAGAGTCGTTCAAAGTAACTAATGTCTGAGATCCTGGTTCGTCACTTCCCAAATGGTAAAACTCCGTTAGTTGAAATTGGGGGTGTGACAGATTCGTATCAGAGCCATTGGTTATAGAGAACTACGATTGCATACTAGACTATAGCCTCACACATTAGTTACATGTCATTTGGATGTTTGGCACTTTTATGTATTGTTACAGGAACATGTCGTCAACCCCACCTTCATCACCTAAGGCACCAACACATAAGGCACCTATCCTATCATCCCCGGAGACCAAAAGGCGCCGGACTACTTCCAGTGACTATTCAGTTGACCAAGGGGAAGCGAGCAGCGCGCAAGAAATGAATCCTGCTCGAAACTGGAACACATACCCATAAATGATCCAAAGATGGATCGAAATGGGAAATGTCCCATCACCTTACTTCGGTTGTACTTCCTCATCACCCACTTTGCCTAGCTTGCCATGTACTATGGAACAAGCTTTTGCAGCCTTTGTGTTTTATATGTCTAGAGAGTTAAGCATTGTGAAAGATGCTACCGATGAGATACCGGATATCCTGAAGAAGGAGCCTCAAATAGAGGAGAATAAAGTAGGGATAGAACTTTTGACTGTCGAACTAGCAGTAACTGACCAATTCCATAACCTTTTAGTGGATCATGTGACACACTTGGAGATGAGGGTAGACACCTCGGACAATGACATGGAAGGAGTTCTGGAGAGGGTGGCCGCTCTGGAAGCTCAGCTACATGTAGCAAACTACACCGCTGAAGGTCTTCAAGAGAGGGTGACTCACTTGGAAGCTCAATTGAAAGCCGCTCTATTTCCTGAGGAGATTCCACTTTCTGATGGCGAGGAGGAACCTTTTGAGGAGGAGCCCTTTGAAGAAGAGCCCTTCGAGGAGGAGCCCTTCGAGGAGGAACCAGTAGAGATAGACGATGCACAATCGTATGTTTCTTCCGATGACGAAGATGCCTGATGATCTTCCTATTCTATCTTCCTTTTCATGTTTGCTTTTGCTTATGTTATTTCTCTTTTCAAACCTAGATGGGTAAGGTTGTTCACATCTAATAAAAGCATGAGAAGTTTAATATTTGAGTTATTTATTTTGTAGCCTTACAATTTATTTAATTTTCAAAATATTAGATGTTGTACCTCCTTACTCATACCTGAATAATGTTTAATATGCGATATATTTCTCATTACTTTTCATTTGTGATTGTGAAGAATCATTTCAGGGAGAGGACGCGGAGGCCATGCCGGTGGTCGTGGTACCATTAACATGATGGCAGCAGAGCTAGTGGCACTGATAAATGATAAGTGTGGCGGAGGCTCTGGCAGCACAGAATGCTGCAGGTAAATGCTTTAGCTATTGACTAATGATGTCAATCCATCTCCTAAAAAAACATCCTCCTAAACTCTATAATTCCAATACTATTTTTATTTCTAAATCCAGGCCAGCAGAACCAGCAAAACTAACAACCAGCCTGCACTTTCAAGGCATTCATGGATTGCAAGCCCCACGCCTTCACTGGAGCTGAAGGAGCCGTTGGATTACTTCGTTGGTTTGAGAAGGTTGAATCTGTGATTGCCATGTGCAACTGCCCCGTGGCTAATCAGGTGAAGTTTGCCGCCAGAACTTTAGAAGGCCCGGCACTCACATGGTGGAACGCCTAAGTCCAAATGTTGGGTCTGACCATGGCGAATGGACTCCCGTGGGAGGAATTTAAATCAATGATGAAGGAGGAATATTGTCCTCGCGATGAAATCCAGAAGTTAGAGGGAGAGTTTTGGAACCTAAAGATGGAGGGTTCTGAAATTGAACTCTACACCACACGTTCCCATGAACTTGCTACTATGTGCCCACATATGGTAACTCCTGATTACAAGAGAATTGAGCTTTACATTGGAGGTCTAGTGTCTCAAATACAAAGCATGGTTACTTTATCCAATCCTGCCACTATCCAACAAACTATCCGACTTGCCCATAAGTTAACCGACCAAGCGGTGACACAAGGGACTCTACCACCGAGAGGTTCGGTCTCTAAACCCACCGACACTCACAAACGCAAGTTTGATCATCATTCCAATACCCACAACCACTCCAACTCTCACTCCAAAGGACCCCAACCCAACCAACCCCAGTTTAATCAACCACCGCAACAGCAACAGCATATGTTTGAGCCTACTAAGAACTTCAATCAGTCGACCTCTTCAGGTCAAAACCAGGGTGGATACGCGGGGAAGTCTCCGAAGTGTAACAAGTGTAACTTCCACCACTTTGGGTTTTGCAACCGTTACCAGAGGTGCGGCAAAATAGGTCATGCTGCTAAGGACTGCAGGGATGAGTTACAAGCTAAACAACATTTTCAACAACCTGGATCCACAAGGGGCTGTTTTGAGTGCGGAAAGGAAGGGAATATTCAGAAGAATTGTCCTCAATTGAAGAAAGGGGGTAATGAAAACCACAACCCTAACTAGAATAACAATGGTAATGGTGGTAACAATGGAAATGGTGGAGGAAATGGTGCGAAGGGACGAGCCTTCGTACTAGGATCTGGAGAAGCCCGTTACGACCATAATGTGGTCACCGGTAAGTTTCTCTTAAATAATTACTTTGCTTTTGTCCTTTTTGACACTGGTGCTGATAGAAGTTTTATATCTAAGAAACTTAGTGATATGATAAAAGGAACTTCAACTCTATTAGAAGCTAAGTATACAATAGAGATAGCTGATGGCCAAATAATTGAGGCAACTCACATTCTTAAGGGATGTAAACTTGAGCTAGCTAAACATATATTTGATATCGGCCTTATGCCGGTCATACTTGGTAGTTTTGTTGTAATTGTCAGCATGGACTGGTTATCTAAAAACCAAGCCGAAATTATCTGTCATGAGAAGATTGTTCGTATCCCTCTCCCAAGTGGAGAAACCCTTTCTGTCAAAGGCGAAAGAATTGGTGCAGTCATGGGCATCATATCTTTTATGAAAGCACAAAAATGCCTTCGAAAGGGGCATACGGCTATTTTGGCTCTCGTTGCTGAGCAGCCATCAGAAGAAAAGAAGATTGAAGATATTCCCATCGTGCGTGAATTTTTGGAATGTTTCCCAAGGATCTGCCCGGTCTGCCACCGCACCGTCAAGTTGAATTCCAAATTGATCTAGCACCCGGAGCAGCACCGACTGCTAGGGCACCTTACAGACTGGCACCTAGTGAATTACAAGAGTTGTCCACTCAACTACAAGATTTTTTGGATAAAGGTTTCATCAGACCTAGTTCATCACCGTGGGGAGCTCCGGTACTATTTGTCAAGAAGAAGGAAGGAACTTTCCGTATGTGTATTGACTACCGGGAGATGAATAAAGTCACAATCAAGAACCGCTACCCTTTACCTCGCATAGATGACCTCTTTGATCAACTCCAAGGATCAAGTTTCTATTCCAAAATAGATCTTAGGTCCGGATACCATCAGTTGAGAGTCCGAGAAGAGGATATCTCTAAGACTGCATTCAGAACGAGGTACGGCCATTACGAAGTTATGGTCATGCCTTTCGGATTAACCAACACACCTGCGGTATTCATGGACCTCATGAACCGTGTGTGTAAGCCTTACCTTGACCAGTTCGTTATCGTTTTCATCGACGACATCCTCATTTATTCCAAGAACAAGGAAGAACATGAGGAACATCTACGCCTAATTTTGGAATTACTGAAGCGAGAGCAACTATATGCTAAGTTTTCCAAGTGTGAATTCTGGATCCGTGAAGTTCAGTTTCTAGGACATGTGGTTAATAAGAAAGGAATACATGTCGACCCATCAAAGTTAGAAGCCATCAAGAATTGGGCAGCACCGACTACTCCAACTGAGGTGCGACAATTTCTGGGATTGGCTGGATATTACCGTCGATTCATCCAAGGATTTTCAAAAATTGCTCAACCTCTCACTGCTTTAACTCAAAAAGGTAAAGCCTATAATTGGGGCGATAACCAAGAGTCAGCATTCCAACATCTTAAACAAAAACTCTGCAGTGCACCTATTCTAGCTCTTCCAGAAGGAACCGAGGATTTTGTAGTGTATTGTGATGCATCTATTCAAGGTCTGGGTTGTGCCTTAATGCAACGCGAAAAGGTGATCGCATACGCTTCACGTCAACTAAAGGTCCACGAGAGAAACTACACCACTCATGACTTAGAGTTGGGAGCTGTAGTCTTCGCACTTAAGATATGGAGACATTACTTGTACGGTACCAAATGCACCATCTACACCGATCACAAGAGTCTTCAGCACATCTTCGAGCAGAAAGAGTTGAACATGCGACAACTTCGTTGGGTCGAACTCTTAAACTATTATTATTGTGCGATCTGATACCACCCGGGCAAAGCTAACGTTGTAGCTGATGCCCTGAGTCAAAAGGAAACGAAACCCAAACGAGTTCGAGCATTACAGCTTACTATTCACCTCGGATTACCTGACAAAATCCGTAGTGCTTAACTCGAAGCCCTAAAAGAAGAAAATCTACCGCTGGAAAGTACACGCGGTCTGGAAGCACAACTTGAAGTCAAATCTGACGGTATTCGTTACTCTGCTGAGCGAATATGGGTTCCAGTATTCGGAAACCTAAGGGAACTAGTTAAGGATGAGTCTCATAAATCTCGTTACTCGATACATCCAGGTTCCAACAAAATGTACCATGATCTAAAGGTACTATATTGGTGGCCGAAAATGAAGGCCGATATAGCCACCTATGTTAGTAAGTGTCTGACTTACGCGAAGGTCACAGTTGAATATCAAAAACCATCCGGTCTTCTCCAACAACCAGAAATTCCCATGTGGAAATTGGAACAAATATCCATGGACTTCATCACCAAATTACCACGAACCCCTACCGGATGTGATACCATGTGGGTAATTGTTGATCGATTAACAAAGTCCGCTCACTTCTTAGCAATCAAGGAAATCGACAAAATGGATAAGCTTACTCGTACTTACTTGGAAGAAGTAGTCTCTCGGCACGGGGTGCCAATCTCTATTATTTCGGATCGTGATGCACGATTCACTTCTCGTTCTGGCAGTCGTTACATAAGGCCTTAGGCATGCGTATAGATATGATCACAGCATACCATCCTCAAACTGATGGCCAAACGGAACGTATAATCCAAACTCTGGAGGACATGCTACGAGCTTGTGTGATTGATTTCGGTAACATTTGGGAGTCTCACCTACCGTTGGTGGAGTTCTCCTACAACAACAGTTATCACACTAGCATCAAGGCAGCTCCATTTGAAGCACTTTATGGACGGAAATGCCGTTCTCCTATTTGTTGGACCGAGGTTGGAGATAGCTAACTCACTGGTCCTGAACTTGTATTTGAAACTTCCGAAAAGATCGTTCAAATTAGAAACCGTATGGCGGCAGCTCGTGATCGTCAAAAGAGCTACGCCGACAAGCGTCGTAAACCCTTAGAGTTTTAAATAGGTGACATGGTCTTACTCAAAGTCTCACCTTGGAAAGGTGTCATTCGTTTTGGGAAACGAGGCAAACTGAATCCTCGTTATGTTGGACCATTCAAAATAATGAAGAGAATCGGACCAGTCGCGTATCAACTAGACCTACCTGAGGGACTTAGTGGCGTACACAACGTCTTTCACGTCTCAAATTTAAAGAAATGCCTAGCAGACGAATCACTCGCAGTTCCTCTGGAGGAACTACACATTGATGAACAGTTACGTTTCATCGAAGAACCTGTGGAAATTATGGATAGGGAAGTTAAAACGTTAAAGCACGGTAAGATCCCTATTGTCAGAGTTCGTTGGAACTCGAAACGCGGACCGGAATTCACGTGGGAGCGCGAGGATCAGATGATGCGCAAATATCCTAATCTTTTCAAGCACTTCGTGTCAAATTCTTAAGGTACTATTTAATTTTCGGGACGAAAATTCTATTAACTAGAGGATGATGTGATATCCCGGAAATTTTTTTTTATTTTCTTCCTATTAGTATTTAATTTTCGGGACGAAAATTCTTTCAACTAGGGGATGATGTGACAACCCGGACTTTTCCAGTAAACTCCGTTAACAAAATCAAGTTAAAACTAACCTAATTAACTTAACTCAAACTTCAGGGACTAATCCTGTCAATAATCCAAATCTAAACTCCAGGGACTGGTTATGTAATATCCCTAAAGTTGACTTTTGACTTTTAGAAAGTTAAAATCCTAGTTCTGTTGACTTTTGTGGTCAAACTAACAAGTTCTAACCTCAATCCTAACTACAGGGACCTTTCCTGCCTTTTCCTAAACCCTTATACATGAAAATTCAAGGATTAAACCCGTAATTTAACTAAAGATGATTTGTTGACTTCTGAAAGTCAAAATTCGTAATCTTTAATCCAAATTCGAATCTTAAACCTCGAATTCGTTTGATTTTGAAACCGCTATACACGATCAGATCATTAACAAACTTAATCAATGCTTTAATCATCACCATTATATCGAATTAAGTCCGAATAATGGACATTAAACCGAAACCGTCGACTTTATTGTTCTTATCAACCAAACCAGATCAATTCGATGTCACTCCATCAAGTTGATCACCTGCACACATTGAACGAAACCCTGTGAAGCTATTATACGCATCAATTTCACCGGAATCCCAACAGAAGTCACCACGAACCAAACCAGTCATCGTCGGTCTCGGTCTTAATCGACCACACTCGATTCGTCATCTATTCCGGTAATTATCTACCCCTATGCTTCGTTTTTAACCATAGAATGAAAGCCCTAAACCAATTAGGGCTTATAACACTGATTCGATCAAGGACAGATTCTAGGGTTCATCGTATGAACTTGGTAATCGAATCCTAACCTAGACTCTGTTTCAATTCAATTAAGTTACAAGAAAAGCTTCGAAATCTTCCAATCTTTGAAAGCCCTCTGTTTATTCAACCTCATAATATCGAATTTATAATAATCTGGAAGTTAGGGTTGTTTATAAACCAAATTGGGAGTTTTGATCTTAGGCTTAACCTCAATCCAATTAAACCACACGGATAGTTTCGCAAGGTCTAAATCTATAAAAGCCCTATGTTTTCAACAAATTTTAATATCGATTTTGATTAGATTGATTCTATGTTCATATCCAGAGTTTTCGACCCTTAATTCCGTAATAAAACGATTGAAAACTCGATCATTGTACAATTAAAACCCACCCCAGATTCGCAATCACCCAATCAACAAAACCTCTTTGCTGTTTTGATCGATCATTATCGAAATCGACGGTTTTGAGTTGGGATCGATCGTGCATGTATTCGGGAAGGGGGACTCACAGGAGTTATTGATTAAAACCAATTTGAACCGGATCCTAATGCGATGACCCTAGCGGGCGGGACTGGTTAAGTGTGTGTGCTTGTGTGGGAGAGACCCGGGTTCGAGTCTCTCCACACTGTTTTATTTTTTAAACATTTTTTTGGTATTATTTTAATATAAAAATCAAACCCTATAATATTATATTATTATATAAATGTGTTTTAGCCCGGGAAACAACCCGTAGGCTCGGGTTTGAATTATTAACCCACTTTTGTTATTATTTCCCCACTTTTAAAAATAATATATTCACCATAAAGTTGTATAAAATAATATGTTTATATTATTTTCAACCCGTGACTCGTATTATTAGATAATATATAGATTTATATTATTTCGTATCGTTTTGTAACCTTGTATAACATTTGAAACTAAATAATAATATAATTAATTGTATTATTTACTCGCTTTTATCGCGTTCGTAAAAATAATATATGTATTATTTTGTACCACGAATGAGTAATTAGAATATCCTTTCGAAACTACAAATAATATATTAAATTATATTATTTTCTTAATTTTTGTAAATGACAAAACGCTCGAATATATTTATTATTATTGTTGTCATTCGTCGCGCAACGTATATATATAATCCAATTACTAATTAAATAATTCCTATTTCCGTGGACACGTTCGTCTACTCTCAGTTACTAGAGTGTTTCTTTAGGACGTTTCTCATTTCGGGTCATTGTCACAATTCTCATTTTTATCCCTAATTTATGTGTTTATAATTTTAGGGCATTCGTAAGTCGATTGAGACTTACACACGTGGTTCCAACTTGTCCTTTGTGTGATACTACCTACAACGCAACGCAGGTGAGTTTTCACGGCCCCCCTTTTACTGTTTTAACTTGAAGGAGAAAACATGACTAAACAATTTTGGATTTTTAATTCGTATGATATCAATGTTAAATGCTGAGCATAACACGCTATCACAGAAAGTCCTCAACTAATATCGGACCGTTAATATGGATCTTAGCGAGGTAATATTTAGTAGTACTACTGGGTTTGCCAAATCCCACCCGCGTTAGTCGCGCTAACTCGATTAGATATCGAACGGGTGAAATGGTAGCCTACTCACACCGCTAGTGTTGATAGACCTGGCAGGAGGCAATAAACACACCGTCAGCTTCGGTTGCGAGCGCATGAGCTGAACATGAACATAGGTTAGCTACCTATAGATACGTACTGAATGAACATAAATCCGGTAAACGCTTATTTACATATATTGAAACTATGAACTCACCAACCTTGTGTTGACATATTTTCTTACATGTTTTCTCAGGTTGCTAAGATAAGACACAGGTGCACGTTAGGGCATGCATGGGATTCAACTGCTTTGATTATAACTTATTTATGTTTGTTTGAATTATTCTATTATACTTGTTTTGATTGGACGTTTGGACGTTTGGACTTTTTGGACTTTTGAACTTTGGTTTTGGGCGCGTGTATTTTGCGCTTTTACTTTCTTTACGCTTCCGCATTGATACTCTGATTTAAATGATATTTCCATTTTGAGTCCCATGTAGAGTCGTTCAAAGTAACTAATGTCTGAGATCCTGGTTCGTCACTTCCCAAACGAAAAACTCCGTTAGTTGAAATTGGTGGTGTGACATTATTAAATGATTTAGATATTATCTTCCTTTGAAACATTCTATTTATGATAATTTAAATTAAATAAAAGGTTTTATTTATTCATCCATTTACCTAGTTATCCAACTTATTATTTACACTATTTTATTAATTACAAACAATAATAAATTGCAATTACTTGTTTATTTACCAACAAAAAGCACAAATCAGTTATTCATAAGCACATCACTCTAAACACCTACAAAACCTTCTTGTTACCTTGTACCTTCGAAAATATATGAACATACTAGGCACTTCAAGGAGTTGAATGCTTTTGCGTAGGCATTAACCATCAATATAAACCTCAAGAACATTGAGAATTTAAAACTCAACTACCCACATTATACATGAACGTCAAGCAGCACGCTTGGTTGCAACACTCAACCTCCTACCAAATTCGATAGTTTACGTTACTCGTGAGATTCAGTAACTTACATATGAGCATTCACATGATACATAACGCTGGACTTATCACATGATACATGGTTGAACACAATATACATAATACTAGATTGATCACATGATACATGATACATGGTTGGATACAATATACATAATACTAGATTAATCACATGATACATGATACGTGGTTGAATACAATATACATAATACTAGATTGATACATGATACATGGTTGAATACAATATACATAATACTAGATTGATAACGTGATACATGATACATGGTTGAATACAATATACATAATACTAGATTGATCACATGATACTTGGTTGTTTACAATATACATGATACTAAATTGATCACATTATACATGGGGCTTATTTTCTTACAATATATATGATACTAAGTTGTCCACATTATACGTGAAACTTATTTGTTTACAATGTACATAATACTAAATTAAACGTGAAACTTGGATGTTTACATTATACATGGAAGTAGATTGGGTACAATTATTGCAATTGATGGAATAAGGCATGATGATTCACTTTATCCATGAAGATTGAAAACTACAAACTTTTAAGCTACTCAGGATTTGACGTATTCTTGTTCAAAAACGAGGAAACTATGGAACCCTAAGTCATGACACATTACTACTCTTAGGCTTTCTGATTGACCTGACTATCTAGGGGCACAGTTATTCATTAGCAACACATACGTGAAAACAATAGATATGGACTAAGTGATTATGTGTCCTCTCTTGACCTGCACATAACGTAAGGATCTATACGGACTATGTGACGATTCGAGTAATTACGGGTGCACACGTAATTATAAAAGTCAGCGCATAGAAAACATAGTGAATTCTGTCGTGTGTTATAACATGAAAACTATCGTGATATATAGTGACGAAACTAATGAGTTATGATAAGGGCATGGTGGATACGCCGCTGGCACTTTCTATATATAAGTGTTCCTGTCATATTGTCATAAGTAGCGTTGCTCGTGTCACGTGAAAATTTTATGTTATTTTGACCTTGACCAGTGTTTCTGAAATCTCTTGACCAGTAACTCATCTTGAACATATTAGACTACATCCTAAACAAGCGTCGATCATCAAATTCCCATCGTTCTCCTTTCAATGGATACATTTCATCATTGACGTCAAGAATACTCTTCGACAATTCTCTCCTTAACTCTCTCCAAACCAAAATTTACTATCATCACTCATGAGTTCGAGTATCAGACCTGAACCTTGTCATCAATTATACTCCTCAAACCAATTTTTTTTTAAGTTCATTGAAAATCCAAACATGACTCGGAGCTCACTTGGGAATCCGAGAAACAAATAAAGGTCAAGTACCTACATCTCGTTCCTAATTCAGTAACTTCCAAAGGTTGAATTTCGGGATGAAATTCCCTCAACTTGGGGATACTGTAGCATCCAATATTTTTTCGGCCTTATTTTTATTCATTTTGTACAATAATAGCACTCCATTTCAATCCCGTACTTACCACATTATTTATTATTTTAACATTAGACGTCCGAAATATTTTCTTTTTATTTTATTAACTACTTTATTTTATTTTCGGAACGAAAATTATTTCAACTAAGGGATGATTTGATACCCGACAAATTCCGGTTAACCCTGTTAACCTAAACTCCGTTATATCACAAACTACAAGAACCAAACCTGACAAATCTCAAACCAACACCAAACTACAAGGACTATTTCTGTATTTAACCAAAACCCAAGTTGGCACGGTCGCGCCAGTGCACGGGCACGGTCGCGCTTGGTGCGCGAGCACGGTCGCGCCTAACGCCAGGCACAGTCGCGTGTCCCTTTGATCTTTTGAACAGAATACATTCTATGCTATTATAATATTATAATTAGTTCCATTCGTTACCAGAAAACACCCGTGTACTCGGGATTGAATTTCTAATTACTTCTAAATGTTATTTTTATTTTTAAAATAATATATTTATTATTTTCGTTTAAACAATTGTTTCGTTCACAATATCACACGAATTAATATTAAATATTTTATGTCGAGTTTGGTAGTGTTTTTCACATACCACATCCGTGTTAGAAACCAAACTAGGGATTCTTTAATCCCGATGACAAGATTGTGTAGTCATTGTTCAAAAGTATATTTAGCAATTCCGGTCTTTCCCATGTCGTCGTCACAAAATCCTTTGTGTTCCTAACAATCGTAAACATATTCTAGGGCATTCATAGACTGTCCACGTATGAACCATTTGTGGTTTTGTTGAATCCTTGTGGGGTGCTAATTACTACGCATTACACAACTTAGGTGAGTTTACATAGCCCCTTTTTCACTTTAACATTCTTTGGGGTGAAACATGATTACGTACAAACTATTTGCAATTATTACAATTCAAACCTTATGATCAAGTGTGTAATTTGTGCCTTATGCCTGAACACTATTTGTGTAAACAACATTTACATACTTTTTGTGCATAGTGCAAGTGCAATCATTAACTCTGTACAAGCTGACGGTATACAATGGTAGATCTATTGTGTCTGACCAACCCACCCGGTTAGGGTGATTGTTGCCGAAAACACTTAAGGCTAACTGTTGTGTTATGCCTCACATTTAAGGATAACTGTTGTGTTATGCCTCACACTTAAGGATAACTGTTATGTTATGCCTCACACTTAAGGATAACCGTTGTGTTATGCCTAACATCTAAGGATAACTGTTGTGTTATGCCTAACATTTAAGGATAACTGTTGTGTTATGCCTATCAGTCACAAGGTTTGATTGTACGCCCCAGTTTAAACTATAGTGATTTCTCCATAATTGCCTTATTAAACCATGCATCATATGAATTGTACACAAAATCTTGATATTACTTGTGGTGTCAAAATCTATGTATGCTCACCAACTATTTTTAGTTGACCCTATTCTCATCATGTTTCAGGTGCTAATATCTGAGTTCATATACAAGCTGCTACACATAGGACCGAGGACCTAGTTAAATAATGAAATTTGACACTAGATGTATTTGATTTTGGTTGAGATATTGAACTTATGTAATGAAATTATGATTTAATGAACATATGAAATTATAGTTGATCATGTGCTTATGAACAGTCTACACGTCCGCCCCAACGTATTCCGCCGTCGGTTGGGGTGTGACACAGTAGTTTCGGGTGATCAATCTGCAAAGGTTAGTTTCGATATAACAGGAAAAATAACTAGTTTCGATGATACCTTCTCCAGACAATAGTATAAACAAGAAGTTTCGATGACCAACTAAAAGCAGAAATTGTCTCCCAGTAGTTTTGATACCTCCTTCTTCAAGCTTCAGCAGACTCCATTGATGAAAAGCTTCAAAAATCAAAGATGATAAACTCCCAATCTGATTCAGCGAAAACCTTCCAAATAAGCTTCTAAACACAAATCAATCTTCAGATCTGAAAAACTTGAAGAAATAATGTTGAAATCGATGAAAAAGTGCCAAAATAGTGCAAACCCAGAAAACCTTCAAATTCAAACTAAAAGTCACCTAAAATCGATCAAAACAACCTGAAAATACTCAGAAATCAAGAGCATAAAGCTCTTATACCAATTGTAGGTCCATATTTCAATCGGAAATCACACAACAGTTCGATTACACACACAGGCGGAATCTGTGTGAATGGTGGTGAAACAGAGGGTAGAAACAAAATTGGTGAAGATGGCAAACCACACAGGAATCAATACAAATAAGATATGGAATTGTAAGAACAACAGATGAAATAACTCCATTTGTGTATTGATTCAGAAAACTGTGAAAGAGAGAATTTAAGGGTTACAGCCGCTATCCACACCCTAGAAATTCTCAAACTATGCTATTTATATTAAGTTGACAGGCATCGAAACTATGCTTACCGAAACTACTAGTTTCGGTGAAGCATTTACAAGTGTGATAAGCCTGCCAAAACTAAACTATCTATCGAAACTACTAGTTTCGATTGAACAAACCTCAATCGAAACTAAGTATTTTCGATGGCCCAGACTTAGAAATAAAACAGGAAATTACACTAAAATAAAAATACAAGTAAATAAACTAACTAAAAAATGTTCAAAATAAATACATTGATGACAACAGCTTATACAATAATAAGACACTACACAAATAAATATGATACATGAGACCATAACCAAACCATAACAAATGAATGCCCCTCCCTTGCTATACCACGAGAATAAGACAATATGTGGCCATTGACCCTACAAATCCTGGTTAGCGCGACTAACCATGACCGGGGGCATCACCCCCAATAGTACTATTCATATAATCCCAGGCTAAGACCATAGCAAATGGTTACAAAATGTTAATTTAGTTCCGGGGACTTTTAGCGCTCTATTGTTCCCTCAATGCACACATAACGGTCTGGTCTTAGTTCGGTAATTTATATATGAAAATAATTACAAGTATGTTTCCTCCCCAAAACATTTCCAAAACTTATAAAAAGTGGACACTGAAACTCACCTCGACATAGTGTATGCAAGCAAATATTTGAATAACTATAAGCGCCGCTTATCCGTACTCTAATCACACAAGGATACCTTATATGTTATGACTAACCGTCTTAAATGCAAGTTGTTCACCTGACTTAACGAATCCCGTTAAGTACGTCTTTGTTTAGTAAAACTGTGTTTTCATGTGACGACTCGTTGGTGATTATTATTCTAGTCTAGACACTTATCTATTTTCCGAGAAAATATTATATTTCCATATTGGTGACTTATTAAGTGTACCAAAATAAATATTATTTTTGCAATAACTTATAATATATTCATATTGTGGTCACGTATAAACATATAATTATTTCTTACCAATAATTATATAAAATCACAAATATCGTGCAAGTATATTTTACGCATGTCAATTATCCTACGTGCATATAAACCATGTTAACACGTCTACAAGCAAATACTTGTTCCGAATGACATTTATTATTTCTTTTATGGTTATCATGCATTTATTTATACCAATATATGCATACGAGTATAACCACATTTCAACACATGCTCAAATATATTTTTCAATGTATCATGAATATCTTATTTGTCAATCCGAACATCTTAGATTTCATGCATAGATATATGATTCCTTTTTATTATTTGACATCTAATACTTTTTATCCAAGTCTTAAATGTTACCAAGCATGTACACAATATAAGTCTCTACTAAATGTTCTAAACGCTACATTATACAAAGTCCATGTTATCTAATATTTTTATTTTCAAGATAATAATCATAATCATGTTTCCATACATACATATAACTTGATTTTCATATATAACATCTCTAAACATGTATATATAAATATTCATTTTTGATTTTCATATGTATACACATAAATAAATCTATTTAACAACTCCGAATCAACATAACCATATACGTACACATATGTATGTACATCTTGGTTCCTATACGTGCATATATATATATATATAATCATTTTTCCAAGTTTAACAATTTATTATTATCTGCCTATATATATAAGACTACAATCTTTATGTATATATGAACACATTTTAATCATTACAAGCTAATAAACTTTAACTATACGCATATACATACATATGACTGACAATTTTTCCATGTACATCGTACTTTATTACTTTCATCTTAACAACTACATATATATATAAATATATCCTTTTGATCCTTACATGTTTATACATATTCCCATGTTTGATGACTAAAAACACATGCATACACACACACACACACACACACATATATATATATATATATATATATATGTGTGTGTGTCACGATCCATATATATATGTATGAGTTTCATTTTTCATTTAATATTAATCATACTACCGATTTAATATCGACATTTTATCATTAAATTATCAACAACAATATCTACACATATATATACATACAAATTTCGACCCTTCATACATATTTATACAAAGCATTTAGTTTTTAAACTTAATAATGTTAAACTTTATAAAAATTCTTTAACCCTTTAAATCGTTTTTTTCCATTGGTGAACAACGAGCTTTGAACCAAAAATAAATACGAAAGTAAAGTGTAATGTCAGTTTCATACCGCTAGACAAGCTAGGTGAAGATTCACTAGTAGAAAGTGATTATGACTCGATACACTAGCAAAACCGACCCTTAAACCTTCAAAACTCCCTTGAATCTCCAATTTTCTTGCTAAATCTCTCTAGAGGACTTGTTCTTGAATTTTTGAAAGAAGTAAGTGTGTGTGTGTATGGATCATATATATGGATGTAAAAAGGAGAGTTGGAGTGTTGAGTTAAACAAAATGATGACTAAAGATGGTGGATTTGATGTTAGCTAAATTTTTTGTTGAAGTGGTATGGCCTCAACTTGACACAACATGATGAGATTTGTGGTGGTTTATGAGTGGGCCCCACATTCTTGGCCGAGAAAGGGTGTTAGGGGGGGTTGGGTCTTGTCACCTCAAGTGTTATCATTATAAAGTTTAGGTAGATGGTACTTAGGTAGTGTATACCCGGTAGGTGATCTCGTGATCTAATACCCTGTGTAAAACTTTTGACGGTCAATTTACTTTATATATTCTTGTGTTGTTTGACTAGTCTCGATAGTTTACTAGTTAACCCGATGTAGTTATTATCCTAACTATAATATACATGTATACACATAAAAAATAACTTAACGTCGTGTAATAAACATTTAGATGTCAACTTTTAAGAGTTTAGTCACCAATATTTATGTTTTTATATTAAAACGTGTCACTAGACTTTAATTGAATAAAATCTTGTTAATCACCAACGGTCGTACAATGCGGGTTATAATTGTTTATTTCCTAGTAATTCTTAAAATTACTAAAATATAATGTGTGTTCCTTTGCTAGACTCCTTGACAATACTTTTTCAAACAATAAACCAAGAAATATAAATTACGAACGTGAAATCATAAATAAGGATATTGACCTGAAATGCTGGGTGTCATATTCTCCCCTTGTTAAAGAGAATTTTGTCCCGAAATTCAGTTGTTGTTTTCTTGACTTGAAGTGTTCGTGAACAAGGATGGGTACTTGGCTTTCATTTGATCTTCTCGTTCCCACGTATACTCGAGGCCACGCTTTGAATCCCAACGTACCTTAACTAATTTAACACAGCTATGCCTTGTTTTCTGAACTTTCAAATTTGTGACTTCAATGGGTTCCTCAACGAAGTGTAATTTGTCATCTATGTGGATCTCATCAGGCGGTATAATTAACGTCTCGTCTGATAAGCACTTCTTGAGATTTGACACATGAAACGTATCATGTACATTGTTTAGTTCTTGTCGCAGCTTGAGCTTGTATGCTACAGGGCCAACCCTAGCCAATATTTCAAATGGTCTAATGTACCTAGGTTTAAGCTTGCAACGGTTGCTAAATCTTGCAACTCCCTTCCAAGGTGAGACCTTCAACATGACCCGGTCTCCAACTTGGAATTCTAATGGTCTTCATCTTTTATCCGCGTAACTCTTTTGTCTATCACGAGCGGCCTTCAGACAAGCTTTGATTTTGAAAATATTGTCAGTGGTCTCCTGAATAACCTCAGGACTAATTAAGTGCTTGTCGCCAACCTCCGCCCAACATAGCGGTGAACGACACTTTAGACCATACAAAGCCTCAAACGAAGTGGCTTTAATACTGGTATGGTAACTCTTATTATACGAAAACTCAGCCAATGGTAAATGAGTATCCCAATTTCCACCAAAATCGATTACACAAGCACGGAGCTTGTCCTCTAAACTTTGAATGGTCCTTTCACTTTGACCATCAGTTTGTGGGTGATATGTCGTGCTCATGTCAAGACGTGTGCCCAAGGCTTCTTGTAATGATTGCCAGATTCTAGACACGAATCTGTTGTCTATATCAGAGATAATAGAAATTGGCACTCTACAATTTCCTTAATATATAGCCTTGCAAGTTTCTCGGTTTTATCCGTCTCTTTGATGAGTAGAAAATGAGCTGACTTTTACAAATGATCAACGATTACCCATATAGTGTCATACCCGCTCGACGTCTTGGGTAACATTGTAATGAAATCCATGGAAATATGTTATCGTTTCTATTGAGGAATCTTAGATTGTTGTAACAATCCAGACGGTTTCTGATGTTCTGCCTTTACCTTGGAACACGTCAGACCCTTGCCAACATAGATAGCAATTTACCCTTTCATGTTTGGCCACCAATAGAGTTCCTTCATATCCTTATACATCTTATCCGAACTTGGGTGAATGGAGTACCTAGACCTGTGGGATTCATCCATAACCAACTCCCGTAAGTTACCAAAACATGGCTCCCAAATTCTATTCATGAAGTATAAATTATCATCTGATTTTGGCTCTAACTGTCTGATCATTCCTCGTAAAGCTTCATTCTGAATGTTCTCTTCTTTAAGTGCCTCTTGCTGTGTAATTCAGATTTGAGTCGTGAGATTCGTATGGATTGTCAATCCTAGGGCACGGACACGGAGAGTTTTAACTCGTTCTTTATGACTCAATGTGTCTGCTACGACATTCGCCTTAACAGGGTGGTACTTGATATCGCAGTCGTAATCATTTAGTAGCTCTACCCAACAGCGTTGTCTCATGTTGATTTCTTTTTTTATTAAAGATGTGCTGGAGACTCTTATGATCTGTAAAGATAGTACATTTTGTAGCATATAAGTAATGTCTCCAAATATTGAGTGCAAACACGACAGCACCCAATTCCAAGTCGTGAGTCGTATAATTTTTGTCATGGACTTTCAGCTGTCTGGATGCATATGCTATGACTTTTTCTCTCTGCATCAGTACACATCCCAGACCTTGGTGTGATGCATCGCAGTACACGACGAAATTGTCGGTCCCTCGGGAAGGGACAGGATTGGTGCACTGCAAAGCTTCTGATTTAGCAATTGAAAAGCTGATTCTTGTTTATCAGTCCAATCAAACTTTTTGTCCTTTTGGGTTAACGTGGTCAAAGGCAGGGCTTATTTTGAAAAATTCTAGATAAATCACCTGTTATAGCCTACCAAACCCAGAAATTGACGCACCTCAGTCAGAGTTCTTGGTGCTTCCCAGTTTTTGATAGCTTCAATCTTGGACGGATCCACGTGGATACCCTTCTTATTGATGACATGTCCGATAAAATGAACCTCTCGGATCCAAAACTCACACTTAGAGAATTTGGCATAAAGATTTTAATTCCTGAGTAGTTCCAAGTTTAATTTCAAATGATGTTCATGTTCCTCCTTGGTTCGTGAATATATTAATACGTCATCGATAAACACAATCACGAATTTATCCAAGTATGGCTTGCACATGCGGTTCATGAGATCCATGAAAACTGTTGGTGCATTAGTCAAACCAAATGGCATAACTAGAAACTCGTAGTGACCGTAACGAGTCCTAAAAGCCGTCTTTGGTATATCTTTCTCCTGGATTCTCAGTTGATGATACCCTGATCGTAGATCAATCTTAGAATAGAAGCTGGAAGCTTGAAGTTGATCGAATAAATCGTCTATTCGAGGAAGTGGATAACGGTTTTTAATTGCCAGTTTGTTCAAATCCCGGTAATCAATACACATTCTAAAGGTTCCATCCTTTTTCTTCACAAACAAGACCGGAGCTCCCCAGGGTGAGAAACACGGTCTTATGAAGCCTTTATCAAGCAACTCTTGTAGTTAGCTTGATAATTCTTGCATCTCAGAAGGTGCTAGACGATACGGCGATCGCGCAACTGGTGTGGCTCCTGGTACTAGGTCGATACGGAACTCAACTTGTCTTGGTGGCGGTAAACCAGGTAAATCTTTGGGAAATACCTCGGGGTAATCCCTAACGATCGGTATATCCTTAAGTCGACGTTCCTCGGGTTTCTTCTCGATGACATGGGCCAGGAATGCGCAATAACACTTACGTAGATACTTATGAGCTTCCATGCAGTTTATCATCTTCAACATCGTTCTACTCCTTTCGCCTTGAATTGTAAGAATTTCTCCGCTTGGTAGTGGGACATGTACAATCTTTTCGATGCATACGATCTCAGCATGATTCTTCGATAACCAATCCATGCCAATAACAATGTCAAAACTCCCTAGATCGACAGGTAGAAGGTCTATACTAAATGTATGGTTTTCTAGACATAAAGTACCACCTTTAATGACCTTTTCGGTTTCTATTAATTTCCCATTTGCTAATTCAATTGTATAACTTTGTTCTTGTTTGCTGGCCTTAATACCGAGTAAAGATTTAAAATCATTTGACACAAAGCTCATATCAGCACCCGAATCAAAAAGTACAGAGGCATAGTGATTATTTATCGGGAACGTACTAGTGATGATATTCGGGTCCTGGCGTGCGTCCCCTGCTCCCATCACAAATGCCCTCCCCGGTGCCTGAGCATTGTTCGGGTTCTTCCACTTTGGACTGGCTTTCTTGAAGTGCTTCAGATCACCACACTTGAAACACCCATGTTTTGCTTTACCCGTGGGGTTGGTGTTAACTTGAAAATTCTGTGTGGTGTGACCAAACCTTCCACACTTCCCACACTTAACACACCCACCCGAATAATGATATCCGCACTTGTTACACCTCAGTAGGCCCCTATCATACTCCCTCCTTTACATAGTGTTGGCTACAAAAGCCTTCACAGTTTATTGCTTCTTAAATCCTTGCTTTCCAGACTTGTTGCTCGAATTTCCCATCCACTTCCTTTTCTCCCCAGATCTACCTTCCTCATTCTCCTTCCTCCCAAACAATCCATTACGCACATCATTATCTCTTAATTTGAATGCTAAGATTATAGCACTCTTGGCATCCATTGGATTAGATGAAGTTATCATGCTGCAAATTTAAGGCACAAGGCCCCAAAAATACCTTTCCACACGCTTATGTTCTAGCGTGACCATGTGGGGGTACTAGAATTTCCAATTCATTGAAATGATCGGTGTACCCAGCCACGCCATCTCCTTTTATCTATAGATTCCACATCTCAGCCTCGATATTTTGTAACTCGTTTTGAGGACAATATTCCTCGATCATCATGTTTTTCAGGTCTTCCCAAGACAATTGATACGTTTTCTGCCTTCCAAATGTCTTCACTTGAGAATTCCACCAGGTCAATGCCTTATCAATGAGCATATAAGTAGAATACTTCACCATGCAGTCAGCGGTGCACTCACTGATGTCAATCACCGATTCCATATTTTCTATCAACCTCATCAGGCCTGCCGCACCCTCAGTGCCATTGAAGTTACGAGGGTTGCAGAATAGGAAGGCCTTGTAGGTGCACTTCCTGCTTGAAGCATATGTAGGGTCACAAGTCATTGTTTTAATAACACCATTAATTTGCACCGTGACTATGTGTTACGGACATGATTACTCATTCTTTACCTCCAGAACCTCTGGTTGTGCTGCTACCTCATGCACCTCTTCCGTCGGTACCGCTTTCGTTCCCTCCACCACTATATAGATTGGCTTCATACTGCTCCATGGCGGCAACTACCCGTTGTGATATGAGTTGCTCAACGTTTGGGGAAATCATCTCGTTGTTGTCGCCAGTGGTGTCACGGGGCGTCCTTCTCTTTGGTGCCATGGTGTTTTTTCAAACATAAAATTTAAAAAGACATACAAAACAGATGGGTTTGTATGACCACATCAGTACAACAACATCAAACGTAAACAACCATCGTCACAACATAGACATCACATACATAGCCAAAACATATGTAGTACATTGTTCAAAAAGACAAGGATACAAAACAGATGGGTTTGTATGACCACATCAGTACCAAAGTTTCAAACTACATAATGTGCTACGGGAACAACCCACCCGAAATAGGTCTAGAAGTAGGAAGGTGCCCACGGTGGAGCAGTAGCTGAGGTGATCATAGCCTCGACGAGTGCCTCAGCTAAAATGTCTCGGAGCTCAGCCTCAATCGCCCTCTACTCGGTTGCCTCTGCTATCTGCTCTGTGGCGGTGGCCCTCAAATCCATCTCTGCTAGTCTCCTCTCGACCTCCACCAATCGGTTAGTTGCATGCTCAAGGGACTGGTCGCACAGCCCTTGATCCTCAATTAACCCTAAAACGTGCAACTTCAGTTGATGTATAGACGCCATGTCTTCCTGAAGATTTCCTATGTCAGTCTCTAGATAGCCGATCTTCTCCCCGTGTGTATTGCTACGGGTCACTAGTATGGGAATATTGCACTCCACGCACTCTCCTGTGAGCGGTACGAGTCGTGATAAGCAGGATAGCCCAGTGGGGTCGTAAGTCATAGGTAGTTCCTCCTCCACCCTCAACATCCGTATCGCTCGGGTCAACCAATCCCAATAAGACATATCAACTCTAGGTACTCTGGGCGTAGGCACGTCTGTAGGCTCAGCCATCTCGTGGACTACTTATGGAATCTAAACGGTGCTCAGTCGTCTTGGGGTAGCGGACTAAAGTTAGAGTGGGGTTAGTGTGTGACATGATGTGACTACCATATCCATATGACATGATGAATGGTTATGAAATGCTTATGCAATGAAAACGCTTTTGTGAGTCATTTATAGGTTCAGTTTTAGACTCCTAGTTCGCTATAATCAGTGGCTTTGATACCAATCTGTCACACCCCGCCAAGGCGGAAACGCGAGGTATAACATTCATTGGTTTTCAAAGCATATGATTACCGCAAACACATACATGATAATTGGATACATAATCAAGTTTAAAGTTTTACATTCCAAAATATCTATTTGAGTTTACAAAAGATTAAGATTTCACAAATATGACCCATATGCGATGAGTTATACAAGAGAAATCCCCCAAAAACCGTATCCATTGTGCATGCATGTAACCTACATTGCTAACATTGCGACCACGTTTAATTTCCTGAAAAACATACTTAAAAGTGTTAACATGAGGTTGGTGAGTTCAAAGGTTTTGATCAAATGTTCTTGTAGTTCCAACGTTTACAAACGTTCAAATGAATAAGTTTTTTCGATCAAATAGTATATATATATAACCAATGAATTGAACATTTTCTGACCAAGTGACCCCATTTGTAAGCTTACAAGGAATACAAATAATATGTGATACACGAGACCGTAACCAAACCACGAAAAATGAATGCCCCTCCCTCGCAATACCACGAGAATAAGAAAATATACGTCCATTGACCCTACAAGTCCCGATTAGCGCGACTAACCATGACCGGGGGCGTCACCCCTAATAGTACTATTCACATAATCCCAGCTAAGACCATGTTAATGTTGTTCTGAGGACTTTTAGCGCTCTATTGTTCCCTCAATGCACACATAACGGTCTGGTCTTTGTTCATTCATTTATATATGAAAATAATTCAGGTATGTTTCCTCCCCAAAACATTTCAAAAAATTAGAAAAAGGGGATAGTGAAACTCACCTTGATGGAGTGTATGCTAGCAAATTTTTGAATAACTGTAAGCCCCGCTTATCTGTGCCCTAATCACGCAAGGATACCTTATATGTTAACACTAACCGTCTTAAACGCAAGTTGTTCACCTGACTTAACGAATCCCGTTAAGTACGTCTTTGTTTAGTAAAACTGTGTTTTAATGTGACGACTCGTTGGTGATTATTATTCCAGTCTAGACGCTTATCTATCTTCTGAGAAAATATTATATTTCCATATTGGTGACTTATTAAGTGTACCAAAAATAAATATTATTTTTGCAATAACTTATAATATTAATATTGTGGTCACGTATAAACATATAATTATTTCTTACCAATAATTATATAAAATCACAAATATCGTCTAGGTATATTTTACGCATGTCAATTATCCTACATGCATATAAGCCACGTTTACACGTCTACATGCAAATACTTGTTCCGAACGACATTTATTAATTCATTTATGGTTATCATGCATTTATTTATACCAATATATGCATATGAGTATAACCACATTTCAACACATGCTCAAATATGTTTTCCTATGTATCATGAATATCTTATTTATCAATCCGAACGTCTTAGATTTCATGCATAAATATATTATTCCTTTTTATTATTTGACATCTAATACTTTTTATCCAAGTCTTAAATGTTACCAAGCATGTACTCAATATAAGCCTCTACTAAATATTCTAAACGTTTCACTATACAAAGTCTATGTTATCTAATATTTTCAATTTAAAGATAATAATCATAATCATGTTTCCATACATACATATAACTTGATTTCCATATAACATCTCTAAACATGTATATATATTCATTTTTGATTTTCATATGTATACACATAAATATATCTATTTAACAACTCTGAATCAACATCACCATATACGTACACATATGTATGTACATCTTGGTTCCTATACGTGCATATATATATATATTCAACAATTTATTATCATTCGCCTATATATATAAGACAACAATCTTTATGTATATATGAACACATTTTAATCATTCCAAGCAAATAAACTTTAACCATACGCATATACATACATATGACTCACAATTTTTCCATGTACATCGTACTGTATTACTTTCATCTTAACAACTATATATATATACATATATATATCCTTTTGATCCTTACATGTTTATACATAATCCCATGTTTGATGACTAAAAACACATCCATACATATATTTATGTCATGATCCACATATATATGTACGAGTTTCATTTTTCATTCAATATTAACCATACTCCCGATTTAATATCCACATTTTATCATCAAATGATCAACAAAAATATCTACACATATATATACATACAAATTTTGACCCTTTATATATTTTTATACAAAGCTTTTAGTTTTTAAACTTAATAATGTTAAACTTTATAAAAACTCTTTAAACCTTTAAATGCTTTATTTCCATTGGTGAACAACGAGCTTTGAACAAAAAATAAAGACGAAAGTAAAGTGTAGTCTCGGTTTCATACCGCTAGATAAGCTAGGTGAAGATTCACGAGTAGAAAGTGATGATGACTCGATACACTAGCAAAACCGACCCTTAAACCTTCAAAGCTCCCTTGAGTCTCCATTTTTCTATCTAAATCTCTCTAGAGGACTTGTCCTTGAATTTTTGAAAGAAGTAAGTCTGTGTGTATATGGATCGTATATATGGATGTTAAAAGGAGAGTTGGAGTGTTGAGTTAAACAAAATGATGACAAAAGATGGTGGATTTGATGTTAGCTAAATTTTTGGTTAAAGTGGTATGGCCTCAACATGACACAACATGATTAGATTTATGGTGGTTTGTGAGTGGGGCCCACATTCTTGGCCGATAAAGGGTGTTAGGGGGTGGGTCTTGTCACCTAAAGTGTTATCATTAAAGTTTAGGTAGATGGTACTTAGGTAGTGTATGCCTGGTAGGTTACCGTGATCTAATATCCGGTGTAAAAATTTAAACGGTCAATTAACTTTATATATTCTTGTGTTGTTTGACTAGTCCCAATCGTTTACTAGTTAACCCGACATAGTTATTATCCTAACTATAATATACATGTATACACATAAAAAATAACTTAACATCATGTAATAAATATTTAGATGTCAAATTTTAAGAGTTTGGTCACCAATATTTATGTTTTTATATTAAAACGTGTCACTAGATTTTACTTGAATAAAATCTTGTTAATCACCAACGGTCGTACAATGCGGGTTATAATTGTTTATTTCCTAGTAATTCTTAAAATTACTAAAATAAATGTGTGTTCCTTTGCTAGACTACTTGACAATACTTTGTCAAACAATAAACCAGGAAATATAAATTATGAACGTGAAATCATGAATATGGATATTGACTGGAAATACTGTGTGTCACACATTCGTCCAAGTCATTCTCCATGGGGTGCACCAGTCTTGTTTATAAAGAAGAAGGATGGTTCATTCCGCATGTGTATTGACTACCCCGAGCTTTACGAACTTACTATCAAAAACCGTTATCCGTTGCCTAGGATTGACAATCTCTTTGACCAACTCCAAGGTTCAACTTGTTTGTTGAAGATTGATCTTCGATCCGGTTATCATCAACTTCGTGTACACGATGAAGACTGTCACACCCCAACCGAAGGCGAAATACGTCGGGGCGGGACATGTAGACTGTTCAGAACTCATGATTAAACTAAGGTTTCATATTTAAAGTTTATCTAATTTCCATACATTGTTCAATCAAACACAAGTAACATTTAAAGGTAAACAAAGTACATCAACATGATTCAAATTTAAATTAACTAGGTCTCCATCTCCTAAGTGCAGCAACTTGAACAAGCACTTAAACATTTGTTCCTGAAACATGATGAAAACAGGGTCAACTAATGAAAGTTGGTGAGCATACATAGGTTTTGACACCACAAATAGTTTCCAAATGTTTTATGTACGATTCTTATGAAACATGGTAAATAATGCATTTATGGATAACCACTATAGTCAAGTTGGGTGTACAATCAAACCTTGTGACTGAAGGGCATAACATGCAGGTTATCCTAAAGTAATGTCGGCAACAATCACCCTACCGGGGTGGGTTTGTCAGACTCAATAGATCTATCATTGTTTATCGTCGACTTGTACAGAGTTAATGATTGCACGTGTATGTATGTAATGAAAAATGTAGGTTTAAACTCATATTGTCAAAGCACAAAGCACAAATTGCACACATGTTCAAGAATGTAGAATTGTATAATTGTAATTGCAAATAAAGTTTAATGAATCATGTGTTCACCCTAAAATGTACAAAAATGAAAAAGGGGCTATGTAAACTCAACTTGAATGTTAAATGATAATGATCCTTGAAAGATTGCAAACAATGTGCTTCGACCGCTTATGGATGCCCTAGGCTGTTTAATCGAAATAGCATATTATTATTATTATTATTATTATTATTATTATTATTATTATCAAAGGCTTTTAACGCAACGTATTGAAAACCGGGTGTTTGGGTAGGTTTAACCCTATGGATCTAATATGAAATCATGGAAACCAAAGAACTTTGATAAAATAACATTAAATCAGTAGTTAAGAGTCTGATAATGTTGGAAAGTTGTTTTATGTATTCATTCGAAGGATTCATCAAAAGATCACACAAGTTGAAAATTCATAGCCATGCGAATTAATCTTGCGTGACACTTTTGATGTCGAAACGAATGAATTAAAATGCAAATCTTATATGTCTAGAAACTAGATTCAAAGTAGATGATTTTAGGCTGTAGAATCACGTTATTTTGATAAAGTATGATGAAGTTATAAGGGTTTAAAGTTGGAACAAGGATGCTGTTAACAACAACTAATTGTAGGGTTATGAGAGAAAACGATTACTATGAGCGGGTTAAAACTGAAAATTCATGATTCCAAAAAGATAGATTTAATCATTAGATTATAATAAAGGATTGTGGAAGTTGTTGTTGCTAGATTACTAATTTAAATAGGTTTTTATCAATCAAGAACAAAACCCTAGAAACGGACTCAGATTTCTAGATTTCGTGTACTAGATTCAGGGACTTGAAAACGGTATCAAACGAAAGAATTAGATCAAATCCTCTTATGAACACTTGCTTAGATATTTAATAAGAATTTCCATCAAGAAAAACCCATGCCTTGCTTTGATAAAATTCGCTCAGTTTAGGGTTTTTAAAACAAAGGTCTGAAAGTTTCCAAATCTGACGTTCGTCATTTATGGGGGCTGAAAGTCGGCCATAGGTCACGAATTAGGGTTTGTTTTAAAGAGAAACGCGGTAGAGAAAATCAATAGCTTTTACCCATAAAAAAGAAGCACCTTAAAACGAATTTTTATGAGCAAGTTGTGACCGTTTTACTAAGACCTACTGAATCTGTTACGAAAATTTAAGTTTAGTTTCCAAGAGTTTACATCGTTTAATCCCATCAAGTGCCGTACGAGGGTTTGATATATGATCACCAATCATGAAAACTACATCTTAATGATATACTTTCATTGATGGGGTTGTGTTTGTTGATGAACAAGGATGAACATGATGATACTTGCTATGAATTTCAACAAGATCGATCATCATCCCTTGTGTGTTCTTCATGAAGTTTATGATTACAATCATGCATCATGTCCTTCATGATTTCTAAAATTTGGAAAAAAAGGAAAGAGAGTTACTTGTTTCTAGGGAGGCTTGGAAGATTAGTGTGTGCCAAGATCAAAACAGAAAATGAAAAAGAAAGGGACAGAAACAATCACGAAGGCTAGAACCAATGACCTGTGGGTTGATGCTAAGGAGATTTTACCTGCCTTGAATGTTTAAAATACTAGAACTGATAATACAAAAACCGATGTTGTCTGCCTTTCTTCTTCCCTCAAAAATCGATTTTGAACCAGAAATAATTCAAAGGAAGAAGCGATGGAGGGTGGATGATACCTGATTTCAACCTAGATCTCAAACTCAAAAATCGAAATGCTTAATTTCTTGTTCTTGCTCTGATCGGGACAGGGGGAAGAGGGAAGACGGATTTTGCGGTGTTGTTGCTTCTAATCGAAGTAGACACATATATGGGGTGACTAATCTATCACGAGCGTGTTTTACAGCTGTGATTGAGGGCGATAATTGAGATATTAGAGCTTGATTTGTGGGTTTGAAAACCCACGACCGTAACTTATTTGGGTCTTTAATATCGTGATTTCACAATCCATTAGTTAAATACGAGTTTCCAAACGATCGCAAATGAGTTGGTGATTGATTTGGGAGGATTAAAACTCCTTATTTTCAGGGATTGATTGATGATTTGAACGTGTTTGACTTTCTTGGAGTCAAAATTGGCATGAATTGGTTGTTCCAGGGTTCAAAGATGGAGGGGTTCAAATGGGCGGTCCAAAGCATATAGAGAGGGTTCAAAGGCTAAATGAGGGGGTTCAATGTCACATTATCATTTAATTATGAATTTGTTTTATAAAAAATATTTATCATTATTTATTTTATTGTTAATATTTTTCTGTTATAAAAAATAAAAAATATATATACATATAATCACATTTCTATTAATTTATTATCTAGAATAATATATAATATGTGAAGGTGTGAAATAAAATATTAAAAACTTTGAATCGATTAAACGTTTGAAATAATAATTGGCACGACAATATGTACACGTATGATATAACAAGAAATGATGAGTCGATATGTTATTATTGCACAAAAAATGAAACAAGAAATGTTACACGCAAATTTCACGGATGCTACAGTATCCCCAAGCGAAATTCAACTAGTGGAGGTTACTGAATCAGAAAAGAGGTGTGGATACTTGAGCTGTATTTGATCCTCACGTTCCCAAGTAAACTCGGGGCCACGTTTGGATCCTCAATGAACTTTGGAGATTGGGTTGAGGAGTACGATCGATAATAAGATTCAGGTCTGTTTCTCAAAGTCAGGCACGAATGATGATAGTGGATTTAGTTTAAGAGAATTAAGGAGAAAATTGTCGAAGAATATTTTAGACTCCAAAGATGAAAAGCATCACTTGAAATAGGAACGATGAGAATTTGGTGATCAAAACTTGTTTAAGATGTAGTCTAATATGTTTAAGATACGTTACTGGACAAGAGGTTTTACAAACATTGGTTAAGGTCAAATATAACATAAAACTTCACGTGATACGAACAACGCTACTTCTGACAATATGACCGGGACACTTATATATGCCCTTATCATATCACCGCAATTCCGTTATCATATATCATGATAGGTTTTATGTCATAACACACGACAGAATTTACAATGTTTTCCATACGCTGACTTTTATAATTACGTGTGCACCCGTAATTACTCAAATCATCGCATGGTTCGTATAGATCATCCCATCGCGTGTGGGTCAAGAGAGGATACAAGTCACTTAGTTCATAACCATTGTTTTCACATATGTTTTGTTAACAAAACAACTATGTCCATAAATAATGTAATCAATCAAAGAATAACAAAGATTTACTAATACATACATACTGCCCTTAAGTCAAAACTTTTACATACATTACTTTCCAAATCAGGTTAAAACATAAAATAAACCGTCAATTCCTTTATACTGTACTGCCCTCATGGCTCGCGTCCATGAACCGACAAATACCTGGTCAATGCCCCCACGGGCAACGACCATGAACCGACAATACCGCTTATCCGTCAATTCCCTTGTCACTACTGTACCGCCCCCATGGATCACATTCATGAACCGACGAGTACCTGGTCAATGCCCCCATGGCCCACGTCCATGAACCGACAATACCGCTTAACGCTAAGGGGAGGTTGCGTGGACCTCCCGAGCAACCGCCGTCACTCATCCTAGTTGTACAACCGTTAGCGAACCCAAAGGTTCTTACTAATGGGCTTACCCCATATCTGACATCTTGTACAAGTAACATCTGTCCTAAGGACCTTTACAACTGGTACACATTCCCGTAGGAAATCTATTTACTTTCTTTAACTTGATCATAACCTTAACACGTATTATGCCTTTGTTTATGTATATGAAAATATAGTAAACGCTTGCCATAAATACAATTGCTTTTACTGAAATATAGCTTAACACAGGTATCATGCCTTTGTTTATGTATATGAAAATATAGTAAACACTTGCCAATAATATAGCTATACTTTACTCAAAACATACATTTTCCTCTTTTAAACTTTACACTTAAACATAGCTTTTCACTTTGTTTATTAATATAAAATACGTAATAAACACTTTACACTAAGTATGCACACCACCCCTAAAGCAGGCAAAAGGGGATTAGAACTCACCTGAATTTCTTAGCTACTATTCTTAAGGTTTAACGATATGTACGAGTGGTCATAAACGAAATGTGTTAACATCGCGTCATATTAAAACTATCTGTCCGAAATCTACTGGTCGAAAACTCTACTTGACCAAAATCTCCTTTCGATCGAGATCTATTTCGGTCGAAAAGTCTTGTCCGAAAACCATTTCGCCTGAAAACTAATTCGCCCGAAAAGTCTTACATCCAAAGGCTTGTTCCTCTGAAATCTCTTTTCGATCGAAATCTCACACCACGTCCGAAATACTTTTCGGACGAACTGGACTTTTCGGTACATTCATCGACTTTTCGGACAATTCATCTGATCTAAGTTGGATTCTTCGTTTTTGATCCAAAATCCCAACTTTTTACATCCAAATTGTTCTAATCTTATCCATGAAGCTGAATCTATGGTTTTTATTCAAAAACACACGTAAAAACCTAATCTTTTTTTGTAACATCCCAAAAATAATAAAACGAATAAATATAGCGAGACCGGTGATTTAGTCGAAATATTTAAACAAAAGGGAGCGAGCTTGGGCTCGGCTTCAATGGGCCGAGGGAAGCCCAGGTATATAAAAGGCACGGCAGCCCTCTTCTCTGCTCATTCCCCACTCACGCAACTTCTAGAGAGAGAAAGGAGAGCTCGGGTCTAGAGAGAGAAAGTGGACGGATAGTCCCGGAATTGAGGGAGCACGTTACTGCTAAGCTCGTGAGAAAAACCTCCAAATCACAACCCCAATCCAGGTAACGATTCGACTCTAAACTGAGTTTTTGTTTAATTTGAGATTTTCGGGTTTTGGCTAAAAAGGTAACGATTTTGCGGATGAAACTTGAAAATGAGCTTAGGTATAGCATCTAGAATGAAAATTAACGTTTTAATGTAAGAAAATTGAGATATTGACTCGATCAGACTCGCATGCAAAAACTTCAGATTTTTGGGGAAGACGATATGTACAGACCCATCGAAACTACTTAGTTTCGATATGTGCAGAGCCATCGAAACTACTCAGTTTCGATATATGCATACCCATCGAAACTACCATAGTTTCGATATGAGCCCACGATCTGAAGCTAAGATTACAACTAAGTTACTTATCGAAACTACCAGGTTTCGACATAGGCAACTTATCAAAACTACAAAGTTTCGACATAAGCAACCTATCGAAACTATCAAGTTTCGATATAAGCAAATCCATCGAAACTACTAGGTTTAAGCATAGTAATGTCTAGTGTCATCTAGGAGCACTACCTTACAAGTATGACTTTATTATACAGATCGTGAGTGACATTAGTAATGCTCAGTAGCCAGCTAAGTGTATTTCAGAAACTACTCATCAGGTGAGTTCTATGTGCCCCCTTCTATGTTATGTGCAAATCATTTTAAATGTTTTGGGGCTGAAGTGTATACACTAAATGAATAAATGCTATAAAAGTCAATGTGATCATGCGTGGAATACAAATATGTATATATACTTATATATGAAAATGAATTATGAACAAAGAATGAAACGTATGATTACAAAGAATGAATGAAAGAAGGACATAACGTAAATGAATGAAATCTTGCTTTATATTATATATATTGCATGTTATGAATGTATGTAAACGTTATGAACCCTTCTATGACAACGGCTACTTCGGTAGACGGACGACCACGTGACTATTTTGCAACCGGGACGAAAACGTTCCTTCGCAAGCTAGGACGTATATTAAGGCACTAATGGACGGTCGAAGCAATTGCCTTAACTAAAGTAGAACGGTTGCATACATAATGGTCGCGTGGGAAACGGATGCCCTAGGGCAGACG
This sequence comes from Smallanthus sonchifolius, assembly GCA_023525975.1. Classification (NCBI taxonomy): domain Eukaryota; kingdom Viridiplantae; phylum Streptophyta; class Magnoliopsida; order Asterales; family Asteraceae; genus Smallanthus; species Smallanthus sonchifolius. The sequence continues at coordinate 70,959,627 of CM042023.1, read as the reverse complement.
AACAAAAGAACGGACTACGACGGTAGGACGGTTTAAGAGGGGACGGACAAAGGTTGCCGGACGGATTTAATGAAAGAACGGACGGTTTTCTAGAGCCGGACGATTAATGTGTAACATCTCTGATTTTCCGACCCTATTTTAAATTTATTTTAACTAATAAAATAACAACACGACATTAAAACATATACTTGTTCAAACCTACACCTCATTAATCGTTAGCCGATCGTACCAAATTCAAAGATTTAGAACTCATAATCATGTGGTAACACTCCTAGAGTTAATCCAGTTAGTAATCCCGTTAAGTGTTCTGTTAAATCCTAACCAGACTATATCTGTCAAAGCTGAAGTTGCAAGGGCTGATTTTGTAAATAACCAGAAACCCTAGTAGGCACGGTCGCGCCACGTTTTGGCACGGTCGCGCCTCGTCTGGCACCGTCGCGCCTATTGTTGGCACGGTCGCGCCTCGGCACGGTCGCGCCTTGTTTTGGCACAGTCGCGCCTCGCGTAAGTTGAAACGGAAATACAACCTTTAATTGCTGGACCGTTCGATTTTGTAACCAATTCTTGCATTAACAAACCCATTATGAGTTTAACCATCTCAATTATATCAAATAAACCCGTTTTTAGTCGATCCCTCTCCTAATTACCAAAACCCTCCATTGTGACCAATGATTTCATCGTTTCGTTGTAAATTCTCTCAACCAAACAAACCAACACCTTAGTCGATTCCCCCTAAAGCTCCAGAACACATCAACTGGGCCGGAGTTGTAGCAGAAAGCATCGGATACCACACCCGTCATAGTCGGAACTCATCCCCACCGTAGGCCATCAATTCATCGTCTCACAGGGTAATTGACACTTTCAAAACTATCTATTTATTCTATAGATCAAAAGCCCTAATTCAATTTCGGCTTTCAATATCGAAATCTACTCGAACCCGAAACCGTATTTTCATTTAAAATAGTTTAACCGAATCCGGTTCTAAACATGTTTTAAACACAATTAACCTGTACCAAAAGACTCATAAGAACCTTGTTAATGAAAGCCCTATGCATTCCAGTTCTATAAATATAAAAATCATTCAATTCATTCCTGTTTTGAAAGAGACACGGTCGCGCTAATCATCTAGCGCGGTCGTGCCTCGGGAGACGCGGTCGTGTCAACTTCTAGCGCGGTCGTGCCTCCTGTTCAGACCTAGTCATGCTCGTTGGCTAGACCTGGTCGTGCCCTTGAAGCATAGACACGGTCGTGCCTGTCTAAGGCACGGTCGTGCCTAGTGATTTGGCCAGTTGTACTCTGTTTGACCAACACGGTCGCGCCCTGTCCAGAACGGTCGCGCCCGACCAAGCACGATCGTGCCCTTCCCTGGCACGGTCGTGTGTGTTTGGCAGAATGTTTATATTTTTACATTTTTAAAACAATTTATATTCCAGAGTTGTTTTTAAAATAAAAGTAATTAAATTTAAAAATCTGTATTACCTTTATTTAGAAAAGATCAAATGTTTAATCTTAAAATAAAAGAGAATTATTTAAAGTCCAACATTTAATTTATAAACCCTACACTTAATAATATTTTAATGTCTAAGTTACACTTTATAAATAAATGAATAGAGTAATAATTATTTATTTGATTTATATTTTAACAAAAGCATCTATTTAGTTATACTTAAATACATCTAATACTTACATCATTTTCATAAACAATAATTATCAAATTTACTTATTTAATTATTTCAAACTCAAACCTTATTCAAAATATTCTAAAAATATTCATTTCAAATCTTCCATTTTATACAATACTTTCAAGTACCAATCACTAACTTTATCCAATTCGACCTTAGACTTAGACTTAGACTATTATGCATTATTAATGCAATATACATTACACTCTAGGTTAACATTGTGTAATACAAGGATCACTTTACTATCTAGTATCTCGTGTTAGCTACGCCTTCGATACAAGTGAGTATTCACAACCCCTTTTTACTCTTTTACACTTTTGGGGTGGAACATGAACTCTATACTCATTACACATTACACATTTACATTTACACAAACAACACAAGTGCAAAAATCCTATTTACATACATGTGTGCAAAAATTTGAGCTTTGTGCCCGAGTGCTAGGTGTGCTAACCTTTGTATGCTCTTATTTGCAATCATTAACTATACAAGCCGACGGTTTTCAATGATAGATCTATTGAGTCTGACAAACCCACCCATGGTACGCGGTGATTGAAACCGACAACACATTTGTTTTGCATGCTAGTTACAAGGTTTGATTGTACATTTGGTTACACAATAGCTGCTCCCCATAAACACCTTATTTATCATGTCATGTAAAGGATTTGTTTTCAACTATATGCTATCTACATACAACTGTGTTATACTCACCAACTTTTTAGTTGACTTTATTTTATTCATGTTTCAGGCCCCAATATGTGAGAGTGATTCAAGACATGTTCAACATAGGATTTGGACTTAGCAATTTAAATCAAGAACTTTATAAATTGTTTGATGTTTCTTGTTTGAATTTGATTTTGTACTTGGATTTTTGTAATGCAAATTTGACTTTAATATATTTCAATTTAGTCAACCATGTGCTATGAACAGTCTTACATGTCCCGCCCCGATGATTCCGCCATCGGTTGGGGTGTGACAGATTGGTATCAGAGCCTTGGTTATAGGGAACTAGGTTATTAGACACTCTTGACCTAGACTATAACTTTAGGACACCCATACAATGCCATGCTACTATATGTTACATTATCAATTCATGTGTGATTATTTTTACATGCTATCCTAAGTACTTACACTACCTGATACAATACATAATGACTTATGTGACACACTACTTGATAACTCTTGTACTTACACTCATTACTACCTACATGCTATATGATTATTTCCTATGTGAATATCTTTACATGTTATACTATAGGGTTACATCACATTATACAATACTCAATAGTTTGTGTGTCACAATACTTGCCAACTTGTTCTTCTATTCATTGCTACCTACTTAATTTATTTGAAACACTATCCTAAGTTTAACACACACACATACACACCACAAAAATTATTCATACTCCTTTGGACCCAAATACATGATACCATCACCCTTTATGAGCAAAGACTTAAACTATTGGGCCTAATGCCCATCAACAATAAACTAAGAAGCCCACCTATTTCCAAGAAGAAGAAGCCGCTGAAATGCATAAACCTTACCTTTGGGCCTCAAAGCCCAGTCCACAACAATTCCCATCATAACCATGAGCCCAACAATAGCATTATTAATACATGATGGCTGGAAGAGTGTGTAAGCGCATGAGAAATTCTGGCTAAGGAAAGATAGGGTACTTAAGTGTGTCTTAGCGACTCACCCCTCTTTCCTGGGAATTCTCCTCAGGGATACATTGCTTATAGGTCAAGTGTATTTCTAAAATACTATCGTGAAGGTTCGGTATTATGACTAGTCAAACTCTAAAACCTATAAGTACTCTTATGTTCAACCCGCAATATTTCATTATCACTTACAACTTTTTCATTGTTTTTCTACTAGACATGGACTCCTACCCTCCTCCCTCCCCGGTTTACCGTCCTGGATCAGAATCTGATTGGGAAGAAGACACTGAGACACCCGTGTACCGGTCCCCAACACCCCCAGCTGCTAGGCCAAGGTTTGATGTAAGGGCAGACTGGATTAAGAACACCGGCCCGAGACTTCGAACATCTGAATCACCCGCACCCAGAAACCCATATCAAACACCTCGCCTCCACAATCAATTACCACCCCACTAAGAGACCCATATCTAATGCCCGATCCGTACCATCCTAACCCTTGGGTAAGGCATACCATGGCACCCGCTGGTGTTATGGGGATTCCAACCCATGACCTCCACCAATATGTAAGAATTTGAGAGATATAGGATAGAGCAAGGAGTAATGCACGACTTGCAAGGACAAAGGATGGATAGCCTAGCAAACCAATTAGGGTACCAAAAGGAGTTAATCTCCATCCTCAAAAAAAGAAATGCTGGAGCATCGCACGGAGGCAGCTAGAGCTGAAGCCAGATCGACTACCCGAGTGACTATAGCAGTGCTCATCTTGGTGATCATCTTCTTCCTAGTGGAAAGCTACCAGAGACGTTAGAAGAAGCTTCTACTGATTTCCTTTAAATTTTCGATTTGAGAACCATTTTCCTATGTTTTTAATAATGTTTAACATTTCAGCATCTAGTCAATTCCATATATTTCAACTCTACAGTTATTGTTCATTGATTTGACCCGTGGAGCGTAAATTACACCTGTTATATTTTCATCAAACTTTCTCAAATATCACTTCTTTCATTCAACATGATTTAGTACATTACCAACAATCTCTTTCATAAATAAATCATTCTATTTTGTGATTTAAACAAAACATCGCTATCTTGTTTAACAAAATGTTTATTGAAATTTTTTGATAATATCAAAAACATAAATTTTCCATAAAACTTTTTCACCTAATAAGGAAAGTAATGCAATCAATTTTATAAAAATATTTTTAAAACTGATAAATAATTATGATTTTTATTCATTAAAGTAAATAATTCTAAACTTTGGCTAAATTAATATGCTACTACTTGTTTAGCCAAAAATTGAAATTTTAAATTAAAAATATTTTCTCATGAATTGCATATTCATTTAAAATATGCGATTCAATGATTTCACTACTTTATATATCTACAACCAAGAACAATTTACCACTTTCTATGTTCAAACAAAGACCAGTATTTGTAAACACAATTCCCTAATATTCCCAAAACCTCCTTGTTATCTTTCACTTGACGCTTCAAGAGACGATCCATACCGCATAAACGTTAACCTTTCCCACCAACCTCAACGAGATTTGAGGACTCGAACCTAACTACCACATTATGCAAGAACTCCAAACAACACGTTTGTCCGCAACACTCGATCACATGCAAAACCCGTTAATATACATCGCACGCAAAGTTCAATACTTACGTATATACGTTCGTAATATATCCAATGCAACCACATGGTACATGAAACTCAAATATTCTCAATATATCCAATACTACACAAATTACATGATACATGAAACTAGTTTGCCTACAAATCACAATTTACTCGATTTATTACGTAATGCACGAAACACGTTTATTTGCAATACACATGCTACTGGCTTGAGCACATGATACACGAAACTTAGTTCTTTGCAATATACATGATACATAAGAATTGCTTCATTGATACATAAGTCTAGATTGACCACACTATACATGAAACTTATTTGGTTACGAAGTACATACACTAAGCTGTGCGCATTGAACAATATACATGATGCTAAGTTGCCAACACCCTACATGAAATTCATTTCCTACTATACACAAAATACTATGTTGTTTACATTACACATCAGAGTTCATTGACTTACAAAATACAAGACGCTTAATTACTTACGCTATATATGAGACTTATTTGATTACGAGCTACGTGACACTAGATCATACATGAAACTTGTGTGCTTACTATATACTCGAAACAAAAAATTTGCTTACAATTATTGCAATGGATTGATTACATTCTACACAAGACATGGTCATGCACTTTGTACACCAAAGTTGAAGACCATAATACATTGAAACGACTCGGGGTTTAACGTATTCTTGTTCAAACACGAGCAAACAAAGAAACTTTAAGTGTTACTACTTTACTACTCTTTAGTTGCGAACTGACCTGATTAGGGACATAGTTACTAGTTAACGACTTTTTATGTGTAAACAATAGACGTGATCATAGTGAAATTATGCCCCCCTTACCCGCACACAACGAAACAATCTATACGGACCATACGATGATTTAAATAATTACGGGTGCACACGGAATTATAAAAATCAGCGCATGGAAACTATAGAGAAATTTTGTCGTGTGTTGTGACCTAAAACTTATCATTATGTGTAACAACGAAACTGATATGATATGACAAGGACATGGTGGATACGCCGATGGTACTTCCTATATATAAGTGTCCTATAATATTATCAGAAGTAACGTTGCTCGTGTCACGTGAAGTTTTGACCCAGACCAATGTTTATGAAATCTCTTAACCACTAACAATTTTGAGCATATTAGACTATATCGTACACAAGCTCTAGATTTCAAAAGCCCATCAAACTCATTCCAAATAATACAACTCACATCTAGAATTCAAAATTTCTATTCGGCAATCTCCTTCCTAAATCCATTTCAAACAAAATTCATTATCACCCTTCATATTCAACTTTGAGTATCAGGCCTAAGCCATATCAGCAGTTACACTCCCCCAAAAAAAAAAAAAAAAAAAAAAAAAAAAAAAAATCCTACAGTCAAAACTCACCGAGAACCGAAAACTCCCACATGTTTCTTGATTTTTAGTAGCCTCCATTAGTTAAATTTCGGGACGAAATTCCCTTAACATGGGGAGACTGTAACATCTCTGATTTTCCGACCCTATTTTAAATTTATTTTAACTAATAAAATAACAACACGACATTAAAACATATACTTGTTCAAACCTACACCTCATTAATCGTTAGCCGATCGTACCAAATTCAAAGATTTAGAACTCATAATCATGTGGTAACACTCCTAGAGTTAATCCAGTTAGTAATCCCGTTAAGTGTTCTGTTAAATCCTAACCAGGCTAATTCTGTCAAAGCTGAAGTTGCAAGGGCTGATTTTGTAAATAACCAGAAACCCTAGTAGGCACGGTCGCGCCATGTTTTGGCACGGTCGCGCCTCGTCTGGCACGGTCGCGCCTATTGTTGGCACGGTCGCGCCTCGCCTCGGCACGGTCGCGGCTTGTTTTGGCACGGTCGCGCCTCGCGTCAGTTGAAAAGGAAATACAGCCTTTAATCGCTGAACCGTTCGATTTTGTAACCAATTCTTGCATTAACAAACCCATTATGAGTTTAACCATCTCAATTATATCAAATAAACCCGTTTTTAGTCGATCCCTCTCCTAATTACCAAAACCCTCCATTGTGACCAATGATTTCATCGTTTCGTTGTAAATTCTCTCAACCAAACAAACCAACACCTTAGTCGATTCCCCCTAAAGCTCCAGAACACATCAACTGGGCCGGAGTTGTAGCAGAAAGCATCGGAGACCACACCCGTCATAGTCGGAACTCGTCCCCACCGTAGGCCATCAATTCATCGTCTCACAGGGTAATTGACACTTTCAAAACTATCTATTTATTCTATAGATCAAAAGCCCTAATTCAATTTCGGCTTTCAATATCGAAATCTACTCGAACCCGAAACCGTATTTTCATTTAAAATAGTTTAACCGAATCCGGTTCTAAACATGTTTTAAACACAATTAACCTGTACCAAAAGACTCATAAGAACCTTGTTAATGAAAGCCCTATGCATTCCAGTTCTATAAATATAAAAATCATTCAATTCGTTCCTGTTTTGAAAGAGACACGGTCGCGCTAATCATATAGCGCGGTCGTGCCTCGGGAGACGCGGTCGTGTCAACTTCTAGCGCGGTCGTGCCTCCTGTTCAGACCTAGTCATGCTTGTTGGCTAGACCTGGTCGTGCCCTTGAAGCATAGACACGGTCGTGCCTGTCTAAGGCACGGTCGTGCCTAGTGATTTGGCCAGTTGTCCTCTGTTTGACCAACACGGTCGCGCCCTGTCCAGAACGGTCGCGCCCGACCAAGCACGATCGTGCCCTTCCCTGGCACGGTCGTGTGTGTTGGCAGAATGTTTATATTTTTACATTTTTAAAACAATTTATATTCCAGAGTTGTTTTTAAAATAAAAGTAATTAAATTTAAAAATCTGTATTACCTTTATTTAGAAAAGATCAAATGTTTAATCTTAAAATAAAAGAGAATTATTTAAAGTCCAACATTTAATTTATAAACCCTACACTTAATAATATTTTAATGTCTAAGTTACACTTTATAAATAAATGAATAGAGTAATAATTATTTATTTGATTTATATTTTAACAAAAGCATCTATTTAGTTATACTTAAATACATCTAATACTTACATCATTTTCATAAACAATAATTATCAAATTTACTTATTTAATTATTTCAAACTCAAACCTTATTCAAAATATTCTAAAAATATTCATTTCAAATCTTCCATTTTATACAATACTTTCAAGTACCAATCACTAACTTTATCCAATTCAACCTTAGACTTAGACTATTGTGCATTATTAATGCAATATACATTACACTCTAGGTTAACATTGTGCAATACAAGGATCACTTTACTATCTAGTATCTCGTGTTAGCTACGCCTTCGATACAAGTGAGTATTCACAACCCCTTTTTACTCTTTTACACTTTTCGGGTGGAACATGAACTCTATACTCATTACACATTACACATTTACATTTACACAAACAACACAAGTGCAAAAATCCTATTTACATACATGTGTGCAAAAATTTGAGCTTTGTGCCCGAGTGCTAGGTGTGCTAACCTTTGTATGCTCTTATGTGCAATCATTAACTATACAAGCCGACGGTTTTCAATGATAGATCTATTGAGTCTGACAAACCCACCCATGGTACGCGGTGATTGAAACCGACAACACATTTGTTTTGCATGCTAGTTACAAGGTTTGATTGTACATTTGGTTACACAATAGCTGCTCCCCATAAACGCCTTATTTATCATGTCATGTAAAGGATATTTTTTCAACTATTTGCTATCTACATACAATTGTGTTATACTCACCAACTTTTTAGTTGACTTTATTTTATTCATATTTCAGGCCCCAATATGTGAGAGTGATTCAAGACGTGTTCAACATAGGATTTGGACTTAGCAATTTAAATCAAGAACTTTATAAATTGTTTGATGTTTCTTGTTTGAATTTGATTTTGTACTTGGATTTTTGTAATGCAAATTTGACTTTAATATATTTCAATTTAGTCAACCATGTTCTATGAACAGTCTTACATGTCCCGCCCCGATGATTCCGCCATCGATTGGGGTGTGACATAATGAAATGGGCTACGACGGTAGTTCTCACTGCGATGTTTTTGTGACATTCGCGACAAGTGTGATGGGTTGATCTCCCTTAAGATTATGGCCAATAACTGTTCTCCCCCCAAAGTAAGTTTGTATGTACATATGTATATACATAAAATGAATGTTATGTGAGAACAGTAAAGTAAAGAATATGTAAAAGTACGAATATTACGTATGTTATGTACACATATATATAAAATATTCATGATAAGATAAGTATTATATATGATTGTCCTTAAACTAGAACTCACCATCGTTAGCTGACTTTTAGTATACATTTCATGTAACAAAGGAAAGGGTCGTGCGAAGGCGTGAAGGCTGCTCGGCATGACACTGACATCCCACCTTATGTTCTGTTTAGACAATGGTTAATGTTTTGAATGTTAAGACTTCCGTTGTAATGTACTAAAATGTTGAATGTTTCCGCTGTGTTTGAATGTTTTTAATTAAAAGTTCAGTAATTAATGACTATGTTTATGAGCAAATCCAACAAGTGAGGTTACCCGGGAAAGGGGCCTTACAAGTTGGTATCAGAGTAAAAGTTTGAGAGATTCAGACATCCCTAAATGTCTGGACTCAAGCTGATTATGTGACCAACGCACGGATGTCAGTCTGGGTAGCCAACGCCAACGCCAGCACGGTAAGTAAGTACTAAGGTTAATACACTTGGATAAGAATAGATACTCAAACCTAGAACCAATAGATATCAATGTCACGACCAATTTGAAGAGTTTGGAACCCGAAAGGCAATGTAAATTTCTAATCACAAACCGGTCACTGTAATTAATAATTTACCTTGCTCGTACTGTTCTAAAACTATAATCTGAAGAAATGACATTGATGTATTCCCTTTACATATAAGAAAATTTTAGAAAACTATGGCAAGTAGAGGAAGAACTGCACGCCAAGGCGGCCATACGGGCCGAGTAGGTAGACCGCCATTGAACCAAAGACAAGAGGTAGAAGAAAGCATGCACGTGAAATACACCGAGAGAGTACATGGCATTAATGTGACCCCACCGGGAAGTGACAATGAAGGGGCACTACGATTGGAACCCGAACTTAGGGATGCTATTGCCCGTGAGGTTGTACTGACACTGAAGAGCATATTGCCTGGTCTGTTACCCGAGACACAGAAAAGGAAATGGGAAAACGTGTCTAAGCGAACTGGAAAGGGGAACTATACAGCCGAGGCTAAGAAGCCAAGAACTGAAGAATATGAAGATTGTAAGAAATGTTTGAAGAAACACCAAGGCGAGTGCCTAGTTGGTTCCACCATCTGTTATAGGTGTGGGAAGGCAGGGCACTATTCTCGCGAATGTTTAAGAGACACTAAATGCCAAGGTTGTGGACTATTTGGACATCTGACCAAGAATTGCAGGAGAACCAGACAATCTGGTTCGGGAAAAGAAAAGGAACAGCCGAAGGCGAGGACTCGAGCCTACGCCCTGACTGAGGAGGAAGCAAGGGGAAACCCTGATGTTGTGTCAGGTACGTTCCTAGTTAATAACGAACATGCTGCTATTTTATTTGACTCTGGTGCTAGTAAAAGTTTTATATCCAATGCATTTAGTCGTAAACTAAGATGCACTATCGACACCATAGTAAAGGCCTTTAGCGTACAAACTGCCGTGGGTAAATATTCGACAGTGTTTCAAGTAACAGAGGATTGTATCATAGAAATAGAGGGCCATAAGTTTCCTTCTAGATTATTCCTTCTCACCTTAGGAGGACTCGATATAGTATTGGGTATGGATTGGTTAGCTGCCAACGAAGCTCAAATCATATGTAAACGTAATAGGATACACCTCAAAGCTCCTAGCGAAAGTCCAATTACGGTTTATGGGGATTGGAATTGCACAATGCCAAACGTCATTTCGATGATCAAGGCCGAAAATTACATGAGGCGCGGTTGCGAAGCTTATCTGGCATATGTTATTGACGATAGAATGAAAACGAAAACACTCAAGAATGTACCCGTGCTGTGCAACTTTCCGGAAGTATTCCCTGACGATCGGGAAATAGAATTTCAGATTGATTTACTGCCAGGAGCTGAGCCCGTTGCCAAAGCCCCTACCGATTGGCTCCGTCATAAATGAAAGAATTGATGTCTCAACTACAGGAATTAACAGAAAAAGGATTTATTAGACCGAGTATTTCACCATGGGGCGCTCCGGTACTATTTGTAAAGAAGAAAGACGGCAGCATGCGCATGTGCATTGACTACCGTGAACTGAACAAGAGGACAGTAAAGAACAAATACCCGCTGCCTAGAATAGATGACCTTTTTGATCAACTGCAAGGTGCGAGTTGGTTCTCAAAGATCGATCTTAGGTCGGGTTACCATCAGTTGAAAGTAAGAGAGGAAGACGTACCAAAGACCGCGTTTCGCACGCGTTATGGGCATTATGAGTTTCTCGTGATGTCCTTCGGATTGACTAACGCACCAGCAGCGTTCATGGATTTGATGAATAGAGTATGTCGACCAATGTTGGATCGATCAGTGATAGTTTTTATAGACGACATACTGGTATATTCGAAAAGCGAGGGTGATCACCACTGTCACCTAAGAGAAGTTCTGGAGGTGCTAAAGCAGGAAAAGTTGTACGCAAAATTCTCCAAATGTGCATTCTGGCTTAGGGAAGTCCAATTCCTAGGTCATGTGATAAACCCAAACGGCATCATGGTAGATCCTGCAAAGATCGAGACAGTAAAGGAATGGAACGTCCCAAAGACACCAACAAAGATACTAAGTTTTCTGGGATTAGCAGGCTATTAACGGAGATTCATTCAAGATTTCTCGAGGATAGTGTGACAATCCAGACTTTTCAGTTTAACTTCGTTAATCAAATTCAGTTAAAGTTAACACTAATTAACTTAACTCAAACTTTAGGGACTATTTCCGTCAAATTCCAAATCCTGAATCATTGACTTGCAAAGTCAAAATCAAGTGTTTAGTGATTCTGTCGACTTTTGAAAGTCAAATCACATGTTCTTAACTCAATCCAAATCTTAAGGACTAATTCTGTCAAATTATAATTCTAAAATACCTGAAACCATAGGGACTGAATCTGTAATTAACACAATTCTAATTTTGTTGACTTCTGAAAGTCAAACCCCTTGTTCTTTAGCCTAATTTGCAAGCTTTAACCGAATTCTGTTTGAAATTGTAACGGTTACACACGTTCAAGGCATTAAAGTTCATCATTAAGCCCTTAATCATCGACATTACGTCGAATTAACCCATTAACGAGTGTTTAAGCTATAATCGTCGACCCAATGCCAATATTAATCGAATTCATCGTTTCCAGTATACGAATCGCAAATTGAAACTCTTCTCACACTCGGCGAGCATCTCAGAAGTATTTGCACCCACCAATTCCACTGGAATCGTAGTAGAAATCGCCGGAGACTAACTCGCGCACGTCGGCGCTGGGTTCTAACCAATCTCCATCAATACGACATCTAATCAGGTAGTTGAACACATCTCTAGCTTCGTTTATCCTCATAAATCAAAAGCCCTATGATTAATTTGGCTCACAATATCGAATTGATGATAAACCAATTCTAGGGTTCATCATGTTTACGGTTTAATCGAACTACACCATAGAACCGATTTCAATCAAATTAAATCATACCAACAGTTTCGTAAACCTTCCTTTAGTGAAAGCCCCATGTCAATTCGATCGATTAACATCGAATTGAACTCAACCCGAATCTAGGGTTCATCGCAACGTCGGGCTACTCGAACCCCATCCTTAAATCAATCTCAATCCAATTAAACTTCATGAGCAGATTCGAAATCCTTTATTCTTTAAAAGCCCTATGTTTTCAATGAATTCTAACATCAGAATTGCTCAAATCGATTTCATGATCTTGTTCTAGTGTTCGGTTCTTGAATCCGGAATTAAACAAACTTAAACTCGATAATCTTTCAATTAAACTTTATCACAGAATCGCTTATACCTGTTTTATAAAACCCCCTTGATTTTTCGACTGATCGCGACCGATTTGGTGGAATTGGGACTGGGTTTAGGTTTGGCCTCGATAGGGGGAGGGTGAACACCTTGACTGAGTGTTAAAACCCATCCATTTCAATTCCTGTTACGATGGCCTAGCGGCTGAGATGGTTAAGACCTGGTGCTTGTAGAGGAGAGACTCGGGTTCGAATCCCTCCCACTGTTTTTTTTTAAAACCAATTTTTAATATTATTTTGATATTAAAACCCAACCCCATGTTGTTATATTAATATATTAAAGTGTTTTATACCCGGAAAACAACCGTAGGCTCGGTTTTGATTTTATAACCCATTTTTATATTAAATATCCACTTTTAAAATAATATATTTATATTATTTTCAAACCATAACATCGTATAAAATAATATATTTATATTATTTTTAACCCGTGATTCGTGTTATAAAATAATATATAGTTTATATTATTTCGTATCGTTTTATACCTCGTGTGAAGTTTCAAACCAATTAATAATTTAATTGTTATATTATTTACCCACGTTTATATACTCGATTAAAAATAATATATTTATTATTTTCCACACAAATGACTATTTTAGTTAATCCTTCGAACCTAAAAATAATATATTAAATTATATTATTTTCCTAACTTTTGTAAACGAATCAAACATACGAATTTATGTAATTGTTAAATTTTTATTCGTGATTAACGTTCGACACGTAACGCATTAATTTATTTATTATATTAAGAAATATATATATTTCCGTAGACACGCTCATCTACCCGTTAATCCTTAGAATGTTTTAAGACGTTCTAATCTTCCGTGTCGTCGTCACAAATTCCATATGTCCCTAACTTATGTGTTTATAATTCTAGGGCATACGTAAGCCGTGCAGGCTAACACTTGAGATTCTAAATCTCATACTTGTCTGATACTACCTACTACGCAACGCAGGTGAGTTTCACGGCCCCTTTTACTGTTTTTATTTGGGGGAGAAAACATGTCACAACCCTTTTTGGGTTATTGTAATTCATATGATATCACTGTTGAGGCTAAGCGTAACACACTATTATGAAAAGTCCTCACACACATCGGACCGTTAATATGGTATGAATGAGGTAATTTTGGCAGTACTACTGGGTTTGACAAACCCCACCCGCGTTAGTCGCGCTAACTCGATTGGAGGTCGAACGGGTGTTATATTGACCTTAACACATTAGTCAGAGTTGATAGACCTGGCTGGAGGCAAACAAACAAACTCACTGTCAGTTTCGGTTGCGAGCGCTTTAACAAAACATGAATATAGGCATGCAACCTATTGATATATATATTGAATGTACATAATCCGTAAAAGTTTTACTTTAAATGATTGAAACCTGTGAACTCACCAACCTAGTGTTGACTCATTTTCTTACATGTTTTCTCAGGTTGGAACTCAGGATCACGTTAAGTCATGCATGTGTCTTGGACTTCAATTGAAATAATTATCTATTGAATAATATTTATGTTTTGTTTGTAATTGGACTTGGGCGCGTTGTTTTGCTCATTTACTTTCGTATAACGCTTCCGCATATACACTCTGAACCTTGATCTTTTATGTTATTATATTTCAAGTCCCATATAGTGTCGTTTGAAGTAACTGATGTCTGAGATCCTGGTTTGTCACCTTCCAAAATGGTAAAACTCCGTTAGTGGAATTTGGGGGTGTGACAGATTGGTATCAGAGCCATTGGTTATAGAGAACAAGGACTGCATTCTAGACTATAGCTACACACATTAGTTACTTGGCATAGACACTTACTCCTTATGTTTCAGGAATTATGTCTACACCACCATCTTCACCACCTACCAATCAGGAACATGACATTCCTGCCATTGCATCACCGGAGCCCAAGAGGCGTAGGCTTGAGCCCATTGATAACTCTATTGTGTATGGAGAGCCTATGCATATCCGGAATAGGAGTGACTGGGATTGGTACCCCGGTTTACTGAGCAAATGAGTTAGACAGGAACGAGTTCCATCACCGTACTTTGGAGCTTCGTCATCATCAGGACCACGTTTACCATTGCTACCTTGTCACTTGGAGCAAGCATTTGCAGCATTTGTAGCAACTATGGATCGAGAGATCCGAAATATGAGAGACGCAGCAGGAGCGATCACAGGTCTTTTAAGAGGAGAGAAACAAACGGATCACAGGATAGATCTGCTAGTAGCATAACTGGCAGGCACTGACCGCTTGCATAATGCATTAGTGGACGAGGTAAGGGCGTTGCAGGCTAGAGTGAATGCACTCGAGGAGGCTGAGGTAGAATCTCAGGAAAGAATTGGAGAGTTAGAGATACAACTTGCAGCAGCTTTAGAGCCAGCTGAAGTACCCGATTTTGAGCCTGTAGATGAGCCCGAGGAAGTAGAGGAGGATGATGCTGAGTCAGTCGTCTCATCTGCCGGCAGTGGAGCTTGATATTCCATTCTATTTTATCTTATCTTATTTTGTCATTTCTTTATGTTTCAAATAAAAACCTAAATGGGCAAGGATGTTCCCATTCTAATAAAATCTTAGTGAACTGTTTGAGTTGAACTATTTATTCTATGGCCTTATGATTTAAGTTAGCCTTGTACTAAAATCATAAACATGCATGTCTTTACACATCTCCTTCTGTTTGCTTACACTTGAGTGATGTAAATATGCGATGTATTTACTCATTTCTTGTGTTTGTGAATATGAAGAATCATGGCCGGACCCAGACGTGGCGGTCGCAACGGTGGTCGTGGAAATATAAACCTGACACCAGCCGAACTGGCTGCGTTAATTAGTGAATGTGTTGCTGAAGCCTTAGCAGCACACATTGCATGTAAACCTGTTAACCGTTAACTCTAGACAACCAATGGTACGCATTTATTCCACTCTTTCCTAAACCCAACCTACTCTTTCCAATCCAGGGCAAGCGAACCATCCACAGAACAATCAGCATGTTTGTACCTTCAAGACATTTATGGACTGCAAGCCCCACACGTTCAGTGGAGCTGAGGGAGCTGTTGGATTACTCCGATGGTTTGAAAAGATTGAATCTGTGTTCTCCATGTGTAACTGCCCTGTGGCCGACCGAGTCAAATTTGCATCGGGAACTCTAGAGGGTCCTGCCCTCACATGGTGGAATGCACAGGTCCAGATGCTAGGTCTGGACATGGCTAATGTATCACCATGGGAAGATTTCAATAACATGATGAAGGAAGAGTACTGTCCCAGGGATGAAATTCAGAAACTCGAGGGAGAATTCTGGAATCTGAAAATGGAGGGTTCTGAAATAGAACTCTACACCACTCGCTTGCATGAACTAGCGGGGATGTGTCCTCACATGGTCACACCACCCTACAAGAGAATCGAAATGTTCATCGGTGGATTAGTACCACAAATCCAGAGCATGGTTACTTCATCCAACCCCACTACCATTCAACAAGCCATCCGTCTTGCTCACAAACTGGCGGACCAAGCCGTTACCCAAGGGACACTACCTCCCAGGAAGTCAGCATCCAAGTCTACTGACAACAACAAGAGGAAGTTTGACAGTAGCAATAACAACATGGAATTTCAGCCACAGCAACAACAACATCGTAGGTTTGAACCTACAAAGAACTTCAACCAGTCGACCTCTTTGAGTCAGCATCAAAGTGGTTATATTGGGAGACACCCCAGGTGTAAAAAATGTAATTACCACCACCTCGGTTCTTGTGACAAAAACCGTTGCCAGTGGTGTGGCAAGGTAGACCATGCTGCCAAAGACTGCAGAGGGGAATTACAAGCCAAGCAGCCCTTCCAACAACCAGGTTTTACCAAAGGTTGTTTTGAATGTGGAAAAGAGGGACACTTCCGGAAGGATTGTCCACAATTAAAGAAGGGTGACATCGACAGCAACAACAACCACCAAAGCAATAATACAACCAGGGCAATAATGCAGGGAATGGTGCAAAGGGGCGAGCCTTTGTGCTAGGATCCGGAAAAGCTCGTTATGACCACAACGTGGTTACCAGTAAGTTCCTTCTAAACAACTATTTTGCTTCTATACTATTTGACACTGATGCTGATAGGAATTCCATGACTAATAAACTTGGCAACCTACTAAGAAAAACCCCAACCCTATTAGAAAACAGATACACCATATAAATAACCAACGGACAAATAATAGAAGCAACCCATGATCTTAAGGGTTGTAAACTTGAACTGACTAGTCATAAATTTGACTTTGATCTCATGCCGGTCACACTCGGTAGTTTTGACGTAATTGGCAGAATGGGCTGATTATCTAAGAACCAAGCTGAGATTATCTGTCGCGAGAAAATCTTTCGCCTTCCTCTTCCTAATGGAGAAACCACTCCGTCCAAGGCGAAAGGAGTGGTGCTGTTATGGGCATCATATCCTTCATGAAGGCACAAATAATAGTCTCACTTACCTCTAGTGGAGTCCTCCTACATTAATGGTTATCACACTATCATCAATGCGGCACCATTCGAGGCATTGTACGGATGTAAATGCCGATCCTCTATTTGTTGGACTGGAGTTGGGGATAGCCAATTTACAAGCCCCGAACTTGTATTTGAAACCTCTGAAAAGATCGTTCAAATCCGAAACCATATGGCGGTAGCTCGTGATCGTCAAAGGAGCTATGCCGATAAGCGTCGTAAACCATTAGAGTTTCAAATAGGCGACATAGTTCTACTCAAAGTCTCACCTTGGAAATGTGTAATTCGCTTCGGGAAGCGAGGCAAACTGAATCCTCGTGATGTTGGACCGTTCAAGATAGTGAGGAGAATTGGCCAGTAGTGTATCAGCTGGACCTACGTGAAGGACTTAGTGGTGTACACAATGTCTTTCATATCTCCAACTTGAAGAAATGTCTAGCAGACGAAACACTAGTAGTTCCTCTTGAGGAACTACAAATCGATGAACAACTGCGGTTCGTTAATGAACCGATGGAAATCATGGATAGGGAAATCAAAACGCTGAAACGCAGTAAAATCCCAATTGTCAGAGTTCGTTGGAACTCGAAACGCGGACCGGAATTCACATGGGAGCGCGAGGATCAAATGATACGCAAGTATCCAAATCTGTTCAAGCAATCCACTTCAAACTCTTAAGGTACTATTCTAATTTTCGGGACGAAAATTCTTTCAAATAGGGGATGATGTGACACCTCTAAATTTTTTTAATTTTTTTTTTTTATTTTTGGGATGAAAATTCTTTCAACTAGGGGATGATGTGACAATCCGGACTTTTCAGTTTAACTTCGTTAATCAAATTCAGTTAAAGATAACACTAATTAACATAACTCAAACTTTAGGGACTATTTCCGTCAAATTCCAAATACTGAATCATTGACTTGCAAAGTCAAAATCAAGCGTTTAGTGATTCTGTTGACTTTTGAAAGTCAAATCACATGTTCTTAACTCAATCCAAATCTTAAGGACTAATTCTGTCAAATTATAATTCTAAAATACCTGAAACCACAGGGACTGAATCTGTAATTAACACAATTCTAATTTTGTTGACTTCTGAAAGTCAAACCCCTTGTTCTTGAGCCTAATTTGCAAGCTTTAACCGAATTCTGTTTGATATTGTAACGGTTACACACGTTCAAGGCATTAAAGTTCATCATTAAGCCCTTAATCATCGACATTACGTCGAATTAAACCCATTAACGAGTGTTTAAGCTATAACCGTCGACCCAATGCCAATATTAATCGAATTAATCGTTTCTCGTATACGAATTCGCAAATTGAAACTCTTCTCACACTCAGCGAGCATCTCAGAAGTTTTTGCACCCACCAATTCCACTGGAATCGTAGTAGAAATCGCCGGAGACTAACTCGCGCACGTCGGGGCTGGGTTCTAACCAATCTCCATCAATACGACATCTAATCAGGTAGTTGAACACATCTCTAGCTTCGTTTATCCTCATAAATCAAAAGCCCTATGATTAATTGGGCTCACAATATTGAATTGATGATGAACCAATTCTAGGGTTCATCATGTTTACGGTTTAATCGAACTACACCATAGAACCGATTTCAATCAAATTAAATCATACCAACAGTTTCGTAAACCTTCCTTCAGTGAAAGCCCCATGTCAATTCGATCGATTAACATCGAATTGAACTCAACCCGAATCTAGGGTTCATCGCAACGTCGGGCTACTCGAACCCCATCCTTAAATCAATCTCAATCCAATTAAACTTCATGAGCAGATTCGAAATCCTTTATTCTCTAAAAGCCCTATGTTTTCAATGAATTCTAACATCAGAATTGCTCAAATCGATTTCATGATCTTGTTCTAGGGTTCGGTTCTTGAATCCGGAATTAAACAAACTTAAACTCGATAATCTTTCAATTAAACTTTATCACAGAATCGCTTATACCTGTTTTATAAAACCCCCTTGACTTTTCGACTGATCGCGACCGATTTGGGGGAATTGGGACTGGGTTTAGGTTCGGCCTCGATAGGGGGAGGGTGAACACCTTGACTGAGTGTTAAAACCCATCCATTTCAATTCCCGTTGCGATGGCCAAACGGCTGAGATGGTTAAGACTTGGTGCTTGTAGGGGAGAGACCCGGGTTCGAATCCCTCCCCACTGTTTTATTTTTAAAACCAATTTTTAATATTATTTTGATATTAAAACCCAACCCCATGTTGTTATATTAATATATTAAAGTGTTTTATACCCGAAAAACAACCGTAGGCTCGGTTTTGATTTTATAACCCATTTTTATATTAATTATCCACTTTTAAAATAATATATTTATATTATTTTCAAACCATAACTTCGTATAAAATAATATATTTATATTATTTTCAACCCGTGATTCGTGTAATAAAATAATATATAGTTTATATTATTTCGTATCGTTTTATACCTCGTGTGAAGTTTCAAACCAATTAATAATATAATTGTTATATTATTTACCCACGTTTATATACTCGATTAAAAATAATATATTTATTATTTTCCACATAAATGACTATTTTAGTTAATCCTTCGAACCTAAAAATAATATATTAAATTATATTATTTTCCTAACTTTTGTAAACGAATCAAACGTACGAATTTATGTAATTGTTAAATTTTTATTCGTGATTAACGTTCGACACATAACGCATTAATTTATTTATTATATTAAGAAATATATATATTTCCGTAGACACGCTCATCTACCCGTTAATCCTTAGAATGTTTTAAGACGTTCTAATCTTCCGTGTCATCGTCACAAATTCCATATGTCCCTAACTTATTTGTTTATAATTCTAGGGCATACGTAAGTCGAGCAGGCTAACACTTGGGATTCTAAATCTCATACTTGTGTGATACTACCTACTACGCAACGCAGGTGAGTTTCACGGCCCCTTTTACTGTTTTTATTTGGGGGAGAAAACATGTCACAACCCTTTTTGGGTTATTATAATTCATATGATATCACTGTTGAGGCTAAGCGTAACACACTATCATGAAAAGTCCTCACACACATCGGACCGTTAATATGGTATGAACGAGGTAATTTTGGTAGTACTACTGGGTTTGACAAACCCCACCCGCGTTAGTCGTGCTAACTCGATTGGAGGTCGAACGGGTGTTATATTGACTTTAACACATTAGTCAGAGTTGATAGACCTGGCTGGAGGCAAACAAACAAACTCACTGTCAGTTTCGGTTGTGTGCGCTTTAGCAAAACATGAATATAGGCATGCAACCTATTGATATATATATTTTGAATGTACATAATCCGTAAAAGTTTTACTTTAAATGATTGAAACCTGTGAACTCACCAACCTAGTGTTGACTCGTTTTCTTACATGTTTTCTCAGGTTGGCACTCAAGATCACGTTAAGTCATGCATGTGTCTTGGACTTCAATTGAAATAATTATCTATTGAATAATATTTATGTTTTGTTTGTAATTAAACTTGGGCGCGTTGTTTTGCGCATTTACTTTCGTATAACGCTTCCGCATATACACTCTGAACCTTGATCTTTTATGTTATTATATTTCAAGTCCCATATAGTGTTGTTTGAAGTAACTGATGTCTGAGATCCTGGTTTGTCACCTTCCAAAACGGTAAAACTCCGTTAGTGGAATTTGGGGGTGTGACAGATAGCATCGCCACTAACTAAATTGACACGGAAGTAAGTAAAGTACGAATGGGGTCCAACCCAAAACAACGCGTTTGAGGAACTTAAGACACGATTAACCCAAGCTCCAGTCTTGACACTACCTGAGGGAAATGAAGACTTGGTAGTCTACTCTGACGCTTCGGGTCAAGGTTTAGGTTGTGTACTTATGCAACGAGGAAAGGTAATTGCTTACGCTTCGCGACAACTAAAAATTCACGAGATTAACTACCCAACCCATGATCTGGAGTTAGCGGCAGTAGTTTTCGCATTAAAAATATGGAGGCACTATCTGTATGGAGTTAAGTGCACCATCTACTCCGATCGTAAAAGCTTGAAGTACTTTTTCAAGCAAAAGGAATTAAATATGAGGCAAAGGAGGTGGTTAGAATTATTAAAGGACTACGATTGTGAGATACTGTACCATCCAGGCAAGGCAAACGTAGTACCATCCAGTCTAACAACACCATAGACACTTTTCAACCACTTTTAAAAATGTGTCTACCTCCCATTATCTTCAATCAAGCTAGGTTATCACTTTTAAAAAGTTATTAACCACCTAGACCACTCAATTTAGCCCCAAATTCGTTTCGCCAAAAACCCACCATGAACACTAACAATGGTGGATGTAGGAGATGATAGAATACTTACCTGATGTTATGTAGGATATGTGCACATCAGAACCTTCAATCTCAAGCTTGTAACCTTCCAGAATCTGAGTTCTTGGTCAAGCTCCTTCTCTCCCTTTCTCTCTTGAAATTTTCAAAAGCTCACACACACACAAGTGTGTGTGTCTGCGTTTTTTCTCCTCCAAGACCACCACCAATTTCGAATTTCACATTTAGTCCCTCCATTTTTAGTCTTGACCCCCTTTTTCCACAAACTTTCTTTTATTTATTCACACCCATTTATAATATGATTCTCATATTATTTTATTAAACCGAAAGTTGGTTCGTTACAAATACTAGAACTGATAATACGAAAACCGATGTTGTCTGCCTTTCTTCTTCCCCTTAACCACCCATCGCAAAACCCAGTTTTTATCCCTCAACCCCAAAAATCGATTTTGAACCAGAAATAATTCAAAAGAAGAAGCGATGGAGGGTGGATGATACCTGATGTCAACCTAGATCTCAACCTCAAAAATCGAAATGCTTAATTTCTTGTTCTTGGGCCGATCGGGACAGGGGGAGCTGTGATTGAGGGTGGAAATTGAGAGATTAGAGCTTGATTTGTCGTTTTGAAAACCCACGACCGTAACTCTTATTTGTGTCTTTAATATCGTTATTTCACAATCCATTAGTTAAATACGAGTTTCCAAATGATCACAAATGAGTTGGTGATTGATTTGGGAGGATTAAAACTCCTTATTTTCATGGATTGATTGATGATTTGAACGTGTTTGACTTTCTTGGAGTCAAAATTGGCATGAATTGGTTGTTCCAGGGTTCAAAGATGGACGGGTTCAAATGGGGTGTCTAAAGCATATAGAGAGGGTTCAAAGGCTAAATGAGAGGGTTCAAGGTCACATTATCATTTAATTATGAATTTGTTTTATAAAAACTATTTATCATTATTTATTTTATTGTTAATATTTTTCAATTATGAAAAATAAATAAATATATATAAAATCACATTTTTATTAATTTATTATCTAGAATAATATATAATATGTGAAGGTGTGAAATAAAATCTTAAAAACTTCGAATCGTTTAAACGTTTGAAATAATAATTGGCACGAAAATATGTACATCTATGATATAACAAGAAATGATGAGTCGAGATGTTATTATTGCGCAAAAAATGAAACAAGAAATGTTACACGCAAATTTCATGGATGTTACAAACATATTCCAAAAACTGACTTTTGTATAAGATACGGTCGCTACGAATTTATGGCTATGCCCTTTGGGTTGACCAATGCACCCGCGATTTTCATGGACCTCATGAACCATGTATGCAAACCCTACTTATATAAATTCATGATCGTCTTCATTGACGACATCTTGATCTACTCCAAAACTAAAGTGGATCATGAGCAACATCTTAGGTTGATTTTGGACCTGTTGAGAAAAGAACAATTATATGCCAAATTCTCTATGGGTGAATTTTTGTTAAAGGAAGTTCAATTCTTAGGCCATATTGTCAACAAGAAGGGAATATATGTGGATCCTTCTAAGGTTAAAGCCGTAAAGAATTGGAGTACACCTAAGACCCCTACTGAAGTTCGTTCATTCCTTGGTTTAGAGGGTTATTACGGTCAATTCATCTCCAACTTTTCTAAGGTTGATGTCCCTCTCACCGCTTTGACACATAAGGGTAAACCTTATGAGTGGGGACCAAAGCAAGAAGAAGCCTTTCAAGCCCTCAAACAAAAGTTGTGTAATGCTCCTACTCTAACTCTTCTTGATGGGAATGATGTTCATGTTGTCTATTATGATGCATCCAACCAAGGTCTTGGTTGCGTTCTTATGCAACGAGTCAAAGTGATCGCTTATGCATCAAGACAACTTAAGATTCATGAGAAGATTTATACGACGCACGATCTTGAGTTGGGTGCGGTCGTCTTCGCGTTGAAGATTTGGAGGCACTATCTCTATGGCATGAAATGTGTGGTTTTTACCGACCACAAAAGTCTCCAACACATCTTCAATCAAAAGGAATTCGCCATGAGGCAACGACGTTGGGTTGAACTCCTTAACGACTATGATTGCGAGATTCGTTACCGTCCCGATAAAGCGAATGTCGTGGCCGATGCATTAAGTTGAAAAGAGCACGTCATGCTTCATTGTGTTCAAATTCAAACTGATATTCAAATCCGTATTCTTGAAGCTCAACGCATCTCGGTCACCGAGGGTAACATGTACGACGAAATCTCATGTGGAGTTGAACATCAATTGGAAACCAATCCCAATGGCTTGCATTATTACTTGGATCGTATTTGGGTTCCTGGTCGTGATGACCTCGTACGCTTCTTATAAACGAAGCTCATAAGACTCGTTATTTCTTTTATCCCGGTGCGGATAAAATGTACAAAGGCCTTCACCAGCAATATTGGTGGCTCGGTATGAAGAAAGACATTGCCCTTTTATGTAGCAAAATGTCTAACGTGTTCTAAAGTCAAAGTCGAGCATCAATGTCCCTCCGGTTTGCTTGAACAACCGAAAATGCCCATGTTGGAATGGGAGAATTTAGCCATGGACTTTATCACCAAAATCCCTCGCACCTCGAGTGGTCATGATAGCATATGGGTGATCATTGATCGTCTAACCACATCAGCTCACTTCTTTCCAATCCGAGAAGACTACTGAGTTGAGAAATTAGCTCGGATTTACATTTACAAAATTGTGAGTCGTCACGGTGTTCCATTAAACATAATCTCTAATTGAGATGCTCGATTCACCTCCCGATTCTAGCAATTCCTTCAAACTGCCCTTGGCACACGATTGGATTTAAGTACGGCTTATCATCCTCAGACTGATGGTCAAATCGAACGACCAGTCCAAACTCTCGAGGATATGCTTAGAGCAAGTGTCATTGACTTTGGTGGCAATTAGGATTCCCATCTACCACTCATTGAGTTCTCTTACATCAACAGCTACCATACGAGTATCAACTTGGCTCCTTTTGAAGCTCTTTATGGTCGCAAATTTCGTTCTCCTATCTGTTGTAACGAGAATGGTGAGACTCAAATAACCGGTCCCGAGTTAATCCAAGAGACACCCGACAAGATCATTCAAATCGGTGACAATATTCGGGTAGCGAGAAGCCGACAAAAGAGCTATGCCGACAAACGATGAAAACCCTTGGAATTCCAAGTCGGTGATCTTGTGCTTCTAAATGTATCTCCTTGGAAGGGCGTGGTTTGATTTGGGAAGAAAGGTAAGCTAGCACCTCGCTATGTGGGTCCATTCAAATCCTTGAAAGGATTGGGAAAGTGGCTTACAAACTCGAGTTGCCTCAAGAACTTAGCAATGTGCATCCAACGTTTCACGTATCTAACTTAAAGAAATGCTTAGCAGACAAGAATCTTCACATCCCACTTGCCGAAGTACACATTGACGACATGATGCACTTTGTTGAAAAACCCGTGGAGATTATGGATCGTGAGATAAATCAACTCAAGCGAAGCCATATTCCTATTGTCAAAGTCCGTTGGGAATCTAAACGTGGCCAAGAGTTTACTTGGGAACGTGAGGACCAATTTGTGACAACCCAGATTTTTAGGATTAACCCCGTTAATAAATTTCGTTAAATCCTAACCCAGTTAGCCTAATCTAAAACTCCGAGGACTGTTTGTTTAACCTAAATTTGTAGGGGCTAAAGTTGTAATTACCCTAAACCTAATTACGTTGACCTTACAAAGTCAAAATTGATTGATTTTGCCTCTATTGACTTTTAAAAGTCAAACTAGTTTTATTCTTGATTCAAATTCATATCTATATACAAAATTCGTCCAAAATTATAACTGAAATGGTTGCTAATGTCAGTTTCGATCATCATTGAGATGATTAACATCGCCATTATGTTCGAATTAATCTCAATTATGGGTATTAAACCCGTAACCGTTGACCACCCCCTCGTATACATCAAATTCGACAGATCCTTGTATTGTTTTTACAAATTGAACTCTCGCACATCTTATTCGCACACTGTGGAACCTGCTACACTACTTACTTTGATCGGAGAAGCTGTCCAAATTGTCGGAGATCGAACTCGTTAGTGTCGGAGCACGTTTTTAGTCGGGGATCATCAATTCGAACACTATTCCGGTAATTATCTAAACCTTCACCTTCGTTTCTGTCTAATTAATGAAAGCCCTATCATTATCAGGGCTTACAACATCAATTCGATCGAAATCAAGAACCTAGGTTCATATGCATTCTATTTAAGCGAACCCCATCAATCCGATAATGAAAACTAAAATTGATCATGTAGGTCCTCATAGTGATTCTTCTACAGATTTAACTGATAGTGAGAGTATTCGTTCTGGTGAAAGTACTCAGTCTATCAAGACTGATGTGATGAGTGAAGAAAATTTTCAGACAGTTGAAGATGATCTGAGTGAATTAGAAAATGATGCAGAGTCTGTCATTATTTATCAAAAGAATGCAGCTGATGATGACGTTTCCATGGCTCCTGGTACATCTTCTTCGGAAGTAAAAGCTGAGGTAGTTTCTAACTCTGAGACGTTTTGTTCTAACTGTATTTCAGTGAAGGATAAAATGATGAGGGTTATGGATGACAACGTAAACCTCATTTGTGATATGAAATCGATGCACACGGTAAACCAGAAATTAAAAGATAATGAAAATGTGTGTATTGAAAGGATAGAATCACTGAAGAGGGATATAAGTTCTCTGACTTTGAAGATCAAAGAGCAGGCATATCACCTGGATATGTCCTTTGCAGAAATTGAGAAGAGAAATAATGATCTTGTTGAGAAAGATAAGGAACTAGCTGAATCTAAAGCAGAGGTGATCAGATTACATAGAAAGTTGGAAAGCTTTGCAAATTCATCATTCTTATTAGGATATTATCATGATAATACTGAAGAGGGGAAGGGAACTAGTGGTATTGGTTATGTTCCTCCACCATTCAACGAAAATTATTCTGTTACACCTGAGATTATAAACGTTGAGGATTTAGATCCTAAGACTGTGTTGAAAGTGAATCCAGTCACAGGTGAAGATATGGTGTATTCTGATGAGAGTGATGATGAATATTTTGATGAAACTAAGGTAGAGGGGATACCGAAAGCCGTTAAGAAAGAAGATTCAAAGGTTGATTCTAATTCATCCAGAAATTATACATTTGGAAGTTCTTCAAATTCAAGGAGAGTTCCATATGTCAGAGATTATAAAGACAGGCGTACATGCTTTCATTGTAATGAGATAGGACACATTGTGGTGAACTGTCCTTACAAAAATAAAGGGAAGAAGCATGTAGTTCCTGAGAAGATGAAGCCTGAATCAAAACATGTTGGGAAAAAGTTTATTCATTCTCAAACTCCAAAAGAAGTTCATGTAGGAGAATCTTCTTCAAATGCATCTTATCGTGTGAAGATTCCTTATATGAGAGATTATCGTGAGACGAGATCTTGCTTTTACTGTGGTCGTGTGGGTCACATTAGGATTGCTTGTCCTCACAAAGACAAAGGTAACCGACATGTTACTCCAGAAATGCTAAGAACTCATGGTAAGCCTTATGTTAACCCAAATGTGGTTAAACCTCATGATACACCAAAGGGTAATTCAAAATATGAGATTAGGCTTTCTAGACCTCTAAGACGGCAGAGAAACAGAAGATTGAGAAAACTTTTAGAACAACAAGAGTTTTCACAATCAAGTCAATTTTTAAATGAAAGAAAATGTTCAAACACTTCACATTTTAAGCAAAAAGAACTTAATGAACAGAAATATATTTGGAAATCTAAAGTTTCTGTTTCTGACTCGTCGGAGCAATCTCCTAAAATCTATGAGAGATTCGATTGTGAATGGAGTGAGGTTTATTATTTTGATATAGATGGACGACCCATGACTACCATGGCTTGGGTCCCAATTTCAAATTAATGTTTCTTGTTAGTTGTGCAGGATTTACCAAGAGGGACTATTAATACCATTTTGGTTATTGATAGTGGTGGTTCTAAGCACATGACAGGGTATGACATCTGCAAGAGTAAGGAGTTGTTGATAACTAAGAAATCTATTTGATTCAACAACTTTATGCTCAAGGGGGAGAATATGTCACACACAATGTTTTTGAAACAGTTGTACAAATTCCACATGATAACCTGAAACTTAGGATGACGATGGTGAGCATAAAGTTGTTGATGCAACCATTTGACTAGTTGAGGGGGAGTCTATAGGACAGGGGGAGTACAAAACTGTGTTGGTGACAGAGGCAATGACATTCAATTACAGAATTACATCGGTTTGAGTTTTTAATTGATTGACTTGCTTAATCCTGAGTAACCAAGTAAAATGTTTTTTTCATAAAATGTTTTCATGGAAGGTTTATTTTCGTTTGTTTTACTTTCTTTGAAAAATATTTTGAAAAAGCTAAACAAATTGAAAAATTTAAAATCGACATTACTTGAAGTTAAAGAAGAGATGATAGTACATCAGTAGATGTTCTTTCACACATGACCTTAGATTGACTGATTGGTGCTTTATGTTAATATATCTGAATTATATGTTTTGATCTAAACTTCAAAGACTGCACAAATAGGAAATGATAGTGTTGTGTATGGATATAATTTGAATTGCCAGTAGACTAAAAGCGTCACTGAACCATTAGTAGTGTGAAAACATAATTGCATATGTTACAACTGTGATTTAAACCCATTTTATGCGTGGGTGTGTGTGTTAAAAGATCACTATCAGATAAAGAATATTAGCTTTTAATAAAGATTTTCCTATGAGATCAGTTTCGGGTTATGTCCTTAGCAATATTCATTCGATTTGCTTCAGTGCCCATGTATCGAAAAGCATGCAATTTGAAGTATAATCAATATATGTACTTGACAACATCTGTCAAACATATACTAGCCCTTGGATCATATTGATAAATCATCTTTACTGATTCCATTGAATTCATAATCCAGATAACAGTTGGATCCACGTACCTGAATCTTATGATTCCACATATATAAGCCAAAACATTGAATCATTCGATTCTGAATCTCATTGATTCCTATACAATCCAATTTGGATTCTGCTATTCATGTGCTAAGTGATGTCTCCTCATTCTGGAAATTCGGATAATCTTTAGTAAAATCTCATATGTCCTGAAGATAGTGCATTTACTTTCTGTTAGCATATTAGTGGGGTACACGTTGTATTCCATACTTAAAATGGTACCTTAACTCACAAGAAAGTGGGAATGAGATGCCTTAGTTTCAAATCGTATAATATTGACAATTTGAATTTGTGTGTCATAGCCTGATCCTATTTTCTTTGAATGTTTATCGCGTATCATAACATGCAATATGAAAGTCTTTAAAAGATAGAGTGTGATAATCTTGAAAGAATGACATAGGATACCATTTGATATTATATGGATTTTATGTCCAAGATGTGTGATTGATATCTCATATATACTGATATGATCTTCTTTCGTGATGTTCGATCAAAAAGATGTGATTTTGTATTTTACATTTCAGTTTATACAAAGAAAAACCAAAAAGATTTTGTGTTTCTTATGTTTGAAAAACCAAAAAGATTTTATTTTTTTCCAGCTTCCATGGAAATCTTAATTGTTGGTTATTCTTGGTTGTTCTCCTTTGCAAAAATTGAATATTGCAGACAGAAGTTGACAAGGGGTCCTTCTCCCAAGTTTTCTTCTAGAATAAAGAGAGAAAGTGCAGATGAACAAGACGAAGACTACAACTTGTTTGATGATATATGAAGACGGATGACAATCTTCTAAAGCTGTTGTTAAGGGGGAGTCTGTTGGAGCATATTCTGGTGACAGCGAGCTTGAAGATATTATGTCTCAGTCTTAAAGTCTTTGACTTGTAATTGATAGAATTATTAGCAACAGTTAAAGGGGAGTCTGTTAGGACATGTTTTGTAACTGTTGATAAAATTCTGTGTAAGTTCTGCTAGAGGCGAACTTGTTAAGTTCGCCTAACCTATCAGAGGCGAACTTAAGTTCGCCTCTAGCAGAACTTACACAGAATTTTATCAACAGTTACAAAACATGTCCTAACAGACTCCCCTTTAACTGTTGCTAAAAATTCTATAAATTACAAGTCAAAGACTCTAAGACTAAGACATAATATCTTCAAGCTCGTTGTCACCAGAATATGCTCCAACAATCCTGATTCTATGGTTCATACAAAACTGGTTTAATCGAAACCCAGTCTAGAACCTGTTTAAATCTAATTAAACTATACCACTAGATCCGTAATAATCCGCTTAACATTAGCCCTATGCCAATTTAACATCTTAACCTGGCTCTGATACCAATCTGTCACACCCCCAATTTTCAACTAACGGAGTTTTACCGTTTAGGAAGTGACGAACCAGGATCTCAGACATTAGTTACATTGAACGACTCTACATGGGAATCAAATAAAAATATCATATCAATCATAGTTAATGCGGAAGCGTAAAGAAAGTAAAAGCGCAAAAAACACGCGCCCAAAAGAATAGTCCAAAAGTCCAAACCAAACACAAATTAAAATAGTCCAAACAGTTTATTGAAACATGAATCAAAGGAAAATTTTCCATGCATGTCCTATTGTGTGCACTTGTGACTTATCTTAAAAGACCCGAGAAAACCATGTAAGAACTCGTTTGGATGCTCGAACTCATTTGGGTTTTGTTTCCTTTCGACTTAGGGCATCAGCTACAACGTTAGCTTTACCCAGAGATACCGCATCGCACAGTCATAATCATTTAAGAGTTCGATCCAACAACGCTGTCGCATGTTTAACTCTTTCTGCTCGAAGATGTGCTGAAGACTCTTGTGATCGGTGTAGATGGTGCACTTGGTCAAAAGGAAACGAAACCCAAACGAGTTCGAGCATTACAGCTTACTATTCACCCCCGATTACCTAACAAAATCCGTAGTGCTCAACTTGAAGCCCTGAAAGAGGAAAACCTACCGCTGGAAGGTACATGCGGTATGGAAGCACAAATCGAGGTAAAATCTGACGGTATTCGCTACATCGTCGAACGAATATGGGTTCCGGTATTCGAAAATTTAAGGGAACTAGTCATGGACGAGGCTCATAAATCTTGTTACTCTATTCATCCAGGTTCCGACAAAATGTACCATGATCTAAAGGTGCTGTATTGGTGGCCAAAGATGAAGGCCGATATAGCCACCTATGTGAGCAAGTGTCTGACTTGCGCGAAGGTCAAAGTTGAATACCAAAAGCCTTCCGGTCTCCTTCAACAACCAGAAATTCCCATATGGAAATGGGAGCAAATCTCCATGGACTTTATTACTAAATTGCCACGAAATCCTACCGGATGTGATACCATTTGGGTAATTATTGACCGTTTAACAAAGTTCGCTCATTTCTTAGCAATCAAGGAAACCGACAAAATGGATAAGCTTACTCGTACTTACTTGAAAGATGTAGTCTCTCGGCACGGGGTACCAATCTCTATCATTTCGGATCGTGATGCACGATTCACTTCTCGTTTCTGGCAGTCGTTACATAAAGCTTTAGGCACATGTCTAGATATGAGCATATCATACTATCCTCAAACTGATGGCCAGACAAAACGTACTATTCAAACTCTGGAGGACATGCTACGAGCTTGTGTGATTGATTTCGGTAACACTTGGGAGTCTCACCTACCGTTGGTGGAGTTCTCTTACAACAACAGTTATCACACAAGCATCAAAGCAGCTCCATTTGAAGCACTATATGGACGGAAATGTCGTTCTCCTATTTGTTGGGCTGAAGTTGGGGATAGTCAACTTACAGGTCCTGAACTCGTACTTGAAACTTTTGAAAAAATCGTTCAAATTAGAAACCATATGGCAGCAGCTCGTGATCGTCAAAAGAGCTATGCCGATAAGCGTCGTAAACCGTTAGAATTTCAAGTAGGGGATAGGGTCTTGTTAAAAGTGTCACCTTGGAAGGGTGTCATTCGTTTTGGGAAACGATGCAAACTGAATCCTCGTTATGTTGGACCATTCAAGATAATGAAGTGAATCAGACTAGTAGTTTATCAACTGGGCTTACCTGAGGGACTTAGTGGTGTACACAAAGTCTTTCACATCTCAAACTTAAAGAAATGTCTAGCAGATGAGTCACTCGCAGTTCCTCTTGAGGAACTACACATTGATGAACAGTTGTGTTTCATCGAAGAACCCATGGAAATTATGGATAGGGAAGTCAAAACGTTAAAGCATAGTAAAATCCCTATTGTCAGAGTTCGTTGGAACTCGAAACGCGAACCGGAATTCACGTGGGAGCACGAGGATTAGATGATGCGCAAATATCCTAATCTGTTCAAGCACTCCGCGTCAAATTCTTAAGGTACTATTTAATTTTCGGGACGAAAATTCTTTCAACTAGGGGATGATGTGATATCCCGAAATTTTATTTAATTTTCGGGACGAAAATTCTTTCAACTAGGGGATGATGTGACAACCCAGATTTTTAGGATTAACCCCGTTAATAAATTTCGTTAAATCCTAACCCAGTTAGCCAAATCTAAAACTCCGAGGACTGTTTCTGTCACTTATTTAACCTAAATCTGTAGGGGCTAAAGTTGTAATTACCCTAAACCCAATTACGTTGACCTTACAAAGTCAAAATCGATTGATTTTGCCTCTATTGACTTTTAAAAGTCAAACTAGTTTTATTCTTGATTCAAATTCGTATCTATATCCAAAATTTGTCTGAAATTATAACTGAAATGGTTGTTAATGTCAATTTCGATCATCATTGAGACGATTAACATCGCCATTATGTTCGAATTAATCTCAATTATGGGTATTAAACTTGTAACCGTAGACCACCCCCTCGTATACATCAAATTCGACGGATCCTTGTATTGTTTTTACAAGTTGAACTCTCGCACATCTTATTCGCACACTGTGGAACCTGCTACACTACTTACTTTGATCGGAGAAGCTGTCCAAATTGCCGGAGATCGAACTCGTTAGTGTCGGAGCACGTTTTTAATCGGGGATCATCAATTCGAACACTATTCCGGTAATTATCTAAACCTTCACCTTCGTTTCTGTCTAATTATTGAAAGCCCTATCATTATCAGGGCATACAACATCAATTCGATTGAAATCAAGAACCTATGTTCATATGCATTCTGTTTAAGCGAACCCCATCAATCCGATAATGAAAACTAAAATTGATCATGTCCACAGACTCGCCTCGACGTCTAGATCGAAAGCCCTATACTCTTTGGGGCTTACATGATCGAATTGAATATGATCATGATTCTAGGGTTCATGCAAAACTGGTTTAATCGAAACCCAATCTAGAACCTGTTTAAATCTAATTAAACTATACCACTAGATCCGTTATAATCCGCTTAACATTAGCCCTATGCTAATTTAGCATCTTATCATCGAATTGATATCGATCTGGAAATTAGGGTTTGTTCTTGAATCAATTTGGGGAATTTGATCTTAAACTCATTTTCAATCTAATTAAACCACAGGGAAAGCTTCGCAGTCATCTGTTGGGTAAAAGCCCCATGGTGTTAACGAGTTTTATCACATAATTAAACTAAACGATTTCCAAGTTCCTAATCTAGGGTTTCGACCATTCAACCCACGATTAAACGACTCAATACCTAATGTTTTTCTAATTAAACTCGTAATCAAGTTCGTTTGTACCTAGTAATCAAAACCTCTATGCTTCTGTTTCGATTCGCATTCAAGATTTATGAATTCTGGGCGAGATTCGTTCGCGAGTTCACATGGGGAGGGGGTTTCACTTGACTTGTATGCTAAGAGCAGATGGAACCAGAATCTTTCGTGACACTCTAGTGGGCTGAACTGGTTAAACTCTTGTGCTTACAGGGAGGGGACCCGGGTTCGAGTCTCCCTCCCCTGTTTTTTGGCATTTTTATTATTTTAAGCTATTAATTTAATACTCAACCTATTCCTATATTATTATACTTGGTTAGAATCCCATGTATTACACGGGTCGTATATTGAAAACGATATAAGTTATAAATTTGTAAATACATCATAACTTGTCAGTCTATTATGATCGTCTCGAGATATATCAAGTGGAAATGTGTGTATATAACAAATTAATATTTTTCTTTAATTAGTTATATTTTGATTTCCTATTATATATTCTTATTTAATATAATTAGTATTTTTCTTTAATAATATATTTATAATATCATTATTATTTAGTAAGATACATGTGTATTTATTAGGAGAGAGAAGCGGTAAAACCAATGTGAGGAGGCACGAGGAAGTGACACGTGTCCATCTTAAACCTTTATTTATTAGTATAGATTATTATATTAACGTGTTTTGAACCCGGAATCAACCCGTAGGCTCGGGTTTGAATTATTGACCTACTTTTGTTATTATTTTCCACTTTTAAAAATAATATACTTATATTATTTTCAAACCATAACTTTGTATAAAATAATATGGTTATATTATTTTCAACCCGTGGCTCGTATTATTAAACAATATATATATTTATATTATTTCGTATCGTTTTATAGCCTCGTATATAGTTTCGAACTAAATAATAATATAATTAGTTATATTATTTACTCGCATTTATTACCTCCATAAAAATAATATATTTATTATTTTGTACCACGAATGAGAAATTAGAATATTCCTACGAACCTAAAATTAATATATTAAATTATATTAATTTTCTAATTTTTGTAAATGACAAAACGCTCGAATATATTTATTATATATTATTTTGTCATTCGTCGCGTAATGTGTATATATCTAAATTATTAATTAAAAAATTCATATTCCCGTGGACATGTGCGTCTACTCTTGATTGCTAGAGCGTTTCTTTAGGACGTTTATCATTCTGTGTCGTTGTCACAATTACCATTTTATCCCTAATTTATGTGTTTATAATTTTAGGGCATACGTAAGTTGCCTGAAACTTACACTCGTGGTTCCAACTTATCCCTTGTGTGATACTGCCTACGCTAGTCAGGTGAGTTTTCACGGCCCCTTTTTACCATTTTTAAACTGGGGGAGAAAACATGTTGTAAATGCTTTTGATTTTTGTAATTCATATATGATATCACTTGTAGACTTTGCGTATACATTATCCTTTAAGTCTTCACATCGGACCGTTAATATGAACATAGCGAGGTAATTTGAGTTGTACTACTGCGTTTGACAAACCTCACCCGCGTTAGTCGCGCTAACTCGATTGCAGGTCGAACGGGTGCAATATTGATCTAAACATGCACCATGATGGTGGGAGGCATATAAACAGTCAGTTGTCGGTTGCGAGCGCATTAGTTAACATGTTTATGGGTTAGCTACCTATTGATTTATATATTGAATATACTTTAATCTGTTAAATGCTTCTATAAATTGAAACCTGTGAACTCATCAACCTCGTGTTGACATTTTCTTACATGTTTTTCTCAGGTCGTTTAAGATAAGGCACAGGTGCACGCAATAGGACATGCATGGAAATTTTGCCTTTGATTCATGTTTCAATAAACTGCTTGGACTATATTAATTTGTGTTTGGTTTGGACTTTTGGACTATTCTTTTGGGCACGTGTGTTTTGCGCTTTCACTTTTTTTTAAGCTTCCGCATTAACTATGATTGATATGATATTTTTATTTGAGTCCCATGTAGAGTCGTTCAATGTAACTAATGTCTAAGATCCTGGTTCGTCACTTCCCAAACGATAAAACTCCGTTAGTTGAAAATTGGGGGTGTGACACAAATGAAGCTCAAGTACCCGCATCTCTTTCCTGATCCAGTAGCCTTCACTGGTTGAATTTCGGGACAAAATTCCCTCAACTTGGGGATACTGTAACATCCATGATTTTCCTTCACCTTGTTTTATGCAATAATTACAATTTCATTTTCTAGTTCAATACATTGTAACACACCAATTATTATTTCAATGAGTATTAAATTCAAAGTTCTAATCTTTGCAATTACATATTATTTTCCTACTATATATATATACATATTTATACTTAGTTATAATAAATAACTCAAATATCAAGTTTATGAATTTTTAATCATATATTTATAACTTTATATATATGTAGGTCCCTTCGTGTGTGTCGGATCGTCACATGCAAGTGGTCTACTAGTCGCACCGGGTTGCGGAATACCCGTGACTAGGTGGAGAGTCTTACTAAACAAAGTAAACCAAACACGAGAGTCACAATAAACGTTCTTTGTATTATAAACACCCAACGGTTACAGAGAGAATACAAGCTGCGTACTTAGCAAAACTGAGTTCGTCTAAACAAATGGTTCTGCGTACTTAACCTCTGTAAACCTATCCTATTTATACAGACCTGATGCCTGCGCACTTAGCAAGTGCGCAGGACCAATTGCTCTTGCGTACTTAACAAGTACGCAAAGGTGTTCTTGCGTACTTGCTAAGTACGCAGGAGCTTTCTCCTGCGCACATGTAAGTGCGCAATGTACGTGCGCAAAACACTTAGCAGAAAAACAACATACATTATGTAAAAGTAAATACAACTCGATAAACTATTACATAATGACTCATAAATACAAAGACAAAATACAGACATTAGACAAACAAACTAAGACTCTATCCAGAGTGTTGTCACAGGAAAGTGCTTCAACAAACTCCCCCTTGACAACAGCTCGGGATCTTCATCGTCTTCAGTATTCGGTCTTCAGTCTTCACAGCATCTGCTCCTTAGCTTCCATCTTCTTTTTGTAATCAAGACAGAACTTGATCAACTTGTCGTATTTGGCAGAGAGAAGCTTCGTCCATTCGTCAGTGTGGATGCAGTACTTGTCGGCTAGTACCTCCAGATCGTTCACAGAAAAGTTGATGAAGCAGACTTCATCAAATATCCTGATCACTTCCTTTGGCACAATATTTCCACTTGCTGACTTACCTTTACTCATTACCACAGCCTCGCCTGTTTTTGGATCAACGTACCAGTACCACATGTCACCAAGAATATCCTGAGGTAACTTGCTCAGGGGAATCTTAGTTTCACATCGCACTGGCTTGTATACCAATCTTTTTATGGGCTTCTTAGTCACAGGATGCACAGCGCGCTTATCCTTGACTCTTCTGGGCACCTGAGGCTTGAGGTATTCAAATTTCCCTAATCTTGCTTCCCGATGTAGTGTTACCCACAAACCCATTGCTACTGCATGATTTGAGTGACTTAGCAGATCGCGGTTTGCGAGGTTAACTAGGTCGTACTTGGGCAAAGAGTTGAATGCCTCACTGGTGGGTTTCAAGTATTGAACCCCCCCAGATCTTTTGATGGCGAACAGCTGCTTGTCCTCCTCGAACCTAACAGCTAAGATCATACCTATCGCTCCGTGCTTGCCTGTGATAGACGTCTTTTGCCACACGGGAGCTGGACCCTTTGTAGATGCAGAAGGCATGTCTTTCTCTTTTTGTGCCTCGGGGTCTACAGGTATAGGGTCGACCGGGGAGGCTTCAGTTGTAGTTTCAACATTACTTGCCGTGTCAACTGAGCCTGTTTCGAACAGAGATTCGAGCGATGGTACTTCAAAGATCTCACCATCTTCTAACTCATACTTACCTTCCCCATCGCCCTTGGGAATCTCAATCACCACATCATCGTCATCCTCGTTCCAGTCATCACCAGAGTCGATCTCTCCTTCTTCCAGATTAAGGAGAGCATCGATCTGTGCCTCTCTGGAATAGTCAGGCTCTAAATAGAGGATCTCATCATCAGATAAGTCCTTGAGCACGTCAGCCGCTGACTTCCCTTTATCTCTGCCACCACCACCTGAGGTATCACCACCCTCTTGCTGAGTAGACTCCCCCTCATCCAATGGAACAGAAGAGATGGGCACAATCGCCAAAGCTAGGTGCTCACCTCCACTAGGACCGACTTCAGGATCCTTGTCTTTATCATCATCCTTAGTCAGATCGACTGGATGACAAGACTAGGCATAGGTGGATTTCTTTTCTTTGTCTTTCTCTTTCTCTTTCTCTATCTTCTTCTCCCCCTGAGCACCTAGCTTCGCGGTCAGTTCACCAACTAATTTGACCATAGCTTCGTGCTCCTTCCTTTGTAGATCCAGCCTTAGCTCCATGGAAGTTCTGTGGGCTAGAATCATGTCATTAGTCTTCATCAACAGTTCATTCTGTGCCATGACATTCTTCAACCGTTCATCAGTCCCCGTTCTCTGGCTACGCAGAATCCTAACTTCATCCGCAAGAGAGTTTATCTGTGCTTGTTGAGCATCACAATCCTCTTTTGACTTTTGAATAGTCTTCAACAAGCTAGCAACTTGGGTTTCTAGCACATCGATCCTAGCTTCATTTGGATCCGGATGCCTAGATGATGAGGCTTCGGCGTTGTGGATGGGGGAAGAGAAGATTGTGTCAAAGTCGAACCCCTGTGAGAAATCAACGTAGTTAAAGGGTTGACCTGACGGCTCATTGGTGGGTGTTGGGATGGGGTATGTAATGATGGGAGTTATGGTTGGGGTGATGGTGACTGACTCCGTGAAAAGTGGAGCAGTCACCGTCACCTGGACAGTTGGAGTAGGGAGGGTCACCGTCACAGGAATCACCTCTGTGACCGCCGTGACTGCCACATCTGCTTATACCAGTGGCCTTCTCCTCCTTCTATACAGTTGCTGTGCTGGCGGGGTAGATTCTGACTCTGGACTGGCAGCTTCAACTTGTACTGGCTGCACAGACGAAATCTCTTCAACCCTGGGGATAGCAACCTCTTGCCGATCGCCCATTTTCTTGTTAGCACTCTCACGCCTTTATCTTTGTAGAGCAGCGTCAGAGTCGGAATCCGGCTCATATTCGCTGCTCGAGCTTTGTCGTTTTCTTTTTGAAGACGACGCAGGCAGGGTTACCTGTGCCGACCTTCTCGGATGTGCTGTGATGGTGCGTCATCGGATTCAGAAGATCTGATTCTGTTGCCTCCGAATCGGATTCCTCAGCACCACCAACATCACCTTCATCATCACCTTCATCATCATCATGCTCTTCCTCTTGCTCTTCACCAGAGTCATCACTCATCTCTGGTGCTGAGTTGGGACTATACCAGTTCCAATCTTCAGGAGCGACGTATGCTTCATTCAGTAGGTGGCCAAAGAGTTCAGTGTGCGCAGGGGTAGGTTCTACACTGCCTGGCTTTAGAAACTGAGCAAAGACTCTCTTGTCCACCCTTTTTACCTGCAGTCTCTCCCCGATAGCACGTAGGTTTGGCAATGCATCATCGATCAGGAGCTGCACAAACCTCGGGTACAAAAGGAACCTGAACCTCTCTGTTGTATTTGTCTGGTCATTGAGTGCTTTAAAGATATAGCGAGAGAAGTTGTAGCCCCGATTGAGAGACAGGCCCACCATGGCCGCTGCAAGGTCATGACCCATGGCATCTTTCCCTCCTTTCCTGGATGAGATGCACACGATCATGATGTGGGCAAAGTAACGCCATTGATCCAATACCCACATCTTCTTGTAAGAAGCATAGTCCCTAGCCCCGACATATCCCATTCTGTGCCTCCAACACCCATCCACGTAGTAATCTGGATAGGATGTCGGGTCGGTGGCAAGGTCTCCAAACTGCAATACTCTCCTTATTGTATCCTCAGAGATAGCAATAGCCCGACCGTCAACGGTAGCCCTTATGACATTCGGGGATACCGTGCAATCGTGCTCTACAGTCTCCAGAATTGCTCCAGGTAAGGTCTTGAGACTGTTGGGTTTGCTGAGATTGCATAACTTATTCTTGATCTGTTCACAAAATAAACAATCTCCCTGTATTGCAAGGCTGCGCCTTTCCATTCTGGTTCGGTGTTAGCCAATAGGTTGAATTCGTCAGTGAATGCACGAGCCATAGCCTGCAAACACACACAGAAAACATATTCAGAACAACTTATAACACTGGAAGTAGACACACATGACATAGTATAGTAGTTACACTTTGAAAAAATTTTCAGATTTAGGAAAAATTTCTAAGTGTTGGTCCTGCGCACTTAGCAAATGCGCAGGATTTTCCTCTTGCGTACTAAACAAGTACGCAAGAAGTATTTCTTTCGTACTTGTTAAGTGCGCAAGAACAACCCTTAGCAAAAATTTCAGAAACTTGAAATCATCACAGATTGTTCCAATACCGGGTCGAGTAGGTCACCACTAAGTCGGAGTCAACGATTCTAACTCATGGGACCATTATCGACACCAGTAACTACCAAAACACACCATTTTGTGACATAGACAGTCTCCGACTGTCGGTTCATCTTCAACCGACGGAACAATCTAAGACTAAAAAAGGATGATTATAGAATTGATTAAGTGACCTATTAGCATCTAGTGTCAATAAGTTACCCAGACAACCCCATATTACCCCAAATTTTGTCGGAATTAACCTAAAAAGATTCTAAGTCAGAAAAACGGTCCAAATGTCATGAATCAATGGATGGAATTGGCCTATAATCTCACCACTGAGATGAAATACGAAGATGACAATGTGTACGGGATGAAACGATGGATTGGACACAAGCCATTTTGAGAGTAAAATTGCAAGGGGGAAACTTTGGGTTTGAAAGCGTAAAGCTTGAGAAAAGTTCTAAGTCTCTGATTTATACCCCTCAATTAATGTTCGTGCGTACTTGTTAAGTGCGCACGAATTAACTCTTGCGTACTTAACAAGTGCGCAAGGCTTAACTCTTGCGTACTTGTTAAGTGCGCAAGTGTTACTTCGTGCGTACTTGACAAGTGCGCACAACCCTTAAGTGCGCAATTTTCAACTCAGAATTTATGAAGATTTTCAAGTCAAATAACGAACAAGATAAAAATATTCAACCAAGAGGATTCAAATGCAATTCATGAAGATTAAACCTAAAATATTTTTGGCCTTACTATGCATAAACTTAAAACCTTAAAATCTTTTTGTTCTTTTCAAGATAGATATATACAATCATTTACACATGCTATTTTTGATCAAAGACATGAGCAGAGGATCATATCAGGCTAACTTATAGCAAAAACGATACAATATAAACATCAAAGAATATGGGATCATGTCATGTATTACTCTTTATTCATACGTAATAAGCACATAAACAAGTAATTCAAGTTGACAATATTATAAGATTTGAAACTATAAGCATCTTTGTATCACGTTCTTGTGTATTAAGGCATTAATTATAAGATATACATCGTGTACCCCACTGAGATGCTATGATATTTTGCACTATCTTCAAGGCATCTAAGATTTTTCAATTATTTTCTTAATTTTCAGAATGAAGTTACATCAATTAGCACAGAAAAATCAAGCAGAATCCATAAGGATTATCAGGAATCATAAGATTCAGAGTCGAGTGATTCTTTTGTCTTGGTTTCATGTGATTTTCTTCTTTGAATATAGGTATGATGATTCGGGATAATGAACATGGTGTTTGATTATAAGGTAAGGGGATCCAACTTTTATCTGGATTTGATTTCAATGAACCAGGAATGATTCAAGGGTGAATACATGCTCAACGGTTAATGTAGAGAAATGTCTTGATTCAATCTCTCCTTGCATACTTGTGAGTATGGGCAGTGAGATGAACCGCATTAATTGTGCTAACAACATAACCCGAAACTGATCTCAAAAGAAAATTATTGTCAAAATCTAACATCCTTTATCTGATAGTGATCTTTTCTAATCTTTTACTCACACACGCTTGCAAACGTGGGTTCAAATCACAGTTGTAATTTAGATTTAGTTTCCACACTACTAGTGATTCAAAGACGCATACAGCCTACTGACAATTCAAATTACTTGTAAATAAACAGATTAAAAACATAATAATTTTAAATAGATAAGTAAGCATGACACAATCATTTCCCATATGAGCAGTCTATGAAGTTTAGATAATTTCTGATGTACTATCATTTCCTCTTTTCTCAAGTTAACTTTGAAATTTTCAACATTTTTTTTTTAATTTTTGTAAAATATTTTAAAAACTAAAAGAACTGTACAAAAAATTTAAAAGAATTGAAAATTTAACTTCCATGAATTAAAATAATTTAAGAAAACTTAGTTTTCACTCAGGATTGAACATTCCTATCAAGTTGACAAGATGCTCAAAACGGGATCGATCAAATGCCTTTGTGAAAAGGTCAGCAAGATTGTCATCCGTGTGAACTTTTTCAAGTTCGATTAAATGCTTTTCAGCACAATCACAGATGAAATGATGGCGAATCTCTATATGTTTAGTTTTGGAATGTTTCACCGGGTTATTTGTGATAGAGATGGTGGTATTGTTGTCAATGAATAGAGGAGTTCCAGTGAAGTTCAAGCCGTAGTCTCGCAATTGCTGCTGAATCCACAATATCTGAGAACAACCGCTAGCTGCAGTAATGTACTCTGCTTCACAAGTTGAGACAGAAACCGTTGACTGCTTCTTGCACTGCCAGGAGACCAGCCTGTCTCCTAAGAATTGACATCCACCAGAAGTTGACTTTCTGTCAAGGTTACAACCGCCATAATCTGAATCAGTATAGGCTTTGAAGTCGAATGACTGCTGCTTAGAGTACCAAAGACCTAATTGGGGTTTCCCTTTCAGGTATCTGAAAATTCTCTTTACTGCTATCATATGAGACTCATTCGGTTGTGACTGAAACCTTTAGCACAAGCACGCAGCAAACATTATATCAGGTCTTGAAGCTGTGAGATACATAAGTGATCCGATCATCCCACGGTACAACCTGCTGTCCACATCCTTTCCATCTCTGTCGGGATGCAAACCATGATTGACTGGGATTGGTGTGCCATAAGTAGTGCTATCACTCATCTTGTATTTTGACAAGATGTCCTGCACGTACTTAGTTTGATGTAGATAAATACCATTCTCTCTTTGACTGACTTGCAGACCTAGAAAGAATGACAGTTCACCCATATTGCTCATTTCAAACTTGGACTTCATCACCTTCTCGAATTCCCTACACATCCCTTCATTGGTCGACCCAAAGATAATGTCGTCGACATATACTTGCACAAGAAGAATGTCACCTCCTGCTTTCCGTATGAAGAGAGTCGAGTCAATCTGTCCACGGTCGAAACCATTAGATAGTAAATGCTTAGATAATGTCTCATACCATGCCCGCGGTGCTTGATGAAGACCATAAAGTGCTTTGTCGAGCTTGTACACTTTATTGATATTATGCGGATCTTCAAAACCGGGAGGTTGAGTGACATAGACTTCTTCATGCACCTTACCATAAAGGAAAGCACTCTTCACATCAAGTTGATAGACCTTGAAGCCGACATATGTGGCATAAGCCAAGAACAGTCGAATGGCCTCAATTCTAGCAACTGGGCCATATACTTCATTGTAATC
Source organism: Smallanthus sonchifolius (assembly GCA_023525975.1). Classification (NCBI taxonomy): domain Eukaryota; kingdom Viridiplantae; phylum Streptophyta; class Magnoliopsida; order Asterales; family Asteraceae; genus Smallanthus; species Smallanthus sonchifolius. The sequence continues at coordinate 70,916,434 of CM042023.1, read as the reverse complement.
CAAGCCCTCTTGTTGATAAAAACCCTGAACAACCAATCTTGCTTTGTTCTTCACAACTACATGACGATCACCCGTCTTGCATTTGAACACCCATCTGGTACCAATTGGCTGAAAGCCTTTTGGCAAGTCAACTAAATCCCACACTTGCAACTTTTGGAATTGAGACAGTTCATCTTGCATCGCCTTAATCCAGCAGTTGTCAGCGAGAGCCTCCTTCACATTCTTCGGCTCTACCTGGGACACGAATGCCGCATGCAGACATGTTTCCACGACACCAGTGTCAAATATCTCTGTGTAAAGACTGGTGTTCTCAGTGATGGTTCTATGACGAGTCTGAACACCGGCATAAGGATCACCAATAATGTTGTCGATCGGATGATTCCTATGCACCCTCGTCTCCGGTACAGTTGGTTCTTGAATTTCTGGATCTAGATTTGTGCTTAACTCCCCCATTTCTTGTGTTCCAGAGGAAGAAGATTCAATGTTAATTGGATCAGCTGGAGCTTCATTTCCTATAATTGTGTTAGGATTGGCTTGAGCGTCATCTCCAACAATATGAACACCTTCACTGTTATTACTGTCATGAGTTCCAGATGCAGATGCAGCATTGGAATCAGGAGTTATAATTGGTACAGTAGCACGAGTAGAAAAACTGGAGTCATTGTCGCCACGCAATAAATCATAGACATTTGCGGCGTCTTCTGCAGATAAGTCAGGAAGATTGAAGGACTTGAATAGCGCATCATAATCAAAACCCCAAGCTAGACCTTTTGGTTCTGGTGGAGTGCTGTGTTTACTACAGTCCACTTCAAACCATTCCTCGACAGTACGAGTTCCTATGTTGTACACTCTCTTGCAGGGCGAATTGGCAACATATCCTAAGAAGATGCCTTCCACCGCTTTCGCATGAAATTTAGACTGACGGTCTTTATACTGTAGCAACAAGGAACAAGGACTACCAAAAGGAACTAGGTAATCAAGATTGGGAAGTCGATTGTTGATCAACTCATAACATGTCTTGTTGTGCCTTTTCACAACCAGAACCCTGTTTAAGACGTGACAAGCTGTATTAACTGCTTCTGCCCAGAAAGTGACAGGAAGCTTTGCATCTGACAGCATAGTCCTTGCAGTCTCGATCAGTGTTCTGTTCTTCCGTTCAGCAACTCCATTCTGCTGAGGTGTGTACGGCGCGCTGAATTTGTGACGGATCCCTCTCTTGAGACAGAAAAGTTCCATCAAATTATTCTTGAACTCAGTTCTGTTGTCACTCCTTATTCTTCTAACTTTCAGCTTGCAAAGAGATTCCAAGCTCAAGATCAGGTATTGAAGAATATCAGCAGTCTCGTCTTTTGTACCTAAAAAATGCACCCAAGAAAAACGTAAGAAATCATCAGTTACAACTAGACAGAACGACTTACCTCCAATACTCCTGATACTTATGGGGCCAAACAGATCCATGTGTAATAGCTCCAAAGGGGTATCGATAGAGTTTTGGAGCTTGGGCTTGTGAGACTTCCGTTGCTGTTTGCCCTTTTTACATGGCATACAGTCATCTGCAACGGTAAACCTCAACTTAGGAACCCTAGTTACCAAACCGTTTCGGACAAGATGATTCATTTTACGATAATAAAATATGTCCGAGTTTCCTATGACACAAGATGGAGTCAAGTTCTGTCGCTTTTGTAAGCAAACAAGTAGCAACTGATGAGGTGGTTTTTGCCATGCTCATATCGATCTGATAAGTGTCGTTTCATCTTGGTGCTCTCATCAGAATCCAGTCTTCGGGAACCTCAAAACCGGGTTTGAGAATCAGACATTCTGACTTGTCAAACATCACCGAGTACTCCTTGTCACACCTTTGGGAGACACTCAACAGGTTATGCTTCATCTGCTCGCAAAAGTTGACATTGTCAAAGCTAACACAACCGTTTGAAACCACGCCTTGACACGTGATGCTGCCGCCCTTTTCTCCGGCAAAGGCCACATAGCCGCCTCTGAATGGTTTAACATCTTAAAGCAAGGCCATGTTTCCTGTCATGTGCCGGGAGCATCCACTATCTACATACCAACAGTTAGAGATAGTACCCTTCGTACGTCCCTGCACGAGTAACAAAAGAATTAGTTAGATTTGGAGACCCAAGCCATTGTGGTCTTGGGTCGTCCATCCTTCTCAAAATAAACTACTTCTTTCAACTCACAGTCATGATGACTGTTCGAAATTGGTGAATCTTTGGATGAATTTGGAACAGGAGATTGAGAACCTTTAACTTTCTTGTTCCAGGATCTCTTTTGATTCTTAACCAGAACAGTAGACTTTGGCTCAACCACAACCGGTGAACTTATGGAAGGTTCACCTGATTGAGTCTTAGTCAGCTGTTCCAGCTTTCTCAACCTCTTATTCCTTCTTCTTCTTTGTGGCTTAGAGAGTCTAGCCACAGATTTCTCACCAGTGACTCTACTACCAGATGTAGACACACGAGGTACAGCAGGTTGCTTTACCTTTCTTGCAACAGATGGTTTGGCCTCAGATTTAATCTTAGGTTTTCCCATAGGTTGTACTGGTGGTTTCACCACATTCTGCTTTGGACTTCTGGGAGGTGTCACTATTGGCGACTTAGGGATAACGGCTGGCTGTGAGACAATATGTCGTTTCCCTTGGTTTTTTGATGGACAGTTCACAAGAATGTGACCAACCATGCCACAATGAAAACACATCCTCTTGTCCACATGAGTTCTCTTGTAAGGCTCATTAGATCTGGCCTTAGATAACTCTCCATTATGAGCAGGAGGAGTTGGTTTATGAACAGGAGTCTGACCTTTTTCAGTTTGGTTTTTGGGGGTATAATACTTTTACAACTTCTCTTTGTAACCAAGCCCATAATGAGCTGAAAAAGCCTCTTTCTTAACTTGGTTAATATTTTTATAACCCCCGTAAAGCATTACCTTAAGTTTATCATTTGTTTCAATGATATCAGGTTCAGTTAAAATGCAGTTATCACCATTAGTGATAATGTTTTTGTGGACTTTCTGTTTAGTCAACAACTCCTCAGAGACTACTCCTTCAGGGCAAGTGTTAACCGACCCATCTTCAGAAGCAGTAACATACTCCTCACTAGATGTGGAGTTAGCCTTACTTGAGGATTCATCCTTTTTAGGGGAATCATCCTTATCAGAGGACTCATCTAGACAGGTGAGATCAATGTCTATCAAGCTATTGACAAACTTCCCACTTATTGGTGGAGGAATAGCATTGGTACCAAGACCTAGGCCCTTCAATTTCCTCACTACTGATTCGTAGTGCTCCACCACAAAGCGAGAGTTTTTCAACTTCTCATTTGTACATTTTAACTGCAGGATCTCATTTTGCAGTTTGTTGATTTCATTGTTCCGTTTTTCTAACCCCCTATACGCAACATCCAAGTGAACTTGTTGCTCACTTATTTGTAAAGAATATTCACATTTTTTTTTCAACGTTTCAACAGACTCTTTAAAACGTTTTTCGTTTTCTTTGTAATTATGAGCTGCCATAGTTAGGGGTTCGATTTTGTCTTGGAGCTTAGAAATTTCAAGCTTTAGTCCTAGACATTTAGAACAAGAAATAACAGAGAAAGGGTTACAATCTACCTCAGATGATGAACTCTGTGCATCTCCAATGGCCATGAGAGCAACGGCAGTGGTAGACTCCTTTTCAACAGCTACAGAATCTTCCATCTCCTCATCTTCTTTTCTCTCAGCCTCCATCAGCTCCATGATCTCAGCCATGAGACCAACCTGTGTTTGAGCAATGATGGCGTCCTCTAGATGAACACCCAATCAAAGTTTTCGTCATGCTGAGCTACCAGTGCATTTGACGAACCACCTTGGTGTTGATTGTGGTGGCTAGTGTTGTTGTGGCCGTGGCTATTTCCCTGGCTAGGTCTGGTGAAACCAGAGGCCGGTGCTCGGTATTTTTGACACTCACGAGCAAAGTGTCCATAGTTCAGACACTTGTAGCATTTGGCCTTGGATTTATCAAATCCAACCTTGGCATTAGAATGTCCACCAATGAACTTTCTTCCTGTTCTGTTCAGGAAACACTTAGCCCTCCTCAAAAGCATGGCCATATTCCATTGAATATCAATGTCCTCAATATCATCAGGATCCACTTGGTTAAAGTCTTCTTCAATAGTTTCAGGATCCGTTAGCTTGCCGCCTATGAAATTCTCATACGCAAGCATACATGATGAAAACAATGCTACATGATCTTCAGCTATTTTGACTATTGCAGAATGGTTAGCTGAAGACGTAGCTGGAGGATTTCTTGAGGTGTGTTGATGATTAGTTCCCAACCCTGATCCAGATGCATAACAAGCATGACCACCACACCCATTTGAGTGGTCTTCTTCATTGGAGTGTCCAGTAAAGAGGGCAATTCCAGAGCCCGATGATTTTGAAGTGGAAGTTGTCCCATGATACATGGAAGGGTCCTGTATCTGAGGTCTTCCCGAGCTCTCCTTCTTCATAAGATTCATGTTATGAGCTTGAATCTTACCAATAGCCTCATCTACTGTTAACTCATAGAATTTAGGATTTTTCCCTCATCAGGGTTGTATACATCTCAAACTTTGGTGGCAAAGCATCAAGAAATTTTTCCACCAGTTCTTCATCGGGATATTTCAGTTCAAAAGCATTCAACTCCGTTTGTAAATGATAGAATCTAGAGATGAGATCATCTAACGATTCATTTTCCATGAAATTGAAGCATTCATACTGCTTCCGGAGAAGATCCCGCTTACTCTTCTTAATGTCACTGTTCCCCTCAAATCTTCTGAAGTGCTTTCCAAAGATCCTTGGAGGTGTCATAGCCTCGGAAACTGTGAAACAATTCCCGAGTTAATGACATAGTGATTGAGCCAAGAGCCTACTTTTCCCGATCATAAGCTTTCCTTTGTTCTTCATCAAGCTTAGAGATGGGTTTTGGCACCTCTTCATCAAGATAGATGTGTGTGGGATGCTTATATCCCTCAATGATTGGTATCCATAATGATGAGTCGGTGTATGAAATGTAGTGCTCAAAACGCGCCTTCCAATTGGAATAATCGTTTACATTTAATAGTTTAGGCGGTTTCTGAGGTGTACCGATCTCATTATCATAATTTAACATGTTTCCAAGATTCTGAAGGTTCGACATAGTGAATTACTTAGTCAAAAAATCAGAAAAATCAGACACTGTTGCGCACTTGGTTTTGGCCTTGCGCACTTGAGAAATGGTCTTGCGTAGTTAATACTTGCTCTTGCGTACTTGTAAGTACGCAGGAGGAAATATTAAGTACGCAGGATATAACTTAAGTTCGCACAAGTTCAGTCTTGCGCAATTGTAAGTACGCAGGAGATAACTCTTGCGTAGTTAGTAAGTACGCAGAAAACTGTACTTTTTACCAAAAATGGTAAGTACGTAGGACACCTTTTCAGCAACTCTCACCAAACTTTTTCGGTCACCTGAAAATCGCCGGAGATAGTGAAAAATAGGCTGATGATCAATGCAATCGAGCCAAAGGATCAGAAACAAGTTTCTAACCAACCTTTGATGCTCAAAACACACAAATACACAACAAAAATTGATTTTTGAGAGATTTTTGCTTCTAAAAAAGTGCTCAAGAGCTACCCCTTTTTTATCACAAAAATCAACAAAAATACCTCTTTTTGCTTGTAAAACTCAGTAAAACGTCTCCAAACTCACTTACAACACTCGAATTCAAGAGCAATGCTCTGATACCACTTGTAGGTCCCTTTGTGTGTGTCGGATCGTCACATGCAAGTGGTCTACTAGTCGCACCGGGTTGCGGAATACCCGTGACTAGGTGGAGAGTCTTACTAAACAAAGTAAACCAAACACGAGAGTCACAATAAACGTTCTTTGTATTATAAACACTCGACGGTTAAAGAGAGAATACAAGCTGCGTACTTAGCAAAACTGAGTTCGTCTAAACAAATGGTTCTGCGTACTTAACCTCTGTGAACCTATCCTATTTATACAGACCTGATGCCTGTGCACTTAGCAAGTGCGCAGGACCAATTGCTCTTGCGTACTTGACAAGTACGCAAAGGTGTTCTTGCGTACTTCCTAAGTACGCAGGAGCTTTCTCCTGCGCACATGTAAGTGCGCAAAACACTTAGCAGAAAAACAACATACATTATGTAAAAGTAAATACAACTCGATAAACTATTACATAATGACTCATAAATACAAAGACAAATTACAGACATTAGACATACAAACTAAGACTCTATCCCGAGTGTTGTCACAGGAAAGTGCATCAACAATATATACATATATATTTATATGTAATACCCCTTTCCCGGGTGACCTCACTCGTTGGATTTACTCATAAACATAGTCATCAATACTGAACTTTTAATTAAAATCATTCATCATAGCGAAAGCGTGTCATTCAATTACAAAACATAGCAGCGGAAGTCTTAACATATAAAAGATGTCACACCCCAACCGACGGCGAAAACGTCAGGGCGGGACATGAAGACTTTTCAAAAGCTCAAGATCAAACTAAATTGCATAAATTTATTGAATTGATTTAAGAGTACAAATACAAAATTTTCAAATAACAAGACTAATAATAAATCAACTTTCTTTGTTACTAAGTCCATAAGCAAATGAGATGGTCAACTATAAATAGTTGGTGAGCATACATAGGTTTTTGAATACAACAAATGGTTTTCACCTGTTTTATAGAATTCATATGACATGGTATATCAGGCATTTATGGAGAACCTATAGTTAATCTAGTGTACAATCAAACCTTGTGACTGAAGGGGATAACACACAGTGTTATCCTAATGAAGTGCATAACAACAAGTGTTATCCTAATGAAGGGCATAACAACAAGTGTTATCCTAGTGTAATGTTGGTAATACTCACCCTACATGGGTGGGTTTGTCAGACACAATAAATTTATCAATGTTACCGTTGGCTTGTAAAGAGTTAATGATTGTACTAGTGTGTCATGTATATGTAGCCTTAACTAATAGAATTCAAACATAAAACACAAATAAACACATTGAGTCATATTAAAGAATTGTATATGTGTTATTGCATAGAAGTTTGTAAGAGGAATCATGTTTCACCCCAAAATGCAAAAATATAAAAAGGGGCTATGTAAAACTCACCTTGATATGTAGGGGGGGGGGGGGTTGAACTTGTAACCTTGAAGTAATTAGATACAAAATGTCCTAATTCAAATGAAATACATTAATGTAATGTAGAACTGGTTTAAGGGAACAACAATGGTATGGTTTGGGATTTTAGGGTTTTGGAATGGATGAGCGATTGAGGAACGAATGAAGTTTAACAAAAAAGATGTTTTATAAATTTTATTTATAAGAAGAATTTAGGTGTTAAGAAAAATATTATTTGCAATTTACTATAATAAATATTTTATTAAGACAATTAGGTTAAGATAATCAACATGACGAAGTATTATAATATAATAATATTTATAAAGATATTATTTGAAATACATAGCTCTGTCATGCGTATTTGTAACAGTAAGATTGATTATTTAGTGAGAAATCATTATATTGCTACTAGTACTATGTTATTTGTGAAAGTAATAACGTGATAAGTATTTATTACTAACACAATTATTAAAATTAGTAATACTATCCAAATAATATTTTTTAGATCGTGTTGTTTTAGAGGTTTAATTAATATATATACCCCTTTAGTTTAATGACATTACAACCACAATTATTTTATAGTTCTTAAAAGTTATATATAATTAATAAGGTTTAAGTACAATAACATTTGACACGTTCTTGAAATATATAATGGTAACGAAATAACACGTACATAAAATAATAATGCTTATATACTGTTCGTGATAACCAAAAATGTTTTTAAGAAATAATTAAACATAGTTATGAATACCTTTTATTTAAAGAATATTAATTATAAACCTTTGAATACTTGTAAATTGAAAATAAAACTTAGTTTATTAACCACAAGATAAAAAAAATCATGAAATTTATAAAATAAGTGTAGGTGTCAAAATTATAAGCAAGTATTTTGGTTATAAATATAAATATGTATTTTAGCATCTCATCATTACAAGAACTATATGTATGTAACGTATATATGTATATATGTATATATATATATATATATTTATATATATATATATATATATTTATATATGGGTGGTTGTGTGGGAGTATGCAACCATTTGTGTGTAACTAGACAGAAAAAGAACACAAAAAAAAAAAGAAAACCTGGCAACAGGTCTCGAAGCTTTGAACTGTGCCAGGATTGCATTGTGATTTAACAAGTTAGTCTCCTGAGTCACATTTGATTTACTCCAGAAACAATTTCATTGTAACATACTGGGTTCAGGAGTCTTCTTTCCCAAAACGCAAACTAAGAACCCAAAAACCCAGATTGATTCCTATAATAAGTAGTAATGCGATTCGAGGGGATTCGAGGGGAGGGAAGATGGATACTTGAAGTTGATTCCGGAGTCAAGACGAGATTGAGTGGTCTGAGATGTTGCAAATAGTGGGTATCATTCCTTCCATCCTTAGACGCCAAATCAAAAAAAATAGAGGAACAGACTCGGATTTTTGAGGTGATTTTTGAATTGTAAAGTGATATAGGAACTTATAAGGTGTTTCGAAAGCGTTAACAGCCAGAGAATTGAAAGAAATTAACGGAATTTGATCTTGATTTATGGGTTCTTCAAAAAGAAAGTCGGGAATTGATTTCTTGCGATTAATGAGTGAATATGGATGTTTTGTAACATCCCAAAACTGGTAATAAATAAATAATTACACGATCGAAATTTATAATTTTTAAATGGCGAAAGAAAAACAGATGGGCTTGGGCTCGGCTCCAACGGGCCGAAGGAAGCCCAAGTATATAACGGCAAGGGCTGCTCCAAACCTTTCATTTCTATCATTCACAAGTTCTAGAGAGAGAGAAGAGAGCTCGAGTCTAGAGAGAGAAAGTGACGGATCGACTCGGGAATTCAGGAGAACATTGCTACTGTGCTCGTGATCATCTCCTCCGAATCAGAAATCCATCTTAGGTAAGCATTCGATCATAATCTAAGTTTTTATGATTTTTTTGGGATTTTCAGTTTTAGCCCAATAGATGATGATTTTACAGATGAAACTTGAAAATAATCTTAGGTATAGCATCTAGAATGAAAACAGAACGTTTTGATCAAAGAAAATTTAGATATCGACACAATCAGAGTCGCATGCAGAACCTTCGGTTTTTGGGGAAGAAGACTGATTCATCGAAACTACTTGGTTTCGATATATATATACAGACCCATCGAAACTACTTAGTTTCGATATATATATACAGATCCATCGAAACTACCTAGTTTCGATATGCCCACGATCCGAAGCTAAGATAATACATAAGTTACTTACCGAAACTACCATAGTTTCGATATGAACCCATGACTCGAAACTACCAAGTTTCGACAGAAGCAACCTATCAAAACTACCAAGTTTTGACAGAAGCAACCTATCGAAACTACCAAGTTTCGATAGAAGCAACCTATCGAAACAACCACGTTTCGACATAAGCAACCTATCGAAACTACCAAGTTTCGATATAAGCAAATCCATCGAAACTACTAGGTTCAAGCATAGTAATGTCTAGTGTCATCTATGAGCACTACCTTACGTGTATGACTTTATTATACAGATTGTGAGTGACATTAGTGACGCTCAGTAACCAGCTAAGTGTATCTCAGAAACTACTCATCAGGTGAGTTCTATGTGCCCCTTTCTATGTTATGTGCAAACCTTATTAAATGTTTTGTGGCTGAAGTGTATACACTAAATGAATAAATACTATGAATGCCAATGTGATCATACGCGATATACAAATATATATATTTATACATATATATATATATGAAAATGAATTATGAACAAAGAATGAAACGTATGTTTACAAAGTATGAATGAAAGGATGACAAAATATGAATGAATGAAATCTTGCTTTATATAATATATACTGCATGTTATGAATATACGTGAATGTTATGGACGCTTCGATGCTAACTACTAATACGGTAGACGGACGACCACGTGACTATCTTGCAACCGGGACAAAAATATTCCTTCATTAGCTAGGAAATAAAAAGGGGCATTAATGAACGGTCGAAGCAAATGCCAAATCATATGTAGAACGGTTGCAAACACGGTAGCACGTGGGAAATGGATACCTTCGGGTAGACGGGCGAAAAGGACGGACTACGACGGTAGGACGGTTTACGACAGACGGCCGAAGGTTGGCCGGACGGTTTTAAGGCGGACGGTTTCTAGGACCGGACGAGTCAAAGGTCTACGACGGTAGCTTCATGGCGTATGTCTTTGTGACATACGTAGTAAAAGACGGGTTGATCACCCTTATGTGTACAACCAAATGAATGTTAAGGAAAAACTAAAGGTAAATGCATATCAATGTAGCCACTCAAGAATGATGGAAGAAAAGTAAAAGTGAAGAATACGTATTTATGTTCTTTATATATAAACTTATGTATACTTTTGAAGGAATAATGTTTATATCTAATCTTTTAAACTAGAACTCACCAGCGTTAGCAGACTTTTAGTATACATTTCTGGTAACAAAGAAAAGGGTCGTGCGAAGGCGTGAAGGCTGCCCGGCTAGAGACTGACATTCCGATTTATGTTTTCTTTTGTTAAACAATGATGTATGTTTTAAATGTTGAGACTTCCGCTGTAATGTACTCAAACGTGAATGTTTTTGTTGTTAATTGAACGTGTTAAATTTAAAGTTCAGTATTAATGACTTTGTTTATGAGTAAACCCAACAAGTGAGGTTACCCGGGATAAGGGGCCTTACAAGTTGGTATCAGAGCAATAGTTTGAGAGATTCAGGCATCCCTAAATGTCTGGACTCAAGCTGATTATGGGACCAACGCACGGATGTCAGTCTGGGTAGCCAACGCCAACAAGGTAAGTAAGTACTAAGGTTAATACACTTGGATAAGAATAGATACTCTAACCTAGAACCAATAGATGTCAATGTCACGACCAATTTGAAGAGTTTGGAACCCGAAAAGCAATGTAAATTTCTAATCACAAACCGGTCACTGTAATTAAAAATTTACCTTGTTTGTACTGTTCTAAAACTATGATCTGAGAGAATGACATTGATTTATACCCTTTATGACTATCAGGAAATCTAAAGACAATGGCAGGTGGAGGGAGAATAGGACGCCGAGGCGGTCGCACGGGCCGAGTCGGTAGGCCTCCACTGAATCCAAGACATCAAGAAGAAGAGGATGTGCACACGGAAAGCACAAAGAGCGTGCACCAAACTAATGACACCCCAACCGGGGGCGACCATCAAGGGTCTCTACAGTTGGAACCCGAGGTCAGAGATGCTATTGCCCGTGAGGTCGTGCTCACTTTAAAGAATGTATTGCCTGAGTTGCTGTCCGAAGCATTAAAGAAAATTAAGGAAGATGATGAAGTAAACCATGAGGAAAAAGTATATGACAGTGATGGGGACGAAATAAAGATGGGATCAAGCAATAGGGGGTGCACTTATAAAGGTTTCAAGGACGGAGACCCACCCAAGTTTGATGGGAACAAGGATTCGGTGGCTACGTTCGAATGGATTGAGAGGATGAACGCTGTAATCAACATAAGCGAGTGTCGACCGGACCAGGCCGTTAAGTATGTTGCACATTCTTTCACCAATGAAGCACTAGGTTGGTGGAGAAACATTCAGAGAATAAAGTCGCCAAACGCTTTTTCCAGAATGACATGGGAAGACTTGAAGAAGCTGATAATCCAAAAGTTCTGCCCACAGAACGAGATTGATCGTGTGGAGAACGAGTTCCTGAACTTCAAGGCTGGCAACAAGACTCATCGCCAGTATACTTCGAAATTCAATGAGCTGGCCCAACTGGTACCACACTTAGTGGAGACTGAAGACCGTCTGATTAAGTACTATGTCAAGGTTTTTCCACAAAGGGTCCGTGTCTATGTCAAAACTAACCTACCCTCGACCTCCGAGTAAGTAGTGAATCTGAGCGGAATCGACTACGACGACTACGCCAATGAGGACCCGGCACCTGAGACACAAAAGAGAAAATGGGAGAACCCATCTAGGGGCACCGGAAAAAGGGATGCAGCAGCTGAAGTTAAGAGACCAAGGTCAGATGAATATGAAACTTGCAAGAAGTGTGGAAAGCACCATCTTGGCGAGTGCCGAATCGGCACCATCATGTGTTATAAGTGCGGGAAGCCGGGGCACTTCTCCCGAGAGTGTTTAAAGGATGTCAAGTGCCAGAGTTGTGGAAAATATGGACATCTGACTAGGGATTGCAGGAAAACCAGACAATCCGGTTCGGGAAAGGAAAAAGAAGCTGAAAAGGAACAGCCAAGGGCTAGGACTCGAGCCTATGCACTGAGTGAGGAAGAAGCAAGAGGAAACCCTGATGGTGTGTCAGGTACGTTTCTAGTAAATGATGAAAATGTTGCTATTTTATTTGATTCTGGTGCTAGTAAAAGCTTCATATCAAATGCATTTAGTCATAAACTGGATTGCACTATCAACACCATAGTAAAGGCCTTTAGCGTACAAACTGTCGTGGGTAAAAATTCGATAGTGTTTCAAGTAACAGAGGATTGTATCATAGAAATAGAGGGCCATAAGTTTCCTTCTAGATTATTCCTTCTCACCTTAGGAGGATTCGATATAGTATTGGGTATGGATTGGTTAGCTGCTAACGAAGCTCAAATTATATGTAAACGTAAGAGGATACACCTCAAAACTCCTAGCGGAAGTCCAATTATGGTTTATGGGGATTGGAATTGCACAATGCCAAACGTCATTTCGATGATCAAGGCCGAAAGTTACATGAGGCGTGGTTGCGAAGCTTATCTGGCGTATGTTATTGACGATAGAATGAAAACGAAAGCACTCAAGAATGTAACCGTGGTGTGCAACTTTCCGGAAGTATTCCTTGAGGATCTACCTGGATTGCCACCCGATCGGGAAATAGAATTTCAGATTGATTTACTGCCAGGAGCTGAGCCCGTTGCCAAAGCCTCCTACCGATTGGCTCCGTCTGAAATGAAAGAATTGATGTCTTAACTACAAGAATTAACAGAAAAAGGATTTATTAGACCAAGCATTTCACCGTGGGGCGCTCCGGTACTATTCGTAAAGAAGAAAGACGGCAGCATGCGCATGTGCATTGACTACCGTGAACTGAACAAGAGGACAGTAAAGAACAAATACCCACTGCCTAGAATAGATGACCTTTTTGATCAACTGCAAGGTGCGAGTTGGTTCTCAAAGATAGATCTTAGGTCAGGTTACCATCAGTTGAAAGTAAGAGAGAAAGACGTACCAAAAACCGTGTTTCGCACGCGTTATTATGAGTTTCTCGTGATGTCCTTCGGATTGACCAACGCACCAGCATCGTTCATGGATTTGATGAATAGAGTATGTCGACCAATGTTGGATCGATCGGTGATAGTTTTTATAGACGACATACTGGTATATTCGAAAAGCGAGGGTGATCACCATTGTCACCTAAGAGAGGTTCTAGAGGTGCTAAAGCAGGAAAAGTTGTACGCAAAATTCTCCAAATGTGCATTCTGGCTTAGGGAAGTCCAATTCCTAGGTCATGTAATAAACCTAAATGGCATTATGGTGGATCCTGTAAAGATCGAGACAGTAAAGGAATGGAACATCCCAAAGACACCAACAGAGATACGAAGCTTCCTTGGATTGGCAGGCTACTATCGAAGGTTCATTCAAGATTTTTCAAGAATAGTCTTGCCACTAACTAAGTTGACACGGAAGGAAGTGAAATATGAATGGGGTCCAATCCAAAACAACGCGTTTGAGGAACTTAAGGCACGATTAACCCAAGCTCCAGTCTTGGCACTACCTGAGGGAAATGAAGACTTAGTAGTCTACTATGACGCTTCGGGTCAGGGTTTAGGTTGCGTACTTATGCAACGAGGAAAGGTAATTGCCTACGCCTCACGACAACTAAAGATTCATGAGGTTAACTACCCAACACACGATCTAGAGTTAGCGGCAGTAGTTTTCGCATTGAAAATATGGAGGCACTATCTGTATGGAGTTAAATGCACCATTTACTCCGATCACAAAAGCCTGAAGTACTTTTTCGGGCAAAAGAAATTAAACATGAGGCAAAGGAGGTGGTTAGAGCTACTGAAGGACTATGACTGTGAGATATTGTACCATCCAGGCAAAGCAAACGTGGTAGCTGACGCTTTAAGCAGAAAGGAAGAATCGGAACCTATACAGATCAAAGCGTGTCAGCTGATTATAACACCAGATTTGATGAGTGAAATATCAAAGGCACAAGACGAAGCGCTATTAGAAGGAAATATAAAATGGGAAAGAATAGTAGGACAACAAGGGAATTTGGATGCAAATGCATACGGTGTACGAACTAGGTTTGGCCGAATGTGGATACCTATGATGGGCGAGCTTAGAACCAAAATACTCAATAAGGCCCATAAGTCTCGCTATTCTATCCACCCCGGGACAAACAAAATGTATCAAGACTTGAAGAAGGAGTACTGGTCGCCTGGCATGAAGAATGATGTGACAGAGTACGTGAGCAAGTGCCTAACGTGTTCTCTAGTTAAGGCCGAGCACCAGAAACCATGCGGTAAAATGCAACCTTTACCAATACCGGAATGGAAGTGGGAGGAGATCACGATGGACTTCATTACCAAGCTACCACGAACAGCTAAAGGCAATGATACCATTTGGGTAATCGTCGACCGTTTGACGAAAAGTGCTCACTTCTTGCCAATACGTGAGACTTCTTCGTCAGAAAGACTAGCAGAAGTATTTATCAAGGAAATTGTAAGCAGACATGGTATGCCGCTGTCGATTGTGTCCGATAGAGATACTAGATTTACATCAAGGTTTTGGAAGAAATTTAATGAAGCGATGGGCACTAGATTGAACATCAGCACCTCTTACCACCCTCAAACCGATTGTCAATCTGAAAGGACCATTCAGATCTTGGAGGACATGCTCCGGGCCTGTATCATTGACTTCGGAGGGAGCTGGGACAGTCATCTACCATTGGCAGAATTTTCATATAACAACAGCTATCATATAACTATTGGCATGCCGCCATTTGAAATGTTATATGGGAGGAAGTGTAGGACCCCGGTTTGTTGGGGGGAAATTGGACAGAAGGATTTTGCAAGTCTCGAAGTGGTCAAAGCTACTTCCGAGAAATTTGATCAAATCAAGGCTCGAATGAAAGTCGCAAAAGACAGACAGAAATCATACGCTGATAAGAGAAGAAGGGATTTAGAGTTTCAAGTAGGGGACATGGTATTGTTAAAGGTATCACCATGAAAAGGAATCATCCGATTCAGAAAGCGTGGCAAACTAAGTCCAAGGTTTGTCGGACCTTTCAAGATTTTAGCGAGAGTGGGTCAAGTTGCTTACAGACTCGACCTACCCGTTGAGCTTAAGTGGAATACACCCTACGTTCCACGTGTCGCACTTACGCAAGTGCCTAGCTGACGACACAGCTCACATACCTTACGACGAGATCGTAGTGGATAACAATCTAAATTATGTAGAGGAACCAATAGCCATTCTTCACCGAGCTGAGAAACGACTACGCAACAAGTCAATCCCATTGGTCAAAATTCAATGGAAGCACAGAAAGGGATCGGAATCTACATGGGAGAAAGAAGTCGAGATGCGGGAACTATACCCTCAGTTGTTTAACGTATAATTGGTTTCGAGGACGAAACCTTTCTAAGGGGGGTAGACTTGTAACATCCCAAAACTGGTAATAAATAAATAATGACACGATCGAAATTTATAATTTTTAAATGGCGAAAGAAAAACATATGGGCTTGGGCTCGGCTCCAACGGGCCGAAGGAAGCCCAAGTATATAAGGGCAAGGGCTGCTCCAAACCTTTCATTTCTACCATTCACAAGTTCTAGAGAGAGAGAAGAGAGCTCGGGTCTAGAGAGAAAGTGACGGATCGACTCGGGAATTCAGGAGAACGTTGCTGCTGTGCTCGTGATCATCTCCTCCGAATCTGAAATCCAACCCAGGTAAGCGTTCAATCATAATCTGAATTTTT
This sequence comes from Smallanthus sonchifolius, assembly GCA_023525975.1. NCBI lineage: Eukaryota > Viridiplantae > Streptophyta > Magnoliopsida > Asterales > Asteraceae > Smallanthus > Smallanthus sonchifolius. Next base: position 70,900,278 of record CM042023.1, on the reverse strand, counting down.
ATGATTTTTTTTGGGATTTTCGGTTTTAGCCCAATAGATGATGATTTTACGGATGAAACTTGAAAATAAGCTTAGGTATAGCATCTAGAATGAAAACCGAACGTTTTGATCAAAGAAAATTTAGATATCGACACAATTAGAGTCGCATGCAGAACCTTCGGGTTTTTGGGGAAGAAGACTGATTCATCGAAACTACTTAGTTTCGATATATATATACAGACCTATCGAAACTACTTAGTTTCGATATATATATATACAGACCCATCGAAACTACCTAGTTTCGATGTGCCCACGATCCGAAGCTAAGATAATACATAAGTTACTTACCGAAACTACCATAGTTTCGATATGAACCCATGACAGTTTCGACAGAAGCAACCTATTGAAACTACCAAGTTTCGACAGAAGCAACCTATCGAAACTACCAAGTTTTGACAGAAGCAACCTATCGAAACTACCAAGTTTCGACAGAAGCAACCTATCGAAACTACCAAGTTTCGACATAAGCAACCTATCGAAACTACCAAGTTTCGATATAAGCAAATCCATCGAAACTACTAGGTTCAAGCATAGTAATGTCTAGTGTCATCTAGGAGCACTAACTTACGTGTATGACTTTATTATACAGATTGTGAGTGACATTAGTGACGCTCAGTAACCAGCTAAGTGTATCTCAGAAACTACTCATCAGGTGAGTTCTATGTGCCCATTTCTATGTTATGTGCAAACCTTATTAAATGTTTTGGGGCTTAAGTGTATACACTAAATGAATAAATACTATGAATGCCAATGTGATCATACGCGATATACAAATATATATATATTTATATATATATATATATATATATATATATATATGAAAATGAATTATGAACAAAGAATGAAAAGTATGTTTACGAAGTATGAATGAAAGGATGACAAAATATGAATGAATGAAATGTTGCTTTATATAATATATACTGCATGTTATGAATATACGTGAATGTTATGGAAGCTTCGATGCTAACGGCTACTACGGTAGACGGACAACCACGTGACTATCTTGCAACCGGGACAAAAATATTCCTTCATCAGCTAGGGAATAAAAAGGGGCATTAATGGACGGTCGAAGCAAATGCCAAATCATATGTAGAACGGTTGCAAACACTGTAGCACATGGGAAACGGATACCTTCGGGTAGACGGGCGAAAAGGACGGACTACGACGGTAGGACGGTTTACGACGGACGGCCGAAGGTTGGCCGGACGGTTTTAAGGCAGACGGTTTCTAGGACCGGACGAGTCAAAGGGCTATGACGGTAGCTTCATGGCGTATGTCTTTGTGACATACGTAGTAAGAGACGGGTTGATCACCCTTATGTGTACGACCAAATGAATGTTAAGGAAAAACTAAAGGTGAATGCATATCAAAGTAGCCACTCAAGAATGATGGAAGAAAAGTAAAAGTTAAGAATACGTATTTATGTTCTTTATATATAAACTTATGTATACTTTTGAAGGAATAATGTTTATATCTAATCTTTTAAACTAGAACTCACTAGCGTTAGCTGACTTTTAGTATACATTTTAGGTAACAAAGAAAAGGGTCGTGCGAAGGCGTGAAGGCTGCCCGGCTAGAGACTGACATTCCGATTTATGTTTTCTTTTGTTAAACAATGATGTATGTTTTAAATGTTGAGACTTTCGCTGTAATGTACTCAAACGTGAATGTTTTTGTTGTTAATTGAACGTGTTAAATTTAAAGTTCAGTATTAATGACTTTGTTTATGAGTAAACCCAACAAGTGAGGTTACCCGGGATAAGGGACCTTACATGCTTATAGCTGTAAAAGCATGTAGGTGATTCAAGGATTACCCGATCTGGTTAAAAATGGTAACACTCGTTATTGATTTTAGCAGATTTGGTGGTTGAAACTCCGATTTTGATTTTATAAAGTCAAAGTTCTCAGTTTGAATGTTCAGGGTTCAATTTTAAGGGGAAGGGGTTCGAAAGGGGGGTTCAAACACTTAGAGGGGGTTCAAATACAAAAAAAAACCTAAAGAGTTTTAGATGAAATAAAAGGGTTCAAGCTAGATTTATTATTTTAATTCCTTTGTAATTATATATAAATTGGTTTCTCTTTTATAAACTTTATAAAACTAATTGCATTATATATTTTAAAATGATTTATTCACAAATGTTGAATATATATATTTGCCTAAAAACTAAACCAACTATTATATGGTTTAATTAATAAAACCAAATGTATAAATGTATTTGTACTCATAATTTTAAAAATAAGTATGCATATATATATATATATATATATATACACACACACACACATATATATGGTATATATAAAAGAGTGAAAATTATATGATTAAAGTCTATGGGTTATATTTTGAAATAATTGGTTTAATACGGTATATATATATATATATATGATAAGGGTTTACAGGTTTCGTCTTAATGTATAAGGTTATTACAGCAATGAGGTTTACCCATATACATGTGTGTGTGTATATATATATATATGTATGTATATATGTAAATATACTCGCATGTGTTTTAGAGAAATTATATGTGATACAAGGTTTGAAAAGAATTGAATTGATATAGGTGTAAAATAATAAGTAATGTGACATGATGCATTTGAACGAGTACATGACTTCAAGTGTTTATTATTGTACATAATAAAATGAATAATGAAAAATTATAGCCTGAAAATTATGGATGTTACAGTATCCACATGTTGAGTGAATTTTGTCCTGAAATTCAACTGATGAAGACTAATGAATCAGGAAGCAGATGAGGGATTTGGATTCTCAAATAAGTTGTGACTGTCGGTTTGAGGGGTATAGCTGATGACAGGGTTTAAGTCTGATACACAAAGTCAGATTAGGTCTTCGTGTAAGGCCTAAATGGTGGTAGTGGATTTAGTATGAAAAGAGTTAAGGAGACGACTGCGAAAGAATATTCTGGACTCTAGAGATAATATTGCATTACTTGAAATGAAAACGATGGGAATTTGATGATTGAACTTTTATAAAGTTGAACTCTGGTATGTCCAAGATACGTTACTAGACAAGAGGATTGGTCAGGGTCAAAATAATATAAAACTTCACGTGACTCGAGTAACGCTACTTTTGACAATATGACAGGAACACTTATATATAGGAAGTACCAGCGGTGTATCCACCATTCCCTTATCATCTCACATTAGTTTCGTTACTATATATCATGATAGGTTTTATGTCATAACACACGACGGGATTTACTACGTTTTCCATGTGCTGATCTTTATAATTACGTGTGCACCCGTAATTACTCGAATCGTCGCATGGTCCGTATAGATCCTTCTGTTGTGTGCGGTTCAAGGGAGGGCTCTAAATTACTTAGTTCATGTGTATTGTTTTCACATATGAGTTGTTAATGAATAACTGTGTTCCTAGATAGTAAGGTCAATTAGCATCTAAAGAGTAATAAGGTGGCATAACATAGAGTTTCATAGTTTCCTCATGTTTGAACAAGAATACGTCAAACCCCGAGTGGTTTTAATGTTTGCAGCTTTCTACTTTCATGGATAAAGTGAATGATCATGCCTTGTGTATAATGTGATCAATCAATTGCAATAATTGTAAACAATTTAGTTCCGTGTATAATGTAAACACTCAAGTTTCCTGTATGACCTAGTGTTATGTACATTGTAAGCAAACAAGGTTCATGTATAATGTGAATAGTTTAGTATCATGTATGTAGAAAACAAATGAGTTTCGTGTATAATGTGAACAATTTAGTATCATGTATTTTGTGAACAACTAAGTTTCATGTTTAATGTGGTCAATTTAGTATCATGTAATTTGTCAACAACTAAGTTTCATGTTTAATGTGAACAATTTAGTATCATGTAATTTGTAAACAAATAAGTTTCATGTATAATCTGAGTAATGTAGTATCAAGTATGTTGTATGGTGTGAACAATTTAGTATCATGTATTTCGTAAACAAATAAGTTTTATGTATAATGTGAGCAAAGTAGTATCAGGTATGTTGTATAGTGTGAACAATTTAGTATCATGTAATTCGTAAACAAATAAGTTTCATGTATAATGTGATCGTGCATAACATGATCAATCTAGTATCATGTATCAAACAAGTAAGTTTCATGTATCATGTGAATGTTCATATGTAAGTTATTGAATATCATGAATAATGTAAACTATCGAATTTTGTAGGTAGTCGAGTGTTGTGGACAAATGTGTTGCTTGATGTTTTATGTATAATGTGGGTGGTTGGGTTTCAATCTTCTTTGAGGTTTATAAGGATGATTAGTGCCTACGCGGACTGATTCATTTCTTTGAAGTGCCTAGTACGCTCGTATATTTCTGAAGGTGTAAGGTAACGAGAAGGTTTTGTGGGTAATTAGGGTAATGTGCTTACGAGTATTTGATTTGTGCCTTTTTGTTTGTAAATAAACAAGTAATTGTAATTTTTCCTTGGTTGTAATTTAATAAATAAGTGAAAATAAGTTGAATAACCAGAAAAATGAATGAATAAATAAACCCCTTTACTTAATTTTACTCATCAATAAGAGAATGTTTCAAAGGAAAATAATGGCTAAATTATTTGGTAATTAAGCCAAGGTTTAATAATAATTAAATTTAACGAAACAAAAGTCATAATTTATTGAGATAATGTTTTATAAAACGACATATTAAATTTTCTTACAAGGTAAATAGGTTTACCAAAAATCTATATTCGAAATAATACTTATAAACTAAGGGTTTGATGAATGCTTTGCTTGGTTAACAGAACGATGTTATTTAAATTATAAAATAAAATGATTAGTTTGGAAAGAGGGTTTAGGTACATGTACTAAGTTGCAATGAATGAAAGATGGTGTTTGGGTGATCTTGATGAAAATTGGCGGAACTAACTCAACAAATAATGGCATTTAAGTTGTAATATAAAACTTAGCATTAATTGATAAAATGTCAAAAACTTAATCTAAACATAAAGTAGTGGTTTCAAACGGGTATTTAAAGACAAAAACAGAACAATCCAGCTAGCGTCTTAGGTAGCTCTCCACTAGGAAGCAGATGAGAACCAAGACGAACATCGCTATGGTTACTCGGATAGCAAATCGGGCCTCAGCTCTAGCTGCTTTCGTGCTTCCGTGAATGGTATCAAATTGGACTCCCATAGCACTAGTGGGTGACATGGTTTGCCTTGCCCTTGGGTTAGGGTGATATGGGTCAGGTGCTAGGTAGGGGTCTCTCAGAGGGGATGGTAACTGGTTGTGTAGATGAGGTGCCTGATATAGGTTTCTTGATGGAGGTGATCCAGATGCTCGAAGTCTCGGGCCAGTGTTCCTAATCCAATCTGCCCTTATGTCAAACATTGATCTAGTAGCTGGGGGTGTTGGAGACTTGTGGTCTGGTGACCCGATGTCTTCTTCATGTTCAGACTCTGCTCCGGGATGATATACCGGGGAGGGAGGAGGGTAGGAGTCCATGTCTGACAGAAAAGGGAAAAGATTATAAGTGGTGATAAAATACTAGATGTTATATATAGGAGTTTTCATGAGTTCAAATTTTGACTAGTCATAACACTGAGTCTTCACAATAGTATTTTAGAAGTAACACTTGACCTATAAGTAGTGTATCCATGAAGAGAATTCCCAGGAAAAAGGGGTGGGTTACACGGAACACACTTAAGTGCCCGGTCTTTCCTTAGCCAGAATCGCTCATGGGTCTACACTTACTCTTCCAGCCATGATGTACTAATAACTCTATTGTTTGGGCTCATGGTCATGATGAGAATCATTATGGACTGGGCTTTGAGGCCCAATGGGTGAGGTTTATTTACTCCAGCAGGCTTCTTCATATTGGAAGGTAAGTGGGCTTCTTAGTTTCTTATTAATGGGCATTAGGCCCAAAGGTTTAAGTTTTGTTTACAAAAGATGATGGTGACATAATTCTCAGAGTGTAACGATGTGGGTGTATGAAGTCTTATAATAGAATGAGTGTATAGTAAAGTTTAGGATAAGGGTATGGGTATTATTGTTCAGTTTATTAATTAGATGAAGCCTAGTAAGTCATGTAGTCTAACATTTAGGGCATCAAATAGATCAACACAAGAAGTAGTAGACATGTGGCACATTGCATGTGGCAATATCATATAATGTAGATCATGGCATAAGATGGGTGCCTTGCGGTTATAGTAAAGGTCAAGTGTGTCTAATAACCTAATTCCCTATAACCATGGCTCTGATACCAATATGGCACACCCCAACCGACGGCGGAAACGTCAGGGCGGGACATGGAGACTGTTCAAAAGCTCAAGATCAAACTAAATTGCATAAATTTATTGAATTGATTTAAGAGTACAAATACACATTTTTCAAATAACAAGACTAATAATAAATCAACTTTCCTTGTTACTAAGTCCATCAGCTCCTATGTGATAAACTTGTACTTTAAACATTCCCACCTGAAACATGTTGAAAATGAGAGGGTCAACTATAAATAGTTGGTGAACATACATAGGTTTTTGAATACAACAAATGGTTTTCACCTGTTTTATAGAATTCATATGACATATGGTATATCATGCATTTATGAAGAACGTATAGTTAATCTAGTGTACAATCAAACCTTGTGACTGAAGGGCATAACCCTCAATGTTATCTTAATGATGGGCATAAAAACAAATGTTATCCTAATGAAGGGTATAACAACAAGTGTTATCCTAATGTAGGGCATAACAACAAGTGTTATCCTAGTGCAATGTCGGTAACACTCACCCTACCTAGGTGGGTTTGTCAGACACAATAGATCTATTAATGTTACCGTTGGCTTGTAAAGAGTTAATGATTGTACTAGTGTGTCATGTATATGTAGCCTTTACTAATAGCATTCAAACATAAAGCACAAATAAACATGATGTGTGCTGGACGGTCTATAAAAACTAACTATAAAACCTAACCTAGACACTCTAGCTTAAATTTATAAATCTAGACTTAACCTAATACTAGACCACACAACCGGCAAGTGTACCGATCAATGTAGTAAAGTCAAATGAAGTTCGAATATCGAACCCACGAGACACTAGCGACAACTCTATCTAGAATCTGACTCAACTAACTGAAATGTATTTGGGGGGATTTTGTGTTATGAACTATAACTAATGAATTCCTAACTATCGACACCAAACAGAAAGCAAGAAACTTTAGACAACTCACAAATGGGGAAAGCACTACCTAGATCTTGAATCCTATGTGTGTACCTTGGAAATCTCTCGGATACGGAAACTATGATGGAACCGGGCTCTTAGAATACGACACACTTAAACAATCTAGTGGATCCCAGATCATTCTCCGGGTGTGACCTAAAAGGAAACCTAAGGGACGTGTGAAACTCACCAGTTAGTTGGATCACCTCTCGGCTATCTCCAACAACACTAAAGTAATTGCTAGACAGATTACCTTTCATTCTCATTATCTCAATACACCTTTCAGTGCAAGGAGTAACTTGAATTCACTTGATAAGACACGTAATAACAATGACGCTAAGACAACCTAGGAAACCCTCCTTTCAGAGTGGTCGACCTAAAACCCTAACACCACATATTACCCGACAACTTCGAACCTCTCAGCTATTGAAGCAGATAGAATACTCAATCCTAATAGACTCTCAATCGATGTTCCTATAGATACAAGATAGTAGACCATAAACCAATCACATGCACACAGCTAGTGACCTAATATACGACCATACATGAAAGACATTTACAAAGCAGCATATGGAACATTCAATAGATCATAAATCAAGATCAAATATGCATACAAATATAATCAAACAAAACCAAGTTCTTTACTTTAACGTTAACCCATCAACAAATATCCGAAATCCGAAATCAAACCAATTAACAAAACATAATCATTAAAACCTAGGTAGTTCAAGAAATCTAGCCTACTACCATCATCAAAACATCAACATAAAGTCTAATATTCAAAATCATAGTGCAAGATAGATGAATCAAATAACAAAAGACAAGAAACATAAACTGAAAAGACGATAATCCAATCGATCCACGCATCCAACACTTCAATTCTTGATCCCTTGAGACTTCTCCCACTCAAAATCTTCAAAAAGTTTCAACCTTTGCGTCTGGAATCGACTTCTAAACCCTAGAAACGAACTAAACCTTTTATACAAAGAAAATAGCCAAAAAAAACCGTAACTGGGTTCTCCCGCGAGGCCCTGGAGTGAAGTCTCTCGCGTACCGCGAGAGACAAGATAGTCGCGACCCTTTTCCTTAAAACACACCCCTCGCGTACCGCGAGGGGGAAGGCTCTCATGTCTCACGTACCACGAGGCACCCACTTTCACAGAAAATTTCCTTGTTTTCTCGTTTCGCCTCGTTCGCTCGTTCCTTCACATACTTTGCTCGTTTATGCTCCAAACTCACCTGATTACCTACAAACCATGACACAAATCAATACTTACTATAAACGACTCAATATGACTCTAAACCTATACAAAAATGACACGAAATAGGACAAAAATGCATGTGTGCTTTGCAACACATCAAACGTACCCACACTTAATCCTTTTTCGTCCTCGAAAAAGATCTCTGCAATGGAATCACAACTGGAACACAAGCTTTAACAATCTTATAAATTTCATTAGCACATATATAATCACACGTTAAAATGCAACAAATGATATTTCGATTCGACTAAACCCAGCACCAACTATCAAGCCCCCATTTGTGTTCTAATTCCTTATTACCAACCATATCAATCTATCTATGGGTCCCACACTTAAGAGGTACAGATCCACCTAATCCCGTCTTACGGTCATGTTTAGGCATGGTGTAAACCATATAGATTTACTCTACGACGTTAAACTAAAATTTACAGGTTTTAGAAATCAGATGAAATATGAATGAATGGATGGAATATGAGCATCAATAAGCAAATGAACCTTCGTCTAGAGGCGTTTCAACCAAGTCACTATTATGGAGGGTAACACATAGACTACAGTTCTATCAATGAAGCACATAAAAATCACTTAGAGGCGTTTTCTCCAAGTGGCCATCCCGGAGGGTAACACATAAGCAAAACTCAGCTTCTAACAAATAAGCTCATTGAATTATGGAATTATGGATGCGGGCGCCACCAAAATCGGATTTATTCTCATAAAAAGAGAGTGATGTGCCAAGAAAATTTCAAAAAACTCTAAATTTTAACTTAACGTGGTACCTATCACCCTATGTTGACAGTTTTAGTATTACCGACACCCTAAGATGAATACCCACAAGATATCATGATTTAAGTTCAATTAATTATCCTAATTAACACGCACAGGATATTTAAGCTATTAAATCGGCTGGGTCTACCAAAACATCACAGATTATACGCGTTTTATATCATTTATTTTCATTTAAATTCTACAAGCATTTCCAGTTATATCTATCATCTTCCATTTTGCTTGCAAAAAATCTAATTCAAAGGACAGTTTTTTTTGAATTTTTTTTGTATTTTTGAATTTTTATAAAAGAAAAATGAACTAAACTAGACTCAAGAAGTTTCTCATCCCCACACTTGAACGACACATTGTCCTCAATGTGAACCAAGAAAAAACGAAAAACTAAAAATAAAGACTCAAAAATAGACAAAAATAATAAAGTGGAAACGACTTAGCTGGTAATGTATGCAATGATTCTGTGCAGCTTTGTTCTTCCACTGGTGCAACCGTATAGCATTCCCTTGCAAAAACACTCTGCTGGGTTCCCTTTACATGAATATAAGATTTGAATCGACCTCGCCCGAATGGAGATTGAGTACGAACGTTGTGATCTATACCTGCAACATTAAACTCACAGCAAACCCAAAACAGTATGAAACAGACTCAAAATAAAACCATAACTTATACAAACTATACACTCGGGTCTAACCCGAGAAACAAGCCTAATCAGGACACTTCTCCTTTATGTCGCCCCCGTCCGGCCCGTTTAGTGTAATTGGTCTACCACCGATTTGACAAACTCTGGTGGTAAACCTTAAATGGGTTTTGAAAAATCTAAATGGGTCGGTCCACCAATATTTAAACTTAACTGGACCAAACCTGATACGTGGCATGTAATGATGAGAATGGTCATCTCCAGTATATTGCATCCTCCTGTCCTTATGTGACCATCCCCGGACCCTCAACACATGCAGGTCCAGACGTCTCTATGCCTTGTCCCGTGGTCGTGCTGATTTGGGTGGCGATCCACCATTTACTACCTCCAAGGGCTCTTACGTCTCTCTCTCTTGGGTGCACTGTTGTGGGTCTGACACCAGCTCTATCACGTGCACCTCCTCATCTATCCCCACACTTGGCCCTTGATATAATAGATCTTCAAGGAGTTTCAAATCGCCAAGTGGGTCGAAACTTCCTTCACTAGGAGTCGGCAGGTCTACCAACTCATCACCGAACTCATCCTCCCAGGGTGGGACCTGCTCCTCTTCTATCATCTCAACTAAGCACTCATCCTCAGTATCATCCTCTGTCTCGAACAACCCGGCTAATCCCTCTTCAAAGCACTCATCGTCAGTCGGGGTTTTAGGGATCTCTATCAGCTCTTCTTCTTCAATCACATCTTCCTCATCACTCCAAAAGCCATCATCAATATTCCATGGTGTGGGACACCAAAGTTTTTGCTCGATGCCTTGCTGAACCAGAGGTGGGACTTTGATGTCCATTATCGTCTCCGGCTCTGGAGTTTCCCGTGACTCCTGCATTGTATCATCATCACTATTATCCCACGAAAATTCATAAACACCCGGCCGAAGTTGCTTTACACCCTGCAGGTCCGAGGGTTGGACTAAGACTTCCATTTTTGTCCTCGGTTCTATCTGCAATTCCTGTGAAAAATCATCCTCACAAGACAAGTGTAAAGAGTCAAATGGAACATTGTGGTCTTGCATAGAATCGGCATAGAATTCACCAGTTCCGCAATCAAGGTCAGAAAACTTACCTGAAGGTGGAACTTGTGCTTTACGTTTTGTCACTGTGATTTGCACGTCGTCCATTGTAGTCTCCAGTGATGGGGTTGTCATAATTAACTCCCCCAATGCAGTTTCAATCCCAATCTAATTCCCTTCATGATCATAAACCACACGTGTGACGTTTCGGATTTTCATTCGCGCACTTGTAATATATTTATTATGTAATCATTCTCTATTTGAATAAAATGCAAGTGTTTTCTTTTATTTAGTTTTATACAAATAGGTATTTTCATTTTACGGATTTAAATTAATTAAAATTTTATAAGTTTCGAAACTTATATAAAAAAATATCTAAATTTAAAGGTTGCATATTTAATAAAATAACCTATTTAAATAAGATAAATAACTTTTATAAAAATTATTTATAATAATAATAATAAAGTAAGTTTATAAAATATATTTGAAATTAAAAGAAATTAAAGAAATTTATTTTTATAAAAGTTGAGGGGTTGTTTTGAAAATTTTCAAACTAGAAGGTTTTAAGATAAAATCTGTTGAGGGACTATTTCTGCACAAATCAAACTACAAGGATTCATCCGTAATTATCTCAGGGGTTGAATTAAAACAAAATCAAACTATAGGGACTGAAACTGCCAAATTGTAAATCGACTTTCCGATCACCCCCTACGTTTGTCTGGCGGTCCAAGCCAGTTTCCGGCGAACACCCCGACAAGCCTGTTTCCCTGCACCTCGACAGCCGCTACAGGCATCCCTGAACTCGTCTTCCCCATGCGAACAAAGAGCCCCGACCAATTGGTCCCCCCAACATACGAATGGTCTGATCTTGTTGGTGGCCGAGAACCCACGCCTCGAATTCAAGCCCGACAGTCAACCTCCACGCGAATTTAATAGCTCGTTAGCTTCGTCTCGTCAAGACGAGTGTCGGGATGTGCCCAATTGCACGCTTTGTCATAAGAAACGAACTCGGCTATAAATAGCCGAAGTCGGACCTTCTCGAGCTCGCTACCCCTCCTCCACCCAATCTCACTCCAAATTGAAGACACCATTACAATCGCCATCTCTGTGTGAAGCTGTGACCAAGGTTGTAGAGGCTAATCCCACCCAGAAGCTCGATTCTCATTCTGGACATTCTCGGATTTAAGACTCTGCCGTCCAGCCCCTTTGGGACCATGTAAGAATCCTCAACTTCGTTTCTTTACCTTCTGTTATCATAAGACAAGCTGAACCAATCGAAGTCACGACTCCAAACCATCGATTACCGGACAAACTATTGTTTTGAAAAATTACTGCTTTATTTTCTAAAGTCTGGGCCATCGAAACTACTTAGTTTCGATTGAGTAAATGGTCAATCGAAACTAGTAGTTTCGATAGATGATAGTTTCGACAGCCTGTGTATCACTTATAAATGAAAAATCGAAACTGGTAGTTTCGATAGATGGTAGTTTCGACAGCCTGTGTATCACTTATAAATGAACAATCGAAACTGGTAGTTTCGATAGATGGTAGTTTCGACAGCCTGTGTATCACTTATAAATGAACAATCGAAACTGGTAGTTTCAATAGATAGTAGTTTCGATTGAACACATTTTCGATACCTGTCACAACTATAAACAGTTTCGATCAAATCAGTAATTTCAATAGTTTCGATTGAACACAGTTTCGATACCTGTCACAACTATAAACAGTTTCGATCAAATCAGTAATTTCAAGTAAATCTGGACCAACTTTTATGCAAATAACACTAAGAAATGTTATTATAAACCTATACACAATTAAATACTAATACGCACATGTAAACATACAATAATACCCATTTATCTACATAGGGTTTCAACGTTCTTAGCCTTCAACATCTTTATCACCTACATGCGTGGAAAAATACCCGCTTGCAAGGTGTGTTACATAGCCCCTATTTTACATTTTTATACGTTTTGGGGTGAAACATTATACATGCTACTCACATTGTTTATACGTGTTATACATGAGACTATATGCTTATTCTTTGGATGTACATACTTTTAAACACAAGACAACCAACTGTAATATTGATAGATCTATTGTGTCTGACCAGTCCACCCGGTTAGGGTGTTTATTACTGCATACTCGGATATAACCGCATGTTATATTCAAACATATCGGATATAGTGGGTAACTATATTCAAACATACCGGACTTAGCTGTTGTGCTCTGTTCAAGCGCGTCAAACTCGGTTTGAATTGTGATTAAATAAATGATACATCATATATACTATGTTTAACAAGATAAACAATGAGTTGCAAAACGATTTACAACTACTATTTACCGGAATTACTAAACCTATGTACTCACCAACTTTTTAGTTGACACTTGATTTAAATAATGTTTCAGGTTTGGATATGTGACTACTTGCCTAAGATTTCTCCACTTAAGAACTATGGACCTAGTTAAATAAATCAATGTTTTGAACTAGACTAGGTTATTTGGAATGTATCGTATTTGGATCTTGTTGTCTTTAAATTTAATTAATGAATTATGCAACCTTTTAGCTATCATGTGATTTTGAACAATCATTCTATTGTCCGCCTCGATGATTCCACCATCGGTCGGGGTGTGACAGATTGGTATCAGAGCCATGGTTATAGGGAATTAGGTTATTAGACTCAATGACCTAGACTATAACCCTTTTATGTGTTATGTGCTAAATGATAAATTGGTATGTGAATTATTTGTAGTTAGGTATTATTTGAATTTTCCTGAGTTTGGTACATGAGACTTATACACATACATACAATACTTTGATACATGATACATACTTTACATACATATTTGACAAACAAACTTATGCAAACAAATACACTACCCATCCTTATCCATACTCTTTCCTAATCCGTATTAATTGCAATAATTCTTACACATTTTATACTCATAGACTCTCAAGTCTATCAAAATCTTATCTCGTCAACGACTTAATTTCTTGAGACCAGTAAAGGACACGTGCAATCTGGAAGGGTGACACCTGTACTTTGGGTTTTCTGTCTAGGAAAGCATTTCGTATAAATCCAAATAAATGGACCCGTATGCTTTCCTGGGAATTCCTGAAGTGAGTGTTTACCTATAGGCTAAAGCATGTCTCTTGGAAAGTTTCAGGGAATTATTTAACGTTGATAAGTCAATGTATTCGCAAGGATACAATCCAAACTTAAACTCAAAATTTGGGGACGTTATAGCAAGATAGGAAGAACTAGACAAACATGCAAAGCAAATCATTATTACGGGTGCACACGTAATGACGATTTGTAATGCACGCAAGTCCCGGCAATTCCTATTATGCAAATAATGATCTATAACATCATGTCCTACCCGGAATAGATGACTTAGTTTCCCCCATCAACTTAGAATAAATACACATGCATTGGCACGTGTCATGATGAATCCCGTTTTTCTGCTTACATTATTTCCCGCTATAACTCATATATATCCATGTTATCTAAAATATCATTGTCTTTTCTTATGGTGTTAGAATGCCTCCTCGACGTGCAAACTCTAGCACTTCCAACCCGGATCTTGCTACTCTTCTTGTCCAGCTGGTAGGGCAAATGACCCAAGCAAATAACAACAGTGACGGGTCTCACAACATCCAAGGGAACGGTGGTACCAACCCGCCTCACTGCACGTTTAAGCACTTTAACTCGTGCAATCCTACAAAATTCTTCGGGACTGAAGGTGCTACCGGCCTACTTCAATGGTTTGAAAGCATGGAAAGCACATTCCTAAACAGCGACTGTCCCGATAATCTTCGGGTTCGTTATGCCACAAGTGTACTCCAAAAGAGAGCCCTCACCTGGTGGAACGGTGAGAAACGCACTCGTGGTGCTGAGGTTGCTACATCCTTATCATGGGATGATCTGAAGAAGGCCATGATTGATTAATTCTGTCCTCGGAATGAAATGAGGAAGCTCGAGGCTGAGTTTTGGGATCTTGCCCAAGACAGCGGGGATAATCTGGCCTACACCACCCGGTTTCAAGAGCTAAGTCTGCTGGTGCCTCATATGATCACTCCCCTTGCTCGGGGGATTGAAAAATACATAGGCGGCCTGCCTATGCAAATTCAAGATGATGTGCTAGGAAGCAATCCTCCTACACTTGAAGCTGCTATCCGTCTATCTGCTACACTATCCGACAACCATGTCAAAGCCGGAACCTTAACAAGAAAGGGTTCCAAGAAGGTTGTTTCTACTCTTGCGGCCGTCAAAGATGTAAAACTCGAGTCTTCTAACCGCAACAAGAAACGAAAGGGTCAAAACTTCGTAGCCGTAACTCCCGCTATGCCTGCTATTCAAGCGGACCCTTTGGGTCAAAACCCAAAAACTTATCAGGGCCCGAATCCCCAATGCCAGACCTGCAAGTACCATCATCCTGCCAACCTACCATGCCGATTGTGTTCAAGCTGCGGACGATATGGACACGTGGTCACTACTTGTCGTACTCGTCCTCCCGTCCATCAAGCTGCTCCAGCCAACTGCCCAATCTATCCGGCACCTCTCAATGGTCGGGCATGTTACGAATGTGGAGACCCAAACCATTTCCGTGACCGATGCCCAAAACTTCATCATCAAGGTGGTCCTCAAGGACGAGCGTTTAACATAAACGCTAATGAGGCTCAAGCAAACAACGACGTGATAAACGGTACGTTTCTCGTAAACAATCATTATGCATCTGTTTTATTTGATACCGGTGCCGATAGGAGTTTTGTATCTCTTACCTTTGAATCTCGACTTGCTAAACAAAGAACGAAACTTGACAATTCTTATTCCGTGGAGATAGCAAACGGAAAATCTATTACTATAAATTATGTTATCCGTGACTGCAATCTCGAGTTTAATAATCACAAATTCTCTGTTGATCTCCTTCCAATGCAATTGGGAAGCTTCGATATTATAATTGGCATGGACTGGTTATCCAAGTACCATGCCGAGGTTATTTGCTATGAAAAGTGTATACGTATACCTCTCTCTTCGGGCGACACGTTAGTTATGTTCGGTGAAAAACCATGTCGTGGTCTTCAAATCATGTCTTACACATTGGCACAAAAGTACTTGCGGAAAAAGTACATTGCCTTCTTGGCCCACATAGTTGACACGAAAGACAAGGGTAAGAAATTGCAAGACATTCCAATCATCCGAGATTTTCCCGAGGTATTCCCCGAGGATTTACCCGGTCTTCCTCCCCCTAGACAAGTGGAGTTTCGTATCGACCTTGTGCCTAGGGCAACTCCCGTGGCAAAAGCCCCTATCGCCTTGCACCTTCCGAGATGCAAGAGCTTGCAAGTCAATTAAAAGAACTCTCATCCAAAGGACTCATCCGCCCGAGCCATTCACCTTGGGGTGCTCCGGTACTGTTCGTAAAGAAAAAGGATGGATCGTTTCGAATGTGCATCGATTATCGTGAACTCAACAAGCTTACAATTAAGAACCGTTATCCTTTACCCCGTATCGACGATCTTTTCGATCAGCTTCAAGGTTCAACATGTTTCTCCAAGATTGACCTTCGTTCCGGGTACCATCAACTTCGTGTTCTCGATGAAGACATTCCGAAGACTGCCTTTCGGACTAGGTACGGTCACTACTAGTTCATGGTCATGCCATTCGGTTTGACTAATGCACCTGCGGTCTTCATGGACCTCGTGAACCGTGTATGCAAACCTTATTTGGACAAGTTCGTGATCGTTTTCATTGACGACATCCTCATCTATTCTAAAACGAAAGCGAAACATGAACAACATCTTCGTTTGATCTTAGAACTCTTAAAGAAAGAACAACTATACGCCAAGCTCTCCAAGTGTGAATTCTAGCTAAAAGAGGTTCAATTTTTGGGACACATAGTCAACGATAAGGGAATTCATGTGGACCCGGCAAAGATCGAGGCGGTAAAGAATTGGAGTACTCCTAAGACTCCTACCGAGATTCGTTCATTCCTTGGACTAGCAGGTTACTATCGTCCATCTCAAATTTCTCCAAGATTGCTTTCCCGCTCACTGCCTTGACTCACAAAGGTAAGCACTACGAGTGGGGACCCAAGCAAGAGGAAGCTTTTCAAACTCTAAAGCACAAGCTCTGCAATGCCTATTCTAACTCTTCCTAGTGGTAATGACGACTTTGTCGTTTATTGTGATGCATCCAACCAAGGTCTTGGTTGTGTTCTTATGCAACGAGGTCAAGTAATTGCATACGCATCACGTCAACTCAAAGTCCATGAGAAGAACTATATGACCCATGATCTCGAGCTTGGTGCGGTCGTTTTCGCCTTGAAAATTTGGAGACATTATCTTTATGGCACCAAATGCGTGGTTTTCACCGACCACAAAAGTCTCCAACACATTTTCAATCAAAAAGAGCTTAATATGAGGCAACGATGATGGGTTGAACTTCTTAACGACTATTAAGGTACTTGGATCGTATCTGGGTTCCCTATCGCGACGACCTTCGTATATTTTTGATGAACGAGTTCCACAAAACTCGATATTCGGTACATCCCGGAGCTGATAAGATGTACATGGGTCTTCGTCAACAATATTGGTGGCCCGGCATGAAAAAGGATTTTGCCCTCTTTGTGGCAAAATGCTTAACTTGTTCTAAAGTGAAGGCCGAACACCAAAAGCCTTCCGGACTCCTCGAACAACCAGAAATTCCCATGTGGAAGTGGGAGAACCTCGCTATGGACTTCATCACCAAACTTCCACGCACTACTAGTGGGCACGATAGTATCTGGGTTATTATCGACCGACTTACAAAGTCTGCTCACTTCTTGCCTATTCGTGAGGACTATCGAGTCGAGAAATTGGCTCGGATCTACATTGATGAGATCGTAAGTCGTCACGGAATCCCTTTGAACATCATCTCCGATCGTGATTCGCGTTTTACTTCCCGATTTTGGCAATCATTACAATCTGCGCTTGGTGCTCGTTTGGATCTAAGTATGGCTTACCATCCTCAAACTGATGGACAAACCGAGCGAACAATCCAAACTCTCGAGGATATGCTTAGAGCTTGTGTCATTGACTTTGGTGGCAATTGGAATTCTCACCTACCACACAAGTATTAACATGGCACCGTTTGAAGCTCTTTATGGACGAAAATGTTGTTCACCGATTTGTTGGAACGAAATTGGTGAAGCACAAATCACCGGTCCCGAGCTTATCCAAGAGACCACCGATAAAATCTCTCTTATTCGTGACAACATTCGAGTAGCAAGGAGTCGGCAAAAGAGCTATGCCGATAACCGACGAAAACCCTTGGAATTCCAAGTTGGGGATATGGTTCTTCTAAAGGTATCACCTTGGAAAGGCGTAGTCCGATTTGGAAAGAAAGGAAAACTTGCACCTCGATATGTGGGTCCATTGAAGATACTCGAAAGGGTAGGAAAAGTGGCCTACAAACTCGATCTTCCTTCAGAACTCAACAACGTTCATCCGACTTTTCATGTATCTAATTTGAAAAAGTGACTAGCCGATGAGAATCTCCACATCCCTCTTGATGAAGTGCGCATTGACGAGAAAATGCACTTTGTTGAGAAACCCGTGGAAATCATGGACCGAGAAGTCAAGAAACTCAAGCGTAGCCGCATCCCCATTGTCAAGGAACGTTGGGACTCTAAACATGGACCCGAGTTCACTTGGGAACGTGAAGACCAAATGAGGACCAAGTATCTGCATCTTTTTCATAGCCTCCGCTAGTTGAATTTCGGGGCGAAATTCCTTTAACTTGGGGAGACTGTGACGTTTCGGATTTTCATTCGCGCACTTGTAATATATTTATTATGTAATCATTCTCTATTTGAATAAAATTCAAGTGTTTTATTTTATTTAGTTTTATACAAATAGGTATTTTCATTTTACGGATTTAAATTAATTAAAATTTTATAAGTTTTAAAACTTATATAAAATTTTATATAAAAAAAAATCTAAATTTAAAGGTTGCATATTTAATAAAATAAGCTATTTAAATAAGATAAATAACTTTTATAAAAATTATTTATAATAATAATAATAATAAAGTAAGTTTATAAAATATATTTGAAATTAAAAGAAATTAAAGAAATTTATTTTTATAAAAGTTGAGGGGTTGTTTTGAAAATTTTCAAACTAGAAGGTTTTAAGATAAAATCTGTTGAGGGACAATTTCTGTGCAAATCAAACTACAAGGATTCATCCGTAATTATCTCAGGGGTTGAATTAAAACAAAATCAAACTACAGGGACTGAAACTGCCAAATTGCAAATCGACTTTCCGGTCACCCCCTACGTTTGTCCGGCGGTCCAAGCCAGTTTCCGGCGAACACCCCGACAAGCCTGTTTCCCTGCACTTCGACAGCCGCTACAGGCATCCCTGAACTCGTCTTCCCCATGCGAACAAAAGGCCCCGACCAATTGGTCCCCCCAACATACGAATCGCCTGATCTTGTTGGTGGCCGAGAACCCACGCCTCGAATTCAAGCCCGACAGTCAACCTCCACAGGTATTTAATAGCTCGTTAGCTTCGTCTCGTCAAGACGAGTGTCGGGACGTGCCCAATTGCACGCTTTGTCATAAGAAACGAACTCGGCTATAAATAGCCGAAGTCGGACCTGCTCGAGCTCGCTACCCCTCATCCACCCAATCTCACTCCAAATTGAAGACACCATTACAATCGCCATCTCTGTGTGAAGCTGTGACCAAGGTTGTAGAGGCTAATCCCACCCAGCTCGATTCTCATTCTGGACATTCTCGGATTTAAGACTCTGCCGTCCAGCCCCTTTGCGACCACGTAAGAATCCTCAACTTCGTTTCTTTACCTTCTGTTATCATAAGACAAGCTGAACCAATCGAAGTCACGACTCCAAACCATCGATTACCGGAAAAACTATTGTTTTGAAAAATTACTGCTTTATTTTCTAAAGTCTGGGCCATCGAAACTACTTAGTTTCGATTGAGTAAATGGTCAATCGAAACTAGTAGTTTCGATAGATGGTAGTTTCGACAGCCTGTGTATCACTTATAAATGAACAATCGAAACTGGTAGTTTCGATAGATGGTAGTTTCGACAGCCTGTGTATCACTTATAAATGAACAATCGAAACTGGTAGTTTCGATAGATAGTAGTTTCGATTGAACACAGTTTCGCAACCTGTCACAACTATAAACAGTTTTGATCAAATCAGTAATTTCAATAGTTTCGATTGAACACAGTTTCGATACCTGCCACAACTATAAACAGTTTCGATCAAATCAGTAATTTCAAGTAAATCTGGACCAACTTTTATGCAAATAACACTAAGAAATGTTATTATAAACCTATACACAATTAAATACTAATATGCACATGTAAACATACAATAATACCCATTTATCTACATAGGGTTTCAACGTGCTTAGACTTCAACATCTTTATCACCTACATGCGTGGAAAAATACCCGCTTGCAAGGTGAGTTACATAGCCCCTATTTTACATTTTTATACGTTTTGGGGTGAAACATTATACATGCTACTCACATTGTTTATACGTGTTATACATGAGACTATATGCTTATTATTTGGATGTACATACATTTAAACACAAGACAAGCAACTGTAATATTGATAGATCTATTGTGCCTGACCAGCCCACCCGGTTAGGGTGTTTATTACTGCATACTCGGATATAACCGCGTGTTATATTCAAACATATCGGATATAGTGGGTAACTATATTCAAACATACCGGACTTAGCTGTTGTGCTCTGTTCAAGCGCGTCAAACTCGGTTTGAATTGTGATTAAATAAATGATACATCATATATACTATGTTTAACAAGATAAACAATGAGTTGCAAAACGATTTACAACTACTATTTACCGGAATTACTAAACCTATGTACTCACCAACTTTTTAGTTGGCACTTGATTTAAATAATGTTTCAGGTTTGGATATGTGACTACTTGCCAAAGATTTCTCCACTTAAGAACTATGGACCTAGTTAAATAAATCAATGTTTTGAACTAGACTAGGTTATTTGGAATGTATCGTATTTGGATCTTGTTGTCTTTAAATTTAATTAATGAATTATGCAACCTTTTAGCTATCATGTGCTTTTGAACAATCATTCTATTGTCCGCCTCGATGATTCCGCCATCAGTCGGGGTGTGACAACACGCTCCAGATTCTTAGGCTGGTGTGATCCAATGCGAGCAATAAATGCTTGGATATCTTTCTCATATTGCTCATTTGATTCCTTGCACCAGGCATTCAACTCTTCTTTAGTTATGTATTCCGCATATGGCTGTACCTGCGGATAAGCATGATCATAGCAGTTTGCAGATTCCCCCGATGAATCTGGGCAACGAAGAGTAAAATGGGGTCCCCACAGATTTCACACATAATGACAGCAAATAATAAAAATTAATTAGACAGACTCAAGATACAAGCTAGACACACTAAAAACAAAGACACACAAAAGGACACACAAGCTAGACTCAACAAAATAGAAAACACTCAAAACACAAAAGACCAAATAATCAATTAAGTTCAATCAAAGTTAGATACGCTATCGCCTAAGTGTCCCCGACAACGGCGCCAAAAACTTGATGTGTGTTGGATGGTCTATAAAAACTAACTATAAAACCTAACTTAGACACTCTAGCTTTAAATTTATAAATCTAGACTTAACCTAATACTAGACCACACAACCGGCAAGTGTACCGATCAATGTAGTAAAGTCAAATGAAGTCCGGATATCGAACCCACGAGACAATAGCGAAAAATCTATCTAGACTCTGACTCAACTAATTGAAATGTATTTGGGGGGATTTTGTGTTATGAACTATAACTAATGAACTCCTAACTATCGACACCAAACAGAAAGCAAGAAACTTTAGGCAACTCATAAATGGGGAAAGCACTACCTAGACCTTGAATCCTATGCATGTACCTTGGAAATCTCTCAGATACGGAAACTATGATGGAACCGGGCTCTTAGAATACGACACACTTAAACAACCTAGTGGTCCTAGATCATTCTCCGAGTGTGACCTAAAAGGAAACCTAAGGGACGTGTGAAACTCACCAGTTAGTTGGATCACCTCTCAGCTATCTCCAACAACACTAAATTACTCGCTAGACAGATTAGCTTTCAGTCTCACTATCTCAATACACCTTTCAATGCAAGGAGTAACATGAATTCACTTGATAAGACACAGAATAACAATGACGCTAAGACAAACTAGGAAACCCTCCTTTCAGAGTGGTCGACCTAAAACCCTAACACCACAGATTACCCGACAAATTCGCACCTCTCAGCTATTGAAGCAGGCAGAATACTCAATCCTAATAGACTCTCAATCGATGTTCCTATGGATACAAGACAGTAAACTATAAACCACTCACATGCACACAACTAGTGACCTAATATGCGGCCATACATGAAAGACATTCACAAAGCAGCATATGGAACATTCAATAGATCATAAATCAAGATCAAATACGCATGCACATCCAATCAAACAAAGCAAGTTCTTTACTTTAACGTTAACCCATCAACAAATATCTGAAATCCGAAATCAAACCAATTAACAAAACATAATCATCAAAACCTAGGTAGTTCAAGAAAACTAGCCTACTACCATCATCAAAACATCAACACAAAGTCTAATATTCAAAATCATAGTGCAAGATTGATAAATCTAATAACAAGAGATAAGAAATATACACCTAAAAGACGATAATCTAATCGATCCACTTATACAATGCTTCAATTCTTGATCCCTTGAGACTTCTCCCACTCAAAATCTCCAAAAAGCTTCAACCTTTGCGTCTGGAATTGAATTCTAAACCATAGAAACGAACTAAACCTTTTATACCAATAAAATAGCCAAAAAAGTCGTAATTGGGTTCTCTCGCGTACCGCGAGGCCCAAGAGTGAAGTCTCTCGCGTACCGCGAGAGACAAGATAGTTTGACCCTTTTCCTGAAAACACACACCTCGCGTACCGTGAGGGGGAAGGCTCTCATATCTCGCGTACCGCGAGGCACCTACTTTCATAGAAAATTTCCTTGTTTTCTCGTTTCGCCTCGTTCGCTCATGCCTTCACGTACTTTGCTCATTTAAGCTCCAAACTCACCCGATTACCTACAAACCACCACACAAATCAATACTTACTATAAACGACACAATATGACTTTAAAACTATACATAAACGACACGAAATAGGACAGAAATGCATGTGTGCTTTGCAACACATCACAATAAGATGGGGTTAGCATATGATATTTCCCCTATATATATATATATGCATACTTATTTTTCAAATTATGAGTACAAATACATTTATACATTTGGATGTGAATAATCCCCCATGATGCTAACTTCAATAGACCCGCTGAACCATCCACGGTAAGTTGTACTTCTTTATTTTGATTTGCTTTGATTTTAGGGTTTTTTTAATATGTATTTATTTTCAATTTTGGGTGGATTTTTATTGTTTAGAAATCAAGAACAAAATTTTTTTAATTGAATTTTTTGGTTTAGAAATCAAGAGCAGGGTTTTCAATTTGGGTGTAAATCAAGAGCAGGGTTTTCATCTTGTTACCTCGAAATAACTGGTCTGTTCTTTTTGGATAGTGTTCAGTTTTCAATATTTCTATTTTTGGGTGTAAATCAAGAACAGGGTTTTCAGTTTGGGTGTAAATCAAGAGCAGGGTTTTCAATTTTTATGTTTTTGTTCAATTTTTGTCATGTTCGGTTTTGTGGATGGAGAATTGTTTTTTTAATTTGTGTACATAGTTTTTACTCATGTTTATTCGATTGTTACACATGTGTAAACTGAATTTACACAATGTGTAAAAAGTTGTGTTCATGTGTATATAAAAAATGTAAACGGAATTTAACATAGTTTCTAATGTCTAATTCAGTTTGAAATACATAGTTTTTGATGTCTACAACTCGTATAATAAAAACTAGATTTGTTGTTTGATGATATTTTTTCTTGAATTTGTTACTTAGTTTTATTTGCATAACTTAATTTATTTTAGATAACAGTTAACAAAATGTGTTACAACTTGCAATGGATATGTTATGTAGGATAACATATTTCATGGCATTCATGTGTTTTTTTGTTCCTTTTTAACCCTTTTCTATAATTCTGATATTTTATTCTGTTCTAGGGTTGTTCCACTAAAGAGGTCCGTTGAGGAAGAGGCTCGTGCAAAACATGCAGCTGTTGTTTCTAACTTCAAGTCGATGCTTAGGGATAATAAGGAAATTTCCCTAACTTCTCGCTGGTCCTAGGTTGGTAATGTGTAGTTTAGATTGAATTTTGGTTTTATTCATTGTTTATGAATTTATTTGTTCCTAGCTTTTGATCTTGTAGGTTAAGGATATGTTTAGAAATGACCCTAAATAACAATCGGTTAAGCATGAGGATCGGGAAAATATATTTAATGAATATATTTTTGAGCTAAAGGAGTCTAACGTGGAAGGTGAAAGGGCAGCAAAGGCATGTGTAATTTGAATGTACACAAGTGTAAACTGAAATTACATAAATGTAATAGAGTTTTTACCCATGTGTAAACTGAATTTACACGTGTTAGTGTCTTAATTTTTTTTAATTTGTAGTCTCTTCTTATCATCTCATCCACTGATAAGAAAATATTTTTTAGTGATTGTAAATGATTACAATCGTTAGTGTCTTTTATTTGTTTTAGTATCTGATGATTATCTGAAGTGTACATAGAATTTACCCGAGTGTAAACTGAATTTACACGAGTGTAAACTGAATTTACACGACTGTAAACTGATTTTACGCAAGTGTACACAGACGTGGAGAGAGTTAAAATTAGTTGTCAAGGTTTTAATCTTATTTTATACAAGTGTAAACTGAATTTACACGTGTAAAAGAGTTTTGTATTTCATGTGTATTTTATTTTACTCATCCTAACCTACTTAACAAATCTAGAGTTTTTTGCTGACTAGCGTACATGGGTTTAGACATGTGTTTGATGGATAACTTTTAGGGATTACACTATATAAAATCTGTGTTTTGGGTTATTACTCATGTTTATTTTGATTATTACACATGTGTATTTGGTTTTTACACATGTGTAAGTATTATGTTCTTCAAATATCTGCACAGATATGTAGAAAGCTCAAATGATTTAATCAAAAAAGAAAAAAGAAAAAGAAACAAAAAAGTAGAATGACAACTTTACCCTCTTATTTAATCAAAGCCACAAACTTTTTTATTAAATATATTAAAATTTCAAATTTAATTCTAGCCACATATTAAATTAATAGAAAATGAATGTGTGGCCACAAATGAGTTTAAGGGTTTTCACAACAACTCAGGCTTTACAACCGATACGTCCCATATATATATATAAAAATATGTATATATATATATATGGTATATATAAAAGAGTGGAAATTATATGATTAAAGTCTATGGGTTATATTTTGAAATAATTGGTTTAATACGGTATATATATATATATATATATATATATATATATATATATATATATATATATATATATATATATGTATGATAAGGGTTTACAGGTTTCGTCTTAATGTATAAGGTTATTATAGTAATGAGGTTTACCCATATACATGTGTATATATATATATGTATGTATATCTATAAATATACTCACATGTGTTTTAGAGAAATAATATGTGATGCAAGGTTTAAAAAGAATTGAATTGATATAGGTGTAAAATAATAAGTAATGTGACATGATGAATTTGAACGAGTACAGGAGTTCAAGTGTTTATTATTGTACATAATAAATTGAATAAAGAAAAATTATAGCCTGAAAATTGTGGATGTTACAAAAGAAACATAAACATCGTTTTAGCACGTACGCAGTTTAAACAGGATGTTAGTCTTTTATCGGGGTAGCCTTCACGCCTTCGCACGTCCTTTCTTCTTCTTACCTAAAGTGCATACTAAAAGTCAGCTAACGCTGGTGAGTTCTATTTTAAAGCAATTTGGTATAAACATCATTTTCTTTATAAATATAAATACACACATATATATATATACACATTCACACTTGAATTGCCTTAATTTATCATTCATTGTAAGTACACATAAATATATATACATACACATCTTTGGTTTCATTTAACATTCATTGGTCATACAAATAAGGGTGATCAACCAGTCTTACGTAAGTCACAAAGACAAACGTTCTCTAGGTGTCACACACAATCTGTATAAGTCATTCGTATAAATCAAGATAACTGACCGAACCTGACACTATGTTTCTATCTTTAGGGTTTGGTGAACTTAGATAAGTTCGCCTACATTGATTCAAGCGAACTTAGTAGTTTAGCTAACATCAATCTTCCTTCCCAAACAACCCAATAGCTAAAGAGGACGTCCATATTTATAAAATATACTTCTTTAGTCCTAACGGAAATTGGAAGAGTCCCGTTTGTTTTTATCTAAAACCCGACAATATAACTTGTCAATTTCCTTTACCAAATCAATCTATAATAATCCATCAACATTGAGTTTTAACTTTAGCATCGATATCTATCTTTCCATACTCTTATTAATTAGCCTTTATAAAATAATTGACTTCTTGTCGGTTATCGTTTATCATTTAAAATCATTGCCACACGTCCTTAATCACCTTATTTGTAATCCCGAACTAATAATTGTAATTAATATTATACGGGCTTTAAAAGGGTATACCTTCTCGAACACGATCCCGAAGTATAGCCGAGACCCGACCCGAATCGTATCTATCATATTATCTCAATCATCATATCATCATCATCATGGTTCACCATCATCATTCCCGAAACTAGCATCACTCGACACTATCACTGTGAACATAACTACCCGAATCTAGCATCTTGAACCATCCTTTACGGCTGCCATAACATCCCGAAACTACTTGTTGTTGAACCATCAATAACCGAAACTGTAACACCCCGATATTTTATTCGGAGCATTAAGAGACGGTCTAGGAGCTTTAAACGTATTAACGAACCAAACCCGTATGCAACCATGAGTCACCACATGATTCAACATGTGTCAATGAATCATCTTAAAATGCAACACAAGGCGGGACACGTGGCACCTTCACAACAATCCTACTATGCAAGATGATAAGTGGTGATGAGTCACCATGCAATGCACCACATAGAGACATGTGGTGGACACATGTCACACCCATATGCCTCTAACATTTCTAAAAATAGCAGCCCCATAACTTCAAATTTCTGCACATTTAGAGTGAGAAAGGTTAGAGAGAGAGACCAAAGAGAAGGAGAAAGAGGAGGAAGAACTTCCGGCGACCGGTGGTGGTTTGACGCGGTGGTACACGGTGATCGGAGTTACGGGTCTTCACCCAAAACCATTTCTCGACGTTCTGAACGCGTTGGTAAGCTCTGATTTCCCTGAATCTTGTCTTAAGATCGCTAAAAATGAGTTTTTAGAATCTGTCCAGAATAGTTTTTATGTGTGCGGTTTTAAAGAATCGAACGATCTGGAAAATCCAACCGTTAGATCATCTTGATTTTTAAACAGAGGGTTTATAACACCTAGATGATCATTTTGAATGGTAGAAATAAGAAATGGAGTTGTGTTAGTTCGATTTTTATAGCCTTTTTGACAGCAGGTCGGAGCTGTGTTTTTCTGAAAAACGCAGCTGGATAGATTGGGTATTTCCCGGAGATCCGATCGTTGAAATGAAATGAAATTTGGACTGTAGATTCCTAACATATAGATGATTATTTTCACCAAAGGAATTTACGATCAGAAGTCTTCAAGTGTAGTTTTTATATTGGCCAGTACATGATAATTTCTAGGTAGAAGTGAAAAACGTGGTGAAACGATAACTTGTGAATTGAGCATTAGCTAAGGTGAGTTCTATGAAGCCCTTTTTAAATGTTTTCAATAATGTTTTCAGGCTAGTGTGCATACGTTATGATGTGACGGTTTTATAAAAAACGATGTTTGATGTTTATGATGTTTTATAAAACGATGCTTAAGAACGATGTTTTGGAAAGAAAGGTTATAAACGATGTGTTTATGAAATGAGATTTACGATGTGTTTAGGAACTAATGATTTTTAATAAAATGTACGAATCTTTTAAATGAAGTTTTGATGTAAAGAAGTGAATTTTTATGAAAGTCACAAACGAACGAATCTGTCATTATTCCTTATGGAATTGAGGTTATGGGTATGGGATGTATGTTATGAGCCTTACCTTTTAGGGGCCTTTGTGGCTGGCTAACTGTTGTACAACTGGGGTGATGACGGTCACCAAGGGGATTATCGTGATCCTTGAAGTTGGTACGGTCTACCTTACGGGGTAGTCGTACTTGAAGTTTGGTACTTGTGCCTTACGGGGTGCAGTGCTGGAAGTTTGGTACGTGTCATCCTTATGATGCCGTGCTTGAAGTTTGGTATGTATATCCTATGAGGTATCGTACTTGAAGTTTGGAATTGACGGTTACGAGAAGGCGCAGATTCGATATGTTTGTTGACTTATGTGTTATGTTTTTGCATGCTTTATGTAAACTTTTATTAATGAAGTTTAAATGTTATGTTTTTGGCAAAATATTTGAAGTTAAAAGTTTTATGTTAAAACAAGAACTCACCAGCGTAGCTGACTTTTAGTATGCACATTCAGGTTAAGTACAGGTATGGACGAGGATTGGTGATGCTTGGCAAGCGAGAAGAGTTACTCGACTGATCATGATGACTGGCATCCCGTTATGTTTTAATTATGATGTATTTATGTTTAGACAACGTTTGCGCTTCCGCGTGTTTAACAATGTTGACGTTATGTTCAAATAAATTTTTCCGCTGCGTTATTTGATATTCAAGTTTAAGAACTGATTGTGAATGAGTAAATCCAACGAGTGAGGCCTCCCGGGTTTGGGGCCTTACAAGTTGGTATCAGAGCAATAGTTTGAAAGATTTGGACACTCACAGTGTCTGAACTTAAACTGTGAATGGGACAAGAGCGGATGCCAGTACGGGTAACTCGAGCCACAGCATCAGGTTTGAAGGTAGTATATATTTACATATGTGGAATGTATTAGAAAATGGTAGGTTTGGACATGTGTTTTGATGGAATCATAAAGGTGGTCAAATAGAAGTCAAAAGGTAGTGTAATGGTTAATTGTAGATGGCCAGTGTATATTAACATCTTGCAATACTTGTTGAATTTTATTTGTTAACTAGCGTGATGACATTAGATTCCTTGTCTTATTGAATGGCGGGACGAAAAAGCGAAAGGCGTGGTGGGGGCCGTACCGGTGGTCGTAACGGTGGGCGCGGCAGGACCCCTGCACGCCAGGAGTACAGTGAAGAAGGAAGTGTTCACACTGAGCCAGAAGTTAGTATGCACGGGACTGAGCCGACTCATGTCGAAGAACAACAATTCACTTTTGAACCGGAAGTGAGAGCGACTCTGGCACGCAAGTTCACTGAGTTGATGAAGGTTTCTTTGCCAGGAATGTTGGCAGAAACATTAAAGAAGGCTAGTGAGACGGGTGGGTCTAACACGGCGGTTGGTACCCCGAACAATGAGACAATCAACGCACCGCTTAACCGTGGTTGCGACTATAAGTCCTTTAAGGCATGTGACCCGCCGGTCCTGACTGGGAAGAAGGACGCGGTGGCTACTTTTGATTGAGTAATCCGTATGGAAGCTGCCATTCGTCTAAGCGAGTGTCGAATGAATCAAGTTGTGAAATTTGCTGCTAACTCCTTGAGAGATGAAGCATCCCATTAGTGGGAGAGTGTACGTCAAGCCAAGGGGGACGAGGCTGTGGATGCGATGATGTGGATTGATTTGAAAACTTTGGTGATCAAGAATTTCTGTCCAAGGAATGAGATTGAAAAGGTAGAAAGGGAATTTCTGGGGATTAAGGCCGGGAGCATGACGCACCGGCAGTACACCATACGGTTCAATGAACTGGCACGTCTGGTGCCACATCTTGTCACGACTGAGGAAAGAAAGATTGCCTGCTACATTCAAGGGCTGCCGGACCAGGTCCGCACCTATGTTAAGGCAAATGACCCTACTACCTATGATTCCGTAGTAGAACTGAGCGGCGTGGTATTTGATGATCTGGCGCTGAATGTCGTTGCCATTGAAGAGCCTAAGAAGAAGCTGAGTTTTCCCGCTAAGCGATAGGGTGGGAAGTTGTTTGGGGCTCGAGACAAACAGGCTAGGGTAGGCGAGATGACAGTCTGTGGAAAATGTGGGGTAAGACATGCGGGTGAATTTCGGTTAGGATCAAATATGTGCTTTAAATGCGGCAAGACTGGACATTACTCCCATGAATGCCCGCAAGGCTACAAATGCTACAATTGTGGGGAGAATGGTCATATGAGCCGGGAATGCACCAAGCCCAGGATGGGTGAAGCCGGGAAGGGGAAAGGCCCAGAGAAGAAAGAAGAGAGGCCCCGATCTAAGACTCGTGCGTACGCGCTGACGCAAGACCAGGCCAGGGTGGACCCTGACGTGGCGTCAGGTACGTTCATCCTTGACAACACTTTTGTTTCTATGTTATTTGATTCGGGCGCCAGTAAGAGTTTTATATCTGCCACTTTATGTTAGCGGGTGAAATACTCAATTAGTAAACTAGAAAGAGCCTTTAACGTAGAAACCGCTGAGGGTAGGACTGCGAGAGTAACCGATGTAGTTGACAATTCCACGATAAAAATAGAAGGCCAAAGATTCCCCGTCAGGTTGTTTGTTATGGTTTTGGGTGGGTTCGATGTTGTGTTAGGTATAGATTGGCTAACTGCCAATGAAGCGCAAATTATATGCAAACGAAAGATAATCCGACTCAAGGCTCTGGATGGTAGCAAAGTTGAGGTTTTTGGAGATCGTGACGCCCCGATGCCCAACGTCATCTCGATGATTAAGGCAACAGATTACTTGAGGCGCGGATGCGAGGCTTATCTGGTGTACGTGATTGACTAATGTAAGGAAGTGAAGGAACTAGACGATGTACCCGTGGTACGCGAGTACCCGGAGGTGTTTCCAGAGGATTTGCCTGGGATACCACCCGACAGAGAGATTGAATTCCGAATCGACTTAGTACCAGATGCCCAGCCCGTGGCTAAAGCTCCATATCGACTAGCACCAGTAGAGATAAAGGAACTAATGACACAACTAGACAAATTACTTGAGAAGGGATTTGTCCAACCGAGCATCTCGCCGTGGGGTGCCCCGGTGTTATTTGTAAAGAAGAAGGATGGTTCGATGAGAATGTGTATTGATTATCGCGAGTTGAAAAAACGTACCGTGAAGAACAAGTACCCTCTACCAAGGATCGACGACCTGTTCGATCAATTACAGGGCACAAGTTGGTTCTCAAAAATCAACCTTCGATCCGGGTACCATCAGTTGAAGGTAAGGGAAGAAGACATACCAAAAACAACATTTCGCAGGCGTTATGGACATTTCGAGTTCCGCGTAATGTCTTTTGGATTGACGAACGCCCCCGCAGCGTTCATGGATTTAATGAATAGAGTTTGTCAACCAATGCTGGATCGATCGATAATCGTGTCCATCGATGATATCCTCATCAACTCCAAGAATGAAGGTGATCACGCGTGTCACTTGAAGGAGGTATTGGAAGCTCTGAAGAAGGAAAAGTTGTATGCTAAGTTCTCCAAATGTGCGTTCTGGCTTAGGGAAGTCCAATTCCTAGGTCACGTCATTAACCCGAACGGCATCATGGTTGACCCAGCAAAGATAATGACGGTAATGGAATGGAATATTCCTAAGACGCCAACTGAAATCCGTAGTTTCTTGGAATTGGCAGGCTACGATCGGAGATTCATACAGGATTTCTCTAAAATAGCTTCGCCATTGACAAAGTTGACTCGGAAAGAGGTAAAGTACGAATGGGGTTCAACCCAGGATGAGGCGTTTAAGGAATTGAAGGAAAGGCTAACCCATGCTCCAGTCTTGGCCCTTCCCGAGGGCAATGAAGACTTAGTGGTATACTCTGACGCTTCGGGTCAGGGATTGGGATGCGTGTTGACGCAACGCGGGAGAGTGATTGCGTATGCGTCACGGCAGTTGAAGATTCACGAAGTCAATTATCCGACTCACGATTTGGAACTTGCTGCTGTCGTATTCGCATTGAAAATCTGGAGGCACTACCTTTACGGGGTGAGGTTTACTATTTACTCTGACCACAAAAGTTTGAAGTACTTCTTCGAACAAAGAGAGCTTAATATGAGGCAGAGACGATGGTTAGAACTCCTGAAAGATTATGATTGTGAAATCATATACCATCCTGGAAAGGCAAATGTGGTGGCTGACACTCTAAGCCGAAAGGATGTGCCTGCTCCTATTAGAGTGAAAGCTTGCCAGTTGGTGGTAACATCAGATGTGATGAGGGAAATCGAAAGAGCTCAAGATGAAGCACTTAAGGAAGAAAACATAAAGAAGGAAAGGATGGTTGGCCAACGGGACAAGTTGGAATATAACACCCTCGGTGTTAGGACACGTTTTGGGCGGATATGGATACCTATGGGTGGTGAGCTTAGAACCAAAATCTTGGATGAGGCTCATAAGTCTCGTTACTCTATCTATCCCGGTACCAATAAAATGTACCAAGATCTGAAGAAGGAATACTGGTGGACTGGAATGAAACACGAAGTGACAAAGTACATAAGCAAGTGCTTGACTTGCTCACAAGTAAAGGCCGAACACCAGAAATCGTATGGAAAGATTCAACCACTGGATATACCAGAATGGAAGTGGGAACACATTACCATGGACTTCATAACCAAGCTACCTCGCACAGCTAAAGGTCATAACACCATTTGGGTAATTGTGGACCGTTTAACGAAGAGTGCTCATTTCCTACCTATTTGCGAGACGTTCTCATCGGAAAGGTTAGCGAAAGTATTTATTAACGAGTTAGTAGCACGGCATGGGATGCCTTTGACGATCGTATCTGACCGGGATACACGATTCACGTCGAGGTTCTGGAAAAGATTTCATGAAGCGATGGGCACGAGACTCAATGTTAGCACGTCATACCACCCACAAACGCATGGTCAGTCCGAAAGGACCATTCAAACATTGGAGGATATGCTTCGTGCTTGTATTATCGACTTCGGTGGCAGTTAGGACAGTCATCTGCCGTTAGGCGAATTCTCCTACAACAATAGTCATCACACGACGATAGGCATGCCGCCTTACGAAATGTTGTATGGGAGAAGATGCAGGACCCCGGTTTGTTGGGGTGAGATTGGACAGAAGGAATTAGGAAGTCTTGAAGTCGTAAGAGAAACGTCGGAAAGGTTTGATCAAATCAAAGCAAGAATGAAGGCCGCACAAGATCGCCAGAAATCCTATGCGGATAAACGACGAAGGCCTATTGAGTTTGATGTTGGGGACAGAGTAATGTTGAAGGTGTCACCTTGGAAGGGAATCATACGATTTAGGAAGAGAGGAAAGTTAAGTCCAAGGTTTGTCGGACCATTCAGGATAATGGCACGGATTGGTGAAGTCGCTTATCGGTTAGAGTTGCCTGATGAGTTAAGTGGGATTCATCCTACCTTCCATGTATCACACTTGCGAAAGTGTTTGGCGGATGAATCAGCTCACGTACCACTTACTGAACATCGAGGTCGACAACAGCCTTAACTACATCGAAGAACCCGTGGCCATCTTAGATAGAAAGGAGAGGCGTTTGCGTAATAAGATTATTCGATTGGTTAAAGTCCAATGGAAGCACCGAAAGGGATCGGAATCTACATGGGATACAGAGACGGAAATGAGGGAGTCGTACCCTCAATTGTTTGACTTATGACAGGTTTCGGGGACGAAACCTTTTGTAAGGGTGGTAGACTTGTAACACCCCGATATTTTATTCGGAGCATTAAGAGACGGTCTAGGAGCTTTAAACGTATTAACGAACCCAACCCGTATGCAACCATGAGTCACAACATGATTCAACATGTGTCAATGAATCATCTTAAAATGCAACACATGGCGGGACACATGGCACCTTCACAATAATCCTACCATGCAAGATGACAAGTGGTGATGAGTCACCATGCAATGCACCACATAGAGACATGTGGTGGACACATGTCACACCTATATGCCTCTAACATTTCTATAAATAGCAGCCCCATACTTCAAATTTCTGCACATTTAGAGTGAGAAAGGTTAGAGAGAGAGAGACCAAAGAGAAGGAGAAAGAGGAGGAAGAACTTCCGGCGACCGGTGGTGGTTTGACGCGGTGGTACACGGTGATCGGAGTTACGGGTCTTCACCCTAAACCATTTCTTGACGTTCTGAACGTGTTGGTAAGCTCCGATTTCCCTGAATCTTGTCTTAAGGTCGCTAAAAATGAGTTTTTAGAATCTGTCCAGAATAGTTTTTATGTGCGCGGTTTTAAAGAATCGAACGATCTGGAAAATCCAACCGTTGGTGTAGCATTTCTGATTTTTAGTATTCATATTTCAATTCAATGTAATGCAATTTCAAATTCAATGCTCGTGCACTGCCTTATTATTTTGCTTACCGTAAACTAAATGCAATGATTCAATACAAATTTACAAGTTTTGCTCGATTATATACACTTAAACGCTATACAAGTAACTATTTATTTCAAACTAATCAAACCTGAAAAAGTCAATGACTAAAGTTGAAAATTTATCAAGAAACCCTATATAGCACGGTCGTGCTTCGTCATGGCACGGTCGCGCCAAGTGCCTCGGCACGATCGCGCGACTGGTCCTGGAACGATCGCGCCCAGTGCCTAAGCACGGTCGCGCCTGCGTAACTGTCAAAACGTAAATGTGATTTCAAAACGCTCGATCGTTCGAATTCAAACCCGGTTACGTTTCATTTTCATTGTCAAGGAAAATAACTCAGTTGATTACGATTATTATTATCAAAACTCTCTTCCTCTCAAGAAAAACCGTCGATCTTTTCCCTCAAGACTCAAATCCTAAAATTCGATCAAGTTCCTCTCAAGCAATCAAGAAATTCTATTCAGCAATCTCCCCTGTTATTATTGGACTCTCTGGACTAGACGGAATCGCAGTAGAAGTCGCCGGAAACCGCTACCGCCGACGCCGGAACTCCCTTCTACCGATCGCTATCAATTCCTTACTGTTTGAGGTAATTGAATCATCCCTCCTTTTCGTTTCGGTCCATATATCAAAAGCCCCCTATCAATCTGGGCTTTCATTACAGAAATCGTCCGAATCAGAATGATTATTTTGATAAGAAAATATTTAATCGAATCCATACTTAAACACGATTTACATGCAATTAAATTATATGAAAAGACTCGTAATAACTCTTTAATCAAAAGCCCTATCAAATCCAGCGCTATAAATACAAGATTTGTTCAATTCATGTCTGATTTGGAAGAGACACGGTCGCGCTAATCATCTAGCGCGGCCGTGCCTCATGAAATGCGGTCGTGCCGATTAGCAGCGCGGTCGTGTCCTCCTGTCCAGACCTAGTCATGCCCTTTGGGCTAGCCTCTGTTGTGTCTAAAAATCATAGACATGACCGTGCCAGGCCAAGGCACGGTCATGCCTGTTGACTGGTCTAGTTTGTGCCCTCTATTGATCACCCCGGTCGTGCCCCGACTAGCGCGGTCGCGCCCCTGGCTTGAGCACGATCGTGCCCGTCCGAGGCACGGTCGTGTGTGACTCAGAAATTGTAACAGAATTATAATTTTATATTTTTCAATCAATAAATGTTTCAAATTTTATAAAAATATGTTTTCTGTATTTGAAGAGATAAATATTATTTATTTAAAAGTTTATTTAAAAATTTATAAAAATTAAATTTATATTTATCTTACACTTAAATGATGTTTTAAATGATTAAGTTACAAGTTTATAAATAAATAAGATAATAATTATTTATTTAATATTTAAACAAAAATCATTTATTTATTTATACTTAATTACAATCAATATTTACATTATTTCATAAACTATAATCATTTACTTATTTATTAATATACATTTAACACATACATTATTTTCATAATCAATAATTTTATAAGAATTCTATTTTATTTTTTAAATTTCAAACTTTAATCAAATGTTCCAAAAATGGTTGCTACAACTTTATATATTTCATTTAATACTTTTTTTTTTATACACAAACTCAACCTTCAATGTTAGACTTAAACTTTGTACACCAATTTGATTCAATATAACATTACTATCTAGGTTAACCCGTGCGTATCAAGAACCCTTATTTTATCTATACTCTTTGTTAGCTACATCTCCATACCATGTGAGTATTCACAACCCCTTTTTACTCTTTTACACTTTTGGGGTGGAACATGAACTGTATACACATTACACATTACACATTTACATTTACGCAAACAACACAAGTGCAAAAATCCTATTTACATACATGTGTGCAAAATTTGAGCTTTGTGCCCGAGTGCTAGTTGTGCTAACCTTTGTATGCGATTATGTGCAATCATTAACTATACAAGCCGACGGTTTTCAATGATAGATCTATTGAGTCTGACAAACCCACCCATGGTGCGCGGTGATTGAAACCGACAACACAATTTTTGCATGCTAGTTACAAGGTTTGGTTGTACATGGTTACACAATAGCTGCTCCCCATAAATGCCTTATTTTATCATGTTTTGTAAAGGATTTGTTTTC
This sequence comes from Smallanthus sonchifolius, assembly GCA_023525975.1. NCBI lineage: Eukaryota > Viridiplantae > Streptophyta > Magnoliopsida > Asterales > Asteraceae > Smallanthus > Smallanthus sonchifolius. The sequence continues at coordinate 70,863,629 of CM042023.1, read as the reverse complement.
AACTATATGCTATCTACATACAACTGTGTTATACTCACCAACTTTTTAGTTGACTTTACTTTATTCATGTTTCAGGCCCCAATATGTGAGAATGATTCAAGACGTGTTCAACATAGGATTTGGACTTAGCAATTTAAATCAAGAATTTTATGAGTTGTTTTATGTTTCTTATTTGAATTTGGTTTTGTACTTGGATTATTTGTAATGGAAATTTAACTTTAATATATTTCAATTTAGTCAACCATGTGCTATGAACAGTCTTACATGTCCCGCCCCGATGATTCCGCCATCGGTCGGGGTGTGACAGATTGGTATCAGAGCCTTGGTTATAGGGAATTAGGTTATTAGACACCTTGACCTAGACTATAACTTTAGGACACCCACTTATGCTATATTTCATGATTTTGTGCTATGTGTTACATGCTATGTGCTACATGCTCACCATAATTAATTATTATTATATTTGATACCTTACTTGTTAGAAATTCATGACTCATTAGGATCTTCTTGAATAATAATATCCTTTCCTATGTTCTAAAACCTCATAATAATTCTATCTTCTTTCTATATTTATCCTTTCTAAGCATGTGGAAAATTCTTGAAGCAAAAATCTTTAAAATTTTTATTTCTTCGTTAAGGTTTTTAAACTTGTTAAATTATTTGAGGACACGTGTAATCTGGAAGGGTGACACCTGTATTTTGGGTTTTCTGTCTAGGAAAGCATTTCGCATAAATCCCAATCAACCGAGGGACCCGTATGCTTTCCTGGGAATTCCCGAGATGAGTGTTTACTTATAGGCTAAAGCATGTCTCCTTGAAAATTTTATAAGTTTAATTAACCTTAATGTGCCATGGTATTCAAGTGATTTTGTCACTTTAGAGTACAATCCAAACTAAGAATATCTATTTTTATTTTTGTTATCTCATTCTATTAAATCCTATCAAATCTCATAAGTTCTTACAATTTTTCTTGTCTTGTGAAAAATCTGTAGAATGCCTCCTCGTCGTGCTCCCGCAACCAATGCCAACACCGAAATTGCTGCTATTCTTACCTAATTGGTGACACAACTCACCCAAGCCAATGGTGCCACCAATGGCAACAATGGTGGAAATGGAAGCAATAGTGCTAATAATGGTGGAAATGGTGGTAATAATCCATCTCAATGCACCTTCAAGCACTTCAACTCGTGCAATCCCCTAAAGTTCTATGGTACCGAAGGAGCTACTGGACTCCTTCAATGGTTCGAAAGCATTGAGAATACCTTTCTCAATAGTGACTGTCCCGACAACCTCCGTGTTCGTCATGCAACAAGTGTCCTACAAAAACGGGCACTTACATGGTGGAATGGGGAGAAAAGGAATAGGGGTGTTGATGTAGCTATGGCTTTACCTTGGGATGAGGTCAAAAGGCTCATGACCGAGGAGTTCTGTCCTCGAAATGAAGTGAAAAAGTTAGAAGCTGAATTTTGGGATCTTGCCCAAGATAGTGGGGAAAGCTTAGCATATACAACTCGGTTCCATGAGTTGAGTCTTCTAGTGCCCCACATGGTCACTCCTTTGTCCCGTTGTATCGAGAAGTATATTGGTGGGCTACCAAGACAAATCCAAGATACTGTCTTAGGTAGAAATCCTGCTACTTTGGAGGATGCTATTCGGCTATCCGCTACCTTAACTGATAACCATGTGAAAGCGGGAACACTTACTAAGAAGGGTACTAAGAAAGTTTCTGAAACCGTAACCCCTCCTACTCACAACAAAGAAGCCACAACCGAGCCCTCTCGCAATAATAGAAAGAGGAAGGTTAGAAATTTTGCTGTGGTTACTCCTACTGTTCCCATCAACCAAGCTGCACCTATGGTTCAAGCGCCGGCTAAAAAGCCATATGTTGGAATTTACCGCCTTTGTGCCACCTGCAACTACCATCATCCCCAAGTCATCCCATGTCGCCTTTGTACTTATTGTGGGAGATATGGTCATACAGTTAGTGTTTGTAGGACCAAAGCTCTTACGGGCCAAGTCAACCCTCCAAACCGAACCGTACCTCAAGTGGCTAACCAAGGTGCTCCCGCCATTGCTAATGGGCGTGCTTGCTATGAGTGTGGTGACCCGAACCATTTTCGTGATCAGTGTCCAAGACTTGCAAATGCTAGACAAGGTGGAGCTCGTGGCGTGCGTTCAACATAAACGCCAACGAAGCTCAAGCCAACAATGACGTGGTCAACGGTACGTTTCTTGTTAATAGTCAATATGCCTCCATTTTATTCGATACCGGAGCCGATAAAAGTTTTGTGTCACTTAATTTTGAACCTTTACTTGCAAAGACTCGGTCCCAATTAGAGAAAACATTTACCGTTGAAGTAGCAAATGGTGACTCCCTTACAATTGAGTCCATTATCTATGATTGCTCTTTAGAACTTAATGATCACACATTCCCAATCAACCTTGTTCCAATGCCACTAGGAAGCTTTGATATTATCATAGGTATGGATTGGCTATCAAATCATCATGCCGAAGTCATTTGCTTTGAAAAGTGTATCCAAATTCCGCTACCATCGGGAGAAACCTTAAGAGTTTTTGGTGAAAAGCCTTGCAAAGGACTTAAGTTGATGTCGTGTACTACCGCTCAAAAGTACTTACGAAAGAAGTACATTGCTTTCTTAGCTCATTTTGTTCAGAAGGATGTCAAGGAGAAGAGTATCCAAGACATTCCGATCATTCGGGATTTCCCCGAAGTTTTTCCTAAGGATTTATCCGGTCTTCCTCCCGTTCGTCAAGTAGAGTTCCGTATTGATCTTATACCTGGAGCTAACCCCGTTGCTAGAGCTCCCTATCGTCTTGCAACTTCCGAAATGCAAGAGCTTGCAAGTCAACTTCAAGAGCTCTCCGACAAAGGTTTCATTCGCCCAAGTCATTCACCGTGGGGTGCACCCGTTTTATTTGTTAATAAGAAGGATGGATCATTTCGCATGTGTATTGACTACCGCGAACTCAATAAGCTTACTATCAAGAACCGTTATCCCTTACCTAGAATTGATGATCTCTTTGATCAACTTCAAGGTTCTACTTGCTTCTCGAAGATTGATCTTCGATCCGGTTATCATCAGCTCCGTGTTCAAGAAGATGACATTCCCAAGACTGCTTTTCGAACAATGTATGGTCATTACGAGTTCATGGCTATGCCTTTCGGGCTAACCAATACACCCGCAGTTTTCATGGATCTCATGAATCGTGTGTGCAAACCATACCTTGATAAATTCGTGATCGTCTTCATTGACGATATCTTAATCTATTCCAAGACTAAAGCCGATCATGAACAACACCTTAGATTGGTTTTGGACCTCTTGAGAAAAAACAACTATATGCCAAATTCTCCAAATGTGAATTTTGGCTAAAGGAAGTTCAATTTCTTGGTCATATTGTCAATGACAAGGGAATTCATGTTGATCCTGCTAAGATTGAAACGATTAAGAATTGGAATGCCCCGAAGACTCCTACCGAAGTTCGTTCGTTTCTTGGTCTTGCGGGTTATTATCGTCGTTTCATCTCAAACTTCTCAAAGATTGCTGTCCCTCTTACCGCTCTGACCCACAAGGGTAAGACTTATGAATGGGGACCGAAACAAGATGAAGCTTTCCAAACCCTCAAGCAAAAGTTGTACAATGCTCCCATATTGACTCTCCCCGATGGAAATGATGATTTAGTTGTCTATTGTGATGCTTCTAACCAAGGTCTTGGTTGTGTTCTCATGCAACGAAGCAAAGTAATCGCTTATGCATCAAGGCAACTCAAAGTTCATGAGAAGAATTATACGACGCACGATCTCGAGTTAGGTGCGGTTGTATTCGCGTTAAAGATTTGGAGACATTACCTATATGGCACAAAATGTGTGGTATTCACCGACCACAAAAGTCTTCAATATATTTTCAACCAAAAAGAACTCAATATGAGGCAACGACGTTGGGTCGAACTCCTTAACGACTACGACTGCGAGATTCGTTACCATCCCGGCAAAGCGAATGTTGTAGCCGATGCTTTGAGTTGAAAGGACCATGTTATGCTTCATTGTGCCCGTATTCAAACCGATATTCAAACCCGTATCTTAGAAGCTCAACACATATCAGTAACCGAGGGTAATATGTACGAAGAAATGTCATGTGGTGTTGAACTCCTTCTTGAATCAAAACCCAATGGCTTACTCTATTACTTGAACCGTATTTGGGTTCCCGATCGCGACGATCTCCGTACATTTCTCATGAACGAGGCTCATAAGACTCGTTATTCTATTCATCCTGGTGCGGATAAAATGTATCAAGATCTTCACCAACTTTATTGGTGGCCCGGTATGAAGAAAGACATTGCTCTTTATGTGGCCAAATGCTTAACATGTTCCAAAGTCAAAGCCGAACATCAACGTCCATCTGGTTTACTCGAACAACCAGAAATTCTCGTGTGGAAATGGGAGAATCTAGCTATGGATTTTATTACCAAACTCCCTCGCACCTCAAGTGGTTATGATAGTATTTGGGTGATCATTGATCGACTCACCAAATCTGCTCATTTCTTGCCTATCCGTGAAGACTATCGGGTTGAGAAACTAGCCCGAATTTACATCGACGAAATCGTGAGCCGTCATGGTGTTCCTTTGAACATAATATCTGATCGAGACGCCCGGTTCACTTCTCAATTTTGGCAATCTCTCCAAAAGGCTCTTGGTCCTCGATTGGATTTGAGCACGGCTTACCACCCCTAAACTGATGGTCAAACCGAGCGAACAATCCAAACTCTTGAAGACATGCTTAGGGCTTGCGTAATCGATTTTGGTGGCAATTGGGATTCACATCTATCCCTCATTGAATTTTCTTACAACAATAGCTACCACACAAGTATCAACATGGCGCCATTCGAAGCTCTCTATGGTCGCAAGTGTCGTTCTCCTATCTGTTGGAACGAGATTGGTGAAGCACAAATCACTGGTCCCGAGTTAATTCAAGAAACATCCGACAAGATTATTCAAATCCGTGACAATATTCGAGTAGCGAGGAGTCGGCAAAAGAGTTATGCCGACAAACGTCGAAAACCCTTGGAATTCCAAGTCGGTGACCTTGTTCTTCTTAAGGTGTCCCCGTGGAAGGGTGTGATCCGCTTTTGAAAGAAAGGCAAGTTAGCACCTCGTTATGTTGGTCCATTCAAGATCCTTGAAAGGATTGGGAAAGTGGCCTACAAGCTCGAGTTACCATCTCTTGGCAATGTGCATCCTACATTTCATGTATCTAATCTGAAGAAGTGTCTCGCTGATGAAAATCTCCATATACCGCTTGACGACGTGCGCATTGATGAAACGATGCACTTCATTGAGAAGCCGGTAGAAATTATGGATCGTGAAGTCAAACAGCTCAAGCGAAGTCGCATTCCTATTTTCAAAGTTCGTTGGGAATCTAAGCGTGGTCCTGAGTTCACTTGGGAACGAGAAGACCAAATGAAGCTCAAGTACCCTCATCTTTTTACTAATATCGTTGTTTTCTCTAGCTAAATTTCGGGACGAAATTCTCTCAACATGGGGAGACTGTAACATTTCTGATTTTTAGTATTCATATTTCAATTCAATATAATGCAATTTCAAATTCAATGCTCGTGCACTGCCTTATTATTTTGCTTACCATAAACTAAATGCAATGATTCAATACAAATTTACAAGTTTTGCTCGATTATATACACTTAAACGCTATACAAGTAACTATTTATTTCAAACTAATCAAACCTGAAAAGTCAAGGACTAAAGTTGAAAATTTATCAAGAAACCCTAATTAGCACGGTCGTGCTTCGTCCTGGCACGGTCGCGCCAAGTGCCTCGGCACGATCGCGCGACTGGTCTTGGAACGATCGCGCCTGGTGCCTAAGCACGGTCGCGCCTCTATTAGGCACGGTCGCGCCTGCGTAACTGTCAAAACGTAAATGTGATTTCAAAACGCTCGATCGTTCGAATTCAAACCCGGTTACAATAACTCAGTTGATTACGATTATTATTATCAAAACTCTCTTCCTCTCAAGAAAAACCGTCGATCTTTTCCCTCAAGACTCAAATCCTAAAATTCGATCAAGTTCCTCTCAAGCAATCAAGAAATTCTATTCAGCAATCTCCCCTGTTATTATTGGACTCTCTGGACTAGACGGAATCGCAGTAGAAGTCGCCGGAAACCGCTACCGCCGACGCCGAAACTCCCTTCTACCGATCGCTATCAATTCCTTACTGTTTGAGGTAATTGAATCATCCCTCCTTTTCGTTTCGGTCCATATATCAAAAGCCCCCTATCAATCTGGGCTTTCATTACAGAAATCGTCCGAATCAGAATGATTATTTTGATAAGAAAATATTTAATCGAATCCATACTTAAACACGATTTACATGCAATTAAATTATATGAAAAGACTCGTAATAACTCAGTAATCAAAAGCCCTATCAAATCCAGCGCTATAAATACAAGATTTGTTCAATTCGTGTCTGATTTGGAAGAGACACGGTCGCGCTAATCATCTAGCGCGGCCGTGCCTCATGAAACGCGGTCGTGCCGATTAGCAGCGCGGTCGTGTCCTCCTGTCCAGACCTAGTCATGCCCTTTGGGCTAGCCTCTGTTGTGTTTAAAAATCATAGACACGATCGTGCCAGGCCAAGGCACGGTCGTGCCTGTTGACTGGTCTAGTTTGTGCCCTCTGTTGATCAACCCGGTCGTGCCCCGACTAGCGCGGTCGCGCCCCTGGCTTGAGCACGATCGTGCCCGTCCGAGGCACGGTCGTGTGTGACTCAGAAATTGTAACAGAATTATAATTTTATATTTTTCAATCAATAAATATTTCAAATTTTATAAAAATATGTTTTCTGTATTTGAAGAGATAAATATTATTTATTTAAAAGTTTATTTAAAAATTTATAAAAATTAAATTTATATTTATCTTACACTTAAATGATGTTTTAAATGATTAAGTTACAAGTTTATAAATAAATAAGATAATAATTATTTATTTAATATTAAACAAAAATCATTTATTTATTTATACTTAATTACAATCAATATTTACATTATTTCATAAACTATAATCATTTACTTATTTATTAATTTACATTTAACACGTACATTATTTTCTTAATCAACAATTTTATAAGAATTCTATTTTATTATTTAAATTCCAAACTTTAATCAAATGTTCCAAAAATGGTTGCTACAACTTTATATATTTCATTTAATACTTTTTTTATACACAAACTCAACCTTCAATGTTAGACTTAAACTTTGTTCACCAATTTGATTCAATATACATTACTATCTAGGTTAACCTGTGCGTATCAATAACCCTTATTTTATCTATACTCTTTGTTAGCTACATCTCCATACCATGTGAGTATTCACAACCCCTTTTTACTCTTTTACACTTTTGGGGTGGAACATGAACTCTATACACATTACACATTACACATTTACATTTACGCAAACAACACAAGTGCAAAAATCCTATTTACATACATGTGTGCAAAATTTGAGCTTTGTGCCTGAGTGCTAGTTGTGCTAACCTTTGTATACGATTATGTGCAATCATTAACTATACAAGCCGACGGTTTTCAATGATAGATCTATTTAGTTTGACAAACCCACCCATAGTGCGCGATGATTGAAACCGACAACACAATTTTTGCATGCTAGTTACAAGGTTTGGTTGTACATGGTTACACAATAGCTGCTCCCCATAAATGCCTTATTTTATCATGTTTTGTAAAAGATTTGTTTTCAACTATATGCTATCTACATACAACTGTGTTATACTCACCAACTTTTTAGTTGACTTTATTTTATTCATGTTTCAGGCCCCAATATGTGAGATTGATTCAAGACGTGTTCAACATAGGATTTGGACTTAGCAATTTAAATCAAGAATTTTATGAGTTGTTTTATGTTTCTTGTTTGAATTTGGTTTTGTACTTGGATTATTTGTAATGGAAATTTAACTTTAATGTATTTCAATTTAGTCAACCATGTGCTATGAACATTCTTACATGTCCCGCCCCGATGATTCCGCCATCGGTCGGGGTGTGACAGTTGGATCATCTTGATTTTTAAACAGACGGTTTATAACACCTAGATGATCATTTTGAATGGTGGAAATAAGAAATGGAGTTGTGTTAGTTCGATTTTTATAGCCTTTTTGACAGCAGGTCGGAGCTGTGTGTTTTTCTGAAAAACGCAGCTGCATAGATCGGGTATATAACGGAGATCCGACCGTTGAAATGAAATGAAATTTGGACCGCAGATTCCTAACATATAGATGATTATTTTCACCAAAGGAATTTACAATCAGAAGTCTTCAAGTATAGTTTTTATATTGACCAGTCCATGATAATTTCTAGGTAGAAGTGAAAAACGTGGTGAAACGATAACTTGTGAATTGAGCATTAGCTAAGGTGAGTTCTATGAAGCCCTTTTTATATGTTTTCAATAATTTTTTTGGGCTGGTGTGCATACGTAATGATGTGACGGTTTTATAAAAACGATGTTTGATGTTTATGATGTTTTATAAAACGATGCTTATGAACGATGTTTTGGAAAGAAAGGTTATAAACGATGTGTTTATGAAATGAGATTTACGATGTGTTTAGGAAATAATGATTTTTAATAAAACGTACGAATCTTTTAACTGAAGTTTTGATGTAAAGAAGTGAATGTTTATGAAAGTCACAAACGAACGAATCTGTCATTATTCCTTATGGAATTGAGGTTATGGGTATGGGATGTATGTTATGAGCCATACCTTTTAGGGGCCTTTGTGGCTGGCCAACTGTTGTACAACTGGGGTGATGACGGTCACCAAGGGGATTATCGTGATCCTTGAAGTTGGTACGGTCTACCTTACGGGGTAGACGTGCTTGAAGTTTGGTACTTGTGCCTTACGGGGTGCAGTGCTGGATGTTTGGTACGTGTCATCCTTATGATGCCGTGCTTGAAGTTTGGTATGTATATCCTATGAGGTATCGTACTTGAAGTTTGGAATTGACGGTTACGAGAAGGCGCAGATTCGATATGTTTGTTGACTTATGTGTTATGTTATGTTTTTGCATGCTTTATATACGCTTTTATTAATGAAGTTTAAATGTTATGTTTTTGGAAAAATATTTGAAGTTAAAAGTTTTATATTAAAACTAGAACTCACCAGCGTAGCTGACTTTTAGTATGCACATTCAGGTTAAGTACTGGTATGGACGAGGATCGGTGATGCTTGGCAAGCGAGAAGAGTTACCCGGCTGATCATGATGACTGTCATCCCGTTGTGTTTTAGTTATGATGTATTTATGTTTTAGACAACGTTTATGCTTCCGCGTGTTTAACAATGTTGACGTTATGTTCAAATGAATTTTTCCGCTGCGTTATTTCATATTCAAGTTTAAGAACTGATTGTGAATGAGTAAATCCAACGAGTGAGGCCTCCCGGGTTTGGGGCCTTACAGAAACTACCATTGGATTGCCATTATCACGTCGCCCGAAACCACTGCTGCCATAGCATCTGCCTGAAACTACCATGGTGTACCACCTTTACCGAAACTATCATATTGAACATAACTACCCGAAACTACCAAAGACCATCATATCGCCACCACCGAAACTACCATCGTTGATCTCCATCTATACCACCTTCCGTAACAGTCACAGAACCACCATGAAGTGCCATGGAACTTGTGTAAACCACCACCGGCAACACCGTTAACCACCGTTTGCACCACCATCATTATGCCGTACGACCACCACCTTTATCAGCCGTGAACCATCATGCTAACGGTCATAGCATCACCAATCATTGACGACCATCAACGTGAAACTACTGTTGTCCTAACCTCGTCACCACCACCTGTTGTTCCCAAAGATGACCACCACCGAAATCTGCTTATACAACCATAACTACCACGTGAATCATCTTTGCCCGAAACTACCATCGTCATTCTCGTCATTCGGCTATCGGAGGCTACAGTCAACCACCATCGTATCAAGAACTCACTGCTGCTGCCAGAGCTATTGCAACAACTCACACCACGGTCGCCGTTGTTAGCTCACTCACCACCATCACCAGTTGTGTTCCTCCTCCCTAACCCCTACTCGTGTCATCTGAATGCTTGCATCGTCCGTGAACTGGTCGCTGCAACCGATCATCATCGGAGTACACCGTAGTCACCGGCCACCAGCGTTGCTTCCACCCCCCTTCGCACCCGATTTTCCGGCCAACCTGCGACCTCCGATGTCGCCATTGTTCATGTGAGATCGTTCTTTTTGAGGTTTGAATGAGATGTTGTAGGGAGAGGACCATCTAGGGTTTAATGATGGTGGAGTGTGGACATGGAAGAAGAAATCGATGGAGATGGAGTGAAAATGGGGAGTGGCGGCTGGAACAACTAAAAGGAATGTTTAGGTTTTGATAATTTTCATTTATTCTTCCTCCTCTTTGTAGAAATTTTCACTTTCAGCTTGTAATTTAATTAGTAGTCAAGTTAGCCATATTTTTGTTTTTGGCGATCTTAGTATCAAACGAAATCTCGTGTTTTAAATGATAAAGAAGTTAGGATGTTACAAGTCTACCCTCCTTATAAGAATTTCGTCCTCGAAATTCGGTGCCACTCATAACATAATTCGACTTTGAGTCTCATGTCTAGGTTGTCTTTTAGGTTCATGTGAACTCACCCGTTCTGCTTCGTGAAAGTGAGATGAACATTTGATGACATAGGTGAACTGCATGTAATTAGGGTTTACTTGTCCCTACTACCTCTTCTCCATTGTAATGAACGGCTCTGTTGTTATATTGAGTAGTAGATCCTACTCTACTCTTATGCACATATCATGTGTGGACGTAGCTTGAATCCACCAAACACTAGCGTGAATTTGCCGTGCTAAGCGGGCCATGAACTCTCTTCAACACTTAGGAGTGTCTCTTTGGCATTCTAGTATCTTGTTTAAATTGTGTACTTTGTGAGTTCTATCCATTATTATCATTCTCTTTCTAAGTTGCTTTGGTTATTACGTGTACTTCATAAATTATCCTTGGTTTATTCTCCCACGAAGGGCCATACCATGACGTTTCGGAATGAATCCTACTATCTCGTTCCCGAAGGAACCATTTCAATCCGTTCCCGAAGGAACCATGTCATTTCGTTCCCGAAGGAACCTTATCATTTCGTTCCCTAAGGAACCGTATCGTTGCGTCCTCGAAGGAACCATATTGTTTCATTCCCGGAGGAACCATTAGAAGCATTACTCTATCATACTCAAACTTTTCAGGAAGGTATTCATTCAGACGGAACACTAGGTATCCCTTCTAGTCTTCCTTTAAAACATACTCGTCATGGTTCACATTTCTCATCATTAGTTTGTTATGTACCACTCTTAATTCATATCACTAGATGGTCTTAGGGTTTGGCACCCTTTGTGAACAAAATATACATTTTCTAACCTTTTGTGATCATTAACATTTTTCGTATGTGATTCTTTTAGATTTACGTTCATAGGTTTGTTATAATTAGATGACACGTGTGGTGATACCTGATCATTCCTTTCCTTTCTGGTCCCATTGGTTCTTTGTACGCTTTTTCAATTTCAGCAGTCTCATGTGCTATTGACTGGACTTAATCATTGTAGAGTGTTTTCTGACTCATCTTGAGTTCTTGCTGGCACTCATGCCTTTCTTCACATCATTGGGGCTTGCCTTTCATATTCATTTTGAACAACAATACATAGGTTGGATCTGGTTTCATTTGGTTTGCCTGCACGCCCTAGTTAACATCGTGGTTCTTGTCACTTGTTATCATTGGTGTGTCTGTCTTCTAGCTTCAGGTAATACTCATATGAGTTTATCTGGGATTGCCTTCTCACTGCGGCTTCATAGGCTATCTTATCATCCTCATACTAATTCTCTTCTATTGTAATCTTTTCGTTTCTTTGTCTTTGCTTGATTTACTGTTCTCATCACAATTGCATCCGACTCCGGACCAGGTTTCGTTAATCTTTCTAAACTTGTTCTCTAGTGTTACCCAACTTTAGCAACTTCATTTAAAGTCTCACTCCTTCTCGTTCCACCTTTGGTATGCCGTTGTTGTCATCATTCGCCATACTAATTTGCTATGATCATCATTACTCAAGTGACTAATCTCACAATCATAGTTGGAGTGATTTAATTGTTTCGGTGACATGTGTATCAATTCACACGATAAGGTTCATCAGTATGCATGAGCACCTGTAAATTCACAATTATGTGATCCTGACGTAATCACCAACTTACCTTACTCGGGAATTCCTGACTCGTCTTATAATGCTTCATAACGTGAATTTCTTCTACTCATTGTTTGTGATTCTCCTCACATGGATCGCACCGTTCTTATAATTTGAGAGTCATTCATAGTGCTATGCTAACATCTCTTTCACTCTCTGTGACGAGTACATACGACGGATGACAAATCAAGACACACTTACACAGCAAAAGATTAATAACAGTAGCTACGTGTTATTATTAACCATTTACTATACTCATGTGTTCAAATCGTCTACCATCGTATGTCATATGTGCAACTATCCATAATGGTAGTGATGTTGATATCTAAGGCATGTTTTCTACGTTAAGGCATCTACCCGAAGCTACATGTATTAACCTTGCTACTTACTTACTATTTTGGCGTTGGCGCTGGCTACCCGTACTGACATCCTTGCGTTGGTCCCATTATCAGCTTGAGTCCAGACATTTAAGGATGTCTGAATCTCTCAAACTATTGCTCTGATACCAACTTGTAAGGCCCCTTTCCCGGGTGACCTCACTCATTCGATTTACTCATAAACATAGTCATCAATACTGAACTTTTAATTAAAATCATTCATCATAGCAGAAGCGTGTCATTCAATTACAAAAGATAGCAGCGGAAGTCTTAACATATAAAAGAAACATAAACATTGTTTTAGCACGTACACAGTTTAAACTGGATGTCAGTCTTGTATTGGGGTAGCCTTCACGCATGAGCACGTCCTTTCTTCTTCTTACCTATAGAGCATACTAAAAGTCAGCTAACGCTGGTGAGTTCTAGTTTAAAGCAATTTGGTATAAACATCATTTTCTTTATAAGTATAAATACATATATATATACACACACACACATTAACACTTGAATTGCCTTCATTTATCGTTCATTGTAAGTACATATAAATATATATACATACACATCTTTGGTTTCATTTAACATTCATTGGACATACACATAAGGGTGATCAACCCATCTTACGTAAGTCACAAAGACAAACGTTCTCGAACTAACGTTGTAGATCATTTACTTCACCGTCCGGCTCTAGAAACCATCCGTCAATAGCTTAAACTGTCCGGCAAACCTTCGATCGTCCGTCATAACGTACTACCGTCGTAGTCCGTATTTCGCCCATCTACCCGAAGGCATCCGTTTCTCACGCGAACTATTATTTATACAACTGTTCTACTTTTATTTTTTTGGCAATAAATGTGACCGTCGACTAATGCCCTTTTATATGTCCTAGCTGATGAAGGTACGTATATGTGACACCCAGTATTCTATGCCAATACCCATAGGCATATTTGCACGTTCATATTTTATATATTTAATGAGATTTTATTTTGACAAAGTATTGTCAAGGAGCCTAGCATAGGAACACATATCATATTTAGTAATTTTTAAGAATTACTAGGAAATAAACAATAATAACCCGCATTGAACGTTCGTTGGTGATTAACGAGATTTTATTCCAATAAAAGTTTAGGGATACGTTTTAATAATAAAAACGTATATATTGGTGACTAAACCTTAAAACATGGACATAAAAATGTTGTGTAGGTCCCTCGGGTGTGGCGGATCGTCACATGCAAGTGGGTCTACTAGTCGGACCGGGTGCGGAATGCCCGTGACTAGGCGGAGAGTCTAGCTAAACAAAGTAAACCGACAAGAGAAAACACTTTAAACGTTCTTTGTATTATAAACACTTGAAGGTTACAGAGATAAGCACTAAGATTACAATCTGCGTATTTGCAATAAAGCCTGCGTACTTAACTTCTGTCAACATATTCTATTTAGTGCGCAGGGCAAAATGTTCCTGCGTACTTAGCAAGTACGCAAAGTTGTTCTTGCATACTTGCTAAGTACGCAGGAGCTTTCTCCTGCGCACTTACAAGTGCGCAAAACACTTAGAGAATTTTGCAACATTCAATATGTAAAAGTAAATACAACTCGATAAACTAATACATAAAGACTCTTTCATACAAAGACAATTACAAACAAGACAAGACAACCTAAGACTAAGACTCTATCTAACCAGAGTGTTTATCACAGGAAAGTGCTTCAACAAACTCCCCCTTGACAACAGCTCTGGATAATCTTTAGTCTTCGGTCTTCACATCTTCAGTCTTCGGTCTTCACAACTTTAGCTTCCATCTTCTTCTTGTAGTCAAGGCAGAACTTAATCACCTTGTCGTATTTAGAAGCAAGGAGCTTTGTCCACTCATCCGTGTAGACGCAATACCGTTCTGCTAGTACCTCCAGATCTTTTACAGAAAAGTTGATGAAGCAGACTTCATCAAAAATTCTGATCAGTTCCTTTGGCACTATGTTTCCACTCTCTGAACGTCCTTTACCCAAGATCACAGCCTCGCCCATCTTTGGATCTACGTACCAGTACCACATGTCACCAAGAATATCCTGAGATAACTTGCTCAGGGGAATCTTAGTTTCACATCGCACTGGCTTGTATACCAATTTCTTTAAGTACTACTTAGTCACAGGATGTCTAGCGTGCTTATAATTGACTCTTTTGGGCACTTGAGGCTTGAATATCTCGAATTTCCCTGATCTTGCTTCTCACTGCAGAACCACCCACAAACCCATCGCCACTGCGTGATTGGAATGACCCAGCAGCTCTCGGTTTGCTAGGTTCACAAGGTCGTATTTGGGCAAGGAACTGAACGCTTCACTGGTGGGTTTCAAGTATTGAACCCCGCCAGATCTTTTGATAGCGAACAACTGCTTGTCCTCCTCGAACCTTACAGCCAAGATCATCCCTGTCGCTCTGTGTTTGTCTATTATAGACGTCTTTTGCCACACAGGAGCTGGACCCTTTGATGAAGTAGAAGGCATGTCTGTTTCTTTCGGTGCCTCTAGGTCCACAGGTGCAGGGTCAACTGGGGAGGCTTCAGTTAAGGCTTCTACATTACTAGCCTGCTCGACTGAACCTGTGTCGAGCGGAGCGTCGAAGGATGGAAATTCAAAGATCTCTCCATCTTCTAGATCGTACTCTCCTTCCTCATCACCCTTGGGAATATCGATTACAACGTCTTCGTCATCATCATCCCAATCGTCACCAGAGTCGATCTCTCCTTCTTCTAGATTGAAGAGAGCATCGATCTGTGCTTCATTGGAACAGTCAGGCTCTAGATATAGGATCTCATCATTAGATAAGTCCTTAAGCACTTCAGCCACTGACTTTCCTTTATCACCACCACCACCACCAGAGCTATCACCACCCTCTTGATTAGTCGACTCCCCCTGAGCCATTGGAATAGCAGAGATGGGCACGATTGATAAAGCTTGGTGCTCACCTCCACTAGGACCGGCTTCGGGATCCTTGTCCTTGTCGTCATCCTTAGTCAAGTCGACCGGATAACACGCCTCATCACCAATAGTCCTCTTTTCCTTCTCTTTCCCTTTTTCTTTCTCTTTCTCCTTCTCCCCTTGAGCATCAAGCTTCTTGGTCAGCTCAGCAATCAGTTTGACCATTAGCTCATGCTCCTTCCTTTGAGTATCAAACCTCAGCTCCAAGGATGACCCATGACCTAGAAGAATTGGAGTAGTCACCGCCACCTGAGTAGTTGTGGTAGGGAGGGTCACTATCACATGAATCACTTCTGTGATTGTAGTGACGGCTACTTCACTTTGCACTTGTGGCCTCCTCCTCCTACGGTAAAGCTGATGTGAAGGTGGGGTGGAGGCTGAATCAGGACTAGCAGCTGACACTTGTACTGGCTGCTGAACCTCCACCTCACTAGGGATAGAGGGCTGTTGCCTATCGCCCCTGTTCTTGTGAATGCTTTCCCTTCTTTATCTTTGTATAGCAACATCAGAGTCAAAGTTAGGCTCGTATTCGCTGCTAGAGGACTGTTGCTTTCTCTTGGAGGATGACTCAGGTAGGGTTACCTTAGTCGTTCTCCTCGGGTGTACCTGCGACGGTGCATCATCGGAATCAGAAGAATCTGACTCAGTCGCTTCCGAGTCTGATCCCTCAGCACCATCATTTCCTCCTTCGTCGTCTCCATCATCAGATGAACCATCATCACTGTCCATTTCCTCCTGTTGTTGTTCCTGTTGTTCGTCGGAGTGTTCACTCAATTCATGCTCCGAGTCGTGACTGTACCATCTCCAGTCACCTGGGGCCACATACGCTTCATTGATGAGGTGGCTAAAGAGTTCTGTATGCACAGGGGTAGGATCTACACTGCCTGGCTTTAGGAATTGGGCGAATACTCTTTTGTCCACCCTCTTTACTTGCAGTCTCTCCCCTATAGCAGGAAGGTTTGGCAACACGTCATTAATCAGAAGTTGAACAAACCGAGGGTATAACAAGAACCGAAACCTCTCCGCTGTGTTGATCTGGTCATTGATGGCCTTAAAGATGCAGTGGGAGAAGTTGTAGCCCTTATTGAGAGAAAGGCCGACCATGGCTGCTGCAAGGTCATGACCCATGGCATATTTCCCAGCTTTCCTTGATGAGATGCACATGATCATGACGTGGGCGAAGTATCTCCATTGGTCTAACACCCACATCTTCTTGTATGAAGCATAGTCCCTCGCACCGACATAGCCCATTCTTTGTCTCCAACAGCCGTCCACAAAGTAGTCTGGATAGGCTGTCGGATCGGTCGCGAGATCTCTGAATTGAAGGACCCTTCTTATAGTATCTTCAGAGAAAGCAATAGCATGACCAGCTACGGTAGCCCTTATAACGTTGGGGGTTACCGTGCAGTCGTGCTCCGCAGTCTCCCAAAACTGCTCGAGGTAGGGCCTTGACACGATCGGGTCAGCAAAAATGGCGTAGCTGATTCTTGAACGGTTCAAGAAATCAACTATGTCGCTGTACTGCAATGCTGCACCCTTCCATTCAGGTTCTGTGTTAGCTAACAGGTTGAATTCGTTAGTAAACTCCCGAGCCATGATCTGCAAAAACACACAGAAAACAGAATCAGAACAACACGTATCATTGGAAATGAATAAACACGACTCCGTATAGCAGTTACTCTTTGAACTGAATTTCAGACTTAGGAATTTTTGCCAAGTGTTGGTCCTGCGTACTTAGCAAGTACGTAGGAGTTTCCTCGTGCGTACTTAACAAGTACGCATGAAGTGCTTCTTGCGTACTTGTTAAGTGCGCAGGAAACGCACTTGGTGAAAATTCCAGAATTTGAAATTCAACTTGATGTTCAAAAATTGGTGTGTATTGAGTCACCACTAGGTCGGAATCAATGATTCGAGCCTATGGGACCAATACTTACACCAAGACACTGCTAACCTTGACCGATTTTGACCTAACCATCGAACGACACCACTGACGGTTCGAATTCAAGCCCAAAGTCAAAATCAAAGACTAAAAAGGACGATTAAGGGTAGATTAAGTTATCTAATCATGTTTTAATGATAAGAGGTTAACCAAACAACCCACAATTTGCCCTAAAAATCACAGATTGAACCTAGATTTTCTTAGTCAATGAATCGGTACAATGTCACGAATTCGTGGATGGATTAAGCCTAAAATCTCACCAAATCGATGTTATGAGGTGATGAAACTTGTAGTGGGACGAAAAATCGGATTGGAACACTTGAATTTTTGAGTAAGTTTGCAGAGGGAAAAAGTTTGTTTGAATGTGATGAAAAACTCTGAAAATTTCCAAGTCCCCTTTTTATACTCAACACTAAAAGGCCGTGCGTACTTAACAAGTGCGCACGATTTAACTCGTGCGTACTTACAAGTGTGCAAGAATTAACTCTTGCGTACTTACAAGTGCGCAAGACTTAACTCTTGCGTACTTATTAAGTACGAAGGGCTTACTTCATGCGCACTTACAAGTACGCACAAACCCTTAAGTGCGCAAACTTTCAACTCAAATTTATGAAGTTTTTCAAGTCAAATAACGAACAAGTTAAAATATTCAATCAGGAGGATTCAAATACAATTCAGGAAGGTTAAACACAAATATTTTTGACTTTTCTGAATAAAATTGAACTATGCATAAACTTAAAATCTTTTTTATCTTTTCTAATAAAAATATACAAGTATTCACACAAACTAATTTTTTTGATCAAAGACACGAGCAGAGGATCATATCAGGCTATCTTTTAGCAAAAACGATACAATATAAACATCAAAGAATATGGGATCATGTCATAAATTACTATTTATTCATACGTAATAAGCACATAAACAAGTAATTCAAGTTGACAATATTATAAGATTTGAAACTATAAGCATCTTTGTATAACGTTCTTGTGTATTAAGGTATTAATTATAAGATATACAACGTGTACCCCACTGATATGCTACACCAATGTAAATTGCATTATCTCAAGGCATCTAAGATTTTCCCAATGATTTTCTAAATTTTCAGAATGAAGTTACATCTATTAGCACAGAAAAAATTAAGCATAATCCATAAGGATTATCAGGAATCATAAGATTCAGAATCGAGTGATTCATTTGTCTTGGTTTCATTTGATTTTCATCATTGAATATCAGTATGATGATTCAAGATAATATATATGGTGTTTGAGTTTTAAGGTAAGGGGATCCAACTTTTATCTGGATTTGATTTCAATGAATCAGGAGTGATTCAAGGGTGAGTATATGCTCAACGGTTAATGTAGAGACATGTCTTGATTCAATCTCTTCTTGCATACTTGTGAGTATGGGCAGTGAGATGAACCGCATTAATTGTGCTAACGACATAACCCGAAACTGACCTCAAAAGAAAATTATTGCCAAAATCTAACATCCTATATCTGATAATGATCTTTTCTATTCTTTTACGCACACACACTTGCAAACATGGGTTCAAATCACAGTTGTAGTTTAGATTTAGTTTCCACACTACTAGTGATTCAAAGACGCATACAGCCTACTGACAATTCAAATTACTTGTAAATATGCAGATTAAAGACATAATAATTTAAACAATTAAGTAAGCATGACGCAATCATTTCCCATATGAGCAGTCTGTGACGTTTAGATCATCTCAAATTTTCTGCATTTTCTATTTTGTTTTTGTTTTTGTAAAATATTTTAAAACTTAAAAGAACTATACAGAAAATTTAAAAGAAATAAAATTTAACTTCCATGAATTGAATTGATTTAAGAAAATTTAATTTTCACTAAGGATTGAACATTCCTATCAAGTTGACAAAATGCTCAAAACGGGATCGATCAAATGCCTTTGTGAAAAGGTCAGCAAGATTGTCATCCGTGTGAACTTTTACAAGTTCAATTAAATGCTTTTCAGCACAATCACGGATGAAATGATGGCGAATCTCTATATGTTTAGTTTTGGAATGTTTCACCGGGTTATTTGTGATGGACATGGTGGCATTGTTGTCAATGAATAATGGAGTTCCAGTGAAGTTTAAGCCGTAGTCTCTCAACTGCTGCTGAATCCATAGTATCTGAGAATAACCGCTCGCCGCAGCAATGTATTCTGCTTCACAAGTTGAGACAGAAACCGTTGACTGCTTCTTGCACTGCCAGGATACCAGTCTGTCTCCTAAGAATTGACATCCACCGGAAGTTGACTTTCTGTCAAGGTTACAACCGCCATAATCTGAATCAGTGTAGGCTTTGAAGTCGAATGACTGCTGCTTAGAGTACCAAAGACCTAATCGGGGTTTCCCTTTCAGGTATCTAAAAATTCTCTTCACGGCTATCATATGTGACTCCTTCGGTTGAGACTGAAACCTTGAGCACAAGCACACAGCAAACATTATATCGGGTCTTGAAGCTGTGAGATACATAAGTGATCCGATCATCCCACGGTACAATCTGCTATCTACATCCTTTCCATCTTTGTCAGAATGCAGACCATGATTGACTGGGATAGGTGTGCCATAAGTATTGCTATCATTCATCTTGTATTTTAACAAGATGTCCTGCACATACTTAGTTTGATGTAGATAAATGTCATCCTCTCTTTGACTGACTTGCAGACCCAGGAAGAACGACAATTCACCCATATTACTCATTTCAAACTTGGACTTCATCTCCTGCTCGAATTCCCTACACATCCCTTCATTGGTAGATCCAAAGATAATGTCGTCGACGTATACTTATACAAGAAAAATGTCACCTCCTGCTTTCCTAATGAAGAGAGTCGAGTCAATCTGTCCACGGTCGAAACCATTAGACAGTAAATGCTTAGATAATGTCTCATATCATGCTCGCGGTGCTTGATGAAAACCATAAAGTGCTTTGTCGAGCTTATACACTTTATTGATATTATGCGGATCTTCAAAGCCGGGAGGTTGAGTGACATAGACCTCTTCATGAACTTTACCATAAAGGAAAGCACTATTCACATTAAGTTGATAGACCTTGAAGCCGACATATGTGGCATAAGCCAAGAACAGTCGAATGGCCTCAATTCTAGCAACTGGGGCATATACTTTCGTGTAATCCAAGGCCTCTTGCTGATAAAAACCCTAAACAACCAATCTTGTTTTGTTCTTCACAACAACATGACGATCATCCGTCTTGCATTTGAACACCTATCTGGTTCCAATTGGCTGAAAGCCTTTTGGCAAGTCAACCAAATCCCACACGTGCAACTTTTGGAATTGAGACAATTCATCTTGCATCGCCTCAATCCAGCAGTTGTCAGTGGGAGCCTCCTTCGCATTCTTCGGCTCTAATTGGGACACGAATGCAGCATGCAGACATGTTTCCATGACACCAGTGTCAAGTATCTCTGTGTAAAGACTGGTGTTCTCAGTGATGGTTCGATGACGAGTCTAAACACCGGCATAAGGATCACCAATAATGTTGCCAATTAGATGATTCCTATGCACTCTCATCTCCGGTACAATCGGTTCCTGAATTTCTGGATCTAGATTCGTGCTTAACTCCCCCATTTCCTGTGTTCCAGAGGAAGAAGATTCAATGTTAATTGGATCAGCTGGAGCTTCATTTCCTACAGTTGTGTTAGGATTGGCTTGAGCGTCATCTCCAACCACATGAACACTTTCACTGTTATCACTGTCATGAGTTCCAGATGCAGATGCAGCATTGGAATCAGGAGTTATAATCGGTACAGTAGCACGAGTAGAGAAACTGGAGTCTTTGTCGCCACCCAATAATTCATAAACATTTGCGGCATCAACTGCAGATAGATCAGGAAGATTGAACGACTTGAATAGCGCATCATAATCAAAACCCCAAGCTGGACCTGTTGGTTCGGGTGGAATGCTGTGTTTACTGCAGTCCACTTCAAACCATTCCTCGACAGTACGAGTTCCTATGTTGTACACTCTCTTGCAAGGCGAGTTGGCAACGTATCCTAAGAAGATGCCTTCCACCGCTTTTGCATGAAACTTAGACTGGCGGTCTTTGTACTGTAGCAACAAGGAACAGGGACTACCAAAAGGAACTAGGTAATCAAGATTGGGGAGTCGATTGTTGATCAACTCGTAACAAGTCTTTTTGTGCCTCTTCACAACCGAAACTCTGTTTAAGACGTGACAAGATGTATTAACGACTTCTGCCCAGAAAGTGACAGGAAGCTTTGCATCCGACAGCATAGTCCTTGCAGTCTCAATCAGTATTCTGTTCTTCCGTTCAGCAACTCCATTCTGCTGAGGCGTGTACGGCACGCTGAATTCGTGACGGATCCCTTTCTTGAGACAGAAAAGCTCCATCAAATTATTGTTGAACTCAGTTCCGTTGTCACTCCTAATTCTTCTAACTTTCAGCTTGCACAGAGATTCCAAGCTCAGGATCAAGTATTAAAGAATATCAGCAGTCTCGTCTTTAGTACCTAAAAAATGCACCCAAGAAAAACGTGAGAAATCATCAGTTACAACCAGACAGAACGACTTACCTCCAATACTCCTGATACTTATGGGGCCAAACACATCCATGTGTAATAGCTCCAACGGGGTATCAATAGAGTTCTGGAGCTTGGGCTTGTGAGACTTCCGTTGTTGTTTGCCCTTTTTACAAGGCATACAGTCATCTGCAACGGTAAATCTCAGGTTAGGAACCCCGGTTACCAAACCGTTTCGGACAAGATGATTCATTTTACGATACGAAATATGTCCGAGTGGAGTCGAGCTCTGTCGCTTTGGTAAGCAAGCAGGTAGGAACTGATGAGGTGGTTGTTGCCACGCTCATATCGATCTGATAGGTGCCGTTAGTTCTTGGCGCTCTCATCAGGATCCAATCTTCGAGAACTTCAAAACCGGGTTTGAGAATCAGGCATTCTGACTTGTCAAACATCACCAAGTACTCCTTATCACACATTTGGGAGACACTCAACAGGTTATGCTTTAGCTGCTCGTAGAAGTTGACATTGTCAATGCTGACACAACCGTTCGAAACCACGCCTTGACACGTGATGCTGCCGCCTTTTTCTCTGGCAAAGGCCACATAGCCGCCTCTGAATGGTTTAACATCTTGAAGCAGGGCCATGTTTCCTGTCATGTGCCGGGAGCATCCACTATCTACATACCATCAGTTAGAGATAGTACCCTTCGGACGTCCCTGCACGAGTAACAAAAGAATTAGTTAGATTTGGAGACCCAAGCCATTGTGGTCTTGAGTCGTCCATCCTTTTCAAAATAAACTACTTCCTTTAACTCACAGTCATGATGACTGTTCAAAATTGATGAATCTTTAGAAGAAATAGAACTAGGAGATTGAGAAGTTTTGGATTTGGCAGTCCAGGATCTCTTCTGTTTCTTAACTGGAACAGGAGACTTTGGTTCAACAACAGCAGGTGAGCTTGTGGAAGCTTCACCTGATTGAACTGAAGTCAGCTGTTCCAGCTTTCTCAACCTCTTGTTTCTTCTTCTCTGTGGCTTTGAGAGTTTCGCCACGGGTTTCTCACAAGTACGTGTACTACCAGATGTAGATACACAAGGTACAACATGTTGCGTTACCTTTCTTGTAACAGATGGTTTAGCTTCAAAATTTATCTTAGGCTTTACCATCGGTTTGACTAGTGGTTTCACCACATTTTGTTTTGGATTTTTAGGAGCTTTCACTGATGGCGACCTGTGGATAACAGTTGGTTGTGGAACAACATGCCGTTTCCCTTGGTTCTTAGAAGGACAGTTCACAAGTATGTGACCAACCAAGCCACAGTGAAAACAATTCCTCTTGTCTATATAAGTTCTATTGTAAGGCTCATTAGATCTAGCCTTAGATAACTCAGCATTATGAGAAGGAGGAGTTGGTTTATTGTCACACCCCGCCAGGGCGGAAACGCGAGGCGCGACTTTCACTGGTTTCCAAAGCATATGATTACCGCAAACACATACATGTAATTGGATACATAACTGAATTTAAAATATTTACATTACAAAATATCAATTTGAGTTTACAAATGTTTAAGATTTCGTAAATATGACTCAAGACCATGAGTTATACAAGAGAAATCCTCCCAAAAGCCGTATCCACGTGCATGCATGTAACCTACATTGCTAACCTGATGACCACGTTCAATTTCCTGAAAACATACTTAAAACTGTCAACACGAGGTTGGTGAGTTCACAAGTTATTATAAAGAGTTATCATAAACTTAATGTTTAAATCTGATCTTTTTGCCGATCAAAACTCTTTGTTAAACCTGATCATTTTAACCTGATCAGTACTCTTTCGTTTAAACCTGATCACTTTAACCTGATCAGAATTCTTTACTTTAAACCTGATCACTTTACCCTGATCAGAACTTTTTTGTGTAAAACCTGATCATTTTAACCTGATCAGAACTCTTTTGATAAACATGATCACTTTACCCTGATCAGAACTCTTTTGTGTAAAACCTGATCATTTTAACCTGATCAGAACTCTTTTGATAAACCTGATCACTTTACCCTGATCAAAACTCTTTTGTGTAAAACCTGATCACTTTACCTTGATCAGAACTCTTTTGTGTAAAACCTGATCATTTTAACCTGATCAGAACCCTTTTGTGTAAAACCTGATCAGAACCCTTTTGTGTAAAACCTGATCATTTTAACCTGATCAGAACCCTTTTGTGTAAAACCTGATCATTTTAACCTGATCAGAACTCTTTTGATAAACCTGATCACTTTACCCTGATCAGAACTCTTTTGTGTAAAACCTGATCACTTTACCTTGATCAGAACTCTTTTGTGTAAAACCTGATCATTTTAACCTGATCAGAACCCTTTTGTGTAAAACCTGATCATTTTAACCTGATCAGAACCCTTTTGTGTAAAACCTGATCATTTTAACCTGATCAGAACCCTTTTGTGTAAAACCTGATCATTTTAACCTGATCAGAACTCTTTTGATAAAACTGATCACTTTACCCTGATCAGAACTCTTTTGTGTAAAACCTGATCACTTTACCTTGATCAGAACTCTTTTGTATGTATTACCAATGAATATGATTACTAATCCGATCTATTGACCCCATTTGTAAGCTTGCAAGGAATACAAAATAGTATGTAATGTACGAGACCGTAACCAAACCCTAACTTTCTGTGCCTCCCCTCGCCTTTCTGCGAGTAAGACAATATGCGGTCATTCGGCCATTTTGACCCCTGGTTAGCGCGACTAACCATGACCGGAGGCGTCACCCCCAATAGTACTATTCATATAATCCTGGGCTAAATCCATAGCTAATGGTTACTAATTTATTACGAGGACTTTAAGCGCTTTATGTTCCCTCAATACATACATACGGTCAGATCATTAGTTCCATTCATTTATACACAAAAGTCTTTTACAAGTATGTTTCCACCCGAAATCATTTCAAAAACTTAGAAAAAGGGGGATTAGTGAAACTCACCTCGACAGTATGAATGCTAGCAAATATTTGAATGACGGCAAATTCGCCTATCCGTATCCTATTTACACAAGGATAACATACACGTTAAGACTACTCGTCTTAAACGCAATTTGTTCACTTGACTTAGCCGATCTGATTACTTTTGTTTTAATTATCTTTTTAGTTTTTCCAACCTTGTTTTGTTATGAAAATAGTTCTGAGTTACTGCCTTATGGGGCTGATGAACAGGTATCTAAGCTTTCTTAGTTTCGATTGAACAGAACAGATGTCGAAACTTCCTAGTTTCGACTGAGTGAAATAGGTATCGAAACTACCTAGTTTCGATTGGCAAGAATAGTATCGAAACTACCTAGTTTCGATTGTACACAGGTATCGAAACCTCCTAGTTTCGATTGAGTAAATAGATATCGAAACTCCTAGTTTCGATAGAACAACCGGTATCGAAACTCCTAGTTTCGATTGAATAATTGGTATCGAAACTCCTAGTTTCGATCAATAGGTATCGAAACTCCCAGTTTCGATTGACTAACAGGTATCGAAACTATAGTTTCGATATCTGCACTTTGATTTACAGAATTCACTCTGTATATTTTTATGTTCAAATCTTGAGTTTGACACAGTTTTCTTGTTATCTTACTTGCGTTTGAACGATTTGTATGTTTAGTTACGGTTTTAAAGCAAATAATATGAATGGTATCGAGTTTTTACCTCAAACCGAGAATGGCGATCTTTAGAGAAAAACAGAGAAGTAGTCTTGAATCTTTTGCTAAGCTTTCTTCAAGAACACTTGAAATTCTCCTTATGACACCGAATTATGGTGATTTTCGCTTTAAAACTGGACTTCGAGATGAAAGAGAATTGTGAAATTGCCGTAAGAAAAATGAGAAAGATTGGAAATGAAGGTGAGGTTTCGACTGAAGAGGTATGGTTTTTCCTCTGAATTTGAGTGAAATAGGCAAGTGGGAGAATGGCTCCCTGACTCTCGGCCAAGAAAGTCAAGAAATAGGTTTAGGGGTTAATGATAACAAATTTTAAGTATTAATTTATTATGGTATCAGTATCAATTAGAGTTTTAAAGGGGTAATTTAATTCAGTTTCGATTCTTCACGGTATTATAATTTTTAACCATTTTATGGCTCGTTGAAGAAAATATTAGAATCTTGGCTCAACGTAAATTTTGTGTAATATATATATATATATTTTTCTGGTTATTTTATTTAACCATTTACGTTCGCATTAAGTCGGGTTATCCTGCTTACTTTTTCTAGTAACTCTTTACGGTTTACTAGACTTGGAACAAACTTCTTTGCTAGACTTCTTGACTTTACTTAGTCAAAATAAAATATCAGGAAATAATAATTATGAACGTGCGTTTATGAAATGTGGATATTAACCTGAAATGCTGGGTGTCACATTTATGAACATTAGTCTGAACCTTTACAGTTTGGTTTTTGGGGGTATAGTATTTTTCCAAATTTTCTTTATACCCAAGCCCATAATGAGTTGAAAAAGCTTCTTTCTTTGCTTGGTTAAGACTTTTATAACCCCCATAAAGCATTACCTTTAGATTATCATTTGTTTCAATGATATCGGGTTCAGTTAAAATGCAATTATCGCCATTAGTGATAACGTTTTTCTTTACCTTTTGTTCAGTGAACAACTCCTCAGATACTGCTCCTTCAGGGTAAGTGTTAACCGACCCATCTTAAGAAGCAGTAACAAACTCCTCACTAGATGTGGAGTTAGCTACTTGTGGATTCATCCTTTTTAGGGGAATCATCCTTATCAGAGGACTCATCTAGACAAGTGAAATCAATGTCTATTAAGCTATTGACAAACTTTCCGCTCACTGGTGGAGGAATGGCATTAGTACCCAGCCCTAACCCATTCATTTGTCTCACTACAGATTCGTAGTGTTCCACCACAAAGCGAGAGTTTTTCAACTTCTCATTAGTGCATTTTAATTGCAAGATCTCATTTTGCAGTTTGTTGATTTCATTGTTCCGTTTTTCTAACCCCCTGTATGCAACATCTAAATGAAGCTGTTGATCGCTTATTTTTAGAGAATATTCACATTTTTCTTTTTTCAACGTTTCAATAGAATCTTTAAAACGTTTTTCATTTTCTTTATAGTTTAGAGCTGCCATACTTAAGGGTTCGATTTTGTCTTGGAGCCTAGAATTTTCAAGTTTTAGCACTACACATTTAGAACATGAAATAACAGAAAAAGGGTTAGAGTCTACCTCAGAAGATGAACTTCTTGCTTCTCCAATGGCCATGAGAGCAACAGCAGTAGTCGATTCCTCTTTCTCAGCTACAGGAGCTTCCTTCTCTTCAGCTTCCTTTTCTTCCTCTGTAGCAGCAGTAGTAAACTCTTCTAGGTCAGCCATAGAAGCTTCCCTTTTCTCTACTTCCATCATTTCCATGATCTCAGCCATGAGACCAACCTGGTTTGTGCGATGATGGCATCCTCGAGAAAAACATCCCAATCAAAGCTTTCGTCTTGTTGGGCTACCAGTGCATTGGACGTTGAGTTATTGTGGCCATGGCTGTTTCCTTGGCTGGGTCGGGTAAAACCAGAGGCTGGTGCTCAGTCTTTCTGACACTCACGAGCAAAGTGTCCAAAATTTAGACACTTATAGCATTTGGCCTTAGATTTGTCAAACCCGACCTTGGCATTAGGCCAATAAACTTTCTTCCTGTTCTGTTCAGGAAACGCTTGTCTCTCCTCAATAGCATGGCCATATTCCATTGAATATCCATGTCCTCCATGTCATCAGGATCCACTTGATTAAAATCTTCTTCGATCGTCTCTGGATCAGTAAGCTTGCCACCTATGAAATTCTCATACGCAAGCATACAAGATGAGAATAGTGCTACATGATCTTCAGCTATTCTGGCTATAGCTGATTGGTTAGCTGAAGATGTAGCAGGAGGATTTCTTGAGGTATGTTGATGATGAGATCCCAACCCTGATCCTGAAGCATAGCATGCATGACCACCACACTCAGTTGAGTGGTCTTCTTCAGTAGGATTTCCAGTGAAGAAAGCAATTCCAGAGCCTGATGACTTGGATGTAGAAGTCGTCCCATGATACATTGAAGGGTCTTGTATCTGGGGTCTTCCTGAGCTCTCCTTTCTTTTTAGGTTCATGTCATGAGCTTGAACCTTTCCTATTGCCTCCTCAACTGTCAACTCATAGAACTATGGATTTTCCCTCATCAGGGTTGTGTACATCTTGAATTTGGGTGGTAAAGCATCCAAAAACTTTTCCACCATCTCTTCATCTGGATACCTGAGTTCAAAAGCCTTCAACTCAGTCTGTAAATGATAGAATCTAGAGATGAGGTCATCTAAAGATTCGTTCTCTAAAAATCTGAAGCACTCGTACTGCTTCCTGAGAAGATCCCTCTTACTCTTCTTGATGTCACTATTTCCTTCGAATCTTTTCTGTAAAGCTTTCCAAAGATCCTTGGATTTGTCATAACCTCGGAAACTGTGGAACAATTCCCGAGTTAATGCCATAGTGATCGAACCAAGTGCCTTCTTTTCACGATCATAAGCTTTCTTTTCTTCGTCAGAAAGCTTAGAGATAGGTTTGGGCATGGTTTCATCAAGATAGATGTGTGTGGGATGCTTATATCCCTCAAGGATTGGTATCCATAGCGATGAGTCGGTATAAAAATGTAGTGCTCAAAAATTGCTTTCCAATTAGAATAATCGTTCATGTTCAGCAACTTTGGTGGTTTCTGTGGTGTACCAATCTCATTATAATAATTTAACAGGTTTCCAAGATTCTGAAGATTCGACATATTGAACACTTAGTCAAATTTCAGAAAAATCAGACACAGTTGCGCACTTGATTTTGGCCTTGCGCACTTGATTTTGGCCTTGCGCACTTGAGAAATGGTCTTGCGTATTTAGATTTCCTCTTGCGTACTTGTAAGTACGCAGGAGTAAATGGTAAGTACGTAGGATATAACTTAAGTTCGCACAAGTTCAGTCTTGTGCACATGTAAGTACGCAGGAGATAAGTCTTGCGTATTTAGTAAGTACGCACAAAACTGTACTTTTTGCCAGAAATGGTAAGTACGCACAACACCTTTTCAACAACTTTCACCAAACTTTTCCGGTCACCTAAAATCGCCGGAGATGGTAAAAATTGGTCTGATGATCAATGCAAATGAGCCAAAGGGTCAGAAACTTGTTTCTAACCAACCTTTGATGCTCAAAACACTCAAATACACAACAAAAATCAGTTTTTGAGTGATTTTTGATTCTAAAATAGTGCTCAAGAGCTACCCCTATTTTATCACAAAAATCAACAAAAATAAACAAAAATACTTCTTTTTGCTTGTAAAAACACGGTAGAAACTCTCCAAACTCACTCACAACACTCGAAATCAGAAGCAATGCTCTGATACCACTTGTAGGTCCCTCGGGTGTGGCGGATCGTCACATGCAAGTGGGTCTACTAGTCGGACCGGGTGCGGAATGCCCGTGACTAGGCGGAGAGTCTAGCTAAACAAAGTAAACCGACAAGAGAAAACACTTTAAACATTCTTTGTATTATAAACACTTGAAGGTTATAGAGATAAGTACTGAGATTACAATCTGCGTATTTGCAATAAAGCCTGCGTACTTAACTTCTGTCAACCTATCATATTTATACAAAACCTGATGCCTGCGCACTTAGCAAGTGCGTAGGGAAAAATGCTCTTGCGTACTTAGCAAGTACGCAAAGTTGTTCTTGCGTACTTGCTAAGTACGCATCAGCTTTCTCCTGCGCACTTACAAGTGCACAAAACACTTAGAGAATTTTGAAACATTCAATATGTAAAAGTAAATACAACTCGATAAACTAATACATAAAGACTCTTACATACAAAGACAATTACAAACAAGACAAGACAAGACAACCTAAGTCTAAGACTCTATCTACCGAGAGTGTTTATCACAGGAAAGTGCTTCAACATGTTGGTTGCATGGGATTGAGTTATTTTATGTGTATACATATATAATATAGTTCAAGTAATAACTACATCGGGAATTCACTAGCAGATTATTAAAGCTAGTCAAACTACCCAAAATGTAGGACGTCTTAATAATTAAAGATATTTGGGTATTAATTTCGGGTAATATACCGCGTCTAAATCAATCACATCATCATCATTATTGCTTTACTTACACAACACTCAAGCGGCATAATCATTATGACCAAGAGTGTAAGCAACTTAAAGATCACATCACCATCATTAGATCTTTGCTTGTACTCCACTCCACCATCAAATCGTAATGATGATAACATGTTGAGATCTACACTCAACCCTCGTTTCATCTAATAATTATATATATATATATATATATATATGTGTGTATGTATATATATATATATATATATATAAATATCTAGGTATATAGATATAAAGTTTAAATCACTAAAAGTTCCTACACCGAGTATTATATCACGGTATCACCTACCGGGTGTATTCTAACTAGAACCGACCTAACTAACCATTGGATCCTAACTACAAGATTTGACAACACCCAACCACCTACCCCCTACCCATTCTCGGCCGAACCCAAGGTGGGGCCACCCACTTTGCTTACCCAATCTCATCACCATGCTTGTTATCATGGTAAGACCATACCCTTTCACCTAAGATGTCAAGCAAGGGTCATTATCAATCTCATCCACCATCCCCTTGCAATGATGATGGAAGACTCAACACTCAACTTCATCTTTTTCTCCATATATATCGTTGCACACACAACAAACACACACATAGTCTTTCAAAAAAAATTCAAGAACAAGTTCTTGAATGGTTTAACTAGAAAGCATGGAGATTCAAAGGAATTCTTGGAGTCTAAAAGGGTTTCCACTAGTAAATCAAGCCACCGACATCTTCTACTCGTGTTCTTCTCCTAGCTTTGTCTAGCGGTATGAAACCGACACCACTTCTCATCTTTATCTTTTATTTTCTAGTTTGAAGCTCGTTGTTCACCATGAAAATAAATGATTTAAAATAGTAAAGAACTTTTATAAAAGTTTAATTTAGTAAGTTTAAAAACTATGGTTTGTATAAAGTATAAATCACACATGATGAAAAATAGAAATGTATAGATTGATACATAAAGAAATCGTAATTTGTGTATATATATATACGAGTTTTAAAGTTTGGTAACTTGGAAAACTTAATAAATATGAGAAGGTGGAAAATAGATATATATATACACATATATGAGAATCGGAAATGAATATATATACATGTTTAGAGAAGCTAAAATGGAAATAATCAAGTGAGTTATGTAAATAGAAATCATGATCGATGTATGTATAAATGTATGTTCATAACTTGTTAACTTGAGAATTGACAAAGTATATGTGTACATGTATAAAGATCAGTATATATGAATGTACACATACAAGGATAGTTATGGAACTTGAGTAAAAGGTTATATATATATGGAGATCAATATATATATATATATAGATATAATCGTTATCTTGAAAGTGAATTATGGATAATATTATATGGTTTGAAACTTGGATGATGAAATGTTTAGAACATCTAGTAAAGATATGAGATTGTATACATGCTTGCTAACATTGGGGATTTGGATAAAAAGTATTAGATGTCAAATAATAAAAAGAGAATAATATATCTATGCATGAAATCTAAGACGTTCGAGTTAACAAATAAGATATTCATGATACATAGAAGAACGTATTTGATCATGTGTTGGAAATGTGGTTATACTTGTATACATATATTGGTATAAATAAAGTTGTATGCATGATGAACGTAACTAAGTAATAAATATCGTTCGGAATATAAGTATTTGCATGTGGACATAATAAAGTGGATTATGTAGGATAATTAACATGTATGGATATACTTGAACGATATTTGAGAATGTATATAATTATTTTTGAGAAATAATTATATGTATATACGTGAACCCTAATGTGAATAAATTATAAATCGTTACAAAAATAGTATTTATTTTTGATAAACCTAACAAGTCACCAATATGGAAACCTAATATTTTCTCGGAAAATATGTAAGCGTCTAGACTCGAATAATAATCACCAACGAGTCGTCATATGAAAACATTGTTTTAATAAACAAAAAAAGTACTTAACGGGATTCGTTAAGTCGGGTGAACAACTTGCATTTAAGACGGGTAGTCTTAACACATAAGTACCCTTGTGTAATTAGGGTACGGATAAACATGAACTATTAGCACAAGGTTATTTGCTAGGATTTCAACGGACACAAGGTGAGTTCACGGCCCCCTTTCGTTTTTTAAAGTTTTGTAAACTGCGGGGGAGAAACATACTTACATTAAGTATTACAGTATTGTTTAATATATGTTGAAACATTGTTGTTTTATACAATTGGGAAAGCATTGCAAACATTTTTATATGATAACAAGGAAACAAGACACTAATACTATGTCATACATGGTGAACAATATAACGCTTAAAGTCCCCGGAATAACACACTTTTGTAACCATTAGCTATGGACTTAGCCTGGGATTCAATGGATAGTACTATTGGGGGTGACGTTCCCGGTCATGGTTAGTCGCGCTAACCAGGGGTCCAAATGGCCGAATGACCGCATATTATCTTACTCGCAGAAAGGCGAGGAGGGGCATTAAATTTTTGGGGTTTGGTTACGGTTTCATGTATGGACATAGGTATTTGTAAGCCTAGCTAGCTTACGAATGGATCAATTACACTTGTTTCGTTTATCATATGCATTTAGAATTATTTGTACTTATTTATGACGGTAATGTCATGGGCAATGTTTTCGGGTAAAACTACTTGTTTTATGACGGTTAAGTCATGGATACGTTTTCGGGTGAAACCTACTTATTTTATGACGGTTAAGTCATGGATACGTTTTCGGGTGAAAACTACTTATTTTATGACGGTTAAGTCATAGATACGTTTTCGGGTGAAAACTACTTATATTATGACGGTAAAGTCATGGGCATGTTTTCAAAGGAAAACTAGTTATTTTATGACGGTTAAGTCATGGGCATGTTTTCAAAGAAAAACTACTTATTTGATGACGGTTAAGTCATGTATATGTTTTCAAAGGAAAACTACTTATTTTATGACGGTTAAGTCATGGGCATGTTTTCAAAGGAAAATTACTTATTTTATGACGGTAAAGTCATGGACATGTTTTCAAAGGAAAACTACTTATTTTATGACGGTAAAGTCATGGGCATGTTTTCAAAGGAAAACTACTTATTTTATGACGGTTAAGTCATGTCTAGTTTTTTGAGGAAAACTAACTGTACTAAGTTAACAATCTCTGTGAACTCACCAACCTTTATGTTGACACTTTCAAGTATGTTTCTCAGGTAACCTTTAGCCATGGAGCGGTTGAAATAGGTTAGCTATAGTTGGATAAATTCCTACTAGCTGGAAGGACATAGATTATCCGGTCTCAAGTCTGTCGTGGATCTAGAAGAACTTAGATCATTGTATTACTTAGTCTTAGTATTTGTGTATGTATTCAAGTCTTAGAAATCACTATTACAGCTTCCACTATCGTGTAATGAACCAATCGTTATAACCGGTATTTATTTATTAAGTAAATAAATTTGGGGGTGTGACAGTATATGTCCCGGTTGCAAAATAGTCACTTGGTCTTCCGTCTACCGAAGTAGCCGTTATCATCAAAGCGTCCATAACGTTTACATACATTCATAACATGCAATATATAAAATATAAAGCAAGATTTCATTCATTTACGTTATGTCATTCGTTCATTCATTCTTTGTATACATACGCTTCATTCTTTGTTCATTATATATCACGTATGATCATCTTAGCATTCATATATATATATATTACGTATGTTCATATTGGCATTCATAACAATCATTCATTTAGTGTATACATTTCAGCTCCAAAACATTTAAAATGATCTGCATGTAACATATAGGGGCACATAGAACT
The DNA here is from genome assembly GCA_023525975.1 of Smallanthus sonchifolius. Classification (NCBI taxonomy): domain Eukaryota; kingdom Viridiplantae; phylum Streptophyta; class Magnoliopsida; order Asterales; family Asteraceae; genus Smallanthus; species Smallanthus sonchifolius. The sequence goes on along the minus strand of CM042023.1, from coordinate 70,829,556 downwards.
AACCTGATAAGCGGGTCCTGAGATACTATCACTGGTTAGTATGCATCCTTAGGTGTCACACACAATCTGTATAAGTCATTCGTATAAGTTAAGATAACTGACCTAATCTAACACTTTGTTTCTATCTTTAGGGTTTGGTGAACTTAGATAAGTTCGCCCTACATTGATTCAAGCGAACTTAGTAGTTTCGCTAACATCAGTCTTCCTTCCCAAACAACCCAATAGCTAAAGAGGACGTCCATATTTATAAAATATACTTTTTTAGTCCTAACGAAAATTGGACAGAGTCCCGTTTGTTTTTATCTAAAACCCAACAATATAAGTTGTCAATTTCCTTTACCAAATCAATCCATAATAATCCATCATAATTGAGTTTTAACTTTAGCATCGATATCTATCTTTCCATACTCTTATTAATTAGCCTTTATAAAATAATTGACTTCTTGCCAGTTACCGTTTATCATTTAAATTCATTGCTACACGTCCTTAATCACCCTATTGGTAATCCCGAACTAATAATAGTAATTAACGTTATACGGGCTTTAAAAGGGTATACCTTCACGAACATGATCCCGAAGTATAGCCGAGACCCGACCCGAACCGTATCTATCATATTATGTCCACTATCATATCATCATCATCATAGTTCATCATCATCATGGTTCACCATCATCATTCCCGAAACTAGCATCGCTCGAAACTACCACTGTGAACATAACGACCCGAATCTAGCATCTTGAACCATCCTTTACGGCGGCCATAACATCCCGAAACTACTTGTTGTTGAACCATCACTAATCGAAACTACCATTGGACTGCCATTATCACATCGCCTGAAACCACTGCTGCCATAGCCTCTGCCTGAAACTACCATGGTGTATCACCTTTACCGAAACTATCATATTGAACATAACTACCCGAAACTACTAAAGACCATCATATCGCCACCACCGAAACTACCATTTCTTATCTCCGTCTATACCACCTTCCGTAACAGTTACAGAACCACCATGAAGTGCCATGGAACTTGTGTAAACCACCACCGGCAACACCGTTAACCACCGTTTGCACCACCATCGTTTTGTTGTACGACCACCACCTTTATCAGCCGTGAACCATCATGCTAACAGCTTCACCAATCTTTGACCACCATCAACGTGAAACTACTGTTGTCCTAACCTCGTCACCACCACCTGTTGTTCCCGGAGACGACCACCACCGAAATCTGCTCATACAACCATAACTACCACCGTGAATCATCCTTGCCCGAAACTACCATCGTCATTTTTGTCGCTTCGGCTATCGGAAGCTACAGTCAACCGCCATCGTATCAAGAACTCACTGCTGCTGGCAGAGCTATTGCAGCAGCTCACACCACCGTCGCTGTCGTTAGCTCACTTGCCACCATCACCTGTCGTGTTCCTCCTCCCTAATCCCTACTCGTGTCATCTGAATGCTTGCATCATCCGTGAACTGGTCGCTGCCACCGGTCATCATCGGAGTACACCGTAGTCACCGACCACCAACGTTGCTTCCACCCCCCTTCGCACCCATTTTCCGGCCAACCTGCGACCTTCGATGTCGCCATTGTTCATGTGAGCTCGTTCTTTTTGAGGTTTGAATGAGATGTTGTAGGGAGAGGACCATCTAGGGTTTAATGATGGTGGAGTGTGGACATGGAAGAAGAAATCGATGGGGATGGAGTGAAAATGGGGAGTGGCGGCTGGAACAACTAAAAGAATGTTTAGGTTTTGATAATTTTCATTTATTCTCCCTCATCTTTGTTTCACTTTCAGCTTTTAATTTAATTAGTCGTCAAGTTAGCCATATTTTCGTTTTTGGCGATCTTAGTATCAAACGAAATCTCGCGTTTTAAATGATAAAGAAGTTGGGATGTTACAATATATATGTATATATTTATATATGTAAATATATATATATACATATTTGACTTTATTAAATAAACCATTTATACAATTTGTAATTTTTATAAAGATGGAATTTATTCCTTTATAAAATATTTTTAATAAAAGAATTTATGTTTAGTTTTTTATAAATTTTATAAAATCAATCTTATAAATAATTACAATAATTTTAAAAACAAATAAAATTGACCCTGAACCCTATCCTGTAGCCTTGAACTCCCTTGAACTCCTTTGAACCCCTGAATGAACCCCCTCACCCTTCAGTTTGAACCTTTTCATACTTTTGACCCTAAATCCCTCAATTTTGACTTCAATTTGAACCTTTTCATACAGGAACGAAAATCCGTTTCAAAACCAACGAATTCATGTGTAATAACTTCTGATAATCATCATAAGCGTTTAAACAGTTGTTTCGACCGTGCTTGATAAATCAATTACAGCAATTCATTGATTAAACTCAAGATTTAATCCTGAAACCGTCCTAATCATAACTCGGATTCAATTCGCATGTTTGGTGTGAAATTGAAGCTATAATTAAGTTCATTTATTGTATATCAATGTTCGATCAATTCATATCATGCATCGGTAATTCGGATAATTACCGAGTCACACACCAGTCCGGTCACACGCGAACGTTGGAGATATCTGAGTATGATTTAGAATATAAAAATTATACATAAAACTGTGAATTATTATTTCTAGTCAAAAATAAAAGTTTGAGAATTTTTAACGAACGTTTTGTTTTGAACACAGTCCGGATAACACTGTATATTACACTGTTATTTGTTGATGCATACAAGAATTAAATTAATTATTATAAATTATTAATAATTAATTATATAAATTAATTAATATCTTTTAAAATCAAATTTAATCATTAAAATCTTTTAAAATCTCCATTAACCACTCCCACACTCCAACATACCATCATTATAATCACCCTACTATTACACCCTACACCTTACACCACCAATCCACCATCATCCACCACCAATCCACCATCATCCACCACCCCACATTAATAATCATTTTCTTTTTTTATTTAAAATCCTCCATCTCCCTCTCCGCTCACACTATAAATACCACACCATACCATTTTATTTTTCACACCATTCTTCTTTACTAACTCAAGAGAATTCTCCTTCCCCTCTCTCCCTCTTGCCATTTTCGGCCACCACCACCATTTATTTTTTATTTCAAGATTCAAGTGTTCAAGCCTCATTTGGTGTTTTTCTCAAGTGCTAGGATCAAGCCCTTCGTCTTTTTCGATCCTTCTAAGTAAGAAACCTATCTTATTTAGCTTTTTATTTCTTTGATTCAAGTATTATGTCTTAATCATAACACCCAACAACAACTTACATTCTTTTATAAAAGAAACCTAAATATGTAACATGTATCATGTAAAAATTAGTTTATATTCTTTCTTTTATGATTTATTGCTTCTATATATCTTATATGATACATGCATGTTGATGGATCATCATTTTGATCACATGCATGTTAATGGATCGTGTTTCTAATAATAGTAACTTTGTTGTTTATAAAAATGGGTTTTATACTAGACATGGATCTTTTGTCATTTGAATTTACAAAAAGCATTTGTATATAAAATATAAATATATTTTATGTTTATATCATCATTTTACTACATGCAAGTCATTAGAATCATTTTCTATTTAACGAAACTTTATTAAATCAAAAACCAGGTTTTAATCCCTGTAACGGTGTTGATGATTAAACTATTTTTGTTAATATTCATACACCTATTTTTAAACTCCTTGATGATTTAAAAATACCTTATTTATTTGCATGCATATATCTTTAAAATTGACTAAATAGCATTTGGATATTTGTATAATATTTCAATCATAAAAAAGTATATATCTTAATATTTCAAAAGTATATTTTCTGACATGCATGATTTCCATCATACGATCTATTTTTAATATTTATTTTTGGGAAATAAATATATTTTTATCTATTCTAACAAGTCACCAATGTGTCGTCAAGTCAAACATGGTCAAACCCAAAAAGATAAACACATTTTACAAAGAGTCGAGTTGGGTGGATTGATCGCATAATCAAGCACAACATTTCATAGAACTTACGTCCTTACATATTATAGGACACGTGTAGTTCGAGCATTTTCATGTATCTAGTACTTACACTACTCAGACCAGGTGAGTTACATAGCCCCACATTTTACATTTTTACATTTTTGGGGTGAAACATGATTACAATTGAACTATTTGCAATTTATACAATTCAAACATCGTGTACATGTGTGTATCTTTGTGCCTTATGCTTGGACACTATGAGCTAAATTACATTTATAACAAGTACAATCATTAACTCCGTACAAGCCAACGGTAACAATGATAGATCTATTGCATTTGACAAATCCACCTAGGTAGGGTGATTTCTTAGCGACAATAAACAAGGGTAACATTGAGTGTAATGCCTGACATGTCACAAGGTTTGATTATGCACCCGGTTTATTATAGTGGTTCTCTATAATTGCCTATTTATACCATGTTACATGTGAAATGCTCACCAACATTTTGAACATTATTTGTAAAGTCAGAACCTATGTATGCTCACCAACTGTTTCCATCATGTTTCAGGTGCAAATGTTTAAGATCATATGCAAGATGCTTCACTTAGGATCGAGGCCTAGTTAAATAATAAATTGAACTTTTGATGCATTCTGTTTTGGATGTTTGTTTGAACTCATGTATGAAATCTTTGTTTATTAATTTATATGAATTTTAGTATGATCATGTGTTTATAAACAATCTCCATGTCCCGCCTCGACGTATTCCGCCGCCGGTTGGGGTGTGACACAAATAAAAAATTTAAAGATTTTAATATATTTTTTTTAAACTATAGGTATGATCTCTAAATTGTTTTTTTTAACTATTTTTACGTGTGTTGTGTGTTAAGTGGGTTTATGTATGGGTTTTTAAACGCCGTCACAATTAACTCTGATCATGTCTTCTCTGATTCTCTCCCCTATAGCTATACGGTAACTTCCGGAAAGTCTTCCCATCTTCCAAGGTAATCCGTTTGTGTTCGATCGGATGTAATGTATATGTGTATTATTGATCATCATAATGCGATGTCGTTGCTCTAGCTAGGTTAGGTGCGATGTTCGTTGCTTATTTTCAGCTGATTTATTTAGTTTTTTCTGTTTGATCTCTTTAATTTAGGGGCTTTAGCAGGTTTCTGTTGATTGTTTACTTTTTTATGAACTTAATGTATATCAACCTAATGGGGGGGGTAAGAGGGGAGTCACAACCAATAGGTTGTGGGTTCAAACCTCACCCAAGACAAAAAAAATGTGTCATTGATGAGAGTGATTTAGTTGTTGCAAATAACAATACTACTGTGGTCGATCGTATGATGGGCAGCCAAGAGTGTAATTAAGCGTATGCAGAATTATATAATTTTGTTGGAAATATTACTACTTTAGTTAATTTCCTTTTCCGGTATACTAATCTAGTTGTAGGTTTGTTGGCTTATGATTGTGGCAAGTTAAGAAATGAAGAGCGAGCAGGATTACGTCCTAGAGAAGGGAAAAGCACCCATGGTGGAGAAGATGAAAAGAGGTAGACCCAGAAAGTATCCACCCACCTAGTACGCCCTAGAGAAGGGGAAAGCACCCATGGTGGAGAAGAGGAAAAGAGATAGACCTAGAAAGTATCCACCCACCCAGTACGCCCTAGAGAAGGGGAAAGCACCCATGGTGGAGAAGAGGAAAAGAGGTAGACCCCGAAAGTATCCACCCACCCAGTACGTCCTAGAGAATGGGAAAGGAAGAGGGAGACCAAGAACAAATTTGAAACATGATGGTTCATGTAATTATAAAGATTTTGTTTTTTATGTTAAAGTAGAGGTTCTTATCTTTCTTTGTTTCGAATATACTCTGCTAGTGTGCTTATTGATAAAGGTTTTGAATGCAATTTGTACATTTCTTTTAACATATGTCCGTTCACATGTCTTTCTTTATTTACCGCTGATTTTCCGTTCTATGCTAATCCAGGCTTCTTGTTGATTATTACAAATTCAGTTTCATCTTTTCAGGTAATAATGTCAACAAGTTTTCTTATTTGAACTATGTAGCTATACATATATATACATTAATTGCAACCTCTTCAACCCTTCAGATCTTGCCTTTCTATTACGAGCACCTTCATCTTAACAACAACTTTCTGGTTGCTCAAGTCGTTGTAACCAATGGTTGGTGTAAGTCAAGGAAGATGGAGATCCAAAAAAAAAGCCACTTCTTCTCCTTTACCAGTGGATGGCAGAGGATGACAGAAGTTGGCAAAAGACCTTGGTGTATATGTGGGCTAGGCTATGCTGTTCAACTTGGTTGATACTCATGTGTTCCACATTGAGGTATACAATGCAAGCGGTAAAGCCCAAATTTTTTCTGCAGAAGAAAGTATGCTGATGAAGATGGTGATGGTGATGGTGATGGTGATGGTGATGGTGATGGTGATGGTGATGGTGATGGTGATGGTGGTGGTGATGATGATGATGATGACGATGATGATTATGATGTTGATGTTGATAATGATGATGATCATGGTGAGGAAAAGGTTTCATTTGTTGACCGCCTTGCGCTAAAACTTGTAAGTATTAGGCTTAAATAGTTTATGCAATTTGTAATTGTAAGTTTCCAATACCTATTTATTACTATTAGTTATGGTCGTTTTTGAAAATGTTATCTCTTGATTTTTATGTAGCACTTTCCAGAGGATTTTGCAGAGAAGGCTAGTTTGGATTTGCAGAGAAGGCTAGTTTGGATTCGTTGGAAGAGATGCAGGTTAGAATTTCTCCCGTTTACACAAGGACGTTGAAGGTGAAGGTGGAGCATGTAGAAGGTCGGAGTAGGTATAGTCTGCAGAGGTGGGCCCGTGTTGGTGTGTTTGGGGCCGGTTTGTATTCGGCACTAGGCACAAATTACAAATTCACATTTGTCAAGAAAAAGAATATGTTGTTTGTTACACGCGAAGGCTCAAACTTTGTTTTGCACACTGAAATTTGACACGTTATAATTTTGTTATGTTATTGTTGAATGGTTAAAAAACCAGGCATAAAAATGTAAAGGCACATGAGATTGGGATAGCATGGTGCAGATGATATTGTTGATGGACCGGATTTTGCGTTTCGATTTCACGTTTTGAGGAGAGGTGTAGGGACAAGAAAAACTAAAAATGATTCGGTAATAATTTTTCCATAAACTTCTGTGAAAAATATATAATAAAACGTTTACAAAATCAAAATTGTAAAAACATGAAAAATAAAATAGCTGTTATTTCAAACAGCTGCTCTTTCTTTAAAAACTTCTTAAAATTTCAAATTGGTGGATGCAAAAACATTAACCAGTAGTTGTGTTTCATCTAGTTTTTTAACCCTAGATTTCAGGCTATTCAAAAACTATATTAAACCCCATGAACGTCTCATTCTAAACCTTTTCCCACACTCAACTAAAGACGAAATTCCTTCGATTCTTCTCTTACTTAATCGCGATCATGGCCATTCAACCTACTCACAACCTGCGTCCATATCTCACAAAATCGGAGGATCATCCCCAATATCACCAAATGATCAATTTGATAACCGATTCCCCTTATCACAAAGCTCTTGCAGTTAACCCACCAATCTATTTGACTATTCTTGAAGAGTTTTGGAAAAATGCCAGGGTTATCAAAGACGAAAAACACAACATCATTTCGATTATGTCAGACATTGGTTCAAAACCACTTACTATAACTCCTGAGATCCTCAAAACAAGCCTAGAGCTTGGTGATGCTGACGGTGTTGACCAAATTACAAAACATCTCATGCATATTGAATTCATTGAGAGAGGTTATCTTGGTCAAATAACCTCAACAACTTTGGATAAGGGTATGTGTTCTGCAAGTTTAAAATTCCTTTTTCATACTCTTATGGTATGTTTTTCATGGAAGAGTGGAACATGGAATGAAATTCAATTAAATACTCAATACATGGCTTATGCCATTTTAACAGGGCAAAGCTTCAAAGTTTCAAAAATAATTTTTAAGGACATGTGTTCCAACACTACTTCATAAACAAAATTTTTGATGTACCCTAGACTTGTTATGGCATATATTCAAAAGGAATTGTCTGAAAACATTTTCAAAAGGGGTAAATTGGTTACCATCAAATCTCTTGAAAAACAAACTTTTACAAGGATGGAATCAACAAAACAAATTTTGGTTGATGAGGATGAGCCAGCACAACAAAATGAGCCTACTGCTCCTGCTAACCAAAGGGAATAACCCATCCCTAATTTGGAACCCATAGCAGAGATCCTAAGGAAGATAAAATCCAAATCTAAAGCCACATCTAGAGCTGATGTATTACTTGAGCATCATACTCAAAGTCTATCTCCCGGGATTGACTCTTTTCACTACTCACCACCACCACAAACTTCCCCCTTACATATGTTGATTGATGCAATCACTAAGGATACATCTCATGATGATTTCTCAAGTGGAGCAGCTACTACAGTTGTAGAAACATCAGTTTCACATCTGGACAGTAGTTACATAGCTAAGACTCCCTTGAGGGCAACAATTGTTGAGTCCATAATAGTTCACTCCACAACAGTTGGAAGTCCCCATGACTAATAGAAAGGGGCATCTACACCCATTGACATTGAATATATTCATGCCACAGGGAAAGATACAACCACTTCAAGTGGGAATCCAGCTGATCATATTAACTTAGGTGATGGATTAAGATATAGGGAATTGATGGAGAGAATGTCCAATGTAAAGGCTTCTTGCTCAACAATTAAATAAACTCTTACCAAGAAGCCTTCTACTGAAATTCCAAGTCAAGAAAACACAACTTTTTTAGACTCCATCAAGAAAGAGTTTGAGTCTTCAATAAACAAAGTGATTTCCCAAATCAAGCTTCCAAATCCGGAAGAATTGACTCCAATCATATGGAAAGCCTTCTAGCCACTCCTAAAAGAGAATCAAATGGCACCAGATAATTCTCTGAAATTACACATGGAGGCTATGAGAAATTTTGTTGATGCAAGATACAATGACACACATGCAGATGTAAGTGTAATAAGAACACAGTTAGAACAATTAACTGGTGTTACAGCACCTCCTCCTAAATTCCCAGATGATGATGCCCAAAAGCAAAAGAAACAAGAAAAGAAAGCAGACTACTCTAAAGCAGAGAAAGCACAAGAAGCTGCAAAAGAAAAGGAAAGGTTATGAAAAATAGAGAGGCATAATCTGCAGCAGTTTTCAGACAGATAATTGAAGAACTGGTTGAAAAAGGTAATCAAGATTCATCAAATACTTCAGGTACATGAACAAAGATTCATGCAAGATCAGCAAGAAAACAAGTTGTAAAGAAAAGTGCTGAACCTGGAGTCAAAAGGCCTGCTCCTGATCATGCAGCTGAAGCCTTAAACAAATCTGAACCAACGGGTCCAGCAGTAAACCCAAAATCTACACCACCACAAACAATTGGAGTTAAAAGTCCCACTCCTGAAACTACTGCTACAAGTGTTGTTGTAACAAACCCACTTTTTCCAGTAGTTGAGCCTTCAAAAGTTATAGAAATGACTGAGACTATAACACAGAGTATAACTACTATTGCATCATCTTTAGTGCCAACAACAGTTTCAAGTTCAACAACATTTCCAGAAAATACCAAAAATTCCCCTAAAAGAAGGAAGATGGTGGTACATGAAAGTGATGAAGATAAGGCTACTCCAGATGCACCAAAAAAATTGCGACTAGAAACTACACAAACTCCACCAACATCGCTTCCCATCATCAGCTTAAATCAAGAAGTTCTGTAATTTTTTGACCCACCTTCTTCTGGACAATTAGTGTTTCCCTAATTGGCAAACATCATGACTTCTTATACAATACCAATGAATATGGAGGAATACATTATCATAAAAGAAAAAAAAATTCAAGACGATGTTGCAGTAAAGTGTAAAGGCATGTCTGATAAAGAGACCCAACAGATCTTAGCAAAGGAATTGTTGATCAACAGAGACCTAGAAGACTTTGCCTTTCGTAAATTCCAAGAACTTTCAAATGCAACAGTCACAGATTCCAATCTACGTGCAACATTAAAAAAATATTATATCGATTGGATCATGCAGAACAAGAAGTACACTGCAAAAAGAGTTCAGTATCTAGACTGGACCATAAAAGCATTAGAAGGGAAAATCATGAGGATTAGGAAAATGATGGAACATCCTTCTAGTGCACAAACACCACCAAATTGGAAAGCATGTAGAAGAAATACTAGTGTTGATAAGGCACTCAAAATGAAGAGAATGAAGTATGAAATGATAGAAGCAAAGATGGACCAACCTGCTATAATTAAAAGATGGAATGAAACTAAAACTTTTGAAAACTACAAGAGTTTGGAAGAACTCAGAAAGAAGTTTCCCGAAAAGGTGCCACCCAAGCCAGTTTACAATGATGAAGCTCTACCAATAAGAACCTCGTTGAATCCAACTGAGCCTCCAACTGCAAACCAAATCTCAGTTGCAGCTTGATCATACTTTGCATGACTAAAAAACCAAAAAGAACCAGCTCATGATCAAGTTGCGGCAGATGTGAAGATCATCATGTATGAATCTTTGAGGATGGACAAGTGGCTGGACCTAGCTAGATCATAACTGATATGTACAAGAACTGATGTTTTTTTATACATATGTTTGATTTATCTTTGCTAATGGTCAAATATTAGTCAGTAGATCGTAAATGGTCAAGTGGTTAGTATATGGTCACATGGTCAACTGTTATGTCTTTGGATTTCAGTATATGGTCAACTGTGTAACTGTTATGTCTTTGGTTTGGTTTATATTAGTTTGATTTATAGAATACCTGGTGAGGGAAACTGCTGGTGAGGTTGTTCTCCCAAAACCAGTAGTTGTGTCTATTTGAAATTAAAATGGTTAAGTGGTCAACTGTTATCAATTGCTGCAATTGTAGACCAATTGCAAATGGTCAGTATATGGTCAACTGTTATCAATATATGGTCAAAAGGTATGCAATTGCTGCAATTTTAGACCAATTGCAAATGGTCAAATATTTGTCAGTATATGGTAAATGGTCAATATATAGGCAACGGGTCAACTGTTATGTCTTTGGATTTCAGGATATGGTCAAATGTGTAACTGATATGTCTTTGGTTTGATTTATATTAGTTTGATTTATCTTTGTAATTGGTCAACTGTTATCAGTATATGGTCAAATGGTATGCAATTGCTGCAATTTTAGACCAATTGCAAATGGTTAAATATTGGTCAGCATATGATAAATGTTAAATGGTCAGTATATGGTCAAATGGTATGCAATTGTAGCTAGCTTTATTTAACAGTAGTTTCCTAATGAGAAACTACATTACATTGAATCAACCAAATACACAATCATCAACCAAATACACAATCAATACAATTAAATAATAAAACAAGGATCACATGCATCAACCAAATACAAAAAAACGGATATATTATATATAACCATATTTTTTTATAAAAAATACATAATAACAGACATAAATTCAAAACTATATCACTATGACCTAGCATCAGATAACAAATCCTCATCCTCAGATGTGGACCATGTATATCCTTGACCGTGCTCGCCTACTATCATCCTCTGCCCAAATAGGGCATCAGAGTTGAAGGTGGAGTCCCGCTCCCTCACAAGGTAGAGGGAGAGTTTAGTAGCATCCCTCCCGTGAAAGGCCACATGTAACATCCATGATTTTCCGGCCTTATTTTTTCATTCTCATTTTATGCAATAATAACCCAACATTTAAACCTCGTACATGTCCAGCATATTATGCCACATCAATTACCAATTTCAACAAGTATCAATTCAAGTTTCAACCTTACAATTCTATAACATCCCAAAATTTAAAACGAAAATTATAATAACGGAATAAACGAATGAGGCATGACGGGCCGGGCCGGAGGGGCCGGCGGGCTTGAAGGGGCGAACATAGGGGAGCCTCCCCTATAAATAGCCCAACACACTCCACATTTCTCTCATTTGCAAGTTCTAGAGAGAGAAACCGTAGAGAGAGAAAGTCAGCGGATTGACCCGAGATTGAAGAAGTGTGTTGCTCCAGAGCTTGTGAGAAGAACCTCCGGATCAGAAGCTCGATACAGGTAACAATCCAACCTAGATCTGAGTTTTTGTTCGTTTTTGGGTTTTGGACGAAAATGTGACGTTTTTACGGATGAAACTGGAAGAAAAACATGGATTTGAGATCCTTAATGAAACGCAAACATTTTGAATGTAAACAAGTTTGGGATCTTGACGTGATCAGACCCGAATGCGAAAGTTAGGGTTTTTACGGGGAAGCAAATCCTGCGTACTTATCAAGTACGCAGGAAGAGGGTCCTGCGTACTTATCAAGTACGCAAGAAGAGGGTCCTCCGTACTTATCAAGTACATAGGAAGAGGGTCCTGCGTACTTATCAAGTACGCATGAAGCAAAGTTTGCGCACTTATTAAGTACGCAAGAGCAAGGCCCTGCGCACTTGCTAAGTGCGTAGTCATTAGGCTGTTTAGGTAAAGTCAGTATGTTTAGAAGGTTAAACCGTTAGAGTCGGGATTTGGTATGATGTGTATTTAACTAATCAATTCAGATCGGAAGTGACGTTGGGGGACCTTTGTTTAGGACAACCCAGATTAGCTTATCAGGTGAGTTCTAGAAGCCCTTCTTTAAATGTTTTAATTAAATATTTTTAGGCTGGTGTGCATACATACGGAATGATGTTTTGAAATGAGGTTTACGAAACGAGGTTTACGAAATGATGTTTACGAAACGATGTTTACGATGTGATATTTACGATATGATGTTTACAAAACAATGTTTACGATATGATGTTTATGATATGATGTTTACGAAATGATGTTTACGGGATGATGTTTATGAAATGTTTTGCCAAATGAAGCTTACGAAAGTTTATGAAAGAGATGATGTTTTGTTTAATAAAACGTACGAATGCTTTAACTAAAAAGAGGTAACGGTTTTATGAAAGTCACGAATGATCGAATCTGCCATGAGTTCCTACGGGAGCTAAGGTATGTATGTATGTATGTATTGGCCTCACCCTTACGGGGGGCCTTTGTGGCTGGTTAACGGTTGTACAACTGGTTGATGATGGGGTGACGACGATCACCCATGGGATTACCGGGATCCCGATGGAAGGTACTATTCCTTACGGGGAAATAGTGCCAATGTTATGTTCTGTCTACCTAGAGGTAACAAGCCTTAGGAGACATATGTTGGTCTACCTTGAGGTAACAAGCCTTAGGAGACATATGTTTGGTCCACCTAGAGGTAAGGAGCCTTTGGAGACATATGTTTGGTCCACCTAGAGGTATTTGGTATGATGTGTATTTAACTACTCAATTCAGATCGGAAGTGACGTTAGGGGACCTTTGTTTAGGACAACCCAGATTAGCTTATCAGGTGAATTCTAGAAGCCCTTCTTTAAATGTTTTAATTAAATGATTTTAGGCTGGTGTGCATACATACGGAATGATGTTTTGAAATGAGGTTTACGAAATGATGTTTACGAAACGATGTTTACGGTGTGATATTTACGATATGATGTTTACGAAACAATGTTTACGATATGATGTTTACGATATGATGTTTACGATATGATGTTTAGGAGACATATGTTTGGTCCACCGGAGGGGCCGGCGGGCTTGAAGGGGCGAACATAGGGGAGCCTCCCCTATAAATAGCCCAACACACTCCACATTTCTCTCATTTGCAAGTTCTAGAGAAAGAAATCGTAGAAAGAGAAAGTTGGCAGATCGACCCGAGATTGAAGAAGTGTGTTGCTCCAGAGCTTGTGAGAAGAACCTCCGGATCAGAAGCTCGATACAGGTAACGATCCAACCTAGATATGAGTTTTTGTTCGTTTTTGGGTTTTTCGGGTTTTGGACGAAAATGTGACATTTTTACGGATGAAACTGGAAGAAAAACTTGGATTTAAGATCCTTAATGAAAAGAAAACATTTTGAATGTAAACAAGTTCGGGATCTTGACGTAATCAGACCTGAATGTGAAAGTTAGGGTTTTTGCGGGGAAGCAGATCATGCGTACTTATCAAGTACGCAGGAAGAGGGTCCTGCGTACTTATCAAGTAAGCAGGAAGAGGGTCCTGCGTACTTCTCAAGTACGCAGGAAGAGGTCCTGCGTACTTTTCAAGTACGCAGGAAGAGGGTCCTGCGTACTTGCTAAGTGCGTAGGCATCAGGCTGTTTAGGTAAAGTCAATATGTTTAGAAGGTTAAACCGTTAGAGTCGGGATTTGGTATGATGTGTATTTAACTACTCAATTCAGATCGGAAGTGACGTTAGGGGACCTTTGTTTAGGACAACCTAGATTAGCTTATCAGGTGAATTCTAGAAGCCCTTCTTTAATTGTTTTAATTAAATGATTTTAGGCTGGTGTGCATACATACGGAATGATGTTTTGAAATGAGGTTTACGAAATGATGTTTACGAAACGATGTTTACGGTGTGATATTTACGATATGATGTTTACGAAACAATGTTAACGATATGATGTTTACGATATGATGTTTACGAAATGATGTTTACGGGATGATGTTTATGAAATGTTTTGCCAAATGAAGTTTACGAAAGGTTTACGAAAGAGATGATGTTTTGCTTAATAAAACGTACGAATGCTTTAACTAAACAGAGGTAAAGGTTTTATGAAAGTCACGAATGAACGAATCTGCCACGAGTTCCTATAGGAGCTAAGGTATGTATGTATGTATGTATTGGCCTCACCCTTACGGGGGGGGGGGGGGGGCTTTGTGGCTGGCTAACAGTTGTACAACTGGTTGATGATGGGGTGACGACGGTCACCCATGGGATTACCGGGATCCCGATGGAAGGTACTATTCCTTGCGGGGAAATAGTGCCTATGTTATGTTCTGTCTACCTAGAGGTAACGAGCCTTAGGAGACATATGTTGGTCTACCTAGAGGTAACGAGCCTTTGGAGACATATGTTGGTCTACCTAGAGGTAACGAGCCGTAGGAGACATATGTTTGGTCCACCTAGAGGTAACAAGCCTTAGGGGACGTGTGTGACGGATGACTTAGAGGTAACGAGCCTTAAGTTCATCCGCTGGTATGCGATGTATGGAATTGACGGTTACGAGAAGGCGCAGATTCGGTTCATGTTGACTTATGTACAATGTTATGATGATGTTACGTTATTGCATGTTTTACGTACGCTTTTGTTAAACAAATGTATGTTATGTTTTTGGCAAAATGTTTATGTTAAGGTTTTATGTAAAGCTAGAACTCACCAGCGTAGCTGACTTTTTAGTATGCACATTCAGGTTAAGGCAGGTATGGATGATGGACGGTGATGCTTGGCAAGCGAAAAGAGTTACCCGGTTGATCATGAAGACTGGCATCCCGTTATGATTAGTTTATGTTATGTTTATGTATTAGACTATGTTACGCTTCCACATGCTGAACAATGTTATGAGTATGTTTTAATGAAGTATTTTCCGCTGCGTTATTTGATAGTCAAGTTTAATAACTGTTTGTTAATGAGTAAATCCAACAAATGAGGTCTCCCGGGTTTGGGGCCTTACAAATTCTCATATTATTTTCTATATACATATAGCATATGTGCCTAAAATTATATGTATATGTATACTTTATTATAAAAATAATAATAATAAAACTCATAAGCTTGAGCCATGTATTTATATCATTTAATACATAAAATTTATTTTATGGATATATATATATATTTGATTTCTTTGTTAAATAAATTAGTTGGTAATTTTAATTACTCTATATGGTTTACATCCCTTGAAATATATACACATATATTTATTTTATGAATAAATATGTAAATGTATATATATTTGATGTCTTTGTTAAATAAATCAATTGAGAATTTTATAAAAATGAAATTACTCCTTTATATATATTAATAACCAAACAAATAATATTTTATAAAGTTTATAAAACATTCTCCTACACATCTTCATAGAATAAAAAATGAACTTGAAATAAATGAATGAGTTTAAACCCCCAATTTTCATTTGAGCCTTCAAAAATTTGAACCCCCACCTTTCCATATTGAACCTCTTGCCACGGAATTGAATCCCCCATTATTTTGACTTTAGGAAGTCAACAGGCACCAAATCGAATCCGTAATCCTCGAAATCAAAGCTGTTAATGATCTACGAACGTGCGTGGACGTTACACAATGAATTTTGAATACAAGTAATGATCCAATTGAATCGGAAATTCAATGATTCGAAACCTAAAAGCCTACCGTAATTGTTTTCGTCGGTCCCAATCAATCCGAACGTTTCATGTGAAATTGGAACATATAATCCAGCCTAACACTATTGCGACATCCCTTTGGTACTCTTTGAACACTCAAACCCATCCCAAAACGCCTCTGATTCGCGATCAAACCTGAAGAACTCGAGGCTGGCGGATTTCTCTGGTCTCACGTTCCCCGTAACCATTTAAGGTAATGAGGACACCCCTATCTTGAATAAAATCCCTAATGTTTCGAGCGTGTGCCTGTGTGCCATCGTGATCAATTTTGAGGCTAAAGTTTTACGGGTTGGGTGATTTGGGGAAGAAGGCGGGTTGGTTTTGTTTATTAAATGATTTAACGGGTGGTTCTTTATCAGGGCAATTGCCCAGATCCACCGGTAAGACTCTTGGCACATACACACAAGGTCGCGGGTTCAAAACCACCTATGCACCCTCTTTTTGTTTACACGCTTACGTGACCCTAAAAACCCGGCTCACACTAATAGACCTCTGGTCTGGTGGTAACAAGTGCGCGCAAGTCCATAACGCACCCGGGTAACTTGCAATTAATTTTTGAACCGTTTTAAGCCTTTAATTCCGCTCATGAAAATTATTTTATAAACTCGGGACTTTTCAGATCAGTTCTATAAAATTAGATTATTAAACTTCCAAGTAAAACCATTTATTTATTATTATTAGGTTTAAAAACCTAATAAATTTCGGCTAAATCAATATAATTACTTTAAACAAATATTTACTTAAAATCCTAGGTTTACAACTAATAATTTGTAAGTAAACTTGATTATTTTATAAAACCTGGTACCTGGTAAAGAAATTTACAAATTTATTCTATAAAACATTCAAAGCACATTTCATGTGTTTAATAAAGAATTAATTATGAGTTAATTATTTACTTAATTAGAGCCTTATGCTTCAAAAGTTTGGTTTAATTAATAACAAATTAAATCGGTATTTTAACACCTAGTTTGCTTAAAGAAAAATCAAATTAAAATAAATAAGGGATTTTATTTATTTACGTCGTTAAATTATTTATTATTTAAATCTTGACTTAATTACTAAATAGTTGGGTCATTGTTTTGAAACACTTATGCTCATGTTAATTAAACTAAATAAATAAGAGGTTTTAATTTAATTATCCAATATTCCACTAATTCAACTTATTATCATTCAAATTTAATTATTTTATTCAGTTACTTATTAAGAGAAAATTAATTATTCATTTATGTACCTATTACAAACAAAAGAACATAAATTGGTTAATCATGTTTACACATACTCAATTGCTAAAAAAACAAATAACACCTTATATTCTTACGCCCATACTTTTTACAAGGGATTCCATAAACAACATTTGAAACCCAAAAAAGTACACTCTTACTTAACCAAGCCCTCACCCAATCCCTTTGCACCTTAGGAACCCCTTTATTAGCTTAAACTTTTTGTGCGACAAACAATATACTTGGGTGACATACCAAGCTTCATATTACAAGGTGAGTTTCAATCCCCCTTTTTCATAGTTTTGTTTACAAATACTCGGGGTGGAACATGTCTACATACTTTACATACACAATTCAATTACATATGTTCTTATGCGAGAGTCTTTATGCTTTATGTCTTAACTTGCTTGGTGACCATACATGTGTTCATGTTTAGTAGAATCATTAACTTGTGTGGCAAGCCTAAGGTAGTACCTTTTATGATCATTTATATGGGAATCCGATTCATTACTTAACACAAACCTTGGCGGGTTTGTGTATACATTTTGGAACTTCACGCAATCCGGGGGATTATGCATACATTTACATGGGTTGATTGTATGCTTTGGAACCTTGTATGTTTTCACATTTATGCTTTTGACTTGCTTTGAACATATTGAATTGTAAAACATATTCAACTTTGTTTGTTGTCAAAACCTATGTTACTCACCAACTACTTGCAGTTGACATTTACTTACATGTTTCAGGTGCACCTGTTTGAGGACATTGCTTGATCACTTAGGGCTATGGACCTAGCATTAATAAATTTAGATTTTGTTTATGTTATGAACATTATGTTTTTATTTCCAATTGTAACACATAATTTAATATGATGAATAATTATTGAAACACATTTAATTGATGATCATGTGCTTATGAACAACCGCGTCAGCCCCGGCTTATGATCCGCCACCGGCCGGGGTGTGACAGATTGGTATCAGAGCCATGGTAATAGGGAATTAGGTTATTAGAAACCAATGACCTAGTCTATAACCTTAGGATACCCTTGTGTGATTATCCTACACATTATCTAATGTATTATATTGCATGATACAATACGTGTTATCTTATGTGCTATGTTACTTGATAACCTACATGTTTACAAAAAACTACTACTCATGTAATACTTTATTTGCTACACTATTTGATTAGTATGCATAATACCTATTTGATATCACTAAATGCTATCCTAAGCCTTGCCATACAGTTATTCATATCTAAGACTATATACACTTTCATCTTTACACATCATAACTTGTGGAAAATTCACACACTTATGCCTAATGCCACTTGAAAATTAGTAGAGAACATGTGCAATACGGAATGGTGAATGCGTGTTCTTTGGATCTTCTGTCTAGGAAATCATTTCATATAAATCCAAATTAACCGAAGGATCCGTATGCTTTCCTGGGAATTCCTGAAGTGAGTGTTCGCCTATAGGTTAAGCACGTCTTCTTGAAAGTATATGGACTTAAATCACTTTGATTTGTCACAACATCCATTGGACTATATCCCAAATAAATACAATCTAATCATCATTCATTTTATTATTACACCTTTGTACACTTTTCTAAACCTCCCTTTTGACTCTTGCACTTAATCTTATTTAAGACCTTATACTTCTTCATCCTTATGCCTTGAAAATTATATCATCACTTGTGAGAAATTTAAACCCTTAGACCTCACCATCCAAGGAAAGGAAGCTGCTTGAATAAGATGAAGCAAACCTTTTAGCCACATGACACAATCCCTAATGATTCTCATCATAACCATCAGTTCAAATAATAATGTTAATGGTACATGTTAACTAGAAGAGTGGGTGTAGGTCCATGAAAGATTCTGACTAAGGAAAGACTGAGTACTTGAGTGTGTCCCTTGTGACCCACCTCTCTTTCCTGGGAATTATCTTCGTGGGCACACTACTTATAGGTCAAGTGTTACTCCTAACATGCTATTATGAGAACTCAGTATCATGACTAGTCAAACCCTAAAATCATGAAAACCTTTGCACTTAACATTTAGCACTTACGACTTTTTTGTGCAAGACATGGTCTCTTACCCTCCTCACTCCCCGGAGTATCACCCCGCAACAGAGTCAGTACAGGAGTAAGACCATGGATCCCCATCACCAGGAAACTGGTCACCGGCACAACCAGCTGCCAGATACATGTTTGACCACATGACAGATTTGCTTAGGAGCACAGGCATGAGACTCAGAGCAGCTGAATCACCTCCACCGAGAGACCTTTATCTAGCACCTAACCTATACCATCCAGACCCAGGAACAAGACAAGCCAAGTGTAACATCCCAAAAATATTAAAACAAATAAATATAGCGAGACCGGTGATTTAGTCGGAATATTTAAATAAAAGGGAGCGGACTTGGGCTCGGCTTCAATGGGCCGAGGGAAGCCTAGGTATATAAGAGGCAGGGCAGCCCTGTTCTCTGCTCATTCCCCACTCACGCAACTTGTAGAGAGAGAAAGGAGAGCTCGGGTCTAGAGAGAGAAAGTTGACGGATCATCCCGGAATTGAGGGAGCATGTTACTGCTAAGCTCGTGAGAAGAACCTCTGGATCAGAATCTCGATACAGGTAATGATCTTGCCTAAATCTGAGTTTTTGTTCGTTTTTGGGATTTTCGGGTTTTGGCTAAAAAGGTAACGATTTTGCGGATGGAACTTGAATATGAGCTTAGGTATAGCATCTAGAATGAAAATCAAACGTTTTGATCAAAGAAAAATTGAGATACTAACTCGATCAGACTCGCATGCAAAAACTTCAGATTTTGGGAAGACGATCTGTGCAGGCCCATCGAAACTACTAGTTTCGATATGTGCAGGCCCATCGAAACTACTAGTTTCGATATGTGCAGACCCATCGAAACTACCTAGTTTCGATATGTGCAGACCCATCGAAACTACCTAGTTTCGATATGTGCAGACCCATCGAAACTACTCAGTTTCGATATTTGCATACCCATCGAAACTACCATAGTTTCGATATGAGCCCACGATCCGAAGTTAAGATCACACCTAAGTTACTTATCGAAACTACCAAGTTTCGACATAAACAACCTATCGAAACTATCAAGTTTCGATATAAGCAAATCCATCGAAACTACTAGGTTTAAGCATAGGGATGTCTAGTGTCATCTAGGAGCACTACCTTACAAGTATGGCTTTATTATAACAGATCGTGAGTGACATTAGTGATGCTCAGTAGCCAGCTAAGAGTATTTCAGAAACTGCTTATCGGGTGAGTTCTAGAAGGCCTCTTTTAAATGCTTTATATAATGTTTTCGGGCTGGTGTGCATGCATATGAAATGATGTTTTACGAAACGATGTTTATGTAACTATGTTTATAAATGATGCTTATGAAACTATGTTTATGAAATGAAATGATTGGAATGAACGGTTTATGGAAAGAGAGTTATGAACGGAATGTTTACGAACGAAATGTTTATGAAGAAATGGTTTAAACTAAAGGTAAAGGATTTCGAAAATGAATGAAAGGTTTTATGAAAAGAAAGGAAAAAGGGCAAAGGTTTTAAAGAAGTCATTACAAATCTAATCTGTCGAATGAATGGAATTGACGAATGAAGTCTGGGAATGAGATTCCCAGCCTTGTGGTAGATTATGGATAGCGAGCCATAGTTGCCATAAGAGCAACATGGGCAGTGTCTTGGTGGCCTGCCAATGGTTTGATGTTGTACAACTGGTAAGGGGGTAACGACGGTTACTCGGGTGATAACGATCATCCTAAGGGAAAGAGGTAATGGGAAATCAATGACGACGATACGTAACGGTTGATTCCTAAAGGAAAGATGCGTGTTGGGCAATGAAGGTGATAAGTAACGGTTGACCCCACGTATTGAATTGGGAAATCTATGACGGCGATACGTAACGGTTGATTCCCAAAGGAAAGATGCGTGTTGGGCAATGACGGCGATTCGTAACGGTTGACCCCACGTATTGAATGGTTGTGGCAATGATGGCGATACGTAGCGGTTGCCCACAACATCAAAGGTTCCTTCGGGGACACAGAGACGCTTAAAGAAAGATACAGATTGTAGATAGTAATGTATGACTTAAATGAATTGTAACATTTCTGATTTTTTAGTATTCATATTTCAATTCAATGTAATGAAATTTCAAGTTCTATACTCGTGCAATGTCTCAATATTTTTCCCGCGGTAAATGAAATGCAATGATTCTATACAAGTTCGCAAGTTTTACTCGATTATATGCACATAAACGCTATACAAGTAACTATATATTTCAAATTTATAAAACCTGAAAAGTCAAGGACTAAAGTTGAAAATTTATCAAGAAACCCTAGTTAGCACGGTCGTGCTTCGTTCTAGCACGGTCGCGCCAAGTGCCTCGGCACGATCGCGCGGCTGGTCCTGGAACGATCGCGCCCGGTTCCTAAGCACGGTCGCGCCAATCTTGGCACGGTCACGCCTGCGAAACAGTCGAAACGTAAATGTGATTTCAAAACGCTCAATCGTTCGAATTTCAAATCCGATTACGTTTCTTTTCCTTTAACGCGAGTTATACCATTTTCAATTACTCAACGCCTCAGTTTTTCTCCATCAATCTCGAATTCTCTCTCAAGCAATTCAAACAAAACTCGAGTCTTCCTCCTGGAACCCAAATTCTCCCGATCAAGAAAGGATTTATCATCTCCCGGCTCTCTCAAAGACTCTGGACTCTCTGGCCTAGCCGGAATCGCAGTCGAAGTCACCGGAAACCTTTACCTCCGTCGCCGGAACTCATCTCTGCCGTTCTTCATCGATTCGTTACGTTTCAGGGTAAGTATACTCTCCATCTCACTCATTTCAGTAACATTATCAAAAGCCCTCATTCAATTTGGGTTTCCATTATAGAATTCGATCAGAATCAGAAATCATATTTTAATAAAAATGATTTAATCGAACCCATGCTTGAACTCGATTTCCATACAATTAAGTTATATGAAAAGACTCTTAATAACCCATTAATCAAAAGCCCTAACAATTCGTGTGTTCAAAATACAAGAAACTCTCGATTCGTGTCTGATTTGGAATAGACACGGTCGCGCTAATCATCTAGCGCGTCCGTGCCTCGTTTAGCGCGGTCGTGTCGACTAGCAGCGCGGTCGTGTCATCCGTCCAGACCTTGTCATGCCCTTTGGGCTAGTCTCTGTTGTGTCTAAAAATCATAGACGCGACCGTGCCGGGCTAAGGCACGGTCGTGCCTGATGACTTGTCTAGATTGTGCTCCTGATTGATCAACCCGGTCGCGCCCCGACTAGCGCGGTCGCGCCCGTGGCTTGAGCACAATCGTGTCCTTCCGAGGCATGGTCGTACTAGACTCAGAATTTTTAACAGAATTATAATTTTTATATTTTAATCAATAAATGTTTCAGATTTTATAAAAATATGTTTTCTGTATTTAAAAATAGATTAAAAGTTTAATCTTGGCATAAATGTAATTTATTGAAAAGTTTATAAAAATTAAATTTATATTTATCATCTTACACTTAAATGATATTTTAAATAATTAAGTTACAAAATTTATAAATAATGATGACTTATTTACTTTACATTTTAAATCAAAATCGTTTTATTTATTTATACTTAATTACAATTAATATTGACATTATTTCATAAACTATAGTTATACACTTATTTATTTAATTCAAACCTAATTAAATTGTTTCAAACATATTTTACCTCAAACTTTATATATTTTATTCAATCCTTTTTAAATACAAACCAATGGTTTTATATACAAATCCAACTTTCATTTTTAAACTTTATACATCTATATGATTCAATGCATATTACTATTTAGGTTAAAGTGTGCTTTTCAAGGATCTTTTTGCTATCTATATTCCTTGTTAGCTTCACTTCCATACCAAGTGAGTATTCACAACCCCTTTTACTCTTTTACACTTTTGGGGTGGAACATGAACTCTATACTCATTACACATTACACATTTACATTTACACAAACTACACAAGTGCAAAAAAAATCCTATTTACATACATGTGTGCAAAAATTTGAGCTTTGTGCCCGAGTGCTAGGTGTGTTTAACCTTTGTATGCTCTTATGTGCAATCATTAACTATACAAGCCGACGGTTTTCAATGATGGATCTATTGAGTCTGACAAACCCACCCATGGTACGCGGTGATTGAAACCGACAATACACTTTGTTTTGCATGCTAGTTACAAGGTTTGATTGTACATTTGGTTACACAATAGTTACTCCCCATGAACGCCTTATTTATCATGTCATGTAAAGGATTTGTTTTCAACTATATGCTATCTATATACAACTGTGTTATACTCACCAACTTTTTAGTTGACTTTATTTTATTCATGTTTCAGGCCCCAATATGTGAGATTGATTCAAGACGTGTTCAACATAGGATTTGGACTTAGCAAAATAAATCAAAAATTTTATGAATTGTTTATGTTTCTTGTTTGAATTTGATCTTGTACTTGGATTTATTGTAATGCAAATTTGACTTTAATATATGTCAATTTAGTCAACCATGTGCTATGAACAGTCTTACATGTCCCGCCCCGATGATTCCGCCATCGGTCGGGGTGTGACAGATTGGTATCAGAGCCTTGGTTATAGGGATTTAGGTTATTAGACATCTTGACCTAGACTATAACTTTAGGACACCCACTTATGTTATGCTTCATGATTTTGTGCTATGTGCTACGTGCTATGTGCTACATGCTTACCATGATTAATTATTATTATATTTGCTACCTTCTTTGTTAGAAATGCATGACTTATTAGGATATTCTTAAATAATAATTAAATAAATAACATCCTTTCCTATGGCCTAAACCTCTTATTATTCTTATCTTCTTTTTCTATCTTTATCCTTTCTAAGCATGTGGAAAATTCTTGAAGCAAAAATCTTTAAATAAAATTTTTATTTCTTCGTTGAGGTTTTTAAACTTGTTAAATTATTTGAGGACACGTGCAATCTGGAAGGGTGACACCTGTATTTTGGGTTTTCTGTCTAGGAAAGCATTTCGCATAAATCCCAATCAACCGAGGGACCCGTATGCTTTCCTGGGAACTCCCGAGATGAGTGTTTACCTATAGGCTAAAGCATGTCTCCTTGAAAATTATATGAGTTTAAATTAACCTTAATATGCCTTAGTATTCAAGTGAATTTTTGTCACTTTTGAGTACAATCCAAACTATGATTATCTATCTTTTATTTTGTTATCTCATTCTATTAAATCCTAGCAATTCTCATAAGTTCTTACAATCTCTCTTGTCTTGTGTTTCAAATCTGTAGAATGCCTCCTCGTCGTGCTCCCGCCGCTAACGCCAACTCCGACATTGCTGCTATCCTTACTCAATTGGTGACACAACTCACCCAAGCCAATGGTGCCACTAATGGCAATGGAAGCAATAGTGGTAATAATGGTGGTAATGGTGGAAATGGTGGTAATCCATCCCAATGCACCTTCAAGCACTTCAATTCGTGCAATCCCCTAAAGTTTTATGGAACCGAAGGAGCTACCGGACTCCTCCAATGGTTCGAAAGTATTGAGAATACCTTTCTCAATAGTGATTGTCCCGACAACCTCCGTGTTCGTCATGCTACTAGTGTCCTTCAAAAGCGGGCACTTACATGGTGGAATGGGGAGAAAAGGAATAGGGGTGTTGATGTAGCTATGGCCTTACCTTGGGATGAGGTCAAAAGGCTTATGACCGAGGAATTCTGTCCTCGCAATGAAGTGAAGAGGTTAGAGGCCGAATTTTGGGATCTTGCCCAAGATAGTGGGGAACACTTGGCTTACACAACTCGGTTCCATGAATTGAGTCTTCTTGTGCCCCACATGGTCACTCCATTATCTCGTTGCATCGAAAAGTACATTGGTGGGCTACCAAGACAAATTCAAGATACTGTCTTAGGTAGAAATCCTGCTACTTTGGAAGATGCCATCCGCCTGTCTGCTACCCTAACCGATAATCATGTTAAAGCTGGAACTCTTACCAAAAAGGGTTCTAAGAAAGTTGCTGAAACCGTAACCCCTCCTAACCACACCAAAGAAGCTACAACCGAGCCCTCTCGCAACACTAGAAAGAGGAAGGTTAGAAATTTTGCTGTGGTTACTCCTGCTGTTCCCGTGAACCAAGCTGCACATATGGTTCAAGCACCAGTCAAAAAGCCATATGGTGGAATTTACCCACTTTGTGCCACCTGCAACTATCATCATCCCCAAAACATCCCATGTCGCCTTTGTACTTATTGTGGGAGATATGGTCATACGGTTAATGTTTGTAGGACCAAAGCCCTTACGGGCCAAGTCAACCCTCCAAACCAAACCATACCTCAAGTGGCTAATCAAGGTGCTCCCGCCATTGCTAATGAGCGTGCTTGTTATGAGTGTGGTGACCCGAATCATTTTCGTAATCTATGTCCAAGGCTCGCAAATACTAGACAAGGTGGAGCTCGTGGGCGTGCTTTCAACATTAACACCAACGAAGCTCAAGCCAACAACGACGTGGTTAATGGTACGTTCCTTGTTAATAGTCAATATGCCTCCATTTTGTTCGATACCGGTGCCGATAAAAGTTTTGTGTCACTTAATTTTGAGCCTTTACTTGCAAAGACACGATCCCAATTAGAGAAAACCTTCACCGTTGAAATAGCAAATGGTGACTCCCTTACAATTGAGTCTATTATCTATGATTGCTCTTTAGAACTTAATGATCATGCATTCCCAATCAACCTTATTCCAATGCCACTAGGAAGCTTTGACATTATCATAGGTATGGATTGGCTATCAAATCATCATGCCGAAGTGATTTGCTTTGAAAAGTGCATCCGAATTCCGCTACCTTCGGGAGAAACCTTAAGGGTTTTTGGTGAAAAGCCTTGCAAGGGTCGTAAATTGATGTCTTGTACTACTGCTCAAAAGTACTTGCGAAAGAAGTACATCACCTTCCTAGCTCATATTGTTCAAAAGGATGTCAAGGAGAAGAGTATCCAAGACATTCCCATTATTCGAGATTTTCCCGAAGTGTTTCCTAAAGATTTATCCGGTCTTCCTCCCGTTCGTCAAGTCGAGTTCCGTATTGATCTCATGCCCGGAGCTAACCCTGTTGCTAGAGCTCCTTATCGTCTTGCACCTTCCGAAATGCAAGAGCTCGCAAGTCAACTTCAAGAACTCTCCGATAAAGGGTTCATTCGCCCGAGTCATTCACCGTGGGGTGCACCCGTCTTATTTGTAAAGAAGAAGGATGGATCATTTTGCATGTGTATTGACTATCGCGAACTCAATAAGCTTACTATCAAGAATCGCTATCCTTTGCCTAGAATCGATGATCTCTTTGATCAACTTCAAGGTTCTACGTGTTTCTCGAAGATTGATCTTCGATCTGGTTATCATCAGCTCCGTGTTCAAGAAGATGACATTCCTAAGACTGCTTTCCGAACAAGGTATGGTCATTACGAGTTCATGGTTATGCCTTTTGGATTAACCAATGCACCCGCAGTTTTCATGGACCTCATGAATCGTGTGTGCAAACCGTACCTTGATAAATTCGTGATCGTTTTCATTGACGATATCTTAATCTATTCCAAGACTAAAGCCGACCATGAAGAACACCTTAGATTGGTTTTGGACCTTTTAAAGAAAGAACAACTATATGCCAAGTTCTCCAAATGTGAATTTTGGTTAAAAGAAGTTCAATTTCTTGGTCACATCGTCAACGACAAGGGTATTCATGTTGATCCTGCTAAGATTGAAACGGTTAAGAATTGGAATGCCCCGAAGACTCCTACCGAAGTTCGTTCGTTCCTTGGTCTTGCGGGTTATTATCATCGTTTCATCTCAAACTTCTCAAAGATTGCTGTCCCTCTTACCGCCTTGACCCATAAGGGTAAAGCTTATGAATGGGGACCGAAGCAAGAAGAAGCTTTCCAAACTCTTAAGCAAAAGTTGTGCAATGCTCCCATCTTGACTCTCCCCGATGGAAATGATGATCTAGTTGTCTATTGTGATGCTTCTAACCAAGGTCTTGGTTGTGTCCTCATGCAACGAGGCAAAGTGATCGCTTATGCATCAAGACAACTCAAAATTCATGAAAAGAATTATACGACGCACGACCTCGAGTTGGGTGCGGTCGTATTCGCGTTAAAGATTTGGAGACACTACCTATATGGCACGAAATGTGTGGTATTCACCGACCACAAAAGTCTTCAACATATCTTCAACCAAAAAGAACTCAATATGAGGCAACGACGTTGGGTCGAACTCCTTAACGACTACGACTGCGAGATTCGTTACCATCCCGGCAAAGCGAATGTTGTAGCCGATGCTTTGAGTCGAAAAGACCATGTTATGCTTCATTGCGCCCGTATTCAATCCGATATTCAAACCCGTATCCTGGAAGCTCAACACGTCTCAGTTACCGAGGGTAACATGTATGAAGAAATGTCGTGTGGTGTTGAACTTCTTCTTGAATCTAAACCCAATGGCTTACTATATTACTTGAACCGTATTTGGGTTCCCGATCGCGATGATCTCCGTGCAATTCTCATGAACGAGGCTTATAAGACTCGTTATTCTATTCATCCTGGTGCGGATAAAATGTACCAAGATCTTCGTCAGCTTTATTGGTGGCCCGATATGAAGAAGGACATTGCTCTTTATGTTGCCAAATGCTTAACTTGCTCCAAAGTCAAAGCCGAACATCAGCGTCCTTCTGGTTTGCTTGAACAACCGGAAATTCCCGTGTGGAAATGGGAGAATTTAGCTATGGATTTCATTACCAAGCTCCCTCGCACCTCGAGTGGTTATGATAGTATTTGGGTGATCATTGATCGACTCACCAAATCTGCCCACTTTTTGCCTATTCGTGAAGACTTCAAAGTGGAGAAACTTGCCCGAATTTACATTGATGAAATTGTGAGCCGTCATGGTGTTCCCTTGAACATAATATCTGATAGAGACGCTCGGTTCACTTCTCAATTTTGGCAATCTCTCCAATCTGCTCTTGGTACTCGTTTGGATTTGAGCACGGCTTACCATCCCCAAACTGATTGCCAAACCGAGCGAACAATCCAAACTCTTGAAGACATGCTTAGAGCTTGTGTAATCGATTTTGGTGGTAATTGGGATTCATATTTATCCCTTATTGAGTTTTCTTATAACAATAGCTACCACACAAGTATCAACATGGCTCCATTCGAAGCTCTCTATGGTCGCAAGTGTCGTTCTCCGATCTGTTGGAACGAGATTGGTGAAGCACAAATCACCGGTCCCGAGTTAATTCAAGAAACTTCCGACAAGATTATTCAAATCCATGACAATATCCGAGTAGCAAGGAGTCGACAAAAGAGTTATGCCGACAAGCGTCGAAAACCCTTGGAATTCCAAGTCGGTGATCTCGTTCTTCTTAAGGTATCTCCATGGAAAGGTGTGATCCGTTTTGGAAAGAAAGGCAAGTTATCACCTCGTTATGTTGGTCCATTCAAAATCCTTGAAAGGATTGGGAAAGTGGCTTACAAGCTCGAGTTACCTCCATCTCTTGGCAATGTGCATCCTACATTTCATATATCTAATCTAAAGAAGTGTCTCGCTGATGAAAATCTCCATATACCGCTTGACGACGTGCGCATTGATGAAACGATGCACTTCGTTGAGAAGCCGGTGGAAATTATGGATCGTGAAGTCAAGCAACTCAAGCGAAGTCGTATTCCTATCGTCAAAGTTCGTTGGGAGTCTAAGCGTGGTCCTGAGTACACTTGGGAACGAGAAGACCAAATGAAGCTCAAGTACCCTCATCTTTTTACTATTAATGTTGTTTCCTCTAGCTAAATTTCGGGACGAAATTCTCTCAACATGGGGAGACTGTAACATTTCTGATTTTTTAGTATTCATATTTCAATTCAATGTAATGAAATTTCAAGTTCTATACTCGTGCAATGTCTCAATATTTTTCCCGTGGTAAATGAAATGCAATGATTCTATACAAGTTCGCAAGTTTTACTCGATTATATGCACATAAACGCTATACAAGTAACTATATATTTCAAATTTATAAAACCTGAAAAGTCAAGGACTAAAGTTGAAAATTTATCAAGAAACCCTAGTTAGCACGGTCGTGCTTCGTTCTAGCACGGTCGCGCCAAGTGCCTCGGCACGATCGCGCGGCTGGTCCTGGAACGATCGCGCCCGGTTCCTAAGCACGGTCGCGCCAATCTTGGCACGGTCGCGCCTGCGAAACAGTCGAAACGTAAATGTGATTTCAAAACGCTCAATCGTTCGAATTTCAAATCCGATTACGTTTCTTTTCCTTTAACGCGAGTTATACCATTTTCAATTACTCAACGCCTTAGTTTTTCTCCATCAATCTTGAATTCTCTCTCAAGCAATTCAAACAAAACTCGAGTCTTCCTCCTGGAACCCAAATTCTCCCGATCAAGAAAGGATTTATCATCTCCCGGCTCTCTCCAAGACTCTGGACTCTCTGGCCTAGCCGGAATCGCAGTCGAAGTCACCGGAAACCTTTACCTCCGTCGCCGAAACTCATCTCTGCCGTTCTTCATCGATTCGTTACGTTTCAGGGTAAGTATACTCTCCATCTCACTCATTTCAGTAACATTATCAAAAGCCCTCATTCAATTTGGGTTTCCATTATAGAATTCGATCAGAATCAGAAATCATATTTTAATAAAAATGATTTAATCGAACCCATGCTTGAACTCGATTTCCATACAATTAAGTTATATGAAAAGACTCTTAATAACCAATTAATCAAAAGCCCTAACAATTCCTGTGTTCAAAATACAAGAAACTCTCGATTCGTGTCTGATTTGGAATAGACACGGTCGCGCTAATCATCCAGCACGGCCGTGCCTCGTTTAGCGCGGTCGTGTCGACTAGCAGCGCGGTCGTGTCATCCATCCAGACCTTGTCATGCCCTTTGGGCTAGTCTCTGTTGTGTCTAAAAATCATAGACGCGACCGTGCCGGGCTAAGGCACGGTCGTGCCTGATGACTTGTCTAGATTGTGCTCCTGATTGATCAACCCGGTCGCGCCCGTGGCTTGAGCACGATCGTGTCCTTCCGAGGCATGGTCGTGCTAGACTCAGAATTTTTAACAGAATTATAATTTTTATATTTTAATCAGTAAATGTTTCAGATTTTATAAAAATATGTTTTCTGTATTTAAAAATAGATTAAAAGTTTAATCTTGGCATAAATGTAATTTATTGAAAAGTTTATAAAAATTAAATTTATATTTATCATCTTACACTTAAATGATATTTTAAATAATTAAGTTACAAAATTTATAAATAATGATGACTTATTTACTTTACATTTTAAATCAAAATCGTTTTATTTATTTATACTTAATTACAATTAATATTGACATTATTTCATAAACTATAGTTATACACTTATTTATTTAATTCAAACCTAATTAAATTGTTTCAAACATATTTTACCTCAAACTTTATATATTTTATTCAATCCTTTTTAAATACAAACCAATGGTTTTATATACAAATCCAACTTTCATTTTTAAACTTTATACATCTATATGATTCAATGCATATTACTATTTAGGTTAAAGTGTGCTTTTCAAGGATCTTTTTGCTATCTATATTCCTTGTTAGCTTCACTTCCATACCAAGTGAGTATTCACAACCCCTTTTACTCTTTTACACTTTTGGGGTGGAACATGAACTCTATACTCATTACACATTACACATTTACATTTACACAAACTACACAAGTGCAAAAAAAATCCTATTTACATACATGTGTGCAAAAATTTGAGCTTTGTGCCCGAGTGCTAGGTGTGTTTAACCTTTGTATGCTCTTATGTGCAATCATTAACTATACAATCCGACGGTTTTCAATGATGGATCTATTGAGTCTGACAAACCCACCCATGGTACGCGGTGATTGAAACCGACAATACACTTTGTTTTGCATGCTAGTTACAAGGTTTGATTATACATTTGGTTACACAATAGTTACTCCCCATGAACGCCTTATTTATCATGTCATGTAAAGGATTTGTTTTCAACTATATGCTATCTATATACAACTGTGTTATACTCATCAACTTTTTAGTTGACTTTATTTTATTCATGTTTCAGGCCCCAATATGTGAGATTGATTCAAGACGTGTTCAACATAGGATTTAGATTTAGCAAAATAAATCAAAAATTTTATGAATTGTTTATGTTTCTTGTTTGAATTTGATCTTGTACTTGGATTTATTGTAATGCAAATTTGACTTTAATATATTTCAATTTAGTCAACCATGTGCTATGAACAGTCTTACATGTCCCGCCCCGATGATTCCGCCATCGGTCGGGGTGTGACATGAATGTTAAATGTTTTAAACAAATGATCCGTTCAATGTGTTTATGACGAGGAAAAATGTTTGGAGGTTTTCAATGATGAATGAATGGCCCTGTTTTCTTATACGTGAAGTTAAACCCTAATGAATGTTTTGAATGATGAACCATTTCTTAAATCGAATGAAAACAAGAACTCACCAGCGTAGCTGACTTTTTAGTATGCACATTCAGGTTAAGGCAGGTATGGATGATGGGCGGTTATGCTTGGCAAGCGAGAAGAGTTACCCGGTGGATGATGAAGACTGGCATCCCGTTATGATTACTTTATGATATGTTTATGTAATAGAATATGTTACGCTTCCGTTGTTAAACAATGTAATGATTATGTTTTATTGAAGTATTTTCCGCTGCGTTATTTGATAATCAAGTTTAAGAACTGTTTGTGAATGAGTAAATCCAATAAGTGAGGCCTCCCGGGTTTGGGGCCTTACAAGTTGGTATCAGAGCAATGGTTTGAGAGATTCGGACACTCCCAGTGTCTGAACTTAAACTGTGAATGGGACCAAAAGCGGATGCCAGTACGGGTAACTCGAGCCACAACATCAGGTATGAAAAGTAGAGTATGTGTATGTAGTATGCCTTTTAAAGGGTTAGGAAAGGACTTGCGTTCTGATGGAATCACAAAGGTGGTCAAATAGAAATCGAAAGGTATTGTAATTGTTAATTGCAGATGGCCAGTGTATATTAACATCTTACAGTACTTATTTAATTTTATTTGTTAACTAGCGTGATGACATTGGATTTCTTGTCTTATAGAACGAAATGGCAAGGAGAGGAAACGGAAGGCGTGGTGGCCGAAATGGTGGGCGTGGCAGGATCCTTGTGCGCCAAGAGTACAGTGAAGAAGGAAGTGTTCACACTGAACCGGCGGTTAGTGTGCATGAAGCTGAGCAGACACAGGTTGAAGAACAACCTTTCACTTTTGAACCAGAAGTGAGAACAGCTATAGCTCGAGAGTTCTCCGAGTTGATGAAGGCTTCTCTGCCAGGTCTGTTGGCTGAAACGATGAAGAAGGTTAACGAGACGGGTGGGTCCAACACGGCAGTTGGTACCCCGCACACTGAGGCAATTAATCCACCGCTTAACCGTGGATGCGACTATAAGTCCTTTAAGGCATGTGACCCATCGGTCTTGACTGGGAAGAAGGACGCGGTGGCTACGTTTGATTGGGTGATTCGTATGGAGGCTGCCATTCGTCTGAGCGAATGTCGAACGGATCAAGTTGTGAAATTTGCTGCTAACTCCTTGAAGGAGGAAGCATCCCATTGGTGGGAAGGCGTACGTCAAGCAAAAGGGAGCGAGGTTGTGGATGCAATGATGTGGGCTGACTTGAAAACTTTGGTGATCAAGAATTTCTGCCCAAAGAATGAGATTGAGAAGTAGAGAGGGAATTTCTGGGTTTGAAGGCCGGGAGCATGACGCATCAGCAATACACAACCCGATTCAATGAACTGGCACGTCTGGTGCCACACCTTATCATGACTGAGGAAAGAAAGATTTCCTGTTACATTCAAGGACTGCCGGACCAGGTCCGCACCTATGTTAAGGCAAACGCCCCTACGACCTATGATTCGGTAGTAGAACTGAGCGGCGTGGTATTTGATGATCTGGCGCTGAATGTCGCCACCATTGAGGAACCGAAGAAGAGACCGAGCTTCTCGAACAAGCGAACTGGTGAAAGGATGTTTGGGACTCGTGATAAGAGGGCTCGGGTGAAGGAGCCAACTGTTTGTAAGAAGTATGGAAGGGAGCATGTAGGTGAATGCAGACTGGGATCTAACTTGTGCTTTATGTGTGGCAAGACCGGGCACTACTCCATTGAATGCCCACAACACTTCAAGTGCTATAATTGTGGGGATGCCGGTCATCTGAGTAGGGAATGCCCGAAACCAAGAATGGGTGAAGCCGGGAAAGGGAAAGGCCCGGAAAGGAAAGAAGAGAGGCCCCGAGCAAAGACTCGTGCGTACGCACTGACGCAAGAACAAGCCAGGGCGGACCCCGACGTGGCGTCAGGTACGTTCATCCTTGACAACACTTTTGTTTCTGTGCTATTTGATTCGGGTGCCAGTAAGAGTTTTATATCTGCGACTTTTTGTAAACGATTGAAGTGCATTGTTAGTAAGCTAAAAAGGGCCTTCAGCGTAGAAACCGCTGAGGGTAGGACTGCGAGAGTAACCGGTGTAGTTGACAACTCCACGATAAAAATAGAAGGTCATGAGTTCCCTGTCAGATTGTTTGTTATGGTTTTGGGAGGGTTCGATGTCGTGTTAGGTATGGATTGGCTAACTGCCAATGAAGGGCAAATTATATGCAAAAGAAAGATAATCCGACTCAAGGCTCCGATGGTAGCAAAGTCGAGGTTCTTGGAGATCGGGACGCCTCGATGCCAAACGTCATCTCGATGATTAAGGCAACAGATTACTTGAGGCGTGGATGCGAGGCTTATCTGGTGTACGTGATTGACAAGTGTAAGGAAGTGAAGGAACTAGACGATGTACCCGTGGTACGCGAGTACCCGGAGGTGTTTCTAGAGGATTTGCCTGGGATACCACCCGACAGAGAGATTGAATTTCGAATCGACTTAGTACCAGATGCTCAGCCTGTGGCTAAGGCTCCATATCGACTAGCACTAGTGGAGATGAAGGAACTTATGGTCCAACTAGACGAGTTACTTGAGAAAGGATTTATCCAACCAAGCATCTCGCCATGGGGTGCTCCGGTATTGTTTGTGAAGAAGAAGGATGGTTCGATGAGAATGTCTATTGATTATCGCGAGTTAAACAAACGAACGGTGAAAAACAAGTACCCTTTACCAAGGATCGACGACCTATTCGATCAATTGCAAAGCGCAAGTTGGTTCTCAAATATCGACCTTCGATCCGGGTACCATCAATTGAAGGTGAGGGAAGAAGACATACCGAAAACTGCATTTTGCACACGTTATTGACATTTCGAGTTCCGCGTGATGTCTTTTGGATTGACGAACGCCCCCGCAGCGTTCATGGATTTGATGAATAGAGTTTGTCGACCAATGCTGGATCGATCGGTAATCGTGTTCATCGATGATATCCTCATTTACTCCAAGAATGAGGGTGATCACGCGTGTCACTTGAAGGAGGTATTGGAAGGTCTGAAGAAGGAAAATTTGTATGCTAAGTTCTCCAAATGCGCGTTCTGGCTTAGGGAAGTCCAATTCCTAGGTTACGTCATCAACCCGAACGGCATTATGGTTGACCCAGCAAAGATAATGACTGTAAGGGAATGGAATGTTCCTAAGACGCCAACTGAAATCCGCAGTTTCTTGGGATTGGCAGGCTACTATCGGAGATTCATCCAGGACTTCTCAAAAATAGCTTCGCCGTTGACAAAGTTGACTCGGAAGGAGGTAAAGTATGAATGGGGTTCGACCCAAGATGCGGCGTTTAAGGAATTGAAGGAGAAGCTAACACAAGCTCCCGTCTTGGCCCTTCCCGAGGGCAATGAAGACCTAGTGGTATACTCTGACGCTTCGGGTTAGGGATTGGGATGCGTGTTGATGCAACGCGGGAGAGTGATCGCGTATGCGTCGCGGCAGTTGAAGATTCACGAAGCTAATTATCCGACTCACGATTTGGAAATTGCTGCTGTCGTATTCGCATTGAAAATCTGGAGGCACTACCTTTATGGGGTGAAGTTCACTATTTACTCCGACCACAAAAGTTTGAAGTACTTCTTCGAACAGAAGGAACTTAATAGGAGGCAGAGGCGATGGTTGGAAGTATTAAAAGACTATGACTGTGAAATAATATACCATCCTGGAAAGGCAAACGTGGTGGCTGACGCCCTAAGCCGAAAGGATGTGCCTACTCCTATTAGAGTGAAATCTTGCCAGTTGGTGGTAACATCGGATGTGATGAGAGAAATTGAAAAGGCTCAAGATGAGGCACTTAAAGAAGGAAACATAAAGAAGGAAATGATGGTTGGCCAACGGGATAAGTTGGAATATAACACTCTTGGTGTTAGGACACGTTTTGGACAGGTATGGATACCTATGGGTGGCGATCTTAGAACCGAAATCTTGGATGAGGCTCATAAGTCCCGTTACTCTATCCATCCGGTACCAATAAAATGTACCAAGATCTGAGGAAGGAATACTGGTGGCCTGGAATGAAACATGAAGTGACAAAGTATGTAAGCAAGTGCTTGACTTGCTCACAAGTAAAGGCCGAGCACCAGAAACCGTATGGAAAGATTCAACCACTTGATATACCAGAATGGAAGTGGGAACACATTACCATGGACTTCATAACCAAGCTACCTCACACAGCTAAAGGTCATGACACCATCTGGGTAATTGTGGACCGATTAACAAAGAGTGCTCATTTCCTACCTATTCGCAAGACGTTCTCGTCGGAAAGGTTAGCGGAAGTATTTATTAACGAAGTAGTAGCACGGCATGGGATGCCTTTGACGATAGTATCCGACCGGGACACACGATTCACATCGAGGTTCTGGAAAAGATTTCACGAGGCGATGGGCACGAGACTTAATATCAGTACGGCATACCACCCGCAAACGGATGGTCAGTCCGAAAGGACCATTCAGACGTTGGAGGATATGCTTCGTGCTTGTATTATCGATTTTGGCGGCAGTTGGAACAGTCATCTGCCATTAGCAGAATTCTCCTACAACAATAGTTATCACACGACGATAGGCATGCTGCCTTACGAAATGTTGTATGAGAGAAGATGCAGAACCCCGGTTTGTTTGGGCGAGATTAGACAGAAGGAATTAGGGAGTCTGGAAGTAATAAGGGAAACGTCGGAAAGATTTGATCAAGTCAAAGCACGAATGAAGGCCGCACAAGATCGTCAAAAATCCTACGCGGACAAACGGCGAAGGCTTATTGAGTTTGAGGTTTGTCGGACCGTTCAGGATAATGGCACGGGTTGGTGAAGTCACTTATCGGTTAGAGTTGCCTAATGAGTTAAGTGGAATTCATCCTACCTTCCATGTATCACACTTACAAAAGTGTTTGGCGGATGAATCGGCTCACGTACCACTTACTGACATCGAGGTAGACAATAGCCTTAACTACATCGAAGAACCCGTGGCCATCCTAGATCGAAAGGAGAGACGTTTACGTAATAAAGTTATCCAATTGGTTAAAGTCCAATGGAAACATCGAAAGGGATCCGAAGCCACTTGGGAAACGGAGACAGAAATGAGGGAGTCATACCCTCAACTATTTGACTTATGACAGGTTTCGGGGACAAAACCTATTGTAAGGGGGTAGACTTGTAACATCCCAAAAATAATAAAACGAATAAATATAGCGAGATCGGTGATTTAGTCAGAATATTTAAATTAAAGGGAGCAGGCTTGGGCTCGGCTTCAATGGGCCGAGGGAAGCCCAGGTATATAAGAGGCAGAGCATCCCTCTTCTCTGCTCATTCCCCACTCACGCAACTTCTAGAGAGTGAAAGGAGAGCTCGGGTCTAGAGAGAGAAAGTTGACGGATCATCCCGGAATTATGGGAGCACGTTACTGCTAAGCTCGTGAGAAGAACCTCCAGATCAGAATCTTGATACAGGTAATGATCTTGCCTAAATCTGAGTTTTTGTTCGTTTTTGGGATTTTCGGGTTTTGGCTAAAAAGGTAACGATTTTGCGGATGGAACTTGAAAATGAGCTTAGGTATAGAATCTAGAATGAAAACCGAACGTTTTGATCTAAGAAAAATTGAGATACTGACTCGATCAGACTCACATGCAAAAACTTCAGATTTTTGGGAAGACGATCTGTGCAGGCCCATCGAAACTACTAGTTTCGATATGTGCAGGCCCATCGAAACTACTAGTTTCGATATGTGCAGACCCATCAAAACTACCTAGTTTCGATATGTGCAGACCCATCGAAACTACCTAGTTTCGATATGTGCAGACCCATCGAAACTACCTAGTTTCGATATGTGCAGACCCATCGAAACTACTCAGTTTCGATATATGCATACCCATCGAAACTATCATAGTTTCGATATGAGCCCACGATCCGAAGTTAAGATCACACCTAAGTTACTTATCGAAACTACCAAGTTTCGACATAAACAACCTATCGAAACTATCAAGTTTCGATATAAGCAAATCCATCGAAACTACTAGGTTTAAGCATAGGGATGTCTAGTGTCATCTAGGAGCACTACCTTACAAGTATGGCTTTATTATAACAGATCGTGAGTGACATTAGTGACGCTCAGTAGCCAGCTAAGAGTATTTCAGAAACTGCTTATCGGGTGAGTTCTAGAAGCCCTCTTTTAAATGCTTTATATAATGTTTTCGGGCTGGTGTGCATGCATATGAAATGATGTTTTACGAAACGATGTTTATGAAACTATGTTTATGAAATGAAATGATTGGAATGAACGGTTTATGGAAAGAGAGTTATGAACGGAATGTTTACGAACGAAATGTTTATAAAGAAATGGTTTAAACTAAAGGTAAAGGGTTTCGAAAATGAATGAAAGGTTTTATGAAAAGAAAGGAAAAAGGGCAAAGGTTTTAAAGAAGTCATTACAAATCTAATATGTCGAATGAATGGAATTGACGAATGAAGTCTGGGAATGAGATTCACAGTCTTGTGGTAGATTATGGACAGCGAGCCATAGTTGCCATAAGAGCAACAGGGGCAGTGTCTTGGTGGCCTGCCAATGGTTTGATGTTGTACAACTGGTAAGGGGGTAACGACGGTTACTCGGGTAATGACGATCATCCTAAGGGAAAGAGGTAATGGGAAATCAATGACGGCGATACGTAACGGTTGATTCCTAAAGGAAAGATGCGTGTTGGGCAATGAAGGCGATAAGTAACGGTTGACCCCACGTATTGAATTGGGAAATCTATGACGGCGATACGTAACGGTTGATTCCCAAAGGAAAGATGCGTGTTGGGCAATGACGGCGATTCGTAACGGTTGACCCCACGTATTGAATGGTTGTGGCAATGACGGCGATACGTAGCGGTTGCCCACAACATCAAAGGTTCCTTCGGGGAAACAGAGACGCTTAAAGAAAGATACAGATTGTAGATAGTAATGTATGACTTAAATAAATGTTAAATGTTTTAAACAAATGATCCGTTCAATGTGTTTATGACGAGGAAAAATGTTTGGAGGTTTTCAATGATAAATGAAAGGCCCTGTTTTCTTATACGTGAAGTTAAACCCTAATGAATGTTTTGAATGATGAACCATTTCTTAAATCGAATGAAAACTAGAACTCACAAGCGTAGCTGACTTTTTAGTATGCACATTCAGGTTAAGGCAGGTATGGATGATGGGCGGTGATGCTTGGCAAGCGAGAAGAGTTACCCGGTGGATCATGAAGACTGGCATCCCGTTATGATTAGTTTATGATATGTTTATGTAATAGAATATGTTAAGCTTCCGTTGTTAAACAATGTAATGATTATGTTTTATTGAAGTATTTTCCGCTGCGTTATTTGATAATCAAGTTTAAGAACTGTTTGTGAATGAGTAAATTCAACAAGTGAGGCCTCTCGGGTTTGGGGCCTTACACCAAGGAACCTACCAGTGCCCTAGGAATTCCAGATGATACCGCTCAGCAACATGTGAGGACCACATAGTTTCTGAGACAAAGAATAGAGCATGGAATAAGGCACGGCCTGTCGGGCCAACGAATAGATAGCCTCTTGGACCAAGTACGGTACCAGGGGGACTTGATTGCAATTCTAGGCACCTACATAGACATGACGGGAGGAGACCGGGAAATATTTGAAGCACGTACGGGAATAGCTAGAGCTTGCTACACGAGTAAGCATAACGATGTTCATTTTCTTAACATCCTGATACTTCCCAAATCAAATAAAGGTTAAATGTATCAAAAGAAAAAGTTCAGGGGATAAACTGTAAGTTTTCCAAAAATGGAGGACTAAAAGTGAAAATTCTGAAAATGAGTCAGACGTCGGACCGACATCTGATCCATATCGGTCCGATATGTGTAGAGGAAGGATTGAACCGGGTGTTGACACGTGTCCTATGACTCATCGAGTGAAATTTGACGTGTAGCACCATGTCGGACTGACATCTCCATCCATTGCGGTCCGACGGCAGCAGAATGAGGGACGGTCCAATAGGAAGCTGACGCGTGTAGGGCTGACGTAGGCAGGGTGATAGCGGACCGCTATCCCCCTGCATAACGGTCCGACGTAGGTCCGAAATCTGCCTTTAAATAGATTAATCGATTTCAGATCTTAGCACACACAAACACCTTCAAATACACACACATAAGCACTTGTAGCTCGATTCCCGAGGTTCTGGTCTGCTCTCGAAAGTCCTGTTTCTCGTAATTCATCCGCAAAACTGCCGTAGATAGTACCGAGGTAAGGTTTTCTGAAAACCCTGAGGTTCCTTCGTGTAAACCTAAGATAGGGATGTTAATTATGATAATGTTGGATGATTTAGGGTTCTGTCAAAGTGTTAATTGTTATAGTCGATACAGGAAGAGGTTCTGCTTGAGGTTAGTTCCTCTGAACTGTGCTCTATGAAATGTTTTGTAAATGATTTTTATCTGACATCCCAATACTATCCGTGCATATATCCTATAATAAGTATTTATTATGGCCATGATTGGGGTGGGACCTAGGGACAAGATTGATCCTCTTGGTTAGATCTGGTCTAAGGGTGAGCCGGAAGTTTCCTGAATATATGTATGTTGTAGACTCAGAATCTAAGGGCGATTCAGGTGATATATTGGAAGGGATGGTTGTAAGACCTGTCGGGGCATTCATTCCTATACGAAAGAAAATCATGAAAATGATTTTGTTTATGAACTCACCAGCATTAAGCTGATCCAAATTGTTTTCAAATGTTTTTAAGCACAGGTGAACCCTAGCTGTTAGTTGGCATTCCAGGAGATGTATAGATGCTGGATATATGGATGACTGAAGGCAGGTCCTAGAGTGACCATAAGGCCTGAGTGAATGGCATGATTCTTCATGAGCTATAAGTCCAGAGTTTGTTATGTTGTAATTCGCTAGTTAGTCCCTATTGTACAAACGTTATATTATGAAATAAAATAAGTTTATGATGTTAAGCCTTCCGCTGTGTGTGTGTTTTTGGTATCAATGTCACAGTAACTAGTAGGCGACTTTCAACCGGTATGTAGTTATCGGACGAACGGAATGTTCTGTCTAGGAAAGAGCAGTGTATAAATCTCTCATAGACCCGTCGCTCTTACCTGGGAACATATCTGTTGGAGGTACTACTCTTGTAGATGACTGTCCTATGTTACGAGTATGACAAGTTGGTATCAGAGCCGAGGTTTAAGGGATTTAGATACTAATAGGAAAGATTAGTATCTAGACTTAAACTAAGAGCTCTGAGAATAGATGGAATGCCAACAGGATATAAGTTGAGATGTTGATTATCATTATGAATATAATAGATGTCGAGAAAACATATATTAATTACATTCTTGGCCAGATGTCTTTAAATTATTTTTTTCTAGACCATAACCAGTTATACGAATTCTGATATCATACACCTGTGTATATAGGTAACAATGTTTGGAAGAGGAAGAGGTAGGGGAACAAGTCATACTCCGGTTACTGGGAGACATAGGCACACTGAAAATAACACCGATGTAACATCCCAAATTTTTTCGATCCTATTTTTGTTTATTTTAAATAACAGCACTACATTAAATTATGTAATTGTTCAAACACATTATGTCACATAAACTATTATATAAAAAAAATTATATATATATAATAATTATATTCAAAATCTAAACTTGCGTTACATATAAAATTTCTATAACACACCTTGTGTACATATATATGTATAATTATTCTTAAAACTATGTATGTAATTACACATTAGCAACTTCAAATTTAAACCACATGTTTGCGTTGGTTTAGTTTTAAAACAAAAATATATACATTCAGCATTTATAAGTAAACCATTTTAAAAAGTATAAGATAATTAGTTCTATAAAGTTTTATAGTTTTTACCCAAAACATATATATATATATATATATATATATATATACAAAATCCCTATTTTTAATAGATTAGTTGGAACCCTCAATCAATTCGAACCCTCTCCTTGAAATTTAACCCTTGACCTTCAAATTTTAACCCTATACCTTAGTTTTGACAAATTTTGACTTTTTAAGTCAAACAACATCAAATCCGTTGCCATTCAAGGCAAAAAAAATCGACCAAACTCGAATGATTCGTACTTTCCTTGGATACCTGAACGAATATCGACTAATTTCCAGCCCTGGTCTCAATTCAATTAAACCTATTACGCGTTTTATTTGAAATTCAAATAGTTTGACTACTCGGAGTCAAACCGAATCAAGCCGATCATCAATCCATGAAATTAGACTCGATTAAAACCCGCAAATCATGCCTTGATTGATTTCACGCGTATTCAGTCCCAAATCCTGACTCGATTCACCCTCAGGCATTTGAATTCACGCGTAATTAGGCTAACAGCTGACGTATGCGTTACCAGATCAAACCGAGCCTTTTTCGTGAAATCAATTCACACGCACACCTGTGTACATCTCTCTACGAACCCTCTGAGCCTTCACTCGATCCTCATTTCACCTCCTTCATCCGTTCGATTGACAAGAACATCGGCTCGGTGCCTCTAGCCGACAACATTCGATAGCCAACCTTTCCAGGTATAATTTATGTCATTAGTCTCGTTTTTGCTCAAGGATTGAAAGCCCTCTGTCAATTTCATATGACAGAGGGCATTGAAACCAATTTCCTTCGGAATTCAAGACTTGTTCATACGGGTCTTGAATTGGATCCCTATTTCAATTCATTTAACAGATTTAAATTAATGGGATCCTTATCTGTGACGTTTCGGATTTTTCGTTCTCGCACTTGTATTATAATTATAGTGTAATCATTCTCTATTTTAATAAAGTGTAAGAGTTTTATTCGGTTTTATACAAATAGGTATTTTATTTTACGGATTTAAACTAATTAGAATTTTATAAATTTTAAAACTAATATATAAAGTTTTATATAAAAATCTAAATTTAAAAAGTTGTATATTTAAAAAAATAACCTATTTAAATAAGATAAATAACTTTTATAAAAATTATTTATAATAATAAAAATAAAATAAGTTTATAAAAACATTTTTAAATTAATTTGATTTAAAAGAAATTAAATTAATTTATTTAAATAAAAGTTCAGGGGTTGTATTGTAATTAAACAAACTAGAAGGATTTAAAACTGAAATCGACTAAGGGGCCGTTTCTGGACAAATCAAACCACAGGGACCCATTTGTAATAACTCTCAGGGACTATTTTAAATCAAAAACAAACTCCAGGGACTGGTTTTGCCAACTTCCGATTCGCGTTTCCGACCGTCTTCCCCATTGACCGACGGTCCGAGCTTTTCTCCGGTGACTCCTCGACACGGCTGTCCCCTGCACCTCGACAACCGCTATAGGCATCCCTGGCTTCGTCTCTCCCACGCGAACAAGACCCCCCGACCAATTGGTCTCCCCAACATAAGGATCGTCTGATCCTGTTGGTGGCCGAGAAACCCACGTTCGAATTCGCTCCCG
The DNA here is from genome assembly GCA_023525975.1 of Smallanthus sonchifolius. NCBI lineage: Eukaryota > Viridiplantae > Streptophyta > Magnoliopsida > Asterales > Asteraceae > Smallanthus > Smallanthus sonchifolius. Next base: position 70,785,993 of record CM042023.1, on the reverse strand, counting down.
ACAGACCACCTCCACGCGTGTTGAATGTCTGGTTAGTTTCGTCTCATCCAGACTAGTGTCGGAACCTGCTCAATTGTACGCTTTAACATAGAAATCAAGCTCGGCTATAAATAGCCATGGTCGGCCCTGCACGAGCTCGCTACCTTCCTCCCACCCACTCTCACTCCAAATTGAGGAAACCATCACCTTCGTCGACCCTGGGTGAAGCTGTGACCAGGATTTCAGGAGCTAATTCCACACAGAAATTGATTCCCGTTTGTGACTTTTTCAAGTTCAAAGGCTGTGCCGACCAGACCCCTTCACGACCACGTAAGAATCCTCAACTTCGTTTCTTTACCTTCTGTTATCATAAGACAAACTGAACCAATCGAAGTCACGACTCCAAACCATCGATTTCCGGACAAACTAATGTTACTGTTTTATTTGCTAAAGTCTGGGCCATCGAAACTACTTAGTTTCGATTGAGTAAATGGTCAATCGAAACTAATAGTTTCGATAGATGGTAGTTTCGACAGCCTGTGTGTCACTTATAAATGATCAATCGAAACTAATAGTTTCGATAGATGGTAATTTCGACAGCCTGTGTATCACTTATAAATGGTCAATCGAAACTAGTAGTTTCGATTGAACACAGTTTCGATACCTGTCACAACTATAAAACAGTTTCGATCAAATCAGTAATTTCAAGTAAATCTGGACCAACTTTTATGCCAATAACACTGAGAAATACTATTATAAACCTATACACAATTAAATACTAATACGCACATGTAAACATACAATAATACCCATTTATCTACATAGGGTATCAACGTGCTTAGGCTTCCACATACTTATCACCTACACGCGTGGAAAAATACCCGCTTGCAAAGTGAGTTACATAGCTCCTATTTTACATTTTTATACGTTTTGGGGTGAAACATTATACATGCTACTCACATTGTTTATACGTGTTATACATGAGACTATATGCTTATTCTTTGGATGTACATACATTTAAACACAAGACAACCAACTGTAATATTGATAGATCTATTGTGCCTGACCAGCCCACCCGGTTAGGGTGTTTATTACTGCATACTCGGATATAACCGCGTGTTATATTCAAACATATCGGATATAGTGGGTAACTATATTCAAACATACCGGACTTAGCTATTGTGCTCTGTTCAAGCGCGTCAAACTCGGTTTGAATTGTGATTAAATAAATGATACATCCTACATACTACGTTTAACAAGATAAGCAATGAGTTACAAAACGATTTACAACTACTATTTACCGAAATTACTAAACCTATGTACTCACCAACTTTTTAGTTGACACTTGATTTAAATAATGTTTCAGGTTTGGATATGTGACTACTTGCCGAAGATTTCTCCACTTAAGAACTATGGACCTAGTTAAATAAATCAATGTTTTGAACTAGACTAGGTTATTTGGAATGTATCGTATTTGGATCTTGTTGTCTTTAAATTTAATTAATGAATTATGCAACCTCTTAGCTATCATGTGCTTTTGAACAATCATTCCATTGTCCGCCTCGATGATTCCGCCATCGGTCGGGGTGTGACATTATCTTACCAGCGAACCACCTAGTTCGGCCGGTTAATGCACTCGACTTCGAACTCGGTGGCGTGGGTTAGAAAACCACCCCCGGTGGCCATTTTTGCTTGTTATTGTACTGGAACCGGGCCTTCTTATGTTTCATGTTAATGCTACACAAAACCGAATTGAAAGCATAGGCAGACCACTTGTCTAGTGGTTAGTGCCTAAACTTGTTACCGGGCAGACCCGGGTTCGTCCCGGGCAAGCCCCAATCATTTTTAAAAACTATTTTTGCAGCCCCAATTAATTTTATAAAAATGATTTTATAAAACCTAACACCTTTTGAGACTAATTTATACATAAATGACCAGACTTTCAATTAAAACTATTATCCTTACAATTTAAAGTGTTTTAATGCAAATAATTTAAGAAATGGATTTTTCTTAAAATTATTAGTTTCACTTAAAGTTTATATATTATCCATTTAATAAAAATAAAATAAAATAAAACTGTGACATAATTTTTTTTTATAAAAAAAATATGTTCATAAAACAATCTCACAAATCAAATTTCTATTTAGTATAAATATAAAAGTTTAAAACTCTATTCAAGTAAATATAAATTTACTAATTATATGTTACAAATCCCAAGTTTCTTTTTCGAGATATTCTATTTTAAAATAAATAAATAAATGAAAGGAACTTGTTTATTTAAATTATTTATCTTTTTATATTAACATTTCATTTAGGGTTTAAATTGTGGTGTATATTAACATTTCATTTAGGGTTTAACATATTCTATTTGACACATAATTATGAATGAATAAATAAAATAAATTTATTTATCTGGATAATATCACTCAAAATATAAAGACTCACTATTTTTAAATAAATAAATAAGAGGAATTTAATTATTTAAACATAAACTCTAAAGTCAAATACTATTTTTCAAATATAGTTTGAACTTACAATTTTATATCAAACTTTTACCAACTTATATCTTTTACATAACGCAAACCCTTTTGTACAAATCCCTATACTCAAATGCCGTTGAACCTTAGACCTTTACTTTAGACATTGTACATGTCTTTGATTTAAGTTCATACATTTTCACAGTAGGTTAACCTTGTGAGTTACAAAAATCACTTTACTACCTATTCTCTTGTGCTATCTACATCTTTGGTACATGTGAGTATTACATAGCCCCTTGTCACACTTTTACACTTTTTGGGGTGAAACATGAACTCTATACATACAATTGATTACATTTACACAAACTACACAAACACAAATTATCTTTACATTCATGTGTGTAAATTTGAGCTTTGTGTTTGAGTAGTGCAATTTATGTGCAATCATTAACTATTTAAGCCGACGGTTAACAATGATAGATCTATTGAGTCTGACAAACTCACCCAGATTGGGGTATTGTTACCGACAACACAATTTGCATGCTAGTTACAAAGGTTTGATTATACTTTGGTTATATAATGGTAGCTCCCCATAAATGCCTTATTTTATCATTATATGTAAGGATTTGTTTATTCACATCTATATACTATCTTTGTACAAACCTGTGTATGCTCACCAACTTTTTAGTTGACCTTATTTTATTCATGTTTCAGGTGCTAATCTGTGATTTTGATCAAGACTTGCTACACATAAGTTTTGGACCTAGTTAATTTTAATAAAGGATTGATGTATTTCATTTTATGTACATGGTTTGATTTCAGTTTGTTTTGAATCGATGCAATGAATTTGAATGATTAATATATTTCAATTTAGTCAACCTTGTGCTCATGAACAGTCTACATGTCCCGCCCCGACGTTTCCGTCGTCGGTTTGGGTGTGACAGATTGGTATCAGAGCCTTGGTTATAGGGAAGTCGGTTATTAGACACTTTTGACCAAGACTATAACCTTAGGACACCCATACTATGCTATGCTACTTCATGTTATAAGATTACTTCTTATGTGAATATTTTTGCATGTTATACTAAGTAATTACATCATATGATACAATACTTAATGGTTTATGTGTCACACTACTTGATAACTCTTGTGCTTACATTCATTACTATCTACATGCTACATATGTGTTTCATTAAGTGTTATCCTAAGTTTAACACACACACATACACATCAAATTCTTCATACACCTTTGAACTCACACACATGATACCATCACCTCTTGTGCACAAATTTAAACTACTGGGCCTAATATCCATTAATACTAAACTAAGAAGTCCATTTACCTTCCAAGAAGAAGCAGCATGCTGCAATAAATAAACCTCACTTTCGGGCCTCAATGCCCAGTCCACAATGATTCTCATCATGACCATGAGTCCAACAATAGTATTATTAGTACATGATAGTTGGAAGGGTGTGTAGACCCATGAGGAATTCTGGCTAAGGAAAGACAGGGTACATAAGTGTGTCCTAGTGACCCACCCCTCTTTCCTGGGAATTCTCATCAGGGATGCACTACTTATAGGTCAAGTATACTCCTAAAATACTATTGTGAAGACCCGGTGTTATGACTAGTCAAACTCTAAACCTATGAGTACTCCTATATTTAACACTCAGTGTTTCATTGTCGTTTACAACCTTTTCATTGTTTCTCTGCTAGATATGGACTCCTACTCTCCTTCCTCCCCAGTATACTGACCTGGAGCGGAGTCGGATCGGGAAGAAGACTTTGGGTCACCCGGGTATCGGTCACCAACACCCGTAACTGCTAGACCAAGGATTGATGTAAGGGCAGATTGGATTAGGAACACCGGCCCAAGACTTCGAACATCTGGATCAACCCCACCCAGAAACCCGTATCACACACCCCATCTACACAATCAGTTACCACCCCCACTAAGAGACCCGTATCTGGTGCCCGACCCATACCATCCTAACCCTTGGGCAAGGCATACCATGACACCCACTAGTGCTATGCGAATTCCAATCAATGACGTTCACCAATATGTGAGGACCTTAGAGTTCGAGAGGCAAAGGATGGGACAAGAGATAATGCACGACTTGCAAGGACAAAGAATGGATAGCCTAACAAACCAATTAGGGTACCAAAAGGAGTTAATCTCCATCCTTGAAAAAGAAATAATAGAGAATCGCACGGAAACAGCTGGAGCTGAAGCCAGATCAGCTACCCGAGTGACCATAGCGGTGCTCGTCTTGGGAATTATCTTCCTTCTAGTGGAAAGCTACAAGAGACGTTAACAGAAATTTTTATTTATTTATTCATCGTCTTTAAATTTTCTGATTGAGAACCATTTCCCTATACTTTGAATAACGGTTAACATTTCAACATTTAATAAATTTTATATTCTAAAGTTATTATTCATTGATTTGACAAGTTGAGTGTGAATTACACATGTCATAATTTCATCAGAAATTATCCAAGTATCACCTTTCTCATTCACCACAATTTAGTACACTACCAGCAATCACCTTCGTAAACAAATCATCCTGTTATTTGATTTAAACAAACCTCGTTATCTTGTTCAAACAGAATGTTTATCAAACTTTTAGATAGAATCAAAAATATAAATTTTCCGTAAACCTTTTCACCTTAAAAGGAAACTTAATACGACCTGTCTTATAAAAGCAGTATTTCAAATTGATAAATAACTATGACTTTCCTCGTTAAATCAATTATTTCGAAACCTTGGTTAAATTAATATACAACTACTTGTTTATCCATTGTATATCATGGGTTAAGTCATTTAACCACATTTTCTTAAATATGTTTGTAAAAAGGCTTTCGTATAATTATTTATTATTCAACCCATTACTTTCACCCTCCTATCCATCTACGAACCATTTCTTAATTACAAACAAATATTCATAAACACATTTCTCGGAATATTTTTAGAACCTCCTCGTTACCCTACACCTTCAATAATACATGAGTATACTTGCCACATCAAGAGACGACCCATTTCGCGTAGACGGTAACCATCCCTACAAACCTCAACGAGATTTAAAAAGCTAGAACCTAACTACCACATCATGCATGAACGCCAAATAACACGCTTGTCCGCAACACTCGACCACATACAAAACTCGTTAGTATACGCCACACACGGAATTCAATAATTAGCGTATGCACGTTCACAAGATGCACAACACGATCACATAATACATGAAACTTGTTTATTTACAATACACCAATTACTGGATTGATCACACCTGATACTTGTTTATTTGTGATACACATGTTACTGGGTTGAACACATAATACATGGGACTTGGTTGTTTGCAATATACATGATACATAACAATTGTTTGCTTGGTACATAATACTAGATTGACTACGTTGAACATGAAACTTATTGAATTACGAAATACATGATGCTAAGTTGTTAACACCATACATGAAATTCATTTCTTACAATACACATGATACTATGTTGTTTACATTACACGTGAGAGCTTATTGATTTACAATGTACATGATGCTAAGTTGTTCACGTTACACATGAAAACTATTTGATTACAAGCTCCATAACACTAGATCATACATGTGACTTGTGTGTTACATTATACATGAAACTAAGTTGCTTACAATTGTTGCAATTGGTTGATCACAATATACATGAAGCATGGTCATACACTTTGTTCACCAAGCTTGAAAACCATAACACCCTGAAGCTACACGGGGTTTGACGTATTATTGTTCAAACACGAGGAAGCTGTAGCACTTTAAAATAACTCGGTGTTTGACATTTTCTTGTTCAAACACGAGTAAACTATGGAACTTTAAGTTATACTACCTCACTACTCTTTAGTTGCTAACTGATCTGCCTATGTAGGGACATAGTTACTTATTAGCAACTCATATGTGAAATCAATAAACATGAACTAAGTGAATTTGTACCCCTCTTTTGACACACACACAATGGAAGGATCTATATGGACCATGCGATGATTCGAGTAATTACGGGTGCACACGTAATTATAAAAATCCGTGCATGGAAAACATAGCGAATTCTATCGTGTGTTATGACCTAAAACCTATCGTGATATATAGCAACAAAACTAATGTGATATGACAAGAGCATGGTGGATACGCCGATGGTACTTCCTATATATAAGTGCTCTATCATATTATCAGAAGTAGCGTTGTTCGTGTCACGTGAAGTTTTGACCTAGACCAATGTTTGCGAAATCTATTATCCATTGACAATCCTTGAGCATATTAGACTACATCTTAAACAAACCTTGATCATCAAATTCCCATCAAAACTATTCCAAGTAATGCATTTCATCCTTAGGACCCAAATCATTATTCATCAAATTTTCTCCTTAAGTTCATCTCAAAACTAAATCCACGGTCATCCTTTGTGCCTGGCCTTGAGAAACAGACTCGAACCTTGTTATCAAGTGCACTACTCAAACCAACAATCAAAGCTCGGTGAGAATCCAAACTCTTCTCTTTCTTGATTCAATGGCCTCCACTAATTAAATTTCGGGACGAAATTCCCTTAACATGGGGAGACTGTAACATCCCAAATTTATCGATCCTATTTTAGTTTATTTTAAATAACAGCACTACATTAAATTCTGTAATTGTTCAAACACATTATGTCTCATAAACTATTATATATATAAAAAAAATTATATATATATAATAATTCTATTCAAAATCTAAACTTGCGTTACATATAAAATTTCTATAACACACCTTGTGTACATATATATGTATCTATGTATAATTATTCTTAAAACTATGTATGTAATTACACATTAGCAACTTCAAATTTAAACCACATGTTTGCGTTGGTTTAGTTTTAAAACAAAAATATATACATTCAGCATTTTTAAGTAAACCATTTTAAAAGGTATAAGATAATCAGTTCTATAAAGTTTTATAGTTTTTATACAAAACATATATATACAAAATCCCTATTTTTAATAGATTAGTTGGAACCCTCGATCAATTCGAACCCTCTCCTTGAAATTTAACCCTTGACCTTCAAATTTTAACCCTATACCTTAGTTTTGACATATTTTGACTTTTTAAGTCAAACAACATCAAATCCGTTGCCATTCAAGGAAAAAAAAATTGACCAAACCCTAATGATTCGAACTTTCCTTGGATACCTGAATGAATATCGACTAATTTCCAGCCCTGGTCTCAATCCAATTCAACCTATTACGCGTTTTATTTGAAATTCAAATAGTTTGACTACTCGGAGTCAAACCGAATCAAGCCGGACATCAATCCATGAAATTAGACTCGATTAAGACCCGCAAATCACGCCTTGATTGATTTCACGCGTATTCAGTCCCAAATCCTGACTCGATTCACCCTCAGGCATTTGAATTCACGCATAATTAGGGCTAACAGTTGACGTATGCGTGACCAGATCAAACCGAGACTTTTTCATGAAATCAATCAAATCAATTCACAAGCACACCTACGTACATCTCTCTGCGAACCCTCTGAGCCTTCACTCGATCCTCATTTCACCTCCTTCCTCCGATCGAGTGACAAGAACATCGGCTCGGTGCCTCTAGCCGACAACATTCGATAGCCAACATTTCCAGGTATAATTTATGTCATTAGTCTCGTTTTTGCTCAAGGATCGAAAGCCCTCTCTCAATTTCATATGATAGATGGCATTGAAACCAATTTCCTTCGGAATTCAAGACTTGTTCATACGGGTCTTGAATTGGATCCCTATTTCAATTCATTTAACAGATTTAAATTAATGGGATCCTTATCTAGCCAGCGAACCACCTAGTTCGGCCGGTTAATGCACTAGACTTCGAACTAGGTGGCGTGGGTTCGAAACCCACCCCCGACGGCCATTTTTGCATGTTGTTGTACTGGAACCGGGCATTCTTATGTTTCATGTTAATGCTACACATAACCGAATTGAAAGCATAGGCAGACCACTGGTCTAGTGGTTAGTGCCTAACCCTGTTACCGGGCAGACTCGGGATCGACCTGGACAAGCCCCAATCATTTTTAAAAACTATTTTTGCAGCCCCAATTAATTTTATAAAAATGATTTTATAAAACCTAACACCTTTTGAGACTAATTTATATATAAATGACCAGGCTTTCAATTAAAACTATTATCCTTACAATTTAAAGTGTTTTAATGCAAATAATTTAAGAAATGGATTTTTTTTTAAATTATTAGTTTCACTTAAAGTTTATATATTATCCATTTAATAAAAAAAAACTATGACATAATTTTTTTTATAAAAAAAACACGTTCATAAAACAATCTCACAAATCAAATTTCTATTTAGTATAAATATAAAAGTTTAAATCTCTATTCAAGTAAATATAAATTTACTAATTATATGTTACAAATCCCTAGTTTCTTTTTGAAGATATTCTATTTTAAAATAAATAAATAAATGAAAGGAACTTGTTTATTTAATTTATTTATCTTTTTATATTAACATTCATTTAGGGTTTAAATTGTGGTGTATATTAACATATATATTAACATTTCATTTTGGGTTTAACATATTCTATTTGACACATTATGAATAAATAAATATAATAAATTTATTTATCTGGATAATATCACTCAAAATATAAAGACTCACTTTTTTTAAATAAATAAATAAGAGGAATTTAATTATTTAAACATAAACTCTAAAGTCAAATGCTATTTTTCATATATAGTTTGAACTTATAATTTTATATCAAACTTTTGTCAACTTATATCTTTTACATAACGCAAACCCTTTTGTTCAAATCCCTATACTCAAATCCCGTTGAACCTTAGACCTTACTTTAGACATTGTACATGTCTTTGATTTAAGTTCGTACATTTTCACTGTAGGTTAACCTTGTGAGTTACAAAAATCACTTTACTACCTATTCTCTTGTGCTATCTACATCTTTGGTACATGTGAGTATTACATAGCCCCTTGTCACACTTTTACAATTTTTGGGGTAAAACATGAACTCTATACATACAATTGATTACATTTACACAAACTACACAAACACAAATCCTCTTTACATTCATGTGTGCAAATTTGATCTTTATGTTTGAGTACTAGGTGTGTTAACTGTTTGTGTGAAATTTATGTGCAATCATTAACTATTCAAGCCGACGGTTAACAATAATAGATCTATTGAGTCTGACAAACCCACCCACATTGGGGTGATTGTTACCGACAACACAATTTGCATGCTAGTTACAAAGGTTTGATTATACTTTGGTTACACAATGGTAGCTCCCCATAAATGCTATATTTTATCATGATATGTATGGATTTGTTTATTCACATCTATATACTTTCTATGTACAAACATGTGTATGCTCACCAACTTTTTAGTTGACCTTATTTTCTTCATGTTTCAGGTGCTAATGTGTGATTTTGATCAAGACTTGCTACACATAAGTTTTGGACCTAGTTAATTTTAATAAAGGATTGATGTATTTCATTTTATGTACTTGGTTTGATTTCTGTTTGTTTTGAATCGATGCAATGAATTTGAATGATTAATATATTTCAATTTAGTCAACCTTGTGCTCATGAACAGTCTACATGTCCCGCCCCAACGTTTCCGCCATCGGTTGGGGTGTGACAACCGATACTAACGACCATCATGAAGCAAATGAGAATGACAATAATGTAAATACTCATGTTGAAGAAGTAGTTATATCTAAGGCCCAGTTTCAAGATGCTGTGGCTACTGAGGTAACAAAAGCTTTACGAAACACACTACCCGGACTACTAAACGAAGTTCTTTCAAGGAGAATGGGTACTGAAACAGCTGGAGGAGGAAACGATAACAACATTGGAGGGGCAAATGGAAATGCCAATACTAGGTCATCAATGAGGACTGAGAACCACGAAGGATGCAACTACAAATCCTTCGAAGGCTGCAAACCTAAGCCATTTAATGGAAAGAAGGGAGCTATTGATACCACTTAATGGATCACAAAGATGGAGGTTGTGATCAAGCTGAGTGAATGTAGAAGCGATCAGGCAGTTAAGTTTGCTGCCAATTCTCTAGAAACCACAGCACTAGACTGGTAGGAGTCTGTAAAACAAGCAAAATTGGTGCAAGCGGTGGAAAATATGAAATGGAATGAATTCAAGGAACTGATTCTACAACTTGATAAGCTTGAGGAGGAGTTTCAGTGTTTGGAAGCTGGAACTATGACGCATCAGGAGTATGCAACTAAGTTTGATGAAATGTCTAAACTGGTGCCACATCTGGTGACACCCGAACCCCGAAGAATCAAACATTTTATTAGGGGTTTTCCACTCAAGGTGCGTACCTTGGTAAAAACCTCTTCACCTCAAACAATGGATGCAGCTTTAGCATTAAGTGCCACAGTTTATGATGATGTAGCAGCTCTAGAAGCCAAGGAGATGGCTGAGAAGGCGGCAGAAATAAAACCAGTAGAAACAAAGAGGAAGAGTGAGGAAATATTGTATCGGTTCAAACCAAGAAACTTAAAGATCCCTAGGAGAGAGGGAAATAGTCCAACTAGAAATCCCTAAGAAATGAAATGCGATAGATGTCAAAATCCAGGACATGTTGCAATGAACTGTCCATCTTTTAAGTGTTTCAATTGTAATGAGGTGGGACATCTGGCAAGAAATTGTACAAAATTTGTTCAGTAGAAGCCCTGGATAGGGGCTAAAGGTCGGGTGTTTGTGATAGGCGAAGGGAGGAGGAACGACAATGCCAAGGTGGTAGCTGGTACGTTCCTAGTTAATAATGTTTATACTAAAATCTTGTTTGATACATGAGCAAATAGAAGTTTTGTTTCAGATGCCTTTAGTTTGGATTTAAGCATGAAACCAACTCCACTTGAGCGTGCTTACGTAGTTGAGACGACGAGTGGTGAGCAAATTAGGATAACCGAATCGTACGCGAATTGCAAGATGACTCTAGGCAACGAAAATTCAATGATTGAATTAATGCCAATGAGTATGAGCAAGTACGATGCTAACATTGGACTGGATTGGTTAAACCAATGCTATGCTCCGATCGATTGTGATCAACGAACTGTTAGGATTTGTAGGCTTAATGGAGAGTCTATAGTGATACATTGTGATAATGATAAGAATAAGATTGAAACAATTTCTATAGCCAAGGCTAAGAAATGTGTGAATACAGGGTGTAGTTTATTCATAGTTTGTGCTTTAGATTCTAAACCCGAATGGAAGATTGTGGACATTCCTGTAGTATGTGATCACCCTGATGTATTTTCGAAAGAATTACCTGTTCTACCACCAGATAGACAAATCAAATTCCGAATCAAACTCATTCCCGGAGCGAAACCCATGGCTAAGGCACCATATCATTTAGCACCTTCAGAATTAAATGAATTGATGAAGCATATTCAAGAACTATTGGACAGAGGTTTTATATGTCCCATTACGTCACCCTGGGGAGCACCGGTGTTATTTGTAAAGAAGAAGGATGGAAGCATGCGGATGTGTATAGATTATCGAGAACTAAACAAACTCACTATTAAGAACAAATACCCATTACCGAGAATAGATGATTTGTTCGATCAGTTGCAAGGAGCCAAATACTTCTCTAAGAGTGATATTAGATCTGGATATCACCAGTTAAAGGTACAGGAAGAAGACGTACCTAAGACTGCCTTTAGAACCTGATACAGACACTATGAATTCTTAGTTATGTCGTTTTGTCTAACTAACGCCCCCGCATCATTTATGGACCTAATGATCCGAGTTTGTAAACCATTCTTGGACAAATTCGTTATAGCATTCATAGACGATATCCTTATCTATTCTCGAACCCAAAAAGAACATGCCAAACATCTTCATCAAAGCCAAACATCATTCCGGATTACTCGAACAACCAGAAATCCCTGTGTGGAAATGGGAGAATCTAGCCATGGATTTTATCACCAAACTCCCCCGCACCTCAAGTGGTCGTGATAGTATATGGGTAATCATTGACCGTCTCACTAAATCAGCTCACTTCTTGCCAATCTGCGAAGACTGTCAAGCAGAGAAATTAGCTTGAATTTACATTGATGAAATTGTGAGTCGTCACGGTGTTCCTTTAAACATAATTTCTGATCGAGATGCTGTAACATTCCAAAAATAGTAAATAAGTAATTAATAACACGATAGAGATTTAAACGTCAAGAAATGAAAGAAAAAATGGATGGGCTTGGGTTCGGCTCGAACGGGCCAAAGGAAGCCCAGGTATATAAAGTACAAGGGCTGCCACAATTCATTTCTTTTCACCACTTGCATATCTAGAGAGAGAGAGGGGAGCTCGGTTCTAGAGAGATAAAGTGACGGATCGACTCGGGAATTCAGGAGAACGTTGCTACTGTGCTCGTGATCATCTTCTCTGAATCATAACTCCAATCCAGGTAAGCGTTCGATCATAATCTGAGTTTTTATGATTATTTTAGGATTTTCGATTTTAGCTAAATACGTGAAGTTTTTATGGATGAAACTTGAAAATGAACAAAGATCTAGCATCTAGAATAAAAACCGAACGTTCTGATCAAGAAAAATTTAGATATTGACATGATCAGACCCGCATGCAAAAAGTTAGGGTTCTTACGCCTGAATCAGATCCTGCGTACTTATCAAGTACGCAGGAAGAAGGGTTCTGCGTACTTATCAAGTACGCATGAAGTAAAGTCTGCGTACTTACCAAGTGCGCATGAAGTAAAGTCTGCGTACTTGTCAAGTACGCATGACCAAGGCCCTGCGCACTTGCTAAGTGCGCAGGCATCAGAATGGGTAAGTAAAGTCAGTATGTTTAGAATGATTAAACCGTTAGAGTCAAGATTAGGTCTGATGTGTATTTAACTACTCAATTCAGATCAGAAGTGACATTGTTGGACTTTGTTTAGGACAACCCAGACTAGCTCATCAGGGCAGTTTGGTGATAAAATCCATGGCTAGATTCTATGATTACCCAATGATTACCCTGCGCACTTTTTATGTTATGTGCAAACCTTATTAAATGTTTTGGGGCTGAAATGTATACACTAAATGAATAAATACTATGAATGCCAATGTGATCATACGTGTCATACATATATATATATATATATATATATATATATATATATATATATATATATATATTATATATACATATATGAAAATGAACTATGAACAAAGAATGAAACGTATGTTTACAAAGTATGAATGAAAGAATGACAAAATATGAATGAATGAAATCTTGCTTTATATGATATATACTGCATGTTATGAATATACGTGAATGTTATGGACGCTTCGATGCTAACGGCTACTACGGTAGACGGACGACCACGTGTCTATCTTGCAATCGGGACAAAAATTTTCCTTCATCAGCTAGGAAATAAAAAGGGGCATTAATGGACGGTCGAAGCAAATGCCAAATCATATGTAGAACGGTTGCAAACATGGTAGCACGTGGGAAACGGATACCTTCGGGTAGACGGGCGAAAAGGACGGACTACGACGGTAGGACGGTTTACGACGGACGGCCGAAGGTTGGCCGGACGGTTTTATGGCGGACGGTTTCTAGGACCGGACGAGTCAAAGGGCTACGACGGTAGCTTCATGGTGTATGTCTTTGTGAAATACGTAGTAAAAAATGGGTTGATCACCCTTATGTGTACGGCCAAATGAATGTTAAGGAAAAACTAAAGGTAAATGCATATCAATGTAGTCACTCAAGAATGATGAAAGAAAAGTAAAAGTTAAGAATACATATTTATGTTCTTTATATATAAACTTATGTATACTTTTGAAGAAATAATGTTTATATCTAATCTTTTAAACTAGAACTCACCAGCGTTACCTGACTTTTAGTATACATTTCAGGTAACAAAGAAAAGGGTCGTGCGAAGGCGTGAAGGCTGCCCGGCTAGAGACTGACATTCTGATTTATGTTTTCTTTTGTTAAACAATGATGTATGTTTTAAATGTTGAGACTTCCGCTGTAATGTACTCAAACGTGAATGTTTTTGTTGTTAATTGAACGTGTTAAATTTAAAGTTCAGTATTAATGACTTTGTTTATGAGTAAACCCAACAAGTGAGGTTACCCGGGATAAGGGGCCTTACAGATGCTCGATTCACTTCCCGATTCTGGAAATCCCTCCAGACCGCCCTTGGTACACGATTGGATTTAAGTACGGCTTACCATCCGCAAACTGATGGTCAAACCGAACGAACAATCCAAACACTTGAGGATATGCTTAGAGCATGTGTCATAGACTTTGGTGGCAATTGGGATTCTCATCTAGCCTTGATTGAATATTCTTACAACAACAGCTACCGTACAAGCATCAACATGGCTCCTTTCGAAGCCCTTTATGGTCGCATAATCTGTTGCACCGATGTATCCCATTCTCTGCCTCCAACAACCATCGACAAAGTAATCACGATAGGTAATTGGGGTCAGTTGCAAGATCCCGGAACTGTAATACTCTCCTGATGGTGTCTTCGGATATGGCTATCTGTTGACCTGCTACAGTAGCCATAATGACATTCGGGGTTACTGTACAGTCATGATCTGCTGTTGCCCATAATTGATCCATGTATGGTCTTGATACGATAGGATCTGCAGAAATAGCATAGCTGATCTTCGAGCGGTTCAGGAAATTGACTATCTCCCTGTATTCAAGTGCAGCACCTTCCACTCGGGTTGTGTTAGAGCCAGTAGATTGAATTCGTTAGTAAACGCATGAGCCATCACTGCAAAAACATACAATGAACACAATAAGAACAAGAATAGTCACTGGAATTGAATAAACAAGACATGGTATAGCATATTCATAGGAAAGAATTTTCCAGACGTAGAAAAATTTGCAATTTGCCTTCCTACATACTTAGCAAGTACGCAGGGTTTATACCTTGCATACTTAGTAAGTACGCAAGAGTTATGTCTTGCGTACTTACTAAGTGTGCAAGGTCTAACACTTGAACAAAAATCAAACTTCGAAAAATGAATTTAGAACTCTTGGGACCAAGTCCAACGCCAAAATCAGGCTAAAACCAGGTCAATTTTGAACTAAACCTTACCTGACCTCAACCGACGGTCAGAGACAAAATCAAACGATGTTAAGGACGATAGTTGAGTAATTAGGGTTTGATTTAAGTTTATAAACAAGATTCAGGTATAAATTTCAGTAAAGAACGTCCAAAACTTGTCTTAAATTTGACATCCAACCCTAGGTCCAAGAACGGTCAAGAATTGGTCTGAAACATGATGATTTGATGATGAAATCCGCTAAGATTATCACCGAATGATTGTTAAGTGAAGATGAAACAATGAACGGGACGAAAAAAATTGTCTGGAATCACACAAATTTTTTAGGAAATACGAGGAAATAGCATTGGTTTGAAATGAGATAAAGTCTGAGAAATTTTCTAAGTCTACTAAATATACCCACACACTCGGGTCTTACGTACTTAACAAGTGCGCAAGACTTAACTCTTGCGTACTTAGCAAGTACACAAGGTTTAAGTCTTGCGTACTTAGCAAGTACACAAGGTTTAATTCCTGCGTACATAACAAGTACGTAGAAACTCTTGTGAAATCCAATTTCAACTCAAATTATGAAGACAATCAAGTCAAATAACGAACCTGATTAAAACATTCAATCAAGAGGTATCAAAAGCAATTCAAGGAAGTTAAACACAAATATTTTTGGTTTTTCTTAACTTTTGATAAACTGTACTTAAAATATTTTTGAGCTTTTATGAATGAAGATAATATGCATAAGAATATACACAAAATCTATTTTTAGGTCAAGGTCATGAGCTTAGGATCATATCAGGCTATTGTAAGCAAAAATTATACACGATAAACATCAAAGAATATGGGATCATATCATGGATTACTACTTATTCATACGTAATATGCAATACAAGCAAGTTAAATCAAATTGTCAATATTATAATATTTGAATCTATAAGCATCTTTGTATCACGTTCTTATGTGTTAAAATATTAATTATAAGATATACAATGTGTACCCCACAGTTATGCTACAGAAATGTAAATTGCACTATATCAAGGCATCTAAGATTTTCCCAAATATTTTCAAATCTCCAGAATGAAGTTACATCGTTTAGCACATAAAAAATCAAGCAGAATCCATAAGGATTATCAAGAATCATAAGATTCAGAATGGAGTGATTCATTTTTCTTGGTTTGATTGGTTTTTCTTCTATGAATATCATATGATGATTCAGGTTAACAGATATGGAGTCTGAGGATTTAGGTAAGGGGATCCAACTTTTATCTGGATTTGACTTCAATGAATCAGGTATGATTCAAGGGTGAATATTTGCTTAACGGTTGATGTCAAGGCATATCTTGGCCCAACTTCCCATTGCATACTTGTGAGTATGGCCAGTGAAGTGAACCAAAAAACTGTGCTAAAGACATAACCCGAAACTAGTCTCATAAGAAAATATTTACCAAAATCTTACATCCTATATCTGATAATGATCTTTTTGTATTCTTTTACACACACACACACACATGCATACATGGGTTTAAGTCACGGTTGTAGTCTAGATTTAGTTTCCACACTACTAATGATTCAAGAATGCTTATAGCCTATTGACAATTCAAATTACTTGCAAATATTCAAATTAAAACTGAAACAACTTAAACTTTCAAGTAATCATGACGCAATCATTTCCCATAGGTGTAGCCTAAGACGTTTAGATCATTTACTGATGTACTATCATTTCCTTTTTTCTTCAAATGACTCTGAATTTTCTCCTTTTTCTATTTTGTTTGGATTTTTGTAAAATATTTGAAAATTAAAAAAGAACTATTCAGAAATCATTTAAGAGAAATAAAATTTAACTTCCATGAATTGAATTGATTTAGAAAACAGACATTTTCACTAAGGATTGAACATTCCTATCATGTTGACAAGATGTTCACAGCGGGTCTGATCAAACGCCTTAGTGAAAAGGTCAGCAAAGTTGTCATCTATATGAACTTTGACAAGTTCAACCAAATGCTTTTCAGCACAGTCACAGATGAAATGATGGCGAATCTCAATATGCTTAGTTTTGGAATGTTTCACCGGGCTGTTCGTGATAGAAATCGTGGCATTGTTGTTAATGAACAGAGGAGTTCCAGTGTAGTTCAAGCCATAATCTCTCAATTGCTGCTAGATCCATAATATCTGAGAACAACAGCTCGCGACAGCAATGTAGTCTACTTCACATGTTGAGACAGAAACCGTTGACTGCTTCTTACACTGCTAGGAGACCAGCCTGTCTCCCAAGAATTGACATCCACCTGAGGTTGATTTTCTATCAAGTTTACAACCGCCATAATCAAAATCGGTATAGGCTTTGAAGTCGAATGACTGCTGCTTCGAGTACCAAAGACCCAATCGAGGTTTCCCCTTCAAGTATCTGAAGATCCTCTAAACAGCTATCATGTGAGACTCCTTTGGATGTGACTGAAACCTTGAGCATACAACAAACATTATGTCGGGCCTTGAAGCTGTGAGATACATAAGAGATCCGATCATCCCACGGTACAATTTGCAATCCAAATCCTTTCCATCTTTATCTGGATGCAGACCATGATTGACTGGGATAGGTGTGCCATAAGTACTACTATCATTCATCTTGTGTTTTGACAAGATGTCCTGCACATACTTAGTTTGATGTAGATAAATGCCATCCTCTCTTTGACTGACCTGCAGACCCATGAAGAATGATAATTCACCCATGTTGCTCATTTCAAACTTGGACTTCATCACATGTTCGAATTCCCTACACATCCCTTCATTTGTAGACCCAAAGATAATGTCGTCGACATAGACTTGTACACGAAGAATATCACCTCCAGCTTTCCTAATGAAGAGAGTCGAGTCAATTTGTCCGCGGTCAAAACCATTGTACAGTAGATGTTTTGATAAAGTCTCATACCATGCCCGAGGTGCTTGATGAAGACCATAAAGTGCTTTATCGAGCTTATACACTTTATTGATATTATACGGATCTTCAAAGCCGGGTGGTTGAGTGACATAGACCTCTTCATGAACTTTCCTATATAGAAAAGCACTCTTCACATCAAGTTGATAGACTTTGAAGCCGACAAAGGAGGCATAAGCCAGAAACAGTCGAATGGCCTTAAATCTAGCAACTGGGGCATACACCTCTGTGTAATCAAGGCCCTCTTGCTGATAAAAACCGTGAACAACCAACCTTGCTTTGTTCTTCACTATAACATGTCGATCGTCCGTCTTTCATTTGAACACCCATCTGGTTCCAATCGGATGCATACCCTTCGGAAGGTCAACCAGATCCCACATGTGCAACTTTTGGAATTAAGGCAATTCATCTTGCATCACCTCTATCCAGCAGTTGTCAGTGAGAGCCTCTTTCACATTCTTTGACTCCAATTGGGATACGAAAGCAGCATGCAAACACGTTTCCATGACACATGTGTCAAGTATCTCAACGTACAGACTGGTGTTCTCAGTAATGGTTCTATGACGCGTTTGAACACCGACATCAGGATCACCAATAATGTTCTCAATTGGATGATTCTGATGCACTCTCGTCTCTGGTACTTGCGGTTCCTGGATGTATGAATCTAGATTCGTGCTCAACTCCCCCATAACCTGTGTTCCAGAAGAACAAGATTCAATGTTGATTGGATCAGCTTGAGCGTCATTTCCATCAATATGAACAACTTCAATTTCATATGAGTTCCAGATGAAGAAGCAACATTGGAATCAGGAGTTACAATAGGTACGATGGCACGGGTTGAGAAGTTGGAGTTATCGCCGCCATTAACGAAATTGTACACATTTGCGGCATCATCGGTAGATAAATCAGGAAGATTAAAAGACTTGAACAGAGCATCATAATTAAATCCCTAAGCAGGACTAGTTGGTTCTGGTGGAATGCTGTGTTTATTGCAGTCCACTTCAAACCATTCCTCTATAGACTTACTCTCAATGTTGTACACTCTTTTGCATAGCGAATTGGCAACATATCCAAAGAAGATGCCTTCCACCGCTTTTGCATGAAACTTAGACTTGTGGTCTTTGTACTGTAACAATAAAGAGCAGGGACTACCAAAAGGAACTAGGTAGTCAAGATTTGGAGGTCGATTGTTGATCAGCTCATAACAAGTTTTATTGTGCCTCTTAACAACCAGGACTCTGTTCAAGACGTGACATGCTGTGTTGACCGCTTCTGCCTAGAAAGTGACAGGAAGCATTGCATCTGACAGCATTGTCCTTGCAGCCTCGATCAAATTTTTGTTCTTCCTTTCTGCAATTCCGTTCTGCTGAGGTGTGTACGGGGTACTAAATTCATGATAAATACCCTTCTTGAGACAGAAAAGCTCCATCAATGCCACACCCCAACCGACGACGGAAACGTCGGGGCGGGACATGTGGACTGTTCATGAGCACAAGGTTGACTAGATTTCAATATGTTAATCATCCAGTTTAACTTCAAATAATTCAACACAACCAAATCCAAACAAGTACATAAACGAAATACATAATAGTGAAAATGTCTATGTGTATCATGCCTTGATCAAACTCACTCATTAGCACCTGAAACATGAATAAAATAAAGTCGACTAAAAAGTTGGTGAGCATACACAGGTTTGTACATAAATAGTGTATATATATGAATAAACAAATCCTTACATATCATGATAAAAAAAGGCATTTATGGGGAGCAGCTATTGTGTAATTAAAGTACAATCAAACCTTTGTAACTAGCATGCAAATTGTGTTGTCGGTAACAATCACCCCAATCCGGGTGGGTTTGTCAGACTCAATAGATCTATCATTGTTAACCGTCGGCTTAAATAGTTAATGATTGCACATAAATTGCACACAAAAGTTAACACACCTAGCACTCAAACATAAAGCTCAAATTTGCACACATGAATGTAAAGAGGATTTGTGTTTGTGTAGTTTGTGTAAATGTAAGCAATTGTTTGTATAAAATTCATGATTCACCCCAAAAGTGTAAAAGAGTAAAGGGGCTATGTAATAATCACCTTGACAAGTAGAGGGTTGATCTTGTAACTTGTAGTAATAAGATTTAAAGATGCCCTAAGTTAAATAGATACATTAATATATGAAGAAATGGTTAAGAGAAACAACAATGGAATGATTGAGATTTCAGGATTTTGGAATGAGCGAGCGATGGAGGACACGAATGAAGTTTAACAAAATGATGTTTTATAATTTTTATTTATATGAAGAATTTAGGCGTCAAAATAAATGTTATTTGCAAATTTTAATATAGCAAATATATTATCAAGACGAAAAGGTTAAGGTAATTAACATGATGAAATATAATAATTTTGATATGGATATCATTCGAAATAATTCGGTAAATTAGTTGTGCGAGTTTTTTATTTATGAAATTATAATTAATAAGATTAACTATATATCTAGAATTCATCATTTCGAGTATTATAAAAATGATATTTTTAAGGATATATAATTTGAATAAGCGAATTATAATATCAAATCATATTATGTGAGTAAGTAATAGTAATAATAAGATATATTAATGAAATACTTAATGAAACTTATGATAAAATCATAGTAATATTATAGATCAAGTGGTTTTAAAATGTTTAAGGTTGCTAAAATATTTATAATCCTTTTGTTTAACAAAACTTAAGGTGTTAACAAAACATGACCGTTTTATAACTTTAAAAGTTATATATATAAATTAGTAGTGTTTAAATCCCATAACGTTTGTCATATTTTTGAAATATATGGTGGTAACGAAATGATGCGTTCATGAAATAATGGTGCTCATATTCTTTTTGTGGTAATCAAAACGTTTTTAAGAAATAATTAAACATAATTATGAATACCTTTTACTTAAAAAGAATATTAATTATATTAAAAAAATTTAGTTTCTTAACCATAACATAATAATCATAAAATATAAAATTTATAAAATAAAGTCTAGATGTCAAAATTATAAGCAAGTATTTTTCTTATAAATAAATATGTATTTTAGCCTTTCATCACTAAAAAAATATATGTATGTTAATGTGTGTATATATATATGTGTGTGGGGGGGGGGAGTATGTAGCCATGTGTGTAACCAAATCAGGAAAAAGAAAAGAAAACATGGCAGCAGGTTTCGAACCCTTGACTTATGCCAGAGATGCTTTGCGAATTAACCAGTCAGTCTAATGAGCCCAATTGATTTATAACAGAGCTAATTTTATTTTAACATACTGGTTTCAGAAGTCTTCTTCCCCAAAACATAAAACTCAAATCGCAACCCACGTTCCAAAAACCCTAGACTATATCGATTACAAGAAGGAAAAGGAGGACAAGGATGATTACGATTAATAGAGATATTTCATTACCTGAATTCGTCGTTCAAGAACAACACCAACTTGAAATCGTTCGAATGAGACTCGAGAGCTTGAGCCGGTCGGAAATAGTGGGGAAAAGACGAGTTTTGTGATGATTTGAGTTATAGGATGATATGGAAACTTATAGGGCGGTTAGAAACGCGTATTACAATAGTGATTGGCATGATTTCACAGATTTGAAGCTCGAATTTACTAGTTTGAATGCTATGGTCGCCGGCTTCAAAATCGTGATTAATGTTTGAATGTGATAATAATTTCAGCAAAAACTTTGTTTCCCTCTTGAACTAGGATGATTGGATATTAATTTGGAAGGTTTTTAACTTCCGGTTTCGCGATGAGGATTTGCTAGACATTTGTAGGTTTGACTTTTGTTGGAGTCAAAATTGAGTAAAAACTAGTTCTAGAATTCAAAATTATGGGCAGGGGTTCAAATGGTAAAAAAAAATATTCAAAGTCAAATAGAGGGGGGTTCTCTTTATTTAATAAAATTGTTTAAATCCTTTTTATTTGTCTTTCTTTATTTAAAAGAATTGTTTTTATGAAATATATAAAAACCTAAATATTATTTGTTTAACTATGAATATTTAATAAGAAATAAGTTTCCATTTCCATTTAAATTACAATTCGTGTAAAAGTTTATTTAATAGGATAAACTATATATAGTTACATATATATATTTATAAATAATTACATATGTATATATAGAAGATGTAAATACATTATTAAGACTCATAATTTTTCTTTATGTTTTGCTTTAATTATAAGTCTATATAAATATGCGCACATATATTTATATATAAATAGGGAACTATGTGTAAATGCAATGTTCACGTTTTGAATTGAAATAATGATTAATGTGACACATTGTGTGGGACAAATATGTGATTGGAATGGGATGTCATTATTGTATAAAACAAAATAATATTAGAAAATAATGGATGTTACAGTATCCCCATGTTGAGGGAATTTCGTCCCGAAATTTAACTGCTGGAGGCTGCTAAAACAGGAAAATGATGAGGGTACTTAAGCTTCATTTGATCCTCACGTTTTCTCAAGTAAACCTTGAGCCATGTTCAGATTCGCAATGAACTTTGGAAGTAGAGTCGGGTAGTACGATTGATAACAAGATCCAGGTGTGTTTTCTCAAGGTCGGGTATGAATGATAATAATGAATGTAGTTTCGAAATGAACTTAAGGAGAAAACTGTTGAATAATAATTTGGATTCTAAAGGTGGAATGCATTACATGGAATGGATTAGATAGGGATTTGATGATTAGGGTTTGTTTAAGATGTAGTCTAATATGTTTCAAATACGTTACTGGGCAAGAGATTTCACAAACATCGGTCAAAATAACATAAAACTTCACGTGACATGAGAAACGTTACTTCTGAAAATATGACAAGAACACTTATATATTGGAAGTACCAGCGGTGTATCCACCATGCCCTTATCATATCGCCTCAATTTCGTTACTAGATATCACGACAGGTTTTATGCCATAACACACGACAGAATTCACTATGTTTTCCCATGCGCTGACTTTCATAATTACGTGTGCACCCGTAATTACTCGAATCGTCGCATGGTCCGAATAGTTCCTTCCGTTATGTGCGGGTCAAGGGAGAACACATAATTTCTTAGTTCATATCTATTGTTTTCACGTATAAGCTGCTAATAAATAACTGTGTCCCTAGATTGTAAGGTCAATCAGGAAACTAAAGAGTAATAATGTAGTATAACTTAAAGTTCCATAGCTTACTAGTGTACAAGAATACGTCAAACCCCGAGAAATTTTAAAGTGTTATAGTTTTCAACTTTAGTGAATAATGTGTATGACCATGCCTTGCATATAATGTGATCAGTCAATTGCAACATTTATAAACAATTTAGTTCCATGTATGATGTAACACTCAAGCTTCATGTATGATCTAGTGTTATGTATGTAGGGTTCATGTATAACGTGAATAGTTTAGTACCATGTATATAGCAAACAAATGGGTTTTATGTATAAGGTGAACAATCTAGTATTTATGTATTCTATAAGCAAACAAGTTTTCATGTATAATGTAAGCAATTGAGTACTACGTGTATCATGAACAACTAAGTTTCATATAGCATGTAATCAATCTTATATCATGTATATTGTGAATTAACTAAGTGTTATGTATTGTGTGGTCAATCCTGTATCATGTATATTACAAACATGTTTTATGCGCTTAATCTGGTATTATGTATATCATAAACAACTAAGTTTTATGTGACTAATCTAGTATTGTGTATTTTGTGAACGTACGTAAGTTATTTAATCTCATGAGTGACGTATACTAATGAATTTTGTAGTTGATCGATTGTTGCAGACAAGCGTGTTGTTTTGGTGTTCATGTATAATGTGGGTAGTTGGGTTTTAGCGTTTTAGATCTCGTTGATGTTTATAGGGAGGATTAACGTCTACACGAAATGATTCATCTCTTTTGTAGTGGCAAATACACTCATACATTACCGAAGGTGAAAGATAACGAGGAGGTCCTAAAAATATTCTGAGTGATGTGCTTACGAATAACTGATTTTGTTTGTAAATAATTAAGAAATTTTAATTTATTCTTGTTTGTAGATAAATAAGATAGTGAAACCAATGGGTTGAATAATCTAAATAGATAATTTATAGGAAAACCTTTTTATTAAAATTTTTTTAATAAAAAAAAGGAACGTTTCAAAGGAAAAATAATGGCTAGATTATTTAGTAATTAAGCCAAAGTTTGATAATAATTAAATTTTATGAATAAAAGTAATAATTTATTTAGAAGATGTTTTATAAAACGAGTCGCGTTTAAATTTCCTTACAAGGTAAAAAGGTTTGTTGAAAATTTATATTCCAAATAATATTTAGAAGCTAAGGCTTGATAGATGTTTTGCTTGAGCAAAAAGACGATGTTGTTTGAATAATTAGTTTATAAGGATGGCTTAGATATGCGCACAGATTTTGTAATGAGTAAGAAAGTGGTGTTTGGGGTGCTCTTGATGAAAATGTGAGGGTAATATCAAATCAGCGAGTAATGACATTAAAGTTGTAAAATAAAACTTAGCATCAATTGATAAAATGTTTAAACCTTAATCCAAACATAAGGTAGTGGTTTCAAACGAAAATTTAAAGACAAAAGTAAAACAATCCACTTAGCGTCTCAGATAGCTCTCAATGAGGAAACAGATGAGCACTAAGACGAACATTGCTATGGTCACTCGGATAGCAAACCGGGCCTCAGCTCTTGCTGTTTCCTCGCGTGCAACAAGTATCCCCCTGTCTTCTTCCAGGCTTGCAATTTTCTCCTCCTTGCACCACACTTGATTTCCTAGGTTGTCGATTCTTTGACCTAGCAGGTCGTGTCTTATCCCGTGCTCCATCCCTTGTCTCACAAACTCTGAGGTTCTCACGTACTGGTTGATGACATCAAATGGGACTCCCATAGCACTAGTGGGTGCCATGGTTTGCCTTGCCCTTGGGTCAGGGTGATATGGGTCGGGTACTAGGTAGGGGTCTCTTATAAGGGGTGGTAACTGGTTGTGTAGGTGGGGTTCCTGATACAGGTTTCTTGATGGAGGTGATCCAGATGCTCGAAGTCTCGGGCCAGTGCCCCTAATCTAATTTTCCCTTATTTCAAACCTTGATCTACCTGCTGGGAATGTTGGTGACTGATGATCTGGTGACCCGGTGTCTTCTTCATGTTCAGACTCTGCTCTAGGAATTTATACCCGGGAGGGAGGAGAGTAGGGGTCCATGTCTAGCAGAAAAAAGGAAAAGATTGCAAGCGGTATACTAATTGTTAAATATAGGAGTTTTCATGAATTTAGAGTTTGACTAGTCATGACACCGAGTTTTCACAATAGTATTTTAGAAGTAACACTTGACCTATAAGTAGTGTACCCATGAAGAGAATTCCCAGGAAGGAGGGGTGGGTCACAAGGGACACACTTAAGTACCCGGTCCTTCCTTAGCCAGAATCTCTCATGGTCTACACCCACTTTTCCGGTAATCATGTACTAATAACACTATCGCTTGGGCTCATGGTCATGATGAGAATCATTATGGACTGGGCTTTGAGGCCCAAGGTGAGGTTTATTTACTCCAGCAGGCTTCCTCTTCTTAGAGGGTAAGTGGGCTCTTAGTTTATTATTAATAGGCATTACCCAATTAGGCCTAATAGTCTAGATTTTGATCACAAGAGATGGTGATATTTTGTGTGAGATTAAGTGTGCATGAAGAACTAAGTGTGTATGAGTGTGTGTGAAAAACTTAGGATAGCACTTTAAATAAATCAAATAGGTAGAAATGAATAGGAGACAAAAGTTGGCAGGTAATGTGACACATATACTATTAAGTACTGTATAATATGATGTAATTATTTAGCATAACATGTAAAATTATTCACATAAGAAATAATCATATAGCAAGTAGTAGCATGGCATAGTATGGGTGTCCTACGGTTATAGTCTAGGTCAAGAGTGTCTAATAACCTAATTCCCTATAACCAAGGCTCTGATACCAATCTGTCACACCCCAACCGACGGCGGAAACGTCGGGGCGGGACATGTGGACTGTTCATGAGCACAAGGTTGACTAGATTTCAATATGTTAATCATCCAGTTTAACTTCAAATAATTCAACACAACCAAATTCAAACAAGTACATAAACGAAATACATAATAGTCTTTATTTAAATTTAACTAAGTCCAAAGCCTATGTGTATCATGCCTTGATCAAACTCACTCATTAGCACATGAAACATGAATAAAATAAAGTCAACTAAAAAGTTGGTGAGCATACACAGGTTTGTACATAGATAGTGTATATATATGAATAAACAAATCCTTACATATCATGATAAAATAAGGCATTTATGGGGAGCAGATATTGTGTAACTAAAGTACAATCAAACCTTTGTAACTAGCATGCAAATTGTGTTGTCGGTAACAATCACCCCAATCTGGGTGGGTTTGTCAGACTCAATAGATCTACCATTGTTAACCGTCGGCTTAAATAGTTAATAATTGAACATAAATTGCACACAAAAGTTAATACACCTAGCACTCAAACATAAAGCTCAAATTTGCACACATGAATGTAAAGAGGATTTGTGTTTGTGTAGTTTGTGTAAATGTAAGCAATTGTTTGTATAAAATTCATGATTCACCCCAAAAGTGTAAAAGAGTTAAGGGGCTATGTAATACTCACCTTGACAAGTAGAGGGTTGATCTTGTAACTTGTAGTAATAAGATTTAAGGATGCCCTAAGTTAAATAGATACATTAATATATGAAGAAATGGTTAAGAGAAACAACAATGGAACGATTGAGATTTCAGGATTTTGGAATAGGCGAGCGATGGAGGACACGAATGAAGTTTAACAAAATGATGTTTTATAATTTTTATTTGTATGAAGAATTTAGGTGTCAAAATAAATGTTATTTGCAAATTTTAATATAGCAAATATATTATCAAGACGAAAAGGTTAAGGTATTTAACATGATGAAATATAATAATTTTGATATGGATATCATTCGAAATAATTCGGTAAATTAGTTGTGCGAGTTTTTTATTTATGAAATTCTAATTAATAAGATTAACTA
Organism: Smallanthus sonchifolius; assembly: GCA_023525975.1. NCBI lineage: Eukaryota > Viridiplantae > Streptophyta > Magnoliopsida > Asterales > Asteraceae > Smallanthus > Smallanthus sonchifolius. Next base: position 70,758,469 of record CM042023.1, on the reverse strand, counting down.
TATATCGAGAATTCATCATTTCGAGTATTATAAAAATGATATTTTTAAGGATATATAATTTGAATAAGCGAATTATAATATCAAATCATATTATGTGAGTAAGTAATAGTAATAATAAGATATATTAATGAAATACTTAATGAAACTTATGATAAAATCATAGTAATATTATAGATCAAGTGGTTTTAAAATGTTTAAGGTTGCTAAAATATTTATAATCCTTTTGTTTAACAAAACTTAAGGTGTTAACAAAACATGACCGTTTTATAACTTTAAAAGTTATATATATAAATTAGTAGTGTTTAAATCCCATAACGTTTGTCACATTTTTGAAATATATGGTGGTAGCGAAATGATGCGTTCATGAAATAATGGTGCTCATATTCTTTTTTGTGGTAATCAAAACGTTTTTAAGAAATAACTAAACATAATTATGAATACCTTTTACTTAAAAAGAATATTAATTATATTAAAAAATTTTAGTTTGTTAACCATAACATAATAATCATAAAATATAAAATTTATAAAATAAAGTCTAGGTGTCAAAATTATAAGCAAGTATTTTTCTTATAAATAAATATGTATTTTTGCCTTTCATCATTAAAAAAATATATGTATGTTAATGTGTGTATATATATATATATATATATATATATATATATATATATATATATATGTGTGTGTGGGGGGGGGGGGAGTATGTAGCCATGTGTGTAACCAAATCAGGAAAAAGAAAAGAAAACATGGCAGCAGGTTTCGAACCATTGACCTATGCCAGAGATGCTTAGCGAATTAACTAGTCAGTCTAATGAGCCCAATTGATTTATAGCAGAGCTAATTTTATTTTAACATACTAGTTTCAGAAGTCTTCTTCCCCAAACATAAAACTCAAATCGCAACCCAGGGTCCAAAAACCCTAGACTATATCGATTACAAGAAGGAAAAGGAGGACAAGGATGATTACGATTAATAGAGATATTTCATTACCTGAATTCGTCCTTCAAGAACAACACCAACTTGAAATCGTTCGAGTAAGACCCGAGAGCTTGAGCCGGTCGGAAATAGTGGGGAAAAGACGAGTTTTGTGATGATTTGAGTTATAGGATGATATGGAAACTTATAGGGCGGTTAGAAACGCGTATTACAAATATTGATTGGCGAGATTTCACGTATTTGAAGCTCAAATTTACTGGTTTGAATGCTATGGTCGCCGGTTTCAAAATCGTGATTAATGTTTGACTGTGATAATAATTTCAGCAAAAACTTTGTTTCCCTCTTGAACTAGGATGATTGGATATTAATTTGGAAGGTTTTTAACTTCCGGTTTCGCGATGAGGATTTGCTAGACATTTGTAGGTTTGACTTTTGTTGGAGTCAAAATTGAGTAAAAACTAGTTCTAGAATTCAAAATTATGGGTAGGGGTTCAAATGGTAAAAAAAAGTTTCAAAGTCAAACAGGGGGGTTCTCTTTATTTAACAAAATTGTTTAAATCCTTTTTATTTGTCTTTCTTTATTTAAAAGAATTTTTTTTATGAAATATATAAAAACCTAAATATTAATTGTTTAACTATGAATATTTAATAAGAAATAAGTTTCCATTTCCATTTAAATTACAATTGGTGTAAAAGTTTATTTAATAGGATAAACTATATATAGTTACATATATATATTTATAAATAATTACCTATGTATATATAGAAGATGTAAATACATTATTAAGACTCATAATTTTTCTTTATGTTTTGCTTTAATTATAAGTCTATATAAATATGCGTACATATATTTTACATATAAATACGAAACTATGTGTAAATGCAATGTTCACGTTTTGAATTAAAATAATGATTAATGTGACACATTGTGTGGGACAAATATGTGATTGGAATGTGATGTCATTATTGTATAAAACAAAATAATATTAGAAAATAATGGATGTTACAATCAAATTATTCTTGAACTTAATTCTGTTATCACTCCTTATTCTTCTAACCTTCAACTCGCATAAAGATTCGAAGCTCAGGATCAGGTATTGAAGAATATCAGCAGTCTCATCCTTGGTACCTAAAAAATGCACCCAAGAAAAATTTGATAAATCATCAGTTACAACTAGACAGTATGACTTCCCTCCAATACTCCTGATACTTATGGGACCAAAAAATCCATATGTAAGAGATCCAAAGGGGTATCGATGGTGTTTTGGAGCTTGTGATTATGAGACATCATTGCTGTTTGCCCTTTTTACAAGGCATACAGTCATCTACAACGGAGAATCTTAGCTTAGGAACCCCGGTAACTAAACCGTATTGGACAAGATGATTAATTTTTTTGTAAGAAATATGTTTTAGTTTCCTATGCCACAAGGTTGAGTCAAGCTCTGTCGCTTCGGCTGTTCCTTTTCTTTTCCCGAACCAGATTGTCTGGTTCTCCTGCAATTCTTGGTCAGATGTCCAAATAGTCCACAACCTTGGCATTTAGTGTCTCTTAAACATTCGCGAGAATAGTGTCCTGCCTTCCCACACCTATAACAGATGGTGGAACCAACTAGGCACTTGCCTTGGTGTTTCTTCAAACATTTCTTACAAGCTTCGTATTCTTCAGTTCTTGGCTTCTTAGCCTCAGTTGTATAGTTCCCCTTTCCAGTTCCCTTAGACACATTTTCCCATTTCCTTTTCTGTGTCTCGGGTAACAGACCAGGCAATATGCTCTTCAGTGTCAGTACAACTTCACGGGCAATAGCATCCCTAAGTTCGGGTTCCAATCGTAGTGCCCCTTCATTGTCACCTCCCGGTGGGGTCACATTAGTGCCATGCACTCTCTCGGTGTATTTCACGTGCATGCTTTCTTCATCCTCTTGTCTTTGGTTCAATGGCGGTCTACCTACTCGACTCGTATGGCCGCCTTGGCGTGCAGTTCTTCCTCTACTTGCCATAGTTTTCAAAAATTTTCTGATATGTAAAGGGAATACATCAATGTCATTTCTTCAGATTATAGTTTTAGAACAGTACGAGCAAGGTAAATTTTTAATTACAGTGACCGGTTTGTGATTACTAATTTACATTGCTTTTCGGGTTCAAAACTCTTCAAATCGGTTGTGACATTAACATCTATTTGTTCTAGGTTAAGGTATCTATTCTTATCCAAGTGTATTAACTCTAGTACTTACTTACCGTGCTGGCGTTGGCGTTGGTTACCCATACTGACATCCGTGCGTTGGTCCCATAATCAGTTTGAGTCCAGACATTTAGGGATGTCTGAATCTCTCAAACTATTGCTCTGATACCAACTTGTAAGGCCCCTTTCCCGGGTAACGTCACTTGTTGGATTTACTCATAAACATAGTCATAAATACTGAGCGTAAATTTAAAACATTCAGAAGTAGCGGAAGCAAACATTATTCATATTACATGACATAACAGCGGAAGTCTTAACATAAAATAAATGTGGGATGTCAGTCTTGTGCCGGGTAACCTTCACGTCATCGCACGACCCTTTCTTCCTTTACCTGAAATGTATACTAAAAGTCAGCTAACGCTGGTGAGTTCTAGTTTAAGGACAATCATATATAATACTTATCTTATCATGAATATTTTATATATATGTGTACATAACATACGAAATATTCGTACTTTTACATATTCTTTATTTTACTGTTCTCACATAACATTCATTTTATGTATATACATATGTACATACATACTTACTTTGGGGGGGAGAACAGTTATTGGCCATAATCTTAAGGGAGGTCAACCCATCACACTTGTCGCGAATGTCACAAAGACATCGCAGTGAGAACTACCGTCGTAGCCCATTTCATTAATCTTCCGGCTCTAGAAAACCGTCCGTTCTTTCATTAAATCCGTCCGACAACCTTTGTCCGTCCGCTCTTAAACCGTCCTACCGTCGTAGTCCGTTCTTTTGTCCATCTGCCCTAGGGCATCCATTTCCCACGTGACCATTATGTATGCAACCATTCTACTTTAGTTAAGGCAATTGCTTCGACCGTCCATTAGTGCCTTAATATACGTCCTAGCTTGCGAAGGAACGTTTTCGTCCCGGTTGCAAAATAGTCACGTGGTCGTCCGTCTACCGAAGTAGCCGTTGTCATAGAAGGGTTCATAACGTTTACATACATTCATAACATGCAATATATATAATATAAAGCAAGATTTCATTCATTTACGTTATGTCCTTCTTTCCAATTTGGGCTTACAATATGTAAATCATCCCGAATCAGAACTATTATTTTAATAAAAATGATTTAATCGATTCCACTCTTAAACACGAGTTACATACAATTAATTTATATGAATAGACTCGTAACGACTCAGTAATCAAAAGCCCTATCAATTCCAACGCTATAAATACAAGATTTGTTCAATTCGTGTCTGATTTGGAAGAGACACGGTCGCTCTAATTATTTAGCGCGGCCGTGCCTCATGTAGCGCGGTCGTGCCGACTAGCAGCGCGGTCGTGTCCTGCTGTCCAGACCTAATCATGCCCTCTGGGCTAATCTCTGTTGTGTCTAAGAATCATAGACACGACCGTGCCGAGCTATGGCACGGTCGTGCCTCGTGAATTATCCAAGTTGGCCTCTGTTTGATCAAACCCGGTCGCGTCCCGACTAGCGCGGTCGTGCCCGTTGTTCGAGCGCGGTCGTGTCCTTCCCAGGCACGGTCGTGTCTAGGTCAGAATCTTTGATCAGAATTATTGTTGTTTTATTTTAATCTGTAAATAAATTCCAGATTAAGTTTTTAAATAAAAATAGTTAGTTTTATAAAAAGGTATTTGAAAAGATCAAATAATTAATCTCGGAATAAATGGAAAATCATTTAATTAAAAGTTTATAAAATTAAATTTGTTATTAAACTTTTCATTTAAAACATTTTATTTGTAAGTTACATACTTTATAAATAAATAAATAAAGATTATTTACTTATTCTTCATTTTAAATAAAAACATTTATTTATTTATTAAATCACATTTAACACATACTTTATTTTCATAATCAATGATTTTATAAATATTCTATTTTACTATTCAATTCCCAACCTTAATCAAAATGTTTCAAAAATATTTACTTCAAACTTTATATATGTTATTCAATACTTTTAAATACAAATCAATAGTTTTATACACAAATTCAACCTTCATTTTTAGACTAAACTCTGTGCACATATTTGATTCAATATACATTATTATCTAGGTTAACTCATGCGTATTAAAGATTCTTATTTTATCTATACTCTTTGTTAGCTACACTTCCATACCAAGTGAGTATTCACAACCCCTTTTTACTCTTTTACACTTTTGGGGTGGAACATGAATTTTATACACTTTACACATTTACATTTACACAAACAACACAAGTGCAAAATCCTATTTACGTACATGTGTGCAAAATTTGAGCTTTGTGCCCGAGTGCTAGTTGTGCTAATCTTTGTGAAAACTTATGTGCAATCATTAACTATACAAGCCGACGGTTTTCAATGATAGATCTATTGAGTCTGACAAACCCACCCAAGTGGAGGTGATTGATACCGACAACACAATTTGCATACTAGTTACAAAGGTTTCGTTGTACTTGATTACACAATAGCTGCTCCCCATAAATGCCTTATTTTATCATGTTTTGTAAAGGATTTGTTTTCAACTATATGCTATCTATATACAACTGTGTTATACTCACCAACTTTTTAGTTGACTTTATTTTATTCATGTTTCAGTCTCTAATATGTGAGAATGATTCAAGACGTGCTCAATATAGGATTTGGACTTAGCAATTTAAATCAAGAATTCTATGAGTTGTTTTATGTTTCTTTGTTTGAATTTGGTTTGTACTTGGATTATTTGTAATGGAAATTTGACTTTAATATATTTCAATTTAGTCAGCCATGTGCTATGAACAGTCTACATGTCCCGCCCCGATGATTCCGCCATCGGTCGGGGTGTGACACATTAGATGACTCAGCATGATGAGTAGGAAGAGTTGCTTGATGAACATGAGTAATGGTTTTTGATGGACCTGATGTTGATTAATTTTTGGGAGTGTAATATTTTTCCAAATCTGCTTTATACCCAAGCCCATAATGATTTGCAAAGGTTTATTGCTTAAGTTGGTTAATATTCTTATATCCCCCATAAAGCATTACTTTTAGTTTTTCATTTGTTTGGTATCAGGCTCAGTCAAAATACAATTATCAATATCAGTGACAATGTTTTTCACAACTTTGTGTTCATCAATCAGCTCCTCTAAGACAGCACCATCAGGGATGGTGTTCTCAGAGCCTTCATCCATGAAGAACTCCTGATCAGATGTAGAGTCAGCCTTACTTGAGGAATCATCCTTGTTAGAGGAATCATCCTGACTTGATGATTCATCAAGGAATGACAAGTCAATTTCAATTAAGCCGTTGACAAATTTCCCGCTTACTGGTGGAGGAATGACATTAGTACCCAACCCTAAGCCATTCACTTGTCTCACTACTGATTCATAATGTTCCACCACAAAGCGAGAATTCTTTAACTTCTCAATTTTACCATTCAACTGCAAAACCTCATTCTGCAGCTTTGTAATTTCATTATTTCTCTTTTCCAACCCCTTGTACGCAACATCCAAATGAAACTGTTGTTCACCAATTTAAAGTGAAAAATCATGTTTTTCTTTCTTTAAAGTTTCAATTGAATCGTTGTAACGTTTTTAATTTTCTTTGTAGCTTAAAGTTGCAATACGAAGGGGTTCGACCTTGTCCTGAAGCTTAGAATTTTCTTCTTTCAAGCCAAGACATTTGGAACACGAAATAATAGCAAAAGAGTTAGAGTCTACCTCAGTTGACGAATTTGATGCCTCCCCAATAGCCATGAGGGCAACTGCAGTTGTAGACTCCCTTTGGTCAGTTACAGAAGCTTCCCTCTCTTCTGCTTCCATCATCTCAACGATCTCAGCCACGAGACCAACTTGGGTTTGAGCAATTATGGCATCCTCCAAATGAACACCCCAATCAAAGCTTTCGTTCTGTTGAGCTACCAAAGCATTGGATGTTCCACCTTGACCTTGATTACGGTTGTTAGAATTGTTGTACCCTTGACCATTTCCTTGGTTGTTTCCCTGGCTTGGTCTAGTGAATCTTGAAGCAGGTGATTTATCCTTCTGCAATTCACGAGCAAAGTGTCTAAAGTTCTGACACTTGTAGCACTTGCTTTGGATTTATAAAAGCCCACCTTGGCATTTGAATGCCCACCAATGAACTTCCTGCCTGTTCTATTCAAGAAACGCTTGGCCCTTCTCAAGATCATGGCCATATTCCATTGAATATCCATGTCATCTGGATCCACCTGATTAAAATCTTCTTCAATGGTTTCAGGATCCGTAAGCTTGCCACCAATGAAGTTCTCATACACAAGCATACACGATGAAAATAATGCAACATGATCTTCAGCTATCTTGGCTATAGCAGTCTGGTTAGCTGAAGATGTGGAGGTAGGATTTCTTGAGGAATGTTGGTGGTGAGAACCAGATCCAGATGCTGTAAAGCATGTATGACCACCACAAACATTCGAGTTATCTTCTTCATGAGGATTCCCTGAGAATAAAGCGATTCCTGAACCTGATGACTTAGCTCACGTCCCATAATACGTAGAAGGGTCTTGGATTTGAGGTCTCCCTGAGCTTTCTTTTCTTTTCAGGTCCATATCGTGTGCTTGAACCTTTCCAATTGCTTCTTCAATTGTCCTCTCATAGAACTTGGGGTTCTCTCTCAGCAGAGTGTTATACAACTAAAAACTTTGGTGGTAAAGCATCCAAAAATTTTTAAACTAATTCCTCATCAGGACACTTTAGCTCAAAAGCTTTTAACTCAGTTTGCAGATGATAGAATCTAGATATAAGTTCATCTGTAGATTCATTCTCCAGGTATCTGAAGCACTCATACTGCTTTCTCAGGAGATCTCTTTTGGTCTTCTTAATTTCATTGTTCCCCTCAAATCTTTTCTACAATGCCTTCCAGAGATCTTTCAAATTATCATATCCTCTGAAGCTGTGAAAAAGCTCACTAGTTAGGGCCGTTGTGATGGATCCATGTGCCTTCTTTTCTTTGTCATAAGCTTTCTTTTATTCTTCATCTAGCTTAGATATAGGCTTGGAAAAAATCTCATCAAGATATGTATAAGTCGGATGCTTATAACCCTCAAGTATAGGTATCCACAAAGAGGAATCAGTGTATGAAATAAAATGCTCAAAGCGTGCTTTCTAATTCGAATAATCATTAACATTCAGCAGATTTGGCGGTTTTGCGGAGTACCTATCTCGTTATCATAATTAAGCAGGTTACCAAGATTCTAAGGATTTGCCATAGTGTAAAACTTAGTCAAAAACTAAAAAAGTCAACACAACTTACGCACTTAAGAATGGCCTTGCGCACTTAAGAAATTGGTCTTGCGCACTTGAGATTTCCTCTTGCGTACTTAGTAAGTACGCAAGAGTAAATGTGAAGTACGCAGGAGGCAAAGTCAAGTACGCACAAGAATGGTCTTGCATACTCGGCAAGTACGCATGAAGACGGTCCTTTTTGCCAAAAAGGGTAAGTACGCAGAATGCTTTATCCACCTGCTCCACTAACTTTTTCTGATCGCCGAAAATAACTCAGATCTTCAAATTTTGAAGCTATGAACAAATTGATCAAGCCAAAAGGTTAGAAACTTGTTTTTAACAAACCCTTGAAGATCAAAACACTCAAACAAACAAGAAAAAAGTCAGATTTTGAAGGATTTTTGCGTTTAAAACAACGCTCAAGAGCTACCTCTATTTTATCACAAAAATCACTAAAATTGGTCACTTTTCCTTGTAGAAAGGCTGTAGGTTGTGTCGAAAATGCTCCTAACACACTCACAACACTCGAAATCAAGAGCAAAAGCTCTGATACCACTTGTAGGTCCCTCGGGTCTCTCGGATCGTCACATGCAAGTGTGTTCCTGGTCTAACTGGGTGTGGAATGCCTGTGACTAGGTGTAGTATCAAACAACACAAAGTAAACCTACAACAAAGACATAAGATACTTTCAAACTTCATCTATTGGTAATGACAATCGGTTACAGAGAGAATGAGTGCGTGCATACATTCTGTCAAGACCTGCTATTTATACTAGACCTGTTTCATGCGTACATAGCAAGTGCGCAGGACTATTGTTCCTGCGTACTTAGCAAGTATGCAGACTTTGTTCTTGCGTACTTGCTAAGTACGCAGGATATACATTCTTTGCACTTACTAAGTGCGCACAACACTTAACAGAAACAGACAAGACTAAGTACATACAAATGTGATTACAACTCGATAATCAATACATACAGATACTTAAATACAAATACATATACATAAAGACAAGTACAAAAGCTAAGACAACATCCAGAGTGTCTATCACACAAACATGCTTCAACAAACTCCCCCTTAGGATATGTTGCCAATTCGCCATGCAAAAGAGTGTACAACATTGAGAGTAGGTCTGTAGAGGATTAGTTCGAAGTGGACTGTAGTAAACACATCATTCCACCAGAACCAACTGGTCCTCCTTGGGGATTTGATTATGATGCTCTGCTCAAGTCTTTTAATCTTCCTGATTTATCTGCCGAGCATGATTTTGTGTTTGATTCTATCGAGTGTTTTCAAGATGAAGCTGGATATTCGTTGGATTATTAGTTGAAGATGGAACCTTTTATCATTTGCCGACGGGATAGGAAACGTTCCCTTGTTTCTGGTCTAGTCAGGAGAAGCTTAAATTGAAAGTAGAAATTGGAAATGAACATCTTCGGGAATTTGGTTTACTCGTGAAGATACAGGATAGAGTTGGACACATCTAGTGTGAAGAATTAAGTTTATTTTACTAGAATTCCTATCGGAGCTGATTGGTTATATGCAGGTTATTGGAATATCAAACTCTCTATCATATGCCAGTTGATTTGTAGAAGTCTTAGTCTACTGATGTTACCTTGCGAGGAAGACGCGGTCATACTCAGATTCCTAAGTCAAGTTGGAGGAAGCTACTGCTGAGAGGATGAACTACAATGAGTTGCGTTGGGTTAGTTGGTTCTTATTGAAGCACTTGGTTTGGTATATAATGAAAGCTACAGTTAAGAGGGAGTCGGGTTTTTTAGATCACTCGGCAACTGAAGACTGAAGTTTGAAGATTTGAAGATCTCAAGTGGAATGCCAGAAGATCAAGTCTCACCAGAAGACACGTGATGTCATTAGTTTAGAGGGAGTCTGTTAGGAAATTCTTTGTAAACTGATGATTATCAGTGTTAGTGATAGATAGAATTTGTTGCTATAGTTAAGAAGGAGTCTGTAGAAGCATGTTTTTATAACTATATATTAAATTCTATGTATCGATGTACTTAGCTAGTAAGTAGGAGGGTGTTCCTGCGTAATTAGAAAGTACACCAGATTGGTGTTGCGCACTTAGTAAGTACGCATGGCTTTTGCCTTGCGTACTTGATAAGTACGCATGACCAATGCCCTGCGTACTTACCCAAGTATGCAAGTAGTGTTCCTTCCCCTATAAATTGAGATAATTGCCTCATTTGTTGGTGGAACTTCGGGAACAAGGTTGAGAGGTGTCCGGGCAGGATGAGCTCTCCCGCCCCTGGACCGTGAGCGTATATGAGAGATGTGTACTTCTTCGGTATGTAATGTGAGACGAATTCGTTGTTATGGATTACGTATCATTTTTGTGTTGATTCTCTTCTTTATGTTCGTTCTTCTCTCTGTCTGTTTCTTGGTTCCCACATGAATTGTTGAACAGATCGTGTTATATCCGCTGCTCGACGAGGCTCCAGGGACCTACAACTGGTCCTGAGTGGATACAAGAAATATCCAACAAGGTCATCCAAATCCGTGACAACATTCGAGTAGCAAGGATTCGCAAAATAGCTATGCCGACAAACGACGAAAACACTTGGAATTCCAAATCCGTGATCTTGTACTTCTAAAGGTATCTCCTTGGAAGGGGGAGATTCGTTTTGGGAAGAAAGGCAAACTTGCACCTCGTTATGTGGGTCCCTTCAAGATCCTTGAAAGGATTAGAAAAGTAGCTTATAAACTCGAACTACCTTCTAAACTCAGCATTGAGCATCCAACATTTCATGTATCCAATCTAAATAAATGTCTAGCTGACGAGAATCTTCACATTCCGCTTGACGAAGTACACATTGACGACACTATGCACTTTGTTGAAAAACCCATAGAGATTATGGACCGCGAGATTAAACAACTCAAGCGAAGCCGTATCCGGATTGTCAAAGTTCGTTGGTAATCTAAACGTGGACCAGAGTTTACATGGAAATGTGAAGATCAAATGAAACTCAAGTACCCACATCTTTTTCCTGATGCAGTAGCTTCAACTAGTTGAATTTTGAGAGCAAATTCTCTCAACTAGGGGATACTATAACATCCATTTTTTTCCCAGTGTTTTATGATGTGCAATAAATGACAATTTCAAATTTCATTTTACATTCAAAACTTTGTGTGACAACATTTATTATTTTCATGTGCAATAACTACGGAGTATTATCATAATGATATAGGTACATATACACATTTTTAGCTTGTTACAATAACAAATGAAATAAACCTCCATTATCTCACAAACTACAAGGACCAGAACTGACAAAACTCAAACCAACGTCAAACTACAAGGACTATTCATGTATTTAACCAAAACTCAAGTTGACACGGTCGCACCGTTGCTGGAGCACGGTCGCGGCAAGAACACAGACATGGACGCGCTTAATTCCAGGCACGGTCGCGCCTCGTGCGCAGTCAAGACGCAAACTCAATCCGTAACGCCTCAAAACGTTCGAGTTCGTAGCCATAACTCAACATTGATTGTTTCGGACCTCATTAGACAGTTTCTAACCGTCCATCGCCGTCATTTAATCGAATTAATGCTAATTATGGACTTTAAAGCCAAAACCGTAAACTATATCACCTTACTCGCACCTCTCAGAAGCTGTTGCACACATCAATTTGGCCGGAGAAGGAACCAGAGATGCTGGGGGCTAAGCCGTTTGAATTCGGAGGTCCATTTGGTCGAACACCATCATTTCGAGATCGTTTAAGGTAACTAATCACACCTATGGTTTCTTTTCATCTGTAGATGGAAAGCCCTAACCCAATTGGGGCTTACAACAATGAATTAGACACTATTGGATTCTAGTGTTCATACCCATTCGGGTTTAATCGAAATCCACCGTAGACTCAGTCTCAATTCAATTAAATTGCATGGTTAGGTTTGCAAACATCCACTCTTATGAATCCAACTGTTATTAATACATGATTTTGTTAATTTGTTTTCTTGACGAAACCAGACACGATCGTGCTCATCCGTTAGCACGGCCGTGCCTCTACTCCAAGCGTGGTTGTGCCTCCTGACTAGACACGGTCGTGCTCATCCTTTAGCACGGTTCTGCCTCTACTCCAAGCGTGGTTGTGCCTCTTGACTAGACGCGGTCGCGTCCCGATCCTAGGCACGGTCGTGCCCTACCCTTGCATGGTCGTGTGTCCCGTGGTCAGTTTTATTTTTTTAATCATTTTTTTTAAAACATGTTCTTTTTAATCCAAATTTATTTATAAAAATTATTTTATAAAACCCCAAGGCTCGAGTATATTTTATGAACAAAATTATTAACATAACGATTTTTAAGAATTGTTAACCATTTTAGAGAGTTAAAAACAAATGAATTTTATTAAAGGTTTATATAATTAATTAATTTAAAAACCCTATAAGCTATCTTATTAATACCCAATTATTTAGAACAATTTATAGCTATTTAACATTTACTTTTTTTAATAAAGAATTAATTTGACTATTTAATTAATTGAGACATTATAATTATTTATATAAATAATAGTCTAATATTTATTTGTAAACAAAATAACATATATATATATATATATTATACTTATATACACATATATTCAGTCCTTTATTAGCAAACAAGTTATTCCTATTTAAACGAACATATTATTTCATTAATAACAAACGTAAATACACCATTCAATCTAGTGCAATACCTTTATACATTAGTCCTTTGAGCAATTGATATATATATAAATCCAATCGTAGGTTAACCTCGTGTTAGCGAAACAACTAGCGTGACTACTCGTACTTGTGATTTCAAGCTACAGATCCAATGTGAGTTTACATAGCCCCTTTTTCAGTTTTACATTCTTTGGGGTGAAACATGATTATATACAAACTATTTGTAATCCTTACAATTCAAACATTATGATCATGTGCGCATTTTGTGCCTTATGCTTGAACACTATTTGTGCAAACAACATTTACATACCTTTATGCATAGTGCAAGTGCAATCATTAGCTATGTACAAGCCGACGGTATACAATGATATATCTGTTGAGTCTGTACATTTACATACCTTTGTGCATAGTGCCTTATGCTTGAACAGTATTTGTGCAAACAACATTTACATACCACTCGGTTAGGGTGATTGTTACCGAAAACAATTAAGGATAACCTTTGTGTTATGCCTATCACTTAAGGATAACTGTTATGTTATGCCTATCAGTCACAAGGTTTGATTGTGCACCCCAGTTTAAACTATAGTGCTTCTTCATAATTGCCTTATTAATCCATGTATCATATGATTTGTACACAAAAATTTTGATAACACTTGTTGTGCTAAAACCTATATATGCTCACCAACTTTTAGTTGACTCTGTTTTCATCATGTTTCAGGTGCCAATAATTGAGGGTTAGATTCAAGAGTCATCACGTAGGAAGTTGCAAGACCTAGACAATAAATCAAACTTTGTTTGAAGTTCCGTGTTCTCTGTTTTGTCTTTGTTTTAGTGAAACAATTGTTATGAAATTTGGTTTAATGAAATATGCAACTTTAGTATGATCATGTGCTTATGCACAGTCTACAAGTCTTCCCCGACGTATTCCGCCGTCGGTTGGGGTGTGACACAATGGAATGATCCATACGGACCATGCGACTATTGGAGTAATTACGGGTACTGTAAGGCCCCTTTCCCGGGTAACCTCACTTGATGGATTTACTCATAAACATAGTCATAAATACAGAGCGTAAATTTAAAACATTCAGAAGTAGCGGAAGCAAACATCATTCATATTACAAGACATAACAGCGGAAGTCTTAACATAAAATAAATGTGGGATGTCAGTCTTGTGCCGGGTAACCTTCACGTCATCGCACGACCCTTTCTTCCTTTACCTGAAATGTATACTAAAATTCAGCTAACGCTGGTGAGTTCTAGTTTAAGGACAATCATATATAATACTTATCTTATCATGAATATTTTATATATATGTGTACATATACGTAATATTCATACTTTTACATATTCTTTACTTTACTGTTCTCACATAACATTCATTTTATGTATATACATATGTACATACATACTTACTTTGGGGGGGGGAGCACAGTTATTGGCCATAATCTTAAAGGAGATCAACCCATCACACTTGTCGCGAATGTCACAAAGACATCGCAGTGAGAACTACCGTCGTAGCCCATTTCATTAATCGTCCGGCTCTAGAAAACCATCCGTTCTTTCATTAAATCCGTCCGGCAACCTTTGTCCGTCTGCTCTTAAACCGTCCTACCTTCGTAGTCCGTTCTTTTGTCCGTCTGTCCTAGGGCATCCGTTTCCCACGCGACCATTATGTATGCAACCGTTCTACTTTAGTTAAGGCAATTGCTTCGACCGTCCATTAGTGCCTTAATATACGTCCTAGCTTGCGAAGGAACGTTTTCGTCCCGGTTGCAAAATAGTCACGTGGTCGTCCGTCTACCGAAGTAGCCGTTGTCATAGATGGGTTCATAACGTTTACATACATTCATAACATGCAATATATATAATATAAAGCAAGATTTCATTCATTTACGTTATGTCCTTTCATTCATTTTTTGTATTCATACGTTTCATTATTTGTTCATAATTCATTTTCATATATAAGTATATATATACATATTTGTATTCCACGCATGATAACATTGACTTCTATAGCATTTATTCATTTAGTGTATACACTTCAGCCCCAAAACATTTAAAATGATTTGCATATAACATAGAAGGGGGCACATAGAACTCACCTGATGAGTAGTTTCTGAAATACTCTTAGCTGGCTACTAAGCGTCACTAATGTCACTCACGATCTTTATAATAAAGTCATACTCGTAAGGTAGTGCTCCTAGATGACACTAGACATTACTATGCTTCAACCTAGTAGTTTCGATGGATTTGCTTATATCGAAACTTGATAGTTTCGATAGGTTGCTTATGTCGAAACTTGGTAGTTTCGATAAGTTGCTTACGTGTAATCTTAGCTTCGGATCGTGGGCTCATATCGAAACTATGGTAGTTTCGATGGGTATGCATATATCGAAACTGAGTAGTTTCGATGGGTCTGCACATATCGAAACTAAGTAGTTTCGATGGGTCTGCACATATCGTCTTCCCCAAAAATCTGAAGTTTTTGCATGCGAGTCTGATTGAGTCAATATCTCAATTTTCTTAGATCAAAACGTTCGGTTTTCATTCTAGATGCTATACCTTAGCTCATTTTCAAGTTTCAACCACAAAATCGTTACCTTTTTAGCCAAAACCCGAAAATCCCAAATTAAACAAAAACTCAGTTTAGAGGCGAATCGTTACCTGGATTGGGGTTGTGATTTGGAGGTTTTGCTCACGAGCTTAGCAGTAACGTGCTCCCTCAATTCCGGGACGATCCGTCAACTTTCTCTCTCTAGACCCGAGCTCTCCTTTCTCTCTCTAGAAGTTGCGTGAGTGGGGAATGAGCAGAGAAGAGGGCTGCCCTCGGCCCATTGAAGCCGAGCCCAAGCCCGCTCCCTTTTGTTTAAATATTCCGACTAAACCACCGGTCTCGCTATATTTATTCATTTTATTATTTTTGGGATGTTACAAGTCTACCCTCCTTAGAAAGGTTTCGTCCTCGAAACCTTCTAATCGTTAAACAGCTGGGGATATAGTCCTCTCATTTCGTCTTCTTTTTCCTAAGTAGCTTCTGAACCTTTTCTGTGTTTCCATTGTACTTTTACTAATGGGATTGACTTATTGCGTAGTCGTTTCTCAGCTCGGTCAAGATTGACTATTGGTTACTCTACATAATTTAGACTGTTATCCACTTCGATCTCGTCGTAAGGTATGTGAGCTGTGTCGTCAGCAAGGCACTTGCGTAAGTGCGACACGTGGAACGTAGGGTGTATTCCACTAAGCTCAACGGGTAGGTCGAGTTTGTAAGCAACTTGACCCACTCTCGCTAAAATCTTGAAAGGTCCGACAAACCTTGGACTTAGTTTGCCACGTTTTCTGAATCGGATGATTCCTTTCCACGGTGATACCTCTAACAGTACCATGTCCCCTACTTGAAACTCTAAATTCCTCCTTCTCTTATCCGCGTATGATTTATGTCTGTCTTTTGCGGATTTCATTCGAGCTTTGATTTGATCAAATTTCTCTGAAGTAGCTTTGACCACTTCAAGACTTGCAAAATCCTTCTGTCCAATCTCCCCCCAACAAACCGGAGTCCTACATCTCCTTCCATACAACATTTCAAATGGCGGCATGCCAGTAGTTGAATGATAGTTGTTGTTATATGAAAATTCTGCCAATGGTAGATGGCTGTCCCAGCTCCCACCGAAGTCAATGATACAAGCTCGGAGCATGTCTTCTAAGGTCTGGATTGTCCTTTCAGATTGACCATCGGTTTGAGGGTGGTAAGCTGTGCTGATGTTCAATCTAGTGCCCATTGCTTCATTGAATTTCTTCCAAAACCTTGACGTGAATCTAATATCCCTGTCGGACACAATCGACAGCGGCATACCATGTCTGCTCACAATTTCCTTGATAAATATTTCTGCTAGCTTTTCAGAAGAAGAAGTTTCATGTATTGGCAAAAAGTGAGCACTCTTTGTCAAGCGGTCGACGATCACCCACATGGTATCATTGCCTTTAGCTGTTCGCGGTAGCTTGGTAATGAAGTCCATCGTGATCTCCTCCCACTTCCATTCCGGTATTGGTAGAGGTTGCATTTTACCGCATGGTTTCTGGTGCTCGACCTTAACTAGTGAACACGTTAGGAACTTGTTCACGTACTCGGTCACATCATTCTTCATGCCAGGCCACCAGTACTCTTTCATCAAGTCTTGATACATTTTGTTTGTCCCGGGGTGGATAGAATAGCGAGACTTATGGGCCTCATCGAGTATTTTGGCTCTAAGTTCGCCAATCTTAGGTATCCACATCCGGCTAAACCTAGTTCGTACACCATGTGCATTTGCATCTAAATTCCCTTGTTGTCCTACTATTCTTTCCTGTTTAATATTTCTTTCCAATAGTGCTTCATCTTGTGCTTTTGATATTTCATTCATCAAATCTGGCGTTATAATCAGCTGACACACCTTGATCCGAATAGGGTCAGATTGCTCCTTTCTGCTTAAGGCGTCAGCTACTACGTTTGCCTTGCCTGGATGGTACAATATCTCACAATCGTAGTCCTTTAATAATTCTAACCACCTCCTTTGCCTCATATTTAATTCCTTTTGCTCGAAAAAGTACTTCAAGCTTTTATGATTGGAGTAGATGGTGCATTTAACTCTATACAGATAGTGCCTCCATATTTTTAATGCAAAAACTACTGTCGCTAACTCCAGATCATGAGTTGGGTAGTTAACCTAGTGAATCTTTAGTTGTCGTGAAGCGTAAGCAATTACCTTTCCTCGTTGCATAAGTACACAGCCTAAACCTTGACCTGAAGCGTCAGAGTAGACTACCAAGTCTTCATTTCCCTCAGGTAGTGTCAAGACTGGAGCTTGGGTTAATCGTGTCTTAAGTTCCTCAAACGTGTTGTTTTGGGTTGGACCCCATTCGTACTTTACTTCCTTCCGTGTCAATTTAGTTAGTGGCGATGCTATCCTCGAGAAATCTTGAATGAATCTCCGATAATAGCCTGCCAATCCCAGAAAACTTCGTATCTCTGTTGGTGTCTTTGGGACGTTCCATTCCTTTACTGTCTCAATCTTTGCAGGATCTACCATGATTCCATTTGGGTTTATTACATGACTTAGGAATTGGACTTCCCTAAGCCAGAATACGCATTTGGAGAATTTTGCGTTCAACTTTTCCTGCTTTAGCACCTCCAGAACCTCTCTTAGGTGACAGTGGTGATCACCCTCGCTTTTCGAATATACCAGTATGTCGTCTATAAAAACTATCACTGATCGATCCAACATGGGTCGACATACTCTATTCATCAAATCCATGAACACTGCCGGTGCGTTGGTCAATCCGAAGGACATCACGAGAAACTCATAATGCCCATAACGCGTGCAAAACGCGGTCTTTGGTATGTCTTCTTCTCTTACTTTCAACTGATGGTAACCCGACCTAAGATCGATCTTTGAGAACCAACTCGCACCTTGCAGTTGATCAAAAGGTCGTCTATTCTAGGCAGTGGGTATTTGTTCTTTACCGTCTTCTTGTTCAACTCGCAGTAGTCAATGAACATGCGCCTGCTGCCATCCTTCTTCTTCACAAATAGTACCGGAGCGCCCCATGGTGAGATGCTCGGTCTAATAAATCCTTTTTCTGTTAGTTCCTCTAGTTGAGACATCAATTCTTTCATTTCTGACGGAGCCAATCGGTAGGGGGCTTTGGCAACGGGCTCAACTCCTGGCAATAAGTCAATCTGAAATTCTATTTCCTGATCGGGTGGTAACCCAGGTAGATTCTTAGGGAATACTTCCGGAAAGTTGCACACCACGGGTACATTCTTGCGTTCATTCATTTTCATTCTATCATCAATAACATATGCCAAATAAGCTTCGCAACCGCGCCTCATGTAACTTTCAGCCTTGATCATCGAGATGATGTTCGGCATCGTGCAATTCCAATCCCCATAAACCGTAATTGGGCTGCCGCTAGGAGCTTTGAGGTGTATCCTTTTACGTTTACATATGATTTGAGCTTCGTTGGCACCTAGCCAATCCATACCAATACTACATCGAATCCTCCTAAGGTAAGAAGGAATAATCTAGAAGGGAACTTATGACCCTCTATTTCTATGATACAATACTGCCGAATTTTTACCAACGGCAGTTTGTACGCTAAAGGCCTTTACTATGGTGTCGATAGTGCATCTTAGTTTACGACTAAATGCATTGGATATAAAACTTTTACTAGCACCAGAGTCAAATAAAATAGCAGCATGTTCGTTATTAACTAGGAACGTACCTGACACAACATCAGGGTTTCCCCTTGCTTCCTCCTCAGTCAGGGCGTAGGCTCGAGTCCTCGCCTTCGGCTGTTCCTTTTCTTTTCCCGAACCAGATTGTCTGGTTCTCCTGCAATTCTTGGTCAGATGTCCAAATAGTCCACAACCTTGGCATTTAGTGTCTCTTAAACATTCGCGAGAATAGTGCCCTGCCTTCCCACACCTATAACAGATGGTGGAACCAACTAGGCACTTGCCTTGGTGTTTCTTCAAACATTTCTTACAAGCTTCGTATTCTTCAGTTCTTGGCTTCTTAGCCTCAGTTGTATAGTTCCCCTAGACACGTTTTCCCATTTCCTTTTCTGTGTCTCGGGTAACAGACCAGGCAATATGCTCTTCAGTGTCAGTACAACCTCACGGGCAATAGCATCCCTAAGTTCGGGTTCCAATCGTAGTGCCCCTTCATTGTCACCTCCCGGTGGGGTCACATTAGTGCCATGCACTCTCTCGGTGTATTTCACGTGCATGCTTTCTTCATCCTCTTGTCTTTGGTTCAATGGCGGTCTACCTACTCGGCTCGTATGGCCGCCTTGGCGTGCAGTTCTTCCTCTACTTGCCATAGTTTTCTAAAATTTTCTGATATGTAAAGGGAATACATCAATGTCATTTCTTCAGATTATAGTTTTAGAACAGTACGAGCAAGGTAAATTTTTAATTACAGTGACCGGTTTGTGATTACTAATTTACATTGCTTTTTGGGTTCAAAACTCTTCAAATCGGTTGTGACATTGACATCTATTTGTTCTAGGTTAAGGTATCTATTCTTATCCAAGTGTATTAATTCTAGTACTTACTTACCGTGCTGGCGTTGGCGTTGGTTACCCATACTGACATCCGTGCGTTGGTCCCATAATCAGTTTGAGTCCAGACATTTAGGGATGTCTGAATCTCTCAAACTATTGCTCTGATACCCACTTGTAAGGCCCCTTTCCCGGGTAACCTCACTTGTTGGATTTACTCATAAACATAGTCATAAATACAGAGCGTAAATTTAAAACATTCAGAAGTAGCGGAAGCAAACATCATTCATATTACATGACATAACAGCGGAATTCTTAACATAAAATAAATGTGGGATGTCAGTCTTGTGCCGGGTAACCTTCACGTCATCGCACGACACTTTCTTCCTTTACCTGAAATGTATACTAAAACTCAGCTAACGCTGGTGAGTTCTAGTTTAAGGACAATCATATATAATACTTATCTTATCATGAGTATTTTATATATATGTGTACATAACATACGTAATATTCGTACTTTTACATATTCTTTACTTTACTGTTCTCACATAACATTCATTTTATGTATATACATATTTACATACATACTTACTTTGGGGGGGAGAACAGTTATTGGCCATAATCTTAAGGGAGGTTAACCCATCACACTTGTCGCGAATGTCACAAAGACATCGCAGTGAGGACTACCGTCGTAGCCCATTTCATTAATCGTCCGGCTCTAGAAAACCGTCCGTTCTTTCATTAAATCCGTCCGACAACCTTTGTCCGTCCGCTCTTAAACCGTCCTACCGTCGTAGTCCATTCTTTTGTCCATCTGCCCTAGGGTATCCGTTTCCCACGTGACCATTATGTATGCAACCGTTCTACTTTAGTTAAGGCAATTGCTTCGACCGTCCATTAGTGCCTTAATATACGTCTTAGCTTGCGAAGGAATGTTTTCGTCCCGGTTGCAAAATAGTCACGTGGTCGTCTGTCTACCGAAGTAGCCGTTGTCATAGAAGGGTTCATAACGTTTACATACATTCATAACATGCAATATATATAATATAAAGCAAGATTTCATTCATTTACGTTATGTCCTTCTTTCATTCATTCTTTGTAATTATACATTTCATTCTTTGTTCGTAATTCATTTTCATATATAAGTGTATATATATACATATTTGTATTCCACGCATGATCACATTGACTTTTATAGCATTTATTCATTTAGTGTATACACTTCAGTCCCAAAACATTTAAAATGATTTGCACATAACATAGAAGGGGGCACATAGAACTCACCTGATGAGTAGTTTCTGAAATACTCTTAGCTGGCTACTGAGCATCACTAATGTCACTCACGATCTGTATAATAAAGTCATACTCGTAAGGTAGTTCTCTTAGATGACACTAGACATTACTATGCTTGAACCTAGTAGTTTCGATGGATTTGCTTATATCGAAACTTGATAGTTTCGATAGGTTGCTTATGTCGAAACTTGGTAGTTTCGATAAGTTGCTTATGTGTAATCTTAGCTTCGGATCGTGGGCTCATATCGAAACTATGGTAGTTTCGATGGGTATGCATATATCGAAACTGAGTAGTTTCGATGGGTCTGCACATATCGAAACTAAGTAGTTTCGATGGGTCTGCACATATCGTCTTCCCCAAAAATCTGAATTTTTTGCATGCGAGTCTGATGGAGTCAATATCTCAATTTTCTTAAGCTCAGTTTCAAGTTTCAACCGCAAAATCGTTACCTTTTTAGCCAAAACCCGAAAATCCCAAATTAAACAAAAACTCAGTTTAGAGTCGAATCGTTACCTGGATTGGGGTTGTGATTTGGAGGTTTTGCTCACGAGCTTAGCAGTAACGCGCTCCCTCAATTCCGGGACGATCCGTCAACTTTCTCTCTCTAGACCCGAGCTCTCCTTTCTCTCTCTAGAAGTTGCGTGAGTGGGGAATGAGCAGAAAAGAGGGCTGCCTTGCCTCTTATATACCTTGGCTTCCCTCGTCCCATTGAAGCCGAGCCCAAGCCCGCTCCCTTTTTTTAAATATTCCGACTAAACCACTCGTCTCGCTATATTTATTCGTTTTATTATTTTTGGGATGTTACAGGTATACACGTAATTATAAAGGTCAGCACATGGAAAACATAGTGAATTTTGTCGTGTGTGATGACATAAATTCTAATGTGATATACAGTAACGAAACTAATGTGATATGATTAGGGCATGGTGGATACGCCGCTGGTACTTCCTATATATAAGTGCTCCTGTCATATCGTCAGAAGTAGCGTTGTTCGTGCCACGTAGGGTTTTCTATTATTTTGACCTTGACCAATGTATATGGAATCTTTACCTAGTGATACCTTTTGAACATATTAGACTATATCCTAAACAAGTTTTGGACCATAAAATTCTCATCGCTCTCCTCGCAAGTGATGCATACCATCTTTGGAGTCAAAACTATTCTAGGGAAATTTCCTCCTTAATTCCCTTCAAACTAAATTCAAGACCACCATCCATGCTGGACACAATGACCTAACCTGACCTTGAGTATCCGACCTGAACCTTGTCATCAATTATACTCCTTAAACCGACAATCAAAGCCCGTTGAGAATCCAAACTCACATCTTTTCCTGATTCAGTAGCCTCCATCAGTTGAATTTCGGGACGAAATTCCCTTAACTTGGTGATACTGTAAAATCCATGATTTTCTGGCCTTATTTTTTTATTCTTATTTTATGCAATAATAACCCAACATTTAAACCTTGTACATGTCCAACATATTATGCCACATCAATTACCAATTTCAATAAGTATGAATTCAAGTTTCAACCTTACAATTCCCATATTATTTTCTATATACATATAACATATGTGCCTAAAATTATATGTATATGTATACTTTATTATAAAAATAATAATAATAATAAAACTCATAAGCTTGAGCCATGTAACATCCTAAAAATAATAAAACGAATAAATATAGCGAGACCGGTGATTTAGTTGGAATATTTAAACAAAAAGGGAGCAGGCCTGGGCCCGGATTCAATGGGCCGAGGGAAGCCCATGCACATAAGAGGCAAGGCAGCCCTCTTCCCTGCTCATTTCCCCAACTGACGCAGCTTTTAGAGAGAGAAAGGAGAGCTCGGGTCTAGAGAGAGAAAGTCGACGGATCGTCACGAGATTGGAGGAGCACGTTACATCTGAGCCCGTGAGCAAAGCCTCCGAATCAGAATATCAATCCAGGTAACGATTCGATCACATTACGAGTTTTTGTTCGTTTTGAGAAGTTTCGGGTTTCGGCTAAAAGATAACGATTTTGCGGTTGAAACTTGAAAGTGAACTTAGGTATAGCATCTAGAATGAAAAACGAACGTTTTGATCAAAGAAAATTTAGATATCGACATGATCAGATTCGCATGCAGAACATTCGGATTTTTGGGAAGGCGATAAGTGCAGACCCATCGAAACTACTTAGTTTCGATATGTGCAGACCCATCGAAACTACTTAGCTTCGATATGTGCAGACCTATCGAAACTACCCAGTTTCGATATATGCAGGCCCAATCGAAACTACCATAGTTTCGATATGAGCCCCCGATCCGATGCTAAGATAATACATAAGTTACTTATCGAAACTACCTATCGAAACTATCTATCGAAACTACCTATCGAAACTACCTATCGAAACTACCTATCGAAACTATCTATCGAAACTACCTATCGAAACTACCAAGTTTCGACAGAAACAACCTATCGAAACTACCAAGTTTCGATATTAGCTAATCAATCGAAACTACTATGTTCAAGCATAGTAATCTCTAGTGTCATCTAGGAGCACCACCTTATGTGTATGATTTTATTATACAGATCGTGAGTGACACTAGTGAAGCTCAGTAGCCAGCTTAGTGTATTACAGAAACTACTCATCAGGTGAGTTCTATGTGCCCCCTTCTATGTGATGTGCAAATGTTTTCAAATGTTTTGGGGCTGAAATGTATACACTAAGTGAATAAATGTTATGAATGTCAATGTGATCATATGTGTTATACAAGTATATATATATACCTATACACGAAAGAGAAATTATGAATAAAGAATGAAAAGCATGATTATAAAGAATGAATGAAAGTATAACACAATATGAAAGAATGAAATCCTGCTTTATATCCATGTATATATTGCTTGCCAAGTATAGAAAATGTTATGGACACTTCGATGATAACGGCTACTTCGGTAGACGGACGACCATGTGATTATTTTACAACCGGGACAAGTGCGTTCCTTCATCAGCTAGGACGTACGAATGCCATTAATGGACGGTCGAAGCAATTGGCATATTATAGTAGAACGGTTGTATAAATAATAGTCGCATGGGAAACGGATACCTTCGGGTAGACGGGCGAATTACGGCCTACGACGGTAGGACGGTTGTAAGTCATGACGGACGGACAAAGATTGCCGGACGGTTGTAAGAATAAAATGACGGACGAAACTAGTTGCCGGACGGTTGTAAGTATAGGCGGGCCATGACGATGGACCGTGGCGATTGTCTTTGTGACATTCGTAAGCAAATGACGGGTTGATCACCCTTATATAGTATGACCCATGAAATTAAAGAAAGAAAGAAAAGAAAGAAAAGGGCGAATGCATATATATATATATATATATGAGATCACAAAGATACAGAAAAGAAAGATGAAAGAAAGACAAAAGTTCTGAATACGTATTTATACGAATGACTATACAGTAATGCATACTTATAAAGTAAAGAAAAGAATGTTTATATCAAACCGCATTAAACTAGAACTCACCAGCGTTAGCTGACTTTTAGTATACATTTCAGGTAAAGGAAGAAAAGGTCGTGCGATGGCGTGAAGGTTACCCGGCACCAGACTGACATCCCACTTTTGTTTGTTAAGACAATGTTGTGTTTTTAATTGTTAAGACTTCCGCTGTTACGTAATGTAATTGAATGATGAATGTTTTAAATTTAAGTTCAGTATTTATGGCTATGTTTATGAGTAAATCCAACAAGTGAGGTCACCCGGGAAAGGGGCCTTACAAGTTGGTATCAGAGAAATAGTTTGAGAGATTCAGACATCCCTAAATGTCTGGACTCAAACTGATTATGGGACCAACGCACGGATGTCAGTATGGGTAACCAACGCCAACGCTAGCACGGTAAGTAAGTCATAAAGTTAATCCTCTTGCATAGGAATAGATACCTTAACTTAGAACAAATAGATGTTAATGCCACGACTAATTTGAAGAGTTTCGAACCCGAAAAGCAATGTAATTTAGTAATCACAAACCGGTCACTGTAATTAAGAATTTACCTTGCTCGTACTGTTCCAAACTATGATCTGAAGAAATGACATTGATGTATTCCCTTTATAACTATCAGGAAATTAAGGATTATGGCTGGTGGAGGAAGAACGGGACGCCGAGGCGGTCGCACTGGCCGAGTAGGTAGACCTCCATTAAAACAAAGACAGGAAGAGGAAGAGAGTGTGCACGCAGAACACACTGAGAGTGTGCACGAAACAGATGTGACACCAACTGGGAACAACAGTCCAGGGCCTATACAGTTGGAACCTGAAGTTAGGGATGCTATTGCCCGTGAAGTCGTGCTCACTTTGAAGAAGGTATTGCCCGATCTACTATCCGAGGCAATAAAGAAAAGTAAAGAGGAGGATGAGGGAAATAATGAAGAGAAAGCATATGATAGTGATGGGGATGAAATAAAGATAGGATCGAGCAATCGTGGGTGCACTTACAAAGGTTTCAAGGACGGAGACCCACCCAAGTTCGATGGGAGCAAAGATTCAGTGGCAACGCTTGAATGGATTGAGAGGATGAGTGCTGTAATCAACATCAGCGAGTGTCGACCAGACCAGGCTGTTAAATATGTTGCTCATTCTTTCACCAACGAGGCCCTAGGTTGGTGGAGGAACATCCAGAGGACAAAGTCCCCAAACGCTCTTGCAAGAATGACATGGGAAGAACTGAAAAAGCTGGTAATTCAAAAGTTCTGTCCCCAGAACGAAATCGATCGAGTGGAAAATGAATTCCTAAACCTTAAAGCTGGCAGCAAGACACACCGCCAATATACTTCTAGATTCAATGAGTTGGCACAGCTGGTACCCCACCTGGTGGAGACAGAAGAGCGAATGATCAAGTATTATGTGAAGGGCCTACCTCAAAGGGTCCGTGTCCACGTGAAAGCCAACCTACCCTCGACCTTCGAGTCGGTTGTGATTCTGAGCGGAATCGTCTACGACGATTATGCCAATGAGGACCCACCAACAGAAACCCAAAAGAGAAAGTGGGAGAACCCGTCTAGAGGCACCGGAAGAGGGAACGTAATAACTGAAAATAAGAAACCAAGGTCGGACAAATATGAAACCTGCAAGAAATGTGGAAGGCAACATTTTGGCGAGTGCCGGGTCGGTTCCACCACATGTTACAGGTGTGGGAAGGCGGGGCACTATTCTCGTGACTGCTTAAGAGACACTAAATGCCAAGTATGTGGACTGTTTGGTCACCTGACTAAGGATTGCAGAAAAACCAGACAATCTGGTTCGGGAAAAGAAAAGGAACAGGAACAACCAAAGACTAGGACTCGAGCTTACGCCCTGACTGAGGAGGAAGCAAGGGGAAATCCTGATGTTGTGTCAGGTATGTTCCTAGTTAATGATGAACATGCGGCTATATTATTTGACTCGGGTGCTAGTAAAAGCTTTATATCAAATGCCTTTAGTCGAAAACTGAATTGCACTATCAACACAGTAGTAAAGGCCTTTAGTGTACAAACTGTCGTTGGTAAAAATTCGGCAGTATTCCAAGTAACAGAGGATTGCATAATAGAAATAGAGGGTCATAAGTTTCCTTCTAGATTATTCCTTCTCACCTTAGGAGGATTCGATATAGTATTGGGTATGGATTGGTTAGCTGCCAACGAAGCTCAAATCATATGTAAACGTAAGAGGATACACCTCAAAGGTCCTAGCGGCAGTCCAATTACGGTTTATGGGGATTGGAATAGCACGATGCCGAACGTCATCTCGATGATTAAGGCCGAAAGTTACATGAGGTGCGGCTGCGAAGCTTATCTGGCGTATGTTATAGACGATAGAATGAAAACGAAATGACTCAAGAATGTACCCTTGGTGTGCAATTTTCCGGAAGTATTCCCTGAGGATCTACCTGGGTTGCCACCCGATCGGGAAATAGAATTTCAGATTGATTTAATGCCAGGAGCTGAGCCCGTTGCCAAAGCCCCCTACCGATTGGCTCCGTCAGAAATGAAAGAATTGATGTCTCAACTAGAGGAACTAACAGAAAAAGGATTTATTAGACCGAGCATCTCACCATGGGGCGCTCCGGTGCTATTTGTGAAAAAGAAGGACGGCAGCATGCGCATGTGCATCGACTACCGCGAATTGAACAAGAGAACAGTAAAGAACAAATACCCACTACCTAGAATAGACGACATTTTTGATCAACTGCAAGGTGCGAGTTGGTTCTCAAAGATCGATCTTAGGTCGGGTTACCATCAGTTGAAAGTAAGAGAAGAAGACGTACCAAAGACCGCGTTTCGCACGCGTTATGGACATTATGAGTTTCTCGTGATGTCCTTCGGATTGACCAACGCACCAGCAGCGTTCATGGATTTGATGAATAGAGTATGTCGACCAATGTTGGATCGATCGGTGATAGTCTTTATAGATGACATACTGGTGTATTCAAAAAGCGAGGGTGATCACCACTGTCACCTAAGAGAGGTTCTGGAGGTGTTAAAGCAGGAAAAGTTATACGCAAAGTTCTCCAAATGCGCGTTCTGGCTTAGGGAAGTCCAATTCCTAGGTCACGTAATAAACCCAAACGAAATCATGGTAGATCCTGCAAAGATCGAGACAGTAAAGGAATGGAACGTCCCAAAGACACCAACAGAGATACGAAGCTTTCTAGGATTAGCAGGCTACTATCGAAGGTTCATCCAAGATTTCTCAAGAATTGCCTCGCCGCTAACCAAACTGACACGGAAGGAAGTAAAGTATGAATGGGGTCCAACCCAAAACAACGCGTTTGAGGAACTTAAGACACGATTAACTCAAGCCCCCGTCTTAACACTACCGGAGGGAAATGAAGACTTGGTAGTCTACTCTGACGCTTCAGGGCAGGGTTTAGGGTGCGTACTCATGCAACGAGGAAAGGTAATTGCTTATGCATCGCGGCAACTAAAGATTCACGAGGTTAACTACCCAACGCACGATCTAGAGTTAGCAGCAGTTGTTTTCGCGTTGAAAATATGGAGGCACTATTTGAATGGAGTTAAATGCACCATTTACTCCGATCATAAAAGCCTGAAGTACTTTTTCGAGCAAAAGGAATTAAACATGAGGCAAAGGAGATGGTTAGAGCTACTGAAAGACTATGATTGTGAGATATTGTACCATCCAGGCAAGGCAAACGTAGTGGCTGACGCTTTAAGTAGAAAGGAAGAATCGGCACCTATCCGGATCAAAGCGTGTCAGCTGATCATAACGCCAGATTTGATGGGTGAAATAACAAAGGCACAAGATGAAGCACTGTTAGAAAGAAATGTGAAACGGGAAAGGATAGTAGGACAACAAGGGAACTTAGATACAAATGCATACGGAGTACGAACTAGGTTTGGCCGGATGTGGATACCTAAGATTGGCGAGCTTAGAGCCAAAATACTTGATGAGGCCCATAAGTCTCGTTATTCTATCCACCCCGGGACAAACAAAATGTATCAAGACTTGAAGAAAGAATACTGGTGGCCTGGCATGAAGAATGATGTGACAGAATACGTGAGCAAGTGTCTAACGTGTTCTCTAGTTAAGGCCGAGCACCAGAAACCATGCGGTAAAATGTAACCTTTACCAATACCAGAATGGAAGTGGGAAGAGATCACAAAGGACTTCATTACCAAGCTACCACGAACAGCTAAAGGCAATGATACCATTTGGGTGATCGTCGATCGCTTGACAAAGAGTGCTCACTTCTTGCCAATACGAGAAACTTCTTCTTCTGAAAAGCTAGCAGAAATATTTATCAAGGAAATTGTGAGCAGACATGGTATGCCGCTGTCGATTGTGTCCGACAGGGATACTAGATTCACGTCAAGGTTTTGGAAGAAATTCAACGAATCAATGGGCACTAGACTGAACATCAGCACCGCTTACCACCCCCAAACCGATGGACAATCGGAAAGGACCATTCAGACCTTGGAGGACATGCTCCGGGCCTGTATCATTGACTTCGGTGGGAGTTGGGACAGCCATCTACCATTGGTAGAATTTTCATATAACAACAGCTATCACTCGACTATTGGCATGCCGCCATTTGAAATGTTGTATGGGAGGAAATGTAGGACCCCGGTTTGTTGGGGGGAAATTGGACAGAAGGATTTTGCAAGTCTCGAAGTGGTTAAAGCTACTTCTGAGAAATTTGATCAAATCAAGGCTCGAATGAAAGCCGCAAAAGACAGACAGAAATCATACGCGGATAAGAGAAGGAGGGATTTAGAGTTTCAAGTAGGGGACATGTTACTGTTGAAAGTATCACCGTGGAAAGGAATCATTCGGTTCAGAAAGCGTGGCAAACTAAGTCCAAGGTTTGTCGGACCTTTCAAGATTTTAGCAAGAGTGGGTCAAGTTGCTTACAGACTCGACCTACCCGTTGAGCTTAGTGGAATACACCCTACGTTTCACGTGTCGCACTTACGCAAGTGCCTAGCTGACGACACAGCTCACATACCTTACGACGAGATCGAAGTGGATAACATTCTAAATTATGTAGAAGAACCAATAGCCATTCTTGACCGAGCTGAAAAACGACTACGCAATAAGTCGATACCGTTAGTCAAGATACAATGGAAGCACAGAAAAGGGTCAGAAGCTACGTGGGAAAAAGAAGACGAGATGAGGGGACTATACCCTCAATTGTTTAACGTATGAACAGTTTCGAGGACGAAACCTCTTTAAGGAGGGTAGACTTGTAACATCCTAAAAATAATAAAACGAATAAATATAGCGAGACCGGTGATTTATTTGGAATATTTAAACAAAAAGGGAGCAGGCCTGGGCCCGGATTCAATGGGCCGAGGGAAGCCCATGCACATAAGAGGCAAGGCAGCCCTCTTCCCTGCTCATTTCCCCAACTCACGCAGCTTTTAGAGAGAGAAAGGAGAGCTCGGGTCTAGAGAGAGAAAGTCGACGGATCGTCACGAGATTGGAGGAGCACGTTACAGCTGAGCCCGTGAGCAAAGCCTCCGAATCAGAATATCAATCCAGGTAACGATTCGATCACATTACGAGTTTTTGTTCGTTTTGGGAAGTTTCGGGTTTTGGCTAAAAGATAACGATTTTGCGGATGAAACTTGAAAGTGAACTTAGGTATAGCATCTAGAATGAAAAACGAACGTTTTGATCAAAGAAAATTTAGATATCGACATGATCAGATTCGCATGCAGAACATTCGGATTTTTGGGAAGGCGATAAGTGCAGACCCATCGAAACTACTTAGTTTCGATATGTGCAGACCCATCGAAACTACTTAGCTTCGATATGTGCAGACCTATCGAAACTACCCAGTTTCGATATATGCAGGCCCAATCGAAACTACCATAGTTTCGATATGAGCCCCCGATCCGAAGCTAAGATAATACATAAGTTACTTATCGAAACTACCTATCGAAACTATCTATCGAAACTACCTATCGAAACTACCTATCGAAACTATCTATCGAAACTACCTATCGAAACTACCAAGTTTCGACAGAAACAACCTATCGAAACTACCAAGTTTCGATATTAGCTAATCAATCGAAACTACTATGTTCAAGCATAGTAATGTCTAGTGTCATCTAGGAGCACCACCTTATGTGTATGATTTTATTATACAGATCGTGAGTGACACTAGTGAAGCTCAGTAGCCAGCTTAGTGTATTACAGAAACTACTCATCAGGTGTGTTCTATGTGCCCCCTTCTATGTTATGTGCAAATGTTTTCAAATGTTTTGGGGCTGAAATGTATACACTAAGTGAATAAATGTTATGAATGTCAATGTGATCATATGTGTTATACAAGTATATATATATACCTATATACGAAAGAGAAATTATGAATAAAGAATGAAAAGCATGATTATAAAGAATGAATGAAAGTATAACACAATATGAAAGAATGAAATCCTGCTTTTTATCCATGTATATATTTCTTGCCAAGTACAGAAAATGTTATGGACGCTTCGATGATAACGGCTACTTCGGTAGACGGACGACCATGTGATTATTTTACAACCGGAACAAGTGCGTTCCTTCATCAGCTAGGACGTACGAATGCCATTAATGGACGGTCGAAGCAATTGGCATATTATAGTAGAACGGTTGTATAAATAATAGTCGCATGGGAAACGGATACCTTCGGGTAGACGGGCGAATTACGGCCTACGACGGTAGAACGGTTGTAAGTCATGACGGACGGACAAAGATTGTCGGACGGTTGTAAGAATAAAATGACGGACGGCACTAGTTGCCGGACGGTTGTAAGTATAGGCGGGCCATGACGATGGACCGCGGCGATTGTCTTTGTGACATTCGTAAGCAAATGACGGTTGATCACCCTTATATAGTATGACCCATGAAATTAAAGAAAGAAAGAAAAGAAAGAAAAGGGCGAATGCATATATATATATATATATGAGATCACAAAGATACAGAAAAGAAAGATGAAAGAAAGACAAAAGTTCTGAATACGTATTTATACGAATGACTATACAGTAATGCATACTTATAAAGTAAAGAAAAGAATGTTTATATCAAATCGCATTAAACTAGAACTCACCAGCGTTAGCTGACTTTTAGTATACATTTCAGGTAAAGGAAGAAAAGGTCGTGCGATGGCGTGAAGGTTACCCGGCACCAGACTGACATCCCACTTTTGTTTGTTAAGACAATGTTGTGTTTTTAATTGTTAAGACTTCCGCTGTTACGTAATGTAATTGAATGATGAATGTTTTAAATTTAAGTTCAGTATTTATGGCTATGTTTATGAGTAAATCCAACAAGTGAGGTCACCCGGGAAAGGGGCCTTACAAGCCATGTATTTATATCATTTAATACATAAAATTTATTTTATGGATAAATATATATATATATATATGTATATATTTGATTTCTTTGTTAAATAAATCAATTGGTAATTTTAATTACTCTATATGGTTTACATCCCTTGAAATATATACATTGTAGGTCCCAGGAGCCTCGTCGCGCATCGGAAAAACAAAGTCATGCTCGTCGATTAGTGTGGGAATGAAGGAGACAAGACAAAGAAAAACCACGAACAACAAACAAGAGAATCCACACAAAAACGATACGTAATCCATAACAAAGAAGTCATCTCACATTACATACCGAAGAAGTACACATCTCTTGTCTACGCTCAAGGTCGAGGGGCGGGAGAGTTCATCCCGCTCGGACACCTCTCAACCTTGTTCCAGAAGTTCCACCTACAAATGAGGCCATCATCTCAATTTATAGGGGCTAGAACAATACCTGCGTACTTGGATAAGTACATAGAGCATTGGTCATGAGTACTTGATAAGTACGCAGGGCAAAAGCCATGCGAACTTACTAAGTACGCAACACCAATCTGGTGCACAAGCTAAGTACAAAGGAACACCCTTCTACGTACTAGCTAAGTATACCGATACATAGAATTTCTGTAACATTTCTGATTTTTAGTATTCATATTTCAATTCAATGTAATGCAATTTCGAATTCAATACTCGTGCACTGTCTTATTATTTTTCTTACCGTAAACTAAACGCAATGATTCGATAAAAATTCGCAAGTTTTACGCAATTATATACATTTAAACACTTTGCAAGAAACTATTTAATTCAAACTTATCAAACCTGAAAAGTCAAGGACTAAAGTTGAAAATTTATCAAGAAACCCTAATTAGCACGGTCGTGCTTCGTCCTGGCACGGTCGTGCTAAGTGCCTCGCCACGATCGCGCGACTGGTCCTGGAACGATCGCGCCCGGTGCCTAAGCAAGGTCGCGCCTATTTTTGGCACGGTCGCGCCTGCGTAACAGTCGAAACGTAAATGCAGTTTCAAAAAGCTCGATCGTTTGAAATTCGAAACCGATTACGTTTTATTTTCTTTGACAAAGGAAATATCTCAGTCCATTACAATTTTTATCAATCCAATTTCGTTTTTCTCTGAAGAAACCGTCCAATATTTCTCCCAAGCCTCGAATCATTCTTTTCGATTCTGTTGCTATCAATTAATCAAGGAACTCAATCCTCCGAGCATCTCTAAGTTTTCTGAAGAGGTTGGATCAGCAGGAAATCACAGCAAAAGAAGCCGGGAAGAAATCTTGCCGTCGCCGGAACCTCCTTCTACCGTCCTATATCGATTCTCGGTTATTCAGGGTAATTGAAGCCATTTATTTCATTTAATTAGTCTCTATATCGAAAGCCCCTTACCAATTTGGGCTTACAATATGAAAATCATCCCGAATCAGAACTATTATTTGAATAAAAATGATTTAATCGATTCCACTCTTAAACACGAGTTACATACAATTAATTTATATGAATAGACTCGTAACGACTCAGTAATCAAAAGCCCTATCAATTCCAAAGCTATAAATACAAGATTTGTTCAATTCGTGTCTGATTTGTAAGAGACACGGTCGCGCTAATCATCTAGCACGGTCGTGCCTCATGTAGCGCGGTCGCGCCGACTAGTAGCGCGGTCGTGTCCTTCTGTCCAGACCTAGTCATGCCCTCTGGGCTAATCTCTGTTGTGTCTAAGAATCATAGACACGACCGTGCCGAGCTAAGGCACGGTCGTGCCTCATGAATTATCCAAGTTGGCCTCTGTTTGATCAAACCCGGTCGCGTCCCGACTAGCGCGGTCGCGCCCGTGGTTCGAGCGTGGTCGTGTCCTACCCAGGCACAGTCGTGTCTAGGTCAGAATCTTTGATCAGAATTATTGTTGTTTTATTTTAATCTGTAAAAAAATTCCAGATTAAGTTTTTAAATAAAAATAGTTAGTTTTATAAAAAGGTATTTGAAAAGATCAAATAATTAATCTTGGAATAAATGGAAAATCATTTAATTAAAAGTTTATAAAATTAAATTTGTTATTAAACTTTTCATTTAAAACATTTTATTTGTAAGTTACATACTTTATAAATAAATAAATAAATAAAGATTATTTATTTATTCTTCATTTTAAATAAAAACATTTATTTATTTATTAAATCACATTTAACACATACTTTATTTTCATAATCAATGATTTTATAAATATTCTATTTTACTATTCAATTCCCAACCTTTATCAAAATGTTTCAAAAATATTTACTTCAAACTTTATATATGTTATTCAATACTTTTAAATACAAATCAATAGTTTTATACACAAATTCAACCTTCATTTTTAGACTAAACTCTGTGCACATATTTGATTCAATATACATTATTATCTAGGTTAAATCGTGCGTATCAAGGATTCTTATTTTATCTATACCCTTTGTTAGCTACACTTCCATACCAAGTGAGTATTCACAACCCCTTTTTACTCTTTTACACTTTTGGGGTGGATCATTAACTTTATACACATTACACATTTACATTTACACAAACAACACAAGTGCAAAATCCTATTTACATACATGTGTGCAAAATTTAAGATTTGTGCCCGAGTGCTAGTTGTGCTAATCTTTGTGAAAACTTATGTGCAATCATTAACTATACAAGCCGACGGTTTTCAATGATAGATCTATTGAGTCTGACAAACCCACCCAAGTGGAGGTGATTGATACCGACAACACAATTTGCATACTAGTTACAAAGGTTTGTTGTACTTGATTACACAATAGCTGCTCCCCATAAATGCCTTATTTTATCATGTTTTGTAAAGGATTTGTTTTCAACTATATGCTATCGATATACAACTGTGTTATACTCACCAACTTTTTAGTTGACTTTATTTTATTCATGTTTCTGGCCCTAATATGTGAGAATGATTCAAGACGTGCTCAATATAGGATTTGGACTTAGCAATTTAAATCAAGAATTCTATGAGTTGTTTTATGTTTCTTTGTTTGAATTTGGTTTGTACTTGGATTATTTGTAATGGAAATTTGAATTTAATATATTTCAATTTACTCAACCATGTGCAATGAACAGTCTACATGTCCCTCCCCGATGATTCCGCCATCGGTCGGGGTGTAACAGATTGGTATCAGAGCCTTGGTTATAGGGAGTTAGGTTATTAGACACCTTGACCTAGACTATAACTTTAGGACAACTACTTATGCTATGCTTCATGATTATGTGCTATGTGCTACATGTTATATGTTACATGCTTAGTATGATTACTTATTATTTCATTTTGATGACTTATGTGTTTTAAATCCACGACTTATTAGGATATTCTTAATAGTTAAATAAATAATATCCTTTCCTATATTCTAAAACCTCATAATATTTCTATCTTCTTCTCTATCTTTATCCTTCTTAGCATGTGGAAAAATTCTTGAAGCAAAAATCTCTAAAATTTTTATTTCTTCGTTAAGGTTTTTAAACTTGTTTAATTATTTGAGGACACGTGCAATCTGGAAGGGTGACACCTGTATTTTGGGTTTTCTGTCTAGGAAAGCATTTCGCATAAATCCCAATCAACCGAGGGACCCGTATGCTTTCCTGGGAATTCCCGATATGAGTGTTTACTTATAGGCTAAAGCAAGTCTCCTTGAAAATTATATAAGTTTAATTAACCTTAATGTGCCATGGTATTCAAGTGATTTTGTCACTTGTGAGTACAATCCAAACTAAGAATATCTATTTTTATTTTCTCATTCTATTAAACCCTACCAAATCTCATAAGTTCTTACAATCTTTCTTGTCTTGTGAAAATCTGTAGAATGCCTCCTCGTCGTGCTCCCGCAACCAACGCCAACACCGACATTGCTGCTATTCTTACCCAATTGGTGACACAACTCACCCAAGCCAATGGTGCCACCAATGGCAACAATGGTGGAAATGGAAGCAATAGTGGCAATAATGGTGGAAATGGTGGTAACAATCCATCTCAATGCACCTTCAAGCACTTCAACTCGTGCAATCCGCTCAAGTTCTTTGGTACCGAAGGAGCTACTGGACTCCTTCAATGGTTTGAAAGCATTGAGATTACCTTTCTCAATAGTGACTGTCCCGACAACCTCCGTGTTCGTCATGCTACTAGTGTCCTACAAAAACGGGCACTTACATGGTGGAATGGGGAGAAAAGGAATAGGGGTGTTGATGTAGCTATGGCCTTACCTTGGGATGAGGTCAAAAGGCTTATGACCGAGGAGTTCTGCCCTCGAAATGAAGTGAAAAAGTTAGAAGCTGAATTTTGGGATCTTGCCCAAGATAGTGGGGAAAGCTTAGCATATACAACTCGGTTCCATGAGTTGAGTCTTCTCGTGCCCCACATGGTCACTCCTTTGTCCCGTTGTATCGAAAAGTATATTGGTGGTCTACCAAGACAAATCCAAGATACTGTCTTAGGTAGAAATCCTGCTACTCTGGAGGATGCTATTCGTCTATCCGCTACCTTAACTGATAATCATGTGAAAGCTGGAACTCTTACCAAAAAGGGTTCTAAGAAAGTTTCTGAAAGCATAACCCCTCCTACTCACAACAAAGAAGCCACAACCAAGCCCTCTCGCAATAATAGAAAGAGGAAGGTTAGAAATTTTGCTGTGTTACACCTGCTGTTCCCGTCAACCAAGCTGCACCTATGGTTCAAGCGCCGGCTAAAAAGCCATATGTTGGGATCTACCCTCTTTGTGCCACCTGCAATTATCATCATCCTCAAACTATCCCATGTCGCCTTTGTACTAATTGTGGGAGATATGGTCATACTATCAATGTTTGTAGGGCCAAAGCTCTCGCGGGCCAAGTCCACCCTCCAAACCGAACCGTACCTCAAGTGGCTAATCAAGGTGCTCCCGCCATTGCTAATGGGTGTGCTTGCTATGAGTGTGGTGACCCAAACCATTTTCGTGATCAATGTCCAAGACTTGCAAATGCTAGACAAGGTGGAGCTCGTGGGCGTGCGTTCAACATAAACGCCAACGAAGCTCAAGCCAACAACGACGTGGTTAATGGTATGTTCCTTGTTAATAGTCAATATGCCTCCATTTTGTTCGATACCGGTGCCGATAAAAGTTTTGTGTCACTTAATTTTGAGCCTTTACTTGCAAAGACACGATCCCAATTAGAGAAAACCTTCACCGTTGAAATAGCGAATGGTGACTCCCTTACAATTGACTCCATTATTTATGATTGCTCCTTAGAACTAAATGACCATTCATTCCCAATCAACCTTGTTCCAATGCCACTAGGAAGCTTTGATATTATCATAGGTATGGATTGGCTATCAAATCATCATGCCGAAGTCATTTTCTTTGAAAAGTGTATCCGAATTCCGCTACCATCGGGAGAAACCTTAAGGGTTTTTGGTGAAAAGCCTTGCAAGGGACTTAAGTTGATGTCATGTACTACCGCTCAAAAGTACTTACGAAAGAAGTACATTACTTTCTTAGCTCATATTGTTCAAAAGAATGTCAAGGAGAAGAGTATCCAAGACATTCCGATCATTCGGGATTTCCCCGAAGATTTTCCTAAGGATTTATCCGGTCTTCCTCCCGTTCGTCAAGTAGAGTTCCGTATTGATCTTATACCTGGAGCTAACCCCGTTGCTAGAGATCCTTATCGTATTGCACCTTCCGAAATGCAAGAGCTTGCAAGTCAACTTCAAGAGCTCTCCGACAAAGGTTTCATTCGCCCAAGTCATTCACCGTGGGGTGCACCCGTCTCATTTGTTAAGAAGAAGGATGGATCATTTCGCATGTGTATTGACTACCGCGAACTCAACAAGCTTACTATCAAGAACCGTTATCCTTTACCTAGAATCGATGATCTCTTCGATCAACTTCAAGGTTCTACTTGTTTCTCAAAGATTGATCTTCGATCCGGTTATTATCAGCTTCGTGTTCAAGAAGATGACATTCCTAAGACTGCCTTCCGAACAAGGTATGGTCATTACGAGTTCATGGTTATGCCTTTCGGGCTAACCAATGCACCCGCAGTTTTCATGGATCTCATGAATCGTGTGTGCAAACCATACCTTGATAAATTCGTGATCGTCTTTATTGACGATATCTTAATCTATTCCAAGACTGAGGGCGATCATGAACAACACCTTAGATTGATTTTGGAGCTCTTGAGAAAAGAACAACTATATGCCAAATTCTCCAAATGTGAATTCTGGCTAAAGGAAGTTCAATTTCTTGGTCACATCGTCAACGACAAGGGTATTCATGTTGATCCTGCTAAGATTGAAACGGTTAAGAATTGGAATGCCCCGAAGACTCCTACCGAAGTTCGTTCATTTCTTGGTCTTGCGGGTTATTATCATCGTTTCATCTCAAACTTCTCAGATTGCTGTCCCTCTTACCGCTTTGACCCACAAGGGTAAGACTTATGAATGGGGACCGAAACAAGAAGAAGCTTTCCAAACCCTCAAGGAAAAGTTGTGCAATGCTCCTATATTGACTCTCCCCGATGGAATCGATGATTTAGTTGTCTATTGTGATGCTTCTAACCAATGACTTGGTTGTGTTCTCATGCAACGAGGCAAAGTAATCGCTTATGCATCAAGGCAACTCAAATTTCATGAGAAGAATTATACGACGCACGATCTCGAGCTGGGTGCGGTCGTATTCGCGTTAAAGATTTGGAGACATTACTTATATGGCACAAAATGTGTGGTATTCACCGACCACAAAAGTCTTCAACATATTTTTAACCAAAAAGAACTCAATATGAGGCAACGACGTTGGGTCGAACTCCTTACCGACTACGACTGCGAGATTCGTTACCATCCCGGCAAAGCGAATGTTGTAGCCGATGCTTTGAGTCGAAAGGACCATGTTATACTTCATTGTGCCCGTACTCAAACCGATATTCAAACCCGTATCTTAAAAGCTCAACACGTCTCGGTAACCGAGGGTAACATGTATGAAGAAATGTCATGTGGTGTTGAACTTCTTCTTGAATCAAAACCCAATGGCTTACTCTATTACTTGAACCGCATTTGGGTTCCCGATCGCGATGATCTTCGTGCATTTCTTATGAACGAGGCCCATAAGACTCGTTATTCTATTCATCCTGGTGCGGATAAAATGTACCAAGATCTTCGCCAACAATATTGGTGGCCCGGTATGAAGAAAGACATTGCTCTCTATGTCGCCAAATGTCTAACCTGCTCCAAAGTCAAAGCCGAACATCAACGCCCTTCTGGTTTGCTTGAACAACCAGAAATTCCCGTTTGGAAATGGGAGAATCTAGCTATGGATTTCATTACCAAGCTCCCTCGCACTTCGAGTGGTTATGATAGTATTTGGGTGATCATTGATCGACTCACCAAATCTGCCCACTTCTTGCCTATCCGTGAAGACTTCAAAGCGGAGAAACTAGCCCGAATTTACATTGATGAAGTTGTGAGCCGTAATGGTGTTCCATTGAACATAATATCCGATAGAGACGCTCGGTTCACCTCTCGATTTTGGCAATCTCTCCAAAAGGCTCTTGGTACTCGATTGGATTTGAGCACGGCTTACCATCCGCAAACTGATGGTCAAACCGAGCGAACAATCCAAACTCTTGAAGACATGCTTAGAGCTTGTTTAATCGATTTTGGTGGCAATTGGGATTCACACCTATCCCTCATTGAGTTTTCTTACAACAATAGCTACCACACAAGTATCAACATGGCTCCATTCGAAGCTCTCTATGGTCGCAAGTGTCGTTCTCCTATCTGTTGGAAAGAGATTGGTGAAGCACAAATCACTGCTCCCGAGTTAATTCAAGAAACATCCGACAAGATTATTCAAATCCGTGACAATATTCGAGTAGCGATGAGTCGGCAAAAGAGTTATGCCGACAAACGTAGAAAACCCTTGGATTTCCAAGTCGGTGATCTTGTTCTTCTTAAGGTGTCCCCGTGGAAGGGTGTGATCCGTTTTGGAAAGAAAGGCAAGTTAGCACCTCGTTATGTTGGTCCATTCAAAATCCTTGAAAGGATTGGGAAAGTGGCTTACAAACTCGAGTTACCTCCATCTCTTGGAAATGTGCATCCTACATTTCATGTATCTAATCTGAAGAAGTGTCTCGCTGATGAAAATCTCCATATACCGCTTGACGACGTGCGCATTGATGAAACGATGCACTTCGTTGAGAAGCCGGTGGAAATTATGGATCGTGAAGTCAAACAGCTCAAGCGAAGTCGCATTCCTATTGTCAAAGTACGTTGGGAATCTAAGCATGGTCCTAAGTTTACTTGGGAACGAGAAGACCAAATGAAGCTCAAGTACCCTCATCTTTTTATTGATACTGTTGTTTCCTCTAACTAAATTTCGGGACGAAATTCTCTCAACATGGGGAGACTGTAACATTTCTGATTTTTAGTATTCATATTTCAATTCATTGTAATGCAATTTCGAATTCAATACTCGTGCACTGTCTTATTATTTTTCTTACCGTAAACTAAACGCAATGATTCGATACAAATTCGCAAGTTTTACGCAATTATATACATTTAAACACTATGCAAGAAACTATTTAATTCAAACTTATCAAACCTGAAAAGTCAAGGACTAAAGTTGAAAATTTATCAAGAAACCCTAATTAGCACGGTCGTGCTTCGTCCTGGCACGGTCGCGCCATGTGCCTCGGCACGATCGCGCGACTGGTCCTGGAACGATCGCGCCCGGTGCCTAAGCACGGTCGCGCCTATTTTTGGCACGGTCGCGCCTGCGTAACAGTCGAAACGTAAATGCAGTTTCAAATTGCTCGATCGTTTGAAATTCGAAACCGATTACGTTTTATTTTCTTTGACAAAGGAAATATCTCAGTCCATTACAATTTTTATCAATCCAATTTCGTTTTTCTCTCAAGAAACCGTCCAATATTTCTCCCAAGCCTCGAATCATTCTTTTCAATCCTGTTGCTATCAATTAATCAAGGAACTCAATCCTCCGAGCATCTCTAAGTTTTCTGGAGAGGTTGGATCAGCCGGAAATCGCAGCAGAAGACGCCCGGAAGAAATCTTGCCGTCGCCGGAACCTCCTTCTACCATCCTATATCGATTCTCGGTTATTCAGGGTAATTGAAGCCATTTATTTTATTTAATTAGTCTCTATATCGAAAGCCCCTTACCAATTTGGGCTTACAATATGTAAATCATCCCGGATCAGAACTATTATTTTAATAAAAATAATTTAATCGATTCCACTCTTAAACACGAGTTACATACAATTAATTTATATGAATAGACTCGTAACGACTCAGTAATCAAAAGCCCTATCAATTCCAACGCTATAAATACAAGATTTGTTCAATTCGTGTCTGATTTGAAAGAGACACGGTCGCGCTAATCATCTAGCACGGCCGTGCCTCATGTAGCGCGGTCGTGTCCTCCTGTCCAGACCTAGTCATGCCCTCTGGGCTAATCTCTAATGCGTCTAAGAATCATAGACACGACCGTGCCGAGCTAAGGCACGGTCGTGCCTCGTGAATTATCCAAGTTGGCCTCTTTTTGATCAAACCCGGTCGCGTCCCGACTAGCGCGGTCGCGCCCATGGTTCGAGCGCGGTCGTGTCCTTCCCAGGCACAGTCGTGTCTAGGTCAGAATCTTTGATTAGAATTATTGTTGTTTTATTTTAATCTGTAAAAAAATTCCAGATTAAGTTTTTAAATAAAAATAGTTAGTTTTATAAAAAGGCATTTGAAAAGATCAAATAATTAATCTTGGAATAAATGGAAAATCATTTAATTAAAAGTTTATAAAATTAAATTTGTTATTAAACTTTTCATTTAAAACATTTTATTTGTAAGTTACATACTTTATAAATAAATAAATAAAGATTATTTATTTATTCTTCATTTTAAATAAAAACATTTATTTATTTATTAAATCACATTTAACACATACTTTATTTTCATAATCAATGATTTTATAAATATTCTATTTTACTATTCAATTCCCAACCTTAATCAAAATGTTTCAAAAATATTTACTTCAAACTTTATATATGTTATTCAATACATTTAAATACAAATCAATAGTTTTATACACAAATTCAACCTTCATTTTTAGACTAAACTCTGTGCACATATTTGATTCAATATACATTATTATCTAGGTTAAATCGTGCGTATCAAGGATTCTTATTTTATCTATACTCTTTGTTAGCTACACTTCCATACCAAGTGAGTATTCACAACCCCTTTTTACTCTTTTACACTTTTGGGGTGGAACATTAACTTTATACACATTACATATTTACATTTACACAAACAACACAAGTGCAAAATCCTATTTACATACATGTGTGCAAAATTTGAGATTTGTGCCCGAGTGCTAGTTGTGCTAATCTTTGTGAAAACTTATGTGCAATCATTAACTATATAAGCCGACGGTTTTCAATGATAGATCTATTGAGTCTGACAAACCCACCCAAGTGGAGGTGATTGATACCGACAACACAATTTGCATACTAGTTACAAAGGTTTGTTGTACTTGATTACACAATAGCTGCTCCCCATAAATGCCTTATTTTATCATGTTTTGTAAAGGATTTGTTTTCAACTATATGCTATCGATATACAACTGTGTTATACTCACCAACTTTTTAGTTGACTTTATTTTATTCATGTTTCTGGCCCTAATATGTGAGAATGA
This sequence comes from Smallanthus sonchifolius, assembly GCA_023525975.1. NCBI lineage: Eukaryota > Viridiplantae > Streptophyta > Magnoliopsida > Asterales > Asteraceae > Smallanthus > Smallanthus sonchifolius. The sequence continues at coordinate 70,715,563 of CM042023.1, read as the reverse complement.
TTCAAGACGTGCTCAATATAGGATTTGGACTTAGCAATTTAAATCAAGAATTCTATGAGTTGTTTTATGTTTCTTTGTTTGAATTTGGTTTGTACTTGGATTATTTGTAATGGAAATTTGACTTTAATATATTTCAATTTAGTCAACCATGTGCTATGAACAGTCTACATGTCCCGCCCCGATGATTTCGCCATCGGTCGGGGTGTGACAATTTCATCTATAGTTACAAAAACATGCTTCTATAGACTCCCTCTTAACTATAACATCAAATTCTATCTATCACTAACACTGATAATCATCAGTTTACAAAGAATGTCCTAACAGACTCCCTCTAAATTAATGACACCACGTGTCTTCTGGCGAGACTTGATCTTCTTGCATTCCACTTGTGATCTTCCAATCTTCAATCTTCTAATTGCAGTCTTCAGTTACCGAGTAATCGTCAAACGCACCGACTCCCCTTTAACTGATGCTTGCATTGTAGATCATACCAAGTGCTTCAATAAGAACCAACTAACCCAACACACCTCATTGTAGTTGATCCTCTCAGCAGTAGCTTCCTCCAACCTGACTTAGACTTCCTCCAAACCAGCTGGCATATGATATAGAGTTTGAATTTCCAATAACCTTCATCAAACCAATCAGATCCCATAGGAATTCCAGTAAGATAAACTTTAGTTTTCAAACCAGATGTGTCCAAATCTATCCTGTGTCTTCACAAGTCAACCAAATTCCCGAAGATGTTCATTTCCAATTTCCCCTTTCAATGTAAGCTCCATCTGACTAGACCAGAAACAAGGGAATGTTTCCTATCCCGTCGGCCAATGATAAAGGTTCCATCTTCAACTAATAATCTAGCGGAGATCCAACTTCATCTTGAAAACACTCGATTAAATCAAACAAAAAATCATGCTCGGCGGTGATCACCCTGTATCCAAAGTCCAAAAGTCTTCAATTAGATCTTCATTCCTCGTTAACATCTCCTAATCTGTATACATTCACCATGGTGTGAAGTTTGGTAACTAGGTTGTCTATTTGGATTCCGCCCAGATCCCAAATGAGAAATCCAATCATAACTAAATCACATCAAATCTTAAACACATGCTTGACCAAAGAGCACGAAAAATATAGTTTACACCATAAATCATCTTTGAGATCCATGTTACATTATTGAGGTTTATATATAGGATGTACCAGCGGCTTATCCACCACCTCTTTAATGTCTTTTGAATACTCCTTAGATTTTATCCCCTCATTTCTCTTTAAACTATGCCCAGCGTCATCACCGCTTTACTTAAATCTTCAAAACCACAACTAGTCAAATCTAGGATTTTATTCTTTTATTGCTTTACAAAGATCCAAAACAGCAAAACCGTGGGTTCAAGTTGTTACAGTATTCATCCCCTATTAAAGAAGTATCATAAATACTCGTAGCCTACATATTCAGGTTTGAATACCTAAACAGTATGATTCTTTTTGCAAAGACCCAAAGCAGCAACATCTTCACAAATAAAACGAGACTTTTAGCCGATGACGACCCAGTCGCTCAACTTGAGTCAACATTCATTCCCTATTAAAGAAGTATACCGGATACTCGTAGCCTACATTTTTAGGTTTGAACACTTAAATAATGTATGACAATTGGTATCATCCAACAAAAATCTAGTCCTTGTTTCGCCAAGCCACATCAAATACAAAATTAGGTCCCGAAAAACCAAAATTGCTATCTTCTCAAAAATGGTCTGAAACAAGCGTATAAACGATCCCTAAAAAATTTGGCCAAGAAAAGTTTTCCTGCCGATTTTTTTTATTTATTTATTTTTTTTATATTTTTTAAATCCCAGATGATAGTTCATGCGTACTTAGCAAGTTCGCACAGCCAAATGCTCATGCGTACTTGATAAGTTCGCAGAGCCAAATACACATGCGTACTTAGTAAGTACGCAGGTCAACTACTCATGCGTACTTAGTAAGTATGCAGGGCTAGCCCATGCGTACTTAGTAAGTACGCAGAAAAGGTGAAATTACGTACTTGGTCAGTACAACAACGTTCTTGACTGATCTCGAAAAGTGTTGGATCTGAGAAATTGATGCTTCCAAAAGCTTAGAAATCATCATCTAGCAAACCCTAAGCCTTCCAAACACCAAATGAAGCGATAACGAACTTGAATTTAAGGATATTTGGTCTGAAAAAGGTACGACTCGTATGAACTCAGATCTGCGAAAAACCCTAAAAACTCGAATCTGGAACACAAATCAATGAACACCGAGTCTCTGATACCAGTTGTAGGTCCAGGGAGCATCGTCACATAGCGAAAAAAGCAAAGACCTGGTCGTTGATTCGTGTGGGAACGAAGGAGACAAGACAGAGAAAAATACGAACAACAAACAAGAGAATCAACACAAAAACGATATGTAATCCATAACAAAGAAGTCATCTCACATTACATACCGAAGAAGTACACATCTCTCGTCTACGCTCACAGTCTAGGGGAGGGAGAGTTCATCCCGCACGGACACCTCTCAACCTTGTTCTAGAAGTTCCACCAACAAATGAGGCCATCATCTCAATTTATAGGGATTGGAACAACACATGTGTAGGGCATTGGTCATGCGTACTTGATAAGTACGCAGGGCAAAAGCCATGCGTACTTACTAAGTATGCAGCACCAATCTAGTGCATAAGCTAAGTATGCAGGAACACCCTACTGCGTACTAGCTAAGTAGACCGATACATAAAATTTTATCTATAGTTACAAAAACATGCTTCTACATACATATATATTTATTTTATGAATAAATATGTAAATGTATACATATTTGATGTCTTTGTTAAATAAATCAATTGAGAATTTTATAAAAATGAAATTACTCCTTTATATGTATTAATAACCAAACAAATAATATTTTATAAAATTTATAAAACATTCTCGTAAACATCTTCATAGAATAAAAAATGAACTTGAAAAAAATGAATGACTTTAAACCACCAATTTTCATTTGAGCCTTCAAAAATTTGAACCCCCACCTTTCCATATTGAACCTCTTGCCAAGGAATTGAAACCCCCGTTATTTTGACTTTCAGAAGTCAACAGGCACCAAATCGAATCCATATTCCTCGAAATCAAAGCCGTTAATGATCTACGAACGTACGTGGACGTTACACAATGAATTACGAATGCAAGTAATGATCCAATTGAATAAAAAATTCAATGATTCGAAACCCAAAAGCCTCCTGTAACTGTTTCCGTCGGTCCCAATCAATTCGAACGTTTCATGTGAAATTTGAACATATAATCCAACCTAACACTATCGCGACATCCCTTTGGTACTCTCTGAACACTCAAACCCATCCCAAAACGCCTCTGATTCGCGATCAAACCCGAAGAACTCGAGGCTGGCGACTTTCTCTGATCTCTCGCTCCCCGTAACCATTTCAGGTAATGAGGACACCCCTATGCTCGTTTCAACCTCTTGAATAAAAGCCCTAATGTTTCGAGCGTGTGCCTGTGTGCCATCGTGATCAATTTTGAGGCTAGGGTTTTACGGGTTGGGTGATTTGGGGAAGAAGGCGGGTTGGTTTTGTTTATTAAATGATTTAATGGGTGGTTCTTTATGAGGGCAATTGCCCAGATCCACCGGTAAGACTCTTGGAACATACACACAAAGTCGCGGGTTCGAAACCACCCGCGCACCCTCTTTTTGTTTTCACGCTTACTTGACCCTATAAACCTGGCTCACAGTTGGTCTCGCTTATCTCCGTTTGAGCCGGCTACATTACACTAATAGTCCTCTTGTCTGGGGATAACAAGCGCGCAAGTCCAGAACTCACCTGGGTTCGATCCGCGTAACTTGCAATTATTTTTTTGAACCGTTTTAAGCCTTTAATTCACCTCATGAAAATTATTTTATAAACTCGGGACTTTTCAGACCAGTTCTATAAAAGTAGATTATTAAACTTCCAAATAAAACCATTTATTTATTATTATTAGGGTTAAAAACCTAATAAATTTTGGCTAAATCAATATAATTACTTTAGACAAATATTTACTTAAAATCCTAGGTTTACAACTAATAATTTGTACGTAAACTTGATTATTTTATAAAACCCAGTACCTTGTAAAGAAATTTACAAATTTATTCTATAAAACATTCAAAACACATTTCATGTTTTTAATAAATAATTAATTATGAGGTAATTATTTACTTAATTAGAGCCTTATACTTCAAAAGTTTGATTTAATTAATAACAAATTAAATCAGTATTTTAACACCTAGTTTGCTTAAAGAAAAATCAAATTAAAATAAATAAGGGATTTTATTTATTTACGTCGTTAAAGTATTTATTATTTTAACCTTGACTTAATTACTAAATAATTGGGTAATTGTTTTAAAACACTTATGCCCATGATAATTAAACTAAATAAATAAGAGGTTTTTATTTAATTATCCAATATTCCACTAATTCAACTTATTATCGTTCAAACTTAATTATTTTATTCAGTTACTTATTAAGAGCATATTTATTATTCATTTATGTACCTATTACAAACAAAAGAACATAAATTGGTTAATCATGTTTACACATACTCAATTGCTAACAAAACAAATAACACCTTATATTCTTACACCCATACTTTTTACAAGGGATTCCGTAAACAACATTTGAAACCCAAACAAGTACTCTCTTACTTAACCAAGCCCTCACCCAAACATGTACGCTATAGCTTTAACCATATGGTCAAGCTTTTTGTACGAGAAGAGATCAATGTTGACGTAGTCAACAAAGCTCTCAACGCCGCCGGCGTATTCTAGCAACTCGCCGGCGGGAGTGACTCTAAAGTGGCCCCTGTGGTGGATCTTGAGCGTGAAGGTCCTCGGATTACCTGGAATTTCAACATTAGGTTACACATTTTACATTAAAAAACACAACTTTAAGAAGTATACCCTGGTAGTGTGGTGTTGCACCACCGGTTGCTCGTACTCTCCATTGTGGCGCCATTTGAGTGTTTTTTTGTTTCAAGAGAAGGGTGACGAAGGTTTTTTGGTTGGATGAAAACCTAATTTGGTAAACTGGTATTTATAGGAGGGTGCGCCTGGTCGATCATCTTCCTCTGACAATTTGAATTTGGAGGCAGGAAGTGGAAAGACGATAATTAATTGGCCACACGCATAATTAATCGTGTCCATTAATTACTTTTAGCCACACATAAAGCGTTTAACCATGACCACTGATTACTTTTAGCCACACAAAATAACTGTAACCGTGACGATAAAATACTTATAGTTATAACTATTTAAACCCATGTGGCTAATAAACACTACTATATATCTTTGTATTAGCTTTTAGCCACATCATCAAACAAAAACAAATGGCGGTTCGTCACATTTAGCCACTGCTTTTGTTTCATTTACTAATTACAAAACAGTACTCTTTGGTTACACAAGCTAAAACAAGTGGCCATATCTATTAGCTCTTAGCCACATCACTAAAAATATACTATGGCAGTTCGTCACATTTGACTACACTATTCGAGAGTGGCTAGTAGATGTCACATTTTTATTTTAAAGTGTGGCAAATAGATGTGTTTTTGGTCACATGAATAACAAATCAAACAAATATATTAATAGTTGGTTACATTTGGCCACACTTTTCTAGTATGGCTACTAAATGTCAGATTTTTTTCTTTAACTGTGGCTAATAGATGTGTTTTTGGTCACATGAAACAAATACTGTGGTCGTAGATCATATTTGGTCACACTTTTCTAGTGTGGCAACCAAATGTCACAGTTTTTTCGTAAAGTGTGGCTAACAGATGTGTTTTTGGTCACATGTATCAAAAGAACAAACAAACAATGTGGTTGTAGATCACATTTGGCCACACTTTTATAGTGTGGCTACTAAATGTCATAGTTTTTTTCTTAAAGTATTGCTAAAGGTTTTGAACTGTTATACATTGTTCACATGAATAAATAAAATTTGTGGCCAAAAGTAGGATAGAAGGTTTTGAAATGTGATTAATTACCTTTAGCCACACATTTAATCGAAAGTGTGGCAGAGCGTTTTTTGAAAAAAGTGTGGCTAAAGGTCATATTTGGCGCAGTAAAGCCTTCTGCGAATATGATCATGGAAGAGAGGACCTGAAATCAGATCTGATGTTTAGTAGGAGAGAGAAGCAAATACAAAACATGTAACGACAAATACGATGAGATGTAAAAGGAGATCGGTGGAGGAAGACGGCCGCGATTACAAACCACGGCGGCGATTTCAATTGTGGGCTTTCAGAGGAAGTTCATGGAGAAACCGTAAATCAGTGGAGGAGAGGAGGGCGAAATACGTGGTAGCGAAAATTACAAACCACGATGGAGAGGAGGGTTCACGACCTGATAGCGGCTATGTTAGTCCCTCTTATCTAGTGATAATCAAGCCTCTAATCTGCAATAAATCTCCTGGAAAGGCGGAATCAATCCAAGAGCCAAATACAACCAAATCTAACGGATCAAACGATGAAATAAAATGTAAATGCCATATAGATGATATCAAACATCAAACGATAATCGTCCATTGATAAACTTGTTGATAATACAATGCTAAATGATGATCAACACACTTAGACTAATCTTTGATCAAAACATACAGCTGATAGTTACAAAATGAAAACTACTAATTACAATTCAAAACAAGACCTATATATAGTACAAAGTTCTCGTCCGAAAACTATTTAGAGCGAAAACTTTTTTGACTGAAAAAGTTTTCGTCCGAAAACTTTATACTTGAACACATCTGATCTGAAGAACTTAAATTCGATGGGCAACTAGGTTCCAACAATCCCCCTAGTCCATTGAATTACAAGTCTTCTATCTTGTTGGCATAAAGCTTTGTCTCAATCTTGATCTTCTTAGCATCCAGATACTGCAAACGCTTCTTTATGATCTTCGCTTCTGCTCTCATAAAAAAACAACGAGAAATAACTCGCATGTACAACTTTGCTTCATTCCTTATCATTGTGCTCATGTCACACCGGATTGTGTTGTAATACAGAATCTTGAGATCTTCATCGGACAAGCTGAAAAGGTCCATCGGATAAAAAATTTTGAATTCTGGTAAGCCTCTTTGTAAAATCAGTGCCTCATGAGTATTGCTATCATAGAACCATCGATCAAAGTCCTTAATGAAGCTATCTTTTCTTTCAGGAATATATACAGACGACACTGTGTCAGCCGGTTGAACTATGTACTTGTACTTTTTATCACCAGTCATCCTTTCTCTCCTTTTTATCTTCACACACACAGGAATTTGCGGCTGGAATGATGTAAAACTATATTGCTCACACTGATGTCTCAATAATTTCTCAAAATCAGAAGCACGAGTGCTGTTTGATGAATTGATCAATTTGAGATGACTTAAATCTCTGACGTCCCATCTCGAAAATGTCTGCAGCTTATGACATGTATCAAAATATTGAATATCCCCTTCAACCCAGTTGATCACATACATTCTCTTATCTTCCAACCTAAGATCTGCCAAGTTAATGTTTTTCATGGATTTCTGATCTTTTTAGTTATTTGCTCAGCAATTGACGGTTTCTCACTAAACTTCCACCACAAACTCTTATCATGTACCACCTTCTTTGTATTAGAATCTGTTTGAGCTTCATCAGTAGTATTTTCTTCACTTGGTTCATCAAAAGGAATTTTGTCATCTACTACCTTTTCCATCTTCCCAATGACATTCCCATCGCTTTTGGCATAAGTTTGTTTCTGTTCATATTCATACTTTTCATACCTTTTATTTGACTCACCTTCATCACTTGAATCATGATTATTAGAACCACTACCGACACCTGAACTTCCACTACTACTATCATCATCGTCAGATGGATCATTGTTATTCTTTTTAACATCAATTATAATTGTTGGATATTAGATGTCCAATCATCGATAATATCAACGTTACTATCGAGGTACGATCTGAAGAGTTACACTTTGGGCAAAGAACAAAGTATATTGTTTAATTGTTAAACGTTATTACATGAAACACAGGTTTGGTGTATTAGGTATCTAGGAGATGTTTAATAATTACGTTAGGATTTAATTATTTTGAATAATTAAACATAACTGTAGACGGAATAAGGTTTTATATATATTAGTGAATATATATATAATCGGGATTTTATTTTTAACTGTTAATTAAACTGGAGAGACTTGAACTGAGTAATGGTTAATCGGTTCGTAATTAAATGTTAATTACACAAGGGGTTGACTTGTAAATTAATTTATTATATAAACATGTTTAAGTCAAAACCCTAACAAGTTTTTTTTTTGGCCTCCCTCCCTCTCTCTTGCAATCGTCAACCGACCTCCCCCTTCCATTCTCGGTTTTCGTGATCGACCACCACCGGCCACCACCTTCACCGCCGTGAATAGCCGCCATGAGCCACAGCCCTGCTACCGTGTCCCCTCTGCAAGCCTAACCGGAGATACACCCATGAACCCGGTTTCGTGACTAGGTGCGAGTCAAACCGGGTTCCACCCGCTAGCCGGATCAAGTGTTTTTTGTGTGACGAGTTCGTTGTAGTCATCTAGCGTGACGTTGTTTGTACCCGGGTGTTACAAATCGGTTTATTTGTCAAAGGTATAAACCCTAAACACCCTATGGTTGTGTTTTATTTATTTTATTGTCTAAAGGCTGTGTAATCGGATCATTGTCAAAAAAGATCAGATCTTTATTATCGTGTGCTTTTATAAACGTTTCCGCCATTGCAAATATGATTTTATAAAGTTTCGTTTTAAATGTTAAAACCAGTGCACGATATCCCAACAATAATAACATCCTCTTCCTCTTCTTCCTTTTATTTCTCCTCTTCTTTATCATCTACTTCCATACCCTTTCCTTGTCGATTTAATAAATAATCCACATCGAACATATCTTGTAATCCAAATATAGTTTCATCATCATTTGTAGCTTTATCTTGATGAGGGTTAGATGACGGTCCTTCTTGATTCACAGTATCATTGTTTGCTTCAGGATTAGGTTGAGGGATTTCAACATTTCTTTTAATTGACATACCAAGATGCTTTAGTAGATCTTGCACAATTCCTTGAAGTTGCTTAATTTGAATCTGTCGTTGTTCAACCTGTATTTGTCGTCTATTATCTCTTGCCCTCAATTCTCTAATTTCTAGGGCACTAGTAGCTTCACGGCTTTGTAGATTTTCTATTTGAGTTTTCAGCTGACTCACTATATTTTCCGTTTCTTGAGTTGCAAATTCTTCATCAATTAAGTTGTAATCTTTAGAAGTCTTTTGCTTCACAGGTTCTGGAAATTCCTTTGCCTTGCCTTTGCCTGTATACCTTTGTTCCATTGTCTTTTCTTCTCAGGCTCTTTGATCACAATACCTTTAGACGGAGGAGGTATAGAAGGCACAGTCTTTTTAGCTTCAACTTCTTTTCTCTTGACTGGAGTATTTGTTGTTGCTGTTGCTTCAACATTAGATGTTGCCACAGGAACATCAACTTGAACAATCTCTGATTCTTTCACTGGTTCATTTTCATTCAAACTTGAACCAACATTCTTGTCTTGATTACTATCCCTCACACCTGCTGACTTGTCAACTATAGGAACTACATTCTCAGTTTTAGCTTCCGGTACTTGATTATTAACAAGTTGTTCACTTTCTTGATTAACATTTCCTTGAACTACACCACCTTCACCATCATCACCTCCTTCATCACCATCATCATCATAATCATCACCTTCATTATCTTCTACACCACTACTAAGAATGTCATCAACTTCACCATTCACTACAAAATCTGGATCAGGGTTTTCTTCAAGCCAATTAGCGAATAACGGTGTCAATTGCCCAGAGAATTTGCTTTTCTTCCTGATTGTGTTCATGCTACTAAATATTTTTTCTGACATATGCTCTAGTGGCAGCACTACTCCATCGTTCGGTAAATCTGGCAGGAGAGTATTTATGATCATTTGTAAGAACCTCGAATATAGCAAGAATTTGTTGTTCTACCTTGGTCCAACAAAATTGTTTATCATCGACTCAAATATCATCCTTGAGAAGTTGATGTCACACCCCAACCGACGGCGGAATACGTCGAGGCGGACGTGTTAACTGTTCATAAGCACATGATCAACTAAATTTCATATTGTTTATTAAATCAAGATTTCATTACATAAGTTCAATCAACAACCAAAATCAAATACGTCATCATGTGTAAGTTCTTTGTTCACTAAGTCCAAATCCTATATGTTGTATCTTCCATATGATTTCAAATGTGGGCACCTGAAACATGATGAAAACAAGGTCAAGTAAAAATAGTTGGTGAGCATACATAGGTTTTGACATCACAAGTAATATCAAGAGTTTGTGTACAATTCATGTGATACATGGATTAATAAGGAAATTATGGAGAACCATTATTGTTTAAACTGGGCACACAATCAAACCTTTTGACTGATAGGCATAACACGCAGATTATCCTTAAGTGTTTTCGGAAACAATCACCCTAACCGGGTGGGTTGGTCAGACACGATAGATCTATCATTGTATACCTTCGGCTTGTACTGAGTTAATGATTGCACTTGCACTATGTACAAAAAGTATGTAAATGTTGTTTGCACAAATAGTGTTCAAGCATAAGGCACAAATTGCACACATGATCATAATGTTTTGAATTGTATAAGTTGTAGATAGTTTCAAATGAATATCATGTTTCACCCAAAAGATGTAAATATGAAAAAGGGGGCTATCTAAACTCACCTGAGTTGTGTACGAGTAGTAGGTAGCACCACACAAGGGTGTAAATAGAAAACACGAGAGTTTTCTTGTGAACAACCTACGTATGCCCTAGAATTATAAGCATAATAGTTAGGGATACCATGAGATTTTTGTGACGACGACACGAAAGATTTGAAGGTCCTAAAATATACTTAGGATTAATGAGAAGATGTAACATCCCAAAACTGGTAATAAATAAATAACGACATGATCAAAATTATAATTTTAAATGGCGAAAGAAAAACGGATGGGCTTGGGCTCGGCTCCAACGGGCCGAAGGAAGCCCAAGTATATATGGGCAAGGGCTGGTTGTAAGACGGTTGTAAGATAATGATGGACTACTTCGGTAGGACGGTTGTAAGATAATGATGGACTACTTTGGTAGGACGGTTGTAAGATAATGACGGATGGACACTAGTTGCCGGACGGTTGTAAGTAATGACGGACTACTTCGGTAGGACGGTTGTAAGATAATGACGGACTACTTCGGTAGGACGGTTGTAAGATAATGACGGACGGACACTAGTTGCCGGACGGTTGTAAGTATGATGGACTACGACGGTAGACCGTGACGTTTGTCTTTGTGACTCACGTAATCATTGATGGGCCGATCCCCCTTATGTGTAAGACCAGCAAAGGCACAAATAAATGTAAGAATGTATGTATCTATATATGTACCCACAAAGATTATAAATATGAAGGAAAGAATCGAAACAGAGTATATATATACATGAATACTTACGAAAAATTATGACTAGAATTAATGTTTATGCCTACTTGATTTAAACTAGAACTCACCAACGTTAGCTGACTTTTAGTATACATTTCATGTGACAAAAGGAAGGGTCGTGCGAAGGCGTAATGGTTACCCGGCATCAAGACTGACATCCCACTTTTATATATGTTAAGACAAATGTTATGTTTAATGTTAAGACTTCCGCTGCTATGTTATGTTATTGAATGATATATGCTTCCGCTGTGTTTGAATGTTTTTAATTAAAAGTTCAGTGATCAATGACTATGTTTATGAGTAAATCCAACAAGTGAGGCCTCCCGGGTTTGGGGCCTTACAAGTTGGTATCAGAGCAATAGTTTGAGAGATTCAGACATCCCTAAATGTCTGGACTCAAACTGATTATGGGACCAACGCACGGATGTCAGTATGGGTAACCAACGCCAACGCCAGCACGGTAAGTATGTACTAGAGTTAATACACATGGATAAGAATAGATACCTTAACTTAGAACAAATAGATGTCAATGTCACAACCGATTTGAAGAGTTTTAAACCCAAAAAGCAATGTAAATTAGTAATCACAAACCGGTCACTGTAATTAAAAATTTACCTTGCTCGTATTGTTCCAAAACTATGATCTAAAGGAATGGCAATGATGTATTCCCTTATAACTATAAGAAACTAGGAACAAGAATGAATGATTAAGTATTATGTGAAGGGCCTACCTCAAAGGGTCCGTGTTCATGTGAAAGCTAATCTACCATCGACCTTCGAGTCGGTAGTGAATCTGAGCGGAATCGTCTACGACGGTTATGCCAATGAGGACCCACCAACAGAGACCCAAAAGAGAAAATGGGAGAACCCGTCTAGAGGCACCGGAAGAGGGAATGTAACAACCGAAATTAAGAAACCAAGGTCGGAAGGGTATGAAACTTGCAAGAAATGTGGAAGGCAACATCTTGGCGAGTGTCGAGTTGGCACCACCACATGTTATAGGTGTGGGAAGGCGGGACACTATTCTCACGACTGTTTGAGAGAAACTAAATGTCAAAGTTGTGGACAATTTGGACATCTGACCAAGAGTTGCAGAAAAACCAGACAATCTGGTTCGGGAAAAGAAAAGGAACAAGAACAGCCAAAGGCTAGGACACGAGCCTACGCCATGACTGAGGAGGAAGCAAGGGGAAACCCTGATGTTGTGTCAGGTACGTTCCTAGTTAATAACGAACATGTTGTTATTTTATTTGACTCTGGTGCTAGTAAAAGTTTTATATCCAACGCATTTAGTCGTAAACTAGGTTGCACTCTCAACACCATAGTAAAGGTCTTTAGCGTACAAACTGCTGTTGGTAAAAATTCGGCAGTATTTCAAGTAACAGAGGATTGCATCATAGAAATAGAGGGTCATAAGTTCCCTTCTAGATTATTCATTCTCACCTAAGGAGGATTCGATATAGTATTGGGTATGGATTGGCTAGCTGCCAACGAAGCTCAAATCATATGTAAACGTAAGAGGATACACCTCAAAGCTCCTAGCGGCAGTCCAATTACGATTTATGGGGATTGGAATTGCACGATGCCGAACATCATCTCGATGATCAAGGCCGAAAGATACATGAGGCGTGGTTGCGAAGCTTATTTGGCATATGTTATTGATGATAGAATGAAAATGAATGAACTCAAGAATGTACCCGTGGTGTGCAACTTTCCGGAAGTATTCCCTAAGGATCTACCTGGGTTACCACCCGATCGGGAAATAGAATTTCAGATTAACTTATTGCCAGGAGCTGAGCCCGTTGCCAAAGCCCCCTACCGATTGGCTCCGTCAGAAATGAAAGAACTGATGTCTCAACTAGAGGAACTAACAAAAAAAGGATTTATTAGACCGAGCATCTCACCGTGGAGCGCTCCGGTACTATTTGTAAAGAAGAAGGATGGCAGCATGCGCATGTGCATTGACTACCGCGAGTTGAACAAGAGGACAGTAAAGAACAAATACCCACTGCCTAGAATAGACGACCTTTTTGATCAACTGCAAAGTGCAAGTTGGTTCTCAAAGATTGATCTTAGGTCGGGTTACCATCAGTTGAAAGTAAGAGAAGAAGACGTACCAAAGACCGCGTTTCGCACGTGTTATGGGCATTATGAGTTTCTCGTGATGTCCTTCGGATTGACCAACGCACCAGCAGCGTTCATGGATTTGATGAATAGAGTATGTCGACCAATGTTGGATCGATCAGTGATAGTTTTTATAGATGACATACTGGTATATTCGAAAAGCGAGGGTGATCACCACTGTCACCTAAGAGAAGTTCTGGAGGTGCTAAAGCAGGAAAAGTTGTACGCAAAATTCTCCAAATGCGCGTTTTGGATTAGGGAAGTCCAATTCCTAGGTCATGTGATACACCCAAACGGCATCATGGTAGATCCTACAAAGATCGAAAAAGTAAAGGAAAGGAACGTCCCAAAGACACCAACAGATATACGAAGTTTTCTGGGGTTGGCAGGCTACTATCGGAGGTTCATTCAAGATTTCTCGAAGATAGCCTCGCCACTAACTAAATTGACACGGAAAGAAGTGAAATATGAATGGGGTCCAACCTAAAACAACGCGTTTGAGGAACTTAAAACGCGATTAACCCAAGCTCCAGTCTTGACACTACCTAAGGGAAATGAAGACTTGGTAGTCTACTCTGACGCTTCGGGTCAAGGTTTAGGCTGTGTACTTATGCAACGAGGAAAGGTAATTTCTTACGCTTCGCGACAACTAAAGATTCACGAGGTTAACTACCCAACTCACGATCTGGAGTTAGCGGCATTAGTTTTCGCATTAAAAATATGGAGGCACTATCTGTATAGAGTTAAATGCACCATCTACTCCGATCATAAAAGCTTGAAGTACTTTTTCGAGCAAAAGGAATTAAATATGAGGCAAAGGAGGTGGTTAGAATTATTAAAGGACTACGATTGTGAGATACTGTACCATCCAGGCAAGGCAAATGTAGTAGCTGACGCCTTAAGCAGAAAGGAGCAATCTGATCCTATCCGGATCAAGGCATGTCAGCTGATTATAACGCCAGATTTGATGAATGAAATATCAAAAGCACAAGATGAAGCACTATTAGAAAGAAATATTAAACGGGAAAGAATAGTAGGACAACAAGGGAATTTGGATGCAAATGTATACGGTGTACGAACTAGGTTTGGCCGGATGTGGATACCTAAGATTGGCGAGCTTAGAGCCAAAATACTCGAGGAGGCCCATAAGTCTCGCTATTCCATCCACCCTGGGATAAACAAAATGTATCAAGACTTGAAGAAAGAGTACTGGTGGTCCGGCATGAAGAATGATGTGACCGAGTACGTGAACAAGTGCCTAACGTGTTCACTAGTTAAGGCCGAGCACCAGAAACCATGCGGCAAAATGCAACCTCTACCAATACCGGAATGGAAGTGGGAGGAGATCACGATGGACTTCATTACCAAGCTACCGCGAACAGCTAAAGGCAATGATTCCATTTGGGTGATCGTCGACCGCTTGACAAAGAGTGCTCACTTCTTGCCAATACGTGAAACTCCTTCATATGAAGAGCTAGCAGAAATATTTATCAAGGAAATGACATGGTATGCCGCTGTCGATTGTGTCCGACAGGGATACTAGATTCACGTCAACGTTTTGGAAGAAATTCAGTGAATCGATGGGCACTAGACTGAACATTAGCACCGCTTACCACCCTCAAACCGATGGTCAATCTGAAAGGACCATTCAGACCTTGGAGGACATGCTCCGAGCCTGTATCATTGACTTCGGTGGGAGCTGGGACAGCCATCTACCATTGGCAGAATTTTCATATAACAATAGCTATCATTCAACGATTGGCATGCCGCCATTTGAAATGTTGTATGGAAGGAGATGTAGGACCCCGGTGTGTTGGGGGGAATTGGGCAGAAGGACTTTGCAAGCCTCGAAGTGGTCAAAGCTACTTCTGAGAATATTGATCAAATCAAAGCTCGAATGAAAGCCGCGAAGGACAGACAGAAATCGTACGCGGATAAGAGAAGGAGGGAATTGGAGTTTCAAGTAGGGGACATGGTACTGTTGAAGGTATCGCCATGGAAAGGAATCATCCGATTCAGAAAACATGGCAAACTAAGTCCAAGGTTTGTCGGACCTTTTAAGATCTTAGCGAGAGTGGGTCAAGTTGCTTACAGACTCGACCTACCTGATGCGCTTAGCGAAATACACCCTACGTTCCACGTGTCGCACTTACGTAAGTGTCTAGCTGAAGACACGGCTCACATACCTTACGATGAGATCGAGGTGGATAACAGTCTGAATTATGTCGAGGAACAAATAGCCATCCTTGACCGATCTGAGAAGCGACTACGAAACAAGTCAATCCCATTGGTCAAAGTTCAATGGAAGCACAGAAAGGGATCGGAATCTACCTGGGAGAAAGAAGACGAGATGCGGGAACTATACCCTCAGTTGTTTAACGTATAATTGGTTTCGAGGACGAAACCTTTCTAAGGGGGGTAGACTTGTAACATCCCAAAACTGGTAATAAATAAATAATGACACGATCAAAATTATAATTTTTAAATGGCGAAAGAAAAACGAATGGGTTGGGCTCGGCTCCAATGGGCCGAAGGAAGCCCAAGTATATATGGGCAAGGGCTGCCCAAAACCTTTCATTTCTACCATTCACAAGTTCTAGAGAGAGAGAGAAGAGAGCTCTGGTCTGGAGAGAGAAAGTGACGGATCGACTCGGGAATTCAGGAGAACGTTGCTGCTGTGCTCGTGATCATCTCCTCCTAATCAGAAATCCAATCCAGGTAAGCGTTCGATCACAATCTGAGCTTTTATGAATTTTTTAGGATTTTCAGTTTTAGCCCAATAGATGATGATTTTACGGATGAAACTTGAAAATGCTCTTAGGTATATGTAGGTCCCTTCGTGTGTGTCGGATCGTCACATGCAAGTGGTCTACTAGTCGCACCGGGTTGCGGAATACCCGTGACTAGGTGGAGAGTCTTACTAAACAAAGTAAACCAAACACGAGAGTCACAATAAACGTTCTTTGTATTATAAACACTCGACGGTTACAGAGAGAATACAAGCTGCGTACTTAGCAAAACTGAGTTCGTCTGAACAAATGGTTCTGCGTACTTAGCCTCTGTGAACCTATCCTATTTATACAGACCTGATGCCTGCGCACTTAGCAAGTGCGCAGGACCAATTGCTCTTGCGTACTTAACAAGTACGCAAAGGTGTTCTTGCGTACTTGCTAAGTACGCAGGAGCTTTCTCCTACGCACATGTAAGTGCGCAAAACACTTGGTAGAAAAACAACATACATTATGTAAAAGTAAATACAACTCGATAAACTATTACATAATGACTCATAAATACAAAGACAAATTACAGACATTAGATATACAAACTAAGACTCTATCCAAAGTGTTGTCACATGAAAGTGCATCAACAAACTCCCCCTTGACAACAGCTCGGGATCTTCATCGTCTTCAGTCTTCGGTCTTCAGTCTTCACAGCATCTGCTCCTTAGCTTCCATCTTCTTTTTGTAATCAAGACAGAACTTGATCAACTTGTCGTATTTGGCTGAGAGAAGCTTCGTCCACTCGTCAGTGTGGATGCAGTACTTGTCGGCTAGTACCTCCAGAACGTTCACTGAAAAGTTGATGAAGCAGACTTCATCAAATATCCTGATCACTTCCTTTGGCACAATATTTCCACTTGCTGACTTACCTTTACTCATTACCACAGCCTCGCCTGTTTTTGGATCAACGTACCAGTACCACATGTCACCAAGAATATCCTGAGGTAACTTGCTCAGGGGAATCTTAGTTTCACATCACACTGGCTTGTATACCAATCTCTTTATGGGCTTCTTATTCACAGGATGCACAGCGTGCTTATCCTTGACTCTTCTGGGCTTCTGAGGCTTGAGGTATTCAAATTTCCCTGATCTTGCTTCCCGCTGTAGTGTTACCCACAAACCCATTGCTACTGCATGATTCGAGTGACTTAGCAGATCGCGGTTTGCGAGGTTAACTAGGTCATACTTGGGCAAAGAGTTGAACGCCTCACTGGTGGGTTTCAAGTATTGAACCCCCCCAGATCTTTTGATGGCGTACAGCTGCCTGTCCTCCTCGAACCTAACAGCTACGATCATACCTGTCGCTCCGTGCTTGTCTGTGATAGACGTCTTTTGCCACACGGGAGCTGGACCCTTTGTAGATGTAGAAGGCATGTCTTTCTCTTTTTGTGCCTCAGGGTCCACAGGTATAGGGTCGACCGGGGAGGCTTTAGTTGTAGTTTCAACATTACTTGCCGTGTCAACTGAGCCTGTTTCGAGCATAGAGTCGAGCGATGGTACTTCAAAGATCTCACCATCTTCTAACTCATACTTACCTTCCCCGTCGTCCTTGGGAATCTCAATCACCACATCATCGTCATCCTCGTTCCAGTCATCACCTGAGTCGATCTCTCCTTCTTCCAGATTAAGGAGAGCATCGATCTGTGCCTCTTTGGAATAGTCAGGCTCTAAATAGAGGATCTCATCATCAGATAAGTCCTTGAGCACGTCAGCCGCTGACTTCCCTTTATCTCTGCCACCACCACCTGAGGTATCACCACCCTCTTGCTGAGTAGACTCCCCCTCAGCCAATGGAACAGAAGAGATGGGCACAATCGCCAAAGCTAGGTGCTCACCTCCACTAGGACCGACTTCAGGATCCTTGTCTTTATCATCATCCTTAGTCAAATCGACTGGATGACAAGACTCGGCACCGGTGGATTTCTTTTCTTTGTCTTTGTCTTTCTCTTTCTCTGTCTCCTTCTCTGTCTCCTTCTCCCCCTGAGCACCTAGCTTCGCGGTCAGTTCACCAACTAGTTTGACCATAGCTTCGTGCTCCTTCCTTTGTAGATCCAGCCTTAGCTCCAGGGAAGTTCTGTGGGCTAGAATCATGTCATTAGTCTTCATCAACAGTTCATTATGTGCCATGACATTCTTCAACCATTCATCAGTCCCCATTCTCTGGCTACGCAGAATCCTAATTTCATCCGCCAGAGAGTTTATTTGTGCTTGTTGAGCATCAGAGTCCTCTTTTGACTTTTGAATAGTCTTCAACAAGCCAACAACTTGGGTTTCTAGCACATCGATCCTAGCTTCATTTAGATCCGGATGCCTAGATGATGAGGTTTCGGCGTTGTGGATGGGGGAAGAGAAGATTGTGTCAAAGTCGAACCCCTGTGAGAAATCACCATAGTTAAAGGGTTGACCTGACGGCTCTTTGGTGGGTGTTGGGATGGGGGATGTAATGATGGGAGTTATGGTTGGGGTGATGGTGACTGACTCCGTGAAAAGTGGAGCAGTCACCGTCACCTGGACGGTTGGAGTAGGGAGGGTCACCGTCACAGGAATCACCTCTGTGACCGCCGTGACTGCCACAACTGCTTGTACCAGTGGCTGTCTCCTCCTTCTATACAGTTGCTGTGCTGACGGGGTATATTCTGACTCTGGATTGGCAGCTTCAACTTGTACTGGCTGCACAGTCGGAATCTCTTCAACCCTGGGGATAGCAACCTCTTGCCGATCGCCCCTTTTCTTGTTGGCCCTCTCACGCCTTTGTCTTTGTAGAGTAGCGTCAGAGTCGGAATCCGGCTCGTATTCGCTGCTCGAGCTTTGTCGTTTTCTTTTTGAAGACGACGCAGGCAGGGTTACCTGTTCCGACCTTCTCGGATGTGCCTGTGATGGTGCGTCATCGGAATCAGAAGAATCTGATTCTGTTGCCTCCGAATCGGATTCCTCAGCACCACCAACATCACCTTCATCATCACCTTCATCATCATCATGCTCTTCCTCTTGCTCTTCACCAGAGTCATCACTCATCTCTGGTGCTGAGTTGGGACTATACCAGTTCCAATCTTCAGGAGCGACGTATGCTTCATTCAGTAGGTGGCCAAAGAGTTCAGTGTGCGCAGGGGTAGGTTCTACACTGCCTGGCTTTAGAAACTGAGCAAAGACTCTCTTATCCACCCTTTTTACCTGCAGTCTCTCCTCGATAGCACGTAGGTTTGGCAATGCATCATCGATCAGGAGCTGCACAAACCTCGGGTACAAAAGGAACATGAACCTCTCTGCTGTATTTATCTGGTCATTGAGTGCTTTGAAGATATAGCGAGAGAAGTTGTAGCCCCGATTGAGAGACAGGCCCACCATGGCCGCTGCAAGGTCATGACCCATGGCATCTTTCCCCGCTTTCCTGGATGAGATGCACACGATCATGATGTGGGCAAAGTAACGCCATTGATCCAATACCCACATCTTCTTGTAAGAAGCATAGTCCCTAGCCCTGACATATCCCATTCTGTGCCTCCAACACCCATCCACGTAGTAATCTGGATAGGATGTCGGGTCGGTGGCAAGGTCTCCGAACTGCAATACTCTCCTTATTGTATCCTCAGAGATAGCAATAGCCCGACCGTCAACGGTAGCCCTTATGACATTCGGGGATACCGTGCAATCGTGCTTTGCAGTCTCCCAGAATTGCTCCAAGTATGGTCTTGAGACTGTTGGGTTAGCTGAGATTGCATAGCTTATTCTTGATCGGTTCAGAAAATCCACGATCTCCCGATATTGTAAAGCTGCCCCTTTCCATTCTGGTTCGGTGTTTGCTAACAAATTGAATTCATCAGTGAATGCCCGAGCCATAGTCTACAAAAAACATACAAAAAGCATAATCAGAACAAAGTATAGCATTGGGAATAGACACACATGACACAGTATAGTAGTTACACTTTGAAAAAATTTTCAGATTTAGGAAAAATTTCTAAGTGTTGGTCCTGCGCACTTAGCAAGTGCGCAGGATTTTCCTCTTGCGTACTTGCTAAGTGCACAAGATTCACACTTAGCAAAAATTCCAGAAAATTGTAATTCGTTCAAAACGTGGGTTGATTAGGTCGCCACTAGGTCGGAATCAAGGATTCTAACCTATGGTACCATTATCAACACCACACACTGCTTAACCTCGTTCCATTTTTGACCTAGACCAGTCGCCGACCCACTGTCGGTTCAACTTCAACCGACGGATCAATCGAGGACAGGAGATGATTAGGGAATCGATTAAAGCTTCCTATTCGCTTGTTACAGATAATAAGTTACCCAAACAACCCCATTTTACCCCAAAATATATCGGATTTAACCTAACATTTTCTATGTCAAAAATCGGTCAATAGTCACGATTAAATGGATGAAATCGGCCAAGATTCTCACCTATGAGATGAAATAAGATTATGAAAGTATGGACGGGACGAAAAGATGGTTTAGACACTATCGATTTTGAGCGAAAAATTTGCAGATGGAAATTTTGAGTTTTGAATGCGTGAAACTGAGAACAATTCTAAGTGTCACATATATACCCCTCACTTACTGCTCGTGCGTACTTGTTAAGTGCGCACGAGTTAACTCTTGCGTACTTACAAGTACGCAGGACTTAACTCTTGCGCATTTACAAGTGCGCAAGAATAACTCTTGCGTACTTGTTAAGTGCGCAAGTTTTACTTCGTGCGAACTTGACAAGTGCGCAATTTTTCAACCCAGATTTATGAAGATTTTCAAGTCAAATAACGAACAAGATAAAAATATTCAACCAGGAGGATTCAAATACAATTCATGAAGGTTAAACAATAAATATTTTTTTTTTGGTTTTTTTTCTAATTTAAACTTGAACTATACAAAAACTTAAAAATCTTTTTGTTCTTTTCTTGATAGAAATATACAAGTATTCACACAAGCTATTTTTGATCAAAGACACGAGCAGAGGATCATATCAGGCTAACTTATAGCAAAAACGATACAATATAAACATCAAAGAATATGGGATCGTGTCATATATTACTCTTTATTCATACGTAATAAGCACATAAACAAGTAATTAAAGTTGACAATATTATAAGATTTGAAACTATACACATCTTTGTATCATGTTCTTGTGTATTAAGGTATTAATTATAAGATATACAACGTGTACCCCACTGAGATGCTATGATATTTTGCACTATCTTCAAGGCATCTAAGATTATTTTCAATTATTTTTTTAATTTTCATAATGAAGCTACATCTATTAGCACAGGAAAAATCAAGCAGAATCCATAAGGATTTTCAGGAATCATAAGATTCAGAATCGAGTGATTCATTTGTCTTGGTTTCATGTGATTTTCTTCTTTGAATATCGGGATGATGATTCAGGATAATAGATATGGTGTTTGATTATCAGGTAAAGGGATCCAACTTTTATCTGGATTTGATTTCAATGAATCAGGAGTGATTCAAGGGTGAATACATGCTCAACGGTTAATGTAGAGACATGTCTTGATTCAATCTCTCCTTTCATACTTGTGAGTATGGGCAGTGAGATGAACCGCATTAATTATGCTAACGACATAACCCGAAACTGATCTCAAAAGAAAATTATTGCCAAAATCTAACATCCTTTATCTGATAATGATCTTTTCTATTCTTTTACGCACACACGCTTGTAAACATGGGTTCAAATCACGGTTGTATTTTAGATTTAGTTTCCACACTACTAGTGATTCAAAGACGCATACAGCCTACTGACAATTCAAATTTCTTGTAAATAAACAGATTAAAAACATAATAATTTAAACAATTAAGTAAACATGACGCAATCATTTCCCATATGAGCAGTGTGTGGTGTTTAGATCATTTCTGATGTACTATCATTTCCTCTTTTCTCAAGTTAACTTTGAAATTTTCTCCATTTTCTATTTTGTTTTTGGTTTTGTAAAATATTTTAAAGACTAAAAGAACTATACAGAAAATTTAAAAGAATTAAATATTTAACTTTCATGTATTGAATTGAGATAAGAAAACTTAGTTTTCACTCAGGATTGAACATTCCTATCAAGTTGACAAGATGCTCAAAACGGGATCGATCAAATGCCTTTGTGAAAAGGTCAGGAAGATTGTCATCCGTGTGAACTTTTACAAGTTCAATTAAATGCTTTTCAGCATAGTCACGGATGAAATGATGGTGAATCTCTATATGTTTAGTTTTGGAATGTTTCACCGGGTTATTTGTGATGGACATGGTGGCATTGTTGTCAATGAATAGAGGAGTTCCAGTGAAGTTCAAGCCGTAGTCTCGCAATTGCTGCTGAATCCACAATATCTGAGAACAACCGCTAGCTGCAGCAATGTACTCTGCTTCACAAGTTGAGACAGAAACCGTTGACTGCTTCTTACACTGCCAGGAGACCAGTCTGTCTCCTAAGAATTGACATCCACTAGAAGTTTACTTTCTGCCAAGGTTACAACCGCCATAATTTGAATCGGTGTAGGCTTTGAAGTCGAATGACTGCTGCTTAGAGTACCAAAGACCTAATCGGGGTTTCCCTTTCAGGTATCTGAAAATTCTCTTCACGGCTATCATATGTGACTCCTTCGGTTGAGACTGAAACCTTGAGCACAAACATACAGCAAACATTATATCGGGTCTTGAAGCTGTGAGATACATAAGTGATCCGATCATCCCACGATACAACCTGCTGTCCACATCCTTTCCATCTCTGTCTGGATGCAAACCATGATTGACTGGGATTGGTGTGCCATAAGTAGTGCTATCACTCATCTTATATTTTGACAAGATATCCTGCACGTACTTAGTTTGATGTAGATAAATACCATTCTCTCTTTGACTGACTTACAGACCTAGAAAGAATGACAGTTCACCCATATTGCTCATTTCAAACTTGGACTTCATCACCTTCTTGAATTCCCTACACATCCCTTCATTGGTCGACCCAAAGATAATGTCGTCGACATATACTTGCACAAGAAGAATGTCACCTCCTGCTTTCCGTATGAAGAGAGTCGAGTCAATCTGTCCACGGTCGAAACCATTAGACAGTAAATGCTTAGATAATGTCTCATACCATGCCCGCGGTGCTTGATGAAGACCATAAAGTGCTTTGTCGAGCATGTACACTTTATTGATATTATGCGGATCTTCAAAACCGGGAGGTTGAGTGACATAGACTTCTTCATGCACCTTACCATAAAGGAAAGCACTCTTCACATCAAGTTGATAGACCTTGAAGCCGACATAAGTGGCATAAGCCAAGAACAGTCGAATGGCCTCAATTCTAGCAACTGGGGCATATACTTCATTGTAATCCAAGCCCTCTTGTTGATAAAAACCCTGAACAACCAATCTTGCTTTGTTCTTCACAACTACATGATGATCATCCGTCTTGCATTTGAACACCCATCTGGTACCAATTGGCTGAAAGCCTTTTGGCAAGTCAACTAAATCCCACACTTGCAACTTTTGGATTTGAGACAGTTCATCTTGCATCGCCTCAATCCAGCAGTTGTCAGCGAGAGCCTCCTTCACATTCTTCGGCTCTACCTGGGACACGAATGCAGCATGCAGACATGTTTCCATGACACCAGTGTCAAATATCTCTATGTAAAGACTGGTGTTCTCAGTGATGGTTCTATGACGAGTCTGAACACCGGCATAACGATCACCAATAATGTTGTCGATTGGATGATTCCTATGCACCCTCGTCTCCGGTACAATTGGTTCTTGAATTTCTGGATCTAGATTTGTGCTTAACTCCCCCATTTCCTGTGTTCCAGAGGAAGAAGATTCAATGTTAATTGGATCAGCTGGAGCTTCATTTCCTATAATTGTGTTAGGATTGGCTTGAGCGTCATCTCCAACAATATGAACACCTTCACTGTTATCACTGTCATGAGTTCCAGATGCAGATGCAGCATTGGAATCAGGAGTTATAATTGCTACAGTAGCACGAGTAGAAAAACTGGAGTCATTGTTGCCACGCAATAAATCATAGACATTTGCGGCGTCTTCTGCAGATAAGTCAGGAAGATTGAAGGACTTGAATAGCGCATCATAATCAAAACCCCAAGCTGGATCTTTTGGTTCTGGTGGAGTGCTGTGTTTACTACAGTCCACTTCAAACCATTCCTCGACAGTACGAGTTCCTATGTTGTACACTCTCTTGCAGGGCGAATTGGCAACATATCCTAAGAAGATGCCTTCCACCGCTTTCGCATGAAATTTAGACTGACGGTCTTTATACTGTAGCAACAAGGACTACCAAAAGGAACTAGGTAATCAAGATTGGGAAGTCGATTGTTGATCAACTCATAACATGTCTTGTTGTGCCTTTTCACAACCAGAACCCTGTTTAAGACGTGACAAGCTGTATTAACTGCTTCTGCCCAGAAAGTGACAGGAAGCTTTGCATCTGACAGCATAGTCCTTGCAGTCTCGATCAGTGTTCTGTTCTTCCGTTCAGCAACTCCATTCTGATGAGGTGTGTACGGCGCGCTGAATTCGTGACGGATCCCTCTCTTGAGACAGAAAAGTTCCATCAAATTATTCTTGAACTCAGTTCCGTTGTCACTCCTTATTCTTCTAACTTTCAGCTTGCAAAGAGATTCCAAGCTCAGGATCAGGTATTGAAGAACATCAACAGTCTCGTCTTTTGTACCTAAAAAATGCACCCAAGAAAAACGTGAGAAATCATCAGTTATAACTAGACAGAACGACTTACCTCCAATACTCCTGATACTTATGGGGCCAAACAGATCCATGTGTAATAGCTTCAAAGGGGTATCGATAGAGTTTTGGAGCTTGGGCTTGTGAGACTTCCGTTGCTGTTTGCCCTTTTTACACGACATACAGTCATCTGCAACGGTAAACCTCAACTTAGGAACCCCGATTACCAAACCGTTTCGGACAAGATGATTCATTTTACGATAAGAAATATGTCCGAGTTTCCTATGCCACAAGATGGAGTCAAGTGTTGTCGCTTTTGTAAGCAAACAAGTAGCAACTGATGAGGTGGTTTTTGCCACGCTCAGATCGATCTGATAAGTGTCGTTTGATCTTGGTGCTCTCATCAGAATCTAGTCTTCGGGAACCTCAAAACCGGGTTTGAGAATCAGACATTCTGACTTGTCAAACATCACCGAGTACTCCTTGTCACACATTTGGGAGACACTCAACATGTTATGCTTCAGCTGCTCGCAAAAGTTGACATTGTCAAAGCTAACATAACCGTTTGAAACCATGCCTTGACACGTGATGCTGCCGCCTTTTTCTCCGGCAAAGGCCACATAGCCGCCTCTGAATGGTTTAACATCTTGAAGCAGGGCCATGTTTCCTGTCATGTGCCGGGAGCATCCACTATCTACATACCAACGGTTAGAGATAGTACCCTTCGGACGTCCCTGTACGAGTAACAAAAGAATTAGTTAGATTTGGAGACACAAGCCATTGTGGTCTTGGGTCGTCCATCCTTTTCAAAATAAACTACTTCTTTCAACTCACAGTCGTGATGACTGTTCAAAATTGGTGAATCTTTGGATGAATTTGGAACAGGAGATTGAGAACCTTTAACTTTCTTGTTCCAGGATCTCTTTTGATTCTTAACCAGAACAGTAGACTTTGGCTCAACCACAGCCGGTGAACTTGTGGAAGCTTCACATGATTGAGTCTTAGTCAGTTGTTCCAGCTTTCTCAACCTCTTATTCCTTCTTCTTCTTTGTGGCTTAGAGAGTCTAGCCACAGATTTCTCACCAGTGCGTGTACTACCAGATGTAGACACACGAGGTGCAGCAGGTTGCTTTACCTTTCTTGCAACAGATGGTTTGGTCTCAGATTTAATATTAGGTTTTCCCATAGGTTGTACTGGTGGTTTCACCACATTCTGCTTTGGACTTCTGGGAGGTTTCACTATTGGCGACTTAGGGATAACGGCTGGCTGTGAGACAACATGCCATTTCCCTTGGTTCTTTGATGGACAGTTCACACGAATGTGACCAACCATGCCATAATGAAAACACATCCTCTTGTCCACTTGAGTTCTCTTGTAAGGCTCATTAGATCTGGTCTTAGATAACTCTCCATTATGACCAGGAGGAGTTGGTTTATGAACAGGAGTCTGACCTTTTTCAGTTTGGTTTTTGGGGGTATAATACTTTTGCAAATTCTCTTTGTAACCAAGCCCATAATGAGCTGAAAATGCCTCTTTCTTAACTTGGTTAATATTTTTATAACCCCCGTAAAGCATTACCTTAAGTTTATCATTTGTTTCAATGATATCAGGTTCAGTTAAAATGCAGTTATCACCCAATAGTGATAATGTTTTTGTGGACTTTCTGTTCAGTCAACAACTCCTCAGAGACTACTCCTTCAGGGCAAGTGTTAACCGACCCATCATCAGAAGCAGTAACATACTCCTCACTAGATGTGGAGTTAGCCTTACTTGAGGATTCATCCTTTTTAGGGGAATCATCCTTATCAGAGGAATCATCTAGACAGGTGAGATCAATGTCTATCAAGCTATTGATAAACTTCCCACGTATTGGTGGAGGAATGGCGTTGGTACCAAGACCTAGGCCCTTCAATTTCCTCACAACTGATTCGTAGTGCTCCACCACAAACGAGAGTTTTTCAACCTCTCATTTGTACATTTTAACTGCATGATCTCATTTTGCAGTTTGTTGATTTCATTGTTTCGTTTTTCTAACCCCCTATACGCAATATCCAAGTGAACTTGTTGCTCACTTATTTGTAAAGAATATTCACATTTTTCTTTTTTCAACATTTCAACAGACTCTTTAAAACGTTTTTCGTTTTCTTTGTAATTATGAGCTGCCATAGTTAGGGGTTCGAGTTTGTCTTGGAGCTTAGAAATTTCAAGCTTTAGCCCTAGACATTTAGAACAAGAAATAACAGAGAAAGGGTTAGAATCTATCTCAGATGATGAACTCTGTGCTTCTCCAATGGCCATGAGAGCAACGGCAGTGGTAGACTCCTTTTCAACAGCTACAGAAGCTTCCATCTCCTCAGCTTCTTTTCTCTCAGCCTCCATCAGCTCCATGATCTCAGCCATGAGACCAACCTGTGTTTGAGCAATGATGGCGTCCTCTAGATGAACACCCCAATCAAAGTTTTCGTCATGCTGAGCTACCAGTGCATTTGACGAACCACCTTGGTGTTGATTGTGGTGGCTAGTGTTGTTGTGGCCGTGGCTGTTTCCCTGGCTAGGTCTGGTGAAACCAGAGGCCGGTGCTCGGTCTTTTTGACACTAACGAGCAAAGTGTCCATAGTTCAGACACTTGTAGCATTTGGCCTTGGATTTATCAAATCCAACCTTGGCATTAGAATGTCCACCAATGAACTTTCTTCCTGTTCTGTTCAGGAAACGCTTGGCCCTCCTCAAAAGCATGGCCATATTCCATTGAATATCCATGTCCTCAATATCATCAGGATCCACTTGGTTAAAGTCTTCTTCAATAGTTTCGGGATCCGTTAGCTTGCCGCCTATGAAATTCTCATATGCAAGCATACATGATGAAAACAATGCTACATGATCTTCAGCTATTTTGACTATTGCAGAATGGTTAGCTGGAGGATTTCTTGAGGTGTGTTGATGATTAGTTCCCAACCCTGATCCAGATGCATAACAAGCATGACCACCACACCCATTTGAGTGGTCTTCTTCGTTGGAGTGTCCAGTAAAGAGGGCAATTCCAGAGCCCAATGATTTTGAAGTGGAAGTCGTCCCATGATACATGGAAGGGTCCTGTATCTGAGGTCTTCCTGAGCTCTCCTTCTTCATAAGATTCATGTTATGAGCTTGAATCTTACCAATAGCCTCATCTACCGTTAAGTCATAGAATTTAGGATTTTCCCTCATCAGGGTTGTATACATCTCAAACTTTGGTGGCAAAGCATCAAGAAATTTTTCCACCAGTTCTTCATCGGGATATTTCAGTTCAAAAGCTTTCAACTCCGTTTGTAAATGATAGAATCTAGAGATGAGATCATCTAACGATTCATTTTCCATGAAGTTGAAGCATTCATACTGCTTCCGGAGAAGATCCCACTTACTCTTCTTAATGTCACTGTTCCCCTCAAATCTTTTCTAAAGTGCTTTCCAAAGATCCTTGGAGGTGTCATAGCCTCGGAAACTGTGAAACAATTCCCGAGTTAATGACATAGTGATTGAGCCAAGAGCCTTCTTTTCCCGATCATAAGCTTTCTTTTGTTCTTCATCAAGCTTAGAGATGGGCTTTGGCACCTCTTCATCAAGATAGATGTGTGTGGGATGCTTATATCCCTCAATGATTGGTATCCATAATGATGAGTCGGTGTATGAAATGTAGTGCTCAAAACGCTCCTTCCAATTGGAATAATCGTTTACATTTAATAGTTTAGGCGGTTTCTGAGGTGTACCGATCTCATTATCATATTTTAACACGTTTCCAAGATTCT
Organism: Smallanthus sonchifolius; assembly: GCA_023525975.1. Classification (NCBI taxonomy): domain Eukaryota; kingdom Viridiplantae; phylum Streptophyta; class Magnoliopsida; order Asterales; family Asteraceae; genus Smallanthus; species Smallanthus sonchifolius. The sequence goes on along the minus strand of CM042023.1, from coordinate 70,686,668 downwards.
GAAGGTTCGACATAGTGAATTACTTGGTCAAAAAATCAGAAAAATCAGACACTGTTGCGCACTTGGCTTTGGCCTTGCGCACTTGAGAAATGGTCTTGGGTAGTTAAGACTTGCTCTTGCGTACTTGTAAGTACGCAGGAGGAAATATTAAGTACGCAGGATATAACTTAAGTTCGCACAAGTTCAGTCTTGCGCACTTGTAAGTACGCAGGAGATAACTCTCGCGTAGTTAGTAAGTACGCAGAAAACTGTACTTTTTACCAAAAATGGTAAGTACGCAGGACACCTTTTCAGCAACTCTCACCAAAGTTTTCCGGTCACCTGAAAATCGCCGGAGATAGTGAAAATAGGCTGATGATCAATGCAAACGAGCCAAAGGATAAGAAACAAGTTTCTAACCAACCTTTGATGCTCAAAACACACAAATACACAACAAAAATCAGTTTTTGAGAGATTTTTGCTTCTAAAAAAGTGCTCAAGAGCTACCCCTTTTTTATCACAAAAATCAACAAAAATACCTCTTTTTGCTTGTAAAACTCAGTAAAACGTCTCCAAACTCACTTACAACACTCGAATTCAAGAGCAATGCTCTGATACCACTTGAAGGTCCCTTCGTGTGTGTCGGATCATCACATGCAAGTGGTCTACTAGTCGCACCGGGTTGCGGAATACCCGTGACTAGGTGGAGAGTCTTACTAAACAAAGTAAACCAAACACGAGAGTCACAATAAACGTTCTTTGTATTATAAACACTCGACGGTTACAGAGAGAATACAAGCTGCGCACTTTGAAAAACTGAGTTCGTCTGAACAAATGGTTCTGCGTACTTAGCCTCTGTGAACCTATCCTATTTATACTGACCTGATGCCTATGCACTTAGCAAGTGCGCAGGACCAATTGCTCTTGCGTACTTAACAAGTACGCAAAGGTGTTCTTGCGTACTTGCTAAGTACGCAGGAGCTTTCTCCTGCGCACATATAAGTGCGCAAAACACTTGGTAGAAAAACAACATACATTATGTAAAAGTAAATACAACTCGATAAACTATTACATAATGACTAATAAATACAAAGACAAATTACAGACATTAGACATACTAACTTAGACTCTATCCAGAGTGTTGTCACAGGAAAGTGCATCAACAGTATAGCATCTAGAATGAAAACTGAACGCATTGATCAAAGAAAATTTAGATATCGACACGATCAGATTCGCATGCAGAACCTTCGTGTTTTTGGGGAAGAAGACTGATTCATCGAAGCTACTAGTTTCGATGTAGGTGAATCCATCGAAACTACTTAGTTTCGATATATATACAGACCCATCGAAACTACTTAGTTTCGATATATATACAGGCCCATCGAAACTACCATAGTTTCGATATATATATACAGACCCATCGGAACTACCTAGTTTCGATATGCCCACGATCCGAAGCTAAGATAATACATAAGTTACTTACCGAAACTACCATAGTGTCGATATGAACCCATGACTCGAAACTACCAAGTTTTGACATAAGCATCCTATCGAAACTACCAAGTTTCGACATAAGCAACCTATCGAAACTACCAAGTTTGGACATAAGCAACCTATCGAAACTACCAAGTTTTGACATAAGCAACCTATCGAAACTACCAAGTTTCGATATAAGCAAATCCATCGAAACTACTAGGTTCAAGCATAGTAATGTCTAGTGTCATCTAGGAGCACTACCTTACGTGTATGACTTTATTATACAGATTGTGAGTGACATTAGTGACGCTCAGTAACCAGCTAAGTGTATCTCAGAAACTACTAATCAGGTGAGTTCTATGTGCCCCCTCTATGTTATGGGCAAACCTTATTAAATGTTTTGGGGCTGAAGTGTATACACTAAATGAATGAATGATAAGAATGCCAATATGATCATACGTGTTACATGAAAGTAATGATGAACAAAGAATGAACCCAATAACTACAAAGAATTAAATGAAAGTATGACATAACTTATAAGAATGAAATCTTGCTTTATATCCATATATATATTGCTTGCTATGAATGAATAAACGTTATGAATGGAACAATGATAACGGGTACCTCGGTAGACGGACGACCACTCGACTATTATGCAGCCAGAAATGAAAGTCTAGAAAGGTAGACTAAACAGGCCACTACGGTGGAGTAAGTTCCGAAATCGATGCACGACCGTATAATTAGTTCGGGTGGGAGACGGATACCTTAGGGCAGTCAGACAAATATGACGGTAGGACGGTTGTAAGTAATGACGGACTACTTCGGTAGGACGGTTGTAAGATAATGACGGACTACTTCGGTAGGACGGTTGTAACATAATGACGGACTACTTCGGTAGGACGGTTGTAAGACAATGACGGACTACTTCATTAGGACGGTTGTAAGATAATGACGGACTACTTCGGTAGGACGGTTGTAAGATGATGACGGACTACTTCGGTAGGACGGTTGTAAGATAATGACGGTCGGACACTAGTTGCCGGACGGTTGTAAGTATGGTGGACTACGACGGTAGACCGCGACGTTTGTCTTTCTGACTCACGTAATCATTGATGGGCCGATCCCCCGTATGTGTAAGACCAGCAAAGGCACAAATAAATGTAAGAATGTATGTATCTATATATGTACCCACAAAGATTATAAATATGAAGGAAAGAATCGAAACGAAATATATATATACATGAATACTTACAAAAAATTATGACAAGAATTAATGTTTATGCCTACTTGATTTAAACTAGAACTCACCAGCGTTAGCTGACTTTTAGTATACATTTCAGGTGACAAAAGGAAGGGTCGTGCGAAGGTGTGATGGTTACCCGGCATCAAGACTGACATCCCACATTTATATATGTTAAGACAAATGTTATGTTTAATGTTAAGACTTCCGCTGCTATGTTATGTTATTGAATGATGTATGCTTCCGCTGTGTTTGAATGTTTTTAATTAAAAGTTCAGTGATCAATGACTATGTTTATGAGTAAATCCAACAAGTGAGGCCTCCCGGGTTTGGGGCCTTACAGTAGACGAACGTGTCCACGGGAAAGTGGATTTCTTAATATAATTATTAAGATAAATACGTTTTATTGTCGAACATCTCTAATTACGAATAATATTAATATGTACATATATTCGTACGTTTGAGTCGTTTTCAAAAGTTAGGAAAATAATATAATTTAATATATTATTTGTAAGCCCGTAGGATTAAACAAATATTCATTTGTGTGGAAAAATAATAAATATATTATTTTTAATCGAATATATAAACGTGGGTAAATAATAAAACAAATTGTATTATTTATTGTTTTAAAACGTCACACGAAGTAATTAAATGGGGCGAAATAATATAAAACTATATATTATTTTATACTAAGAGTCCCGGTTTGAAAATAATATAAACATATTATTTTTATTTGATAATAACATAAATATATTATTTTTAAAAGTGAGAATAATATAAAAATGGGTTAATAATACCAAACCCGAGCCTACGGGTTGTTTCCCGGGATAAAGCACATTTACATATTAATATAATATTAAAGGGGGTGGGTTTTATATTAAAATATTAGCTAAAAATAATTAAAACTCAAAAACAGGGGGAGGGAGACTCGAACCCGGGTCTCCTCCCCAATAACACAAGTGTTTAACTAGTCCCACCCGCTAGGGTATCGCAACAGAGCCCGGTTCCGTATTGTTTTAACAAAGAGTTCCTGTGTATTCTCCTTCCAAACCCACGCACGATCGAATCTCAAGCCAAACCCCATAATTTCGATATTGATTAGCAACAACAGGGTAGGGGTTTTGATTATTGGCCAAAGACGAACCTGTGGTGAAGGTTAATTGCGAAACAAGTTAGATTCGGATCGTTTAATCGAAGATTGAAAGGCCGTAACCCTAAATTAGAAAATTAGATTCGAATTGAGAAATTTATATGATAAAACATGTTGAAATCATAGGGCTTTTACAGATTAAGGCCTTGTGAATCTTTCTGTGTGGTTTAATTTCATTTATGTCGAGTCTAAGATTAAAAGCCCCAAAACTAGTTATGAACAAACCCTAACTTATGGATCGTGTACAATTCGATGTTAGTGAGTTGAATTAACAGAGGGCTTTCACTGAACGATGGATTGCGATCCTGATCATGTAGTTTAATTGGATTGAGATCAAGTCTGGACTAGTATTCGATTAAACTCCGAATGTGATGAACCCTAGAACTGGTTCATCACCAGTTTGATGTTTTAAGCCCAAATAATCAATTACCAGAATGATGCTCGAATTGATGGTTCCCGACTAGAATGAGCTCCGGCTGTGAACAGCTTCAACTCCGGCGAGTTTGGTTCCACCTCTGATTGAATTGGCCTATGAAACAGCTTCAGATGGACTCGTCTAGTGTGTGCAGACGCTTAATTTGTGAGATTAACAACCGGTTTAAACGAATTTGATGTTTAATACGATCGTGGTCGACGGTTTCAGTTTAATGCTCATCATTGGGTTTAATTCGCGATTGATGGAGTTGTTAATTGGTCTCATAATAGCCGTGAATGGTATTAACTTGAATAACGGTTACTAAATCAAACAGAATTAGATCATAGGATTCGAATTCGGATCAAAACTGCGAGATTGACTTCTAAAATTCAACAAAATTGACTTCAGGGTAAATACAGAAACAGTCCCTATAGTTTCATGTATTCAGGTTTGGGGATTAGGTAGATTTAGTCCTTATGGTTTGGATTGAGTTAACTTGGTTAATAACTTGTTAGTTTGACTTATCAAAAGTCAACAGAAACACAATTCTTCAATTTTGACTTTCAAAATCAATCAGAATTAGGTTTTGCCTAGTTACACTACTAGTCCTTGTAGTCTGAATTGGAGAAGTGACAGAAACAGTCCCTAGAGTGCGAGTTAGGTTAAACTTTTAACTGGATTTACGAACGGTGTTAATCCTAAAATTATGGATTGTCACATTATCCCCTAGTTGAAAGAATTTTCGTCCTGAAAATTAGAATAAATAAGAAAAAATTTCTCTAGGTGTCACATCATCCCCTAATTGAAGGAATTTTCGTCCCGCAATTCAAGTAGCGGAAACCACTGAATCAGGAAAGAGATGCGGATGCTTGAATTTCATTTTATCCTCACATTCCCAAGTAAACTCGGGGTCACATTTAGATTCCCAACGAGCTTTGACTGTTGGTTTGGGGAGTACGATTGATAACAAGATTTGGGTCTGATACTCAAAGTCAGGCATGAATAATGATGGTGGATTTAGTTTGAAGAGAGTTGAGGATAAAACTGTCGTATAATATTTTGGACTTCGAACATGGAATGCATCACTAGATATGAGATCGGTTAGAGTTTGATGATTCAAAACTTGTTTAGGATGTAGTTTAACATGTTCAAGGAATGTCACTGGACAAGAGGTTTCACAAACATTGGCCAATGTCAAAATAACATAAAACGTCACGTGAGACGAACAACGTTACTTCTGACGATATGACTGGAACACTTATATATAGGAAGTACCAGCGACGTATCTACCATGCCCTTATCATATCGCATCCGTTTCGTTATTATATATTTTGTCATAACGCACGACATAATTCACTATGTTTTTCCATGCGCTGACTTTATAATTACGTGTGCACCCGTAATTACTCAACTCATCGCATGGTCCGTATAGATCATCCAGTTGTGTGTGGGTCAAAAGAGGACACAAAAATACTTAGTTCACATCTATTGTTTTCATGTATGAGTTGCTAATAAATAATTATGCCCCTCAGGTCAATCAGAAAACTAAAGAGTAATAATGTGGCATAACTTAGAGTTCCATAGTTTCTTCGTGTTTGAATAAGAATACATCAAACCCCTAGTAGCTTAAAAGTTTGTAGTTTTCAACCTTTATGGTTAAAGGGAATTATCATGCCTTGTGATCCGTCAATTGCAACAATTGTACCTAATCTAGTTCCGTGTACACTGTAATCATTCAAGTTTCATGTTTAATCTAGTATCATGTACATTGTAAATAAATAAGTTTCACGTATAATGTGAATAAGTTAGTATCATGTATATTGCAAACAAATAAGTCTCATGTATAATGTGATCAATCTAGTATTATGTACATTGCATTCAACTATGTATCATTTATCACGTGATCAATCTAGTGTTATGTATATTGTATTCAACCAAGTATCATGTATCATGTGATGAATTCAGTGTTATGTATCATGTGAATGCTCATATGTATGTTACTGAATCTCGTGAGTAACGTAAACTATCGAATTTTTTGGGTGGTCGGGTGTTGCGGACAAGCGTGTTGCTTGACGTTCATGTATAATGTGGGTAGTTGGGTTTTAAATTCTCAATCTTCTTGAGGTTTATATGGATGGTTAACGTCTACGCGAAATGATTCATCTCCTTGAAGTACCTAGTATGTTCGTATATTTCCGAAGGTGCAAGATAATGAGAAAGTTTTGTAGGTGTTTAGAGTGATGTGCTTATGAATAATTGATTTGCGCTTTTTGTTGGTAAATAAACAAGTAATTGTAATTTATTATTGTTTGTAAATTAATAAAATAGTGAAAATAATAAAATGGATAACTAGATAAATGGATGAATAAAACCTTTTATTTAATTTTAGTTATCATAAAGAGAATGTTTCAAAGGAAAATAATGGCTAAATCATTTAATAATTAGGCCAAGGTTTAATAATAATTAATTTAAAGTAAAAGTCATAAATAAATTATTAATTAAGATAATGTTTTTATAAAACCAGTCGTATTAAGTTTCCTTACAAGGTGAAAAGTTTTATAGAAAATTTATATTCCAGATAATATTTATAAACTAAGGGTTTGATAAAGGTTTTGCTTTATTTGAACAAAATAACGATGTTGTTTAAATTAGATAATAAAATGGTTTATCTACTTAGAAGGCTTAGGTACGTGTACTAAATTCCAATGAATGAAAGATGATGTTTGGGTGATCTTAGATAAAAATATGACGGATGTATTTTATACTCGTAATACTAAATCAACGAATAATGGCATTTAAGTTGTAAGATAAAACTTATCATTGAATGATGAAATGTTGAATACTTATTTCAAACATAAAGAAGTGGTTCTCAAACGGAAATTTTAGAGATAAGGAGTAGAAAAATCCAGCTAACGCCACAACTAGCATTCCATAAGGAAGCAGATGAGCACCAAGACGAACATCTCTATGGTTACTCGGATAGCAAACCGGGCCTCGGCTCTAGCTGTTTCTATGCGTGCGTCAAATATCTCCCGATCTCCTTCCATCATGTCAATGTGGGTACCTAGATTTGAAATCAGGTCTTCTTGGTACCGTACTTGACCCAAAAGGCTGTCTATTCGCTGCCCTAGCAGGTCGTGCCTTATCCCGTGTTCCATCCCTTGCCTCATGAATTATGCAGTCCTCACATACTAGTGGGTGACATCAACTGGGACTCCTATAGCACTGGTGGGTGCCATTGTTTGTCTTGCCCTTGGGTTTGGGTGGTATAGGTCAGGTCCTAAGTAGGGGTCTCTCAGAGGGGATAGCAGTTGATTGTGTCGGTGAGGTGCCTGATAAGGATCTGTTGATGGGAGTGGTTCAGATGCTCGGAGTCTCATGCCATTGCTCCTAAGCCAATCCGCTCTCATGTCGAACATGAATCTAGCAGCTAGGGGTGTCGGTGTCTGATGGTCTGGTGATGGTGACCCGACGTCTTCTTCCTGTTCAGAATCTATCTTATGACAGTATACCGGGGAGGGAGGAGAGTAGGAGTCCATGTCTAGCAGAAAAGAAATATATTGTAAGTGATAAAACATACTATATGTTAGGCACAGAAGATTTCATGGGTTCAGAGTTTGACTAGTGGTAATGCCGAGTTTTCACAATAGTACGTTAGAAGTAACATTTGACCTATAAGTAGTGTACCCACGAAGAGAATTCCCAGGAAAGAGGGGTGGTTCACAAGGGACATACTTAAGTACCAGTCTTTCCTTAGACAGAATCTTTTATGGGTTTACACCCACTCTTCCAGCCATTATGTACTATTACCACTGTTGTTTGGGCTCATGGTCATGATGAGAATCATTTCGGATTGGGCCTTGAGGCCCAAGGGTTTAAGTCTTGTTCACAATTGATGATGGTGACATAATTCCCAGTGTGTAAGGATGATGGTGTATGAAGTCTTAGATATGAATAAGTGCCTGATATGGTAATATTTAGGATAGCATCTAGTGTAATCAGGTAGATAATGTGTAGACTAATTAAATAATGTAGCAAATAAGGTATCACATAAGTAGCAATTAGTGTAAACACATCAGATATCAGATAACATGGCATATAATATATTACGTGTTGTAACATGCAATGTAACACATAAGATGACATGTAGGATAATCTGTAAGGCCCCTTTTCGGGTAACCTCACTTGTTGGATTTACTCATAAACAGAGTCATGAATACTGAACTTAAATTAAAAACATTCATCATTCAATTACATATCATTCGTCATTCAATTACATAACATAACATAACTTGACAGCGGAAGTCTTAACACATGTATTAAAGTGGGATGTCAGTCTTGTGTCGGGTAACTTTCACCCCATCGCATGACCCTTTCTTCCTTTACCTGAAATGCATACTAAAAGTCAGCTAACGCTGGTGAGTTCTAGTTTAAAGACAATCATACATAATATTTACATTATCATGAATATAATGTATATATATATATATATTCATACTTTTAAATATTCTTTACTTTACTGTTCTCACATAACATTCATTGAGGGTATATACATATGTACATACATACTTTCTTTTTGAGAGAACACTTATTGGCCATAATCTTAAGGGAGATCAACCCATCATACTTGTCGCTAATGTCACGAAGACATCGCAGTCAGAACTACCGACGTAGCCCATTTCATTACCGTCCGGCTCTAGAAAACCGTCCGTCATTCATTAAATCCGTCCGGCAACCTTTGTTCGTCCGCTCTTAAACCGTCCTACCGTCGTAGTCCGTCATTTTGTCCGTCTGCCCTAGGGCATCCATTTCCCACGCGACCATTATGTATGCAACCATTCTACTTTAGTTAAGGCAATTGCTTCGACCGTCCATTAATACCTTTTCATACGTCCTAGCTTGCGAAGGAACGTTTTTGTCCCGGTTGCAAAATAGTCACGTGGTCGTCCGTCTACCAAAGTAGCCGTTCTCATTGAAGGGTTTATAACGTTTACATACATTCATAACATGCAATATATATATATATATATAATATAAAGCAAGATTTCATTCATTTACGTTATGTCCTTCTTTCATTCATTCTTTATAATCATACGCTTCATTCTTTATTCATAATTTCTTTTCATATATAAGTATTTTTATATATATACGTATAATCACATTGACATTTATTCATTTAGTGTATACACTTCAGCCCCAAAACATTTAAAATGATTTGCACATAACATAGAAGGGGACACATAGAACTCACCTGATAAGCTTCTCTAGGTTGTCCTAAACAAAGGTCCAACAACATTACTTCCGGTCTGGATTAGGTAGTTAAATACACATTAGACCCAACCCCGACTCTAATGGTTTAACCATTCTAAACTTACTGACTTTACTTAACCAGCCTGCTGCCTACTGTCTGCTGCCTGCGCACTTGCTAAGTGCGCAGGACCATACTCATGCGCACTTGACAAGTGCGCAGAGGGTCCTTCTTGCGCACTTGGTAAGTACGCAGGATCTTCCTCCTGCGTACTTGGTAAGTACGCAGGAAGTCCCTCTTGCGTACTTGGTAAGTACGCAATACCTGGTTCCTGGACCAAAAATCCAAAATTCTTGCATGTTAATCCGATCATGCTAATCTTACAATTTTCTTTGATCAAAATGTGCGGTTTTCACTCTAGACGATAGTTCTAAGCTTATTTTTAAGTTTCATCCACAAAAACGTCTCCTATTTAGCTAAAACCCGAGAAACCCCAAAACAAATAAAAACTCAGTTTAAGGTCGATTCGTTACCTGGATTGTGATTCTGATTCGGAGGTTTTGCTCACGAGCTCAGTAGTAACGTGCTCCTTCAATTTCGTGTCGATCTGACGACTTTCTCTCACTAGACCCGACTCTCCTTTCTCTCTCTAGGATGGTGAAATGAAGGTGAAGTGGAGAAGGTGGGCTGCCTTGCCCCTTATATACCTGGCCCCCCATCGGCCCGTTGGAGCCGAGCCCAAGCCCATCCGTTCTTATTTCGTTTTATGACGTTTAAATCTATATCGTATTATTATTTACTTATTTACTATTTTTGGGATGTTACATAATCACACAAGGGGGTATATTAAGGTTATAGACCCTTGGTTTCTAATAACCTAATTCCCTATAACCATGGCTCTGATACCAATCTGTCACACTCCAACCGACGACGGAATACGTCGGGGCGGACGTGTTGACTGTTCAAAAGCACATGATAAACTAAATTTCATATTGTTTATTAAATCAAGATTTCATTACATAAGTTCAATCAACAACCAAAATCTAATACATCATTATGTGTAAGTTCTTTGTTCACTAAGTCCAAATCCTATATGTTGTATTTTGCATATGATTTCAAATGTGGGCACCTGAAACATGATGAAAACAAGGTCAACTAAAAATAGTTGGTGAGCATACATAGGTTTTGACACCACAAGTAATATCAAGAGTTTGTGTACAATTCATGTGATACATGGATTAATAAGGCAATTATGGAGAACCACTATTGTTTAAACTAGGCACACAGTCAAACCTTGTGACTGATAGGCATAACACGCAGGTTATGCCTAAGTGTTTTTGGCAACAATCACCCTAACCGGGTGGGTTGGTCAGACACAATAGATATATCATTGTATACCGTTGGCTTGTACTGAGTTAATGATTGCACTTGCACTATGCACAAAAAGTATGTAATTGTTGTTTGCAAAAATACTGTTGAAGCATAAGGCACAAATTACACACATGATCATAATGTTTTGAATTGTATAAGTTGCAAATAGTTTCAAATGAAAATCATGTTTCACCCCAAAGATGAAAATACGAAAAAGGGGCTATGTAAACTCACCTGAGTTGTGTACGAGTAGTAGGTAGCACCACACAAGGGTGCAAGTAGAAAACACGAGAGTTTGCCTGTGAACAGCCCACATATGCCCTAGAATTATAAGCATAATAGTTAGGGATACCATGAGATTTTTGTGACGACGACACGGAAGATTTGAACGTCCTAAAATATACTTAGGATTAACGAGTAGACGAACGTGTCCACGTGAAAGAGGATTTCTTAATATAATTATTAAGATAAATACGTTTTCGTGTCGAACATCTCTAATTACGAATAATATTAATATGTACATATATTCGTACGTTTGAGTCGTTTTCAAAAGTTTGGAAAATAATATAATTTAATATATTATTTGTAGGCTCGTAGGATGTTGAAGCACGTTTGTGTGACAGACACTCTGGATGCTGTCTTAGCTTATGTCCTTTTCTTTATGTATTTGTACTTGTATTTAAGTATTTGTATGTATTGATTATCGAGTTGTAATCACATATGTATGTACTTAGTCTTGTTTGTTTCTGTTAAGTGTTGTGCGCACTTAGTAAGTGTGTAGGATGTATA